>CM058155.1:7500000-10000000 GCA_030254885.1 Vitis rotundifolia
AACCTTCTATAAAATATGCTTCCTAGTGTGCATTAAAAAGCAAATAGAAGGCACATAAGGGAGACTGAGATGCTTGGAAAGCATGCAAGAAGATAAGGTTGCTAACAGTTTTAAAATATAGGAGCCAAACATCTTTATTACTAACTTGCTTTTCTCCAAGTACACTAAAAAAATCCTTGAAAGAATATTTAACTAACGAAAGTTTCCTTAAATAAACTTTTCGATAGGACTTTAGGAGGTCAATTACAAATGGAAATGGACTCTTAAAAGTAAGGGCTTGAGAAAACTTGAGGCAATAAATGATCCTTTGAATAAAAGAAAAATGATGGTGTTCCCATACAAACCACCTTTATCATGCAATTAAAGCATTCATATGACAAACAATTGACCAAACAACTATGAGGGGTTGCATACAAAACATCATGTTCAAGGTTTAAACATGCAAACTATGAGGAACTCTAAATTAGTTTCCTCCATGTTCAATGTCTTCCCATTGGCGAGAGATTGACAAGTAACCTTTGCTCTCTCATTCTTTATCACACTCAAGAAGTTCAAATACTTGACCTTTGGCACCCGAGTTTGGAGCCAAGTGCCAATTGATACTATTATGAAACTTCATTGAGTATAAGAACATTAAGATTTTGTTTTGAAAGTGTTTTTGAAAATAGTTCTCAAAAATAGTTTTTGGGAACTATTTTTGAAAATTGTTCTCTAATATTTTGTATAACAAAGGTTGTTTGGGAACTTGAAATATTCTTAACCTATCTTTTATATTTTTAAATATTTTTTTTAAACATAACTTTTATTTGTAGTACTTTATTTTCAATTATTCTCCATATTTGTACAATTATTTTTTAGAATAACCTTCAGAAAACAATTGAAAACAACTAAAATATATTATTAGAAAACATCATTTTTTTTTTGTCAAAAACTTTTTTTTTTTTTGAAGAATGGAAAATTGTTTTAAAAAAAAATTTCCAAATAAGGTCTATATTTGAGAATGTTTTAGAAAATTATTCTTACAAAACAATTTTTGAGAACAATTTTTAAAAACTATTTTTTGATGTTTTCTAGAATAAAAGTTTGTTTTGAAATATTTTTAATTTGTTTTTTATGTTTCCAAATATTTTTTAAAAATAAATTTTATATAAAGTTCTTTATTTTCAATTATTCTTCATATTTGGTCAATTATTTCTTAAAAAAAGAAATAAGTGAAAACAATTTAAAATAACTAAAATATATTATTAGAAAATACTTTATTTTTTATTTTTTAGTTGTCAAACATGTTTTCCTATTTTTTGATTCTCAAAAATAAAAAACTATTTTTGAGAATAACTAACAAACATGTCCTAGTCTTCCCTAGGCTTATGTATTGATTCTCTATAGAGTTCAATACTGTCACACACATCAAGAGATGAATAACATTAGGACAAACCCTAGAGGGTCGAACCTAATTGTAGGACCTCGGGCATTACTAACTCTCCTAAAAGCAATTGTTGCCAGGAAAGACGAGCATACCCTAACCTTATAGCGCATTCACTTAAGCGCCCACAACATTCAAACATAAGAGGAGTTGATAGATACAGTCAACCCTCCAATCTACCAACAATCTCCCTTCCCGCGACACCACTAGAGTTCAAACCTGTGACCTTGACTTTGATACCACTTGTAGGACCTCAGGTGCTATCAACTCTTCTAAAAATAATTGTTGTCAGGAAAGACGCATACCCTAACCTTATAGTGCATTCACCTAAGTGCCCACAATATTCGAACACAAAGGGAGTTGATGGATACGACCAACCCTTTGATCTGCCAACACTAATAAATCCTTCAAAATGACGAATGATGGCTCACATGTGGCAATTAAAAACTAGTTCAGCTAAAAAAAAGAAAACATCATCCCATTTTGAAATCTCCTGTACTTGTTCTTGAGGAATGAGTCACTCAATATCATACCTTCTAGAATATGAAATCCCTTAGAGCATTTGACCAAAAATTTTACAGCCTTAGACATTGCATTTATAAAGAGAGGAGACCTGAGTAGAGCGTGATAAAGGAGAATGGGAAAATAGATAAAGAAAGCATAACAAAAGAGAGAAAAATACCTACCAAATGGAGAGAGTAGACCCTTGCGTATGATGGGCACCAAGAGGAACATGATAAGACATAGGAAATGAAAGACACGTAATTGTCCTCATTATGTAGCTAAACCATCTTTTCAAAACCTACACATATCTACGTCTTTTCTTCTCTACATGGCACAAAGATACCTTTTTGTAGCCCATGAGCATCTCAAGTAGAGAAAATAAGGGGAAGATGTTGGGGATTTGCACCTTAAACCACCACATGGATGAAAAGGAAAGAGTGAATAAGTCCCCTTTTACCATCAATAAGTTTAGGGATCTCAAACTCTGATGCTTTTATTTACAATAAACATTAAATTTTCATTGAATGATAACTCTTCCATGCACTCATTTCTTGTCTTTGTCATGCCTCAACCATACTTCACTTGGTTAGAAACTAATTGATACTTCCAATAATTGTATAAGGAATACCAAGCAACGTTTAAAAATGACTCCGAATATTATCCTCTTATCCAATGTTTGTCAATTCCTTGTTTCCAACATAGACATTGAAGGTCATATCATCACCAAAGACCAAAGGGTATACTTTGGTTCTACAATTATAGGATCCAATAAACAAAATGAACAACTTAATGCCGAAAAGGAGTTTGCAAATGATCATTCATCAAATGTGCATGATTAACTTACAAATATCAATAAAAAAACTATTTGAACTGTTGATGACATGGACAACAATTTTAGACTATTACTCAATTTTCGCACTTGCTATGATAAATGCATTGTTTTGAAAATTGAATCGGATGACTGTTTGACTGATTCAATCGTCGATCTAGAGGTTGAACCATTGTTGAACTGAATGAACTGATGGTTTAGTCACTGAATAGGACCATCCGTTCAGTTTTTAACAAATCGATTAATTATAGTTTGACCAAAATTCAACCTAGGTTGCCCAAGTTTTCTGGCCCATTTCTCACTTTCTTCCAAGCCCATTTACTTCCTCCAATGACAATTCACTTTCTCTTGTGATGTGAAGGTATAAATACTACAAAAATACGTTGTAGAATTCCAATGTGGGATAGGTTAGACCTTAGTAATAATAAAATAAGCTTCACATGGAAGGGATTTGGACCTAAGACATGTGGTTTACATAATGAGTGGTCGACTACCAAGTTACACAACTATTTGATCAACAACATGGAAAATATGTATATATCCCACTTTAAATTTTTATCAAACATTTAAATAAATATAAATATTTATATCTACTAGTATTTGTATAATAATTATTAATTATAAAATATAAAAATAATATAAATGAATTAATATAATAGTTTTTAAAATTTTAGAATAACAAAATACATATATATACAATTAATTTAAAAATTATAATAATTTTATCTTAAATATATCCTCATATTTAAATATATGTTCTCTTTAATATATTAGTACATTTATATTTATATTTATCATTTAATATTTAATTTGACATATTAAATATAAAATATAAAATATTATTAAAAAATTTAATTATATATATATATATATTTAATTTTTTATAATTATTTTTAATTTTATTAAAATATAAATTATATATTTATGATATCACTACTTCTTCGATTAATTATGAATCGGTGACTTCTTCATTTCAATACTCTACCTAATTCTAAAAACAATGGATAAATGCATGTCGCACCTGCAACAAGAAGAATCCTACTCGCGGAGTTTGGTTTGGTGATGTCACCCACAAAACAGGGCCAACCCGACCCGATCTCCAAAATATAAACACAAAAGGTTAAAACCCAACGATAAATATCCCCAATCTTCCACCCCAAAACCCTCACTCTCTAGCTCTCAGCATGGCGGCGGCTGTTGCTCGAGCCATTAACACCACCGTCTCTCCCCTCGTACTCTCTAAACGCTTCGTCTCTTCTACTTCTCATCCTAGGTTACTCTTCAACCGTAGGCCTTCGGTTCAGTTCTCCCATGCCCTCCGAGTGGTTTCACCCGGCTCAGCAGGTTCGAGCCGCTTCACACCGGTACGCTGCCGGGTGAATCGGTCCGGCGACTCCTACTCGCCGCTCAACTCCGGCTCCAACTTCAGCGACCGGCCTCCGACCGAGATGGCGCCGCTGTTTCCCGGCTGCGACTACGAGCATTGGCTCATCGTCATGGACAAGCCTGGCGGGGAGGGCGCAACTAAGCAGCAGATGATTGATTGCTACATTCAAACCCTAGCTAAAGTTGTTGGAAGGTAGCAAATCTTAGAAAATGTAACAAAGAAAATCTGAAAGGTTTTCCTGTAGGTTGTTTTGGTTTCTATAGAATGGAAAACTTACCTCAACTGCACCGGACGGTTCAAGTGGTCTTCATTTACTGAGCAGTTTTGTTTTATTAGATCTCAAAAAGTTAGGAAGGCCCTCTAACAGTTAGAAATTTAATTTATTCATTTTTATTTTCTCGGAAGCTAAACTGTGGTAGTTTCATTTTTCTTTCTAAAGTCATATGAATAGGATTAAGGTTCTAAAGCTCTTTCCTGACTTTGTTCCTTTTTAGTATTCATTTCTTCTGAAATAGAGTAGTTCACACCCTGAAAGGTTTTCAAATGGAGCCTTAGGATATGAAGTGTTGTTTGATGCACACTATTTTCTTGTTGTTAATGTATATCTACATGCCTGCTTTCACTTGCTTCTGTATTTTATTTTTGTGTTTTTTTTGGTATAATTAATCAATGAAAATATTTGGGACTTTATGAATATGCCTGGTTTGTCGTTTTTATGTTGAACCAGTGAAGAGGAAGCAAAGAAGAAGATTTACAATGTTTCATGTGAAAGATATTTTGGTTTCGGTTGTGAGATTGATGAGGAGACCTCAAATAAGCTCGAAGGTGTGTATTAAATTGATCTAATTTGTGGGTATTTATTTTGTTTCCATAATTTTATAAGTGATTGCCATGACTATCTTTTTTGTTTTTGGCTGATATATTGACTTCTCTTTGAAGGCTTGCCTGGTGTCCTGTTTGTGCTCCCAGATTCATACGTTGATCCTGAGTATAAGGACTATGGAGGTAAGGTTTTGATACTATAATAGTTCTCTGCTTATGCTCCTCCAGCTCACATGCCTTGCTTTTTTTGCTGTATCTTTTCCTAACTTACGATTTGATGGTGGAGGTCACTAAATTTGTGAAAATACTGATTCTTGCTCACTTGAGCTCCTGCTCCCCTGCCTAAAGAAAGGGAATGATCAATTAGTGTGAAATTTATTTTTTATTTGAAGTTTGAATAGTTCTGAATTTATCTGAAATATAAATAGAAATGCAAATGGTAATAAAGTATTTGAAGTCCATTAAGACTTCAGATAAGAAAACAAACAGGGCCTTTGTCTTCATTTGGATTGAAGTATGTATGAGGGAAAATATGAGGGGAAGGAAGAGGGGAAATGATGGAAAAGGAAAAGGGTAGGAAGGAAAAAGTGAAGGAGAAAAAAAAGTTCTACTTCAATAGAATTTTTCTCTGATCTTTGTTTTATTCCTCTTCTTTTTTAGGGAACAAAGATTTAAAATGTGCAAGTTTTTAAATAATTTTTGTTATATGTTACGTTTCTTCATATTTTCATTGTACAAAATGTCTTCCTTTTTTTCCTTCTTTTCCTCCTTTTTAGTACTTTCCGATATTCAAATGGGCATCACATGCAGCTCTTTAATTTTGCATTTGTGCCCTAAAGTTTAAGATTGGTCACAATGTTCTGAACTTATCCTAAAAGCGTGCAATTTTATGAGAATGCTTTTAGAAGTCTGCATCATTTATTGTATGACCTGCAGAAGTCCAGCGCTAATAGTGCCCTTGACCTCCTGTTGCGCTGGGATTGCAGATTGTCAGAGATGGGACATAAAACTGCTGCCTTTGTTTGATAATTTGATTGGTCATAGGATAATTATTTATTCATTTGGAGTGTCAAACGCTAGGGATTGAATAAACCATCGAAGCAACACCACTCTTATATATGAAAATGCATAAAAATCATGAGGGATCACATTAAATATTATACTTGTTTAAAAAAAAATGATAAAACCAGTCCATCTTGGCAAAGTTGAAGAGTCATATGTTTAGCTTTGAATGCTAATGGACCCACATCAAATGTCTCTCTTGACTGTTCTGTGCTTTGTATATTTTGTGGAGTTGCGGATCAGTGGAGATGAAACACGAATATTACAGCATTTGAATGATAACATATCTAGGGTTTGGGGAATCAACTTCCTTGTTTGTCTCTATATAGGGCCGTACTAAAGTCTTGAAACAACGGCAATATGCACCACTTCCAATTGAAAAACAAGTTGTAGTCATTTATGCAGCAGCTGTCAATGGATTCTGTGATCGAATGCCACTAGACAGAATTTCTCAATGTGAGAGAGCCATTCCAAGTATTATAAAACCAGAATTACTACAATCCCTTTTAGGAAAGGGTGGGTTAACTAGTGAAAGAAAGATGGAACCAGATGCCATTCTTAAAAGAAAGCACCTATTAAATCAACCATTTTTTACTTGCAAAGTCCCCAGTCCATCTTGGCAAAGCTGAAGAGTCATATAGGCAATGTTTAGCTTTGAATGCTAATGGACTCACAGCAAATGTCTCTCTTGACTGTTCTGCGCTTTGTGTATTTTGTGAAGTTGCAGATCAGTGGAGATGAAACATGAATATTACAGCATTTGAATGATTACATATCTAGGGTTTTCGGGGAATCAGCTTCCATGTTTGTCTATCAATCTCTATATGAGGTCTATTAAATCAACCATTTTTTTCTTCCTAAGTCCCCAGTCCATCTTGGCAAAGCTGAAGAGTCATATAGGCAATGTTTAGCTTTGAATGCTAATGGACTCACAGCAAATGTCTCTCTTGACTGTTCTGCACTTTGTGTATTTTGTGAAGTTGCAGATCAGTGGAGATGAAACATGAATATTACAGCATTTGAATGATTACATATCTAGGGTTTTCGGGGAATCAGCTTCCATGTTTGTCTATCAATCTCTATATGAGGTCTATTAAATCAACCATTTTTTTCTTCCTAAGTCCCCAGTCCATCTTGGCAAAGCTGAAGAGTCATATAGGCAATGTTTAGCTTTGAATGCTAATGGACTCACAGCAAATGTCTCTCTTGACTGTTCTGCACTTTGTGTATTTTGTGAAGTTGCAGATCAGTGGAGATGAAACATGAATATTACAGCATTTGAATGATTACATATCTAGGGTTTTCGGGAATCAACTTCCATGTTTGTCTATCAATCTCTATATGGCGTCTATTAAATTAACCATTTTTTTCTTCCTAAGTCCCCAGTCCATCTTGGCAAAGCTGAAGAGTCATATAGGCAATGTTTAGCTTTGAATGCTAATGGACTCACAGCAAATGTCTCTCTTGACTGTTCTGCGCTTCGTGTATTTTGTGGAGTGGCGGATCAGTGGAGATGAAACATGAATATTACAGCGTTTGAATGATAACATGTCTAGGGTTTTTGGGGAATCAACTTCCATGTTTGTCTCTCAATCTCTGTATAGGGTCTAATAAATCAACCATTTTTTTCTTCCAAAGTCCGCAGTCCATCTTGGCAAAGCTGAAGAGTCATATAGGCAATGTTGAGCTTTGAATGCTAATGGGCTCACAACAAATGTCTCTCTTGACTGTTCTGTGCTTTGTGTATTTTGTGGAGTAGCAGATCAGTGGAGATGAAACATGAATATCACAGTGTTTGAATGATAACAAATCTAGGGTTTTCCGGAATCAACTTCCATGTTTGTCCATCAATCTCTGCATAGGGTCTAGTAAATCACCCATTCTTTTCTTTCAAAGTCCCCAGTCCATCTTGGCAAAGCTGAAGAGTCATATAGGCAATGTTTAGCTTTGAATGCTAATGGACTCACAACAAATGTCTCTCTTGACTGTTCTGTGCTTTGTGTATTTTGTGGAGTAGCAGATCAGTGGAGATGAAACATGAATATCACAGCATTTGAATAATAACATATCTAGGGTTTTCTGGAATCAACTTCCATGTTTGTCTATCAATCTCTGTGCAGGGTCTATTAAATCTACCATTTTTTACTTTCAAAGTCCTCGGTCCATCTTGGCAAAGCTGAAGAGTCATATAGGCAATGTTTAGCTTTGAATGCTAATGGACTCACATCAAATGTCTCTCTTGACTGTTCTGTGCTTTGTATATTTTGTGGAGTTGCGGATCAGTGGAGATGAAACACGAATATTGCAGCATTTGAATGATAACATATCTAGGGTTTGGGGAATCAACTTCCTTCTTTGTATGTTAAATGCAGGCCTGTTTCGACTGAATGTGCATTTATTCATGTATGCCTCAAATGAATCTCACGTTCATCTTGGCAATGATGGAGAGTTTTAAAAGAAATATTCAGCTTTGAATGTTAATGGACTCACCAGAGTGTCTTCAGGGTTTTGTTCTTTATATAGGATAAGTGGATTTGAAACAAGAATTTCATGCTCTTTATATATATATATACAGAGAGAGAGAGAGAGAGAGAGAGAGAGAGAGAGAGAGAGAGAGAGAGAGTCTAGGGAGTAAACCTTCTCTATTATTTAGTTCATCTTGGCAAAGTTGAAGAGCCATATAGGCAAAATGTTTAGCTTTGAATTGGAATGGACTCATATCAAATGCCTCTCAACTGTTCTATTCTTTGCATATATTGTGGGGTATAAGATCAGTGGTGATGAAACTTGAATATTAAGGCTCTGAATGACACATATTGGATACATAGAATTTGGGGAATTAAACCCTTTGTTTCAAGCATATTAATGCAAGTTTTTAAGGCACGTTTCAAATATATGTCCATGAGCATTTCAAATATATGTTTGTTTGTATGTTTTGTATGCATCCCAAGTCCACCTTATGCTAAGTTGAGGAGTCTCTGTTCATCTTTAAACTCTAATGGGCTGATGTCAAATGTCCCTGTTAACTTGTTCTACGGTCTGTGTATTTTCTTAAGTTGCAGAATGGTAGAGATAAAACAATAATTTTTATGAACTCTGGATGTTAAAGTATCTTTAGATGGGGTCTAGTGAATTGATGGTTTCCCCCTTCCAAAGTTCCCTGTATATTTTGGCAGAGTTGAAGAAGACTGATTTGAATGTTAATCCTCTTGCATGAAGTGTCTCCCCGGACTGTTCTGTGCCTCGTATAGTTTATGTAGTTCCAATCACCCTACCTCCTCCTGTAAGGTTTCATGAAAGTTGTTTTGATTTTTCCCCCATTTTTTATACCAAGTCATAGGACGATTAATATTCCTTAAAACATTGTAAATTTATTATTTTTTTATCAAATGGTAGGATCAATTGTTCAATGCTTCGAAATGCAATACAAAAGTTGAAGGTACTACTTGATGTACTCATTTGTCCATAGCCTAGGTGCCTAAACACCAAGCCAAAGTGCCTCGGCGATCTTAGATGTGATTCTGAAAACACTGCATCTTCATGATACAAGTTATTTAGTGAAGCAGTAGTTTAGAGTAATTTATGCATTTATGTGATGTGTGTACACGAGGATAAATGAACAGAAGGGATCATTTTATGTGTATTTAGTGAAACAGTAACCAAAAGAGCATGCTTGTTCAACATGGTTTTGGAACTGGAGTGGGGCTTGTGATTTGTTCATTTTACGTGGTTATGAAGTTCATTTTTTATTTGATTGTGTTGCAGCTGAGTTGTTTGTGAATGGGGAGATCGTACAAAGATCTCCTGAAAGACAGAGGAGGGTTGAACCAGCTCCCCAGAGAGCTCAAGACAGACCAAGATACAATGACAAAACTCGGTACGTGAGGCGAAGAGAAAACATGCGGTGAAATGGGAATGAAAAAACTAACTGTATATTTTTGTGTTGGATGAAAGGAAGTACAAATTCTATGGAGGTTGTGGGTATTGGATCCTGGATAATAATAACCGTATTTAGGTTAGTAAGTGCTGTGTAATAGTTGACTTATTGAAAGATCTTATGTTCCTATGCTGTCCCTTTTGCCAACAAATTTTGTGTTAGTATGGTGGATTACCAAAAATCCTAAAGCTTTACGGTTTCCATATTTTCCACATTTTTAATATTGACGTTCTAAAACTAGGGTTGCAACTTGTAGTGGTTGGTTGGGTTGATGGCAACCCTAAACCCAAACCAAATTATGAAGTAATGAACCCAAACTCAATCTAACCCGAGATATTCAACTCATGTTGGAGTCAACCTAATTTTTCTAAACTCGGCTTAGTGGGATTCAACATATTTTTTCTAAACTTGGCTTAGTGGGATTAAATTTTGGTTGATTAGATTAATTGAGTTACATGATTTAAAATCTATCCATAAGATTTTTTGTTTTATTTTATTTTTTATGTATTTGTACCAAAATTAAAATAGTAAATATGTATACAAAATTTCATTGGATATGTTTTTTTATTTCTTATTTTAGAAATAGAATATGATAATAAATTTTACATTGAAAGTAGAACACTTTTCTTTATAAAACATATAGATTTATTTTTTATTTTTTTAAAATATATTTGTGTATCATTATGAGCTATATATTTAATCAACTTTGGACTCATCATTAGCCACTGATCCTCAAAAATATGAAATAACCATGTGTGGTACTCAAGTATATGAAGTAAGATATTTGTTACCAAAATATGTATGAAATAAGATGTTTGTATATTAAAATATTTTGTTACATAAGTATATGAAATAAGATGTTTATTGTTGGAATATGTTAAGAGTATGAGAACTTGTGAACCATATTTGGTATAATATAAGAATTTGTAAATAGAATTCTGATATGATTATTATTATATTTAATTTGTTTAATATGTTCTTCTATATGTGATTTTTTTATATCATATTACTGTTAAATTTAATCGTTTGATTATTGAAAATAGAAGGTTAAAAATAAGAAAGTAGAAAAAAAAGAAAAAGGAAACAAAGAAATTTGAAATGATAGACTTCTTATAATAAGAAATTTTTTTGCAACAGGAAATTTGTATTTTCAAAATTTTATAGATTAATCTAATTTTGGCTTAAAAGTTTGATTTTTTGGTTTGAAAAGGAACTTTCTATAATAAAGATTGCTCATTGTAAATAGGCGTAAAAAGTTACTTTTTCATACTAAAATATGATACTTTATAATTCAAAATTAAATTAATTTATAAAATTTGAAAAAACAAAAACTTGGTTGATAACTGTTTTCAAAAAATAATTTTGAAAAATAATTTTTAAAACTTATCCTTCGATGTTTGTAAAACAAAAATATGTTTAAAACTAAAAATATTTTTAATATTTTTAAAAATAATTTTTGCATCTAATATTTTATTTTTAATCATCTTCCATATTTATATAATTATTTCTTAAAACAATACTAAAAAAACAAATAAAAATATCATAAAATAATTAAAATATGTTTTATAAAAACACCATATTTCTTATTCTTAAAAACAAAAAATAATTTTTTATTGTTAAATGTGCTTCTATGCTTTTTATTCTTAAAAATAGAAAACTATCTTAAAAAATAGTTCTAAATCTAAAGTAGTGCTACCTTCGTCTAAAGCAGTCCACCTATCTGATCCTATTTTACCAGAACCAGGGCCGTCATCCATGAGTATAAGATACGATGATCTGCTTTTAAACAAAATTACATCAGGGGCTACGCCAAGATTAAAAATGTACCAGATTTCAGGGGTCTAGTATAGTTGGATGGATACCTCCCATAAAATATTCATTCAGATGTCCCCTTCAAGATAACAAACTGATGATACAAGCACCAACTTGACACAGGTGGATTTTATTTCAACAAAGCCTGGTGGCTATGAAACTCGCATGGTGTTCATTCATATAATGGACTCAGCGTCTCCAGTGCTACCTTATGATGAGGATGTTCAGTGAACTCCCCGCAGCAACCATATGCTCCTAGCCTCGTGATGAGGAAGTCCTTTAATCTCCCTGCAGCCTTAGCCTTGAAACCATATGCTCCGATTTCTGCCCAGAAAAAGAAAGAAATTCATGCATGCTTATATGCATTTCTAAAACGAAACAATCCAGAGCCTATGAGAAGATTGCTGGTTTCAATCACTGGAAAATCTTAACAAAAAATGATGGGTGAATTGGCTTATACAAAGATGTAAAGCATAGTAGAACGCTTAAAGCACCAACAGCCAATTTTCCTAAAAGTTTAAGCTACCTCTTTTGGGGTTGAATCTGGCTAGATAAATTAGGAAAATAAATATTCAATGAGTTTTGAACACAAGACCTCACACTAATAGGGTTAAAAAATGTAAGCATTCTCAACTTCAAGACAGTAGCTAATTAGATTAAGAACAGCTAGTAACTCGCAAATTCCAATGTTTTTATAAAGTCAATTTGAATAAAACCTTAAATTTTCCTTGTTCTCCATACCTCAAAATTAAATAAAAAAATATAAAAGAATAAAACCTCAAAACCACAAGGTAACATTTTAAAATAAATAAATAAATAAAGAAAGAAGGATGAAGGAAGAAAGAAAAAATCAATCTGAGTTCATGGAAGATTTTTTTTCAAGTTCTCTTGCTGAATGCTGATATCATTCACTACTAATGTTCAACTAATTTTCATTTTTCTTATTTTTTATTTTACGATTCAGTGTATGCCAACAACAATTTCTAACTGTACGAAAATGCAACTGACCTGCTCTGTATGAGGCAAATACTTCCCATCAAACGTCAAGACCACACGATCCTTTCCATCCACACCTTTAACTTTGTCAACTGAGCAGTAGAAGTCTATGGCTGACATACTGGACATCAGAAACAATTAAGTTAAAAATCAAATGACTACATAGTAGTCTTTCATTTTTTGTAGCCACCAAAGTTTTCCCTTTTTTGGATATGAATTCAATATTGTTAGTCATCTCTAGCTCAAGTCAGAAAAACAACAATTTTCTAAACATCAAAGCATTAGCAGTAGATCATTGGTGAAATAATTTACTAAATTAGTTTCTATCTTTAATCTTGACATTATATAAGGTGCATGCATTGTCCCAAGACATCATCTCGAAGATTCAGAAAAAAATTCAGCACACCCAAATAGTTGTTGACAATAGGAGGCTTTGAACATTAGGAGTGCCAAATATGTTTTAGGAAACTTCAATGTGTAAGGTTATTCTTGAGATATGATTCATGAAAGAAAAGGGGAAAAAGGGAGAGAGTGAACAAACTTGCTTTGCTGATTTTTAGGCTTCTTGCAATGTTACCAATGGTTAACTGCAGAGTTTCCTCATCTTCCATCTTGGAAACCACCAATGCAATCAATGCTATAGAGATAGATTGTTGAAAAGGTCCAGAAACTTGCATTTTTTGTCCACAAAACAAACAGATTGATGCATTATAGGAAGGAAACTGCTCTCACTAGTTTCTATGAGATGATGCTATAGAGATAGATTGTTGAAAAGGTCCAGAAACTTGCAATTTTTTGTCCACAAAACAAACAGATTGATGCATTATAGGAAGGAAATTGCTCTCACTATTTTCTATGAGATGACACTCTGGGAAATAATCTTGTTAAAGATGTCTAATTCATCTCATAGTATTTAAGTCATTCAATACTACAATAGTATTCACTTCATATGAAGTGAACATCTTAATGAATGGAGCTATACAAAAAGGTACATAGGTTGTATACAAAGGGAAAAGAAAAGGTATAGGTTGACAGAGAAAATACAAAAGGTGCTCCCTCCTCATCTAAATCTCATCCCATCTACAAAATCGAATAAAGGCATTGTTCTTTCTACTATGTACATCCTTACACAAAACGATGAACTTTTAACAAAGGAGCTATTCAATGACTAAGCTGATTGCTTTGCATTTTAAAGGCTCTTCAATTTCTTTATTTCCATTAAGTCCAGAAGGAAGGACCTTCTTTTGCTTTGTTCCCACAATCAAACTATGACAACTTAAAAGGATCTCCCTAACCCAAAAAGGAAGGACCTAAATGACTCCAATAGAGAAAATAGCCAGTGCCATGACTCCTTAACTTTATAGAGCAATGAAGAAGGATGTGGTTAATAGATTCCACCTGGCTTTCACAGGGGTAACATCTATTTGCCAAAGACTATCCTCTCCTTTGAAGCTGATCGAAGTCAAAACCTTTTTCCAACATGCTTCCCAAGCAAAAAGGCTCACTTTAGTCACAACCCACAAATTCCAAATAATGCCTTATGGGAAAGGGATTGAGCACTCTGGCTTTAACATAGAATAAAGAGATTTCACTAAAAATGCACCATTCCTTTAGCTTGTCCACACGACCTTGTCTTTCTCTCCCCTCTTCACAACTTTCCCCTGCAACCTAAAGAAAAAAGACGCCAAAATTTCCAACTCCTAATCATTCAGATGTCTAGCAAAACACAGATTCCAGTGTCCCCCATCCCCTTGCACTTCCTCTAAACATTTGCGACCCAAGCCTCCTTATCCAAAGCAACATGTAGAGTAGGAAAAGACAAGCATAAGGTTCCTCCCTCTACCATCTATCCTTCCAAAACTTCACCCTCCTTTCATTCTCCATCTCAAAAGAAGTATTGCTGATGAAAAGGTTCCACCCTTTACTAATAGCTTTCCAAAGCACGACCATGACAACCCCATACCCACCTCCCCTTATGCAAAACCTTCAACCCCCTTCCTCTTGTCCATACTTTTCCTTAATAACCTGCTTCAAAAATATCTCTCCTTTCGAGACATATCTTTGACTCTACTAACCCTGGAGAGCCTTATTAAGAGTAGGAAGAGACCTAATGACAAGCCCTCGCTCTCTCTTTTCTTTGCAAATGATTTGACCATTTCACCAAAAGACCCCCTCACCTCTAGGGTGCTCCATCCCCCATCCATTTCCCCATATTAGGCTAGGATGAACTTTCTCCACAAATTGTCATGCTCTTTGGCAAACCTCCACAATCATTTAGCTAGTAAGGCCTGGTTTAATACTTTAAGTCTCCTAATTCCCAAACCACCAAACTTCTTATCCTTATAAACAGTTCCCCATTTCACTAGATGCATTTTCCTTCCTTCCAAGTGGCTATCCCACAGAAAATCTCTCTGAATTTTTTCCAATCTAATCCTTACCCTTTTGGGAATTGAAACGAGGAATATGAAGTAAATTGGAAGATTCAATACTTTGCAAACCTTTTCTAGCACCATTTGACATTTGATCCTTAATAGAAAGCAATCAAATCAACAGAAATAATAATAAAAAAAGACATCAAAGTCCTAAAACACTTTCTCCACTATATGTAACCATCCTATTGGAAGAACCCATGCTTACTCAAGAGTCCAGAAAGTGAAGAATGCAGGAACTACATGCTTGCTTTCAATAAGCATGGTAGTTAACAATGGAGCAAAAAAACATCCTATCAGAAGAAGCAATGCTTACTCAAGAGTCCAGAAAGTGGAGGAAAGCAGTAAGTAAACACTAGCTTTCAGTATGGTAGTCAACAATGGTGCAAAAAAGGTATCCGGTGATATACATACACCTTTTACGGCAAACCAGTCTTAGCTTTCAGGTCATACTGAAAAGGTTACAACACCTCTAGTATAAGCCTATCTGGGCAAAACTTGAATTTGTGATTCTACTCAGATCATAAAATCACATTTTGGGACATGTTTTTGTAGATTCCTTAATATCTTGAAGATCCGCTACTGATTGCATTACTAACAGTTTGTCTTCAAATTTTCAAATTAAATAGGAGCAATCCCGTTAATTTACACACAATTATCCTGCATATGCACCACAAAAATATGCAAGTTCACATGTCTTTTGGACATACTTTTACATACAAAGAGCACTATTATGATAAGTCACAGTGATACATGGTTTTGTAAACAATCAGTGAAGGACAATAGGAAAATGCAAATAAAACAGGCAGAAATAAAAGGCTTGTCCACACCATCTTATCAAAACTTCAGCATATGTGTGGATGTATGCATATGGATATACATATGTATATGCATGCATACACTGATTTTACATAAACAAGAGGCCAATATCATCTGAAATGGTGGAAAGGAAATTGGCCCAGGTGGTGAATTTGGTTATGAACTGAGAACTTAGTGGCAATCAAAAGGCAGACAATGACCTAAAACCCTTTTCATATTTCTTTAAACTCCTAAAGACATATGATCATGTAAACATGAAATAGCCATGGTTTTCTAGATGGTTGATCTCTAATAGGCTGATGTTGAATCCTTATTTTAAAATTTAAGGACTTATTTGGAATGTTTTTAAAACAGTTCTCAAAAAACAGTTTTTTTATATTTTTGAGAACAAAAATCTGTTTGGGAACTTGCAAGGTTCCAACCTATTTGTGTCTCCAAATATTTCTAAAAGATAACTTCCATTTGCAATACTTTATTTTCGATCATTTTCTATAATTGTAAAATTATTTTTTAAACCAATCATAGAAAACAAGTGAAAGCAACTGAAAATAATTAAAATGTATTCTACGAGAGTATCCGCTTTTAGAAAAAGTTCTCCAAAAAAAAAAAAAAAAAAAAAGTTCCCAAAAAGAAAAGGTTTTTGAAATTTGGGAAACCTGTTTTCAGAAACCGTTGTCAAAAAGGCTCAAAAGTACATGTATGGCAAGCAAACAGAGAAATTGGGAGACCAAAAAGACTTACATGCCATCGCCAAACTCCTCATTGATAATTTCCTTGATGCTCTCACCAAAATGCATCACGGCTTCATTCAATCTACAAAGTTGGAAAGTCAGCAAATGGAAACACGCCAGTCAGAAAATTCAGAGATTTGTATGCTTATGCAAAACCTTACTTAGATGACAAATTGCTTCTGCAAATGATTCAATGGCATAGTGTAAATATTTTCAAACATAGAGACATTTATAACACTTGCGGTACACCGTTTGTGATATACTACTGCGAAAAAGCTCTCAGGTACTTTTCAAACAAAAAGAAAAGAAAAGAAAAATATCAACACTTCAAATAACTATAAAATACGATTTATTTTGTAAAGAAAGTATAATTTCTAAACAAAACCTCAAATTTATTAAAAGACAAGGAATTCAAGTTTCTGATGAGAGGCGAACAGAGGAGAGGGACCTGTAAACAGTGGGTTCCTGGATCAAATTGGGGTCGTAGGACCTCAGTGGAGGTTTCATCATCTCTTGAAGGAGACCATCGGTTAGCCCCGGGAGGGCTGCCTGTAACTTAGGGGCAGTATCGGCCTTCAGCTGAGCTTGACGTCGCAGGAGCTGGGCAACGTACACGTTGGTGAGGCCCGTCTCTTCTGCTATCTGTCCGTACGACTTCCCCGAGATGCGTTTCACGCTCATCAGTTGACTCGCCACGCTTGACTTGCTCTCTTCCATGTCTGCTGTTGTTCCAATCCTCTTTACTCTCTTGTCCTTCAAGGTTCGATTCAGAAGTAGGGTTGGGACTCGTTGGAGTTGTTTGGATGGTCAGAAAAATGTTTCGAGAAGATTCTAGAGATTAATTGAATTATTGTATCTAAAAAAAAAAAAATTAATCGAAAAGAAGTAAAAGTTAAATTTTATTCGCTTTGTGATGGAAAAATTTTTGAAATACTTTTAGGAAAGAGGGGTTCTAAAATTTAGGTCGAACTAATTAAAATTTTGGTGCATTATGAAGATATGCTTTTGACCATATTTTGAGAAGTTAAAGGCATGTTTGGGAATTGTTTCAATTAATTTCAAAAATAAAATTGCCTTTGAGAAAATAATTTTTACTTTAAAAAAGAAAATTTGAATAAGTTAATAAAAACACTTTTTGAAAATAAATAAAACAAAAAACTTGTTTTCACGTTGTTTATTTTAATTAAGTGTCATATTTCATTAAAATTAAAAAAAAATATTTCATTTTGAAAATTATATTTAAGACAAATGGGTACTTTACAAATATGTTTAATTATATTTAATTTCATTAATATTTTATTAATACTTGGTAAACTCCTTAATTATTTTGAAAACTTTGTTTTTTAATTATAAATGGATTATACTAATACATGTTTTTATTAAAAAAATAATATAAATTGTTGTATACTATGCAATCAATATTAATACAAGATAATACTATAAGTATTATGACACCAACATCATATTTTAATAAAATATATTAAAATTTTAAAGTTTATAGATGATAATTTTTTAAATTATATATACATTTACTTAATAGTAATTAAAATAGTACAAGTCAATGCATTATGAATTGACATTGATATAATTTGCCCACATTACTTGAACAATTTGATCTCTATAAGTTGTCATTGTTGCAACATTCTCATTTGATAGCTCAATTGAATGACTTGTACCACTTGTGTTCTTTTCTTCACTTTGGACTAAAAAAATCTTCTACCTCGTATTCCCTAAACAATTAATCGTTTCGTGACAATAGATGAATCTAATTATGAAGGGTATATCAATGTAGTCCTACAAATAACAATATATATATATACATATATTAAGGAGAGAAAACAATGACCATGAAAACTTCTTATGTACATGAGTTTCAAATTTATAAAATCTTACTTTAAACAATAGAAAATATTTGGGAATATTGGCAACATATGTAGCCATATTGTTAGGATCTATGAGAATTTTGCTTAGTTGATATTACTTATTTAACTTCTGTAAAGTGTCAAACAATACTCTCTACGGAATATTGAAAATGGTCTGCTACAACTCTCATTCTCACATTATGTCCTGTTATTAGTAGGAACATAACAATGATCTCTTCTATTGCCATTGATTGTGTATCCTTTAAGTTTTCATGTCTCTTAAGATGATCACAAAGGCTTTAAAAGGTTTCTTTATCTATTTGAAATGATTCGTAGTATGTTTAAGGGTGATTATCTATCATATCTCTCACAAGTTGTGTACCACTTAACATTGATGTCATTTGAGGTCTTACATAAAAATATTTTCTCATATTTATTTGTTATGTGAGTAATAAAAAATTCATATGCATCATTATCCCTTTCAGAAGATGAAGTTAACTCGTATATGAATTACTGCTTGTGTTGTTACCATCCATTAGTTACTATACAAAGTAAATTAACTCACAATGTAAAATAATATCAAATGAACATTAAAATAAATATAATATAAGTTTCATAACTATGAATAAAATTCACACAATGTGAAGGTAAAAAATACGGTAAAAAAGTCTAAACAAAAGAGAAATAATATATATTACAATGTCACTATAATACTAATTCATACAAATGTACTCATATTTAAAGACTATCAAGTCATGCATTTTTCCTCTCATTAAACATATTCAAAAAGTCCTTTTTTTAGTTTGGAGATGTGATCTTCTTAATAACCTTTAAATATTTGTCATTATTTAGAAAGTTGATGATTTATAAGGCTGTCATGTACTTTGTTATGCTAAAATCACTAGTACCTACACTATTAGATTCACTACAAGTTCCACTTTTATATCTCTCAACTCTACCCAACAATGTTTCAATTATAACTTTAGATGTCTCAACTCTACCCTAGTTGCCTCAACCCAAGCTTTCAAAGCATCTCCTATTTGATTTTATCTCAATTCTCTCTTGCCTTTACGATTTAATAAAGAATCAGTTGTACGCTTTTTAGAATGAGTGGCCACTCCTCCCAAAATATCTAGTCGTAGAGGATCATCAGGAATCTGATAGTTTACTCCACCATGTTCAAGATTGCCATCCATCTCATGCTCATTATCAGTGTTTAGTGGATCTTAGGTGGAAGAGTAGTGAAGGGCACTAGTTGTTGTTGATGGATTAAAGATCAATTCTAGCAACTTGTAGTATGAGCATCCTTTTGAGTGATTATTTTATTTTATTTTTATTTTTTTGGCATTTGGATGTGCCTAGTAGAGAAAAAAATCCATCACTCTTTAGTGTATACCACATATTTGAAATAAAAAATTATTAGCTTAAATGTTGTTTTTATCCGAATGTAATTTTGCTAGGTTTACTTTAGAGCATGTACCGTGATAGTTTCAGCATCCCAACCAAATCCAATATGCCTTAGAGGATCAGAGAACTCATGGTGCGTTGCACGTAATCTGTTAAACTTTTGTTTAAGCTATTTTAAAATGAAATTTCTTTTCCTTTAATTATTTACTCCAAGTTACATCTTCTTCCATGTGTTGGTATTAAATGTACCACTATCCATGTTACTTTTATTAATTTCATTTGCCATTTCGTCAACAAATATTTTCTTTATATTACGTTTCCACGTTCTTGCATTTTCAACATTTGTTATCTCAGTTTCCATTTATACATTTTCAAGACAAAATTTGAACATTTTTATTTTATTCATTAAAGAAGTAGATATGATAGTTATAATGAATAATATAAATTAAATACAAGATGAAACACAAGCTTGTATCAAACCTTATTCAAATACATTTCCAATAAGTTTTAACAAAATTTTTATTGTGTTTGTGGGAGAATTGGAGATGCCCTTTAGTTGTTTAATGAGATTCCTCTGAAAATTGATTCAATTTCATGGAACAATTTGTTAGGTGGCTATCCCCACGTCTCACCCCACTATGGTCACTTGTTTATTCTAAGGAATGTGTAGGAAAGGTATGAAATTTAGCACTATAACAATTTCTAGTGTTTTGTGTGATATGGGTGATTTGAGAAACATTGTTGGTGGAGTAGCTTTTCATGGGCATTACAGTGTGTAGTCTTGAGATGCTACAAGAGATTGGTTTCACTAGACACTATTTTAATTTAGCATCGTTTAGGATCTAACAAAATGACCGTTTGACTTAGCTTATTTTAACCGAGATTATCATTTTCTAAGAAAAACAAAAATAGGAATTGAAGTTGAGAGTGTGAGTATGTGTGTGTAATAGAGTATAAGAGAGATACATACATACATATATATATATATATATATATATGCCATGGAAATCAAGGATAAGAAGATGCTTTGAGAAGAAAATTTTAATTTCACCAAAAAACTATAAGGATTTGATTCAATAAAGATGCGAGCACAAAATTCAGAAAAGCAAAAAAAAGCTAGGTAGGATGAAGATAGGCATAACACAATGGGATTAATCAAGTTCAAACTGATAAGCCCTAATTAATTGGGAGAACAAATGAAGTGAGGGAAAAGATTGTTCAAATATAATGCATGATTCTTTGTTCTTAAGTTTGAAAAAGAAAAAAAAAAAAAAATCCACAATCTCATCAATGTATCTGAATTGAAGAGAAGAAAACACATTAGAATGAATAAGGTTGATTGCAAAAAGAATAGGCAAGGAGCGGGTTTTGTAAGGGCACCACCGTAACCTGATGTCATTAATTCTCTTAAAGAGTTTAGAATTTCAAACCTCTCTCTCAACCCCTAACCCATACAATTAGACTAATGAAATTTAAGTATATCATTTTATTTTTGACCAATATATAACTCATACTAGTCCAATTAAAATTAGACTAAAGGACATGTTAAGTACGAAAACTTGTTATCCAATTAAAAGGCAAACTAATATATTAATCTAGACTTTGTTTTTTTTTTATAAAAATACATTAATCTAAACATGCAACATCCAATTTTAAGAGATAAATGAAATCTAGGATTCAATTTCTCAATCTCATTCTTTTTGTCAATCACTACTAGCTCCATATGGTAAACCACTTAGTCGTTATGTGATTGACAACTTCAATGAAAATAGCCTTTCACATAGGGTACAATATCACAAATTAACAACAATTCAATTACCTTTTTACTTGGATATATTGAATACACTTGTAGATCGATGGCCTAATATCTGAACTAGAAATTCTTAAAAGGTTGTTATTTGCTTATCCTTTGAGATATATTTAACACAACTATAAATTTTAGTGAAACATTTCTCCCAAAGATTCACCTAAAGAAAGGACTTATATTGAATATGTATTTATTTAAATTCTAAAACTTCCTTCCCAAAGCTCTTTTGCAAAAGCATTCCAATTACAACTTTACTCAAATAATTTAAATCTCAAACCTCTACTAGTTGTAACTAATACATTCTAGAATTCTTTTAACGATTTAACGGAACTTTAGATCATCTGAAAAGCTACACTAAAAAGGGTCTTATAGCTCAAACAAGGTATGGTTTAGTTCATCAAGCCTTGGAAACTAGATTACATTAGGATAACATAATCGCAACCATGGTGTTATACATCAACTATTAAATATGCAAATGGACTCGAAAAATAAATTGGACTTACAAAGATATCTCACTTTTATGCAAGGTTCCTTCTAAATCCTACACACCCCATTACTAAAAAAAACTTATACAAATATACAAACTTATGATGCTTTTTCATGAAAACACAACCATACATGACTATAAGATTGCATCAAATGCTTTTATTTCTATATATAATATGGAAAAAAAGAAAAAGAAAAAGAACACATACCCAAAAGAAAAAATAATTATAAATCTGAACACTTATCCATAAAAAAATAAAAAGCAAAAATAACTATGATTTCATTCTATATCCAGACATAAACACATGATCTCAAATCCTAGCTTAAGTAGGCTTCCTAATTTTTTTTAATAAAAAATTAGTAGAATAGGCTTCCTTGCGTTTTCTTTAGATTTGGCTCCTTTTTTGGCTTCCTTTAGCAAAAACCCAGTATGGTCCCCTCCATTTCTAACATTCTTCAACAATAACCCACCATGGTCCCCTCCATTTCAAGCTTCCTTTAACAAAAACCCAACATGGTCCCCTCCTTCCATGTCTGGCTTTCTTTAACAAAAACCTATTGTGGTCTCCTTCAACCCACAAACTTACAACTAGAAACAAAATATATTTAAATCATAAATCAATAAAACTTATTGCACCAATAATGACAAAATTTGATGGAGATGAAAAGGACCTAAAGATGAAGGAGTGAAGTCCTGAACGAGAAGAAAACCAATAGAAATGAGGATATGGTAAAATAGGATTTGTGGAGATATAAAAACCCAAAGATGGAGTGAAGCCTTAAATGGGAAGAAAATCAACAAAAATGGTAAAATAGGGTTTGAAGTGACTACAATTTTGATCATTTAAAAAAGAAAATTCAAAACTACTAACTATAGCTGACATGGCTAAAATGCACTAGATTGAGAATTATTTTGCTACCCAATGTAGTTTTTTAGATTTTTTATGTAAATGGATTATTTTTTGTCAAAACTTTTTTCTTCATATGAGTACATTTGGATTAATATTTAGTAAATCTAGCAAAAGATAAGAACTTAATATTGTAACAAAAATTCTTTGAAAGAAGAAACATGAACAACGAAATTTTTTCATCAAATCATTCTTGAAATATGTGGACTAGGATTTGTGTTTATTTAGCAACAAACCTCATTTAGTGTCCAAATCAAATATTTGGTGTTCCCTAGTTATTTATGTTAGTTAAGGACACTTGGCCAATTGACCATGAAAGTTTGCTCTTAAGAGGAAATGAAGAGTATGAAATACAACCTTATTGTGCGAATCCTTGAGTTTCATGTGAAACCTATCTATATTATTGAGTTTTTTTTCCCTAATAGAGCATAACCTAGTTCATTTTCTTTAGAGATGTTTGAATTAAATTGAACAAAATGCTAATTAACTCTTATAGATCACAACAACCAACATAAGGACATCAACCAATCAATCAATAAATAATGAAAAAAAAATTAACACAGGCCAAAAAAAAATAAAAAAAATCATAGGTTTTTCCCTTTAAGATGGTTAGCTTTTCATTATATATGCAACACAAGAGCCTCCTTTGTTGACTATGCCCAAATCTATTTTTTCTCCCCTCATTTCCTTGTGCATTTATGGCATGTTTACTTTCTTTTTGAGGAATCAAATAAAAGCAAGTCATTTCTTTTCTTTTCTAATTTAAGTATTTACTTACATTTAAAATTAACGAATCAAATAAAAATGAGTTATTGCAGTTTTATGAAATAAGTCATAACAAGTATCGTTTCTTAATGATGAGACAATTTTCCTATGGATTTGGAAAAATCCTGGGTGTGTTATTTTGAGAAAATCTTTCTTTGAAATTTGCCTAAACTTCCACAACTGAATCAATGTATACAACACTATTTGCAAGGTTTAGATTCATGGTATTAAGAATCCATGATAACACCGTGTTGATGCATCATTTCCAAGAGGAGAATTTTGCATTAGTATGTGATGGCCTTATGATAGAACTGTCTATAAACTCGATCTTGTTCTTTGCACTTAGGGCTATGGTCATGGAGTGACTCCAAGTCCCATAATTGTCTCCATCGAGTGATTTTGATACCAACATGATACTTGGATGGTCGGAAGAATGTAAGTGATAAGGATTCGAAGAGACAATAATCTCTATGTCCTTTGATGACTCAAACACCATGATGAACAAAACAAATGAAGGAAGAAATCTAAGTTAGGGGACACCCAAGGATTAATGCTCTGAAACCATGTAAAATTGAGAGAAGAAAGTAAAATAACAAGTTAATAGTATAGAAAAGAAAAAAGAAGATGACACAAAGATATAACGTGGTTCGACAATTTGCCTATATCCACGGAGATGAACAAAAAGAATTTTTCACCCTTCCGGATGAGTCAATAATCATCAAAATTTTTGAATAAAAATAATCAAAGCAAAACAAGATAAATCCCTTTAAATCAACTATTGAATGAGAAACAAATATTCAGCTCCGGATTTTACTTCTTTGGGAATATGATTTGGTCTTCTTTCCATCTAAATTTTAACATGATCAACCTCCAAGCCTTGAAATTGCTCAAAAGACATCCCAAGGTTTTCTCCCATTTTCTCCCTTTTTCTTCCTCCTCTATTTTCCTCTTTCACATTCTGCCCCCAGATCTGTTCTTTAAGCCACCAAAAGAGTCAAAAGACAGCTACTGCCTATAATGGGCTTTAGAAAACAAGCTTACGGGGCAGCCCAAACGTGGGTCCTTTTTAAAAGTAACTGGACTCATGGGTTGCCACCCACATATGGTCTAGCCCAATAGTAACCCCCTTAGAATCCAAAAAATGCATAATTATAAACCAAATGGGTTCCAAACAACAAAAAAATAATAATTAAAGCTATGCCTTCTTTTGGAATCTTTTTCTAAATTCACATCATTATTGCAACTAAATATATTTGGTTCATGTTAACAAATCAATATCTAATATATCAAATGCATCTGTTTCTCCCATGCTTACGGGAAATTATCCTCCTTTCAAACCCCACTTCTCATGCCCATTCTTTTGAAACTTATAGAAAGGGAATTCCTGGAAATCCACTTCTAATAATAATTTTTTGATATGGGTGGAGATAATTAGGAGTGTGTTTGGTAGTGATTTTGAAAAATGTTATGAGAATTAACAATAAAAAAAAAAAAATACAAATTTACAAGAAAAACCTTAAAAAGAAAAAATCATAAACAAAGGAGAAAAAAATTCATTATATCAAACGATTAGTATAAAAAGGGAGAGTTACGAGCTGTTTCAATAGAAGAATAATCATCATAACCTTAATGTGTGTGTGTGAGTAATTAACAAAACAGATTTATACTATAATGGTGAAACCCAAAAATTCTTATAATTATAGTTTTATCACATATGTCGTGCGGTGAGCGCTTTTCCATTTGGAAGACCAAACTTTAACACTATGTTACCACTTTTGTCAAGTTTGTTTTTAGAATAGAAAATAATTTCTTAGTCTAGAAAATCATTTCTATTATTTTCAACGAGGATGACAAACGTTGCACAAAAAATGAGTCACTTGGGGTACGTACCACCTGACAAGATTCCTTGTATCTTGGGCTAATTGTTTTTTAATTAATGATTCTTAGTCACATTCCAAACAAATTTGAGCCTATCCAGAATTTGGTCTAACCAATAATTGTATGCAAATATTGTATCATAAGCAGATTTAATTTTTTATTGCGTATTTGTTTAATTATATGGCATCCGGAAAATTTGGGTCTATGATAAGTTAAACATGGCTGGGATCATAATCTCAACTGCCCTACTCTATTAGATGAATGTGTTGGTCATCCCTGTTTAGTATATTTTGATGTTTTTCATTTTTTATTTCCATTAAAAATTAAAATTAAAACCATAATTTTAAAATATCAATATTAGTAAGGGATGACAACTGGGATGGGTCACTCTCATCCCAACCCCACTTAGCTTATTCAAAATGATTCTCATCTTTATTCCATTAAAAAAATTAAATAGGGCAGGGTAAGATGTGACACGACGGGACGGGTATGCTAATTTCCTATACCCTCCCATCCGGCTTCATTTAACTTTTGTTTGAAAATTTTTTAAAATTAATTTTAAAATATTTTTAAATTACATTAAAATAAATATGTTTTATAAATAATTAAAATATTATAATTTTTTATAACTTATTTTATTATTATTATTATTATTATTATTATATATTAAAAATAAATAAATGAAAAATTAATTAATTTTATATATAATTGGCATGGGATAAGACAATACTTGAACTTGTCCAAACTTGTCCGGGGTTTTAAAAAAAGTCTCAAACTTGTCCTTAACCTGTTTATTTAAATTTTAAAATGGTATGGGATGGGGTAGGAGGGGTGCTCGAAAAAACTCAACCCCTTGTCATCTCTAATATTAGTATATATTGAAAAAAGAATTATAAGTCAAAAAAATTATTTAAAGAGAAAGGTAATACATCCTATTATTGGAGAAAAATGATTTAAAATCTTTTTAAAGTCAAAAACTTTTTAATAAAATAAGTTTAAAGTCTTTTATGCATCTTTAAAGAAGGTTTTGTGGAATCAATCTAAATGAGACTTATTGGTTTTTTACTTTTTATTTTTTTTTTATTTTTACCTTAGACTTTGTATGATTTGTAGAAATCTTTGTGACAACCTTTCTTTCTCTCCCATAGAATGTCTCCTCCATTTGCATGATTTCTATCTCATTATCTAACAAAAAAAAAAAATGTTAGGGCTAACGTTTTTCAACCTTTTCACCAAGTTATAAAAGTTAAATGCTTAGGTAGTTGGAAATTTTCAAACGATAGATTTTTCTAAAAGTTTAAGCTTATAGTAGATAGGATTTGGACTTTTCTCATACACGATTATATATATTTTATATACATATGGAGAGACAAATATAATTTTGATTTAAATCCAACATATAGAATTTAAATTCATTTGACAGTGATTTTAAAAAATATTTTTAACTTAAAAAATAATTTTTTTTAAAAATAATTTATATTTTTAAAAATCTAAAAAATCACTTATAATATTAAAAAAATTATTTATAACATTTTTTTTAAATACTTGATAAGTAATTTTTTAAAAATATTTTTAGAGAAAATATCGAATAAAAATACTTTCAATCAAATCAAACCAAACTTTGACAACAAGTAGAAAGAATAATTTTTTTGAAAGCTTAAATTTATAATAAGATTTGGACTTAACATGCATGTCATCGTCGTTAGTGGAAACGTACGCCCACCATCTAAACAACACTTTCAAGTAATTAAAATGAGAATGAGTGTGAACGAGGCTGATTTTCGTTGCAGTTGTTTGGAAATTTGACCGCCAGCTAGCTTGCATTACTACTCAACCATATGAGTAGAAGGAATTTCAGTTTGACAAATGCTAAAAACAATGCATCAGTTCACATTCTCAACTACAATGAACATGAAAATGATTTTTTTTTTTTTTTTTTTTTTCAAATTGTCATCATCAGAGTGTCATTATTGGTCAACATCAATTCCCATCATGATTTTTCGGTCTTTATTAATTTCCCTTTTCATATTATTATTATTTTTTAATCGTTAGTTTCAATGCTATATTGTATCATACGGTGGAGCATTAGTTGACTCTTGGATTTATTCATGTGTTCCCACTACAACATATTTTTATATTATTATTATTTTTTTTTAATGTTTTTCATCCATTTTCTTCTTCTTGTTTGATTTCCTTATATTTTATTAGGGTGTCTTTTTATGATTGTCAAAAGTCATTTTTTATATCGTATGAAAAGTGCAGGTAATTAAAAATAATAATTAATAATTATTTTTAAGGTTTTTTTGACTAGTCTTTCAATAATTAACATTAAATAAATTTAAAGTATTATTAATGATAGAATTAAAATCTAAAATATGTCAAGATGAATTGGACTATCTTGACGGGTTTATAACTAATTAATATATTTTAATTATTTAATTAAATTTAGGTATTTATTTATAAACTCTTTTATTAAAAAAAGATACTATCACTATTATTATTGATATTATTGTGGCTCCAATCTCCTCTATAATCTGTGGGGACTTCAGTGTTTATCTACGACTTGATTTGATTGAATAATAATGCATATCATTAGTAGATCAGGACAATGCTTCAATTCTTATTCAAAAGATAAAATCATGATTTGAATCTGACCTTCATTCCTTTTTTTTTTTTTTTTTCTTTTTGTTTTTTTTGGTTTTTTGTCTATTAACACCATGTATGGTTTGAGTTTGGCTAATCCCCGATAATATTATTAATATACTAGAATATTTTGTAAATCAACTTAAAGTAATTTAATAATTTAATAATTTAATGAAACTAGTTAAAATAAGAAACAATTTTAAGTAATAAGTAAAAATAATTAATTTATTTTTAAATTCACATATTCATTTACTTATTTATTCTCATTTGTCCTAATTACTTTCATAATCTCTTTTACTATTTCATGGCTTTCATTTAAATTACTTTTCAAACTACAATTTAAAATGAAAATATTAAAATTATATTTTAAATTATTTTAATATCATTTTTTATTTCATATAATAACAATATATATGGAATGATACAAAAAATCTAAAAAAAAAAAACAATTATTGCTCTTTTTCAAATATATGAAAATTAAGATTTTAAAAAAATTATTATTAACATTAAATTTTAATGAAAGTTTTATTAATTACTTTTAGCAACGTTACTATAATGTTATATTAATAGTAATAAAATAAAATAAGGAAATAAAAATAAAACTCAAAATAAATTTAAATCATAAAAAAATATTTGTTTTAACGTATTCAATCATAAAATATAAAAATTAAATTAAATCAGAAAAATAAAAAATTAAAGTGCCTTTCTTTTTCAAATTTTTTTTAATAAAAGAGAAATAAAAAAACATTAATATATACTTAGAAAAAAAATAAAAAAAAGTAAAATAAATATGACACTTGACGATAAAAAAAGAGAATAAAATAATAAAAGTAAAAAAAAAAAAAAAAAAAACACATAAAACATTCATTTTCTTAATTTCCTTCAACAATATTTTTTATTTTTTTATATTTTGTTTTTAGCATCAATTACGCTAAAAATGTGGAGCTTATATTCATTATCTAATTTAATTGTCCTTTTGGACGGCAATTTTCCATGGCTTTCCAGCACGAGACCTTCTAGAGCGCTAACTCACCAAGTTGGGCGACGGACCACATCCCATAGTTTCCACTAACCAGCTCAATCATTGAATTTTTGGCGTGGAATATGGGATGGGATGATCACTAGATTCACAACTTAGACTCTTTTTTCACCGTTCCCATTTAAACAGGACCATTCGCTGAAGCGACACATCATGTCATTTCAAAACTCGTACGCTCTTCACCTACTCCTCCTTTCTCTCTGCGTAATTACTTCTTTAAGTCTCCAACCTTCACCCGATTCATGTCCGCAGTATTAATTTCCTCCCATGAGAAGTCCCACCCTTCAATGAATGTGGGCTTCCAGTTCTGGCTACCATTTATGTCACACCTCCTCCTCCAATCCTAATTAATCACCGGTAAACGAGATGTGTACGTAATATGATATCTAATACGGGGCCTGTTATGAGATTTTGAGTATATATCATAGCCGGTCCATGTCTTAGAATTTTCTGCATACTAATCTTGGATTTAGCATGAGTGCCCTGTCAATCTACTATTCTCATCTAGAAGCCGTGGAAAAGCTGTTGGCGACCGACCGACTCAAAGACAAAAATGTCGCCTTTGCAAAATTTCTACTCTCCTCTCCTTTCTCCAAGTCAAGCTCACATGGAATCATCCGCCTGGAGGTCAAGTTCGCCATCTCTGACCCAAAAAACGTAGAAACAGAAAAATAAAGCAAAACATTTTTTTTTGTCTTTTTTTCCTCAAAGATTTATTTATTTATTTTTATAACTTCCATTATTTGATATGAGAAAATAATTTTAATGACATGTAGTCAAATAAGTTGAAAATAAGAAAGGGATAATTAATGCTAGGTGCGACCGCGTGTGTGAATTCGTGGGAGCGTGGTTGAAGAATCTGGCAATTGCTGGCATGGTGGTCCCCATTTTAAAAGGCACAGGCAGTAAAAGTTGTTCACTTAATCTTCGATAAGGAACAAAATCAAGCCCAACTTGACCCAATTGCGGCTTCAAACTAAGCAACTATATTTTGATTTTTATAGCAGAAAAATGTTTTTTTTTTTTTTTTTCAAGAAGTTGCATTTGATTGGTTTAAAGACACCTTGAGGGTTGGTTGGTTGGTTGGTGTTGATTGTTGGATTCATTGAATCGGAATTCATAATTATTTTATTTTAAGGTTCTAAGTTTTTTATTTTTTTTTTGGTATAATTAATTCATAAAAAAATTAATTAATTAAATATAAAGGTGGAGCAGCTGACCAGGCACTAGCTTGTTCATGAAATTTGAAATGAGTTTTCTTCAAAGTTATCCTAACCGAGAAAATTTGGTCAACATTAGAATTCACAAACGACAGGAAACCAATGGAGCCAATCAGTGATGAATCCGTGTGATTTTCATCTTCCTAAATTAAGGCTTACCCACACGTGAAGTGGAAATATCTTAAACTAGTTTTGTTCCTTTTGTCCATTAGATACTTTCATGTGCTCGAGCATCAACGTTGTTGTATTCTATTGGCATCTAACCAAAAGATCCTCGAATTCATATATATCATTTAGAGTGTGGATAGATTCTTTATGTTTTTAATATTTTTAATATTTGAATGATAAAATTTTTTAAGTATTAAAAATAATAAAAATATATTTTAGAATTATTATTAAATAAACTCTTAATCCATAAAAAATAAAAAATATTTAAAATTTTTTGTATTATATAAAAATATAATGTGAGCTTGTTTAGCTATGTTATTAAAAAAATAATTATTTATTTTTAAAAATAAAAGGTGTTTTTACAAATTTATAACAGTGTTTGATTGTTGTTCTTTAAAAATAGTTTCAAAAAATAAAGTGAGATAGAGAATAAATTTTAAAAAATAAATATAAATTATTTTTATAGATTTTTAAAAATAAAAGAAAAATATAAAAAAAAATCATAAAAAATGAATATGATATCATTCTTTTTCTCTCTTCACCATTTAATACCAATGCCAAAAATTGTTTTTCTATTTTTTTTAAAATCTCATTAAACAAATAAATTCTAAATCAAACTATATTTAATATATAAAAATTATTTTTAAAAATACCCTATCCAAACAAGGTTTTTATTTTTTATTTTTTAAAAATTATTTTTAAAAACAATTATCAAATACCTTCATTTTTATGAAACACTTAAAACTAGTTGTTCGTTTATAAACTCAAAAACAATTTTTTTAAAAAAACAATACTGATAAAACATGGTCCTAAGTAATTTTTTTTCTTCATATATTTGAGTTTTTAAACAAAATTTTATTTCCAAATCTAATTGAAGATGATTTTAAAAAATGGTTCTCAAAAATGATTTTTGATAATTAATTTTGAGTTGCATAAATAGCCCTTCTATCCCCATAATCGTCAATGAACTTTAAAGATATTCATATTGATATAATGGAAGGATACAATAAAGGAGATATGACATAACATACTGGTGAATCTCCACCTTTAACCAAGGTTAAAATCAAAAAGGAAAAAGTAAAAAAAGTGATAAAGTAAGAAATAAAAGTGGATGAGAAAAAAGAAGGAAAATAGAGCTCTTTGGTAAGAGGATAGAGGAGTTTGCTTTGAATTTTATTCACCTTTTTGTGCTTCTATTAACATATTTCCTATCAACAACCTAAGTTTTATGGAAAAATTTGTCATTTATAAGATTATTATTATTAGCTTATTTGATCAAAATATAAAAATCAGTTACAATATTCACATCTCTTGTAGTTTTGAACATGCATTATTAATTTATTGGAAAATCACATGCCAAACAATACAACGTTAAATTTATGTAATAGGAGTTTGTCAATGTCGTGTGACTAATCATGCTTGTCAATGAAGTCTTTCATAAATGTGGTATGATTAATTATGCTTGTCAACTCATTAGTAGGATGCATGTTGCAGGATCTAAAAAAGACAAAATATCATGGTCTCAACATCATTGTTAAATTTCTTAACCTACAATAGACATCAAAAGTTTTAACTAAATGAATTATTATTAGATTGGTGTTCAAAATTTATTTCCTTTATACGATATAAGATATTTGTCATGTTTCAAGAGTGTTACATACGAGTTGTGAAGTTTGATAGTTAACTACATATACTAGGACCATTTTTTATTTTTTATAGAGAAACCAACAACCAGCAAAGCAACAATTAGGCGTGCAGCTCCTAGATGACAAACTCAGAGTCGCGATTTTCAACTGTGTTCAAGTTGACATTTGTATTTGGGTGCGCAAGGCAAGTTCTCAAGGAGGTAGCCACTAAGACTCTGGCCTTTGTAGGGGGTAGCACCTATATGTTTTCCAAACTAGATAATAATTATTTCTGTTCAATTTGATGGGTAGTAGAAGATGGTCGAGGGCATTGTGGGATAATGAAGTACTGGATGAGTCATTGGGATTTCGAGAAGAGGCTCACATGGTTGATACATTAATACCAGAAGACATTGACATCGGTCAAAGTGCGCTCTAATACCATAAAAAACAAGATGTGGTTGGAGGATTGTTGAAAGCCTCTAGATTTTCTGCCAGTTAGTAGATACTCGTATTCAAGGAAGTTTAAAAAATGAATCCTAGCCGATGCCCATTCAACGTACAAATAGATATAGATATAAACTGGAAGCGATTTTTCTTCCTTCTTCTATCGTCCGGACAGTGAGCTGATTTTCCTTTTATCTAGTGTTGCGTGTGTTGACTGTCTAGATCAACGTTGACGATCTTTACGGCTTTTTCACTAAATAATGTTTAGGTATGGACTTACGGGAATTCCTGCTCGTAAATATTTCAAAGTGAAGTTATTGACCCAAATAAGAACACTGAATTGAGTGATACCTGTGGGAGGTGTCGACCCAAAGAAGAACACTGAATTGAGTGATACCTGTGGTAGGTGCTTGATTGGCAGGTACCTATTTTTTGTGCTACCATAAACCATCTAATCTGATTATTAAAAAGGGTAAACACATCTTGGCAGATGGTTGATCAGGTTGTTGAACTCGTGAAATATCTAACAATGAAACGTAAGTTAAACTCCATGTTAACCACTCAAATTAATCCACCTAGAAAAATATACAAAGAATAATTGACTCTAACCTCCTGAGTTTATGCCGAAAGACTTGCTGCCATTAAATAATCACTGCATTCCACATGAAATGCCACTGTAGTCCTGCGATTGATCAGCTGTCCAGAGCTTAAATGGAAGCAACAGTGGTCAGCTGCTGGTGGCAGACTGGCACTGCAGAGGCCCATACTTCCAGAGACAGGTGTGTGTCTCATCTTTTAGACCATACGGGCGCTTAAAGGTGAAAGCAATCATCCACCACATAGCACATACAGATATTATCCCAAAAGTTTGGAGCTCTTGTCACCCAAAATAAATATCGTTATAGAAATATGTCGTATCTTTTGGAAATGAGATAAAAGGTTATTTGATTAAAAATTTATTAAAAACTCAATTTTAAAAATTTAAACCCTCATCATTTTTTGATAAAAAAATTTACATATAAACATTTAAAATGATAAATAATATTTATATAAAAAATAGATTACTATTTTTAAATAAAAATACTATTTTAAAATAAAAATATAAATAAAGTTAAATTTATAGGGACGATTTTATCATTTTTAATCAATTAATTCAAAATCAAATCATGTAATTAAAAACTTTAATAATGTCCAACTTTTATTAAGATAGACAATAAGTTACACCCTTTACTAAACCATGGGCGGGTAGAAGGATTAATGATTATGGTCTAAAGAGATTCATTTATTTATTTATTTTAATTGACTTGGTTTTTCTTTTATTTATTTTCATTCTTAATAAAAAAAAATATAAAATATAAAAAAAAGCAATAAATTGTTATCTTTCCTCTCATCTTTTATAAGTATTGGATCGTGAACTCTCAATCAATATAACTAACTCATGATTTATCATAAAAAAGTTTAATAAATATAAGTAAGCACCGTCTCAAAGGGAATTTTTTTTTCTTTCTAATACTTATCCAATTTTGCTGCAAAAATATTGTTTCCACCTATTTTAAGATTTAACTTTTTATTGATAAATTAGAACATAGAAAAATTCATAAATTTCTATTTATTAAATATAAATATTTTTCAAATTAATTTTTCTTCAAAGTAGAATGCAAAATTAAGAGAGACAAAATTTTCTTAGTGCTCGCTTAATTGATTAATTTTACATGAAACATTATTTTTAGTTTTAGTTTTAAAATTTAGTTTTTTTTTTTTTTCACTGAGACATAAATATTTGGGTAAAACACTAAAAAAAAAAAAAAAATTATAATAAAACTATTTTTAAAAACAAATTTATTAAATATTCATTTGCTTTGAAATTCCCGTCATTCTACACAGATGGAGAGGAGTCACATCCCCTACTTGCTTAAAAATCTAGTGGGAGGGCATTTCTGTCATAAAAATGTCACATTTTGTAAATTCAGAAATAAAGCAAGGCTTGTTTCAAAGGCAATGGGATGAGAGAGGTCGGGGAGGCGTATAAAAGGGTGAGCAGAGGAGGTCACTGAGAAGTAGAAGTAGATCCAATATCCAAGCCTTATCATGGGTGTGGAAAATGGGATTGATGACTACACACAGGATGGCACTGTGGATCTCAAAGGCAATCCAGTCCGCAGGTCCAAGAGAGGTGGATGGACTGCTTGCTCCTTTGTTGTTGGTAACTCATCTCTCTTTTCCATCTTCAACCCCACTACCACATTTCTCTCTCTATATTCTCTCTCCCCTTTGAAATCTGTGAAAATAACATGTTCCTTCACATAGGCTCATACTGAATCATCCATCTTACATGTTTTCCTTCTGACATCTCTCTTAATTAATCTATGTGAGGACCGGCCAGTAAGTAATGAAAAGGAACTCTTTGATCTTTAGAGTTCTGGCCAATATCACTAGTTGAGTTGAGCAAGCATTGGTTCGTAAGAGTTTTATAGATCCATCTCCTCCAAAATTGATCTCACACTTCGGTGTGGGAGTTTGTTTGACTTTTGTTAGACCGCATAATTCGTGTCTGTATGGACAATTTGTGTTTACATGAAGGGTATTTGTGACATCTCAGGATAGATATTACGGGCTCTTTGGATTTAAAACGGATAATATCATTTACACTCCCTCCGATTAAGCAAATCTCGCACTACTATAGATGCATGTTTTAATATTTTATGCATGGTCTTGACCATCTTCAAAAAAAGGTTTAAATTAAGTTGGAATTTCTCTCCAATTATGACACTTTTTGTATTTGTATGTTGCTTCTCTCCACATGTCTTCACTCCTTTTCCTATTAAGACCTCATTTCCCTTTCCCCTTCTTCAGCCCAACATACTTGAAGTACTCCTAAAAGAAGGGTTTCTCTCAATATTCCAACTTAAAACTTCAATTAATTCCCTGGAATAACCTTTTTTATTTCACACCAAGCCTAAATATATACTCTTTATTATTATTATTATTTTTATACGGGTTCTTGTAAGGCACAAGCACCTAATTACCCACCGAAGAGGGAAAGACTCTCCACCGGCACCGCACCTAATTACCTACCAAAAGGTACCAAAATTTTCAAGAAAATGGAACCACATACCATCCCTTTCTTTCATGCATCGCAGTTTCCGAAACCCAAGGTATGATTATTATAATCAATCTTGTTTATTCAAAATGAATCACCCTTGTCCTTGTCCAGTCTTTCAAGACTTCTTCTCAAAGCATACCTCAAATCACAAAAGCGAGAGCTGAGAAAAAAAGGGCACGTCAGTCAGTCGGGCGGTGCGTCAGGGTGGGGGTGGTCCCCGAAAACATGAAGACAAGAGTGTCTATAGTATATAAAACAACTGATCGAGTACCAACTTGCAGTTATTATGCAGATATTAATCAATTTATGGCCAATTGATTTTGTATGGTATGGTGGTGGTGCAGTATATGAGGTGTTCGAACGCATGGCCTATTATGGTATATCTACAAATCTGATTATCTACCTGACAAAGAAGCTGCATCAGGGCACAGTCACCTCCTCCAACAATGTTACCAACTGGGTTGGCACCGTTTGGATGACCCCGGTTTTGGGGGCCTACATCGCTGATGCCTATCTTGGTCGCTATCTCACCTTTGTCATCGCTTCTGCTATTTATCTCTTGGTACTTTCTCCCCTCACCACCACTTTAATAAAATATATATTTTATAACATTTCAAGGGAAATTTGATTTTTAGACTCTTTCTCACAATTTTTTTTATTTTTATTTTTTATATACTAGTCAATTTGTTATTCTAATTGCTTTCGTATAAGCATGATAACATTTGTAAATGTTTAATTTATGAGTTAGCTTTCAAATTTTTTTATTAGCTAAATAGAACTTTGAATCTTATCATTTTTCTAATATCAAATTATCATTATTTTTTAGTCATTTTCCATCTTTAAAGTCATATCTCTAAAATTAAAAAATTCATTGTTCTTAGTTGCTAATATATTGCCTTTAAAACCCGTATATGTGTAACAATTATTGATGCATTATTTAGATACTCATTTGGACATGTTTTTATAGTTAGTATGTAATCACTCCTTTTGAAGTATTTTTATTTCATAGATTTTATTCATCAAAATTTAGTTTAAAGATTCAAGAATTCATCAAATTCATTTTTCAATTAGTTTAAAGATTCAAGAATTTATCAAATTCATTTTTCAATTATTTGAGGGACACGTGGTTGGTTCTGAATAAAAAAAAATCAATCAATTTTTGTTTATTTTTTTTTAAAGATTTTAATATTTAGGGGTAGTTTTCCCAATTATGAGAAAGAGAAATTTTAATAATTAGGGTAGTTTTCTCAATTATGAGAAAGAGAGTCTGGATGATTCTTTAGATACTCATTTGGATATGTTTTTATAGTTAGTCTCTAATCACTCCTTTTGAAGTACTTTTATTCCATATATTTTATTTATCAAAATTTAGTTTAAAGATTCAAGAATTCATCAAATTCATTTTCAATTATTTGAGGGACGCGTCGGTGGTTCTAAATAAAAAAAATCAATTAATTTTTTTTTTTTAAATATTTTAATATTTAGGGGTGGTTTTCTCAATTATGAGAGAGAGTTAGGATGATTCTTTAGATACTCATTTAGATATGTTTTTATTGTTAGTCTCTAATCACTCCTTTTGAAGTACTTTTATTCCATATATTTTATTCATCAAAATTTAGTTTAAAGATTGAAGAATTCATCAAATTCATTTTTCAATTATTTGAGGGACACGTCCGTGGTTCTGAATAAAAAAAATCAATCAATTTAGTTTTTAAAGATTTTAATATTTAGGATTAGTTTTCTCAATTATGAGAAAGAAAAATTTTAATATTTAGGGTAGTTTTCTCAATTATGAGAAAGAGAGTCCGGGTGATTCTTTCTAAGTATTGTCTAATTTCAATAAACCCATATAATCTATTTGATAAAAATAATTTTCTTTATAGGGGGATTGAAAATTTTATTATTAATTTTAAATTTTTTTATACTATTTAATTTTAAATATTTAAGATAAAAATTTATCTTTACGTCATAAAAGGTAGAATAATTGAACTTAATGTGATTGTAAAATTTCTTGAATAATTTGATTGCATGGATGATGCATATTTGTAGTTTCAATTCTTCTAGATAGATGCTCACGATAAAGGAAAGCTTCTATAATGAGTAATGATTAAGTAGAAGAAAATTTTTATTTTAGATATAAATTTAATTTTAGATCGAATATAAAAATTTTGTTTAGAATGGGTAGAAGACTTCCTCATCGTCCTCATTTGAGAGTGAAATCATCATTTTGGGAGAATTTTCAAAAAAAAAAAAAATTCCATAAGAGACAGAAAGAGGAAGGGATAGGAATTCTTTTAGTCAGGGATGGCGGAGGTGGGGATAGAAATCCATACTAACATGTGTCATCACATTGAGAAAATAGGTTGGAGATTCCTGTAGTGCACAAATTTGACTTCGAGATTCTGTTTTATAAGGCAGAAATCGGTGACACTGGGGTCACACAACACATGTTTACTATTAATTTAATTGATTGACGTGACCCATGGACCCATAGATCACTCTTGCCAGGCTCACAACTTCATTGTCGTCTATTCATGTCTTCATTTCAAAGGACCTGAGTCAAATCGGCCCTTTACTATAGGGACACCGTAATGGCCCCAGTCCAAACTGACTTTTTCATCAGCCTATATTGATGTTTTTAGGCTGCATATGGTTACAGGGAATGTCTCTTCTAACAGTAGCAGTTTCAGTCCATGGATTGAAGCCTCCTCGATGTGTTGAAACGGATATGGCAGACTGTAAGAAGGCCTCGACGTTACAATTAGCGGTATTTTTTGGGGCCCTCTACACGTTGGCGGTGGGAACGGGTGGAACTAAGCCCAACATTTCGACGATTGGTGCGGATCAGTTTGATGATTTTGATCCCAAAGAGAAGGGTCACAAGCTTTCATTCTTCAATTGGTGGATGTTCAGCATATTCTTTGGGACCCTCTTTGCCAACACTATTCTGGTGTACATACAAGATAATGTGGGCTGGACCCTGGGTTATGGCCTTCCCACTGCTGGCCTGGCCATATCCATTTTGATATTCTTAGCTGGTACATCCTTTTATAGGCACCGGGTGCCCTCTGGGAGCCCCTTCACGAGGATGGCTAAGGTCATAATTGCTGCCCTCAAGAAATGGAAGACACCAGTCCCCACTGACCCTAAAGAACTCTATGAGCTTGACTTGGAGGAATATGCCAAGAAAGGGAAGTTTAGAATTGATTCCACACCAACCTTGAGGTTTGTAATATGTACTTATTTTTTTGGTAACAAAAGTGGTTGATTTTTGGACCAACTCTCATACTACATGCATGCTTGCAGGTTCCTCAACAAGGCTTGCGTGAAGACCGGTTCAAAGGATCCATGGATGCTATGCTCGGTCACCCAGGTGGAGGAGACCAAGCAAATGTTGAGAATGATTCCAATACTAATTGCCACATTCGTTCCGAGCACCATGATTGCACAGATCAATACCCTTTTCGTTAAGCAAGGGACTACTCTTGATAGAGGCATTGGCAGCTTCAACATTCCTCCGGCAAGCTTGACAGGATTTGTGACAATTTCCATGCTTATCTCAGTTGTTTTATATGATCGTTACTTTGTCACGATAATGAGAAGGTTGACGAAAAACCCGAGGGGGATCACTCTCCTCCAAAGAATGGGAATAGGCCTTGTTTTTCACATTTTTATTATGATGGTTGCATCTTTGGTAGAGAGGAGGAGACTTAGTGTGGCCAAGGATCATGGTGTGGTTGAGAGCGGAGGACAAGTTCCCTTGTCCATATTTATTTTACTTCCTCAGTTTGTGCTTATGGGAACTGCGGATGCATTTTTGGAGGTGGCCAAGATTGAGTTCTTTTACGACCAGGCACCTGAAAGCATGAAGAGCCTTGGGACTTCTTATTCTATGACTAGTCTAGGAATTGGAAACTTCCTCAGTAGCTTCCTTCTTACGACGGTTTCTCACATCACCAAGAAGCATGGACACCATGGATGGATTCTGAATAACCTCAATGCTTCTCATCTTGACTACTACTATGCATTTTTTGCAATACTCAACTTCTTGAATTTCATTTTGTTCATAGTTGTAACCAAGTTCTATGTGTATAAGGCTGAAGTTTCAGATTCCATGGAAGTGCTTGAAGGTCAATTGAGGGGGCTGGCACCTGCTGTGACTAACCAAGAAGAGTCGAGGACTTAGGATGACTGGATATGTGATCAAGAAGAAAGTCAATACAAAAAGGGTCATAGCTAAAGCTCAACGATGTGGAGCAGGTTATGTGGTCTCAGTAGAGGCTACATTTCTCGATGAGCCCTTGTTCCAGCTCTCCAATTGCTGCCGAACTGCTAGGGGTGATAGACAATATATGTTAGATCAGCAAAAGAAAGAGAAATAGACTATTCATGGAAAGAAGGATAAAGTATTGTTTAAACTTTGGGTAAAGGATGAAGGAATGAAATATAGTCAAGCAAAGACCCTGCAATAGTCTCATGTACGTTCCTCTTTTCAAATATTCATCTGCACTCAAAAGCTTAAATTAAGCGGAGTCTGCTTATAATTCTGCCCTCTTCTCTCATTTTTTCAGTTTTCCATATTGGAAGGAAATGCCCAACTAAAACGTAATTCAAGTGCTTGATACCTTTTTCACATGCTAAATGACTCACGATTTAGACCTTCATGATCTTCAGGGGAGCTTAGTATTGTTATAGTGTCCAGGGAATGGAATATGTTTTCTAATCCCATCCCTACTCCAATAAAGAACTAAATATTATCTATCGGATATGGATCCTTGAAAATTCTATCTGCACCCCTTATTCAGCATGCCAAACAGGGTCTTTAAGAGTTTGCTTACAATGTCTTCGGTGTGCAATTAACTCAGGGTCAGAGTTTTCAAAGCACTCCAAGTCTTGCTTTCAACCATGACTTTAGATCCCTTTCTAGTTTGAGGACAGCACAAGAACTTATTGGAGTAGAGCCTGGATAGATATTCAATTTGAAGCCATTTTCATTGGTCTCTTCCAAATACACATGGGGACTGCTTTGCCATAAACATGTGCTCAGCTTCAAAAAGGCCTCTTCTTTAATTATTTCAATGCCCATGACATCTGAGAATAAGGAATAAAAAAGAACAGTACTGCACACTCCATTAGCAGTGTCCCCAAAAAAAAAAAAGAAAAAAAGAAAAAAGAAATTTCCCGTTTGTGAATAAGTACTAAAAGGTATGCCTACTGCTATGAACAATAAGAACAAAAAAGAAGGTACAATGCTCTTCAAGCCCCAGCAAGATTTTGATATAAAAATGCATAGGTTAGCTACATTCTGAAACAATGCATCTCTTTCAAGTAGTTTCTTTCAAATTTCTTTTGATTTACACGGCTCAAACCCAACAACTTCCATCACAAATATAACCCTTCTGCTTCAGCTATACAAAGGGAAATCATCTTCTTTTTATCTCCTCTTGGCTAATTGGAATGTCCTCTTTAAGAACAGATTTGCAGCTCGATCATTCCTGTAGCACAATACCCTTAATATTGTGTTGGGATCCGCTCTATTCCACCTACCTGTTGTTGGAGGCATTGGTAGCCTCTGCCCTGCACCCACAACGCCTATCCCGCTTGCTTCACAAGCCAATATGCTGAAATCTTCCATTAGTTGTTCTGTATTCTGACCCATCAAGGCCACCACCCCTTCCACGGTTTCGGCCTCCCTCTCCACCACGTCCTCTGCCATCAAACCTTCCCCACAAGTGGAAAAAACCCGTTTCAAACTGTCAAAATCGTCCTCAATCATCTCATGATCTGACCTACAAAAAACCCGGGAGCTTCCTCCGGCAAGCAAAACCATGAGGTAGGCCTCAAAAGAGGCCTTCATTACTTCTTTTATTGCAAGGGCTTGTGCTCGGTCTGTAAGAATTGCACCCAGGAGAGTGAGATTCTGTTTAAGTATTCGTAATGCTGGTCGAATACGTGCATTGGCTACATCGTCAACATATAGACTCTCATAGAAGACAGAATTTGAATCTAGGAAAATTAGACGGTAAGCTGCAACTTCTGATACATGTTGGGAGGCTGCTTGGATTGACAAACGGGCAAGATCAAAATAGGCTGAAGAAGTACCAAGCTGCCTGCGGGAATTCCTTAACTGGTGGCGGGTGGAAGGAATGATTCTGGGGGAGAGGGAGAGGGTTTTGTCAAGGGAATGGATATGAGAAAGAAGATAATGCAAGGTGTTTAGGCGAATGTAGAGGCGTTGTGTTCCACGACTTGTTGATGGGCGTGGATGGTGACCCTCATTTGTTCCACCTGGCATTACACCTTCTATGGTAACACTGCAAGGGGTGGCTTTTTTCCAGAGTTTGATGAACTTTGAGTCTCGGTTGCATCGGGTTAAGGGGGGCAGTTGCGGAACATAGCTCTGCTTTGTTCCTGTTAAAAATTGCAAATTATACCATTAGAGAGCTTTAACATGCCAAAGCATGGATTGAAGAATAGAGGCGTCTTATTTATTGAAATAGTCATATAGGATATGTACTTTTCTGCAGGAAAACAGAATCCAAACGAAAAGAAGCCTCACAGGTTACGGAGTGGTGCTCTTACCACATGATGCAACAAAGGTAGTGTACTCCTGGAAAATAGCCTCCAAGCGTTCAGCAAGATTGTGTACTAAATCATCAGAAATGCCTATGGGAATTTCAAAGAAGTCCTCCACAGTTTCCTTGGCCAGCTTCAGCAGCTCCACACCTGATTGTCCATAGGGCTCTGTTTTAGATTTGGGGTTCCATGTCTGGGGCACAAATTGCAACCAATCATCATTCATTAGCAGAAATCTCAAATATCAAAGAAGATGTGAGTTTTATCAGAACATAAGCTGAACTTACTTCATTTTCTTTTGCTCTTTCAAGACATTCTTTTACTTTCTCCAACCTCTCCTCAATCCATTTTTTCAAGAGGCAATATGTTACCGAATCAACTTCGTATGGAACCATCTCCCTCACAATTGCTTTGCCTCCATCTTCACAATCAACCGAGTCTTCAACCACCATCTGAACCAAAATCTTTTCTAGCTTTCCAGCTCTCTGTAATACCCTGATTGTGTCACTGGTAAGTGTGGACACCCCAGCTAAGTATTGCTTTAACACGGCTCCATAGCACTGGTGTAGTGTCACAGATGCAACTCCAGCTGCAATTGGGTGCCATTTCTTGAGTGTGGGACTGAATGTCTCCTTCTCCTTCACAGCTAAATCTTCGGTCTCTTTAGCTAATTGAAGGAGAGCTTCAGTGGCCTCTTGTTCTACTAGGACATTCATGGTACTGAAATTTCCATTCTCGATTATCTTTTGTGCAAAACAAAAGAAAGAAGCATGAGTGGATCAGACTGATAAAATTGATGATTAACAACTGGATAAGAAAAAGAGCACAAAATGCTTACCTTTGAGAATGCATTCCTCAGAGAAGATCGAATATAGTAATCCACACGATTCCCTGCATGATCCACCTCCACTGTGGGCTCCTTTCTCTCTTGTCCTGCCAAGACCGTGGCAGTAACATCTTCATCCAATATCTTTGTGGCTGATAATACCATTGGAAGAAGGTTTTCCATCAAACCAACTATTCCCTTGTAAAAGTACTCATGGTAATTAACCAATCTCTTCTCTGACCATGCTTGCATTGAAGCCAATACCGATGAAAGAAACTTGACATAATTGGGATCCCGATCAGGTTTCTTAGCATCGTTTGCTACCTCGGCCAACATAGCAAATGCAGCACAAAGAAGATCTGGTTCTGTTTGTCCGGTTGCAACATATTGATGAAAGAGCACCCATGTGAAGCACAAGTTATGTAATTGTTTGTTGATTGCGAGGGTGGACCATGTCTTCTTCATGAGCTCAAGAAGCTCATCAACCTCATCTAGGACCATTGTCTCGTCCTTGATGTCAAAGATGGAGTGTAGGAGAGCAAGGTAGAGGTGGAGGTTGAGGGGGAATCCATCAGCCCAGTGGCACACATCGGCAGGAGAGCCATTTGGGGTTCGCCAGGACAAAGAAACCACAGAATTACAGAGTGCTCTCATGGTATCGGAATTCTTTCCAGTGTCGATTGGTTTTGACTCACTTGCTCGGATGATCTCCCTCAGACGCATAACAAATGTGTTTGATTTTTCTAGCGGGACAGAAGGGTGATCAAGGAGTCCTGCTTCAAGGATTTTGAGTTGACGCTTTTGCCATAAATGGTATTCATGCGAATCATTGAATTCCGATGGCTTGAGGTGGCGGAGGAGCTCAAGTGGGAGGATTATGGTCTCCGCCCGCCTGCCCATCTGTTCAATTCAATCAACATATCAAAATAAAATATTGTCAATTGAAACATTGAATCGGGGGCATGCATGATTCTGAGTTCTATTTTATACAGCCATGGGATTTTTCTGTTTTCTGAGTAGCCTCAAAATGCAGAAATCATTTTAAAAACAGACAATCATTAGAGTGGAAGCAGAAAAACAAGGCGGGGATCATCAATTCCTGCTTAATCAGCTGTGAAAGTCATTCCTGAAATTGCCTATGAAAATGTTGTGCTTGACGTAGAGGCCAAAGAAGCTTCCTAAAAGGAAAACAGTAAAAGGTCCACCATCGAAAGGGATAGAGACGCCGAAAATTATAAAACTTTCCCAGAAAACAAACACTACAGAAACACACTCATTGCCTAAAACCCTTACCCATACGTGAACCAAATTGCCAAATTCAAAATGCCACCACCATCTAAAGGGTAGAAAAAGAAATAAACGAAAGATGTATCATGCATTCATGCTAGTTCTATGTGAATTAATTTTCTGAAACAACCTTTGGGTTAACTTGAAGAGAACGTTTTCCTAATCCTTTTTTCTTCATGCATGTGATAACTGATACGTACTTGGCCAACGAGGCTTCTCATGAGGGTCTTGCGTAGCCTATTATCACTCTGCTCAGTCACCCTCATCTGCTGCCTCATGATCTCCGCCGACGTCAATGGCCTCTTGTTCCGCGCCGCCGGCAATGTGAAAGCGAGGCGCGGGCTCCCCTGTCCATGCGCTCCGCTAGGCGACGAGGGGTTGGAGCCGCCTCCGCCGCTGCTGCCGACACCGCCGGAGAGAGACCTCCTCGACGGCGAACGCTTCAGTGTCTTCAATCCCAGGGCCCTCTTAATCCGGCTGGTCGGCACCATTCCCACCCCATTGGCTCTGGCCGCTACAGTTCCGCTGCCGCCCACTCCTCCATCGCTGTGATCGCTGGAATAGAACGTTAACGCATTCCTCCCTCCAAATCCCGGAGACGACCGACACGCAGTGAAGAAAACCTCGTACGCGGTTTCGCGGATGTCGTCGCGGTCGAGGTGGTCGAGCTTGGCGAAAGGCCAGGAGAGGTCGAAGTCGTGGTAGTGGTGGTGGGGGAGGCTGGGGAGGCTGGCGTAGTGGTGGTGGTGGGGATGGGGGTGGGGGTGGTCGGAGGAGGAGGGGAGGGAGTCCCGACGGGAGTGGTGGCCCATGACGGTTGGTGGTGACGTCAGATATCCGGCGGGAGAGAGGCGGGAGAGAAGGTGTGCATTATTTGAAGAGGCAGCGAGAGACCCGTTGGTTATGACAGCATTTTTGTGCTAGGATCGAGCCACATGAGAGAGAATGTTACGTGTGTTGTTGGTTTCGCCAGCTCTCTTTTCCCATTTTTACATCAAAACTCATGGCCATTCCTTTACTCTCTCCTATTCTTTCTCTTCTTTTTTTTTTCCTCCCATTTCTTTTTTGACTCTTATTTCTCCCTTTTCTTTAATTAATTAATCTTACATGAACCCCCCATCAATACCATATATAATGTCACCTTGTTAGGTATACATAAAAGGTAAAAAGCATTCAAATTCTTACAATTAGTTGTTTTGTGAAAGCCACTAGACCATCATCATTGCCCACTATGCCCATCAAAATGAAGGTTACCAAAGTTTAAAGTATCATTGTATAATTGTTAGAAATCATACACGACTTAGCTTGTAAGCTTTGTATTAACCCTAGCATTACGAAAATTCGTGGGTAATTTAAAAATTACCCCCAAGTATAGGAGGACATCATAAACTTGGTGTAACCAACCTATAAAATGATCCTTCACTTCTCGATAGCACTTCAAAAACTCAACCCCATGCATAATGATAATGGCATTTAATTTTGATTTCGAATCCAACAGTGTGGAGAACAAAATTATGGCTGGCCTGCAGGCAAAAACGCTGAGCATGCTGCTAGGCCATGATACACCTGAGACAAAATTTGACCAGTGTAGGCCCAATTTGGAATGACAATGAAGTTGACTGTGTCACGTCTTGGCTCAAGCCTCGGCCTCGATGGAGTAGTCTTGAAGAAGATTTGCCCTTCTTCTCCCACCTCTTTGATTGTCTCACTTCATTTTGACTAATAAACAGCTTAACAGCTTTGTTGGGTCGTTTAGTGAAAGTAAGAAAATTTATTGCAACATTACAAACTTGCTTGAGAAAATTGGTCAATTCACGTCCATTCTTTAGTCCATCTCTGTCTGGAACTGACATATCAAGTCTCAAAACTAGGATGCTACAACATTAAATTTTCTATACACTAATGTGCCGACATGAAATATGTGCTTGCCGTATGAGGATAATTAACATAGATAAATGTGATCAATAAAATATTTGGATTTGCAAAAGTGTCTTGTCCTTTTATAATTAAGGAGGCTACCAAAGACAAGATTTCTCCTAACTCCTTGAGCACCATACACATTAGTTGAAGTTAGTTTTTCCATGAATAAACTCGAGCTCCACTTTGCCTTTTCCTTTTCTGATTTCCTTTCTTAGAGTAGCAGAACTATTCAAACTATTTTCCTTCCTCCGTTGTATAAACTCTTGAGGATATTGCAGTTTGTTTATCAAGATTGTTTAGTTTGTATTCATTTTCTATGAGAAATTATCCCAATTCATTTAAAGTAATGTCCCTTCTTTTATAGTTTTTGTAGAGGGAGGAAGTGTGAAATCTAATTAGCGAATTTAGATAATCACCCAAAAGCACGTAGGGCAAGTTAAATTACGTGATAGTTTACATTAGCGCAAACAATATAAACATAAGAAAATGGAAATTAAAGTGTTCAAAGTAAAGAGAGTAAAGGAAGATAGAATATAAAGAAAAGATTTTTATTGTGATCTAGAAAACACCTACATCCAAACTCTCTAACTCATTCACAAGTCTTAAGGTATTTCTACTAATCTAAAAGTTTTCTCAACAAAGATTCTTTATGTAATATTCCACATTGGATAAAAGAAAAAGTTTCTAGCACTTATATATGTATGAATTATTCTTAACTTTATAAATGTATTTTAAAGTTGTGAGGATTTTTAAACTTAGAGTAGACAATATCTATACAGTTAAAAGTGGATTGTTACAAGTGATATTAAAGTCGATCCTTGATCCATAATCTCAAAGGACATAATGGGGACATTATACCTACATTGAAGAGGGGGAGGTGTTATATATATATATATATAATATTTTCTTAATCTTGTAGATATGTTTCAAAGTTGTAAGAGCCTTTTGGGTTTAAAGCGGATAATAGTGTGTTGTTATACTTCATGTTCTTCTTTCAACTTGTATTTTGTAGATTCCAATATACCTTAATAGGTTCTAGATATCTTCTCATAGCTTATCTTCTCAAAGCTTTACAAGTTTAATGTGAATACAAATTGAAAAGGACTTCCATAAAGAGTAGACCCGCATTTCTCACGTGAGTCCCCACTCAATGGCAAGACTCATTTTTATTGCTGAAAAATTAGTTTTGAAAAAGTTAAAGTCACTACTTATTTTATTTTATTTTAAAAGAGAAAATAAAATAAGAAAGAAAACCCTAAAGAAGTGACTCCATAGCTTTGGAAAAGTATGTCTTGAAAAACCCGAGTCTTCGTCGGGGATCAGGTTACCTATTGAGAAGGTACCTCTAAGAGACAACACCCCTCTAAGACATAAAGAGGTCTCTAATGACTAAGTCGAGGGAAAAGTGACAATTAATCAATTGATTGAAGGTACCTAGGTAGGCTAAGGTGATTTCAAAACTAGCATGCCAAAAAAAAGATCAAATCATAATTGTAGATGAAGGTTAGGATGTGTATCTAGACTGCCTCTCAAGCGCTATCATAAGATATTAAAGTTAGCACAAAAATATAGCACACGACATGTATTTAATCAGAGCAAATCGAACATACATCTAAGCAACCAAAGATTACATCAAACATAGATATGGATCACAACAACATGCATCTTCATAAAATTCCGAAAAGTAAGTGATAGAGAGTGTACTTGGATAGAATGCATAATTTATAAGATTCCTCCAAAAATGATAGAGTGGTTAGGACAAGAATAGATTATATAACATATTTATTACGTCTAATATATAATACCAAAGCCAAAATTGAGCCAAGGTAAGTCAAATGACTCCAAAAATAAATAACAAATTCAAGCAAAGTATAAGATCATCAACATACAATTTAAAAAGGGAGTATCACAAAACAATTTCTAAAAAAATATCTTGGAGTTGAATTTAATTACAAAAAATTTTAGGAAACAACTCTTACACATCTAAAACAGATACCAAAATCCAAATAGTCATTCAAATGAAAAATTGCAGCAAAGACACCTAAAAGTTCCAGAAGATCTAGATTAGGTAAAAAAAAATAGTGACATGCATAAATGATTTTTTTTTAAATAATAAAAGATTACATAAAATTGTACAAAAAATCATACACATCATTCAAGGTGTCTATATCACAGGAAAAATAAATCCGAGGTCAGAGAGTACTCAAAAATATTTTTAAAACACTCCAACTAATCAGATGTCCAGATTCCATCATGCACAGTTGGTATGACTTCGAAAAAATTATATCTTCCTCAAAAATGCATATTTTTTAATATTTTATATGTCTAAGATCAACTTCAAGAAGTTTAGAATTAAGAAAAAATATTGCATAAAATTTAAAAAGTCATCTGTTATTTTATTTTTACAAAAATATTTTGGGTGTCCAGAATTGGGTGAAAACAGTGCCCTCCAAAACACTCATTTGTATCTTCTATTCCAGAATTGCTTTCTAACTCAAACGAAATTTTAAATTCAAGTTTAAGAAGTGAGGAAAATCATACAAGTTTTGGAAATTTTTAAAAATATTTTGAAGTTGCTGAAATGAATTTTAAAGTTAAAGAGTCAGTGATTGAGTGAAAACTGACAGCAATGAAGAGTTAATTTTTAATTTTTATTTTTATGTAAGGGTTCCATCAAATCCCCATTCAATTTCTGTAAGTTTTACCTGTGTATCCCCATTAGTTTGAGAGCACAAGTCCAAACCTAGGTGAATAAAAACCAAATTTTTGAAAAACCAACAAGAAGAAATGCAACTTAAATGAAATGAGTTGCATAATTTTAATAGAAACTGTGTTCTTTGCCTAAAGCCAGAATGAATGTTTTCTAAAACCTTTTATTAACGATTTAAATGCTTTTGAAAATGACTTTGAGGGAAGTAAAAAAAGGACCCAATGATTTGTTAAATCCCAATCAATAGACACAAAACAGAGATTTTTGATTTATAACTTAAGAGGGTTTTGAAAATAAGAGAATTTTCATTGCAATGAAATGAATGTCTCATTCATATTCTCATTTCTAACTAGTAATCTAAATGGACAAATAAATGGAAAATAGAATAGAATTCTATTCTCATTTTCTAACATGTCAAATATGCTATCTTTATTGAATACATTCTAAGAATGATAAGATGGTATTTAGTAAATCAACTTAATGACTTAATATAAGTCATCAAATACACAATATTCTAACTTAATGTTAAAAATGACTTAAAGTTATAAGTCAAAAGAATTAACCTTCTCTAAATCCCAAACATGTTTTGTCTCAGCAGCTTGTTTTCTTTTCTCTTTATTTAACTTTCGTAATCTCATTATGTAATATCAGGGAAGATAAGCATGTCAATTTAATAGTCTAAAAAAAATTAAATTGCTTTTCCTAGACAACCTTAATACTTAAAAGGTATTTTATAAATCAATTAAAGGGCTTAATATAATTTAGTACTTAATTCAAATCATTAAATAAACTAATATGTTTGGTGAAATAACTTTGTATTAATAACATAAAGTTAAAAATGAGTTAAAATAATAAATCAAACAAATTAACTTTTCCAAAAGCTGAAACATTCTTTGCGGAGCTCATGTCACTTTCTTCCCTTATATTTTCATCATAAGCCCATTGCTTAATATTAATGATAGTAAATATGTTCATTTAATAATTTAGAAATTTTTTCAAATCAATTTTATCAGACAGCTTAAAAAGGGCATGGTAAATTAATAAAATGACTCAAACTACTAATGACTAAAAAGTTTTAATATTTTAACTTAAAGTTATTTTAAGTCATTAAGCATCATATATTAAGAGGATGATTAATACTTAATGATTGATTATTTAAGAAGAATTTAAGTTAAATTATACTTAAATAATTAAGCTATATTAAATCATTAAATTGATTTATCAAAATCATTTTTAACCTTGAATTGCAATACTAAGTCATTTTATAAAATATATTTAATATGCTTAATAATTTAAAATCAAATCATTAAATCAGTTTATTAAATATTCTCTAAATTTTATCCATTCTCATATAAGTATTAAAATCTTTTTATTTCGGTTATATTTGGATATACTTTCTCTTTTTTATTTTTAAAAACAAAAGCTCCGGTATGAAAATAGAAATTTATTTTATGTTGTTAAAAACATATTTTAATATTTTAAGAAAGGCAAAATTTTTTACTTGCTTAAATTTTAAAAGTTTTAAGAGATATTTTTAAGTCTATGTTTAGGTGCAATTTGAGCAAGGTGGCCAAACCTAACCTGAACCCAACCTGATGCTTGGATAGGCTTAGACAAGCTTAGGTAAATATTTTCAATACTTGGGTTAAGTTTGGGTTAAGTTTTTTCAACCCAAACTCAATTTAGCTTGGGCTCGGACCAAGGTTCAAACAAATAATCTAAGCCTAGCCTAAACCCAATTTAATATTTTTATAATATTTGTAATATTTAATATCATATATAATAATATTTATTTTATTTTTAGATTTTAAAGAAAAATATCAAATTATAATTATATCATATACTTTTTTATTTTTGAGAAAGGAATGTAAGTTTATTTTTAATTTTTTTTTTCTTGTCATCTTGAAATTTTGTATTATTTATTGTTTAAATTTTGGAATAAGAATATAGAAAAAAAAAAGTTTTTTAAAAACTACTATAGATAGATTTTGAATCATGTAACCCAATCAACCAGACAAACATGTGTATGGACCCTGTATTTTCCACAATGCTTTCCCACTCGATGGAGCCACTCACCTTTTTATTTGTGAAAAATTTTATTTTTAGAAAAAACTTGGAGTCATCACTTATTTTTATTTTATTTTTTAAAGGGAAAACAAAATAAGAAAGAAAAACCCTAAATGCGACTCCTAAAAAGAAAAGATGATATGTGAAAACTGAGTCGGATCCGGGGTCAGGTTACTTATCAGGAAGGTATGATGAAAGACCGTAGCACCCCTCTAAGCCTCTAAAAATGGGTCTCTACTAAATAAGGTGAGACAAGTGTAACAATTGATAAGGACTCAATGGATATCAAGAAATGATCAAATAATAAAACAAGTCATGTATGAAAACAAATAAATAAATAAATATGATTGACAACAAGGCGTACCTTAGTCGTAAGTCGAGTACTATCATGAGAGACAAGATTAGCACAATATACAGAATAATTGCATGCATGTTAGAGTAGGGCAAAGTCAATCAAGCAATCAATCACAGATGTCAAGCCTCGCCAATAGCCAATTGATTTTGCATGAATTAATTCAATGAATTTCATTATTTTGGAATCATGAAAATTCATTCATATTTATTAAAAATCGAGAAAATCGGAAAATTATTTTAAGATCAAAGAAAATTTGTGAAAGTGCATGTCTGAAGAAAAAAGACAGCAAGCTTATTAAAAACATGATTTTTAATGACCTAAAACCTCAAGAAAGGAAGAAGAAAAGTGGATTTAAAAAAAAAATCATTTGAAAACTAGACTTTTGAAAGTCAAAGTTTGAAATCAACGGATGAAGAATTAAGAGGATGAAGGCATGTGGCCTTTAGGTAGTGCACCTAAAAGGTGGCCATGCATGGCCATGTGGGAGTGAGTCTCGGGGTAGAGAGATGCTGGCAAGAATGGAGCTTGTTCTCTTGAGTCTGATCTTTCATTCTGTTTCCTCTACTTGTGTCACATCAGAATCCAAGCTTTGGCAATCTTAGACGGATCAACTTCTTGAATTCTATAAGCTCAAAGGTAACCACATATCTTGCTTGAGCTCCTCGCTCAGTCTAGAATAATGATTGCCCCTTTGATGATGAAACCTCCTCTCATAGACCAGAAAAAGATCCTGCTGAGACCACACTGGTCACGTTTGGGCTATATGTAGCCACATACTAATAGTTTGATCTAATCTATTCACTCAATTGATTCGACTGCCACCAAGCATATCCAACAAAGAATATGAAATCCTAAGGCTTAAGCACTTTGCTTCACCAGTTTTGCAGCTTCATCTAGACTCTAAAGACCCACCAAAATGCATGGAACAATCAACAAAGGTGGTTGTAGGGTCCAGATTAATGGGCTTCGTACAAAGCAGAATCAATTAGAGATTTGTTGGAAGTTTCTCAATACGTAATAATGTCATGTCAAACAATGGCCAATGTGGTATGGAAATTAGGAGTTTTTGGTGGGCAATGATGTGGGGTAAGCTGATTGTGGGGGGTAAGGTGATGGGTTTGGTGGATTTTTTGGGAAGGTCAAAGCTAGGGTCTGATCATGCAGTAATAGAGGCACTAGGTTTGACTCCATATGAGCTTTAAATGCTTGGTACACCAACTGGAAACCGAAAATCAAACTCACCAACTTGATCTTTTTTGTTTAAGAGTATGTGAGTATGATCCTCATGAAAATGCCAATGATATAGATAATTTGCAAGGGAGCTTCTCTGAATCACTTTTCTGATGTTCTTTTGCTTGCCTTCTCATCATGGGTTGATTAAGCTTCTGATCGAAAACCCATACATTGCCTTTATTCACACTGTCTTCCTCAAACCTGATTTCGGAAGCTATTTGCACTTAATTCAACTAATTCTGCATGATATTTGTTCAATTTAGTGCATTCAGAAAGCAACCCACTTTCCACACACGATAATCAGATGTCCAATAGCGGCCTGAACACAGGGCTCCAAATACCAACACCCACATATTGAATGTAGTTCTAAATACCAACATAATCAAACCTATTATAGTTCTCCTCATGCATTTCAGTCTCACCTGTTCCACCTGTAGCGTTTCTTCTTTAGAAAGATGGTTTCCAACTTGGTAAGAAGAAATTTCAGTTAATGTAGGATGTTCACCATAAAGCTGCCCAAATCAAACAATGTGTCCATAACACTCAACAAATCACCAAAAAGACAAATATCAACATCTAATTAACTGAACATTCCAAGTTTAGCAAGTTGACCCAAGAATGCAAATTCTTTGGGATCCTGGTGATTGAGCTTCCTTTACATTGTTGTCCCACTGTGACAAAGCAATAACACTGAACTTCTTCAAACTTGTTTGATGCGGGTTGATGGGTCTTGGGCTTAAGGGTAAGTGAAAACACGTGCATGGGGAGTTGCATTGAAGGTGGCTATGGAATGCAAAAACTGCATGTACGTAGGGAATGGGTAGAAAGGAAGCTCATAGGAATGAATGGGAGATGAGTGGTGGAGGATGGGAAGGTTGGGTAGGTGTGAGGGGTGATTGGTGGATTAACTGATGGTGGTGAGTATGGTATGAGTTTTGTGAATGGGTTAAAGGTAGTGGGCATGGAGAATAGAGATATGGGTAAGGTGATGTCTTGATGGTGGTGAACTGGTCCTAAGGTTTTAGACATAGAGTTGTTTGGCTTGGGATTCAAATTTGATGGAAAACTTCAAGGGATTGTGATGGAGAGTATGGCAAAGGCTTTGGGTGGCCATGCACGCATAGTTCTCATGCACATGGGTAGGAATGGGAAGGAGCTTATGTTTTATGAGAAGGTTTTCTTCTAGATTGTAGGCCCCACCATTTATGCAATTAATAATAATTAATTCATCTCTCAAATGATTAAGCTCAAACCCATCTGAGTTTAAACATAGTGTAGGTTTTAGAATAAAAAAGTGTTGGAAACAACAACCAAAAACTATATTTGAGACAACGAAAAGGTTTACTCTTATTGAATGATCAATGCAGCATTTATATACAAGTTTGTAATAGAAAACAACAGAAAAACAAAAAAAAATAACTATACGTTAGGACTAACAAGTATTTCTTATAAAATAGCAACAGTAACATAACAATTATTAAGCTCCATGAAACTCTGTCAGCTTCATTGACTAAGTTATTTGTGGTTGCAGCCTCAATTTTAGTATCTCTTCACATCTCAGCAGCCTTTTTAACAGATTCTTAAGCTTTCTCAGTTCAAACAACTTTCACACGACTTCCAACATGTTTGTAGCTACTAAGGCTTTTTGCTCAATACTTTTCCTTAACTTAGGAGCTACAAACTCTTAAGTCATTTTATGAGAAATTCAAACCTAGCTCTCAGTAGAGCTTTTGTTAGAATATCAACATTTTGTACTTCTGTTTTACAATATGCCAAATTTACTTCTCCATCCTGCTGTATTTCCCATAAGAATTAAATTTGATTTTGAAGTGCTTTGTCTTGCCATGGGATACTAGATTACTTGCAATTGAAATTGCAGCTTGATTGTCAACAAAGACTTGTGTGCTTCCAATTTGCTCCATGTTTAAGTCCATTAGCAACTTTCTTATCCAAAGTACTTGATTTGTAGCTGCATCAACAACAATTTACTCTGCTTCAGCCATGAATTGTGCCATGATATCTTGTTTTTTAGAGCACTAAGAGAAAAAACTTAAACCAAAACTGAAGCAATAACCTGATGTACTTCTCATATCATCAATGCAGTCAACCCAATCACTATAAAAAAAATCCATGAAAATGAAAATTTTGTACTTGCTTGAACTTGATGCCAAAGTCAATAGTGTCTTTTATCTCACAACACGTTTTGTTGCTTGCAAGTGAATTTCACTAGCACAATGCATGTATCTTGAGAGTAGATTTACAACATGTACTCTATTTGGCCTTGTTGTAGTCAAATACATTAGACATCCAATTATGCTTCTGTATAAATCTTCATCTACTTTTTTAGTGCCATCTTCTTTGCAAAACTTCTTTTTTTTTTTATTCATAGGTGTGGTTGTGGGCTTGCATTCCTCCATCTTGAACTTTTTTAGAATTTCCTTTGCATACTTCTAATGATAGATGAATATCTCATGCTGATTCTGATGCACTTCAATTCCTAGGAAATAATATATGTCTCCAAGATTTGTCATCTCAAAGACCTCCTTTTTAGCTTTGAATTTATCCATTAAACATTGATTGCTTCTTGTTATAAGCAAATCATCAACGTATAATGAAACAATAAGTATGTTAACATTAACTTTTTTAATATAAAGTGTGGATTCACTTTGACTTTTTTTAAACCCCAGACTAAGCAGATGTGTATTAATCCTGCTGTACCAAGCTCTGGGGACTTGCTTTAAGCCATACAAGGCTTTCTTTAGTTGATAAACCTTGTCTTCTTTCTCTTTTACTGCAAATCCTTCAAGTTGCTCCACAAAGATTTCCTCCTCAAGGTAGCCATTTAGGAAGACTGATTTTACATCTAGCTAATAGATTTTCCAACCCTTTTGAGTAGCCAAAGCTAGTAGCATCCTTATTGTATCCAACCTAGCTACATGTGCAAAGGTCTCTGAAAAATCCACACTGAACATTTGAGCATAACCTTTGACAACCAGCCCAACTTTATGTTTGTTTACAAAACGATTAGAATTGAGTTTGGTTCTATAAACCCACTTGATACTAATGGCCTTTTTATGTGTTGGTTTGTCAACTAGCTTTCAAGTGTTGTTTTTCTCTATTATGTTGAGCTCCTCCTATATTGCAACCCTCTATTTTTTATCCTTGTTAGCTTTAGTAAACCTTGCAGGCTTAAACACAACCGCATTACACATTTGATGAATATCATAAAGTGATCTAGTGCCTCTTATAGGAATGTCATCAATATTTTCATCAAGGAACTCAAGATTTTGATTTTTTTTTTTTAGCATCCCAACGCCATTTATCATCCTCAATGAATTTGACACCTCTGCTGACAACGACTTTGTCAGCATGAATCATATAGACTTTATAAGTCTTTGGTTGGCTTCTGTATCTTATGAAGATCCCAACTTTTGTCTTTTTATTCAAATTATCTCGCTTCACCTGAGGTACATAACAAAAAAAATAAAAATAAAAATGCAACCAAATGTTTTTAAGTTTAACAACAGAGATTTATATCCAAACCAGGCCTCGAAAAGAGTTTTTTTTATATATATATATAAAGCTTTGGTTGGGAGTCTATTCATTAGAAACACTGCAATGTTTGTAACTTCAACCTAGAACATTTTTGGTAGCTTTTTCTCATGCAGGAGACATCTTGTCATCTCTATTATAGTCTTATTCTTCCTCTCCACCACTTCATTCTACTGTGGTGTGTAAGGTGTAGTCAGTTAGTCCTCTATGCCTGCTTCTTCATAGAAATAGTTGAATCTTTCAAAAGTATATTAAGTGCCATTATTTGTCCTTATAACCTACATGATGACACCACTTTGGTTTTTTACTAGGGCCTTGTACTTCCAAAATACGTCAGCAACCTTAGATTTAAAATTTAGGAAAAAAACCAACAATATTTGGTGTAATCATTTATAGAGGCAATGTAGTACTTACTGCTCTTCAGAGATGGTGTTCTCTAAGGTCCTCCAACATCAATATGTACAAGTTGCAGCTTGTGTGATGCTCTCCATGTAGATTTTTGTGGGAAAGGAAGCCTGAATTATTTTCCATATTGATAGGTTATACAAGTAGGAAGATTTTGCTCCAGATTAAGTAAACATACTGCAAGTTGATTCTTCTTCATGTATAGCACTCCATTATGATGAAAGTGCTCCAATCTCTTATGCCATAAAGTTGTGACATTATTTTCTTGAGAAACAGTAGCTTGCTTTTCCTTAAGCAGATTCAAGGCAAAACTTTTGGCTCTCATCTTGATCTTGAACACATATTTTCCATTTGAATCCTTGATCATTACAAAACTTATCCTCAAATAGCACCTTGAAACCTTTCTCAAGCAGCTGCCCAACAAAACATTAGGGATGAGTTTCAAACTTGAGAGACTTTCAATGGCAACAGTCTTTTTGCCCCTTATTGAGATGTATTCCCCATTTCCAATTCTTACTTTGGAAAAAGTGATTTTGTCGAGCTCCCTAAAATGTTCTTGATCATAAGTCATGTGGTTTGTGCAACCACTATCTATGAGCCAGTTTTCAGATGTGTTCTTGTTGGCAAAACAGATGGCAAGAAACAACCGTTCTTCATGACATTGATCAGTAGTTGCAACCTTGATCTCTCCTTCTTGCTGTGTTTTGCATACCCTCTCCATATGACTTAATTGACCACAATTGTTGCACTTCACATCTGACCTCCACTAGCACCTTTGTGGAGGATGATTTGTTTTTTTGCAATGAGGGCAGGGTGGATGAGCTCCTTTCTGATTCTTTTTATTATTGTTTGACTAATTTTCTTGTTTTTCTTTTTATCTTTGTTTGTATCATTGTTTTGTGATTTGGCTTGGAATGCTCCCTTAACAGATCTTTCCTGTCTCATCATTCTTCTTTGTTCCACATTAACATGTTCTGCCACAGATATAGTTGATAGATTTTTAGAAAATTCCAAGGAAGAGATTGTGGCTTTGTATTTTTTAGGCAGAGTTACTAAGATTTTCTGAATGATTCCTTCATCAGAAAATTCCTTACCATACAATCTCATCTTGTTTACTATGTTAAGCAGTTGTTCAGCATAATCTTTGATAGTTTGAGACTCTTTCATTTTGCTCATTTCAAATTCTCGGATTAAATTCATTACTTGCATATTCTGCACCCTTTCATTTCCCTGATACTCATTTTTTAGATACTCCCAGATTGCTGCTGTAGACTCAATTTGTATGATTTTGGTGAGAATGGAAGGTGAAACTACAGAGAAGAGGCAGGCCTTGGCTTTGGCTTTCCTTGTTTTTCTTTCCCTATGAATCTTCGTTTGATTGATACTTGGATTGTCTCCAAGTGGTGGTACTTCATAATTTTCTTCTACTACCTCCTAAAGATCCAAAGCTTCAAGGTGGACTGTCATTCTAACAACCCATTCTTGATAATTATCACCATTGAAATTGGTACTAACAGAAATCTTGTATCTCCGTCCATTTGCTACAGAATGATAGTTACAAGCTATTAAAGGTTGTGTGTTTATGTTGGCTTTGGAGTTCAGTATGCATGAAGGTATTTTGGCTTCACTCAATCCTTACAAGTTCCTCAAGATAGCATGCTCTAATACCAATTTGTAGGTTTTATAATCAATAAGTGTTGGAAGCAACAACCAAAAACTATATTTGAGACAACGAAAATGTGTACTCTTATTGAATGATCAATGCAACATTTATACACAAGTTTGTAACATAAAACAATAGAAAAGCATAAAAAATAGCTATACGTTGGGATAAACAACTATTTCCTATGAAGTAGCAACAACAACATGATAGTTATTAAGCTTCATGAAACTCTATCAGCTTCATTGACTAAGTTTTTCATGGTTGCAGCCTCAACTTCAGCATTTCTTCACACCTCAACAGTCTTCTTAACATATTCTTAAGCTTCCCCAGTTTAAACAGCTTTCACACGACTTCCAACATGTTTGTAGCTACTAAGGCATTTTGCTCAACACATTGGCAGAGCTTCTTTGAATGCATCTTAGACCTTCCTATTTTCATCATTCAGTGTCAGACTTGCGATTTGTGCAGTTGAATGCGACTCCCACACATTAATTTAAGATATATTTTTTTTAATCTAGAGATGAAGCAAACGCTTCAACAATTCGAGTCAAGCAAACAGAAGCATGTTCTAACACCTTAGTATCATGATACTATAGAAGGTTCATCAACAAAGGGACAATTTCCATCACAGTCAGCTGCATTTGAAGGGAGTTTCTTGCACATATTTACAATAGTAGACAAGGCCACTCACTGGACCTCCGTGAAGAAGAAATCCAGATATGAAAGCACTGCCATGACTGCCCCAGCTTGCAAGCAGGCAGTTGGGTGTTCCTGAGATATCTTCTTAAGAGCTAGCAAAGACTGTTCAGCCAAGTCCATATACTCAGTTATGAGTAACCTAGCGCAGAAGCATGAGACTGCACCATAATACACTATTGCTACACATGAAGAAAGTAGCACATCGCATAAATGAGTCAATGCCTGGGCACAAGAAGCATAATATTGGGATTGCTCTCATGATTGAGTAAACCCACAAACACTGGCATGAAAGAATCTAATGAAAATGTACTGAGTGACTCCTCAATACCAATGGAAAACATCTCACAAAGCTGTGTCAAGGCCTCTACCTACCTTCCTTCTGCACCGTTTACCTCCTGAGTATATTTAGATTCAGCAACTGATCTAGACCAAGCAAACTACCCAGGCTCACCAGTGCCCATGACCTCCTTCCTTATGGCTCATGTATTTGAATAAAAATTAGAAACAAAGGAAAATCATAGCAAAGAAACATCTCCAAAAAGATAGCATAACAAAACAAATAGCAAAGGACATCAATCGAAGCTCCACTGCATGGATTATCAGTGAGCTCGCTGATCGAGTGGGGGAGACCAAATTGAATATGAGCAAAACATGATTTTCGAGCACTTAGCAATAAAGGCAAAATATAGTGAAATCATCTTTTAGCAAATCAAAAGGAATAGCAGATATAAAACAATAACATGCAACCTACAATCATCTCAAAGATCAACAAGTAGATCAAAAGTATAGCCTTAAGCTCACACTCAATCCAAACAATGCAAAGAAACCAGGGAAGAGCAAGGTAAACTAATGAAGAAAACAGAGACATAGAGCTCACACTTACCTTTTGATCTTCCTTTCAAAGAAGTGTATGTTTGGCGTTGAGCTAGATGTGTCTAGTCTCAAAAGCAAGTAAGGAAAGCTCAGGAACTCAACCCGCTTTGGTTCACGCCATTTCTCTCACGAACACTTACTCTTCTTCCTCTGCAACTCACTTTGATTACTCTCTAAAAAAATGGTTCTCTCCTCTGCTCACAGGTATTTCTGATCTCTCATGAATACTCAGCCCAGAATCCCATTTTCTCTAGTTCCCATTTTTTCTATTCCTTTCTTTCGGTTTCTTGTTCCTCACGAATAATCCTCTCCAAAACCAGCAAAATCCCCTCTGTAGCATACTCATTGCCCTATTTGTACCTCAATCTCTCTCTCTAAAGAAACAGCCCACCAAAAGCTTTTCCACATGCCCCCCCTCTCCATGGCCCTCGTTCTCTTCCCCTAACTAACCCAAAAAGGAATCCTTTCTGCAGAACCTTGCCTCTACTTTTTGGTCGCCACTCCCCTCTGTGGAGAAGGTCTCCACTATCATGCAAAAAGACAACTTCTAGGCGGCAAAAAGTGGTGAAAAAAAAATAAAAATCTACTGGTCCAAAAATAGGGGTCTACAAAATGAGTCTAATTCAATTAACTTGATTTTAACCTAATTAAATCAAGTTTATCCCGAAAATTCCCAAGTTTGACACGATAAATATGAATTCAATCCAAGTTTAGAAAAATTAGATTGAGTTGAATTTGAATTGAGTACCTCGATTTAAAAGTTGGATTGAGTTTAACTTGAATTGATTGTGTCTTAATTTAGATTAAACTCGGATTAGCCATCAACTAGATCAACCCATCTAAGTTGTAGTCCTAATGTTGCTGTAGACCCTCAATTTTGTCCCTTTAGCACATATATTTAAGTTCACTTTCAATAATCCATAGTAGTTCCTTGGTGGCCCATTATTACTCATACTATTTACCTTTTTTTGAGTCACCTTGGAGACTTTGGTTGAGGGATTTATTTAACCCTTCATTATGCTCTTGGCAGCCCTAATTTAGACTTAGGTTTTTTTTTCCTTCCTTTTTAGGATAGCTTTTAGGTGCACTTTTAGGACAATACACTTAGGCATGTTTAGGTCACTTAGACAATGTCCCGCTCACTTTAGGACAATTGGTTCATTAAGCCCACTTAGGCACACTTTTAGACTCACTTATTTTTGCATAACTCGCATGGTTGCATGAATTACATGACTTGTGTGGCCTACATGACTTTCTTTTTTATTATTTATTTATTACTTTTTATTTTCATTCATTATTTTTTTTGTTTTATTTTATTTTATTTTATTATATTATAATTTTTCTAACTCATATTTCTTGGTTTTTTTTTTTTGCATAAGGAAACGAGTTGCCATCTATTTGGAAGGAGAATCACCAGAATTTTCGAGAAAGGAAAGTGGTAAAGATTTTTTTATGGAATAAGGAAAAGACAATGTGGTATGGAAGGTCATCCGGAAGAGAGGTATTGAGGGAATATTTTTTGGAAGGGGAACACAGGTTATAAAAGGAGGTTTTTCAAGGGGGGAAGGGGGGATTTGATTCAGAGAAGAGGAGGTGGCAGCACGCATTGGAAAAGGGGGGTTTTGGAAAAAGAGAACCTATCCTGCTTGAAGTTGAGCAATACTTCTCAAAGGCAAGTTCTTCCAGGTACGGTCGCATGAAATTCACATCTTCTCATCTCTATATGATTCTACATTTTATTTTGCAAGTCCCGGTGTTATCTTGTCGATTGTTGTGGACATTTTGGGTTGATCGTTTCTCTTGCTGAATGTGTTTAAATATGAGCATGCTCTGTTTTGACTTTTATTTTTCCTACTGTTAATGGCTGATGTATGGGATTATCACCAATATTGATATCCAAGAACCGTTCTCTTTTTCTCTGATATCCCCACCTGTTTTTCAAGCCCATTGACAAAACGATGGAATGTGGCTTGGCTTAGTTATTGATTCTTTTCTTACCTCTACTCTGTTTTCTGGAGTTCCTCCTTCTTTGTGTTCGTTTCTTCTTTTTCTTTTTCTTGTTCCCTTTTTCGGGCACCCTCTCTTTGTCAGGCGGCAACTTCTGGAATTCTTGGAATGAGAAAATTGGGACTGTCTTGGGGAGTAGAGTGTTGATGTCTTAACTGGGTTTGCTGGATTCAGTTGTGTGATAGAGTACGTACCGGTTTATGGTACAGGTATAAAATCTGGTTTCGATTTTACTTGCTTGAAGATATTTAACAATGATCACTGCAAACCTACTGTTAAAGGTTGAGATACGTCATTGTGCACTTGGAGACGCACAACAATTTAACAAGGACAATGGGCATCCTTGAGGAAGATCCTGTGTTTCATCTAACAGAAATCAATTTAGTTATAATAACCAGAAACTGATTCTGAAACCGAAGCAGTCGTGAGTGGCACTTTCAAGATGTCATTCTTAAGCATTCCAGATCAATATGAGACTTCAGGATGAAAATTAAAGAACTTCCCATGACTGCAGGATTCAGTGCTTTGTTTTAAACAAAATGGTGTCTCATGAGTTCTGGTATCATGGCTCTATGATGTATTTCTCGTCAACAAAGTCTCAGGTGATATTGAACAGGGTTAAAAGAAATCTCAAGTTTTTGAAACCTGGTGGGACAGCATTGATCTAAAAACTTGGCAAATTGTTACAGGAATAAAGGAGATGGAATTCAGTTTCATGCCCTGTCTGACCAGTTCTATCGTTTGCCTAAGCACTATAAACCTGCAAGAGAATAATCTGTTAAAAAGCCTCAATTTTATCCAGGAATTTATGAAGGTTATTTTCCAATAACAGTCTTCTGAATCACTTTGGCACAGAGTATGACCCATCACCCAATGAACAGAATGCTAATAGTCTCTATTACTATTTCTAAACTGGTCCTTTGTGCGAAATGACCAGCTTAGATTCGAGACTTATTATCGGTTTGATTTGGCAACAAAACACGAAGTGCTGTGCTCACTAGCTTGGTTGATTGGCATCAATATTGGCAAGTTTTGGAGCATTCATATCAGCTTTAAAGAGCCCATGAAACTGTATGTTGTGGATGGAGACTTGCAGTCGGTTTTTTTCATGCATGAAACAATGATGGCAATATAATGCACCAGTGGCTTGGTCCGAGAACTTGTTCCTGTGCTGTGCTTAATGGGTACAGAATTTAACTTATATGCCAGCGCATGTAAAAACAAGAAGACTACTTGGTTTGAAGATTAAAAGGCAGTTCACGGGTTAACTAGGAGAAATGTGGAGCATGTCGAGAGGCAGCTGGGTTATGTTTATTTTATTATTTTCATGGGTTTCACACTTACACTTCAGAGTTCGGCTCAGAGATCTGAAGAGGCCTGACGAAGACAAACTTCCCATGAATTACCAAAAAAATATAAGCGGTGGTTAAAGAGGCAGTCCAGATCAGTAATGGACCAGAAGGTGGGATACTCCTGATGAGGTTTACCTTGGAGGTGCCAAACTGGGTGCTACAGCATTTCATTCTGTCACAGTCAACAAGGGACAGTCTGGAATTCATGAAAATGCTCTCCATAGATCAGTCTCAGACTTTCCTCTCGTTGAATTTCTGACTCTTCCAATAAATCTCAGTGGTGGGGATGATGTGTCAACTACCGAAGCTGCAGAGAAAGCATTGGTTATCGAAATTGAGCAGCGTAGCGCATCAGGCCATTCCAATAATGGTCCTGATAACTTAGTTTCTACGAACCCGCCTTCTTCAGAAGATCAGATTCCTAATGGGACTATACCAAATTTCTCAGAATTAGGAACTCAGTTAGAAGTTCATGACACTTGTCAGGGTGAAGCAGAGGATGAAATAGCAAATGACACTCTCCTTCAAGAGTTCAAATTACCTTTTGCTAAGAGAGGTTCTGAAGGTGGCTCTATAAATTTGATTGAATGCGAGACATCATAAGAATGCTGTAGGGGAGCAGAACGCTGCAATTCTGGATAAATGGACAACTTTAATGATGGAAAATATGAAGTTGCTGCGCAGCTTCATCCTCGAACTCAGCAGATTTGTGTTGTTCTCTATCCTAGAGATGCTACAGAAGATTCAAGGAGAGGGGTTTTCATGGAGATCAGCAACATGCTTAATGACTTTGACGATTCATCAAATGATTTTAGGCCACCCAACAATGATATCCAAACTTTTATTAATTTGCTCAACAATGTATTGGCTGCACGGTCACTTACAGGAGCTCATATCCCAGTAGAAGTTTCAACTACTTTCATAGATGGCTTATCAAGGCGCTGGAGGTGGTAACCAAAGCATATGTCCATTCTGTTGATTCTAATGCAGCTGATCATGTTGAGTCTTTTAATACCACTCAAACCTATGGTAGGTCTGAGGCTATTACTGATGATATGAAACAAGACCTGCAGCCACCGAGTCTTTGTAAGGAACGGATGCATTAAGCATGCATTCTCAATCTGTCTACTCAGCTTTGACTACATTCATGGCTGCCATTAAATTATTTTTGCAGCTACCAGTAAACTGCTTTTACAATTAACAAGGCCTGTGTTTCACTTATGGCTCCTGCTAATGCCATAGAAAATGGTCGAATTGACAGACGTGGTTTTCCAAAGCATGCTTCTCGCTCCAAAATGGCACCATGTGCCACAACCTAGTAATGAACAGCCCGTTACATCATCAGTAATGTTTAAAAAGCTCGCATCTGAGTCAAGACATCCACCGTATAGAATACCAGGTGACAAGTACATATTGAGGAACTAAAGGCAAACAAAAACAACCCATCATGAAGAGATGGCTTCCTGGGATGGAGAACCTTTTGCATATGCGCTCGAGTTCCCCAGCTACTTCAATTCACTTCCAGATTTGACTTCAGAAATCCTCTAAATTTCAATTCTGCTGATGGCTGCATCGAGTTCGTAAGAATGACAGTACACGCCAAATGAAGTTAGCGCCAGACTTGCCTCCAAATGTTTTCCCATCATCCTTGAAGAGGCTCTTATGTTTCACCTAACTGAAAGGGAGGAGTTAACTTACAACTACATCGACATTGTGACAAGGCCAAGGATACAGTCTGGAAATACAGCCTTTAGACACTGAAAATGCTGACCTTGCTGTGAAGTTTCTGTAAAAGACATTCCACTTACTGGGCAGAGCGTATTTCTGGTGTAACGCTACTGGTGGTTAATCAATTTGAAAACGTGGAGGTTTTGAGAAGATTTGAGGCGGTGATCAGAAAATTATCATCAGTAGAGCGGTTTTAGGAGCATATTACGAAGCACCATAATAGGGATATCATGGAGGGCGCATGGGTTGTACTTATTGATGCGAGCTCTAAATAACCAGAGAAGTGGGAACGCGCGCATTTTTGCATTACTATGGACTTAATGGCAGGCCAGTTGCTGAGTATGATAAAAAAACACTGTGATTATGTCCAATAGCATTCCTTGTCCAGAATCTCAGTACGGAAGCATGTCCATTAGTGGAAGACTCCTGCTGGAAATTCAGAACACTAGGATCTCTCCGGAATTGGTGCTTAATGAAACATAGATGGGGTAATGGTTCAGAGCCCAACTGAGCAAGAGCTGGAATTATCATTTTCTGTTAAGTTCCACTATCACCCATGATTAAATGAAGCCCTCAAGCTCTCTCCCAGTAATGTCTCTGATATCAAATGCTCACCAGAATCCCCATTCAGTAACTTCTTCAAGTCAGTGGTAAAGTGAAGAGTTGTGACTAGATTCGCTTCATGAACTCTCATCATCAGGGCAGTGAACCATTTTCCATACCATATCAGTCTCACTCTGGTGACTTATTATGTGTCAATTTAAGCTCATACATCCAAGGGAGACACGAATAGGGAAAGCTGATTACACCAGGGTTCGTATTTCTCAAGAGCAACTCAAGTTTACTGGAACTCTTCATCCCTTACCGGAAGTCACCAAAACTTCGAGCAACAGGGGGCCCCAGAAAGTGCTAAGAGAGAGCAGAATGTATTTAGGGATTCAACACCAGCAAGACAGTCTCAATTTCATTCCCAGGCTCCACTCCATCATGGCTACTTTGCTACACATGCCCCTCCTCTTTTGCTTCTTTGATTGGGAATTTACTGTTTTAAATTGAATTTTTGAATCCTTTTTCAACTAAACATTTCCAGCTTTGAAAAATCCGTCTTTAGATCCCTTCTAGGCATAAAATCCAAATTTTAACATACAATTGGCTGCCACTTTCCTCAAGGCATGCATTTTCACTATTTTCTTCTATCTTCAACTATTTTCATGGTTTTCTCATTTTTTTAAATAAGCACGAATAAACTTCATGGTTCCAAATAATGGGACTGATTGAATCAATTTGTGCAAAAGCAATTTGGATCTTGGCGGGGGATCCAACATTCCAGACATCATCTTTGATATTGATTCAAGAGATGATTGCTTGATATTTGATTGATTTTGTTTCCTCTTGACAGTATGTTTGAATTTGTTTTATGCCTATTATTGAGCTAACCTCTTTTCTCATTTTAGCGCTCAGTTCGTTTTCCAGGTACGCTCTCCATCTCCTCATTTTCAAAATTCCATAAATATCCATGTCTTTGTGTACTATGCCATTGCTTGATGTCATGCTTGATTGCCTTCATGCTTGTTTGATTATCTCCGATAGAATGCATGTTGCATGATATATTTCTATAACTAACCTTTGATGTCTTTTAATAGCACTCAAGAAGTGGTTCAGGTACGCACATCGACTCTCCTTTATCATGATTTGATCTTGCTTGACATGTCATTTTTTAATTCACCTTAGTCTACCTAGGTATCCTTAATTAATCAATTAATCGCCACATTTCCCCCAACTTAGTCAGTAGAGACCTTTTTAGGGCTTAGAGGGGTGCTACCTCTTAGAGGTACCTTCCCAATAAGTAACCTGATCCCCGAACTTAGACTCGGGTTTTCCAAAGACTTGCTTTTTCCAAAAATTATGGAGTCACATTTTAGGGTTTTTCTTTCTTGTTTTATTTTCCCTCTAAAATAAAAATAAAATAAGTGGCGACTCCAACTTTTTTTTAAAATTAATTTTTCACAAATAAAAGCGAGTCTCGCCGATCGAGTGGGGACGCACGTGAAAAATGCGGGTCCACAGTTGCATACAACAATAATCTTTTGTTTCACATCTTTAAATAATAAAAAATAAAAAATGAATAACATTTTAAAGGAAATGTCGTAGCATTTCCAATCAATTTGATATTGAGAGAAGCTTGAAAGGAGTGCAGATTGAAAGGGTTGTGATTTTGTAGAATTCTTGTAGAATTCCATTGCTGCCTACCATTGGTTAGATGTATTTATTTATTTATTTATTTTTTTAAATAATCATTTTTATATGAAATATTATAATACTTATATAAAAAGTATAAATTTATTTTATATATTTTTAAAATTAAGATAGCAAAAATAAGACTAAAAAATTTATGTTTTTACTTTCTATTTTTAAAAATAAAAACTATAATTTTTTTTTTCTTTTTTTAGTTCTTTTCAAGATGAAAAGGAGTGATGTTACAGCAGGTGGACATTATTCTTATGGCGGAAGATGATAATAACTTTCTTTATTTATTTAAACATGGTTTTTTCAGTTTTCATATGTATATATGTGGGTTTCTGACGTCTCCAGTGATTTGTTGGCAATTTTAGCTGGGAGGATTAAAAAATAGAATATATACAAATATTTCTCTTAAATTTGGTAATGACTTCTCACATCCAAAAAGGGTTTACTTATATTCATTATTTTAGATTTTGATTGATGATACGTATATTTATTATTCAGTAAATGTATTATTGTATTTAATGGCTTACTACCTTAATTTTCAAGCACTTTAATAGTCTCCCTAGACTATATTTATTAGAGAAAGAAAAAAAATATTAAGAAAAATATATTTTTTTAATGTTTGGTTTTACTTAATAAAATAAATGTAAAAAAAAGTCAAATATAATTAAAATTATTGAGAAATTAGTATATTTTAAAATTATTCAATCTTGATATAAAATAATCAAATAAGTGAAAAAAGTTTATTTATTTTATTTATTTTTCACTTTTTGTTCTCTTTTACTTTGGGAGGATTGTGTTTTACACTCAAATAGGCTTGGAAATTGGCCTAAGTCCTCCTATCACGCATAATTAATGATAAAGATATGTAATAGTAATGAACAAAAATACCCATTTGACTTTCCACATCAAATATGTAAAAATTATCTTAACTCATGTGGTGTTTATGGGACCCATCATTTTTGTCTTTATTCAACCACTCCAACTCCAACCAATTCTCTTTATTTTGGATATTTCATTATTTTTTAAAACTCTTTTATAAATAATCTAAAATCAACATTATTTTTCATTTTTAAATTATAAATCAAAAAATTAAATTAATGATTCCAAAACTATTTTGAAAAATATATATATATATATATATATATATATATATATTTTAAATATGTTAATTTAAATGAATAAAAATTATCTTTTATATTTTAAAAGTAAATAATTTAATGATTAAAATACTATTTAAAATAAACATAATCAGTATTTCCTTTTCTTTTATACTAAAAAGCATTTTAAAGTTTTTATTTATTTATTTTTTTAATTTTATTTTTTACTTTAATATTTTTTCTTCCTTATTTTAATAATGTTTTTAACATGACTTTTGGTAATAAGTTATATGAAATGTTGCAAATTTATCTACTAAGGATTTTTTTTTTTTTTTCAATGATTTGAATTAATTGAAAATTTATCAAAATAAGAAAAATAAAAAGAGAGAAAGAAGATGTATAGAGAGTTTCTATTTTAAATATCTAACTCAAATAAGGTGTACAAGGTATTTACACTAAGTATACAAGGTAAATGTACTAACTATACAAAGGTGTACAAGACTATCTTCCTTGAAAGAATTCACTTGATTTTCAAAAACTTGCTCGCTCATTTCCCTTTGCCTAGAATGAGGGACATTCCACGGACACATTTTTTGATGACACACTTATCTCATGCATTTTTTTGACATCGTACATGTTCATTTGATTACCTATCCCACTAATGATGAATAGGAACATAAATTTGGTTCAAATTTTCCCATTTTTCTTGAGCCATGACAATGAAAACATGGTTAACCCACTCATATGCACACAGTGCATTCTAGGTCTATAGAATTTGTATAGGTGTACAAGGTATTTACACTAAGTGTACAAGGTAAATGTACTAACTATACAAAAGTGTATAAGGTTACATTCCTTGAAGGAATTTAGCTGATTTTAAAAAACTCACTCGCTCATTTCCCTTTGCCAAGGATGGAGGACATTCCACATACACATTTCTTGATGACACACTCATCCTATGCATTTATTTGAAATCGTACATGTTCATTCAATTACCTACCCCACTAATGATGAATAGGAACATAAATTGGGTTCAATTTTTCCCATTTTCCTTGAGCTATGACAATGGAAACATGGTTAACCCACCCATATGCACACATTGCATTCTAGGTCTATAGAATATGTGTAGGTGTACAATATATTTACACTAAGTGTATAAGGTAAATATACTAATTGTATAAAGGTGTAGAAGGCTATCTTCCTTGAAGGAATTCAGTTGATTTTCAAAAACTCGCTCGCACATTTCCCTTTGTTAAGAATGAGAGACATTTCACAAACACATTGCTTGATGACACATTTATTCCATGCATTTTCTTGACATCGTACATGTTCATTCGATTACCTACCCCACTAATGATGAATAGAGACATAAATTGGGTTCAATTTTTCCTCTTTTCCCTGAGCCATAACAATGGGAATATGGTTAACTCACCCATATTTACACATTGCATTCTAAGCCTATGAAATTTATACAGGTGTACAAGGTATTTACACTACATGTATAAGGTAAATGTACTAACTATACAATGGTATATAAGGCTACCTTCTTTGAAGAATTTCAACTAATTTTCAAAAACTTACTTGACTCTGATTTCTAAATTTCATCATCCAAAATTTGTAACTTCATATTTTGTTTTTTGTAACCCATATAATTTAAATTTTCTGAAAAATCTCCATCTCTCCTCAATGTTTTCCTATTAAACTGCACATATACTCTTTTTCCAACATATTTTTTTTCAATTTTTTCTTATATCTTTATAATTAAGTCCATATTTATGAATTTTAATATTATTGAAAAAAGAAAAAACCATAATCTTAGACTAAGAGTGTAGAATGCATTACTCAAAATTTGATATATATTGTGATTTTAAAATTAACTTATGTTCTATACGTATTTTTATTAATTCATTGTGAATACTAATACAACATTACATAGTGTAGTTGCACCCTTATTGTGAATCTGATCACATGTTAAAAGAAAAAACCAAAAAAAAAAAAAAAAAAAACAAAAGCAATGGAAGGAACAAATAAACTTACATGGCAACTACTTAGTTGCATGCCCACATTATCAAAGACATTCCGGAAAATTCTTTCCCATAATGTTGGGAATTAGAATGCCCAAGTTTTAGGATGAAAATCAAAGTCCCACAACTTTGGTTGCAGTTATTCTTTACTTGTAGATCTATGGACAAACTTGTTAAGTCTATCACACATATTCACTTTGTTCCAATGCTAAAAGTAGAATCCCTAACCTGCCCAAAAAAGAGAGCCCAAAAATAGTTCACATTCCCATCCAAACAAGCCATCAAGAAAAAGTCAGTGAAAAGTGCAAAAACAAAACCAAATACAAAATTAATTAAGATGATGTATAAGCACCTGAGCAAGAAGTATATGGAAAATCGAATTCCCAACAATCGAAAAACTTGTGCTAGTGAAGGTTTTGATGCTAACGAAGAGGAAAATGGCAACAATGAGGAACACAGGGATGTCAACTACCACGACGACTACAGTAGGACTTCGGGCTCCTTTGGGGATATTTACATGGCTACAATAACATTGACGACAATGACGACCACCAGGATCCAAAGACTTAGGGCTAATTTTCAAACCCATCTGGGTCTAAAGCACAATTCTCCCTTCTACTTTTCCTTTCTATTTTCTTTCTATTACATTTTCCTTCAAACTTTTTGAAAACCAAACATAGTCTTAAAAAGTTAAAATAAAAAATTTTAAAGAAAAATTACCAAAAATTCAAAGAATAGTGATAGTTAATAGTAAGTTTAAAATTTTTTGTTTTAGAAAGAGTAACCAGCTATTGTTTATAATAAGTTATGAAAAAGGTTGTTTGTTTGAAGCTATATTATGCTATCATATCTCTTTTTTTCATTTTTTTTTCTTGGCATAGAAAAAGAACAATGTTGGAAAGAATAAATTATTGAGTTTAAATTTTATTTTATTTTCTTATATTTTCTTGTTTAGTTTCTCTTCTCTTCTATTTTCCTTGTAATTTTGTCTTGATTAAATATCACTTCATTTCAAGAATACATTTTTTTTATATTCTTTTACTCACTTTAGATTAAAGAGAAGAAAAAACCATAAAAACTATATTAATGGATTTTATTATGTCCAACTTAAGATTCACATATTGCTATATTAAGATTCACATATTGCTATTTATTTATTTATTTTTTATCAATTTCTTAATTATTTTCTTTATTTAAATATAAAAAAATAAAATGATTAAGTCAAGAACCTCAATCTTTCTTACTTATATTGGATTAGTAACTAATAATATACATATTTAGCTTTTAAATTCTCATTATGTTTTATCTTTTGTATTTTATAGCATTTAAATAGTTGTTTTATTTATAAGGAGGCCTTGTCATCGGCGCTTGTCTACAAATTTAAGATGGTAATGAAAAAAATTTAAGGTGATAAATTAATCCTCAAAAAATAAATAACTTATGAGAATTTTGTGAAGTCTAGCTAATCCAATTTACATTAACATCAAAGAGGGGCATTGAAGTCTAGCAAATCCAAATTATCAAGTATACAACACCCCTAAAATTCCCTATAACTTTTATGAAGGATAATGCAAAAAAAAAAAAAATATATATATATTTAACATTTCCCAGCCTTTTGTTAATATTTTTTTCTTGTCCATGTTTTCTAACAATCAGACATAACTTTAATAACAAGAGAAAATTTAATGTTTCTAAATTTAATTGTGTTGTAAAACGAGAATAAATGTGACTCAAATAAAAGTAGAGATGACTATGTATTACTTTAATATATATATACATAGGGGGAAGAAATCAAAGAGAAGTTTTGAGAGAATGAAAGAAAGAGAGAGAGAGAATGAGAGAAGATGATATATTTCTCTTGCTCGGGAATGCCTTTCTATAAGGGATGGAAAACCTTTTTATAGGCTTTCCACATGGTTCCCATTCACTCATCTTAAAGATGAGAGTAAATGAAGTTCATAAATGAACTTCAATGAATTGTAACATTAAGGTGGTTTAAGGTGGTCATTCACAACCCATTTACAACACTCCCCCTTGGATGACCACCATATTAAAAGAATATGCCTCATTAAAACCTTGCTAGTAAAAAACCCTATAGGAAAAACCTAGCGAAGGAAAAAGAGTACAATATTCTTTTCTTGGTATATTAGGACTACTTTGTTAAAAACCTTCCCATTAAAACCCAGTAGGAAAAAACCTGGATGAAGGAAAAAAAGAGTACAGTACACTAACATTATTTTACAAGCATACTCCCTTTTATGTCGATATCCTTGAGTTGACGCATTCCAATCCTGTGTATTAACTTCTTAAATGTTGAGGTTGGCAATGATTTTGTGAATAAATCTGCTAGATTATCACTTGAGCGTATTTGTTGCACATCAATTTCACCACTCTTCTGGAGTTTATGTGTATAAAAGAATTTTGGTGAAATGTGTTTAGTTCTATCTTCTTTAATATAACCCCCTGATATTTGTGCAATATATGCAGCATTATCTTCAAATAACATTGTCGGGTCACCTTTGATAGAGGAGAGTCCACATGATTCTCGAATATGCTGAATCATATATCTTAGCCATATGCATTCACGACTTGCTTCATGAATTGCAAGTATTTCTGAATGATTTGATGATGTGGCCACCATTGTTTGTTTGACAGATCTCCATGAAATAGTAGTACCATTATAATTAAACATATACCCTGTTTGTGACCTACCTTTATGTAGATATGAAAATTATCCTGCATCTGCATATCCAAGCAATTGTTGCTTTGATTCCCTTGAGTAAAATAGACTCATATCAGTAGTTCCGCGAAGATAACGCAATATATGTTTGATACCATTCCAATGTCTTCGAGTTGGAGTGAAACTATATTTTGCTAATAAATTGACAGAAAAAGCAATGTCTGAACGTGTACAATTGGCAAAATACATAAGTGCACCAATAGCACTAAGATATGGTACTTCGGGACCAAGTAATTCTTCATCTTTTTCGCAAGGACGAAATGAGTCTTTTTTCATATCAAGTGATCAGACAATCATTGGAGAACTTAAAGGATGCGCTTTATCCATATAAAAACGCTTCAAAACTTTCTTAATGTATGTTGATTGATGTACTAAAACTCCATTTGGAAAATGCTCGATCTGTAGGTCGAGACAAAATTTTGTTTTTCCAAGATCTTTCATCTCAAATTCATTTTTCAAGTAATTTGTTGTTCTTGTGAGCTCTTCAGGAGTTCCAACAAGATTTAAATCATCAACATACACTACAATAATTGCAAATCCAGTTTCTGATTTCTTAATGAAAATGCATGGGCATATAGGGTTATTCACATACCCTTCTTTTAGCAAGTATTTGCCAAGGTGATTGTACCACATGCGTCCAGATTGCTTTAATCCATACAAGGATCATTGTAACTTGATTGAGTACATGCTACAAGGCTTTGTACTATTTGCTTTAGGCAATTTAAATCATTCAGGGATTTTCATGTATATATCATTATCCATGGATCCGTATAAATATGCTGTAATAACATCCATGAGACGCATATCCAGTCCTTCTGAGACTGCTAAACTAATTAAGAAAAGAAATGTGATTGCGTCCATGACGGGAGAATATGTTTTCTTGTAGTCAATACCAGGTCTCTGCGAGAAACGTTGTACTACTAATCGCGCTTTATATCTTATGATCTCATTATTCTCATTGCGCTTTCGTACAAATACCCATTTGTACCCAACAGGCTTTACTTTTTCAGGTGTTTGGACTACAGGTCCAAAAACTTCTCGTTTTGTTAATGAGTTTAACTCTGCCTATATAGCTTCTTTCTATTTTGGTCAATCATTTCTATGTCTGCATTCTTCCACATTTCGTGGTTCGGGATCTTCATCATTTCTTATGATATCGGAGGCCACTTGGAAAGCAAAAATATTGTTAATAACAATATTATTTCGATCCCATTTTTTTCCCATGTGTACATAACTTACGGAGATCTCACAATTTTCAGGTACTTATGCCTCTTCAAGGCTTTCTCCATTATTTGTGCCTTTTCTAGGGCTATAGATTTATCAATTTTAAACTGATCAGTCATTTTGATGGCCTCTTCTAGAGTGCCAAGTTTTTCTTGGGTTCTTCTCTTCCGGGGAGTTACATCTTTTGAGCTGACAGGTTTACCACGCTTCAGGCGTATCTTAGATTCATTTGTTAACTGTCCTACAGGGACATTAATCCGTGCTGGAGTATTTGCAGTCGGGATATGTGACTTTGTCACTTTCTTTGTATCAATGAATGCATTTGGTAGTTGATTTGCAAGATTTTGCAAATGAATGATTCTTTGAACTTCTAGTTCATATTGATTTGTACGAGGATCAAGATGGGACATAGTAGATGTCTTCCAACTAATTTCTCGCCATTCTTCAGGAATCGAATTTTCTCCCCTTAATGACGGGAAAACATTCTCATTAAAATGACAATCTGCAAAGCGGGCTGTAAAAACATCGCCTATCAAAGGTTCAAGATATCTTATGATATATGGAGAATCAAAACCTACATAAATCCTAAGTCTTCGTTGGGGACCCATTTTAGTGCGTTGTGTAGGTGCAATTGGTACATATACTTCACAACCAAAGATTCGTAAATGAGAGATGTTTGGTTGTTTTCCAAGCACAAGTTGTGAAGGGGAGTATTCATAGTAAGTTGTAAGTCGAATACGAACTAAAGTTGCAGCATGCATAATAGCATGTTCCCAGGCAGAAGTAGGTAATTTGGTTTTCATTAGTAATTGTCGAGCTATTAATTGGAGACGTTTGATGAAGGATTCTGCTAAACCATTTTGGGTATGAGTATGAGTAACATGATGCTCAATATTTATCCCTATTGATATGCAATAGTCAATGAATGTTTGAGAAGTAAATTCGCCAACATTATCAAGACGTATTGTCTTAATTGGATAATATGGAAATTGTTCTCGTAATCTGATTATTTGTGCAAGGAGTCTAGCAAAGGCAACGTTACGTGTAGAAAAGAGACAAACATGTGACCACCTAGTAAAAGCATCTACTAAGATCATAAAATAACGGAATGGTCCACATGGTGGATGGATAGACCCACATGTGTCCCCATGTATTCTTTCTAAAAAGACCGGTGACTCAGATTTAACTTTAGTAAAAGATGGTTTGACTATCAATTTACCTTGTGAGCAGGCAACACATGAGTATTCATTAGGCGAAAGAATCTTCTAGTTCTTTAGTGGATGCCCATGTGAGTGTTCGATTATTCGACGCATCATTGAAGACCCTGGGTGACCTAGCTTGTCATGCTAAAGGAAAATTTTTTTTGGGTCGTTGAACTTCTAGTTCACAACAACATATGATTCAATAGGCTTTATAGTTGTATGATACAACCCAGAGGGGAAAGCTAGGAGTTTTTCCATTATAAGCTTCTGGCCAGATATAATGGAAGTAATGTAAAGATATTATACATTATCCTCATTCATAGTTTCAATATGATATCCATTTCTGCGGATATATTTAAAACTGAGCAAATTTCTCCTGGATTTGCTAGAATATAAAGCATCATTTATATGGAATCTAGTTCCATTTGGCAACATTATGTTTGCTCTTCCAGAGCCTTCAACTAAGTTTGTAGTACCAGATATGGTACTTACATTAGCTTTTATTAATGTCAATTCGAGGAAATATCTTTTATCTCGAAGAATTGTGTGCGTGGTCGCACAGTCTACGAGACATACATCATCCTCATTCATCCTGAGACCACATAACACATGCATTTCAGATATAACTAAAAAAAATAAGGCATAATGTAAATAATAAATAAAATCATATGTAAATATAAGACATAATAATATATTATTTCATATATAAAGAAACATCAATCAATGTTAATTTTCTCATCATTTATCAAATGGTTTGTTTTTTCATTGGGACCTCCAAAGAAATCAATGTCGTAGTAGGTTAGGTCCAATCCATCACCATCGGTAAAGTTCATCATTATCTCTTTTCCTTTTGCTTTTATTGATGCTTGGTAAAGGTCGACCAAATGTTTGGGCGTACGACAGGTACGCAACCAATGCCCCTTCATACCACATCTATAACAATTATTCTCATGGTTCTTAGGAGGTTTATCTTGTAAACGCTTACCATTTTCTTGTTTTGTCTCAGTATTATTCCACTTCTAGTGGTGCAATGAGGCTTTCATTTTCTGAGAATTAGTACTATAAGAACCATGGTATCAGGGATTTTTTCCATGACCACGACCACGTCCTCGTCCTCGTCCTCATCCACGTCCACGAGTTTGGGACGATATTGCATTCACTTCAGGGAATGGTTTAAATCTAGTTGGACGAGATTGGTGATTTCTCATCAAAAGCTCATTATTTTGTTCAACAACAAAAAGACATGATATTAATTCAGAATATTTTGTAAATCTACACTCTCGATATTGCTGTTGTAGGAGCACATTCGAGGCATGAAACGTAGTAAAAGTTTTCTCTAACATGTATTCTTCTGTGATTTTTTCTCCACATAGCTTTAATTGAGAGCTGATTTTAAAAAGTGTGGAGTTGTATTCACTGACAGTTTTAAAATCTTGCAACCTTAGGTGCATCCAATCATATCGAGCTTTTGGGAGAATCACAGTTTTTTGGTGGTCATATCTTTCCTTCAAATTACTCCATAGAGTAAAAAGGTCCTTTATCGTAAGATACTCATTTTTTAAACCTTCATGGGGGTGATGAAGAAGGAAAATCAATGCTTTTGCGCGATCCTGCAGGGATGCTTGATTTCCTTCTTTAATCGTAGCTCCAAGGTTCATTGCATCAAGATGTATTTCAGCATCAAGGATCCAAGATAGATAGTTCTTTCCCGAAATGTCAAGTGCCACAAATTTGAGTTTTGTGAGATTCGACATTGTCAAATAACTTCAGATATATGACAAAACAATATTATTAGAATCAATTATAATAAATTGATAGCATTGGTATAACTTTGATTATAAACAAAATCAACTAATTTGTTTATAACTTTTAACAATATGTAACAAAACAAATCAACAATAATATAAATATGTAAAATTTTATTCTATATAAATAACTTCAAGCTTAATATACGAGAATTACCTTCAAAGCAATTCGTGCTGATAACGTGTTGTAAAACGAGAATAAATGTGACTCAAATAAAAGTAGAGATGACTATGTATTACTTTAATAATATATATATATACACATATATATAAAGGGGGGGGAAGAAATCAAAGAGAAGTTTTTAGAGAATGAAAGAAAGAGAGAGAGAGAATGAGAGAAGATAATATATTTCTCTTGCTTGGGAATGCCCTTTCTATAAGGGATGGAAAACCTTTTTATAGGCTTTCCAAATGGTTCCTATTCACTCATCTTAAAGATGAGAGTAAATGAAGTTCATAAATGAACTTCAATTAATTGTAACATTAAGGTGGTTTAAGGTGGTCATTCAAAACCCATTTACAACATATATATATATATATATATAATATTATTTATATAATGTTACTTAAATTCTAATTTAGTTTAAAATTTCAATTAATACTTAAATCGTTTACCTTATATAAAAATAAATAAGATTAACTTCTTATTTATTAAAATTAAATAATTTATCTTATACCAAATTTCTGTAATACATTGGTAAATTTGAGTTGATATTGAAGTTGATGGAATTAATCAATATGTTTAATTTTACACATGGCCAAATGTAAATTTCTTTCTACAATCTTTTTTACTTGTCAACATGTTATATACATTTTTTTACCTAAGTGCAATCTTAGCCAATTCAACTCCATTTTTTATGTTGAGGAAACAAATTTGGGTTAAGCTAGAGTTAGATAACTCGGATTGCAAATCAAGGTGGGTTAGAGTATTTTAGATAGATGAGCTCTACATTTGGCTATCTGTGTTGACTATCAATTTGACCCGATCTTTCTAATTCCATCCTTATAAAATATTAACAGGAAGAATATTTTATAGGAGTAGCCAAAATGATATACAAAATGGTAAAGAGCTAATTTCACTTTGAAATTTTATTAAATACTTTCCTTATACCTTTTTTTTGTTTTGTTTTTTCACTCACCTTTTCGTCAAGGTTAGTCTTAACACATCCAAGATGTCCGAAGTCAATGCAATAGCAGCCGCTGTGCTGACCTTTTCTATCACTGAACCCACAATATATGGCCCTCAGTTTATGTTCATCAACAATCCAGCTTCTTTGTTTTATTATTATTAATTATTAATTAATGAAGTAGTATGAACTAGTGGAATACGTGGCAACTTTGCCCACTCCATTACCATCATTTGTTCTCTTACACTCAATGGCAAGGTAGTAGTAGACCCTATCATAAATGCTGAAAAGATTCAAAATTAATTTCACATACATGTGGAATTACTAAAATGAACTTCATTAACTAAAAAAACGATTATTGATTTCTAATTTAATTGTCTTCCCAAGTCTCATGAACAACTTCATAAATCAAACAGCTTTCTTTGCAAATCATCTTATTATTTTAAACTAAAAGTCTGATAAAATAATTCAGAAATCTAATTCAGATTCAGCAAAGTTGATACTCTCAATGATGAACCTTCGTTCTTTGAACATTGCGCTATCCTTTTAACACGTTGGGTTGTTGACAATGGAAAAATACTGGATTATGGATACCAGGTAACATATCCAAATATGATGGAGTTTTTTGAGACTCTTGGGGTAGATATGGAGCTATCAAACATGTCCTTTGCAGTGAGCTTAGATGGAGGGCGAGGCTGCGAGTGGGGCAGCCGAAATGGTTTATCAAGTTTGTTTGCACAGAAGAAGAGCATACTAAATCCATATTTTTGGCAAATGATTGGAGAAATGATGAAGTTTAAGGATGATGTTCTCAAGTAAGTGATTCTCCCTCCACCCCACAAATGTGGGTGGATTGATGTAACATTTGTTTTTGGTATTTTGCAAGGTACCTTGAAGAGCTTGAGAACAACCCCGACATTGATCGAAACCAGACCTTGGGGAACTTCATAAGTTTCGTGGTTACTCAGAGTTATTCCAAAAGGCTTTTCTTGTGAGATCGTTGAAGCATTGTATTCTGTCACATCTTTGAGTTTTAAGTTAATAGTAGTTATTAACTCTTAACTAGGAGAATGATAATAACAATGGATTGGTCCCGATATGTGCTTCAATTTGGTCATGCCCGGCAGAAGGAGTAATGAGTTTCTCGGCCTTTTTGGTTTTTTCATTTTGCTGCAACTACCATCTCCTGCAGGTTCATTTCGTTGCCTTCATACTATTTGCGTCAAACTTAAATGCAACTTTTTAGTTATGCATTGATTTCCTGTACAGCTCTTCGAGCGCCCATAGTGGCTCACTGTCAAAGGGCGTTCTCATTATTATGTTAATAAGGTGATGAATTCTTGCCTTTGAAGTGCCAAAAATTGGTTTACTTTACCCCATACATGAGTTGCTTTTCACAACATTTATGCTAAGGCCTAAGGACAGTTGAGACTTGAAATTAAGAGATAATTACATTGGGATACAGGTCAGAGAAGAGTTGGAAACTAATTAAAGGATGTCAAATAAGAAATGGTTGTGAGGTTGTCTCTGTTTCAACTACGAATGATGATGCGTGTTAACACTTAAAGTCTATTTATTTCAGTTCCTCTATGTTTTAATTTTTTTTATTTCTTTTTATTTTCTACCAATTGGAAATACACCCAGGACGAGAAATTTGAACCATGCACTAGCAAGGCCTTATTACATTTTAATGATGATGGGCGAATGGGATGTCTTATCACTGAATAAGTCTTCAAACCACTCCGATTCTCTGAATAAAAATTTGCTCAATCTTATAGCATTTTCCAATTTAAAGCATGATTAGCAAAAAAAATTCTAAGGGAAAAGAAAATTTCCCTTTAAAGGCACATGTTATCTTCCAATATATGCATTTCAAAACAAAATGCAACACATAGCATGAAAAAATGACGTCATTAAAACATACAACCACATGATCAACTTATTTCACTAAAGGTTTTTATAAATGATCATTTATTAGTACAAACCTTAAGCTAGCAATTATGGTAATTTCATCAAAATGATTTAACATTTTTCCATGCATGATCATAATTTAAAACATCATCCATTGCCTCATGGATATTCAAATCAATAGAAAAAGACAAAAAAAGGTAATTTGAAACATTTCCATGATAAGAACAAAAGTTTTTACCATCCTTGTATCAATTTAGTCCTTTGATGTGGGTTGTCTTGACTTTTTTTAAAAGATTATTTGTTTGTTTGCTCTTTTTGTTATAGAGTTTTTCATATTTATTTGATATTTTTCTCCTCCACTTTCCGTTATTATTGAGTTAAGCTTCATCAATTATTTCTTCCAATTTTCAGTTGGTTTATCATATTTGACACATTCTCAATCGAACGGGTTAGATTGATCAAGTAATTAAATAAGAGATGCTTCTTTATTGATCACGTTTTCCAAAAAAATTATTTTGAATTGAAAATATCTAGTGTTTGTATTCAAATAACCAATGATAAATCAAAAGATAAATTTAAAATATTTTTCTTAAGAAATATTTATATACAACAAAATGATATATCAAATTCAATTTTAAAAGAGATAATATTACTAATATTACCACTGTTAATGATCTTTCTTTTGTATTGTCTCCAATGGAAGTAAACAAAATGCAACACATAGCATGAAAAAATGACGTCATTAAAACATACAACCACATAATCAACTTATTTCACTAAAGGTTTTTATAAATGATCATTTATTAGTCCAAACCTTGAGCTAGCAATTATGATAATTTCATCAAAATGATTTAACATTTTTCCATGCATGATCATAATTTAAAACATCATCCATTACCTCATGGATATTTCAAATCAATAAGAAAAGATAAAAAAAGTAATTTGAAACATTTCCATGATAAGAACAAAAGTTTTTACCCTCCTTGTATCAATTTAGTCCTTTGATGTGGGTTGTCTTGACTTTTTTTTAAAAGATTCTTCGTTTGTTTGCTCTTTTTGTTGTGGAGTTTTTCATATTTATTTGATATTTTTCTCCTCCACTTATCGTTGTTATTGAGCTAAGCTTCATCAATAATTTCTTCCAATTTTCAGTTTGTTTATCATATTTGACACATTCTCAATCGAACGGGTTAGATTGATCAAGTAATTAAATAAGAGATGTTTTTTTATTGATCACGTTTTCCAAAAAAATTATTTTGAATTGAAAATATGGAGCGCTTGTATTCAAATAACCAATGATAAATCAAAAGATAAATTTAAAAATATTTTTCTTAAGAAATATTTATATACAACAAAATGATATTTCAAATTAAATTTTAAAAGAGATAATATTACTAATATTACCATTGTTAATGATCTTTCTTCTGTATTGTCTCCAATGGAAGTAAACAAAATGCAACACATAGCATGAAAAAATGACGTCATTAAAACATACAACCACATGATCAACTTATTTCACTAAAGGTTTTTATAAATGATCATTCATTAGTCCAAACCTTAAGCTAGCAATTATGGTAATATCATCAAAATGATTTAACATTTTTCTATGCATGATCATAATTCAAAACATCATCCATTACCACATGGATATTTCAAATCAATAGAAAAAGACAAAAAAAAATTGAAACATTTCCATGATAAGAACAAAAGTTTTTACCCTTCTTGTATCAATTTAGTCCTTTGATGTGGGTTATCTTGACTTTTTTTTTTAAAGATTTTTTGTTTGTTTGCTCTTTTTGTTGTGGAGTTTTTCACATTTATTTGAAATTTTTCTCCTCCACTTTCCATTGTTATTGAGCTAAGCTTCATAAATTCTTTCTTCCAATTTTCAGTTTGTTTATCATATTTGACACATTCTCAATCAAACAGGTTAGATTGATCAAGTAATTAAATAAGAGATGCTTCTTTATTGATCACGTTTTCCAAAAAAATTATTTTGAATTGAAAATATCTAGTGCTTGTATTCAAATAACCAATGATAAATCAAAAGATAAATTTAAAATATTTTTCTTAAGAAAGATTTATATACAACAAAATGATATTTTAAATTCAATTTTAAAAGAGATAATATTACTAATATTACCACTGTTAATGATCTTTCTTTTAAATTGTCTCCAATGGAAGTAAACAAAATGCAACACATAGTATGAAAAAATGACGTCATTAAAACATACAACCACATGATCAACTTATTTCACTAAAGGTTTTTATAAATGATCATTTATTAGTCCAAACCTTAAGCTAGCAATTATGGTAATTTCATCAAAATGATTTAACATTTTTCCATGCATTATCATTATTCAGAACATCATCAATTGCCTCATGGATATTTCAAATCAATAGAAAAAGACAAAAAAAGTAATTTGAAACATTTCCATGATAAGAACAAAAGTTTTTACCCTTCTTGTATCAATTTAGTCCTTTGATGTGCGTTGTCTTGACTTTTTTTAAAAGATTATTTGTTTGTTTGCTCTTTTTGTTGTGGAGTTCTTCACATTTATTTGACATTTTTCTCCTCAACTTTCCGTTGTTATTGAGCTAAGCTTCATAAATTCTTTCTTTCAACTTTCAGTTTGGTTATAATATTTGACACATTCTCAATCAAACGGGTTAGATTGATCAAGTAATTAAATAAGAGATGTTTTTTTATTGATCATGTTTTCCAAAAAAATTATTTTGAATTGAAAATATGAAGCGCTTGTATTCAAATAACCAATGATAAATCAAAAGATAAATTTAAAATATTTTTCTTAAGAAATATTTATGTACAACAAAATGATATTTCAAATTCAATTTTAAAAGAGATAATATTACTAATATTACCACTGTTAATGATCTTTCTTTTGTATTGTCTCCAATAGAAGTAAACAAAATGCAATACATAGCATGAAAAAATGATGTCATTAAAACATACAACCACATGATCAACTTATTTCACTAAAGGTTTTTATAAATGATCATTTATTAGTCAAAACCTTAAGCTAGGAATTATGGTAATTTCATCAAAATGATTTAACATTTTTCCATGCATGATCATAATTCAAAACATCATCCATTTACCTCATGTATATTTCAAATCAATAGAAAAAGACAAAAAAAAAAAAATAATTTGAAACATTTCCATGATAAGAACAAAAGTTTTTACCTTTCTTCTATCAATTTAGTCCTTTAATATGGGTTGTCTTGACTTTTTTTAAAAGATTCTTTGTTTGTTTGCTCTTTTTGTTGTGAAGTTTTTCACATTTATTTGACATTTTTGTCCTCCACTTTCTGTTGTTATTGAGCTAAGCTTCATAAATTCTTTCTTTCAATTTTCAGTTTGGTTATAATATTTGACACATTCTCAATCAAATGGGTTAGATTGATCAAGTAATTAAATAAGAGATGCTTCTTTATTGATCACATTTTCCAAAAAAATTATTTTGAATTGAAATTATCTAGTGCTTGTATTCAAATAACCAATGATAAATCAAAAGATAAATTTAAAATATTTTTCTTAAGAAATATTTATGTACAACAAAATGATATTTCAAATTCAATTTTAAAAGAGATAATATTACTAATATTACCACTGTTAATGATCTTTCTTTTGTATTGTCTCCAATGGAAGTAAACAAAATGCAACACATAGCATGAAAAAATGAGGTCATTAAAACATACAACCACATGATCAACTTATTTCACTAAAGGTTTTTATAAATGATCATTTATTAGTCCAAACCTTAAGCTAGCAATTATGGTAATTTCATCAAAATGATTTAACATTTTTCCATGCATAATCATAATTCAAAACATCATCAATTGCCTCATGGATATTTCAAATCAATAGAAAAAGACAAAAAAAAAAAATAATTTGAAACATTTCCATGATAAGAACAAAAGTTTTTACACTTCTTGTATCAATTTAGTCCTTTGATATGGGTTGTCTTGACTTTTTTTAAAAGATTCTTTGTTTGTTTGCTCTTTTTGTTGTGGAGTTTTTCACATTTATTTGACATTTTTGTCCTCCACTTTTCGTTGTTATTGAGCTAAGCTTCATAAATTCTTTCTTCCAATTTTCAGTTTGTTTATCATATTTGACACATTCTCAATCAAACGTGTTAGATTGATCAAGTAATTAAATAAGAGATGCTTCTTTATTGATCTTGTTTTCCAAAAAAAATATTTTGAATTGAAAATATCGAGTGCTTGTATTCAAATAACCAATGATAAATCAAAAGATAAATTTAAAATATTTTTCTTAAGAAAGATTTATATACAAAAAAATGATATTTCAAATTCAATTTTAAAAGAGATAATATTACTAATATTACCACTGTTAATGATCTTTCTTTTGTATTGTCTCCAATGGAAGTAAACAAAATGCAACACATAGCATGAAAAAATGACGTCATTAAAACATACAACCACATGATCAACTTATTTCACTAAAGGTTTTTATAAATGATCATTTATTAGTCCAAACCTTAAGCTAGCAATTATGGTAATTTCATCAAAATGATTTAACATTTTTCCATGCATGATCATAATTCAAAACATCATCAATTGCCTCATGGATATTTCAAATCAATAGAAAAAGACAAAAAAAAAAATAATTTGAAACATTTCCATGATAAGAACAAAAGTTTTTACCCTTCTTGTATCAATTTAGTTCTTTGATATGGGTTGTCTTGACTTTTTTTAAAAGATTCTTTGTTTGTTTGCTCTTTTTGTTGTGGAGTTTTTCACATTTATTTGACATTTTTGTCCTCCACTTTTCGTTGTTATTGAGCTAAGCTTCATAAATTCTTTCTTCCAATTTTCAGTTTGTTTATCATATTTGACACATTCTCAATCAAACGTGTTAGATTGATCAAGTAATTAAATAAGAGATGCTTCTTTATTGATCTTGTTTTCCAAAAAAAATATTTTGAATTGAAAATATCTAGTGCTTGTATTCAAATAACCAATGATAAATCAAAAGATAAATTTAAAATATTTTTCTTAAGAAAGATTTATATACAACAAAATGATATTTTAAATTCAATTTTAAAAGAGATAATATTACTAATATTACCATTGTTAATGATCTTTCTTTTGTATTGTCTCCAATGGAAGTAAACAAAATGCAACACAGAGCATGAAAAAATGACGTCATTAAAACATACAACCACATGATCAACTTATTTCACTAAAGGTTTTTATAAATGATCATTTATTAGTCCAAACCTTAAGCTAGCAATTATGGTAATTTCATCAAAATGATTTAACATTTTTCCATGCATGATCATAATTCAAAACATCATCACTTGCCTCATGGATATTTCAAATCGATAGAAAAAGACCAAAAAAGTAATTTGAAACATTTCCATGATAAGAACAAAAGTTTTTACCCTTCTTATATCAATTTAGTCCTTTGATGTGGGTTGTCTTGACTTTTTTTAAAAGATTATTTGTTTGTTTGCTCTTTTTGTTGTGGAGTTTTTCACATTTATTTGACATTTTTGTCCTCCACTTTCCGTTGTTATTGAGCTAAGCTTCATAAATTCTTTCGTTCAATTTTCAATTTGGTTATAATATTTGACACATTCTCAATCAAATGGGTTAGATTCAAGTAATTAAATAAGAGATGCTTCTTTATTGATCATGTTTTCCAAAAATATTATTTTGAATTGAAAATAGGAAGCACTTGTATTCAAATAACCAATGATATATCAAAAGATAAATTTAAAATATTTTTCTTAAGAAATATTTATGTACAATAAAATGATATTTCAAATTCAATTTTAAAAGAGATAATATTACTAATATTACCACTGTTAATGATCTTTCTTTTGTATTGTCTCCAATGTAAGTAAACAAATTAACCTTTGGTACTCATGCCTTTTTGTGTCTTACAGGCTTACCATTTCTTTTCTTTGAAATCCAATTATATTTTATAGGAGAATTTTATTAAAGAGCATATATTACAATTGTGATTTCTCCCACAAAAATTATAAATGATTGAAATTAAAGAACTAAAGACTTCTTTCACAAAATAATTCTTGAAATACTTTTAATTATTAAAAGGTTTATAGCCTCCTAGCTTCTTTTTATAAAAAATGTACTTTTAACTTGAGAAAATCATATCAAAAGTCAAGACCATTTGAGAATTTTTCTAGAGAATATATCAATCATTCATTTTCTTTTTTCATGAACCTAGTAAACATCTCACTAATCAAGGAATTAAAATCAATTTAGCTCTTGGATCAAATTGGGAGGGGTAGGTGCATAAATAAAGAATGTAATGCATTATAATCCTAGTGCACCAACAATTTCACAAAGAGATCCTAAAGTTGAACTTGAAATGCACTTTTTTTAAAGTCTTTTTCTTCTTAATTTCCTTTTTAGGCTTGACATATCTAATTAAAATTCATTTGTGATCTCCATGAAGCTAGTTCATTTTATATGTGAGATCTAGGTTTGGGATGGGAAAATTATCTTGTGTTAAATTTGTTACATTGATAGGTTACCTGTGGGTCTTTCTCAAGAGAGATTAACCTAACAATAACCCTCTTCTTCTTTTATGGGTAAACAACTCAATTTGAGTTTGTTATCTCAATTGAGAGGGAAAAAAAAGTTAATTTTCTAACCCAAATACTATAATTTAAAAACAAGGAGTGAATAAAAAGATAGATATATATAATATTATTATAACATTTTAGTTAATAAATGATTCATTAGAATATTCTCTATTATTCCTTTCATTTTAAAAAAAATTAAATAAAAATAGAATATTTAAAGTCATATAGAAATTGTTTATATTATCAATTTTTTATCACCTGTTCTTTAATTGGAAGATATAGAAAAGAATAAAATATATTGAAAATAATATAATAGTTAGAAGTTGTTTTCTCTCATCCATGGGGAACAAATTTATTAATGGTACATGTACATGGAAATAAAGAAAAAATTATTAAAAAAATCAAAATTATATTTGTATTGTTTTTTCATTATCCTGGTATTTTTTATTATTTTCATTCTAACATCTTTGAATATTTAATGGTAACAATTTGAGGGTTTTTTGTAGTTTAAATGCAAAAGGGAATATAGGCAACAATAATAAAAAAAAAAAGAGAAACAAAATGTGTTAGTAGGAAAGTACTCAAAAAATTTTAGTCAATTCAATTTAATACTCAATTTACTCACATAAATCTCATGTTAATGAATAGAATAAATAATAATAGTCAAAATAAATTTTATGTTTATGATCAATAATAATGGGTGAATTTATTTGATATTGATAATTACAATCAATTATAACTAGATGCTATACTTTTAAAATAACTTAATGATTAAATTTGTGAACTAATAAAAATGGGATATGAGTATAATAAATGATATAGCAAAAGTTTTTTTAGGGGAAAAAAAGGTCACTATGACCATTCATTTTTGTTACTTTGTAAGTCATAATAGATATAAGACGGGCATTTTAGGAAAAAATAATAATAAAACTATTCATTTTCATTAGTTTGTAAGTCATAATAGAAAATATAAATATGTTTCCTTTTTCTTTGCAATCAATTAGAACACAAAACCATTTTTCCATATAAAATAAAAGACAATTAAAATTTTCTCAAAAACTAAGCAATCTTAATATTCTAAAAATAAAAATGAAACTAAAAAAATATCAATAAAAAATAGCAAAAAAATTTACAACATAAGGTAGAAAGAAAAAACCACTCATTACAAAATAAATAAATAAATAAATAAATAAAACATAAGAAAAAGAAGATTATCATCACAATAATTGCAAAATAAATAGTTTAAGATTAAAATTAACCCAAAAATTAAAAGAATGGCAATTTCTGATATGCAATTAAAAAATCTTTACAAAGGTGTGTTTGGTATAGAGAATATTGTAGAGAGGAAAAACATTAATTGAAAAAAACCATCAAAATTATGATTACATCATGAATCTATAAGATTATAAAAATTCTCAACATAAAAAAAAAAAATTAGGGAAAAACCAACAACAATAACAATCTACAACATCAAACTACAACAATCAAACATTATATGTGGAGATAAATATATAAAATATCTACGAAGGTAGAAACACAAGAGGATAGGGTTATTGGTTGTTGTGGTGAGCAACCAAGATGTAAAACCAAAAATATTTCCTATTTCATTTCTAAAAAATAAATGTAGTTGATGTCTACCAATTACTAGACATCTAAGTTTACTCTTGCTATTAAATGTTTTCAAGTATACTTGATTTTAGGAAGGAGTGACAAAAGTAGGACAAACTCGAGAAGTTTCTTTATTTCTTTAATTATGAGCCTAGTTTATTTGGATTTTATGGTTTATATTTACTCTACTTTTTGAGAGAATTGTCTTAATTTTGATTTATGGATTTTTTTATTGAAAAATAAATTTCTAATTAAAACTTTTTGGTTAACTTAGTGCTTCATACAGGTTTTGTTATTAGTATGTCATTAATTAATTCAACTTGTTGAGTAACTCTTATTTCAAGCCTTTGGAATTCACATGTAAAATAATCGTTTTGACCTAGCCTCCAAGTTAAATGGGTTGTCGCAAGATTACCGGAACCTTAAGAGCTTTTGAATCCTCCTTTTTTTTTAATGTTCATATTCAAATTTGAAAATTTAAAGATTCTTCAAGTTCAAATTCAAACATTAAAACATTATTAAAGATAAAGTCGAAGATTCAAAAACTCTTTAAGAAAAAGGTTTGAAAATGTCAAGAACACATTCAAAGTCCTTCAAAATCAATTCTCAAAATCCGTTGATCTAACCTTAAGCATTCAAGTCCACATGTGGGTTGTTATTTCCTTTATAGAGAATTAGAGGACAATATAAAGATTGTGCCACATTCCTTAAATTAATAAAATTTTTAATTAGATCACTAATCCTTTTTCATAAGAAAGCTGTGTGTACACATCTAATCATCATCTCTCACCTATTAAGAGAGTAAAAATACTAGTATATTATAGAGCATTAATGTAATAAAAGAAAAACATTGATAAAGTTTGAACTAAGGGTGAATTTATTAGTAAGTTTGAATATGAATGATAATGAAGATAAATTACTATGCCCTGCAAAATTGAAAAATCAAAATTTTGATAGGATTGAATTTTGATTTCCATGAAATGAATATTTCATCCATATTCTCATTTCTAATAAATAATTGAAATGCACTAATAAATGGAAAAGAAAATGATTTTTCTATTCTCATTTTCTAATATTTTAAATATATATATCTTTTATAATTTAAAGAAATAAATATATTTTTAGAACAATAAGATGATGTTTAGTAAATCAATTTAATGACTTAATAATATAAGTCATCAAATTCACATCCAACAGTTCACAAAATGGCCAAAAACTAAAATTCACAAGTCGAATAATTGCGAGTTGGACCTAAAAATCTAGAATTGTACTTGTAACTTGACTTGTCTGAAAATCCTAACTCCGAAGCCGCCCATGGTGCGCGAGATAAGCAAAATGGGTGCACAGGATTACAGAGGTAGACCCCCTTTATGGATTGTTTGGGGTTTTAATGGATTGTGGCTATGAACAAAGGAGAAAGAGTATGGGTGTTTGGAGTTAGGGTTTGTTGAAGAGAGAACACATTTGGGGGTAAATCTCACTATCCGTTTTGTTATTTTTTGGCAAATATTTTTCAAAAAATCATTTCATGTGGATTGTTTAGTTGGATGGTGACATGGACATGAGTCATGTCTTTAGCTTAGGTGGGCAATTGACTTGGACCATGGTCATGCGGCTTTTCCAAGTAGTTGATCCAATTGGAAGAAGTGTTAAAGTGTAGGAGGACATTTTTGAAAGGATCTCAACATCAATATTATAGCGTATGAAAATGTATTTATTTTCCCCAAAATCCACTTACCTTCAAAAGTAAAACGTAAAATTCCCAAAAAGCAAATTTTTACCCTATGATGTATGGTTACCTAAATTTTTCTTTCTTTTTTCATTTTGTATAAAAAGTTACCTACTTTTGGATGTTTCTACAGCTGGGAGGATGGTTTGGAGGATTGAAAAAAATAAAATACATACAAATATTTCTCTTAAAGAAAAATTACCAAGAATTCAAAGAACAGTGATAATTAATAGTAAGTTTTAAAATTTTTGTTTTAGAAAGAATAACTTGCTATTGTTTATAATAAGTTGTGATTTGAGCACCTCATTTAACCTGCCAAACCTTATCCAAATAAAATATTTTTATTTATTTTTCTCACCTTTACCTTTTCTTCACTTAAATTATTTAGTACAAGATGATCATCCTTTACCCAATGGGATTCGAGTTGCCATGGCCCATGGATGGGTTTCAATTGCTTATATTTTATTTAAAAGAATTAAAAATGCACCTCATATTATGATGTACAGCTTATCTTTCATGACTTTTAAATAATTGTTTAATTAATAGGAGAATGGGACTTTATACCCATTTGGCTTTGATAATTAATAAAAAGTCCTTCAAACATCCATAATTGATTATAAGGATATGAGATAGAAATAGACAAAAATGTCCTTTTTACTTACACCCATCATTTTTATCTTTATACTACCACTCTTTATATGTCACTTTCATAAAATTTTCCATTATTTAATTTTTTTTATTGTTTTTTTAAACTCTTTTAAAAATAATTGAAAAATCAACATTATTTTCTAAATAAAATTATATTAATGATTTAAAAACTATTTTGAAAAAAGAAATTAATTTAAATGAATAAAAATTATCTTTTACATTTTATAAGTAAATAATTTAATGTTTAAAATACTATTTAAAATAAATATATTTACTATTTTTTTCTTTTATACTAAAAAAGTATTTTAAAGTTTATTTTTTTACTATTATAAAATAAAAAAATTAATTTTTTTTTTAATCTTCTTCCTTCTTTATTTTAATAATTTTTTTAACATAAACTTTTGGTAATAAGTTATATGAAATGTTGCAAATTTGTTTATTAAGGAATTTTCTTAATAATTTGACTCAATTGAAAATTTATTGAAAAAAAAAAAATATAATAAAATAAAATAAAAAAGAGAAAGAGGATGGATGAGGAGTTTTTATTTTAAATATCCAATTAAAATGTTTTCATATTTAGAAATGGATTATATTAATACATAGTATAATAGAGATTGAATTTTTCTCATATAAAAGGGTTGAATAACATATTTACCCATTTTAAATGAAAATAGTAGTTAAAAATTGTATAGATTATGTTTGAGTTTGGTTTGAAACTATTTTTTTAGTTTTTCCTTTTTTTATTTTTAAAAATAATTTTTATTTTCTATATTGTCTCTTTTTAAAAATATTTTTAATTAAAAAAAATAAAATTATTTTTAAAAATGAAAATTGAATACCTTGTTTGATACTATTTTTTGTATGAAAATAACAAAAAGAATTAAATTTTATTTATTGATTATTATTTTTTATTTTTTCCTATTAGTTATTTTAATAATAAAATAAAAAATATAATACGTTCACAAAAAAAATTAGATTTAAGTTTTTCGTTCTTTTCTTAATCAAACTACTAAAATTATATTTAATTTGTATCATTATACAAAGGTATTCACTAATTGTACAAGGGAAATGCACTAAATGTATAAGGGGTGTAAAATATTACCATTTGTAAAAGATTTTAATTGATTTTGAACCACTCATTTATCTTCCTTGTCACCCATGAATTGCATGCCCATATCATGCACTTTATTTAACAACTCTCACATAGAAATTCTAATACTTTCCTTAGTAATGATGTTTGAGGAAAAAAATTTAACCTTAATTCATCCACCATTAGAAATATGGTTAACACACGTACATAGACACATTATTTAGGAGGGATATATTGCGTCATTGTACAATGATATTACACTAACTGTATAAAGGAAATGTGTTAAGTGTACAAGGGTGTATAAGACTACCATTTGTGAAAAATTTTAATCAATTCTGAATCACTTCTTCATTTTCCTTGTCACCCACGGATTACATACCCATGTCATGCACTTCATTTAACTCCCACATGGAAATTCCGATACTTTCCCTAGTAATAATGTTTGGGGAAAAAAAATTAGCCCTAATTCATCCACCATTTTCTCAGCCAAACCATTAGAAATATGGTTAACATACCTACGTGGACAAATAACTTAAGAGGGATATATTGTATCATTGTACAATGGTGTTACATTAACTGTATAAGAGAAATGTACTAAGTGTACAAGGATGTACAAGGTTAACATTTGTAAAAGATTTTAATTGATTTTGAATCATTTCTTTATTTTTCTTGTCACCCATGAATTATATATGAAATTTGCACTACTGTACAAGGGTGTTATACTCACTATACAAGACAAATGTACTAACTGTATAAGACAAAAATACTAACTGTACAAAGGGTGTACAAGGCTACCTTCTATGCAAAATTTCAATCAATTCTGAACCATTTTTTTTTCTTGTCACCTAAGAATTAAACACTTTTCCCCTACACATTCCTTCACCTAAAAATTGTTACAATTTGAATTTTTAAATTTCATCATCCAAAATTTTAATTGCATATTTCGTTTGAGTAGTTTTAACAATTTTTTTTTAGTACATTTACATCCCGTATAAAGGAAAATTAATCACAATATTTAGGTACTATCTTTTTTGTGAAATCATGTATGAGGAAAAAAAAAAAAAAGAGAAAATTATGATACATTTGCTTGAATTGATGACATTGTGTTTTAATAATTTAAACCATGTCAAGTCCATATCTATTCCATATTTAAAAGGGTATTTTAATATTTTTCAAATTATTAAATTATAATACATTATACAATTAAAAATTAATTATCATCATTAGTTAAAAGATGACCATGTTACAAAAGAATATATTAAGACAATATCTATATATTATTCATAAAATAGAGAAAATATTCAAATAATTGTTTATAACCTTAAAGATATTTATATAAAAAATAACTTACATATATATATTAGATAAAAAAAGAATAATACTATTTTTTAAGGTGTTTAAAAAATATTTATTATATATTTTGTAAGTTTGAAAAAAAAAAATATTTTATGAGATGTTTAAAAAATATTTACTTAAAAAATGTAGTAATAATCATTTTTAATCATTGATTTGCAATATTTTTTTGAGAGAAAAATAATTGGTGGAAATAGTGACACTTTCTTAACTAGGAATTAATTTACATGGTCCCACTAATTAATACATGAGAGAAAGGTAAAGTGAATAAAGAGAGAGAAAGGGAAAAGAGAATGAGAGAGAAATGGGAAGCTCATTGTATTTTTTCATTTTTGACGGTCCAGGGCATTTTAGGAAATTTTGAAAAATAATTTTGTTCAACTTAATTTTCATTCTTTCATTAAGTCTTGAACTTAAATATAAAAGATAGAAGGATCTTGAGCCAATTTTTAAGTGCAGGGTGTAAAACATAATTCTCCCTTGATGGATTTCATTGTTATGTACCTATAAGGAAGCCAGCTTTTGTAGTAGATAAACTAATGACAATCGACTGAAAAGGAATGTTAAGCACAGACATCTAGGTTACGTACATGGCACAACTTACCCAAAATTCCAACCCTAACATGCATGCACAAAGTCTAATAGTTGTTTCTCTCTCTCTTTTGCAAAAACATGTTGCTCGTTATTAGTGTTTTAAGTCTTTTTCTTTCTTTTAATTTAATTTTTTTATAATGTTTTCCTTTAACAATAGCCTGTGGTTGGAAATTTTATGACAAAGAGCACAAAGGAGAGAGAATAATAAAAACATTCATATAAGGAAAAATGAGTTTTAATTCATTAATTTAAAAAAATTAAAATAAAATCATAATTTTTATAAATTAGTTTTATCTTCATTTATTTAAAAAATATTTTAAAATATATACACTTTTATAATTATTTTCTAAAATACTCTTTTGCTTGATAATATTAAATTAAATTATCAAAAAATTAATTCATCATTTTAGTGTGATAAAAATATCTTACAAGTAAATATATTATAATTTTTTTTATTATATAATATAAGATACAAATTATTTTGGAAAAATTCTCTAAGATCCTCAAGTAATAAGTAAAATTTTTCTAATTCCCTAATTAATAATGGTTTTATATCCTATATTATATCAATTCACTCATCTTCCCCCTATTTTTTTTTAATAAAATTGAATAAAAATTTTGTTAGTTGACATTAACAGTAAAATAAGAAATTTTAAAATTTTAAAATATAATTAAAAGTCAAATACATAAAAAGTAAACACAATTAAAACAAAAAAAAATTAAAAATTAAACCCAAAAAACTTAAAAATTGAAAAAATAAAATATTAACTCCCATTGTATTTCAAAGTCTTTTTAGAATTTATAGATTTAGTTAAGTGAAAGTTAATATTTTGTTTTTATGTTTTTAACTTTAAAGTTTTTTTAGTTTTAATTGTATTTTTAATTTTTAAAATTTCTTATTTTATTGATCCCAAATCAATTGTCACAGAAAATTATTAATTGGTGTTATTAACCTGACAAGTAAAATGTCATTTTAGGAAGTAACAATTTGATTTATAAAAAAAAATACATGTATTTTAAAATATTTTTAAATGGATGAAGATAAAACTAATTTATAAAAGTCGAGGTCTCTTTTTCTATATATTTTTAAATTAGTGAGATAAAACTCACTTTTCTCTTTAATTTATTCAAATTTCTCTAACTCTTTATTAAAAAAGATAAAATATTTTCCATTTTCCCTCTGCTTATTATTATTTTAATTAATTCCTTATATTTTGTGAATTGCTTGATCGAGATGAAATACTGTTTAAAAGTTTGTAAAGCTTGCTTTGAGAATATTTTTTAAAAACGGTCTTAAAATAATCGTTTTTAAAAATAGATTTATGATGACTTTTAAAGAAAAAACATGTTTGAGAATTTGAAATATTTATTTGTTATTTATGTTTTAGATATTTTTTAAAATGAATTTTTATGTGTAATATTTTATTTTTAAATTTTTATTTATATAATTATTTTTTAATATATTAAAACATGTGAAAACAACTGTTGCCACCATACCATGTTTTCATATATATATATATACACACACGTGTGTGTTTTAAAGAAATTCTTTATAAAAAATAAATTAACAAATGTGTTTTCAAATTCAAAAAATTATTTTAAAAAACAACTTTAACAAGCTTTTAATTTTCCTTCTATTTATCAAAAGAATTGATTTTTTTTTTTTTGAATCATTTCCTCTTTATTTCTTATTTTATAAATATATATTTTAGTCAAAGTAAATATCAAGAAATATAATTTTGATAAATAATGCATGATTCTGGGTTTGAATCTTATCATGTGATGCTGATTATTATAGGGTGATCAACACATTGAGATTTGGGTCCCATAAGGGGTTGCCTGTGAAAAGCCATTCGGTTATTAAAAGTAAAAATGTCATAAGATAAAGATAAAAATGAATTAAAGGGAAAAAAATATGGAGACGATAGTTTTTTTATCAGAAGAAATCAACTTCATAATTTTCCAGTTTTTCAACCTAATATTTTAAATAATAATAATTATAATAATGTAACTGAGGGTACGTAAAGCCTACATATAGCGAGAGAAGTCTGATTCTAGGCTTATCACAACGGGGTCTGCCTCTGCACGGCAGCAGACAGAAGAGCGAGAGAGAGCAGAGACGACCGTGACTCGTCTCTCCATTTTCGTCCCCAGCTCCCTGTCAAAAATCTCCGGCTTCCCCTTGTTCAATCCCTGAACACTCGACACTTGAGTTCTCGGTCAACGCCAGTCGCTTAGATTCTCACCAGGCCTCCCGATTCGTCACTATCCCTTCAAGATTCAGCCATTCAGGTAATTAACCGCTACGATAGATATGAAAAACAATCCACAGCCCTTACTGTTTTCTGCAACAAATTTTACCTTCGGTATGCGTTTGGATTTGAGTTTTGACGAGCACTCGAGCGCTCAATGCAGAAAGAAGCTTAGAGCCCAAGTAGAAGAATTTCGAAAATGAGAGCGGCAGTGATCGGCGCCGGAGTAAGCGGACTGGTGTCGGCGTATGTACTTGCCAGAGACGGCATGAAGGTGGTGTTGTACGAGAAGGAAAATTACTTGGGCGGCCATGCTAAGACTGTTACTGTCGACGGCGTCCCTCTGGACTTCGGCTTCGTGGTCTTCAATAGGGTAAGTCACTCTCTTACACCATAAAATAATAATAATAATAATAATAATGATTAATGCTTTACACCACAATGATTAATGGTTTAACGTCATGCACGAGCCACAGGACGTGGCAAATCCACCACTGACGGTGGTTCGACCAATTAGACCTTCAAAAATAGGGTTATAGAGGGTTAATAAATTTAATATTTTGTAGTGGCTTGAGTGTAGGTAGATTTTGTACTGCTTACAATAAGATCACGAGCATCTTAGGTTTTCGTAACGGAACCATAATGTCCTTAAGTTTTGTACTGCTCGGTTGATGCTTTGTTTCATAATGAAGCAATTTTTATTTGCAAATTGTGATTATTTTAAGTTGTGCTTAGTTTTAAAATCAAACTTTTTGCTTTATCAATCCAATATAATTAAAATTAATTAAAAATTTTACATTTTTAAATTATTTAATTTTTAGAAAAAAAAAAAAGTTTATAAAAATAATTTATATTTTTAAATTTTTTATTTTTATTTTTTATTTTCTTGCTTTCTATTTTATCTTAAAAGTTTTTAGAACTAAATATAGAAAATGAGTTCCTTCATGGTGCTTTAAGGCTTATCCGACAACTATTTTTGAATACAGTTTTAAAAATAATTTTTAAAAATTGTTGTTTCATTTTTGTAAATTACATCCCTAGTCTTCGAGTAAAACGAGGGTAAAGTGGCGGCTGGATGGTCATTGGTTGAGCTTTAGAGATTAGATATTTTTGTTGGATGTGGTGGGATGATGGCTCGTGGTGTACCTGACAACGCAACGTGAAGGCCAGAACGCCCACTGCAATTTTCCCACTTGAATTATGAAATTTTAAATTCAACTTAATATATTAATTTTGTTATTTACATATGTTTCACTGCACCATCTCTACTTACACACAGTTAAAACAAAAAACTAAAAGTAATCCTATTAAAAAATAAAAATATTAAGTTTTTAATATTTGGTTTAGGATGATTTGGAACTTGATAATTAAATATTTAATAATTTTAATTATATAAATATAAATTATAATATATTATTTATATAGTGTTATTTAAATTCTAATTTATTTAAAAAATTTATTTAATACTTAAATCGTTTATCTTATATAAAAATGAATAAGATTAACCATTTATTTATTAAAATTAAATAATTTATCTTATACCTAATTTTTGTATTGTATCATAGATTTGAGTTGCTATTGAAATTGATGGAAAATATGATTATTTTTACACATGGCCATATGTAAATTTATTTATATAGATTTTTTTTTTTTTTAACATGTTATATATGTTTTTTCGTTAGTGCAATCTTAGTCAATCTAACTCGAATTTTGATCTAACTCACATAACTTGTCCAATCTAAGTGAATAGAGCCTAATATATACCTTTTTCTTTTTTTTTTTTCTACTATTAACTTAACGCGAACTTAACTTAAGCTTCAAAAAAAGGTTTAGGCTAAGTTAGAGTTGAATTAACTCAAGTTATAAATTAAGATGGATTCTTTAGGTAAATGAGATTTATACGTGGTGTTCGGACTAAATACATCTAATCACCCTTAATTTGAAATTTTATCAAATACTTCACTTATAGTTCTAATTATTTGTTTGTTTTTCTTTTTTCTTTTTTCTTTTTTCTCAAGGTTAGCCTTAACACATCAAAAACATCCGAAGTCAATGCAATAGTAGCCACTGCACCTATCTCTTCTGTCACTAAACCCACGTCATATGGCCCTTAGTATATGTTCATCAACAATCTAGCTTCTCTATTTTATTATTATTAATTAATGAAGTAGTATGAACTAGTGGAATACGGTGCAACTTTGCCCACTCCATTACCATCATTTGTTCTCTTACACTTAATGGCAAGGTAGAAGTAGACCCTATCATAAATGCTGAAAAGATTCAAAATTATTTTCACATGCATGTGGAATTACTAAAATGAGCTTAATTAACTAAAAAAACGATTATTGATTTCTAATTTAATTGTCTTCGCAAGTCTCATGAAGAACTTCATAAATCGAATGGCTTTCTTTGCAAATCATCTGATTGTTTTAAACTAAAAGTCAGATCAAATAATTCAGAAATCTGATTCAGATTCAGCAAAGTTGATACTGTCAATGATGAACCTTCGTTCTTTGAACATTGCGCTATCCTTTTAACACGTTGGGTTGTTGGCAATGGAAAAATACTGGGTTATGGATAGCAGGTAACATATCCAAATATGATGGAGTTCTTTGAGACTCTTGGGGTAGATATGGAGCTATCAGACATGTCCTTTGCAGTGAGCTTAGATGAAGGGCGAGGCTGCGAGTGGGGCAACCGAAATGGTTTATCAAGTTTGTTTGCACAGAAGAAGAACATACTTAATCCATTTTTTTGGCAAATGATTGGAGAAATGATCAAGTTTAAGGATGATGTTCTCAAGTGAGTGATTCTCCTTCCACCTCACAAATGTGGTTGGATTGATGTAACATTTGTTTTTGGTATTTTGCAAGGTACCTTGAAGAGCTTGAGAACAACCCCGACATTGATCGAACCAGACCTTGGGGGACTTCATAAAGTGTCGTGGTTACTCAGAGTTATTCCAGAAGGCTTATCTTGTGAGATCGCTGAAGCATTGTATTCTGTCACATCCTTGAGTTTTAAGTTAATAGTAGTCATTAACTCTTAACTAGGAGAATGATCATAACAATGGATTGCAATAGGTACCCATATGTGCTTCAATTTGGCCCTGCTCGGCAGAAGGAGTAATGAGTTTCTCGGCCTTTTCGGTTCTTTCATGTTGCCGCAACCACCATCTCCTGCAGGTTCATTTCATTGCCTTCATACTATTTGCGTCAAATTTAACTGCAGCTTTTTAGTTATGTGTTGATTTTCTGTGCAGCTCTTTGGGCGCCCACAGTGGCTCACTGTCAAATGGCGTTCTCATAATTATGTTAATAAGGTGATGAATTCTTGCCTTTGAAGTGCCAAAAATTGGTTTATTTTACCCCAAATATGAGTTGCTTTTCACAACATTTATGCTAAGGCCTAAGGGCTGTTGAGACTTGAAATTAAGAGATGATTACATTGGGATACAGGTCAGAGAAAAGCTAGAAAGTAAAGGTTGTCAAATAAGAACTGGTTGTGAGGTTGTCTCTGTTTCAACCACGGATAATGGTGCGTGTTAACACTTAAGTCTCTATTTATTTCAGTTCCTCTATGTTTTTTATTTCTACCAATTGGAAATACACCCCAGGACAAGAAATTTGAACCATGCACTAGCCAGGCTTTGTTACATTTTAATGATGATGGACGACTGGGATGTCTTGTCACTGAATAAGTCTTCAAACCTCTCTGATTCTCTTCTTGTAGACTTATAACCCTATATTTTAAAAGGCTAAAGACAGTCTTTGAGATATGTTACCTAAATAAGGTGAGACAGAAGGCTCAAAACAAAAAACAAAAGATAAGTAAGATGATGATTACATATGAATTGAACTAGTACAATAACTAAAAACTTCCTTACTCTTTTCAAATCTCTTTTTCTCCTTCCATTTGAAGAGCTAATTTGAAATCAAATAAGTCTTTATTTTGTAAAAGATTTAATTCCTAGAAACTCTTGGCTCAAGCCTTAAGCCTTAATAGCCTTTTGAAATACTACTACATCCTACCAACTATCGGGCTGTTAGTCGGTCCCAAGTGAACTAGATTATGTGACAGACAAGGAAATCCAACTTAATGCAAGTATGTTACACTTGCTAAATGTTACAGACAAGGAAACTGAAAGACAAAATCAAGAAACAAGATTGTAGCCTTTGGTGTACAGTAAACGTCCAACATTGGCTATACTACATTTTATTGTGTTGTCTTCTCATAACTCACTCGTATTATTTTTCTCTCAAGGTTTAGATTGTTCACATTTTTTAACATCAAAGCTATGAATTTTATGCTAATGGTAGATGTAAGAGTTTTTGCAGGTTGCACTGTATTTTGTGGAGATGGCTCACAAGAAATGTACGATGGGTGCATAATGGCTGTCCATGCCCCTGATGCCTTGAACATATTAGGAAACCAGGCAACATTTGATGAAATGAGAGTACTTGGTGCCTTCCAATATTTCTCTAGGTAAGGTCTTTCTTTAACATTCATTGTTGATTATGCTTCCTATTTCCTTATATAAATTCCATTATAGGAGGATTACATACTAATAACTAGTAAAATGAATTTTGTCTACTCACCGATAAAATGAAGGAATGATTATTTGTTTTTAAATCTTATTATTGTATGCATGAGTCAAAGGTTGATAACTGCTACCTTTCAGCCCTTAGGATTCTTCTTGTGTACTTTAGATTTGATAGATGTTTACTCTCTGATACTTTACTAGTTTAAATGTGTTGTGGGCTTCTTTTAGTTTTTAAGAAATGATCTAAAAGAGATGACTTGAATATATTCTCCTTTGTTTTTTAAATTAAATGCTGAATCATTCTTTTAACTTTCTATTGGCAGTGATATTTTCCTTCATCGTGACAAAAATTTCATGCCCCAAAACCCTACAGCGTGGAGCGCTTGGAATTTTCTTGGAACCATAGACAACAGAGTGTGCATGACGTACTGGCTCAATGTGCTTCAGGTTCGTCCCATATTCACTTTTGTGTGACTGATTTTGTACTTCTTTTAGCATTTGTTTTTAGAAGATATGGACCCGGATTCTATGAGGACTTGTTGCATTAAGTATGAATGATAGCCATTAAAATGTTTGATAGAAAGGTCAGGTCCTACCAAAGGGCTCATCATGTTTAATCGAATCTATATTTAGAAGTTATGAGAAGGTAATCACCAAGAAGTTGGATAATTTGTACATAGGATCCAAGATTGTGTTCTAACATACTAGTAGCTTCCAGTGCCATTAAATTAACTGTCTGCATGAAAGAGTTGCCATTCTGCAGCTAACAGGTCTGATTACCCTGATATATTTGAAAATGCAGAACATCGACCAGACAAGTCTACCTTTCTTGTGACCCTTAATCCCCCTCATACACCAGATCATACCTTGCTGAAGTGGTCAACCAGCCATCCAGTCCCATCAGTCGCTGCATCAAAAGCTTTGCTTGAGCTTGATCATATTCAGGGGAAGAGGGGAATATGGTTTTGTGGAGCATACCAGGGTGCGCTTTTTTCCTTTAGAAAAATACCAATGCATATGGCATCTTTATATCTAAGAAACAAATTGATTTTCTTCCCATTAGTATCTTTCTCTTTCATTGTGGAGCATGTTTATATAGGAATTTGGTTACTGTGCTGGTATTGAATTTAAGGTAAAAATTACAAAATTTTAATAGACTAAGAACTGCATAATGTAAATTTAAGGTTTAGTTCCAAATAATGCATTGGGAATCAGTTCATTTGCAGTTAATGTCCAGGAAAATGTTTAGATATGATTTTAAATGATACATCTTTTCAACATGTTTCCCACAAAGGATACCATCTTTAATTCTTACTTCTTGAAATCTGGAGTAGTGTCTTATTTATATTCTCACTTGGGAATGTTTTCTTACATTTCTTTCAGGTTATGGCTTCCATGAGGATGGATTAAAGGTAGCTATTAGTGCTTACTGATATGAATATATATATACACACATATATAATGGTCCTGAGATCCTGTGGACTTATTCACAAAAGTTGTATAAGGGATATTACCTCTGAAGAAAGATGGTTAAACTATCATTTGTTTTTTGAGGCCTTTATGTTACTCTATTTTTTAAAATAAACTTGATGAGTTGGTGGAATTTCAGTCACAAGTTAAGCATCCTTGTTCACAGGCTGGGATGGTTGCTGCACACAGTATGCTTGGAAAAGGTTGTGCTGTCCTAAACAACCCAAAACATATGGTACCTTCTTTACTAGAAACAGGGGCGCGCCTTTTTGTCACTAGGTTTCTTGGACATTATATCTCTACAGGCTGTTTAATGTGAGTTCACATACACATATGTGTTTTCTTCATATGGTTTTCCAAATTGTCATTTATAGTGCCCTATTCCTTGTTCGAATAGTACTTCAAATTTTCTGTTTGCTGCTCAAATTTTACTTTAGATACTCGAGTTGCTTATTGCTATTCACATTTCCATAGAACTTGAAGTTTCATCACAAGATTGGCTAGCCTTGTTATTTGTCTTCATTCCACCTGACTGAACCATATTAGTGTGATCTTCTATTTAAAATGGCTCTTATCTCTGCTTGCTCCCAGTTCATTTTGTGCTCCCTAGCCTTGAGATATCGATCTGATAAATAATATTTAATTGAATTCTGTTCTGTTATTTGTTTAAATTCGAACTTTCAATGGTGGTAATTCATGTTCTTTGTTGAACCACAGTTTATTGGAGGAAGGAGGCACGATTTACACCTTTGAAGGATCAGGGAAGAAATGCCTTCTGAAAGTTGCTCTAAAGATTCACAATCCTCAGTTTTACTGGAAGGCATGTACCCTTATTTTATATTTGACATTTTCTCTGAAATGTGGATCACATGCAAGACTGTGATGAGGCTGAAGGATAAACCAAGAAAAGGGTTTTCTTTTTTTTCTGTTATTTATTTATTTTTATTTTTTCTTGGTAGAATCATATTGTTCTATAGACAAAATTATCACCACAATTGAACAGCACTTGCATTCTCTACAGATTGCCACACAGGCTGATTTAGGCCTTGCAGATGCATATATCAATGGAGATTTTTCTCTTGTTGATAAAGACGAAGGGCTTCAAAATCTTTTCATGGTAACACAATTGACGTGATTTCATTTATAGGCAATTTCACTTCCAGAGATTCAGCTTGCCTGAATTCAATTTTGCAGATTTTTATTGCCAACAGAGATTTGGATTCTTCTCTCTCAAGACTAAACAAGAAAAGGTACTTTATTATTAGTAGATTAGCTAGAATGTGAAATTGTTATTGGTACTCTCCTAAATGTTTTTCACATTTATCATCCACTCTCTGTTTGCTTCAGGGGGTGGTGGACACCATTGTTTTTCACAGCTGGAATAGCATCTGCAAAGTACTACTTCAGGCATGTTTCAAGGCAAATTACTCTTACACAAGCTCAGAGGAATGTCTCCCGCCATTATGATCTTGTAAGAGAAATCAATCTTCCAATTCCCAATTTTTATTCACTGCTCAAAGGAGGTTTGCAAAAAATCTGCCGGTGTAATATTTCATGTTAACAAAGTTTAAAGAATGCATGTGGTTTTCATAGTTATACTTTTAACTATGAGATGAATCTCTTAATTATGGATACATGAAGTGTAAGCTTACAACTTGTCTTTGTTTTTGTCTGTAGAGTAATGAACTCTTTTCTCTGTTCTTGGATGAGACAATGACTTACTCTTGTGCAGTATTCAAGGTTCGGATTCTTTTTATTTGAACTTAATTATTCATGGAATCAGATTTCTTCATGTGAGACTGTAGTCTGACTAATAATATATTCATGTCCATGCTAAATCAATTGATAGACGGAAGGTGAAGACTTGAAAGTAGCACAGCTGAGAAAAATCTCTCTTCTCATTGAAAAAGTGAGTCTTTTCTGCAACAACTACATGAATTTTGAATTGATTTTCTTGCCATGCTAAATTAATTTTCTATGTGTTTTCCCATCTAACCAACCTAGGCAAGAATTGATAAGAAGCATGAAGTTTTAGAGATTGGTTGTGGTTGGGGAAGTTTAGCTATTGAAGTCGTGAAACAAACTGGATGTAAATACACTGGCATCACTCCATCTAAGGAGCAGCTGAAATTTGCAGAAATGAAAGTGAAGGAAGCTGGCCTTCAGGTAAAATTGATGAACATAATAGAGCAAGAGTTGAATTTGATACATTGAGATTCCTTTCAGTTTGCTTCCTATGTTGCATCAAATGCCTGCAAAGGGCTAAAAGCACATCAATTGATCACTTCAGTTTATTCTCAGAACCTTATTTCATATAAGAAACTCTTGGTGCATGTCTCTAGCTATTTGTGCTTGTTTCTTTTCACTCCACTTTACAACATGTAGTTGTATCTTCAGAGTATACTTGTAATAAGTCTAGCTGTTCTTCCAGGACAACATAAGATTTCTCCTTTGCAACTATCGCCAATTGCCCAATTCCTATAAATATGACAGAATTATATCTTGGTGAGTTCCTTCACTGCAATTTGTATCAGGATCAGATGATAGTATTTGAGGCCATTACAATGGTTTAACTGATGAATGTTTTACAGTGGGATGCTAGAATCTGTGGGGCATGAGTATATGGAGGAGTTTTTTGGTTGTTGTGAGTCAGTATTGGCAGAAGATGGGCTTTTTGTCCTGCAGGTATTGATAATTTGATTTCAACATAGAAGGTTATCAATGTTTTGGGGTGAACCGAATTTTAGTAATTTTTCTCATGAACCCAATTTTGGAAATGGAAGTGAAATACATTCTCTAGTTGATTTTCTTAGCTGGGAATAGCAAAAGTAATTATTCTGCAGATATCAATAGGGAAGGCTGGGATTTAATTATACTGTTGATCAAAATAAATATGTCATTCTTCCTATGAAGTTAAATGTTATTTTCCCACAACTGAGGATGTTTGATTTTTCATTTTTCCTTAGTTCATATCGATCCCGGATGAAAGCTACGATGAGTACAGAAGAAGCTCAGATTTTATAAAGGAATACATTTTCCCTGGTGGATGCTTGCCTTCATTAAGTAGAGTAACAACAGCCATGGCCGCTGCATCAAGACTCTGGTAAAAGCTAACACAACGCTTCGGAATTATTCATCTTTCTTCAACTTTCTGGAAAAATTAATCTAAGAGAGTGGTATAAATGCAGTGTGGAGCATCTGGAAAACATAGGAATACATTTTTACCAGACACTGAGACATTGGAGGAAAAATTTCTTAGAGAATCAGAGGTAAGAAACAGCAACTCTACACTGCAAAGAAGTATTATGTGCAGCAATTATTGAATCAAGAATCCTCCCTCTTCCAGTAAACAGGTTTTCTGAATATATTTTACCAAAACGAAACATTTGATTAAAAGGATTCTGAGCACATGCCCTTGGAAGAAGACAAATCAAGACTTACCATTGGACATTATTTTCAAGTTATTTCATATTTATAGCTTGTTGGGTATTATAAATGAAAATGGTTTTTTTGGGCAGTTAAAATTGATGTTGGGGGAATTTTTGGTGTGTGGTGCAGCAAAATTATAGAGCTTGGATTCAATGAGAAGTTCATAAGGACATGGGAGTATTATTTTGATTATTGTGCAGCTGGTTTTAAAACTCGCACTCTGGGAGATTATCAGGTACCTCTCTACACAATTACAATTTCCACACAACTTACACTCGGCTTTTATCTTTAACTTTGGGTTTGGATCAGCAAAAATAGCATTTGTTCCAAAAAAATCACACTCATAGGCTTTTCCTGTAACTGCAGATCGTATTCTCACGCCCTGGCAATGCCGCTGCATTTAGCGATCCATACAAAAGTGTGGTGTCACCTTATTGACGCTGTTCAATCATCCACTAAGCCAGGTTGCATTGTGGCTCTTCATTTCAATTTTTTTTTTATCTTGTCTGAGATTGTTGTTGTTGTTGGCTTGTAACTCAGTGAAAGAAAACCCCAGGCCTTAATTTCAAATTTTCAATGCATCTGCTCAGTTACTTTGACAACTTTGACCATTTGTTTGTCTGTGATACAAAGAGAAGCTCAAGAAGAAGGTTAACAGTGGACCAAGGCCCACTGATGAAGGTGGCTTTTGGAAATCTTAAACATCCATTCAAGCAAGAGAAAAGAAATCATAGACCATGTTGACATGAATTTTTTTAAAGCAACTATCTTTTGTCTCAGTTATTAAAGCAAACTAGCTGAAAATCTTCAACTCGCATGCCCACTAATCTGCACCCTGCATTTCTAGAACCAATTACAAAATATGCTTTCCATTATTCTTATAAATGCTCTAATCCTTAACCTAACAAGATAGGCTTTTTTTCTTTCTGTTGTACCTCTGGCATTAGCATCATACCTCCAAAATCTTAACCACTAATCATTAATTTTCAATGGCCTAGATCAATGTTGAAATGCCCTAGTTTAAAGGATTTTTTTTTTTTTTTTTTTTAAGGTAAATTTTTGTCACTATTGGGAATTATTCTTCCAAACTCTGGCCAACAAAAATTGTCTAAATAATGAAAACGTGGACAGGTACGCTCCACAATAGGAATCTACCACTTTCACCAGACAAATACCAAATAAAGACAACACCCCTGAACTGTGCTGGCTTAACATTCACTGGATGTCTTAGGTACAATATATAAGGAGGTAAAGGCTTATAGTGAAATGCAGGTTTGTTTGGGTATGTTATGCAATGATGCTTTGACTTGCTGCTGAGGGAAAACAACATCATCCCCCTCGAAATGCAGCATTAGAGAGTCCAACAATCATAATTCCCACTTATGACTACAAGAATACGGTGCAAGAAAGAAAACAAGAGAAAGGAAAAGTCTGCCAAGCTATTTGTCCCAATTTGTAACATTACCGCGGTTCATATTATTGGAAGATGCATAATAAGCATCAAGGACAAAAGCATAAATTTGGACTAATTTTCTAACAGCAACTTGTCACAAAGTATATAGAAAATCATTTTCAATGAAAAATGTGTTTAAAAGTTATTACAAAGGGAGAAAGGAGAGAAATTGACAAATTCTCATTCAATTGATTGATCAAAATAAGTTGTAGTACAAGGATATAAAGCAGAGAAGCCAAAAAGCTTTACATCACAAAAGTCACGCATAGGGAGCTGTAGAGCTTAGCTAAAAAACAACCTAACCAACTATTGGTTATAACATAAAAGAAAAATAACAAAAAGAAAATTGGCTAATTTGCTAAAACTCCCACTCTAAATGGAGAATACAGATCATGAATTCCCATCTTGCCTAAAAGACCATGAAATTGGCTAGGATGAAGAGCCTTAGAGAGAATGTTAGCAAGTTGGTTTTGGAAGGTAACATGTAGAGTCTTGAGAATCCTAGCTTGAAGCTTCTTTCGAATTATATGGTAATCAATCTCAATATGTTTAGTGTGCTCATAGTAAACTGGGTTTATTGCAATGCGGAGAGCAACTTGGTTGTCCCAATAAAGAACAATTGGACCATGATGGGCTATCTTCAAGTCATGAAGAAGAGATAAGAGCCACATTATCTCACAAGCAGTGTTGGCCATGGATCGATACTTGGCTTCAACAAATAATCGAGAGACAATCGGTTGTTTCTTAGACTTCCAAGAAATGAGAGAGGTACCAAGAAACACACAAAAACCAAAAATGAACAACAAGTGTTAGGACATGAGGCCTAATAAGAGAGTCTATGAAAGCTTTGAGTTGCACCTTGGAATTAGATGAAAAGAAAAGTCCTTGGTCCAGGGTTCACTTGATGTATTGTAGAATGTGAAAAGCAACCTGAAGGTGCGGCTTGCGAGGGGCCACTAAGAATTGGCTGAGACAATTTGCAAAATAGCTCAAGTCAAAATGAGTAATAGTAAAATATAATAGCTTACTAATGAGCTGCTTATAACTAGTAGGATCTTTAATTAAGTCACCATCATCCTGAGATAGTTTTAAATTAGGATCCATGGGAATGGTGGCAGGTTTGCAACCCAAATGTCCAGTGTTCGAGAGCAATTCCAACGCATACTTGCATTGACAAATAGAGATACCAACAACAAATCAAGCCACTTCCAAGCCTAGAAAATATCTATGTGGCCCCAAATCCTTCATTTTAAACTTGTGACTGAGAGCATGCTTTAAAGTATCCACAACAAGTTGGCCATTACTAGCAATAATGATGTCATCAACGTAGACCAAGAAAGCCAAGAAAGAAGCACCCTGATGTTTTTTTTAACAAAGTGTGGTCATTGGTTGATTGAACAAAACCTTCGAATAAGAGAGTATTAGAGAACTTGTGGAAACATTGACGTGAGGCTTGTTTCAAGCCATAGATAGATTTATGCTACCTACACACAACATTAGAAGGCAAATCCCCCCCTTTACAACAAGTGTATCCAAGGGGAAGGCTCATGTAAACTTCCTCCATAAGGTCACTATGATGGAATGCATTTAGTGACATCAAGTTAAGTGAAAAACTAGCCATGAATTGCAGCTAAAGAAAGCAAAATTTTAACAGTAACCAGCTTTGCAACAAGAGAGAAGGTATCAAGATAATTAATACCTTCTTGTTGTGTAAATCTCTTAGCCACAAGGTGTGTTTTATACCTCTCCATGGTACCATCAGCTCAAAACTTGACTTTGTACACCCATTTACAACCAACTGGGTGTTTGCCAATGGAAAGAGAGTAAATGGACCAAGTGTCATTGCTTTCCAAAGGTTGCAATTCAACATTCATAACATCGCACCACACTTGAGACTCAATGGCCTTGAAGAATAATGTTGGTTCGATTTGAGAACTAATGGAGATAACAAATTCATGGTATGGCTTGGAAAGCTTGTGGTAACTCAAGCAAGAGGAAATATGATATAGAGAAGGCTTGGAAGAAATGTGTTCAGTGATGTAATAGTGATAATTAGACAAGTAAGCTGGTTTTGTGATGACACGACATGGGCATGAGCATGTTTGAATTAGGGTTAGTAAGGACATGGACTCTAGACTATATGAAGAAGACAGCTAGGTTGACTGCAAGAAGGCTCGAAGATGGAGTAAATTGGCTTGGGAAGGGCATTATCATAGCAAAATGAGCAAACAAAAAGAGTGATTCATGAAAAATAACATTCTAAGAAATATAAACCTTATTGTTTTCTAAGTCAAGTAACTTGTAACCCTTATAACCAAAAGAATAACCAATAAAAAAAAGAAGGCTCGAGCACAAGGGGTAAACTTTGTATGTTGGTTAGAAAGTGTGGAAGCATAACATAGGCATCTAAAAGTGCGAAGACAACTATAGGTGGGTTTGTTGTTATTTGACAATTCAAATGAGGTTTTATTGGATAGTAATGGGAAGGATGTACGATTAATCAAATAAACAATAAAAACACAATCACCCCAATAACAAAGAACACAAGATTGAAATGGTAAACTTCGTGTCACAATAAGTATGTGCTGATGTTTATGCTCTACAATCGAGTTTTGTTCAAGTGTAGTAACACAAGAATGATAAGGACTAACACCCTTGATATGAAAAAAAATCATGGAAAGCTAATATATAATTTATATATTATTAAAATTAAAAATAATAAAAAAATTTAAAATATATATAAGTAAATTAAAATTTTAATAATATTTATTTTTTATCTTTGATATTATCAAATAAAAATATAAATATATTAATATTTTAAACTTTATTAAATGGAATATGTATAATATTTAAATTTGGATTTATTCAAAATGAAAGAAAATTTAATTATTTAATTTTAACTAATTTTATAATTTTAGAAAATATTATATTACTTTAGCCAATATTATAAATCTTTTTAGAAACATATAAATTTTTTTATTTTCCATTCTTGGTAATTGTGTTGTAGCCAAGTGGTGCTCAATTATTTTGGCTCCGTTGAGGTCTAGGGTTCAAATCCCTGAAGTGGATGTTATATACATTGATTTCAGATGAGAATAAGGGTGTTCCCTTATTAACACAACACATTCAAGCCATTTGTGAAATTAATGGGCTCAAATGTGTAGCCCGCTAAGGTTGTAAAGGGCTTGGGTTTTACTGAAAATCCATTAAAATGTAAGGGTTGGGCTAATTGGGCTTTCACTTGGGCCGGAGGAGAAGGTTCAACCACCGAGCGGTTGGAGATAACTACAACAATCAAGCATTATATACGGAGATAAATATATAAAATAACCACCTAGGTAGAAACACGAGAGGATAGAGTTATTTAATTTTAACTAATTTTATAATTTCAAAAAATATTACATTATTTTATCCAATATTATAAATCTTTTTAGAAACATATAAATTCTTTTATTTTCCAAACTTTGCATTGAATTCTGTTGTAGCCAAGTGGTGCTGTATTATTTTTGCTCAGTTGAGGTCTAGGGTTCAAATCCCTGAAGTGGATGTTATATACATTGATTTCTCTTCAGATTGAATGAGGGTTCCCTTGTTAACACAACCCATTCAAGCCATTTGTGAAGTTAATAGGCTCAAAGATGTAGCCCGCTAAATTTATTAAAGGGTTTGGATTTTGCTGAAAATCCATTAAAATGTAAGGGTTGGGCTAATTGGGCTTTGACTTGGGCCCGGAGGAGAAGGTTGGGTTGTGTTTGGAAGAAAGAAAATAGAGGGACACTAGGATGCAGTTGATTTAGGTAGCTTGTGGCCAGTTCAACCACCTAGCAGTTTAAAGAAAAGGACCAGAAAGTCCACCGAGCGGTTGAGAGGATAGAGTTATTGGTTGCTGTGGTGAGCAACCAAGATTTCAAACCAAACATTTCCTATTTCATATTTGAAAAATAAATGTAGTTGATTTCTACCTCTTATCGGGCTTTTGAGTTTATTCTTGTTATTAAGTGTTTTCAGATATACTTGATTCTAGGAATGGGTGATATAATTCAAGAAGTTCTTTTATTTCTTTAATTATGAGACAAGTTTATTTAGATTTTAGTGACTTATATTTACTACTACTTTTTTAGAGAATTGTTTTAATTTTAAGAATTAATCGGTTAAAAATGATGAAATAATCATCATATTTGTGGATTTAACCTCTTCTATGTTTTTGTTTGAAGAGTAATACATTTTTTTACATAAATATCTTTAACTATTTCAAATATTTACATTTAGATTTTAATGAAAAGAGTTATTTTTACAAGAAAATAATGAGGATATTTTTATCAAAATATAGCCAAAAAATGGTGAAAGGTTAGATTTCCAAAATTGGGTTTTCAATGACTCTTTTAATCAAATAACTCTAATTAAGACTTTTTCATTAACTTACTACTTGAGACTAGTTTTGTTATTAGCATGTCACCAATTAATTCAACTTATTGAGTCACTCTTATATCAAGCCTTTAGACTTCACATGTAAAATAATCATAGTGTCCTAGCCTTTAAGTTAAATGGGTCATCACAAAATCAACCTCTTTTTCTTAATGTTCAAATTCAAATTCAAAAAGTTTAAAAATTCTTTAAGTTCAAATTCAAATATTGAAACATTATGAAAGATAAAGTCGAAGATTCAAAAACTCTTGAAGAAAAAGGTTTGAAAATGTCAAGAACACATTCAAAGTCCTTCAAAATCAAAATTCATCAGTCTAAGCTTAAGCATTCAAGTCCTATTTCATTTGAACGACAAATTGCAGCAAAGACACCCAAAAGTTTTAGAAGATCCAAATTAGGTTAAAAAAAAAATAATCACATGCATAAACAAATTTTTAAAAAATAATAAGTGATCACATAAAATCATACAAAAAATCACACAAATTTTTCAAAGTGTCTATATCATATAAAAAATGAATCCAGGGTCAAATAGCACTCAAAAATATTTTTAAAACACTCCACCTAGTCAGATGTCCAAATTCCATCATGTACAGTAGGTACGACTTTGAAAAATAATATCTCCCTCAAAAAAGCATATTTTTTAATAATTTATATGTCTAAGATCAATTTCAAGAAGTGTAGAATTAAGAAAAAATATTGAGTCAAATTTAAAAAGTCATCTGTTATTTTATTTTTACAGAAAGATTTCAGGTGTCCAAAACTAGGTGAAAACAGAGCCCTCCAAGCCAAATATTTCCTATTTCATATTTGAAAAATAAATGTAGTTGATTTCTACCTCTTATCGAGCTTTTGAGTTTATTCTTGTTATTAAGTGTTTTCAGATATACTTGATTCTAGGAATGGCTAATATGGGTAGAATGAACTCGAGAAGTTCCTTTATTTCTTTAATTATGAGACAAGTTTATTTGGATTATAGTGGCTTATATTTACTGCTACTTTTTGAGAGAATTGTCTTAATTTTAAGAATTAATTGGTTAAAAATGATGAAATAATCATCATATTTGTGGATTTAACCTTTTCTATATTTTTGTTTGAAGAGTAATACATTTTTTTACATAAATACCTTTAACTATTTCAAATATTTACATGTAGATTTTAAGGGAAAGGGTTATTTTTACAAGAAAATAATGAGGATATTTTTATCAAAATATAGCCAAAAAAGGGTGATAGGTTAGATTTCCAAAATTGGGTTTTCAATGACTCTTTTAATCAAATAACTCTAATTAAGACTTTTTGGTTAACTTACTACTTGAGACTGGTTTTGTTATTAGCATGTCACTAATTAATTCAACTTATCGAGTCACTCTTATATCAAGCCTTTAGACTTCATATGTAAAATAATCATAGTGTCCTAGCCTTTAAGTTAAATGGGTCATCACAAAATCATCCTCCTTTTCTTAATGTTCAAATTCAAATTCAAAAAGTTTAAAAATTCTTTAAGTTCAAATTCAAATATTGAAACATTATTAAAAATAAATTTGAAGATTCAAAAAACTCTTGAAGAAAAAGGTTTGAAAATGTCAAGAACACATTCAAAGTCCTTCAAAATCAAAATCCGTCGATCTAAGCTTAAGCATTCAAGTCCTATTTCATTCGAATGACAAATTGCAGCAAAGACACCCAAAAGTTTCAGAAGATCCAGATTAGGTAAAAAAAATAGTCACATGCATAAACGAATTTTTTAAAAATAATAAGTGATCACATAAAATCATACAAAAAATCACACACATCGTTCAAAATGTTTATATCACAGGAAAAATGAATCCAAGGTCAGATAGTACTCAAAAATATTTTTAAAACACTTTAGCTAATCAAATGTCCAGATTCCATCATGTACAGTAGGTACAACTTTGAAAAATCATATCTCCATCAAAAAAACATATTTTTTTAATAATTTATATGTCTAAGATCAATTTCAAGAAGTGTAGAATTAAGGAAAAATATTGAGTCAAATTTAAAAAGGCATCTATTATTTTATTTTTACAAAAAGATTTCGGGTGTCCAGAACTAGGTGAAAACAGAGCCCTCCAAGCCAAACATTTCCTATTTCATATTTGAAAAATAAATGTAGTTGATTTCTACCTCTTATCGGGCTTTTGAGTTTATTCTTGTTATTAAGTGTTTTCAAATATACTTGATTCTAGGAATGGCTGATATGGGTAGAATGAACTCGAGAAGTTCATTTATTTCTTTAATTATGAGACAAGTTTATTTGGATTTTAGTGGCTTATATTTATTGCTACTTTTTGAGAGAATTGTCTTAATTTTAAGAATTAATTGGTTAAAAATGATGAAATAATCATCATATTTATGGATTTAACCTCTTCTATGTTTTTGTTTGAAGAGTAATACATTTTTTACATAAATACCTTTAACTATTTCAAATATTTACATGTAGATTTTAAGGGAAATGGTTATTTTTACAAGAAAATAATGAGGGCATTTTTATCAAAATATAACCAAAAAATGGTGAAGGATTAGATTTCCAAAATTTGATTTTCAATGACCCTTTTAATCCAATAACTCTAATTTTAATTTATGCATTTTTGTATAAAAAGGCAAGTTTCTAATTAAGACTATTGGGTTAACTTACTACTTGAGATTGGTTTTGTTATTAGCATGTCACCAATTAATTCAACTTATTGAGTCACTCTTATATCAAGCCTTTAGACTTCACATGTAAAATAATCATAGTGTCCTAGCCTTTAAGTTAAATGGGTCATCACAAAATCATCCTCCTTTTCTTAATGTTCAAATTCAAATTCAAAAAGTTTAAAAATTCTTTAAGTTCAAATTCAAATATTGAAACATTATTAAAGATAAAGTCGAAGATTCAAAAACTCTTGAAGAAAAAGGTTTGAAAATGTCAAGAACACATTCGAAGTCCTTCAAAATCAAAATTTGTCGATCTAAGCTTAAGCATTCAAGTCCTCATGTGGCCGTTATTTGTTTTACAAAGAATCAGAGGATAATATAAAGATCGTATAACATTCCTTAAATTAATAAAAAATTTAATTGGATCACTAATTCTTTTTTTAAGTGAAAGTTGTGTGTACACATCTAATTATCGTCTCTAACCTAATAAGAGAGTAAAAATACTAGTATAACTAATATTTTCCATATTATAGAACATTAATGTAATAAAAGAAGAACATTGATAAAGTTTGAACTAAGGGTGTGTTTAGTATGTTTGAATACAAATGATAATAAAGATAAATTACAGTACCGTGTAAAATAGAAAAATCAAAATTTTAATGAGATTGAATTTTGATTTCCATGAAATGAATGTTTCATTCATATTCTCATTTCTAATAAATAATCAAAATGCACTAATAAATGGAAAAGAAAATGAATTTTCTATTTTCACTTAATTTTCTATATATTCTCATTTTCTAACTTTTTAAATATATCTTCTATAATTTAAAGAAATGAATATATTTTTAGAACAATAAGATGATGTTTAGTAAATCAACTTAATGGCTTAATATAAGTCATTAAACACATTAAGTTTATTTTAGTAAAATAACTTAACAATATTCCAACTTAAGGTTCAAAATGAGTTAAAGTCATAAGTCATTAAATAAATTAAATATTTTTGTGAAATAACTTCATATTATAATTTGAAGTTAAAAATGACTTAATAATAAATCAAAATAATGAACTTTTTAAAAATTTGAAACATTCTTTGCCTTAGTAGCCTATGTCACGTTCTTCCCTTATATTTTTATCTTAACCACATTGCTCAATAGTAATGATAATAAATATGTCAATTTAATAATTTTAAAAAATTAAATTAATTCTATGTTTAGTCTTGAAAGGTGTATGATAAATCAATAAAATGACTTAAACTACTAATAACTACTAAGTTTTAAATCAATATTTTTTTAACTTGAAGCTATTTTAAGTCATTAAGCATTCACAAATGATTAATAAAATTTAATACTTGATAATTGATTATTTAAAAAGATTTGAAGTTAAATTAGAATAAAATAATTAAATCATATTAAATTATTAAAATCATTTTTAACCTTAAATTGAAATACTAAGTTATATTATAAAATATATTTTATATATTTAATAACTTAAATTAAATCATTAAATTGATTTATTAAATACTTTCTAAATTTTATCTATTCTCGTGTAAGTATTATTATTATTATTATTTACTTAGGTTATATTTGGATATCCTTTGTCCTTTTTCCTTTTTACTTTTAAAAATATATGAAATATAGAAATTTATTAAAATTTTAATGAAGTGTGAGGTATTTTCAAATACACAAGACAAACTTTGTATGTATAAAGTTTCTATTTTTAAAATTAAACTTAGTTTATGTTTGTTTCCTGGAAAGTATAAAGAAAAGAAAACAAGTGGTATGAACAATAATTTTATCATATTTAATTTTACCATAAAAAATATATAAAAAATAAAATATAATTAAAATTTGCCAAAAGTTTAGGGTCTGTTTGGCAATGTTTTTAAAAATTTGTTTTTAAAAATTGTTTTCAAAATAGAGAACAGGTTATAGTTTTTTAGAAATTTTTAAAAACTAGAATGTTTGACAACATGTTTTAAAAAAATAGTTTTTAAAAACAAAAAACAAGAAGCTTGTTTGGATGAAAGAATTTGTATTGTTTTTAAAAACAATATATTACATTTATTTTATAAAATTACTATATAATAATATGAAATGAAATTCAAGTTGTCTTATTAAAAAATAAAAATTAAATCCATAATTATGTTTGAGTTAAAAATAAATATTTTTTTAATTATGAAACAATTTTTTTTATTGTAGTGAAACAAAAATTTCTATGAGATAAAAATGATTTTAATATTCATTTTTAATACAAGTCAATTAAGTACTTTAATTTTTTTTAATTTTTTGTTTGATCATAATTTTTTATGTTTTTTTTAGAGACTTTTTTTAAAGTTAAAGAATCAAAAAAAGTTTTTTAATGCTTTATAAAATTAAGGATATTTGGTAAGTTATTATTATATAAAGGATTTTAAAAATAAAAAACAAAAAGACTTGTTCCAATAAATTAATTTTTTTAAAAATTATTTTAACTTTGCAAAACCATTTTAAATCCAATTTATATAATATTAATTAATTAAATTTAAGTGAAGTCTTATTGAAAATGAAAATAATTTTGTAATTATAAATAAATTAAAAAATATATAGTTTTTAGTAAAACATAAATAGTAATATTATAATAAAATCATAAATTATATTTTTAGTAGAAAATATACTATTTTATTATATGTAAGAAAAAAAATATTTTATTATGTTAATAAATTTATGGTATTATTGAGTTTATTATTTAAGTTTTAAATTATTTTAAAAAATTACTAGACTTGTTAATAAATCCAAGGCATTAACTCTTGTTTAATTTAGAGTTAATTTGTCCAGCAAAATAATAATAATAATAATAATAATGATAATAATTTCATGTAAAAGAGAAATAATAGAATATGTGTTTTTCTATTATTTTTAAAAACCAATGAAAATAACTTTATTTGTTCTTTAAAAATTATTTTCTACTTCACTTTGTTTTTAAAAATTGAAAACAAAAAACAATAACCAAATAGTGTTATGAATTTTTAAAAACTATTTTTTGTTTTTAAAAATAGAAAACTATTTTTTAAAAACTCCGTCAAATAGGCCCTTATATATTTTAAAATTATTTAATTTTTACATAATAGATGGAAATAAGTAAAATAGGTTTAAAGAAACACATAAAAATAATTTATTAAATTCAAACCTATTTTATATTTTTTTTTACTTTTTTTTTTCTAGTTTCTCTCTATTTCTTTTCCTCAATTTTTTTGATAACCAAACATAGCCTCATAGAATTTCAGTACTATTTACCGTTAGTTGGATTTTTTTTTTATTTTCTATTTTTAAAAATAAAAAATAATAATAAAATTTATATATAAAAAATGATAACATTTATATAAAATATATAAATTTATTTTATATTCTTAAAAATTATTTTTAAAATGTGAAATAATAAAAAAATTTAATATCTTGATTTTTTAAAAAATATTTTAAAATAAGTCTAAAAAAAGTTCTATTAAAAAATATATATATATATATATTAAAAATAAAAAATAAAAAATATATTGAAACAAAATCTTATTTTTCTTTTCTTAATTTTCAAAAGTAGAGCAGTAATAAAACTTCTTCTTCTTCTTCTTCTTCTTCTTCTTCTTTCTTTTTTCTATTTTTTTCCTTCTTTTTCACATTTTATTTTTAAAATGTGAAATAATAAAAAAATTAATATCTTGATTTTTTTAAAATTTAAAAATCTTATTTTTCTTTTCTTAATTTTCAAAAGTAGAGAAGTAATGAAACTTTTCTTCTTCTTCTTCTTCTTCTTCTTCTTCTTCTCTCTCTCTCTCTTTTTTTTTTTTTTTTTTTTTTTTTTTTAATTTTTTGTCCTTTTTTACCATTCTAATTGACCATTGTAAAAGTGTGGAGCTGCCTAATCAGCGAGACTCGTTTTCAAGATGAAAGGAAGTGATGCTTATGGGTTCAGAACTGAGCCACGTTGCCTGCAAACTAGCCGCAAGCCTGCAGCAACCCCATAACTACAACATGTGGACATTATTCTTATGGCAGGAGATGAGACAGACTTTATTTATTTAAACGTTGTGTTTTCTTTTTTCGTTTTGTATGAAAGGTTACCTACTTTTGGATGTTTCTGCAACTGGGAGGATGGCTTGGAGGATTGAAAAAAAATAAAATACACAAAAATATTTCTCTTAAATTTAATAATGACTTCCCACATCCAAAAAAGGCTGACCTAATTTTACAAATATTTCATTTTCAAACCCACCTTTTCTAATTTCATTCATAAATAATATCTTATAATTCATTTTATTATTTAAATATATAGTTTAATATTATTATAGTTGTTTTTATTCTTTCAATACAAAATTTAAAGATTTATTATTTTTTATGGCAATTTTTTTGTTGAGGCTTTAAAATTTAAAGATAATTATAAATATAAAATTTTAAATTTTGATCTATGATACTTATATTCATTATTTAATAAATGTACTGTTGTATTTAATATAAAAATAAAATAAAATGGTTTAGTCAAGAACCTCGATCTTTCTTACTTATATTGGATTAGCAAGTAATGATATATCTTTTGTATTTTATAGCATTTAAATAGTAGTTTTATTTATTAGGAAGCTTTATTATCAGTCCTTGTCTACAAATTTAAGATGGAAATAGTTTTTTTATAGTAAAGATAATGAAAAAAATTGAGGTGACGGATTAATCCCAACAAAGCAAATAACTTATGAGAATTTTGCGAAGCCTAGCTAATCCAATTTACACTAACACCATAGAGGGGCATTGAATTTGGTGTGTTCACTTTTAAAAAATTCTAACTTGGATGAATGCAAATAAAAAATATAGGTAATAATATACAATAACAAAGGTAGTGAAATTTAAATAACGAAGGAAAGAAAGATTGTAAACTCTAATTTATAATAATTCAACACAATCCAAGATCCAAGCTTACGACTACTTTCCTTAAGTCTCAATCCCAAGCTGAGGGTTCTACTACACGTTCAAGGATTCAACCAAACCCTAATCTTCTTCGAATTAGATTATTTGTTCCCAATAGACCTTCAACCACACGTCTTGAGTGATTCCTCCACATTTGAACTCTTTTCAAAAGTGGTAGTCCAAGGGTTTCTCTAATCAAGTTTTGATGATTATAAAATAAGGTTAAGTTTACTAATGACTTAAATCAAGTGAAGTTTTGAGGTTTAAATGAGAAATTCTAAAGAAAGCTCAAGCAACTATAGAAGAAAGTCAATATCATAAAGACTTGAGACTTTTGAAAACTTGAAGTGGCTTAGGATAATTTGTAAGATGGTAATTGTTAGTGCATTTAAGTCTAAAATATTTTTCATATACTTACTTAAAAGTTGTTTTTAATCCTCATTTAAGCTTTAAACATTATTTTTTATCAAGGAAATGGATGAATATTGGTTTTAATTCAAAACCTTGAGCTAAGTTTTTTTTTTTCTAAACTTATCCTAAAAGGTTTTGAGAAGGTTTACACAAGCGACTAAAAGTTTCAAACTTCAAATCGGGTTAGGTTAAGCACTTTTTAGTACAATTGATTGAAAGGGTTAGGAAACGATTAAACTAGTTACTTAACCAGTTGAGGATTGGTCAAGGGCGCTCATTATTTTCTCTCTTTCAATAGCTAGGGTTTAATCATTTAAGACATAGCCTCGATTGGTCAAAGACGGGTCAAGGGTCGATCAAGGGTTGGTCACACCTTCAGTTGAGCTAAGAAACTCCAATGATCACCTATGGAGCATTAATGCCTAATGTTTAGCAAATCAATCAAACTAGAGCTAATGGAAGGTCTTTTGTGGCTTTTTGGATTCGTGATCTAGGAACCTATAAATTGAAGAATTTTAGAGCATTTATTGACAAGAGAATAATTGCACTCAATTATATTCAATTGTTAAAACATTCTTTCTCTCATCTAAAGCTCTTCATCTAAGTACGTGTATTAATTTCCCACTCGCAAATTCCATTAGTGTACTTTTCAAATCTATCCTAGTTTCCTTTGTATTGTGAGTTGAACTTGTTTTAGGATTGGAAGCATTAAAACTTTTTTTATTTAATCTTTGTGAGAAAATACTTTAAGTGGAGTACTTGAAGGGAGTGAAGTGTCCATTGGAGCCTGTGCATCCAATTGTAAAGATTGAAGGCTTGGATAGGAAGCCTTAATAGTAGAACCCTCACTTGATTAGAAACTTAAGAAAAGTGGATGTAAACAGATTGTCAAACCATTATGAAAGAGTTTGCACATTTCTTCTCTTTATCCTTTACTTAATTGTTGTCTTTCTCATTATCTTTTGTTCTTTTTGTTAGTAATTAATATTTTAAAAAAAATTAACACCCAATTTCACCCCCATCATTTTGCATAAAAAAAAAAAAAAATGAAATGGAAGATAAATAATATAATCCTATTACAAGATTAGGCTCAAATAAATACAAAGAATCTAAGATTGAATATGGTGCTCTAGGTTATACAAGTTTAAAGTCAATTGCACTCATGAACAAGGTTGAAAGTTTTTAACATTAATGACTAGTGATTTCAAGGAGCCTTCCTGCCAATAAATGCAATTTTAAGCTCTTATATGTGAGTAGCATAAATAAACTATATTTTTAGGCATAGTTTATATTGATAGATTAACCTTGGGGGCCATTAGTAGCACAATAGTATAATAGCTAGTTGTTAAAGGTAAGGAACCTTGACCAATTAACTTGGGTAGTCAATTGATTAATGCCAAAAAAAAAAAAAAAAATGTGAGTTGAAGCACAAGGCTACCTTGACTGGTTGACTTGGATAGTCTACCTTGTAAATCATGTCATTTTGCACATTTTCCAATTTCTAGCTTAAAACAAGGGAATTTAACTCGCTATTAAACTCTTAAAATATTTTGAAAATCCCTTCTAAAGTGATTTTTGGTCAAGGTAAGCTTAAGTTTTTCCTTAAAATGACTTTCATCCAATTTATAAAAGAATAAAATTGATTTTAAAAGCTTATGAATGAATGAAAGGTGCTTAAAATGGAAATGATCTTAGGAACTTAGTGCTCCAATTCAATTTTATAACAAAGGTTCCTAAAGGTCTTCAACTCACTAAACTCTTCATGATTAATTTGGTATCATTCATTTTACTTTGAACTTGATGAATTTCATTTAAAAACTACACATCAAGGCTTAGAAATCTCATTAGTATCTTTAACATTACTTTGTTATCAACAAAATCTTATTAAAGGAAACTTATATTGACAAATTTGAGATACCATGGGCTTGGAGTGAATTTAGAATTCTCAATTGACCTCATTATGGGTTTGACATGTTGGTTCAAAAAGTCCATGCAACCTAAAATTACAACCCTAACATGCACAAAGTCTAAAAGTCGTTACTTTCTCTTTTTCAAAACATGTTGCTCATTATTAGTGTCTTAAGTCTTTTTTTTTTAAATTTATTTTTTTTATAATGTTTTCCTTTAACAATAGTTTGGTGGTTGGAAAATTTACGACAAAAAAAAGGAAAGAGAAAAATAAAAATATTCATATAGTTTTATTCAAATTTCTCTAACTCTTTATTGAAAAAGATAAAACATTTTTCATTTTCCTTCTTATTATTATTATTTTAATTAATTCTTTATATTTTGTGAATTGCTTTATCTAGATGAAATATTGTCTAAATGTTTGTAAAGCTTGTTTTAGGAATGTTTTCACGATTTAAAAGGAATTTTTATTAAAAACAATGTGAAACAACTTAAAATACCATGTTTTCATTTTAAAAAATTATATTTTTAAAATAAATTTTTTATAAAAGGTAAATTAACAAATGTGTTCTCAAATTTGAAAAATAGTTTCGTAACTTTTATGAGCAAAAAAATCATTTTCAAAAAACCATCGGAACAAACTCTTAATTAATTTTCTTTCTATTTATGAAAAGAATTGATATTTTTCATTCTTTTTCTTTTTTTCAAAGGTTTTTTTTTTTTTTTTTTTTTATAAATATATATTTTGGTCAAGGTGAATACTAGGGAGTATGGTCCTAATAAGTGACATATGATCCTGAGTTCAAATTTTATTACTAATGATATCTAAAATTTATCTGGTGCTGATTATTATCAAATAATTAGTATCCCAAGGTTTGGATGGTTTGGGTCCCATGGAAAGTCTTAACCATGAATGGTTGCTAGGTTATAATGTAAGATAAAAATCTCTAATAGTTACAAGTAATAAAATGAAAATCCAAGATTGTACCTCCAGCCATGGCAATCAGATTCACCAAAATAGGGATTAGTTGGCTAGTCCTTACAAGACCTTATGTCCATGCACCGATGGAACTCACAAACTTATTTTTGTAGACCAAAGACCCTTTTTTCCCACTTCTGGAATTAATACTATATATATATATATATTTTTCTCTTTTTCCCATCAAAGAAGACTTAGGGTAGTTTTCAACCGAGTAATATGTCTCACGTCTGTAGACATGGGTGGTTACTCCATAAGAGATGTGACCCCACGTTTAATTTATTTTAGGGAAAATAATATTTAAATGGGCCACAATTGAAAAAAAAAATTTATTAAAAATACAAAATGATTTCCAATATTTCTCCCACTTGGCCCATAAAAATTACTTAATATGTATTAATTAAATTAATACATAACATATTTTTCCCTAAATCCTTATACTTAATCAAAAAAGTTTAAAGCGCATGAATCATGGCAGTAAGTCCTCTAAGAACGAGTATTATCTTCCATATATTGCAATTTAACTTTCTCTTTTGAATAAGAACAATATATGAGTCATTCCTTTATGAATGAATTTCCAAAATTCTCATTCAAGGTCTACTTAAAATTCATAACATGCATATTGTCATTCTCTAAACTTTATGTATACAACCAAATGAGAAGACAAGATTGAAATAATTGGAGTTTTCATATCAACCAAAAATGCAATAAAACACAAAGCGTGTCTCAATTACTTGAAATTTACAAAACAGAATTGAGTCTCATATGTTCAACATGTTCCTCATAAGCCTTAGGTGGCAATCCTTTCGTCAAAGGATCCACAATCATCAATCCAGTTCTAATATGTTTAATAGCCACCTTGTTTGACTTAACATGTTCCCTAATAGCTAAGTACTTTTATGTCGATGTGTTTACTACGACTTCCACTCTTATTATTCTTGGCCAAAAACATTGCAGCAGAGTTATCGCAGTAAATCCTCAATGGCTTAGAAATTGAGTCAACAACTTGAAGCCCTGAAATAAAACTCTTCAACTAAATAGCCTGTGACGTTGCTTCAAAACATGAAACAAATTCTGCTTCTGTGGTCGAAGTAGCAACCAATGTTTGCTTTGCACTTCTCCCTGAAATGGCCATTCCAGCTAATAAGAAGACATATCCATATGTTAACTTTCTAGAATCAAGGCAGCCAGCAAAGTCAAAATCCGAATATCCAACCACATCCAAATGATTAGATCACTTATATGTAAGTTTGTAGTCCCTAGTCCCCTTAAGGTATCGCATGACTTTCTTTGCAACTTTCTAATATTCTAGACCTGGATTACTTTGATATTTGCCCAACATTCCTACTACATAAGAAATGTCAGGTTTTGTACAAACCTGAGCATACATTAAGCTCCCAACTATAAAAGCATAAGGAATGTTTTTCATCTCTTTCTTCTCTAAATCATTACTTGGGCATTGGTTCAAACTAAATCTATCACCTTCGACAATTAGTGTAGTACCAGGTGAACAATCCTTCATGCGAAATCTCTCAAGCACTTTATTGATATAGGTTTCTGGACACAATCCTAATATTTGTTGAGATCCGTCTCTCTCAATCTTTATGCCAATGACATAAGAAGCTTCACCCATATCTTTCATATCAAATTGTTGCAAGAGAAATTGCTTCACCTCATGAAGCAAGCCTAAATCATTTGAAGCAAGCAAAATATCATCCACATATAAGACTAAGAAAATTATTTTGTTCCCACTAACCTTATAGTATAAACATTGATCCATCACATTCTCTATAAAACTGAATGAGGAAATAACATCATGGAACTTTAAATACCATTGACATGATGCTTGTTTTAGTCCATATATAGATTTCTTAAACTTGCAAACAATGTGATCATTTCCATTTGTGATGAACCCTTCTAATTGTTTCATGTAAACCTCTTCCTCTAAATCTCCATTAAGGAAAGTTGTTTTCATATCCATTTGATGTAGTTCCATATCAAAATGAGCTACTAATGCCATGATTATCCAAAATGAATCCTTCTTTGAAACAGGAAATGAGGTATCATGATAATCAATTCCTTCTTGTTAAGTGAATCCTTTAGTTGCAAGTCTTGCCTTATATCTTTCAATATTGCCCAATGAATCTCTTTTAGTCTTAAAAACCCATTTACAACCAATGACCTTTGCACCTTTGGGCAACTCAACAAGATCCCAGACTTGATTATTAGCCATTGAATTCATCTCATCGTTCATGGCATTGTACCATAATGTGGATTCACTTCCACCCACGGCTTGTGAAAACATAATGGGGTCATCTTCAACACCAATATCAATGTCATATTCTTGTGGGTACATAACATAATCAGAAAAAATTGCAGGTCTCCTTTCTCTAGTAGATCTTCTTAATGTTATATCAACATTCCCTTGTTGAGGATGTTGAATAACTGAATCCACCAGAATATCCTCATGATGTGGTTCATTAACAACTGATGCTTCTTGGATTGTCAAATTTTGACGACTATCCAAGAAAATAATCAATCTACTTGAAGACTCAAGAGTGGGTTCAATATTGTAGCGTTCCTCAAACACTAAGTGTCAAAATTCATTACTCCCACTAATCACATCATTCTCCAGAAACCTTGCATTATGAGATTCTACAATTTTCGTAGCACGAGAAGGACAATAAAATCTGTATTCCTTAGACTTTTCTGCATAGCCAATGAAATATCCACTGATTATTCTTGAGTCTAATTTTTTCTCTTGTGAATTATAAACTCTAACCTTAGCTGGGCAACCCCATACATGTACATGCCTTAGATTGGGTTTCCAACATTTCCATAACTCAAAAGGCGTTTTAGGAACTACCTTGGTTGCAACCCGGTTTAGTACATATGTCGCTATCTTTATGGCCTCACTCCGCAAAGATAATGGGAGGTTGGAGTTACTAACCATATCCTAACCATTTCCTTTAGGGTTCGATTTCGTCTTTCAACCACACCATTTTGGAATAGTGAGCTAGGCATTGTGTATTGGGCAACAATGCCATGTTCTTGTAGAAACCTTGCAAATGGACCAGATAATTGTCCTCTTTCAGTGTACCTACCATAATATTCACCACCTATATCTGACTTCACAATCTTAATTTGTTTGCCCAATTGTTTTTCTACCTCTACTTTATAAATTTTGAAAGCATCTAGTGTTTCACACTTTTCATAAAGCAAAGAGAGATACATATATCGTGAGTAGTCATCAATAAAAAGTAATAAAATATCTTTAACCATTTAAGCACATATCATAGGGACTACTAATGTCAATGTGTATGATTTCTGAAATATCAAAAGTCCTCCTGGCACTTTGCTTCTTAGTCATGTTGGTCTGCTTTCCTTTAATGCAGTCCATACAAATATCAAAATTAGTAAAATCAAGAGCCTCAAGGACTCCATCATTTACCAATCTTTTAATTCTTTCAATAGAGATATGACTTAATCTCTTGTGCCACAATATGGAAGATTTCTCATTTATAAAACCACGCTTAATGCCAACATTTCCATGCATAGTTGTAAGGCTATGATTAAAACTTGGATTTAAATAGAGTTTGAATAAACCATTATCCAAGATACCATCACCAACAACAACATTGTCTTTTATCAAATGAAATGAAATACCAACAAATTTAAAACTAAAACCATATGGTAAGAGTCTCAAAACTGAAATAAGATTCCTAGAAAATGATGGAACAAAAAAAAGTTTTTTCAAGGTTTAAAACAAAGCCAGATCTAAGAACAAGTTTGTAGGTCCCAACCGCTTCCACATGTGAACTTATTCGATTTCTTAAATAGATAAAGTATTCACTTTCCGTTGGTTTCCTTTGGTTTAAGAAGCCCTGTATGGTATTGGCAACATGGATTGTAGTACCAGAATCAATCCACCAAGTGTTGTAAGAAATATGAGTCATATTAGATTCATAACACACTAAAGAAATGAGATTACCTTTCTTTTCAAGCCAAGCCTTAAATTTGGGACAACTCTTCTTGATGTGTCATTTCTTCTTACAAAAGAAGCACTTGATATCGCTCTTATTAACATGATTAAGAGGTGTCTTTTGCTTTCCTTTACCTTTTGCTTGGTTTCTTTCCTTGAATCGCCAAATAGGCACTTTCAATCCTTTATTGATTTAGTCTTCCTTCATCTTGCACACATATGGTCAAAATTTCATTGATAGACCATTTTTCCTTATGTGTGTTGTATGAAATCTTAAAAGGTCCATACTCAGATGGAAGAGAATTAAGAATGAAGTGAACCAAAAATGACTCAAACATCTCAATCTCCAATGACTTAAGTTGAGCAGCTATATCCCTCCTTTCCATTATGTGCTCACACACTCCTTTGGTGTCATTAAACTTTAAAGAACACATCTTTGTCATTAGGGTGCTAGCCAAAGCCGTCAGAAGTCTCAAACTGTTGCTCAATAGCCTTGAGATATTCTTTCACCTTAGCACATTCAGAAACTGAACCACGAATACTTTTCCCAATACTAGACTTGACAAACATCAAACTTAAGCAATTAGATTGCTCCCAACGTTCATATGATGCTTTCTCAATTTGGGTACTTGATTCCGTAGGAACCAGTGGCTCATCCACATGAAGTGTTAAATCAAGGTCCATGCACCCCAATGTAAGGAGAATTTTCTCCTTCCAATCAGCATAATTATCACCATTCAAGGAAGGTATACAAGATGAATCAAATTTGGAACAGATATAGATTGAATTGCAAAATAAATGACAAAGCTTACTAATATGCAATGAAACAAAAATTAAAATTTACTCATGTAAATTAATTCAATTAATAAAAAAATCAACACATGATCATAAACTTTCCTGTCGGAATAGAATACGACACGCAAATGATTTTTTTTAATTACTTTATAATGGGACTGGTAATTTTAGGCGTGTGGGCAATATTTTTTTTCTTTTATCAACTAAAGCAGATAAATATAAATAGGAGAACTAAAACAAATATATCTCCAAATAAATAAATAGGAGAACAAATAACCAAACCGAATATATCTCTAGATCCAAATTTATCTATTTATATTTATGTATAAATCTCATAAATATATAACCAGATAATGAGATAAATAATCAAATAATATGAGATAAGCCATTCAAAGATAAATATCATAACAAAAACATAACATCCCGTATGAGAAATGTCTACTGCAACTCTAGAAAAACATATATGAGAAAATTTTCTTCATATGGATTATATCAGAAATATCCAATAAATATGGAGTCTACTAAATTTTCTCCATATGGATTAAATCAGAAATACCCAATGGATATGGAGATAAATTTCGCTCATCATATACGAATATAGAACTTAATTCATTTAAGACAATAAATATTGAATCGAAAGTCTAACCAGAAAACCTTGGCTTTGATACCAAACGTAAGATAAAAATCTCTAACAATTACAAGTAATAAAATGAAAATTCAATATCGTACCTCTAGCCATGGCAATCAGATTCACACAAAATAGGGATTAGTTGACTACTTCTTACAAGACCTTATGTCCATGCCAAGGGAACTCATAGACTTATTCTTGTAGACTAGAGACCATTTTTCCCACTTCTAGAATTAATACTATATATATATATTCTCTCTCTTTTTCCTATCAAAGAAGACTTAGGGTAGTTTCCAACCGAGTAATATGTCTCATATCTGTAAACATTTTCTCTTCTTCCCATCAAAGAAGATTTAGGGTAATTTTTAACCGAGTAATATGTCTCATATATGTAGAAATGGATGGTTCTCCATAAGAAATGTGACCCCACATTTCATTTATTTTAGGGAAAATAATATTTAAATGAATCACAATTTAATAAAAAAAAAAGTTTTTATTTTATTTTATTTTATTAAAAATACACAACGGTTTCCAACATATTAAATATATATATAATGCCAAACAAAAAATGAATAGGAAGGGAAGAAAAAATCACGGAGACGGTACTTTTTTATCTTTTAATTCAACTACATAATTTTTCCAGATTTGCTATTCCTTTTTACAATATTTAAAATAGTAATAATAATAATAATAATGGAACTCAGGGTAGATTCTACATATCCCGAGAGAAGTCTGATTCGAGGCTTATCACCACAGGGTCTGCCTCTGCACGGCAGGAAGGAGAAGAGCGAGAGACAGCAGAGACGACCGTGACTCGTCTCTTCATTTTCGTCCCCAGCTCCCTGTCAAAAATCTCCGGCATTCCCTCGTCCAATCCCTGAACACACGACACTTGAGTTCTCGGTGAATGCCAGTCGCTTAGATTCTCACCAGACCTCCCGATTCGTCACTATCCCTTCAAGATTCAGCCATTCAGGTAATTAACCGCTGCGCCAGATATGAAAAACAATCCACAGCCCTTACTGTTTTCTGCAACAAATTTTACCTTCGGTATGCGTTTGGATTTGAGTTTTGACAAGCACTCGAGCGCTCGATGCAGAAAGAAGCTTAGAGCCCAAGTAGAAGAATTTCGCAAATGAGAGCGGCAGTGATCGGCGCCGGAGTAAGCGGACTGGTGTCGGCGTATGTACTTGCCAGAGCCGGCATGAAGGTGGTGTTGTACGAGAAGGAAAATTACTTGGGCGGCCATGCTAGGACTGTTACTGTCGACGGCGTCCCTCTGGACCTAGGCTTCATGGTCTTCAATCGGGTAAGTCACTTTCTTACACCACAAAAAATAAAAAAATTAAAAAATAAAAAAATAATTAATTTTTTTATTTCGACCAAAATTTAAGATTTCCACATATATATTTCCGAAAAAATATGTTCAAAAACGATTTAGCGGTAAAGAACAGGCTGATTTTTTCATTTGGGATAAATGTCAATAATTTACAAAATATGTGATCGGAAAAATAATTTGAAGAAAATATAAATTTTCTTGGTCATTAAACGTAGACATATGACAACAAATTGAGAAATAATGGTTAATGGTTTAACATAATGCATGAGCCACAGCATACGACGTGGCAGATCCACCACCGTCAGTGGTTGAACCAATTAGACCTTAAAAAATAGGGTTATAGAGGGTTATTAAATTTAATATTTTTTTGTACCGCTTATAATAAGGTCACGGGCATTTGAGGTTTTCGTAACGGAATCATAATGTCTGTAAATTTTGTACTGCTCGGCTGGTGTTTTGTTTCATAAAGAAGCAATTTTTATTTGCAAATTGTGATTATTGTAAGTTGTGCATGATTATCAATCCAATATAATTAAAATTAATTAAAAAATTTATATTTAAATCATTTAATTTTTTTTAAAAAAATAAATGAAATAAGTTCATAAAAATATATAAAAACAATTTATATTTTTAAATATTTTTTATTTTATTCTCTATTTTTTCCCCTTATTTTATCCTAAAGTTTTTTAGAACCAAATATCTGGAAATGAGTTCCATCATGGTGCTTTAATTTTTTAAGGAGACATCCTTAGATAAAGTGGCGGCTGGTTGGTCATTGATTGAGCTTTAGGGATTAGGTATTTTTGTTGGATCTGATTGGGATGATGGCTCGTGGTGTAACCGACAATGCAACGTGAAGGCCAGAACGCCCACTGCAATATTCCCACTTGAATTATGAAATTTTAAATTCAACTTAACATATTAATTTTATTATTTACATATGTTTCACTACACCATATGATGCACAAAATGGTAAAGAGGTAATTTCACTTTGAAATTTTATTAAATACTTTTCTTATACTTTTTATTTGCTTTGTTTTTTCAAAGGTTAGTCTTAACACATCCAAGACGACCGGAGTCAATGAAATAGCAGCCACTGAGCTGGCCTTTGCTATCACTGAACCCACGTCATATGCCCCTCTGTATATGTTCATCAACAATCCAGCTTCCTTATTTTATTATTATTAATTATTAATTATTAATTAATGAAGTAGTATGAACTAGTGGAATACGTGGCAACTTTGCCCACTCCATTACCATCATTTGTTCTCTTACGCTCAATGGCAAGGTAGTAGTAGACCCTATCATAATTAAATGCTGACATGTGGAATTACTAAAATGAACTTAATTAACTAAAAAACCGATTATTGATTTCTAATTTAATTGTCTTCCCAAGTCTCATGAACAACTTCATAAATCAAACGGCTTTCTTTGCAACTCATCTTATTAGTTTAAACTAAAAGTCTGATCAAATAATTCAGAAACTGATTCAGATTCAACAAAGTTGATACTGTCAATGAGGAACCTTCGTTCTTTGAACATTGCGCTATCCTTTTAACACGTTGGGTTGTTGACAATGGAAAAATACTGGATTATGGATAGCAGGTAACCTATCCAAATATGATGGAGTTCTTTGAGACTCTTGGGGTGGATATGGAGCTATCAGACATGTCCTTTGCAGTGAGCTTAGATGAAGGGCGAGGCTACGAGTGGGGTAGCCGAAATGGTTTATCAAGTTTGTTTGCACAGAAGAAGAACATACTGAATCCATATTTTTGGCAAATGATTGGAGATATGATCAAGTTTAAGGATGATGTTCTCAAGTAAGTGATTCTCCCTCCAACTCACAAATGTGGGTGGATTGATGTAACATTTGATTTTGGTATTTTGCAAGGTACCTTGAAGAGCTTGAGAACAACCCAGACATTGATCGGAACCAGACCTTGGGCGACTTCATAAAGTGTCGTGGTTACTCAGAGTTATTCCAGAAGGCTTATCTTGTGAGATCGCTGAAGCATTGTATTATGTCACATCCTTGAGCTTTTAAGTTAATAGTAGTATTTACCTCTCAACCAGGAGAATGATCATAATAATGGATTGCAATAGGTCCCGATATGTGCTTCAATCTGGTCCTGCCCGGCAGAAGGAGTAATGAGTTTCTCGGCCTTTTCAGTTCTTTCGTTTTGCCGCAACCACCATCTCCTGCAGGTTCATTTCATTGCCTTCATACTATTTGCGTCAAACTTAAATGCAACTTTTTAGTTATGTGTTGATTTTCTGTGCAGCTCTTTGGGCGCCCACAGTGGCTCACTGTCAAATGGCGCTCTCATAATTATGTTAATAAGGTGATGAATTATTGTCTTTGACGTGCCAAAAATTGGTTTACTTTACCCCAAATATAAGTTGCTTTTCACAACATGTATGCTAAGGCCTAAGGGCTGTTGAGACTTGAAATTAAGAGATGATTACATTGGGATACAGGTCAAAGAAGAGCTGGAAAGTAAAGGTTGTCGAATAAGAACTGGTTGTGAGGTTGTCTCTGTTTCAACTACGGATGATGGTGTGTATTAACACTTAGTCTTTAATTATTTCAGTTCCTTTTACCAATTGGAAATACAATGCACTAGCCAGGCTTTATTACATTTTAATTATGATGGACGACTGGGATATCTTATCACTAAATAAGTCTTCAAACCACTCTGAGTCTCTTCTTGTAGACTCATATCCCTATATTTTAAAAGGTTAAAGACAGTCTTTTGAGATATTTTACCTAAATAAGGTGAGACAGAAGGCTCAAAACAAAAACAAAAAAAGATAAGTAAGATGATGATTACATATGAATTGAACCAGTACAATAACTAAAAACTTCCTTATTCTTTTCAATCTCTTTTTCTCCTTCCATTAGAAGTGTTAATTTGAAATCAAATAAGTCTTTATTTTGTAAAAGATTTAATTCCTAGAAACTCTTGGCTCAAGCCTTAAGCCTCAATAGCCTTTTGAAATACTGCTACATCCTACCGACTATCCGGCTGTTGTTTGGTCCCAAGTGAACTAGATTCTGTGAGGAACAACGGAATCCAACTTTATGCAAGTAGTTACACTTGCTAAAGGTTACAGACAAGGAAACTGAAAGACAAAATCAAGAAACAAGTTTGTAGCCTTTGGTGTACTGTAAACGTCCAACATTGGCCATACTACAATTTACTGTGTTGTCTTCTCATAATTCACTTGTATTATTTTTCTCTCAAGTTTCAGATTGTTTGCATTTTTTAACGTCAAAGCTATGAATTTTATGCTAATGGTAGATGTAAGAGTTTTTGCAGGTTGCACTGTATTTTGTGGAGATGGCTCACAAGAAATGCACGATGGGTGCATAATGGCTGTCCATGCCCCTGATGCTTTGAACATATTAGGAAACAAGGCAACATTTGATGAAATGAGAGTACTCGGTGCCTTCCAATATGTCTCTAGGTAAGGTCTTTCTTTAACATTCATTGTTGATTATGCTTCCTATTTCCTTATGTAAATTCCATTATAGGAGGAATACATAGCAATAACTAGTAAAATGAACTTTGTCTACTCACTGATAAAATGAAGGAATGTGATAGGCCGAGAAGGTCAGAAAGAATCCCTAAGAAGAATCCCAAGTTTTTAGCTTGAGTTAGACCAAGTCTAACCAAAGAGTTGTCAGCCGTTTAATTTTTTTTTTGCTTCTGTTTTGTATTTCTGCACATTCAAATTTGTTACAAGGTATTCCCTTGAGTTTAGGCTAGTTAGTTTCCGGAGTTGAAGCTGATCTGTTAAGCTTTACTCTATTTATTGGAATATTAGCAATGAATAAAGGGCAGCATATCTATCCTACAAACAGTTGTGGTTTATCTTTCACCCAAAGAAAGTGAGTATTTCTTAGTTATTGTTGCTACCTGATTGGGACCTAACAGAATGCTTATTTGTTTTTGAATCTTAATATTGTATGCATGAATCAAAGGTTGATAACTGCTACCTTTCAGCCCTTACAATTCTTGTTGTGTACTTTAGATTCTATAGATGTTTACTCTATGATACTTTACCAGTTTGAATGTTTTGTGGGCTTCTTTTAGTTTTTAAGAAATGATCTAAAGGAGAAGACATAAATATATTCTCCTTTTTTTAAAAAATTAAATGCTGAATCATTCTTTTAACTTTCTATTGGCAGTGATATTTTCCTTCATTGTGACAAAAATTTCATGCCCCAAAACCCAGCAGCATGGAGCGCTTGGAATTTTCTTGGAACCATAGACAACAAAGTGTGCTTGACGTACTGGCTCAATGTGCTTCAGGTTCGTCCCATATTCACTTTGGTGTGAACTGATTTTGTACTTCTTTCAGCATTTTTTTTAGAAGACATGGACCCTGATTCTATGAGGACTTGTTGCATTGAGTATGCATGATAGCCATTAAAATTTTGATAGAAAGGTCAAGTTCTACCAAGTAAAGCACTCATCATGTTCAATTGAATCTATATTTAGAAGTTATGAAAAGTAATCACCAAGAAGTTGGATAATTTTTACATAGGATCCAAGACTGTGTTCTAACATACTAATAGCTTCCAGTGCCATTAAATTAACTGTCTGCATGAAAGAGTTACCATTCTGCAGTTAACAGGTCTGATTACTCTGAAATATTTGAAAATGCAGAATATTGATCAGACAAGTCTACCTTTTCTTGTGACCCTTAATCCCCCTCATACACCAGATCATACCTTGCTGAAGTGGTCAACAAGCCATCCAGTCCCATCAGTTGCTGCATCAAAAGCTTCACTTGAGCTTGATCATATTCAGGGGAAGAGGGGAATATGGTTTTGTGGAGCATACCAGGGTGCGCTTTTTTCCTTTGGAAAAGTACTCATGCATATGGCATCTTTATATCTAAAGAAACAAATTGATTTGCTTCCCATCAGTATCTCTCTCTTTCATTGTGGAGCATGTTTATATAGGAATTTGGTTACTGTGATGGTATAGAATTGAAGGTAAAAATAACAAAATTTAATAGACTACAAGCTGCATAATGTAAATTTAAGATTTAGTTCAAAATAATGCACAGGAATCAGTTCATTTGCTGTTAATGACCAGGAAAATGTCTGCTTATGATTTTTAACGATACATCTTTTGAACATTTTTCCCACAAAGGATACCATCTTTAATTCTTAGTTCTTGAAATCTGGAGTAGTGTCTTATTTATATTCTCACTTGGGTATGTTCTCTTACATTTCTTTCAGGTTATGGCTTCCATGAGGATGGATTAAAGGTAGCTATTAGTGCTTACTGATATGAATATATATACACACACATATATAATGGTTCTAAGATCCTGTGGAATTATTCACAAAAGTTGTATAAGGGATATTACCTCTGAAGAAAGATGGTTAGGCTATCATTTGTTTTTTGAGGCCTTTATGTTACTCTAGTTTTTAAAATAAGCTTGATGAGTTGGTGGAATATCAATCACAAGTTAAGCATCCTTGTTCACAGGCTGGGATGGTTGCTGCACACAGTATGCTTGGAAAAGGTTGTGCTGTCCTAAACAACCCAAAACATATGGTACCTTCTTTACTAGAAACAGGGGCGCGCCTTTTTGTCACTAGGTTTCTTGGACATTATATCTCTACTGGCTGTTTAATGTGAGTTCACATACATATATGTGTTTTCTTCATATGGTTTTCCAAATTGTCATTTATACTGCCCTCTTTCTTGTTCAAATAGTACTTCAAATTTTCTGTTTGCTGCTCAAATTTTACTTTTGATACTCGAGTTGCTTTTTGCTATTCACATTTCCATAGAACTAGAAGTTTCATCACAGGATTGGCTAGCCTTGTTATTTGTCTTCATTCCACCTGACTGAACCATATTAGTGTGATCTTCTATTTAAAATAATTCCTTATCTCTGCTTGTTCCCAGTTCATTTTGTGCTCCCTAGCCTTGAGATATCGATCTGATAAATAATATTTAATTGAATTCTGTTCTGTTATTTGTTTAAATTCGAACTTTCAATGGCGATAATTCATGTTCTTTGTTGTACCACAGTTTATTGGAGGAAGGAGGCACCATTTACACCTTTGAAGGATCAGGGAAGAAATGCCTTCTGAAAGTTTCTCTGAAGATTCACAATCCTCAGTTTTACTGGAAGGCATGTACCCTTATTTTATATTTGACATATTCTCTGAAATGTGGATCACATGCTACACAGTGATGAGGCTGAAGGATAAGCCAAGAAAGGGCCTTTTTTTTTTTTCTTGGTTGAATCATATTGTTCTATAGACAAAATTATCACCACAATTGAACAGCACTTGCATTCTTTACAGATTGCTACACAGGCTGATTTAGGCCTTGCAGATGCATATATCAATGGAGATTTTTCTCTTGTTGATAAAGACGAAGGGCTTCAAAATCTTTTCATGGTAACACAATTGACGTGATTTCATTTATAAGCAATTTCACTTCCAGAGATTGAGCCTGCCTGAGTTCTATTCTGCAGATTTTTATTGCCAACAGAGATTTGGATTCTTCTCTATCAAGGTTAAACAACAAAAGGTACTTTATTATTGGTAGATTAGCTAGAATGCGATATTGTTATTGGTACTCTCTTAAATGTTTTTCACATTTATCATCCACTCCCTGTTTGCTTTAGGGGGTGGTGGACACCATTGTTTTTCACAGCTGGAATAGCATCTGCAAAGTACTTCTTCCAGCATGTTTCAAGGCAAAATACTCTTACACAAGCTCGAAGGAACATCTCCCGCCATTATGATCTTGTAAGAGAAATCAACCTCCCAAGTCCTAATTTTTATTCACTGCTATTCATCTAGAAAGAAATTACTCATCTGCCCATATAATATTTCATGTTAACAAAGTTTAAAGAATGCATGTGGCTTTCATAGTTATACTTTTAACTATGAGATGAATCTTTTAATTATGGATACATGAAGTGTAAGCTTACAACTTGTCTTTGTTTTTGTTTGTAGAGTAATGAACTATTTTCTCTGTTCTTGGATGAGACAATGACTTACTCTTGCGCAGTATTCAAGGTTCGGATTCTTTTTATTTGAACTTAATTATTCATGAAATCAGATTTCTTCATGCAAGACTGTGGTCTGACTTAGAATATGTTCATGTCCATGCTAAATCATTTGGTAGACAGAAGGTGAAGACTTGAAAGTAGCACAGCTGAGAAAAATCTCTCTTCTCATTGAAAAAGTGAGTCTTTTCTGCAACAACCGCTTGGATTTTGAATTGATTTTCTTGCCATGCAAAATTAATTTTCTGTGTTTTCCCATCTAACCAACCTAGGCACGAATTGATAAGAAGCATGAAGTTTTAGAGATTGGTTGTGGTTGGGGAAGTTTAGCTATTGAAGTCGTGAAACGAACTGGATGCAAATACACTGGCATCACTCTATCTGAGGAGCAGCTGAAATTTGCAGAAATGAAAGTGAAGGAAGCTGGCCTTCAGGTAAAATTGATGAACATAATAGAACTAGAGTTGACTTTGATACATTGAGATTCCTTTCAGATTGCTTCCTCTGTTGCATCAAATGCCTGCAAAGGCCTAAAAGCACATCAATTGATCACCTTATAACCAATATTCAGCATTTGATGTAGTGGTAAACAAGATGGAAATCAACTTTAATCTCTCAGATGGAAATTAAATATGAAACACGAAATCTGATTGAATGTCACCCTTTAAGTGAATTTTAAACATCAAATAACTTCAGTTTATTCTTAGAACCTAGTGCATATTCATTTTATTTCCTTTGCGCATGTCTCTAGTCGTTCCTGCTTGTTTCTTTTCACTCCACTTTACAGCATGTGTAGTTGTATCTTCAGAGTACACTTGTAATAATTCTAGCTGTTCTTCTAGGACAACATAAGATTCCTCCTTTGTGACTATCGCCAATTGTCCGATTCCTATAAATATGACAGAATTATATCTTGGTGAGTTCCTTCACTGCAATTTGTATAAGGATCAGATGATAGTATTCAAGGCAATTACAATGATTTAACTAATGAATGTTTTACAGTGAGATGCTAGAAGCTGTGGGGCATGAGTATATGGAGGAGTTCTTTGGTTGTTGTGAGTCAGTATTGGCAGAAGATGGACTTCTTGTCCTGCAGGTATTGATAGTTTGATTCCAACATAGAAGGTTATCAATGTTTTGGGGTGAACCAAATTTTAGTAATTTTTCTCATGAACCCAATTTTGGAAATGGAAGTGAAATATATTCTCTAGTTGATTTTCTTAGCTGGGAATGGCAAAAGGAATTATTCTGCAAATATCAATGATTGTGGGATTTGATTATACTGTTGATCAGAATAAAAATGTCATTCTTATGAAGTTCAATAGTTTTTTTCCAACAACTGAGGGTGTTCGATTTTTCATTTTTCCTTAGTTCATATCGATCCCAGATGAAAGGTACGACGAATACAGAAGAAGCTCAGATTTTATAAAGGAATACATTTTCCCTGGTGGATGCTTGCCTTCATTAAGTAGAGTAACAACAGCCATGGCTGCTGCATCAAGACTCTGGTAAAAGCTAAGATAATGCTTTGGAATTAATCATCTTTCTTCCACTTTTCTGGAAAAATTAATCTAAGTGAGTTATGAAAATGCAGCATGGAGCACCTGGAAAACATAGGAATACATTATTACCAGACATTGAGACATTGGAGGAAAAATTTCCTAGAGAATCAGAGGTTAGAAACATCAACTCTGCCTTGCAAAGAATTATTATGTGCAGCAATTATTGAATCAAGAAGTATCCCTCTTCCAGAAACAGGTTTTCTGGATATATGTCACCAATATGAATTATTTGAGTAAAAGGATGTAGCACATGCCCTTGGAAGAAGACAAATCAAGACTTACCATTGGACATTATTTTCAAGTTATTTCATATTTATAGCTTGTTGGGTATTATGGATGAAAATGGTTGTCACAAACATTTTTGTTTTCAAAAAATAGAAATTTTGGAGCAGTTAAAACTGATTTTGGGGGCATTTTTGGTGTGGTGCAGCAAAATTATCGAGCTTGGATTCAGTGAGAAGTTCATAAGGACATGGGAGTATTATTTTGATTATTGTGCAGCTGGTTTTAAAACTCACACTCTGGGAAATTATCAGGTACTACTCTACACAATCACAATTTCCACACAGCTAACACTCGGCTTTTATTTAACTTTGGGTTTGGATCTGCAGAAATTTATAATACATGAACAACATTTCTCCCAAAAAAAAATCACGCTCATAGGCTTTTTCTGTAACTGCAGATTGTATTCTCACGCCCTGGCAATGCTGCTGCATTTAGCAATCCATACAAAAGTGTGGTGTCAACTTATTGACGCAGCTCAATCATCCACTAAGCCAGGTTGCATTGTGGCTCTTCATTTCAAGCCAGGTTGCATTGTGGCTCTTCATTTCAATTTTTTATTTTTATTTTTTATCTTGTATGAGATTGTTGTTGGTGTTGGCTTGTAACTCAGTGAAAGAAAATCTCATGCCCTCATTTCAAATTTTCAATGCATCTGCTCAGTTACTTTGACAACTTTGAACCCATTTGTTTGTCTGTGATACAAAGAGAAGCTCAAGATGAAAGGTTAACAGTGGACCAAGCCCCACTCATGAAGGTGTGTTTGGAAATGTTAAACATCCATTCAAGCAAGATTTCAAGGATAGAAAAGAAATCATAGACCATGTTGACATGAATTTTTTTAAAGCAACCATCTTTTCTCAGTTGAAAAAGCAAACCGGCTGAAAATCTTCAACTCACTTGCCCACTAATCTGTAGCCTGCTATAGAACCAAGTACAAAATATGCTTTCCATTATTGTTATAAATGCTCTAATCCTTAACCTAACAAGATTGGTCTCTTCTTTCTGTGATACCTCTGGTAAGTATCATACCTACAAAATCTTTAACAACTAATCATTAATTTTCAATGACCTAGATCAATGATGAAATGCCCCTAGTTTAAAGGATATTGAGAGGGAGAAAACAGTGTAGGGTTTATAAGTCTAAAATCCGGCCAACAAAAATTGTCTAAATAATGAAAATGTGGACAGGTATACTGCACAATAGGAATCTACTACTTTCACCAGACAAATACCAAAAAAAGAGAACACCACTGAACAGTGATGGCTCAACATTCACTGGATGTCTTAGGAACAAGATATACAGAGGTAAAGGCTTATAGTGACATGCAAGTTTGTTTGGGTATGTTATGCAATGATGCTTTCACTTGCTGCTCTGAGGGAAAACATCATCCCCCCCTCAAAGTGCAGCATTAGAGAGTTCAACAATCATAATCCCCACTTATGATTGCAAGAATACTGTGCAAGAAAGAAAACAAAAAAATGGAGAAGTTTGCCAAGCTTTTTGTCCTAATTTGTAACATTCCCGTGGTTCATATTATTGGAAAATGCATAACAAGAATGAAGGACATGAGAATAAATTTGGACTAATTTTCTAACACCAACTTGCCACAAAATATATAGAAAATCATTTTATATGCAAAATGAGTTTAAAAGTAGTCACAATTTGTCTTATACTTCAAACACCATGGGTTAAGAGAATCTGGAACAAGTGCCCACTCTACTTTTTCCAAAGAACCAAAAGGCAACCCAATTGATTAGGTAATACTGATACTATAAAACTGAAAAACATGGCCAACTGCTCATGTCAACATACCGCAGGCTGTTCACCTCAGAAAAATCCATCAACCCACCAAAACGAGAATGAAGATTAGGATATTTCGTGATGACTTGAAAAGGCAAGAATCCACGAAATTGACAGTGTTGTCATGGCCTGGCTTGGAATCACCTGTCAGCCATGAGTGGACACTTGACCCCACTTTCAGAACTCCAGCATTTCTCCTGTACAAAAGGGCAAATACAGGGGGAAAATGATTATGCCATTGTCAAATTGTCAACTACCACTAGATTATTGCTAGTTGCTAGTTGCTACTTGCTACCCATTATTTAGTGATCAATCCAAGTGGCCCACAAGCTCCAATCCTATTAGTAAGAAGCTGCACTATGTCTCAGTATTCCTACTTTCATACCAAACAGACAGGCTAAGAGAATACTCTTATCAAGCATAATCATCTACTGATAAATCTTCCTAAAGCATCTAATCCCTAGTTAAAATGCCAATGGAAAAATGCTTTTTTTCAACAGCATTAACAACATATTTAACCCCAATCAAACTCATATAAATAAGATTTATTATAAGCTAGCATAGCTTAAACACTACGAGATAAAAGGAAAACCTCCAGAACAGCTAGTAGAGAGTAGAGACAATTATAGGCACCCCAAATCTTAAAACTACACTCAAAAGAAAATACGAAATAAGAGGCATCTAGTACTCCTTGAAACTACTACTCATTATAGACTAGCAAAATATATTATGGAAACTACTGGGATTTCAAGCAATCCAACCAGTCCCAAAGCATGCTTGACATCCTGCTAGGACCACTCCCTCTGCCGCTTGAAATAAGAAACCATTATAACCCACATGAGAGGGAAGGGGAATGGATTTGCAAAGATGATGAACCGGTTGGAAACTGATGTTAACAAAATTACTGCTGCTGGGCTTGTCGGGACTGAGCACTATATCCACCACCATAGCCAACTTGCCCACCATGAGGACCATTTGTTTGAGCTCCATAATTTCCAGAAGCCTGTGATGGATCAGATTTCCATGCTGCATTTCCATATCCTGAATTCCCATTAGCATCACCATAGCCACCTCCCATGTAGCCACCGCCACTCCCCTGTAGCTCTCCCCCACCAGCATTGCTATTTGGAGCACTACCAGTACGCCCTCCAACAGCACCATAACCAGTCGGATTTGCGTAAGATCCCTCACTTCCACCATACCCTCCGTATCCATAACTTTGATTTCCATACCCAGCAGCTCCACTAGGAGATTGACCTGAAGATGCTGAACCAGTACCACCACTTCCAGCACCACCACCAGCGCTTGGACCCCAAGAAGCAGCATTTCCATAGCCCACAGCACCATATCCTGAGGGCGCTTGAGAGTTCCATGAACTTCTAGGGGCACCAGGTGGTCCACCTGCATAACCAGCATTTGGGACATTTGGGTTTCCATAGGGTGCACCAGCAGGGCCTCCATATCCAGGATTGGCACCACCATAACCACCATAACCACCATATCCCATACCATTATTGGCAGGACCATACCCATAGCCAGGTGCACTGTACCCAGAAGAACCATAAGGTGGAAAACCACCTCCTGTATTCTGAGGTTGCATGTATCTATTGGAATCCATTCGACCATCATATGTAGTTGGGTTACCCCCAGAAGCACCATAGCCCTGATAACCTCCTGCAACCCCACCTGCACCACCACCCATGGAACGGCTTCCCCCACCTGGGTTGGCATCTTTAGGAAGGGCCCGCTTAACTTCCACTTGCTTACCATTCAAATCATGAAAAGTTTTGTATAAAACCCTATCAACTGCATCTTCAGCGTCAAAGGAAACGAATCCAAACCCACGAGGCCGCTGGGTACTCTGGTCATACATTACTACTACATCAGTCACATGACCAAAAGCTTCAAAATATTGACGAAATCCTTCTTCACTCAGGGTGGGAGGCAACCCTCCAACAAATATTTTCTTGGTCTTTAGATTTCCACCACCTCCAGAGTTCCTTGCAGAATTAAAATTTCCAGCTCTAGAGGAGGTTTGCTGCTCCTCTCTTGATAAGGCCCTCTTAGCTTCAACCTGAATAGCAAAGCAGGTGGTTAAACCGCAGATGGAAATAAACATGGTTCAGTGCATAAACACATTCAACAATATCCAGAGGAATGGAATTAGCACCATTATACTTTTTAATTATTATGATTCTCATATTTATATGTAAGTTGGAAGAAAAAGCATCAGAAAATTTATACACTTGAACCAGATGTCCCATGAGAGTGAATCACTTCTTTTATTCACGACAACACTTTAAGGGCACAAATCCACCCTTCAGAATATGGCAATCAGAATAGAGGATATACCAGCATCATCACCAAAAATGGTAACAAATGTATGCAAACTAATCACTTCAAAACTCTGATTCCCCATATATAACAAAGCAAACTCATTCCAAATCATGCAACAAAGCAAAAGCCAGTTATAAGCTTGCTACAAATCCAATATAAAAATCATTTCAATGAGATAGAATGTCAAATAACCCTATAATGAACTCATATGGGATTGTTTGAATTTGTTTCTATTACACAATTTCAAGAAGAGAACTGCAGCTGGGCTTTGAAGACACAGGTTTCCCACTTTTTGCTATATCAACAGAATCACAATCATCAAGTACAAAAATCCCCTCCCCTCCCCTCCCACCCCACTCCGAAACCCCTCTTTTCTATGCTAAAGAAAAAGGCTCTTTGATAACCTAAGCTGCACTGACCAACAAAGTATTTAAACAAACAAAGTGAGGCACAAAAACATTCAATGAACACAACTAGTTCCAACTAGAGGCTTCACTCATTGAGCCACTAACTAGCATTGCAAAATCTTATAAAAATAATTTCTTTTAGTCACACAGATAATATCGCAGCACAACACAAAGACTCCTTCAAAATTTGTTTATTTTTATTTTCTGAAAGGAAGGCAACCAAAAAATTAAGAAATTTAGAAAAAAAAAAATTGAAAAGAAAAGCCCACAATCCGATTGTCGTGAAAAAACATGATACAAAATCAACCAATAAATTGAACCAGTAACACGCAATAAAATTAAAATCAGTTTGTACAACAGAAAAACCTCATCAACAACGCAACAAAAGAAAAACCATGAATGATATCCACCAAATTGATATAATAAGTTCCAAAAACTCAATAGAATTATTACAGATAAATAAACAAAGTGAAACATTAATAATCAATAGAAATAAAATGGAAACAACAAAACCCAGAAAGCAAAATAGCGAGAAAAGGGCAAAGAGGGATGATTCACCGTTCTACCATCGATGATGTGTTTTTCCTGAAGAACCCTATCGAGAACCGAAGGATCTGCAAAGACCACAAAGCCAAAGCCTCTGGGCCTCCCAGTGGCCTTGTCCCTCATCACCACCGTCTGAGAAACCTCACCGTAGCTCCCAAAATACTCCTTCAGCTTATCTTCGGAGGTTTCCCACGAAATCCCACCGATGAATAACTTGCCTTGATCTGAATCCATAGCTTCCTCTCTCTCTAAAACTTAACGTTATCTCTCTGAAAAATAAAATGGGAGATTTGGATTTGGGAGGGGTGGGTGTAAGGGTTTGTGGATTTGGAGAAAAGGAGGGATTTATCAGCCGAGTGGGAGAGAAAATATGGAGTGTTTAGAATGAGGGAAAGTGGGTGGTATTCCAATTGGACGGCTCTGATTTCATGGATTGGATGGCTGTGATATGTTCGGATATATGGCGACATGTACTGTTCTGATCTGATGTGGACCTTCATTTGTCAAAAATTGGCCTCTATTCGACGCTAGATTGGTTGCCACGTCAGTGCAAGGGAAACGTGGCCTTCCTTTCAAAATCATTGGACCAAATATCCAAAAATGAAACAAAAAATTATTTAGCACTAATGTCTGAAAATGGAAGCAATTTTCTACTGCTTTCCTTCACCATCCCGGGAATTTGAGTTCTTTCAATAGACTTGAATTTTGGTATTAAAATCACTAAAAATTTATTTTTTAGACATATCTTAGTTACTTTGATCATTTAAATTATTAATTCCTAACTCTCTCTCTTTTATTTTGGGACTCAGTTTCTATTAGCGAAAAATAGTTCTCCTTCGTCTTTTTTATCTTATGGTGTTAAATAATTTTAATGATAATTTTATCACTTTTATCGTTCGATCATCATTTTAATAGTTTTTACTATTTACTTTCCTTAACACTTTTTCTCTAGATGATTCTAATTTCTATCTTCTTCCTAGTAAAGAATATAAAATTGTGTCGGCTCTAAGTTGGGGTGTTCGATAGTTCTTTTATTATGTTTCATGCTTCTTTTATGATAAAGTTAACATAAAGAAAAAGAAGAAGAAAGAGAAAAAAAGACGAATCTAAACAAAGAAGATTTCTATCAAAATACCACTCATGCCTCATTTAGGATCTTCATGCTCTACTTCCACTAATATGGTAAGCTTGTAACTTAGCTTTTGATCCTCTAGTTTAGGTTTAGGTCATGTGGCTAGTGCATCTAATTATATGGCATTTTATGCTTGCCTTCGTTGACCTCTCTATTTAGGTTAGGCTTAAGGGTGACTAAGGTGATAGGTCTTATCGTCACTCAACTTGATTCGTTAGCCCATTATGAAGTCCATTAATGGAAAACCTACGATAATCACTTAAGATAAAGGGGGAGGGTGAATTGGGTGTGGGTTAATTTTTGAAATTTTTACAAAATTACAAGATAACATAAACTTACAATCAATACAAGAGTAAGAGAACAATAGAAAGACTCTGAGAGAGAGTACAAATAGAGATTTGTATCATGGTTCAACAAATCTTGCCTATGTCCACCCTCTTGAGCTTCTTTCAAGCTTCTAGAATTTCACTATTTTTTGTAGTCTTCCAACCAAGACTCAAATATTTACCCTTGGGTTGCCAAGTGCTGAAGGACCTCTATAAGTTTTTGCACCTTTCACAAAGCTTTTACAAGGTTCTCTCAACTTCTAAAAAATATATAATTGAATAAGGATAAAATAGAACTCTCCTTTATAGTAGATATACAAGTGAAAATGACATGGACTTTTAGTGCAATAAAAAACTATGCAAGTTTGGGTTTGAGAAACAATAAATGCTCAAAAATGGTTTAGACTCAAAGAAGTAATAATTTGTAAGCTATTAGTCCATCATAAATCAATTTAATAATCATACTTATCATTTGGTAATAATAATAATAATAATAATAAAACTAATTGTTAGGCACCTTTTCAACATAATTATTCCACCATCTTGTCAACCACTTACTAGCCATTAACATTTGCAAACGATTAATGAGACTTAACTAGTGAACCGGATGCATAACTAGTCAATTGGTTAATTTGTCAGTAGTCATTGCTTAGGTGAACCGATTGACCACTTTGGTCAATCGGTCAACTACTTTAGTTAACTACAACAAAAAAACATCAAAATATGATAATAATGATAAAACTAGTTGTTAGGCACCTTTTCAACATAACTATTCCACCATCTTGTCAACTACTTACTAGTCATTAACATTTGCAAGTGACTAATGAGACTTAACTAGTGAAGTGGTTGCACAACTAGTCAATTTGTTAATTTGTTAGTAGTCATTGCTAAGGTGAACCGATTGACCACTTTGGTTAATCAGTCAACTACTTTAGTTAACTACAACAAAAAAAATATCAAAATATTGCTCAAGTGATTTTAACAACTTAGGTTGGCTCAATTTGAAAAATTAAGATTGAAAACTTTTTTTAATCATGAAGACAACTCAAAACATAGGTTTATATTCATAAAAAATTCAATCTCATTTTTCATAAAAAAAACATCAATAATGCATTAAATGAGTTCCTCCTCCTCCTCCTTCTCCTTCTCCTTCTCCTTCCCCTTTTTCTTCTTCTTCTACAAAACCTTCATCCTCCTCCTCTTTCTGGTTGCACAACTAGTCAATTGGTTAATTTGTCAGTAGTCATTGCTAAGCTAAGGTGAACCAATTAACCACTTTGGTCAACCGGTCAACTACTTTGATTAACTGTAACAAAAAAAAAAAATCAAAATATTGCTCAAGTGATTTTAATAGCTCAGGTTGGCTCAATTTGAAAACCTAAGATTGAAAACTCTCTTTAATCATGAAAACAACTCAAAGCATAGGTTTTTATTCATAAATAAATAAAAAATCAATCTCATTTTTCATAAAAATCATCAATAATGCATTAAATGAGTTCCTCTTCCTCTTCCTTCTCCTTCTTCTTCTACAAAACCTTCATCCTCCTCATATTTCTTCTTCTTCTTCTTCTTAAAAGTAGAAACTTTTTTCAAACTCAAAAACATGTTTGGCAAAATTTAGACAAAAAAAAAACAATTTTTTGTGAACTTATTTTAAAAATAGGATTTTTTTTTCTAATAACATATGTTAATCGTTTTCAATTGTTTTCACTTGTTTCTCGATGTCTATTTTAAAAAATAATTATACAAATATGGATAATAATTGAAAATATGTCACTACAAATAAAAGTTATTTTTATGAAATATTTTGAAATATAGAAAATAGCTTGAGAACATTTCAAGCTCTCAAATTGATTTTTATTTTAAAAAACATTAGAGAACTACTTTTAGAAATTGTTCTCAAAAATTGGTTTTTGAGAATTGTCCTTACAAAACATTCCTAAATAGAACCTTAGTTTTTAAATGTCCATGTTAAGACATATTTCTCATTATTTGATCATATAAGGCTTACTTTAACATGCTTAAGATCATCAATATCCAATCTAAAACTCTACCTTTTAAGCTCAATCCTTTGCATATAGCTTCTTGTTTATTGACCCATGGAGATCTTATTGCATATCATACTTGAAATTACATATTAAATCCAAGTTTTGTTTTGTTATCATTAAAACTTTTGCTTAACTAAACCTTGGGTTAATAATCTCCTCATTTTTTTTATGATGGCAAAGCCAAAGTTGTTAAAATGCTCCCCTTTAATGTATGCTCCATTTGATTTAAGAATATATATATATATATTCATGGCTAAGCCCTTAAGACTCTCCATAGGAATCCAAACCTCGGGTGTTGATCGCCTTGCAACAACCAACACCAAGTAAATTTAGGATATCATCAGTGGTAGGATTCGACCCAGGACCATGTGACACTTATTGGGACCACATTTTCCAACTTTAAAAAATATATTAAGAGTGCTAAAAATGATACAATCAAGAAATCAACAATATGAAATTGAGCATGCATGTATATGATTATTTTAATAATAAGCAAATGATAAGAGATCAATAACAAAGAATATATATATATAATCAATGCCCATATGGTTGCTTAAATAAATCCAAATCACAAGAGAGTAACCTAATAATATTTCTCCCTCATCAACAAAAAGTCTCAAGAAATGATGGTAAAAAAAATCATTAATAAATAAAAAAATAATGTCATCAATATAAATTTAAATAATACACATATCATTGGTTTTTCTTTTTTTTTTTTTTTGAAAAAAAAATTTGTACATAAATTAAATTGTATTATCTTTTCCATTGTTAAAATCATTTTTCATAAGGAATTTGCTTGATCTTTTTTGCCAAGCTCTTAAAGCTTGCTTTAAACCATAAAAATCCTTCTTTAAATTTAAAGATATATTTTTAAAAATTAGTAGTAGCAAAAATTGGAGGTTTTCCAATATGGACATTTTCATTACCATATCCATTGCAAATGCACTTTTAACATTCATTTGGTATAAGCAAATATCTTCAAAACATGCAAATATAAGTAGTATTCTACTTTAGTTAAGTCTAATTATGTAAGCAAAAGTTTCTTTATAGACCTTATTTTTGCTTGATTCAAACCTTGAGCTACTAACCTAACCTTGTTTGTACCAAATTCATCATTTTCATCAACTGTGCTTTTAAAAATATACCTAATTCCAATTCCCAATTGAACATTAAGTCGAGGCAATATATTAAGAAAGAACCTATTTAAATTTAGAGCTAATGCCCAAAATTCCATTTAGCCACTCATGATACCTTTATCATGATCAATAGCAGCATTGCTCACTTTCACCATTTCCAAATTCACTTATATGTTTGTTAGTTTATCATCTAAATCTAACTATTATAGAATCATTTTTTTTCCAGTTTTATTGAGACAAAAATGAAGTCTAAACTAGAACAAGTGTTGGAAGAGTGTATGTACAAAGGTTTTTTTTTTCTTTACATTTTTAATTTTCTTATTTGGTTATTACCATAATGATGAAACTATTTTTCTCAATTGTCTAGATTTTCAACTTCCAATTTTGGTTTCTAAGAAAATATGGAACAATTTTCATTGATTTTCAAGATTCATAGGTTTTGTTGTGCCATTGGAAGCTTTCATGCAAACAATGTTAGATAAAAACACAAAGATAAAATAATCAACACAAAGGTGCACAAGATTTTAATGTGGTTCGGCCAAACATGCCTATATCCACGGATGAAAGAGAATTATTTTACTATATAATAGAGAATATTACAAAGGATAAAATCAAATATAACTATTGAGTTCTCAAAACATCTCATGTTTCTCCAATCATTGCATTCATACCCTACTACAAGTCTTCTCGCTCTACCAGGTATCTCTCATTTTTCCTCACATCTCTATCTACCTCATATATTCTCTAGAAGTCCATCTCTATGTCATAACCTTTTCCCATGACCTAAAACATTTGTAGAGATATTTTCAACAACCTTCCTTATTCTATAAAAAAAAAAAAAAAAAAAAAAAATCTAATATTACAATAATATATAAACTTAGGAAATATTCTATACAATATTCTTTACAAAAAATAATCTTTACTAATGAGGAATTTGGGACACTTCCCAACAAGTTCACTGTTTGATTGTGAAAATAAAGGAATTATTGTGAAAATGTGTGGTCTTTAAGAAAATAGAGGATTTTTTTTTTCCATTTTCCAAAATTTTTTTGGTTTCTATGTTTAGTTATTGAGAAAAGAAAGGACTTTTCTTCTCATTTTCTTGATTCAATTTCCATATGTGACTCCTCTCAAAATGAAGAAAATTTAGTAAAGAAAAACAAATAAATATGGGTTTCTTAAGCTTAATCTTGTTACAACATATAATGTTGATTAATTGAACTCATAATCCTTTTTTTTTCATTAAAATTAAAGGTGATGGAGTCAAAAGAGACTTTAGATCTATTGGTTGATACAACGATTTGATGCATTGGAGTTAATTTTTTTTAATGTAATGTAGATACAAAATTTTTGGAAATTCGAAAGTAATTTACAAGATGTGTAGTAATGTTCTCATTGTAGGTATCATACCTCAAGACCTCCTCTAAAGGCATAATAGTCATTTCACACCTCAAGTCTGAAAACTCAAGGTGAAAACGACATAAACAATCATCTTATAACTAGAAAATTACCAATTATCAATTTTTTGTTCAGAGTAGTAAAATAAATTATAATCCTCAAAACTCACTTCCAAACAAAACTTACACATCAACCATTGTGTTATTGTTCAAACAACTTCAAACTTGAATAATTCAAACAGAAATTAAATTCTAACATTTATATAATCTCCAAAATTTAAAATTTAAACCAAAAATCCTAATTAGGACAAATTCTCATCCTAACCATCATTCTTTGCCTCAATAGAGAGTACCTAAAATATGTCAACAAAAATGCACAAGCTCAAAACCCAATAAGAAATATCAATACAGTTTCATTGATAAAATATTTTCAATTATAATTATAATAGGAAATACAATGCATAATATTTTTCATAAAAACTTCTGAGTTTCAAACATACTAAAGAATCTAAAGCTTGTTAAACAAACATCTCATATTTATGTCAATAATAATTTCATATCTAATCTAAATCAAATGCATTCAAAACATTTTTACTCTCATTATCAAATAACAAATAATCCCGATTGGGTGGGACTTTATTACCTGATTAGATGAGACTTAACAAATGGACTAACTTCAATTTTGTTCATTTTAAGATGAACAAAATCAAACACTACTAGCACTAATAACCTCTAACCAAAACTTTAAAGGTTGATGTTCAAATCAATTACATTTGCTACCAAACAATGTAAAGGCTAACAATTACAACTCGTTAACTAGGGTCAAACAAATTAGAGTCAAACATTTTGTTTCATTTATTCAAACTTACAAAAACATAATATCTCCATACTTTTTTGTTATAATAAATGAAAATGTTTTCATATATTTTTTTTATACAAAATATATTTGATCCATGTTTAGAACAAAATTAGCATTTTACATAATTCAAAATAAGATATAAAAAAAATTATTTTCTTTAACAAAGTATGTATTCATTTCTTTTACCTCAAACAAACACTCAAAATCTGTAAGAATTTAATCTTGAAAAATCTACTCCTCCTTATCTAACAATAACATAAAGAAAAAAAAATGACTATATCTATTGACTATTTATTTAAAATTATTAATTGACAATCCTAATAATATTTTATGTTAATATCAATAATCTTGACTACCATCATTAATTTAAAATTTCTTGTTCTAAATCCATTCGAAAGAATCTATCATTTTTCCTTCAAACTAAAACTCTTAAAAATATGTTCTTTATATATATTTATTGCACTAAACTCTTATTTTTACAATTTTATTCTCTCACTTTTTCATTCTTTACCAAAAATATAAACACCATTCAAACCTTCTATTGTATAATTATCATACATTCCCCCTACAGTCACAACACAACTAATACATTTTTTTTATCTTTTTTTTTTTTTCTCTACAATGTCAACTATCCAAATTCCACACTATTCCCAAACTCCACCCTTTTTTTTAATAAGAAAACTTCCTAACTCCACACAAAACATGCATCACAATCATGCGTTTTTATTTTTTCCTTTTTCACATGTACTCATGAAAAACCCTCACGCCCATGACCATGGAGCTTTCTATTTTTTTTTTTTTTCTTTCTTTCTTTCTTTTCCATGTACAACCACAAATTTTTATTATTTTTTCAATATAAGTCATGCACATCCACAAACTTTTTTTTTTTTCACATCAAGATCCAAGATTTATTTTTATCCATTTATTTTCTTGTTTAGATCTGTTCATTTGAATATTAAGAATTTTCTTACCTTTGTCAGTAAATCTACCTATGTTCAAATGTTTTTTATTTTTTTATCTGAAAAAATAAATAAATAAACAAACCATAATCTAGATTAATATTTTCCAAAGAATATTTAAAATATCCAAAATTATTTAATGAATATAAAATACTAATCTAAGGATTCAAATCTTACCTAGAAAAATCAATCTTCAAACCCGAAACTCCCAACTCTCAACCCTACGATTTTTTATCTTTCCAATCTCTGTGCAAAAGGCTTTATGTATAAAGAAGTTAGAAAAATCTAATTTATACCTAAGGCTTTAAATGTGAAAAGACCTTTCTACTATTTTTAAATATATTTAATTTATTTTATATTTCTAATTTATAACTTCACCCTTGAAAATAAATTTAGGGCATTACAATAAGACTACAATTTCCTTGAATTATGATTAAACTTTATTTGGTTGCATAGAATTGGAATTAGTTGTCAAGTCCCAAGTATATCGTTGGGTTGCACTTGCATACATCTATGCACATTGCCTCTACTTTTGTTGATTTAGAACTTTAAAAGGCCTTCAGGTATCAACTATGACATGGTGCATGTAATTGATAAAAGGAAGTTCTCTTAGATGTTTTACCTTTCTTGATTTTATATATATCTCATGCTATGTATATAAATGGGTCCAACACAAAATATTTTTCTAGAACAAATTGTTGTAATATGCATGTTACATGAATAGAACTTAACTCTACTTCGTGAATGTCTTGTTTGTTTTATGTGACTTTGTTTAAAGTCTCTATTTGTAGATCTTTGTGTTTGTATTTGTCCTATTTTCCCATTCTCAAATGACTTTTCCTTCTCAACCAAAAAGAGGATGTTTTGAAATACATGCGAATAAGGTGATAAGAAGTTCATCAGTCCTTTAATAAAACTCATATCTTATCATTAATTGTGTCATAAGAAAGCATTATGTTCTTACCATTATTTGTTTGCATGATATTTTTTTTTCTTTAATGGTTTGCATTTTAATCTATTTTATGTACTATACATCTATTCCACTATATTTTAATTTAATCATGAAATTGTGTTGAATAAAATGAAGTATTTTGATTATGAAAACATGCAAGAGGATAACCTATTATCAAAAAATATGCATAGGGCTAAGTAGAGATAGTTGGAAAAGAAGTGGTGACAAAAGAGAAGTAAATGTGGGGTAGCTTAAAAATGGTAACAAATACTTAAAACATAATACATGATGATAGATTAGAGATGGCAGATATGCCCTTTACATATCCATTTTCACAACCACATGCTTTTATTTTTTCCCCCCTACACCTGCACTCATGTAAAACCCTCATGCCCATGACCATTGAACTCTCTATTTTATTTATTTATTTTTTCCACGTACAACCACAAGTTTATATTATTATTTTTTCAATATAAGTCATGCACATCCACAAAACTTTTTTTTTTTCACATCTAAGATCTAAGATTTATTTTTGTCCATTTATGTTCTTGTTTAGATCTATTCATTTGAATATTTAGAATTTTCTTACCTTTATCAATAAATCTACTCATGTTCAAATTTTTTAATTGTTTTATCTAAAAGAAATTAAATAAACAAACCCTAATCTAGATTGAGATCTTCCAAAGAATATTTAAAGTGTTCAAAATTATTTAACAAATATAAAATACTAATCTAATGACTAAAATCTTACTTGAAAAAATCAATCTTCAAACCCTAAGCTCCCAACTCTCAGCTCTGCGTTTTTTTATCTCTCTAATATTCGTATAAAAGGCTTTATGTATAGAGAAGTCAAAAAAACCTAATTTATACCTAAGACTTTAAATGTGAAAAGACCTTTATACCGTTTTTAAGTATATTTAATTTATTTTATATTTCTAATTTATAGTTTTATCCTTGAAAATTAATTTGGGGTATGACAATAGGAATACATAATTTTCTTGAATTATGATTGAACTTTATTTGGTTGCATAGAATGGGAATTAGAAGTCAAGTCCCAAGTATATTGTTGGGTTGCATTCGCATACATCCATGCACATTGCATCTACTTTTGTTGGTTTAACACTTTAAAAGGCCTTTAGATATGAGCTATGGTGTGGTGCATGTAATTGATAAAAGGAAGCTCTCTTGGATGCTTTAGCTTTCTTGATTTTATATGCACCTCATGCTATGTTCATAAATGGGTCCAACTTAAAATGCTTTTCTAAGACAGAATGTTGTAACATGCATGTCACGTGAATATAACTTAATTTTGTTTCTTGAATGTCTTGTTTGTTTCCTGTGACTTTGTTTAAAGTCCCTATTTGTGGATCCTTGTCTTTGTCTTTATTCTATTTTCCTATTCTTAAATGATTTTTTCTTCCCAACCAATAAAAGAATGCTTTGAAATATGTGAATAAGGTGATAAGTAGTTCATTAGTCATTTAGTAAAACTCATACCTCATCATTCATTGTGTCATGAAAAACACTATGTTCTTATCATTATTCATTTTGCATGATATTCTTTTTTTTTTTTTTAATGGTTTGCATTTTAATCTACTTCATGTACTATACATCTACTCTACTATATTTTAATTTGATCATGAAATTGTGTTGAATAAAATGAATTATTTTGATGATGAAGACATGCATGTGGATAACTTATTATGAAAAAATATGCATGAGGTTAAATATAGTTGGAAAGGAAGTGGTGACAAAGGAGAAGTAAATGTGGGGTGGCTTAAAGAGGGTAACAAATATATAAAACATAATACATGATGATAGATTAGAGGTGGCAGGTATGCCCTTTACATGTCCATTTTTAGATACTGATATGAGAGTGATGGGACCAATGTTGGACACCTCTTTTCCGTTTGTTGAATAATCTCAATCAAAGGTCTCATATTTATTTGATAGCCTACACCTACACCACTACTCGACAACCTTACACCTACACTACTACTTAACAATACTAACGATGAGAGAAAAGAGAATAAAAAACAAAGTTAAGCTTAAGGTCTCATTCATCCATTAGTATCTCTAAAGTCCAAAAAAAAAGTGAAAATGAATTTAAATATAATTTAATTTATAGAAAATTAACCCAATTTAAGTAACCTATATATGATAGACCATGAAAAATTATTCATTAGATTATAAAGAGAACTAAACTGATTTAATTTCTAAAATTCAAAATTTTATCAAGATTAGATAGAATAAAACATGAGCAAAGAAAAATAAACTTCAATTCTAGGAAACAAAATTATCAACAACCTAATATTCGCATTTCAACTCCAGTCATTATTTAAACCAATAAATTTAAGGTAAAAAAATAGAGATATTCAATTTAAAATTCATCTGGTCGAATTTCTATTTAACATGATTTAATTTATTTGACATAAATATTCATAAATATCATGTGACTTTATAATTCCATAAATATTTTCAAATTTTTACGTATTTTCCTATTTCTTGTGGGGCAATTTTAGAATAAAATCAAACATTACTTTCATCTATAATTACACATTCCAATTTGGGGATTTTCCACTTTTGCAAGTGATTGCTTCACTTTTGGATTAAAGATATTGAATTTTGAATTTGTTAGTTGGGGTAGAACTATATCTTGTTAACAAGTTGATAGAAAATATTATGTCTAGTCTAGTACAATTTGCAAGATACATTAGTGCATCGATTGCACTAAGATATGATACTTCTGGGCCAAGCAATTCTTCATTATCTTCTTTAGGATGAAACAAGTCCTTGTTCGCTTTAAGTGAACGAACAACTATATGGGGACTTAATGAATGTGATTTATCCATATAAAAGTGCTTTAAGACTTTCGTTGTATATGTTGACTAATAAACTAACATTTTATTTGAAAAGTACTCAATTTGCAAGTTAATGCAAAAAATTTATTTTCCAAGATCTTTCATTTCAAATATACTTTTCAAAATAGTCAACTATTCTTGTAGATTCTTCAAGAGTTCAAACAAAATGCAAATATTCCACATATACTATAATAATTACAAATATCCAACATAATAAATATGCATAGGCAAATAAGGTATTAAACATATACTTCCCATTTCAAATATTCATCGAGGTAATTGTACCGTATGTCTTTGGATTGCTTAATCGATACAAGGATTTTTGTAATTTAATTAAGTATATGTTACAATGTTTTGAATTAGTTGCTTTAAGCATTTGAAATCCTTCAAGGATTTTCATTTGTATGTCATTTTCTAAAGATCCGTATAAATATGCAATAACGACATCCATGAGACGCATAGCCAGTCCTTTTGAGATTGCTAAACAAATTAGATATCTAAATGCGGTTACATCCATCATAGGAGAATATATTTCCTCGTAGTCAATACCAGGTCTCTGCGAGAAACCTTAAGCCATGAGTCACGCTTTATATCTTGTGATTTCATTTTTCTTATTACATTTTCTTTATTAATACCTATTTATACCCGACAAACTTGACAACTTCAAGCGTCTTGATTACTGGTCAAATACTTCTTATTTTTTAATGAGTCTAATTTTGTTAGGATATATTTTTTCCATTTTGGCCAATTTTTTCTATGTTGGCATCATTCGCACTCTATGGTTCAAGGTCATTATCATTTCTTATGATGTCAATGACCATTTGGAAAGAGAATACATTATCTATAATAGAGGTATTTCAATTCCATTTTTCTCTTGAATGTAAATAACTAATTAGAACTCATCATTATTAGGTGCTTGTACCTTTTTAAGAGCTAATTATATAATATATGCCTCTCCTAGGGCTACTTATTTAAACTATGCCTCTTTTGGGCTGCTTGAGACAAATAAGTCATTTTAATAACCCATTTTTATATGTTCAAGAGTGCCACATTTTCATATATCATTCCTTATGTTTGTTTCTTCAAAGTCTACCATGCTTCATGCGTTCTTTAGACTCATTATTTAATAGTCCTTCAGGGACATAAACCCGTTCTGGAATATTCTCAATTGATAAAAATCGTTTTGTCACTTTCTTTGCATCAATGAAAGCATCTGATAGTTAATTTGCAAGTCTTTTCAAATAAATAATCTTTTGAACTTCAATTCACATTGATTAGTATGAGGATCAAGATGAGTCAAAGTCAATACATTCCAAATAATTTCACGTCGTTCTTCCAGAACTAGCTTTTCTCCCCCTAATGATAAGAAAATTCTCATTAAATTAGAAATTTGCTTAACATGTAATAATATGCTTCAAATATTCAAATATACCAGTCACTAGTTGAAGAAACTTTTGGTTCTTTAATGAATATCCATTTGACATTTCAAGGAGTTGATGCATCATTGTTCATCTCGAGGGACCAAGTTGGTTATCTCATATCTTCTAGATTTGGTAGAACGTCAAGTATGATTTTTGTGCCACTAGTGACATAATATGAGCTCGTCTGGAGCTTTCAATCAAGTTTTCATAAATTGATATAATTAGTAATGACATCAATTAACTAGTGACATGGTATGAGCTCTTTTGGAGCTTTTAATCAAGTTTCCATAAATTGATATATGCGTTAATAACATTAATTATTACATATTGTACAATTAGTGAGACAAACATCTTAGAATATACTTATTAAGCAATCAATATTTTATGCAAATAAAACATAAACATTTTTTGTAACCAATCAATCAATAAATTTTATCATTAGGATTTCTAAAAAAAATTATAATAATCTAGGTTAAATATGTTAACCTTCTATTTAGTAATATGTTTTGTCTAATTTTGGTAAAAGTCAATGCAATGTTTGATCGTATGACTAGTATGCATCAAGAATCATTTTTTGTTCAACTATGGTAGGTTTATTCTACAAACCTAACCTTTTTTTTTTCATTTCACTTCACAACTTCTGGTGGTAGGGTCTGAAATTTTTTTTTTTTGGGAAAAAATGACCCTCATGGATTAAGAAGTTATTGCATACTTAGATTGAGATCATATTCTAGTCTATGATCATATTGCTAATCGGTTACATTCACAACAGGGAACAATTCCAATCTATTAGCAAAGATTGGTGGTTATTAATGAAAAACTTACTATTCTCAATTACAACTAGTTATTGTAAACTTAGAGGAGGATCATAGTCTTTTAGTAAGCATATCATTCTTTTATATTATTCTAAGGAATTAAAGGGCTATTGTATTTTAATTACATAGAGATTAAAAATAATAACAAGCTAAATAGAAAACTAAAAATATTTAAATAAATTTATAAATGTGAAACATTTAACTATGTCTTTTCATAAAACATGAAAACTATTTTTAAAAAATTAAGCATGAAAATTATAAATCTAGATATTTAAACCTTCATATCTAACATAAAGAATACTAATGATACATTCAACTTCAATCATAGAAAATTAAGGATTTCAATAATTGAATTCTTAAAAAAAGAAAAAAGAAAAATTCATATTTCATAACTTCAAGCTATAATATATATATATATATATAATTCTTGTAACTCTAAGCTATAAGTGAAACAACAATATTTATATCATAATACTTATAATAATTTCTATATATGTATAACATATATTTTGTTTCACATATATGACTTTAGGTCATAAATTTTCTATATAGCTTTTTGCCATGAAAGATTATAAAATTAATTGTTCCACATAAGTTTTAGCTATGAGAAATTATATAATATTAACCTTTATATATATATATATATATAGCTTATATATATATATATATATATATATATATATATATAGCTTTTAGCTATAACAAAATAAAAATATTAATTTCTATAGTTTTCATTTATAGAAAATACATACTTTCTTTCATAGAACTTTAGGCTATGAAAATATTTTACATATTTATTTTCAGGATATAAAAATATATACAAAAAAAAAAAAAAAATCATATAGTTTCAGGTTATAAGAATATATAAAAGTTTTCCATATAGGTTTGGGTCATAAAAATATGCTAATTAATTATTTATATAGCTTTAAGCTATAATAATGTACAAATTATTTTTCATGTAGCTTCAGGACACCAAATACAAATTCTTATATTACCTTTAATTATAAGAATATATATTTTCCTTCTCTACATAGGTTGATCATGATAAACTATATTTTTCATAAACTAACAAGGAAATATTAAATAAATAATAAATTTGTCAGAACTTCTAGTTAAACAACAAAATTTTAAAAACTGTCTATATGAGTCCTACTATGAAATAATTATTAGTAGAAATTTTTTATAACTTTTGCCTTCAAGATATTTTTTGTATAGCTTATGACTATACAAAATTAAAATATCAATATTTTCAAATTGCTGCATTGAGTACAAAAAATATGGCTTATATAACTTTTGGTTATGAAAACATTTTCTATATAGTTTCTACTATACATTCTATTTTATTGTAACATAAATGTATAAATTTATACATAACTTCATGTAATGAAATATTCATTGTATAGCTTTCGGCTATAAAATTTTGTTTTGTATAACTTTCGGTTATACAATATAATTAAAAGAAATTAAAAACTAATATCTTTCATAGCTTTAGGCTATGATTATTTTGTCAAAACAAAAATGTGAAAATTTGTACATAGTTTCAAGGTATGAACTATTCATTATATAGAGTTGTACATAGTTTCAAGTTATGAATTATTTATTGTATAGATTTATAAATACCTTCAGGGTATGAACTATTCATTTTATAGCTTATAACTATATAATATTATTTTGTATAACTTTCATAGCTTTGGGTTATGATTATTTTGTTAGAATAAAAATGTGAAAATTTGTACATAGTTTCAAAGTATGAACTATTCATTAAGTAGATTTGTACATAGTTTCAAGTTATGAATTATTTATTGTATAGATTTATGCATACCTTTAAGCTATGAACTATTCATTTTATAGCTTATGACTATATAATATTGTTTTGTATAACTTCTAGTTATACTATATAATTAGAAATCATATACATAGTTTTTTACTATGTATTTGTAATTTTGTAATTTACCCAAAAACCTCTTATTATAAGGATTGCACATATTTGTTTTTATAACTTCTTATTATGATTTTTTTTCCATGATTTTTGACTAAAAAGAAAAATATATTCTCTAAGTAATATTTGTACATATTTATGTATTCAAATAAAATAAACGAAATAGAAAATCAAAGGACAATTTTATCACACATAAATAAAATAGAAAATCAGAGTATAAGTTTATAACATACCTTTCATGTGAGAAAGAAGAGAAAAAGTTTTTCTATTTGTTTTGCAGAGACAATTCATGCTAATAGCGTGTTACAACAAAATTGAAGAAGAAGAAAAAAATAAAAAAATGATGGAATGCACGGGAAAAATCGAATAGATTTTCATTGAGGGTTTCTCCATTTTATAAGGAGTTACAAAATATATATATGAATAATCATCCACAAGTTACCATAGTGATACAGAATCTTATATTTTTATAACACTATTTACATTTATAAAACCTCCTTTAATTTAAAATTTTAAAAGGTTTCATAATTCTAAAATATTTCAAAGATTTTTTTTGGAATCAAATATTTGGAATTAAACACAAATTTAGAGATAATTTTCAAACTTATCAAAAACAAATTTTGGAACCGAAAGCATAGTAAAAACTAAATTAGAAAATATAAAGTATTTTCTTCCTAATTTTTTATATTAGTCATTCGAAAAGTTTTATTAATCATATATACATACATTAAATTTTACAACTTCAAATAACCCGAATCTAAATTTGACAAAGTCTGAAGTCATATTGACTCATATAAGACCTAAGGGAGTAAGTTGCATCTAATTAGTAAGAAAGAAATAAAATTGTCAACTAGGTAAAATACACTATATATAGAGAGAGAAAAAAAAAAAGAGAGAAAGATGAAACATATTTTCTAATTTCATTCTTATTCCAATTAAAAAAAAAACCAAATATTAACCATGAATATCATTTTCCTAAAAAAATGATATCTTAAGAAAATAATATTACATCCATAAGTGTATATTCATTCTACATCTTTAACCTATAATTGCACCATGTTCTATCATTTTTTGGATTTTTTTCTTGTTTGTTCATGGAAATTTCTCGGATGATAATAGTAGCCTATTTCAATCCTTTAAAAGGTTTCAACTACCGCCACCAATCATAGATCCTAAGGCCCTTACCTTTGACTAGAGGTTAGTCAAACCACATCTCAATGGATAGCATTTGTAATTAAATTGATACTCAATAATGGTACACTATGCAAAGCTCTTTGCTTACATTTATGTTATCTATTTTTTATAGTTTGAAATATATAAAGGTAGTGATAATATGATTTTATGGAACATACTTGAAAAAAAAAAAATTGCTTATGAAAATTATTATAACAATTTTGTTTAAATAATCCTATTTATCTTATGGATTTTCAAAATCATTCTTTTTATTTTCCCTCTCTACTTCCTTTTCCCCAAATTTTCTAAGAACCATAGTTTTACTATTCCATTAATTAAGGTTGAACTCTTAATAAAATGGTCTCTTTGACGGTGTTTGACGTTTTTCAAGCTCTCAATGTTGGCTTGAACTTGTAATAAGTTCATTAATGGTTTTTATTGATTTTTGTGAGTTGTAAAAACCAAATGTTTGTTGTGTGACATTTTTAGGTTAATCTTGTAAGACCAATTTGATTGCATAAATATTGTTTTGTGATTTGGGAGTAGATATAGGCTTGAGGTTGCTTGTAAATTTTCTTTTCAATAGGGGCCTTATGTATGACTCCTAAAGAAAGGGGCATAAGCCAAGGACATAGGATGTGTTCAAGGAGCATTGAAACCAAAAAGATAGGAAAAATAAATGCCTCAAGCACTTAAGAGAACTTCAGCTCATTCTCATCCTATCAATTATTATGTCAAAGGAACTTATCTAGAGAAAATATAGTTTTTGACCAATCAATCCTTTTCAATTTGTCTTTGAAATGGTTATAGCATATTGAAGATCACAATGAAAATATTGTTCTTCTCATTTCAGAAAAAGAAAAGTTGGTGACTTTTCTATGTCTTGTTTTTATATTGTTGATGTTACTTTTTTTTTTCTCTATTATTGTTTCAAATTACGTTTTATTTATCATTGATACTGTTAAGCATTATTTAGAAAAATTTTGATGTCATTGGAAATCACAAGTCTCATGCATTTTATAGGGCATGTTGTTTATCTAAAAAATTCATAGGGGTTACGAGAGGCTTTTTTTTTTTTTTTTTTTTTCTCTTATAAATCAACCGTTTTGTTATGGATATGCTTTGTTAGTATTAAATGCTATAACGGATTTTATACCTTAGAATATAGTATTAGTAATATCAATAGCTTATATGTTTTGTTATTTTAAAGTTTTTCAATTTCAAATTTTTCCTTTTTATTATATTATATTTTTGTAAATTTAAAATATAAATTGTCTACTATAGATGAAAACTAATCCACAATAACGTTACAACAAGTCCCTAGTAGCATTACAATATGTGCTAATATCATTTTTTTTATTTAAAATTAAATATTTATTGATGACTTTTCATGATCATCAATAAGTGCATATAACATTGAAAAGAAAAATTACCATAATAGGTAAAGATAACCATTTTCATAACAGTCATCAATGAACAATAATGATAGGGGAAATTTGACTTAATTAACAAAAGATGACTTAAAGAGATAAACGTTATTAAGAAAAGATAGCAGGAAAAAACAATCATCATTAACTTCACAATGCAGTTTATTCATTGTGTAATTTCCAAACTTTTTGGGGGTTCTATTTTCTCAGACACAGACCCGAACTAAGAGCGGCTGGTTCATGGGCTCAACGGTCTAGGCAGTGGGCCAGCAGATTAACTCCTCCCCCTTTAAGGCTTTAAGCTCCTTCAACTCAAATTTAATACAGCCACTGCCTCACCGTGTGTGTCAACTCATTCATGGACCCACACTATCAAAATTTCAAATTAATGTCTCTTAAATTTTGAATGAACACGGCTGCTGCCAAAATTTCATATCCTCGACTTCCAGTCCATGTTAGTAATGGATAAGGCTAAAAACAAAAAATTTGGTTGAATGTATATGGGTGGAGTCTGGAGACAAACAGCAATCCAAAAATTGGGAGAGCCATCACCCAGGAGAGGCAAAAATGAAAATACAAGGTGGTGGGAAGGGGGGGAAGGGGGGGAAGGGAGAAGAGAGCAGCAATTTTGGAAAGCAGTGTAGGAGACAGGGCTGCTTTAATTGGACTCATCCTTTTCCTTCATCATTATTCCCACCCCCCAACGTTCCTATTTTTCAAAAACATCTTTGGAGCCAATTCTTTCAAATTTCTCTCTCTCTCTCTCTCTCTCTCTCTCTCTATCTTTGTCTCTCTCGTGTTTGAGTCTCTAGTTTCTGCTTTGTATTTGAGGCAGGCACTCTCACCATGAAAACCCTCTAGAAAACATTCTTCCTCAACAAGGCAGTCTTAGAAGAGACAGACGAGACCTCCAATGGGGTGCTTTCTTGGATGTTTTGGATATTCCGCCAAACACAAACGCAGAAAACCCGCACATAAATTCCTACAGGGAGAACAGGTAATCTCATCTATCATTTCAGACTCCATTATTTTGTTTACTTTCTCACCAAATGCCATTATTCTTCCAACTTCGTTGCAGGGGCTTGGATGTTATGAACCTCTGGAATCTTCCATCTCTGTAAAACTCGACATTACAGAGAAACCCATCACCTCAGATTCCGAGTTCAGGTCAGTCGTCGCTTCTTGGCCATTTGGTTTTCTTCTGCTTTTTATTGTTGTGCATCAACCCAGAAAGGCCCGATTCCCCCAAAAACAATGGCAATTTTTTTCTCATTTTTATGCTTTTTTTTTTGGCATGTATGTAGAGATAAACCTAAGGAGCGATCAAGCTTAAGAATTCGAAAGAAGGTTAGCTTTAATTTGAATGTCACAACCTACGAGCCTATACCAACAGATGACAACAGTACAGATAAATTTTTGGGGAGTGATGAGGAGAAAAGCTGGGCAAGGGGCAAAGAAGAAACAGAAAAAGAAAGACCATCCCCTGAAGGGGAGTCAGTTGCCTCAGGAATGAGATCTTACCCCTTGAATTATAGATATCACAATTGTGAAGACGGCTTTGATGAGGACGAGGACTTGGAATATGAAGAAAATGATCTGGATGATGAAGATGAGAATGATGGCGATGAGGATGAGGATGATGATGATGATGATGAAAGTGATGGTGGGGGCAATGTGGATGATCTAAAAACAAGGCAAGAATTCACTAAATTCTGCTCTGCTCCTACAGAATCTCAGAAGAGAGTCACTTTGACTCAAATGGCTGACGAGAAGACAAACAATCTTATGCCTCTTCATGCTTCTCAAGATCAACAACTGAAAACGCTAGGGTTGAATAAAAATGCTCGAGATAGGAGCCAATATGTATATTCTGTACTGAACCCAGTTGAAAATCTCACTCAATGGAAAGAAATCAAGGCAAAATCAAAACCACCATTAAAGAATCAGAGAAAAGAGAATATTGCCATAGTGCAATCGCCACAGGCACCTTTCAATTTTAAAGCTAACAAGCCTCTGTTGCTTGAAAGCCCGGTTGATGCCAGCCTCTCAAATTGGTTGGTTTCATCAGAAATCATGCCATTAAAAGAAAAGTGTGCGAAGACTGATTTCAAAGGTTTCTGAATCACAGACCACAGAAGACCTCCCATGACTTCTGGAATCATAAGCAGACAGATTGTGAATTCAGACTGCCACAAAAGAGTATGAACAAAAGAAAGCAACTGATATTGATATAAAGTTGAAAGAGGACCTTTGAACAGAAGAATTGCAGAAGGTAGCTTAGTGAAGGTAGTGGTGTGAAATAATCTGGGAGTGGTTTTGTGTTCTATTTCCCTGTCTGTGGTGTTTTGTATTTGCATCTTATTGTGTCTTGAGTGATGGTGTTGTTGGCTAATCTTGTACTGCCAAAGAGACTTGGCTATCTTTTGTTATTCCTTGGATTGCTTCTTGACCAATAATACAATATACTATGTGAGATAAATTCTCAATAGATGAAGATATACATGTTTCAGATGAAGATTTTACCTTTCATACATGGTTTTATACTCCATATAGTAACAGAACTTAAAAGACTTACCACTCTGTATTATAGAAGTGAAAACACTATAAAAGTTTATGGAAGTTTAAACCAAACCTTTTTCAAATCATACAATATTCCTTGTTCCCAGTGGTCAAATCTTCACTCTAAATGTGGAACTAATTCATGCAGTTTCATGGAAGTTTATAGAAGTTTAATACCAAAATTTACGTTGCCGTTTCAGAAGGATAAAGTGTAGTGCACACTGGTTTTGGTTGGAACATTAACATGAAGTCTGTCAGTTCAACTATTTGTTTTCTTTAATTCATTTGAGTGGTAAGACCTGGACTTCTTTTAAATCCAGTAGTATATACTTCAAAACAGAGCATTGTGTTGGATCAGATTGGTACAGAAGGTGAACCACTGGAACTTTCTCAAGATAAGGAAATAGATAAACATCAAACAAACAGGAATAGTATTGAAGTAGCTGCTAAGTCATGAACTATGCTGACCATGCAGAGTAATCTATTGAGTGAATATCCAAAAGATACATATCAACATATGTGACAAAAGCAAACAAAAAGCTTAATTGTACAACAGAATATATTACATAAGGAAGGAAGATTGCCGTTATCCTGCTGTCATCCACCTCTATCCCTAAGAAACAATCCATGTGGCTCCTCAGTTGAATGGAAAACCTACCTCAAACCCATTGATGGAATGTATTAGCCTTACCTATGGATAGAAAGTGAAAAAATGTTTCCGTAGCACAAGAGATTGCCTTGCCCTTTATTGGGACCTTTGGTCGTCCATCCTTACAACAGAGACTAGGAAACACGGCTACCTTTATAAGAAAATCATCAAAATCAGTGTTGGAGGATGGCCCTCACGGTTATCAGGCATTTATCTTGTGATAAAAGTCTACATTAGGGTGCAGATGCAAGAATCTGACTCCTCATCATCAGTATCACTCACATCACTGCAGGCACAAATGGGGGAATAAGGAGGGATTAGAACAACATGATACAAAGTTAATTGTTCATATATATTGCAGTTATTCAGTACCAAAGTTGATCACATCACAAATTCAAGTGATTCTCAAATGGAGAAATTTTGTTTTGCAATTTCAACTGCATTGTAATTTACAACTTTAGATAACCAAAGGGCTACTGGTTATTTTTAATTTATTTCTGGTGGCACTAAACAAATTGAAGAATTTAAAAAGATTGTTTGTCTAAAATTTGAGCAAACAAGGAAGCCATACTGAATAAAGGCATGTTTCTAACAAGTGTTCCACCAGCCTCTTCTGCATGTTTTCGTAACTTGTTAAATATGAAAAGCCACTTGCATCTTAGGTATATTCATCTTTTCTTGACAGGCCAACAATTTTGAACACACAGAACAACTATCACAGAGCATTAGTAGAATTACTTAGTCTTGTCACCACAAGTGAACTGGCATACATAAAAACCAGAAATCCAAATACTATCGGTGATTCTTTTGAAAAAAACTCTTCACTCTTTCAAGTTGAATGCACAATCCATCCTTCTACAGTGCATTAAGCAGTATAATATAATTCTTGTACTAGAAAACTGAAAAATGTAGGAACCTTTGTGTTTCTATGGTTCTAGAATGAGTTTCAATTCCTCATACCAATCAACCGTACAATTAAAGAGTTGACTCAATTTTGGAAAACTATTTTTTACACTTAAAGCTATTGTATTGGAAAACAATGAACTAAAGTCAAGCTCAAAAATAGTATATATTTGCATGTTTTCAAAATAAATATTCAACGTGTAAGATTCTCATAATCCACTCCCAGTTAAAGAAATGAAAAGTTATAAATCAAATGAAATAAGTTCAGATAGTAAGAATTTGTGTTTGCAGTTAGATCAAGTATTTGAAGCTATTAACTTAGATTGCACCTAAACAAGCACGGTATATATATATATATATATATATATTGACATATTAAACTGTCAACTATTACAATAATAAATTAAAATTATTTCACCGAATATTGCCGGATTAAACTGTCAATTATTATAATAATAAATTACTATTATTAAAAAATTTCATCCAATATAATAATTGACTGTTTAATCCACCAATAGTAGACAAAAAAGACCATTATAATAATGAGTAATTACCTTTACTACTACAAATTGACCCATTTAAATATGAGCTCAGAAATTACTATCACCTCCCATGAAACCTTTTAAATTCACTACAGATCTCACCATGACACAAATCAGCATGGAGAATTAACAATTCCCTTGCCAAAGTATATAATCACATGTAAATGGAATAACTTACTATGGAAGTTTCATACTTTATTCGTAGATAAAAGAAACCCAAAGTAAATTGAGCATAATTGGGAGCAGAAGACCAAAGTATAAATGAATTGGGTTTAAGTAATTTGATGGTTGTTTCAGAAATTCACATGGATTCACAGAGAAGTAAGTTCTCGGCTTGGTTAAAATCCAGGAAAATTTGAGATCAGCTAAAGATTTGCAACAGCTTACTCTTTATTTTAATCTTGATTTCCAATAAAGCTATAAATTAAACCTAGTTTCTTTAATCTAGAACTCAAGTTTCCAAGGAGCATAACAGCCCAATTTCATTGTAAGATGCAGTAAAGACATGGATACCTGGGATAAAGATGATGGGTTTCCTGCAAAGAATCAATATGGATGCTCAAGAGCTCACTATTCATGCCACTTCAGCATATTTAATGCTGTCAAGGGAAGATTCAGATTGCCAGCAATCTTTTAATGTGATAAGAGACTCTAAGAAACCTCTGCCATGATTATGTGTTACCAGCAGAAAAGCAACTGCAGTGTCTCATTGATGCTGATATTGGGTCCAAGGACACCAAGAATAAAATGTAGAGAAGCTAATTTAGTTTCTGATGCAGCTTTCTGACACATGAGGACCTTTATTGTAACAAAAAGGAGCCTCTTTGAGGAGGCTGATGTTGACATTGGGGGACTCCCTTGAATCAACTGCATCTGGTTATATTGAAACTTCAACAAACCTTAAATTCCTAATCTCTCTAATCCCTCAAGGAATATTTCAAATACCAAGCTATTCTCTAGATTTTCACCCATCACTGCACATTCCTTTCTCATTAAAGGCCATTCTGTGAAAGTGCATTAGCAAGCACTTCCCTAAATGAAAACAGGGGAAACTTGACATAATAGAATTTGTATATTTGATGGAGATCGGGAAGGCTTCAATGGAATGGTCTTGAATTCAGTCCTAGAGTTCCTAAGAGGTTGGACCTTGGAAACAAAGGCTAATAGCGAATGTAACAGCACCAGCTACAGATTGTTTCTGATTCTCTCAGTGGGTGGGCAGCAAAGAAAAATGACACAGTGCATAGACATATGCCAGATTACCATGCAACTTATAAAAACCAACTTCTTAGGTTGAATAAACTTCCATTGATGACTGATAAGCTCAACAAAGAAGAAAAAGAACTCTCATCACATTAGTTCCAAGAATATACAACTCTGTCCCAAAATCAGCCTGATGTCTTTAACAGCTTCTTGCAAGGTTAATTGAAATAAGTGCTCACAAATCACAAACTTCGCCCCGGTGAACATTAGGCCCTACACAGGCCAAAAGTAGCAAATAACTTGACCTAAATTCAACTGAAATGAGTCCCACACAGGCACCCTCAATAGGTTTGGGCCTAGATGGGCTTAAGTCACAACCTCAAACACATAACCAAGAACATGGTTTGTTACTATTAATCATCAGGATCACAGTCCATGTATACTAGGACCCAATTGCCTATATATAAGGCAGAACAAATTGTATCTGCATATAATTGTGGTCAATAAGAAACACCCCGTTTGTTCCTCCTTTTCTCCAACTTCCTTTATCACCTTTGTTGTTTCCTACTTTTTTCAATTACATTTTTTTTTCTATCCTAAAATGCTGAATCTCTTCTTTTTCATTCTTACCTAACCAAAAAAGCAACAAGACAACAAAGAGAGAGGTGTCATTCTTGGGGAGGCTATCACATGTGCCCTTTTCTTTTGTTCTTTGGTTTGTTTTAGAAGGAGCCTAACCACAATGGCTTACCATTCTTTCAATCTCTGATCTCAGACCCTCATTTAAAAGACTAATAGATACAACAACAGAAACTATGACCCCTCCAGTATCGTATTCTCATTTAATGTCTCTGTTTCTTTCTTTGACCCAGTCATTTTTGGACATAGAAATGAATAATGCTAGCAACAAAGCCTTTTCTGATACTCAATTAAGTTGCCAATGTTAGTGTGCAGTGATGAGGCACAGTACACATTCAACCAGAGCATACATCAAAAGAAAAACAATCCAGATTCTCAATGAGGAGAAAACAGAGGCATGAATAGATATATCTTGAGATTGCTGAAGATCAAAATACAGAATCAAAACAACAACTAAGCAACATGGTTATGTTGACTTAAGACAATTCCAGTGTCAGCAAGAAAATAGATGACTGATGAAAGGGACGTAGATGAAAATGTCAGATCTGAAGATAGAACTATTAGGAGGGGGGGGGAAAGAATTCTACTGAAATGAAATAACAAAACTCATGATAATCAGCTCCTATTCAGCCTCACACTTTCAACAGATAGTTCTTTTCTAAAGTCAGATTATTTTTAGGATCAAGAGAAAGAAAACCAATACTTTTACATTCTAAGGGAATCCACTAAATAAAACTGTTGGGGAAATAAGAATAAAAAATATATAATTATCTGCACCTATCTATCTGCCTCTCTCTCTCTCTCTCTCTCTCTCTATCTATCTATCTATACGCACACATACCTATCTATCTATACGCACACATATCTACCTATCTATGTATCTACACACATATCTACCTATCTATGTATCTACACACATATCTATCTATCTATCTATCTATCTATCTACACACATATCTATCTATCTATCTATCTATCTACACACATAACTGACTACAAATGTGATTAACAAATGGCATGGTTCCTGATCTTGTTTATCCTATGCTTGCAGAAATGCTGCAAACTGCATTATTGATACCACCAGAAAAAGAAGTTCCAGTTCTGCTGCTATCATGCCCAGAGTGTCTTAATGGAATTAAAGACACACTGAAAATTGGTACTTAATGAAAAAAGACCGATAAAGTCTAGAATCATGAAGAATTGCAGGAATTTCCAGGTCTGCTTTGATAATTATCCATGTCACAGCTCAAGGCTGAAAGGAATGATTATTATGATGAAGAGGTCTAGAAATGCGTATAGGAATAAACTACCCTTGATCACCATTCAGCTCTATCTAGAGCCATGTCCCCTCACCATCCAACAATTGACAATTTGACATGATCCAAAAGGTAAGTTCTTTATATCCAGGGTCAATCATCCCTGCTCAATCATCATTATATGTGAAGAAAAACAGGACAAGAAAGGGCACAACATGGTTACATTTACATGGAAAATGGAAAACCAATAGCGATACATGGTGAGACAATAATATTCACATATAGTCATATTTTACCTGATAAACATATGACTTGGATTAAGCCATTTACACTTTTATATGAAGATAGGAATTGCATAACTTTGAAGATGAAGCTCAATAAATGTAATACGTAAAACATTACAACTAATACTACCCTGTCTATCTCTATCTTATTAAATTTCCTTATCCATATTCATTTTCTGTGCAAAAACAACTATTCTTGTCATAATGTCTCCACTACTTTTTGACCAGTGTTGACATGTGTAGGATATCAAAGGTTTAGCTTTAAATTCTGGATGCATTTGGGTCCATGCCTGACATGTATATAGGTGTATGAAGAATGTTGCATGACATACACAACGCTCCTCTTAGAAGTAATTGTTCCACAGCTACAGATCAGCAAAAAATTACTCATTTAAGATGTTCAATGACATTAGATTGACTTTTTCTTATTTTTGGAAGTACTTTCCTTCCACAGTTGGGTTCATTGCAGAATTTCAAGAGACACCCATTTGTTCTAAACCAAAATGAATTGTTCAGTCAGATTGAAGAGAACCCATCTAGGGAACAAGATAACAAGTTTTGGAAAAACTCACAACTAAAAGCAAAGCCAATTTATACCACTTAAGAAGAAAATTGGAAACATACGGAATTTCTTCTCGGTGGTTTTTACCATAATTAAGTATATGTGGACAATTAAATTTGCAAGCAAACATTACCTTGGTTGAAATTCGAGAACTTCCACGAGCTTATTCCCATTCCTATCGTTCCACTGGACTTTCCTCCGTACTTTGTCCTGCCTTCTCGACATCCCACCTCTTCGTGGTGGCAACAAAGAATTTGACTCACTGTCCTCCCCATCATCACGATTTTCGATTTTTGGTGAGTCTAAAGCAACCAGAGGCTTATTTGTGCAGTTAATAGGGTCCTTAACATCCATATCTGTTGACAACCGCACTAGTCCAGAATCTTTGAATTAATTTAGGAAAACATACGCCTTCTGACGGACAACCAATACAAAAGCCTGAGATTTTGGATGGATAATAAAAAATTCCATTCACCCAATCGCAAAAGATCCAGAACCCTGAAACCCTAAACCTAGATTCCAGTTATGCAAATAATGCGTCGCACAAATTCCAGATTTTCTAATTCTCCAATGAGGTCAACGCACATTTCAATATGATACAACCTCCAAGATTCAGAGATGAAACCAAACCATGATTCTGACCCCGAGATATCATTCAGATAAAGATAAAGAAATCCGTTGACCTGTTTGATTGCAGAGAAAACTTGGGAAAACGAAAAGAAAATAAAATAAACTTTTCAAATCTTACGTTTTTCTTTTTTTGCCCCTCTGCTTTCACAAAACGAAAGGGTCAGTTTAATTGACCCAAATATCAGAAACCGTTGAAAAGAGAATCTTGTTCAAACAATGAGGGAAAATAGAAGGATTCAAAATCATTCTTTGTTCCGCTTTCCTATCTTTTCTCGGCAAACAAACAGTAAAAATAAATGAGGCGTGAAGGAGAGGAAAAAAAAAACACACACAAACGAAACAAAAGATGAAGATATATGAGGCGGAGAAGGAGAGCCGTTGGATCAGAAATCAGGAGGCGAATAAAAAAGGCGCGGGGGTGGAGATCGGAGGGTGAGCATTGGAGGGACGAGGGTAATACGGAGAGAGATCTGAGGTAGGTTAGTTAATCTCGTTATAAATAAAATAGGGACAGCTTGTGATTGGTCAGTTCTTAATGATAGATGCGTGATACGCTGGTGATCACACTGGCATGCGTCAGTTTTGTGCGAATGCTCTGTGCGCTCGTACGAATGTGTCTATCATTGGTGCTTTCTGACCTCATCCCCCATCTTTATTTTTTTATCATTTATTTTTGGAATATTTTCTTGGGTCAATTTAAGGTACCATTTGCTTTTATTTTTTTTTTTTATTTATTATCATTTTAGAAAAGTACATGCCTCCGTCACATCCTCCACATAGAAATAATATTTAGTCTATTTTTTTAAAATAAATTTTGTGAATTATCCTAAGTCATCACCCCTTGGTCAAAATTATCATCTAGTAGAAATAGTTGTACCATTATTCATTATCATGAATTATAAAGTAATTTAATAATTCCATTTGCATAATTGTTTGAAGCATTGATGGCTTCTGCTAATTTAGGACATATTTGATAAATATTTTTATAAATAATTCTAAAAAATTATTTTAAAAAATTATTTTCTAAAATAAAAAATCTATTTCGAAATATAAATTGTTTTTAATCTATTTTTTAATATTTTAAATAAATTTTAAAAATAATTTTTATATGTAATATTTTATTTTTAATATAATTTTTTTTTAAAATAACTCTAAAAAATAATTAAAAAATACTATATTTTTTGTTTTTAAAATCAAAAAATAAAAAATAATTTTTTCATTATCAAACATATTTTTGTGTTTTTTGTTTCTGTTATAAAAAAATTATTCTAAAAAAAATCATTACTTTTTCTAAGGTTTTAGATTTTTTAAAAATTTAAAAAAATAAGATAAAATAAATTTAAAATCAATAAATTATTTTTAATTATTACTTTAAATTTATTCTCCTAACTCAAATTAAATAATTTTAAATATATATATATTTTTTACCAATTTTAATTATTTTTTAAATTTTCTATAATGAAATCAAATATAAAAAAAAATTAAATATTTTTACTTCTTTTGCAATTTCTTTTTTCAATAGTTTTGATTTAACTGTTAGATGGTTAGTCATCATTTGACGGGACGGCTGTTTTCACTACTTTACAAAAGCTGGCGGTCAATAGAAGCCATGGTGCGAATAAGGACAAGATTATATTCTCAGAGTGGGAGGATTATCTGAAGCCGTCGGGTCTTAAATTAATTAAATAATTAATTAATTTAATAGTAGACTCGAGAATCTGAAGAACTCATAAACAATAATTGTTGAATTGGCAATTTGGCAGTGTTAGAAGATGGATGTCATTTACAATAATTGAAGGCTTGGCACTGTAGAGCATGTGATCCATGCTTTGATTTATGCTATGCAGTATGCACCACTACCAATCTTATGGTATATATTGACTTCAATTATTCCTAGATTTGTTTTTCTTTCCACCACACAAGGTATTCCATGTTAAGAACATGTTTGAAAATTTATTTTTCAAAACAGTTAAAACAGTTTTTTTTTTTTTAATTTGATCTTGAAAGCTATAATATGTATTTTAATTATTTTATGTTATTTCACTTTTTTTTTGGATTATTTTCAAAAATAAAGATATTAATATAAAAAATGATTAAAAATAATGCATTATAGGTAAAAAATATATATATATTATTTTTAAAAAATATTTAAAAGGGTCAAACTATAATGCAAAAATATACTTTTTCGATACCTATTGAAAATGTATCATCAATTAGGAAATGTCACATATACATTTTCTAGTTTCAGTGTTTGTACTTTTATACCTAGATTTCATTCATTTGTACCATCATTGCACGACCTAGATCTCACCATACATGTTCAATGATTTGAATTCCTTATCCGATAGGTACCAGTACCATAGCATTTCCCCAAGTTCTGAAATCAGCTTTTGTTTTAAAAAAGATCATAAAACTAATTTTGAAGTTGTTCGGAAAAATTATTTCTTTAAAATTATTTTTGAAAATGTTTCCAAATATGTTTTAAGGTTTTTTTTTTTTTTTTTTAATTATATGATTAAAAAAAAGTACCAAAAATACATAAGTTCGTACATGTTTGGACTTGGGCACAAATCACATGGGTGGATAAGGAGAGACGACCAAATCCTTTTTGCACCAGAGAAAAAGGAAACAAATGGTTGTTGAAGGCAGGCAGTTCAAGTTTGGTTTTGTTTACATGTAAAGCATATGTGAGCCTTGGAGCTTTTTCATAGTGGTTGCAGAGAAAGTGATATAAAATTGGCATGGTGTGGAGTAGGTGTTTGCTTCAAAGGTTTCCTAAACATGATTGCTACATGGGACTTACAATTCACTCAAAGTTCTTACCAACCCAAACATTTAACTAAAATGTTCAACACTGCATTTCTCAGCTCATCACCCTTCAGCCCCAATGTGTAGAGAGGGAGAGAACTAGGCAGAGATAAAAGAGATTACCCAGAATGGCGTGCTTTGAAAGGGCTTCACCAGCGCTGAAGGAGATCCTGCTCAAGTTGTGCCGGTAAGAATCCTTTGTCTATGGGAAATGGCAACACAACATCAGTGTTATATTTAACAGGTGTGCAAAGCATTCATGTAATTTTCCTTTTTCTGGTTTGCTGATGAATTTTAAGATTGTCACTGCTATTTATGTAATTCTTTATCTACCTCTTTTTTTTGCTTTTGTCCAAATTGCTCTGCAACTATGACTACTGTGTGTGACAATGTTTAAGCAGTTGTGTGTTCATCCAGTGTGGACCAGTGTGAGTCATTATAACATAAATAGCAGTAGAAAAACAGAAGCTCTTATCTACTTTCTAACTTGTATCATTTGAATATTAAAGGATAGGATGATATTTTGTAGATATTAAATCATCAGTAACAGTAAAAGAAAGCGATTAAGTTAGCAGAAAGAAACAATAGTAATTTCATTTGACGACTGTATTCCAGAGACCAAACCCAGGACAGAGATTTTCATTTTGATATTTTGGATGGCAAGTGTGGCAGAGTAAATAGTCTAAGCAATCCATCATTCTAAAGAACTGAAAATGTAGGAGCTAGGAATCAAACAGGACATAATGGAAGGTACAGAACTGCACATATGGATGAGGAAGCCATATGTAATTTTCACCTTTGGTGGGGACCTCTTGAGCACTCGTGCTGTTTGGCAGACAAGAAAATGTGATTTACAGGTAGATACCCAGTGAATAATGTTCCAATGATTGCCCTGTGGGATGAAGCTGTTCTCTTCTTTCACTTTGGTTGGTAGTTACAACATTTTCCACCAAGTGGGTAAGGGGGATCTGTCAATTCTTGTCTTCAAATTCTGAAGTCAAAGATCACCAACTTCAGTGGGAAGATGGCAACCTTCTAGCACGTTTTATCTTCAGTTTCAGTCATCCAGAAATGAGAATCTGCCATTTCAGAGTGTGGATAGGGTGCAAAACAAAAAATCACTTTTAGTGCCCTGCATTTTTCAATGAAAAATGAGTCATTGTAATGCTTTGTGAGAGTTATGAGGTGCATTGAACCTTTAAATCAAACATCACTCAGTAATTATTAACCAACTTACAAAAGTTTAATCTTCTTTAAAGTACCTATCATCAGTTAATTTGACAAGCTCTCATTAACCTCCTAGTTTAATAACTCAACGTTAGTAGAATCAATCTCATGGATATTTGCCATTGTTCCTGCTGCAAATGTTTCAGTATGAATTATCTGTTTTGCTACATACAATTTCATTATTAAAAAACTAATCCTCTATTTGGTTTCCTGAGAAGATGAAGGAAAAGAAAAGAATTTTTGGATCTTCGTGGGAATGAAAATGCTGTTGTAGTATTTTTGAGGTTTCAGTATTTCTGACCATCTTCTCAGCAGCCAAATGGAGCATGGAAGAAGTTTGATTAGTGCAGAACAAAATTAAAAGTACACTAATGATCAAGATTACTTCTTTCATGGCAGCACTGAGAAGCCTATGGAGATTGATCACCACTTGTATGAATTTGGGTCGGTGGAATACCATGTCCAGGTAAAACCTTTGCCAAGCTTCTCGCATACTTTAGATACTATACTTTAAATAAGTTTTCCGTTGTTTCCCCCCGATCTTGATTGACCCTTCACTAAATAGATTAATCAACTGCTCCATCATGTATCATCTATCATTTTTCATGGAAAAGTTACATATTCAAAACCATGAGATAATCTAGACTCAGGAATTACTCAGTTTTGGGAATAAGGTGCATCCTAGGTAAAAATATTTTATCATCTTGGAACCATTTCGAAATATTGACAAATAGTTTCAGAATTCCTGACATTTCTGTGTTTAACAGTCTTCTGCATCTGATCCACATGATACCTACTTGTCAATAGCTACCCCACTACTGTCCCAAGGAGTTCTGCCCTCACATGGCCTTTCACATTACACCATAGAGATGATAAAGGGAATTGTTCTGATGTTTTGGAGATTGTTGAACCTGCAAGAGAGGGATATCAGCTCACTCTAAGACTTGATCTTGCTAAAATTCCACAAGGCAAAGGTTTGGTAATTTCAATTGACCTTAGTAATCTAACAATAGTTTATTAGTACACAGATGCATTTTCTTATACCAGTTATATTATTTTTATTATTATTACTCTACTACTACTGTCATTGTTATATATATTATTATAATTCATATTCTTCTGAGTGAACAGATCTATTTGGAAGATGAATTAAATACTCAATTTAGTTGCTAAGAAGAAGGACAAAAAAAAAGTAATATGAATTTTAACAACTTGCGACGGGATGGTGGTTTTATAGGATTCCAAGAAGAGGACTAGATTAAGTCTTATAGAAACTGATGTAAGTGGCATATGATACTGAGATCAACTTGAAAGAGTAAAGCAATATCATGATATTTGAGAACGAACTGTCTCATTTTTACATTCAAGAAGAGATATCAGCATGCATCATCACATTTCCAACAGTGGGCTAAATGAAACAAAGCCAGACATAAATTAGGGATAAACCATGTGTGGAAGAAGAAAGCAGATGAAGTGTACCAGCATTTTAGCTCCAAGAAAATCTCCATATTCCAGCTTCTTCCCAGCATGGATGTCTCAGGATTTGGGTTGGAGCATCCATCCAAGAATGTTGACTCTAAGCATTCTGAAGGAAATAGCATAAGGCTTCTAGTTATCCCAAAAACAAGTCATCGAGCTTAAGTTAAAGCACCAGTTGTTAGACAGAGAGATAAGCAGGTTAAGCTTGTAACATTAGTATTAAATCAACAAAAAAAATACAAGAAAAGTCCCATTGAGACTTATAATAAGTTCTCCATCACACCTTGTGAGTTCTAGAATCTTCTAGATTCACCAAAATAATGTGTCTTCTCATACTATTGAGTTGTAGTGGAAAAATAATAGACAAATAAAATACTTACTAGAAGATAACATTCTTATTCTTGAATGCAAAAAAAGTACTCATTTGAAAATCATTTAGTGAGTTTCTAATTGTGTCCATGGATGTCATGTTCCAGACGGTGCAAAGGTAATAGCACAGATTTGCTCAGTACAAGCTGTAATCCTAAGCTCTCAGCTGAAAGAAATGTTGCAGAATGTCAATTCACAGGACACATCACAAGGGATGTACAAACCAATCAAACTTGTCTATCATCCACGAGAGCCTTTCTTTGTCATCAGGCAGGTAATTTCCATGTCTCAAATAACCTTCTTCTTTGGGAAAATTAAGACTTGGCCAATATAAAAGAGAAATAGCAAACTAAAGTATGCCTACGACAAAAACACACCTAAAAAGGACAAAAGAAAAGCCTCTTTAGGACACCTGTTCTTATTAAGAAAAAATGGCAATTCCCGAAAAATGTAAAAATGGTTATCCAGCTATTTATCCCATCACAGAACTTGGCCAAAATTTCAAAGTATGAAAGATTCAAGGTATAATTTGTAGGTCATTTCTACCATAACAATTGGCATGTCAGACACTTGTTCAGTGTTCACAGCAGAAACAACATATATATAAAATATATGTTCATGTCAACCAATGTTCAACACCAGTTTATACACCTAAAAACAACCATGTTTACTCACAAAAGTTGTGCAAAAGAAAAGCTGTATCATGGTCATGGCATTTTCTTTCAGCTTACAACACCTGCTATGAAAATTATTAAATTCTGCAAACGAGCACAAATTCAAACATAGAGAACTATCATATTCATCGACACATAGGTGTAGTCGTGTCCTCATGTCTCAATTTTGAGGAATTGTCATGTCCTACACTTCTTGACAGTCTTAGAATGCAACACTTTTTTCTTTCCTCATATCAAAGATTTTAAAATTTTCAACAATTTGAAATTTCAACTGATGTTAACCTTGGGTTTCCAGTATTTTGACCAAAATTCCTCAAGATTACAGGAGTCCAACTAAAACTGAAGCTGATAATGTGAAACTTAGTATCATGACTTGCAAGGTCATAACCTCTATTATTTACTAATTTGGAATTTATACCACCCTAAATAATATTTGGTTGTGTTTATTTGAACCTATTTAACAGTGGCAACTGAAGCCCTTCTCAGTTATAATATATAAAGTAACACTGTATGAGTTATAATTTCTTATGCTACTAGAATTGTCTAAACAGAAGTGGATTTGTCTATTTGACAGCCACAAAAGATCACTGCAGTATTTCCAATGCGCTTCAGAGAAAATTCAGATGTGATTATTGCAACCGCCTTCTTTCAGGTTTGTGGCAGACAATTATTACAAAACTAATGGTGTTCTCACGATTTCTAGAATTGAAATCAAATTCTGCTTCTAATTCCTTGGAATAACAGAATTTTTTTGACCAGGAACTCATGGATGTGGGAAGTTCAGAAGCATGGGCTAAAGCACCTCCTTGCACCTGGTCACCCATTCCTCCTCCTGAGTTGAGAGGAGAGCTTTTTGAAGATTTGAGCACTAATGGAGGATTTGTCTCTTTTGGTATTTGCTAGACATACAATATTAAAACAAAGCCATCTGCAGTATAGTGTAGTTCTAACTACATTATGGTCATCTAATTAAAAGATGGTCACACACCATTGCATAACTAACAAACTTAAAATCACATGCCCCAGCCACAAGTAACTGAAACATAAATCATTCACCTGAAACTCAAAAGTGACATCTATTTTTGTTCAAGAACAAACCTTTTGAGATTTTCCTAACCTACCTAGCGCTTTTCAATGTATAAAAATAGCAGTTTTTTCTCATGACCTGGGTCTGAGAAGGCTTTTCTTAAATTATCTTTGCGTGACCTATTTGCAGATATTTTTTCACATCATGTTGAAGGTAAGCAGCTAGACAAGACAGTGTGGAGTCTCTGAACTTTTATGCCTGTGTGAAATATCATGTAAAGGTAAAACTTCATTCTGGTTGTTTATGGAATTATCAAGGACAGGTGTTCTTGCATCTTTGGACTGAAAAGATTGTGCAAATAGTGTACCAGAGGTTTCATACAAAGAAGGATGAAAAACCGCTTGGAAAGTTTAGTTGAGGTAATGAAATGAAAACCTTAGAACAAGTGGTTTGACAGTAGTTATACTAAGAAACCTTTTCTTTTTCTTTTATACTTCTTCACATTAACAAGCATATTGAGACTGAACCAGTACTTCAATGTTGCAAAAAATGAGCAAATCCAATTGAACTGTTGGAGCTGAACAAGAAAGAACCACTGATTTCTGGTTTTGCAATGAGCAGGTTCTGCAGAATGCAAGCATGGAAGAAGAGCAGCATATTCAGAAGGTTGAAGGTATGCTTCAGTTGATGAATCTTAAAAGATAATAACAAATATAAGTAAATAAATAAAAAAGGAAAAAAATAAAGAAAGAAATGTAGGAAGCAGCTGGTTTCTATTGTTTTCAATGTTTAAAAACTTGATGAAGAGCTTGGCTCAACCCACTATTCATCTGATTATTTCCTAATTATTTCAAGCAAAAGTTTTGCAATAGGGAATTATGGAAGAAATAATGACCACATAAGGTTTCTCTTAGCTGTTGGTATTGACTATATTATTTTATTCATGAACGTAAATGGTCTGATGCAGGATGTAGGTGTGTAAGGAAGCTGGTCAGTTTATCAAGATCAAAAGTTCTCAATCGAAGATGTCATTTCACCAAGAAGATCCGATCTCATATTAAAATCCATGGATTCAATCGTTTTCGCCAACAGTGGTTGACTATGCCAAAGTTTTCCCTGGCAAAATATACCAAATTAGATTAATTTCTATTTCATTATCAATAATCAAATATATAACCATGTTGATTATTGTCATAACTTCACAAGTTTTTCTTCATTTCTTTTTTCTTTTTTCTTTCTTTTCTGATCAGTCCATCCCTGGATCTCCATTGCTTCTTTTGTCACAATATTTGTGTTGAGGGGCATAAATTAATAATTTCAGGAAATTTTCAAGAAAGTTTAACATTCTTAATCTCTCGTGTGCTTTACATTTTAAAAACCAAAATGTACAATGTGTCTGTTGGTCTACTACACATTTATAAAAATGATTCCCCATTCAATTCTCACACCACCATTTGTTAATCATAAAATCATAAAGCACAGAAGAAAGTCGGTACATATCAACATCTAAGTTGTAAGCAATACATGAATAAAAAGAATTTCCAGAAACAATACCTTTGACGAAATCAAATCTATTTAACAAGTATTTCAAGCCAACATTTAAAAGGAAATGGAAAGTCCTACTATTGCAAGTAAGAAAAATGGGTTTCTCTTGGATTTTACCATGAAAACCTGTTATAAATTCTAAGTCAGAAAGATTATGGCAACAGACAATTCAAAGAGGCACCGCATTGAAGTATGACAGAGTGATTGGCAATTTACACTACAAACATAATATTCTAGTTTAATCCAATTTACAGACGCAAAGGAAATGGAAAATTAAGAATAATCTGACCCAATCAATCCATTTTCCGGAAGACAACATATATATCTGGTTTTGAATTGATCATTGCCATAACAAGATCACTAAGTGCTAAAATAAACAAGAATCAAGAAGTCTGAAAGAGAATTGCCTCAAAGCTCCTTTGCTGACATTGACTCTTTTGCATGTTCATATATGAATCCCCTAAATGATTTGCCTCGTTTTGCTCAACTCTGTAATTTGAGAGCAAGGAAAATAATGAAACAGCAAATGCAACTTGTTTGGCACAAATTAACTCCCACAGTAGGTGCTAGTCATGATACACATGCTGACGAAGTAGAGGGATTTTACCCATCTCTTCAGTAGAGCTTTCAGCTTATGATATTTTGTATGCCTTGCTTCTGGACTTGATTTCCAAGTATTTAAGTTAGTCATCCTATCTAGCAATAGTGTCTAACAGAATTTTGGAAAGCCTTTCATGTTTCACAAATGCTTTGACAAGTGAGGGCACCTTTGAAGGATGATTTACTTGAATTCCAGTTAAGTATCAAATCATAAAATCACAATGGTATTGTCTTACTAAGGATTCTGTCAAGATGTCCCCTTCTAAACATATCCCTGGGCTTTGATCTCCAACACAGGTAATACACTCCCCACCCATGACCAACATAACCATTACAGACCAGATATGGTGCCAACTGAACAGCCATTCAATATAGGTCATATGATTGCCTCCAAGTTGAACAAGGAAGGCTCACCGCAAAGGGTGCTATGCTAAACACAGTGAAGCTTTTTGATCAGTAGAATCATCAAAGCTCGTTATTAATGCTAATTAGGAATTGTCATTAAGAAATAGTGCTATTACAGAATTATCTTATATGACTGATCTTCAAAATTAGAAGTCAACTAACTGTGCTCTCAGCTGCTGGCACATGGCCTTACAAAAAGGTGCCATCTAGAGTCATTTAAAACTTGAAGAGCCTGAAAATATACACTGTTTGAAGACATAAATATCCACTGCAACCATGAAATGTGACATCAACTCTGTTTCATGCACTGAAATGGAAGATAGAATTACAACAAAAGAAGTTGAACCCCAAGAACTTAATTCCAATGAACAGCCATTGGCACTGGACCTTGATGTGGTCATTCTCAGTTGCATGTCCACTGCTTTATTCTCTTCTATTAAAAAAAAGGACCTTTAACAAAGGATAAATTTGTGAATAAAATAAGGATAAAAATCACAGTTGATGAAATGAAGTCTGAAATCCATGAAAATCAACAATGGTGGAACATTCTACAGGTCTTGCAAAAGAAAGAAACTATATTTTACAAGAACAGACTGTTGATGATTCCAGGAGAGAAGTTAAGAACCTTTCTCGTCATACAAGTGCAACTGATTCTAAGTTTGATAAATTGGACAAGACAGTAATATATCTATCTTGCAAGGTACTAAGTATTAAAAACTACAGTGTGCCACCACAATTAGTATGATGAGTGTCTATGATATCAAAAGCCAGCAAATTTACATGCCATGGAGAAATTTCATAGTAAGAATAAAATTTTACTCAAGAAAATCTTACTAGAGATACAGAGAGATCTATCTGCCAAAGGCCAATGAAAGGATCAACATAAAATTAATTCCCTTAACATCCCAAAACCATCCATCTTAACCTCAGAAATAGCTCATCACTTAATGGAAGAAAGTTCAAATATTTTCTGTTTCTAGAAGAAGCTTTTGTAATGTGCTGTAATCAAGTCATTAGATGCAAACTACATGGTATTGACTTAGGTAAACTATCCACAACTGAATTGTATATAATAATTTTCTCTACACAAGGAAAAATCTTTGCCCTCTGACTTGTTAAAGAAACAAAAGAAATAAACCAAGCAAGCAAGCAAGAAATTACAAAGCTTATGCTGTAATACACACACATTGGGGACAATGTACCTTGAGATGTGAACTACATGGCATTGGCTTCAGTAAACTGTTCCTTGCTGAATTGTGTATAAGAATTTTCTCTATACAAGGTAAAACTTAGGCCTTCTGGCTAGTTAAAAAACAATGAAATATAGCAAGCAAGAAAGGGCCAAGCTTGTGCCAAACATCAATACACACACATTGATAACTGTATATTAATATGTTCTTTAATTGTAGGTTTGAAACACAATCAATGCAAGAATCCATCAATCCAGTCAATCACGGGATGGTAGATTCTCTACTCGGAGCAGAGCATGACCATACTCAGATTCTTTATCTTGATCCCCAACTTCAGAGCAATTGGTACTACTCCAGGATAACCCAGTCATTTGCAACTTTATGAAAGTAGATCCTCAAAATGGTCCCAGAAGTCCTGCTCTCATGTGTATGCCCCTATCAGTAATGCATAATTGAGAGGTACAGGGCAAAAACAAAAGAGAGAAAAACAATAAGGTAACTGTTTTTCCTTGACTTAGATACTATTTTTCTTCTCTAAACACAAGCTGGGGGATAAATTCAGGAATTATTTCCACCATCTAACTTTCTTTTGAATAGAAATTGCAGCCATATTGTTAAGATGTCCATGAAAATGAATAATTTGGCTAATGATCCCCAGTTACCTATTTCACTAGACACAATTATAGGTTTCAGGGTGTTCCAATAATCTAAACATACCATATGTTACTCATCAATAGCAGAAAAATGATCATAACAGTTTGCTTTCTTCAATACTGAAATTATTTACAAGAACAAGATGTTAGAATATGGCTACAATCCAGTTTTTGAGCCCTGTGCTCATGGACTAGTGTGTCCATGTAGATTTAACTATTTGATATCATGGAATACAAATTTCAATTGCACATGTGCTCAATCTGCTTTATTTATTTTTTGATTCATCCATGTCAATTTAAACTATGTGCACCATATTTCTAAGGAAATTATTTATAGGGAAAAGACAAAAGCGAGATTCTGCAAACAGCCACAGTTTTGCATATGAAGTCATGCATTTACTTCTCTTCACACTAGAAACACTTGATAAATTTTTAAAAAACACAGTGGCTTTATCTTGCAATATGGAAACATGTTACAAGTAAAATTTTCATAATATGATCCATTTTCCATCATTTAGTAAAAATATTTCCATCAAGTGGTTTCCAACATTTTTACTTGACACAAGGAGAAGCATGATAAATACTGATCATCATTATAGTTTTAATCAGTGATGCAATCTTATCTTTCTCAGCCCACCGTAATTAGAAAGGGAGATACTTCCTCAGTTTCCTATGAGCTGTAGGCAGTAATAGTGCAAACTATGGTTGCTGTAAATTAAGAGTGTTCTTGGCCAAATGACACTTCAAAATAAACTTATGCTATGCAGGTTACTTCTACCTTCCACTCATTAGGCTTCAGACACTTGTAGACCTAACAATCATGTCCACATGCTAATGACCCTTGCTTTATGAACATATCAACCTGTGTTTGCTTTTGAAACATGTAGATGAATATTTGCTTTGCATTTAGTAATTTAATAATGCAGTTTCCAACTTGATGTCCACAAACTTTATGTAGAAACTCATGCTAGAATCTGGGTCATGATTCTCAAATTCAAATAAAAATTAAATGAGTGGCTAATAACTACTTTCTGAATCATCAATCTTCTCCAAACACCTCCATGTATCTTCACTAAAGGCTGTAGAACCAAGAACTGGCAGGAAAGTAAGTCTGAAGGAAAAATCCCCTCAAGCAGATAAAGGCATCATTGAATGACAATAGGCATCCATATTGCTATTGCAAGTGCAACAATTAATCTTTAGCAGAGCTACATTTCAACAAATGACCCAGAATTGGAGCCTTAAAGCAAGACCGTGCAGACTTCCCATGAACCTAATTTGCTATACTTGAATAACCGAGATCAATCAATCAATCAATCAAAAGATATACACATCATGCATGCGGTCCACCTTCAGTAGTTCCTCAAACTGGAATTTGACCATCATTATTTTCAATAATTACAAGTAAAATTAACAGTAAAATCAAAATGGAACAGCCAGCTCATGATTAAAAGAATCTGAGAAACAAATTCTGTATGCCAACAAGTAAATGGAAGAAAAAGGTCAACACAGCCTACCTGTAGAGAAGTAACAAACAAAAAATCCCCACATGATAATATTTTCTTTGGTACCATGATACAAGCTCACTCAACCTCAAATTCATGAAGAATACCAAAGCTCACTCAACCTCAAATTCATGAAGCAAGTCAGGCTCTGACAGCAATGATCCCGTCCCATCGGCATGCCTCAAGTTCTGGTTAGAAGACAAGGTACCGAACAACACGAGACATGTAGTCAAGACTCCAATTGCATGCCCAATAAACAAAAGATTCATTAAAGCCACACCCCTCAAGCTATCATCTTCAAGATCACATACAACATCACTCAAAAATTTATGACACCCCTTCAATGAGAATACGTCAGAGTACAATGACAGCCCCGCTTGCAATAACCATGTCCCCTTAAACACAATCCCGGAACACAACAAAAACTCGGCGAAGAAAGCAGTAGGCCTAATTGATAGATACAGGCAAGAAGCAGCACAAAGGAGGGTCAATCCACCTAACCACTCGTACACATCTTCGCCCAGGCCATTAATTCCCTTACCAATCACCGAATACTCGGCGACAAACGAAATTGCAGCGAAAACAAATACCAAACTCTCGTGAATGAGAATATGGTCAAAATTTTCCCGTAAAACGATCAAAACGGCAAGTATCCAGAAAAGCAAAATCACCACTGATCTCTGGATGAAAGCGAATCGATAGATGGGGTGCCCGGAAAATGTCAAGAAAAGGAAAACGTCTGCAAATGAAGCAATGGGAAGGGCGATGATGAGGACGTAAAAATCCAAATTTTTCCACCTGGGATTTGAGAAATACCATAATTTCGACCTGTATTGAGATGGGTCTTTGAGGTAGAGAGAGGAGGAGCAGAGAAGACGGCGAATGCCCAGGGGAACGAGGAAGAGTGATGCTGTGAAATTGGTTGCCAGTGATCCCATCTCCTATGATTTCTTTTTGGTCTTTTGATCACAGTTGTGGGATATAATGAATAAGAATTTGATAGAATTCAAGAGAGAAATCTGGGATCCCAAGATGAAGAATTCATCACCTTGACGCGCTGAGAAACGTTGGATTGACAGAAAGATTCAACTCTGAGGAACGCGTCTTGGCACATAAGCAGAAAACGACGTCCTTAGCAGTGTAAATCAAACGGTGTCGTTTTATAGTGATGAAAACGGAGATACTAGAGAGGGGTTTTGACGTTCACAGAAGTTTAACAACATCGTCTCATCGGGGAGTGCAAGAAAGAGGGACACACAAATGGTGTCGTTTCCATTGTAGGGGAGAACAAAGAAACTAATAATCAATATGATTAAGATATAAATATTCAAAAACTAATAATCCCAAGAAAAAATAAATAGAAGAATTAATAGAAAAAAAAAATTTTAAAAACTTGAAGTTATCTATTTCTAACAACATGGAGAGTGATCCGAATTAGAATCACGGTGATTATGATAAACTTGATATGGATATATAAAAAGTTTAATACGAGAATTGATGACATTTACAAATTTCTACGCATGATATGTGATACTCTTCCCTTATATGTCGATCATTCTTAAACTATGTTTCATTAAAATTTTACTAAAAGAAAGCTTATGGGAAAAATTCTTAAAGAAAGAAAAAAAAATGTAATATTTTTTAATGGCTTAGACTATAAAACTGTCTTAGTAAAAGTCTTGTTAGGATAATCTATGGGACAAAACTCAGATGAAGGTAAAAAAAATTAAAACAAAAAAGTACCATGCACTAACAACCACACTATGTAAACATAGTTGTATTGTAATGCATTAGCTTGAAAATATTTTAATATTTGTATTCCAATGTCATGTCTTAATTTCTTCAATGTAAGAGATAGTAATGTCTTCATGAATACACTTTTAGATTATGACATGATCATATATATTAACAAAGATCAATTTCATAACTTTTCCAGAATTTGTAAGTGTAAAATAATTTAGAAGAGATATGTTCCATTCTATCACATTTTACATATTATCTTTTAATTTGTGCAATGCAAACAATATTGCCCTCATCTAACATTATAGATTTATCTTTCCTGAAGGATAATTCATACAAAACTCGAATATGTTGATCATAAATCTTAATGATATGCAATCACAACTTATTTTGTGAATCACAACTATCTTTGAAGGATTTGAAGAAAAAACTACTATTATTTGCCACTATAATATTGTAGTATCATGTACCATAAGTAAATATGTACCCTATCTAAGAACGAGCATTATGAGAATTTGTAAGATAATCAACATTTGTATATCTAAATAGTAGTGATTCTAATCCTTTTGAGTAAAATAATCCCATTTCAATTGTTTCACTAAGATACCACAATATGTATTTAACTTCATTTCAATGTCATTCAATTGGTGTAAAATTGTATCTTGCTAGAAGATTGATTGAGAACATTATGTTTATTCATGTACAATTTACAAGATACACCGATGTGCTACTTACATTAAGATATGGTATTTTTGGGTCAAACATTACTTTACTTCTTTTTTTTGGATGAAATGAATTTTTGTTCACTTCAAATGAATGAATAATTATATAAAAAATAATAGTTGTGATTTGCCCATATGAAAGCACTTCGAGGCTTTTATAATATATATATATATAACAAACAATCCACTTTTACTCCATTTGTGAGTAAGGAAAAAAATTATTTTTTTTAATCGGGAGTTCTAAAAAAAGTATAACAATTACAAATCCCACTTTTTTCTACGCAAGGACCTAATTTGATCAAGTATACTATCATCATGATTTGATTTTCAATCATTACTTTAAACACTTTAATTCTTCATGAAACTATTTGCTTTAGGAATTTTGAATACTTTAAGAAATTATTTGCTTTAGACATTTCAAATCCTTTAAGAACTTATTTGCTTCATATATTTTGAATGCATTAGGGAATTTAACATACTTATGGATCCCTATAAGCATATTATAGTTATATCATAAAGTATATATCAAGTCTTTCAATGACTATTAATCATATGATTGAGTGATTAAGTTATTACAAGAGTCAATACAATGTATCCCCTATGCTATAATTCATTTATTTCTTTTTATCTCAATTTCATTTTCATATAATAATCCATTTGTATCCAACAGTTTTTCTATCTTCAAGTATTAGAGTTCAAGTCTATTTATATCAAATTGACTTTATGTCTTCAAGTATTGGACTTTAGGTTCATTTGCATCCAATCAAACTTTACATTTTTAAGCATCCAACTTCAAGTCCTTATATTTTTATAGACAAATTTAATTCTATCTTAATTGCATTTTTTCACCTTGACTAATTATTTCTAGTTTGCTATTCTTGCACAATTCATGACTTAGGACCTTCATTATTCCTTATGATGCCAAGGGTCATCTAAAAAGAAGATATATTCTCAATGACAACATTATCTTGATCTCATCTTCCTTCATTCATGTACATAACTAATATATATCTCTTTACTTTTAGGCACCTAGAGCTCTTCAAGGCCTATTTTTTATCCTTATTTGCCACTTCAAAGGCTATCTTTTATCATTTTGTATCTCTTTTTAGGGCTCGTCAATTAGTGCATTTTCAAGAACAACTTGTGCTTCTTTAGGGCGTTATTTATTTAATTAGTTTTAGAAAAATAAGTCATTCTTATTATTTAATTTTTTCATGGGTATGGCCTCTTGAAGAACACCTTTGCCGCATACATTTGCCTTTTCTCATACCTTTTTCTCTTTTAGGGAATTATGTCTTTTAACCATCACTATACTAATTCATTGTCTTATTAGGATACCATTTATCATGCTTTAGATGTGTTATGAATTTATTTATCGCAATCTACCTAATTATCCTTTAAGGGCATTAATGCATTAAAATTATAGTTTGTATAACATGTCATGTGACCCTATAAGGGTTTATAGATGGATTAACTAGTCACTAGGCAATAAAAGAAACTTATGGACTTTTAATATACAACCATGTGATATTGCAATGAGTTGATGTCTCATTGATCACCTCGAGAATTAAGTTGATAATGCTTGATTCTTTCGGATCTAGCAAAATGCAAAGCATCATTCACATAGAACCATGTATTATTAGACACAAGATTTTTAGTTCTTCTAAAGCCTTTAATAAAGTTTATTTGATATAACATTAACATTAGTTGTTACCAATATTGTAAAATTGATAAAACAAACATGTTAGAATATATTTATTAAATAATTAATGTTACTTATAAACAAATAACAATAGATAAAATATATAAATATATCGACAAATAGGACATGTATTATATTGTGTTAAATAAAATGAAATCATCAAGATTGTGTTGATGCATAATAAGTTGTACTAGAAGGAAGTAATTATCCAAAGTGATAATCTAAAAATAAACATTTTCATCACCAATCAATTAATTAATTTTACTATTATGATTTAAAAATAAAATTGGAAACATATAGGTAAGTTATGCTAACTACTCTCTATGAGTAAAGCCCATCTTTGCCTATGAATTTGTTACTTTTAATAGAGTTTGGTGAAAGTCAATGAAACATTTGTGTGTATGTGCGATGCTTGTAATAATTGTTTTTATGATCTCTAATATATTTATTTTACAAATCTTTCTTCTTCTTCTTCTTTTTTTTTTTTTTTTTTACCATTATACCATTTCTAGTTGTAATATGAATTTTTTATTTTTTTTTTTGAGAATGATGACCATCATAGTCTCAAGAGTTATTTTATCACATTCTAATCCATATCCACACTTTTGATTGATTACATTCACTTTAAGAAATGTGGTTGACTTAATTTGACAAAGCTAGTGAATTTTCATCAAAAACTCATTATTCTAATAAACTTTCATTGAGATGATAAAGAAGATCAAAGTGCTTGAGCTATCCCACAAGGATATTATATATCCTTCTTTAATTATTGATCTAAATTTTATCACGACAAGATAAATTTTGACATCAATTACTTAGTATATATAATTTAGGTTTAGGATAAGTAATTTGGATCCAAAATGTCAAGAGCCACAAATTCAAGTTTTTGTAATATTTATCATAATTTAAAAACCTTTTGACTTATGAACCAATAGTATGATAAAAATCATTTATCAATTAAATGGGCTTGTAAGAAAAAAAAATGGTTTAAATAAAAATGTCATATAATGAATCAAATATGCATCATATTATAAAAATAATAGTTCAAATAAGAATGTCATTTTGAATAAAACAACATCATATTATAAAAATTATATGCAATAATAAACTAAACAAAACCTAAAAATAATTAAAATTACATGAATTTATAAATATAAAACACTTGCAACCTATAAATCTTTTAAAACTTGAACACTTCACAACATGAAATCTATAGTTTTAGAGATTTCAACTTCTATCATTAGCAAAGAAAGAATACTAAGAATACAATCAAATCTAAATTATGACAAATTAAAAATTCCAATAATTTGATTATCAAAAACAAAAAATTCACATAATTCCTTCATAACTTCAAATTATGAAAATATATAAAATTTACATACTTTTAAGTTATAAATTATATAATAGTTTTTATGAGAATATATGAAATTATATATGCAAAATTTGAGTACCACAAAAACATAAGACAAATAAAAATCATATAAAATTTTCATAATTTGTGAGAATTAGTTGGATTGGTTTTAGATGTCATCAATTATTTGAAAATGATGATTTAATGTGAACTATGTACCCTAAAAGTGACTGAATATCATATTTAGAATTCTGGTTCATAATGTAATTTTTTCTATTTTTCTAATTGTATCTTGTAATGTCAATAATGACTTGATTCTATTTTTGTAAATGTTTGCATGGTTATTATCTTGTCCACTTATAATTTTATGTGATGGATTCTGGTGATATTGGGATAGATTTTTTGGACTAATATAGAAATGGTTGAATAAATGAGAAACAAATGAATGAACAACAATTCTAAGAAGTAAGGATGGATGCAGAAAAGGTTGAGAAAGGTTAGGATATTCGGATTTTATAGGTTAAGTAATAAAAAAGGAAATAACAAGAACAATTTTAATTAATTAATTACATAAATAGTGAACCATTTTTTTTAATGCAAGTGAATGTATACGATTGATCTAGATAACCAGATTACCATCTTACACTGATATAGGAAAGAACAAAATATCAATGTATAACTTTCGATCATCATAATCTAAACTTATCAAATTTTATTAACTTTAAAAATCTGATTGTGAAAATATAAATTATGTTTCTTTGAAAGCCCTTGGACAAATTACATGACAATAGGTTTTGGAATAAAACTCTCTATTTTAGAAAAACCTAATTTCTCATTTTCATATAAGATATAAAATATCCTTTAATGTTTTACAAGAACTCTCTACCCCTTATCTTCTTTAATCATTGAACTTCAAAATGACACTTTATACATGTTAAATGATCTATTGTTTTAAAATTAGTTTTGAACCCTTTTTATAATCATTTGATTTTCCATTCAAAATAATTTAGTTCCCTTAGGCCACAAAACTAATATTCTTTAAAAATGATATACACGAATTGAATTTCATGACTCTAATTAATGGAGACTTATGGATAAATTCGTGAAGATCAAAATGGGACTCAACAAATCCCAACATATTAAATGATTTTTAAAAATGAATTTTGTTCCTCTTATATGATTTTCCATTTACTTAAATAACAAATTCTTAAACTAAAGCTTAAATTATTTAGGGAATATTTCAAATCTTCACAATATTTGGAACCATTGAGTTAAGGAGTAGCATAAGATTAATCAAACAAAATAACCTTAAATTACATTCTGATTTTGTATGATTCTGAATTTGATCATGTTTCTTTAATCATATTTAATTTCTTATTAATATCCATTTCATTGGTTAGATTTAAGTTTGCCCTTTAAAGTTAATGTTATTGTATTTTATAAATTAAATATTGCCCTTGGAAGAAACACTATATTTGCTAAACCAAGTATGCAAACTTTCTCCTCTTTCTTTTATTTAAATTAAGGTTTATGGGTGAATTTTGTCTGCAATTATTAGTTTGTTGTGTTGAAATGCTATTGATATGTAGTGCTTATAGTACAATTTGATATTTATTACTTGCTACTTAACTTTTATAAAAGTGCTTTTAAATGTTATCAAGATACGCTTCCTTCCCTTACCTCTTTGTGTGCATTAGCATGTATGCTTCCTTCACAATATTGGTTAGCTTTGTTTTATTTGATCTTTGTGTTGATATGTCATTGCTTATTGATCTTAGGTGGAATGCATATTGTATATGTTATGATATTGTTGTTTGTGAATTAATTATTTTGTTTTATGGAAGCGCTTAACAAGTTATAAAGGTATGGTCTCCACTTTTTGTGATTATTGCTTACTAAGTGTGCATGTTTTGATATATACTTTGACCCATGGTATCTACTGATTTACCTATTGATTGTCATAATTACTTCAACTTACTTAATAGAGACCAATTTTAAGGCTTAAAGGGGTGCTACCATTATAACACATTCTCGATAAGTGACCTAACCCCTAAACTTCAACTTATTTCAAAAATATGTTTTTTTCAAAATAACGAGTTAATTTTTTTAGGGTTTTATTTCTTATTTTGTTTTCCCTTAAAAAAAATAAAATAAAATAAGTAACAACTATGATATTTATAAAATTAGTTTTTCACAAAAGTAAGTCTTGAGGATGTACCAATAGAGACATGATGATCAATGGAACACTTGTATAATCCTTGTCCTAGCATGGATATTTGTGTGCTAAATGCTTCTTTTTTTTCTTTTTTTTTTGTTCTTTCATGATTTGGTCGGATAGTTGAATATTGTACTTACACCACACACTATGTACCTCTAAAGTATTGTGGATGAATGTGGGAGTTATAAGATGCATAAACCAATAAGAAGGCTTCATTAAAAGGAAACCCCACAACCCCCCATCCCTAATGAGGTAACCCATGCTTGTGTGAAGTAGTCTATCTCTTTGGATTCTTCTTTCATGTTTTGGTAGGATAGTTGCATATTGTACTTACACCACACATTGTGCACCCCTAAAGTAATATGGATGAATGTGGGAGTTATAAGATGCACAAACCAACAAGAAGACTTCACTAAAAGGAAACCCACAACCCCCATCCCCAATGAGGTAACCCATGCTTGTGTGAAGTACTCTGTCTCTTTAGAGACATCCCAAACTTCCAAATAAGCAAATGCATACAAGAAATTTAATAGTTAAATTTTATCTTAATAAATCAATAACTTTGCTTAAATTATAAAAGCATCTGGTTCCAACTTGGGTCAATGTACTAAATCAATAACCTCATTATAAGTATAAGATAATAATATTTTTAGAAATCTTTAAGGGCCCAAAGAATTATAAATTAATAATTGATGAAGTACACACACACAAAAAAATATATATATATAACAAAAATTCATAATATAACAAATATAACTTCATAATATAGTATTAAGTAACTTTTTATTATTTTTATTTTTCTCAATTCACTTCTTAAAAATCAACACAAACTTGAAATATCTTTATCCTATAGGACATTAAGTTTTGACACCACGTTTCTTCTTTTCAGGAATCCTTCTATCTTTTACAATTAATAACTATCTTTTATTTTTTACAAGCTCTTAAACTTTATTATATTAATTTTTTATCACATCCATTGTTTTTAAATTTATAAGTCATACATGTGCAAGCATTGAAAGTCTAAAAATATATAACTAAATGCTTATTTGAATATACTTCCTATTTTTTTGTTTTTAAAAATAGAAAATTAGAATAACTTTTATATAAAATATAATAGATATGAAACAATAGAAATCAATAACAATTTTTGAAAAAAGATATGAAGGAATTTCTGTCACATACTAATATAAGTTATTAGCTTTGGTTCCAACTAGAACTTATGATAAACCTTAAAACTTTTAGTCTGGTCTAGGACAAGATCAAAGGCTCAAATCAGCTGTGGTGATCATCATTCTCAATGTAACCATCTTTCACACAAAGTGCCTCTTGTCTGCAAGTTTATGAAAAGGTGGAAGAGGCTTTACTTAGAAAGCAACACTGCCCAAATTCCTCCTTTCACATTAACAACCAGACACTTGTTGGCTAACTTGGGAAACAGACAACGTTAACAAGGAAAATACATGTTCAACACTAACACATGTTTTTTTCTACAATTACAGAGCACAAATTCGATCGTAACAGCTTCTATTCTTAGAACCTTCCTATGATGCCTACATCTATGGTAAAAAATTCATACTTCTCATGTTCAACAGAGGTTCAAGAGAATAGCATGGCTGCGGTCCACCGGCCCTCTCCAACAATTTGGTTCACATGCAGGGTCACAAAACCCCACGAAGTTTCTGAGTTGGACGGTTGTGATCATTGATCCTCTATGGAGGGGGTCCCATTGAGAAGAAAGAGAGAGCCATCGGGAGGCAGATTCAGATCTTCTACCAAGAAAATGGGGACCATAAAGAGAAAAATATCCAAGTGTCATACGCATTCAGGAAAGGCACACAAAAATCCAAGCCATCAGGATGTGTGGCTCTCAGACCTCCTCCTGTACTCTCTCACACTTTGGTCCAATAAAAACCACAGGCTCTCAAAATTACACCAAAACATATCTCTTCATAACAACAAAAAGAAAAGGAAGAGAAGAAAAAACCTGAGGCAAAGAAAAGCCATCAAAACCTTGCACCACAAGTTGTGAGAAGCAGAGGAAGCGGCTCTACATATCTGTAGCTAGAGGAACTAGTTGTTTCTTCTGGTTTTCAATGGCTACATCGGTTTGTGCAACTGGGTTTAAAGGGGGTTTGTGTGCTTCTTCCTTCCATGGAAGCTGGGGAACTTCCATGGCGGGCGAAGACTATGCGGCGCTAGCCAGGTCGGCCCGGACCAATGTTCGAGTGGGAAAGCCGGTGAGACTCATGCCCACGATGAAGAATGTGAACGAAGGAAAGGGTCTTTTTGCTCCAATTGTTGTCATCACGCGTAATATAATTGGAAAGAAGACATTCAATCAGCTTAGGGGCAAAGCAATTGCTCTACACTCACAGGTGAATCCTCCCCTCAATCTCTATCAAATACTCCTGAAACTGTTGGTATTAATTTCCTTTGTCATTTAATCCTAATTTTTTCAGGTGAAATTCATCATTGAATTGCTTATTATTCAGGTTCTTAGGATGTTATTTCCTATGATGATGCTCATTTTTTCTATCTTTCATTTGAGTGCTGTTAGGTGATCACGGAATTCTGCAAATCCATAGGGGCGGACGCGAAGCAGAGACAAGGATTGATTCGACTGGCAAAGAAGAACGGAGAGAGACTTGGGTTCCTTGCATGATGTAATATAAAACGTTTGAGAAATGTTTAATTTCTTTTATGGATTTCCAGATGTAAATACTTTCGTCTGGGCTTCCCTGAGCATGCCATATGTATTCAGTTTAGCTCTAGTATTTCATTTTTCAATCACTGGGATAAAGGTCATGAAGGTATTAGGAAAGTGCTTTATAAAAAATAAGAAAATTCTGTCTAACTTCAAGTAATCAATTCCATAAACCTATGAAACCATGAAAGTACATTAAACATCTCCTATTTTGCCCTTTCCAATGGTGGATTATAAGATAGAGATCCTATTGATCATTACTAACTCGCACAGCTTCATAATAACAGTGGATGCATATTTAACATTTACTTCCTAGAATTTGGGAGAAACTTAAAGCAGAGATATCATTGTAATTGATGGAAAGCTACAAGAAGTAGGGGAGAACCCAGAAAACATGCAAGTCAGGTTTTCCCATTACAATATCAATAAGGAATGGCAAACAGCCTCAGGCAGTGGACAAAACTAGAATCCATTACATTACATCCATCAACCGCATGGGTCATTCATGAAAAATATTTCAATTACTAATGTTTTATATTGAAAAGAACACGAACAAAATGGTAATGCCTCTTTGGTGTTTGTCGCAATCTTGTTTCGTCAAGGAGATAAACTCACGCAACAAAATGGCCAACACGTGCTCACACGTTGTATCGAACTTTGACTGATCTTTCCCTTCTGGAATCATCCTGCAACACAACCAAACCAACGTGATTGAGGAAAAAGGACTTCTTCCCAAACTCATGAGATAAATGTGAAATGCCATTTACATGAAAGCTGTAAGTGATCTTCTCAGTGACATCAATGACCTCCTTCCACTTCCTTCCAATGCTCATCTGCACAACAAGAATCAAATCAAATTTATCAGATTACATGCCTTTTTGGCATTTAAAACCATTGTGATATTTTGTTCAAGAATGGGCATTTAGAAATGTTAAAGCTGTTAACTTCAACCAAAATCTATGTCACTGGATATGGCAAATTTGAGGCCAAATAGAAAATGCCAGCATGGAATAATTTTTTTTTTTTATTCTTTTATCAGAAACAAGGAATAATTTATAGAAATAGGTAAAAGCAACAATCAAGAGATCCATGAAATAATTGACCAAATTACAATGGAAGATAGGCACCAAAGAAGAGCAACCTAAGTCTGTTCATCAAACCTAAAATGCCTTCGAGAGGGAATGTGACTATCAACTTGACCAGGCTTTTGTCATAAAGAGGTCATCCATCCTTCAAAATGAAGAAATTTTCCTTTTTCTTTTATTCCCCACAGATGGAGGGAGAATGTGGCAAGGACCCATGGTATTTTGGTGGTCAAACCACCCTATACAAGCCCAACAACCAAGACTGGAAACATGGAACATTATTTTCACTTAAACCTGAAGAATAAGCAGAAATATACTATTAAACAACTCTTTTCTTATGTAAGGTGCAATCATTTGCTTGTATGCTTAACATTCCATGAAGTTTCAACTAAAATATTTTCCTTGCATTTCTCAATTTTCCACAACAATAACCACAGTAAATTTTCATATCTTCCAAGGTTTGAAGTTTCTGTAAAATTATAAACTAAAGCTTAACCATCAAAACTATTTGTAATTCTAATAAGGAAAGTGAATTACAGTTAAAGAAGAAGAGCAGTCACTACCTAATGGTAGAACAGAAAATCCACAAAAACAAGCAACATGAACAGGTAGTTACCATCTAAAGTTGCATTTTAATTTATAACTACTTTTCTGAATTATGTATTGTATCATATCATGAGCCCCTCTCCCCCATGTATAGGGAAATTGATTCACAAAAATAAAACACATAGATATTCCTACAATGAAATATAGAGCAATATATAACCAATTTCATGATTCATTAAACATCTGTTTGGATCGCACAAAGTACTAACAAAAGGAAAACAGCAATGAAGGATCCAAAATTTGATGTCCGATTTATGAGTAAGATTATTTAGAAACATATGAATTTTCAATTCATTCTTCACATGGAAGAGAAAATAATATAAATAAATTGAGAAAAGCATGTAAAAACACTTTATTAATGTTAAATCTACATTTTATTTTCCTACCGTTTTTCTTTCCTTCCATTTTTTACCTTTTTCTTTTCTTTCTTTTCCTTGTACTTCCCTTCAAACTCTCTAAGGTCCAAATGAAGCCTAAAGGATTGATGAAATTAAGTTTACAAAATACAACATTTAATGCAAAGTTTCATCACAAAATACAAGAAAAAAAATCTTCTAATGAATACTCAGTCCAAAAGTTCCAAATTTTGCAAATCCCAATCAACATACCATAAAGAGAAACTAAAAGAATATTCAAGTATAACAACATAATAGAATGTGTTAGTGTTATTAGTAGTTATTTGGAAGGGGTAGTTTAGTCTTTTTGTTTTTTTCGTAAAATTCTTTATATACATGCACATGCTTTGTACTCTTTTCTTGAGGAATAAGACAATATTTTCTTTTTCACTTAACATGGTATTGGAGCAAGTTTAATTCAGAACTGTAGCCTTAAAAAAAGAATGTTACAATGTCATGCTACAATACATGCCATAGGATCGAGTTATAGTGATTCTGCTACAGTGATTTATTATAATATTGCTACAATGACCTCTAGCATGAGCTTCTATGTGATTGGTTGTACTTCGTGATGCAAATGTAGCATATGTGTTAGTGTTGCAAGTTTCCTAACGTCCCTTCATTCCTATTTTAAGTGCAAGTATGACATCTAGTAATGATCATAAATCTAAAGATAGCATTGGTATTCAAATTATTCCAGTAAAACTAAAAGGACCTAATTATTTATTATGGGCTAAAGTTGTGATTGTGACAAAAGGAAAACCAAAACATCTCATAGAAGATCCTCCTCCCCAAGAATCTAAAAGTTTTGATGAATGACAGGATGACTTCATGATAATGACATGGTTGTAGAACAGTATAGAACTCAATGTAAGTGCTAATTTCATGTTTCTAGAAATTGCAAAGCAAATATGGGATGTAGTTAAAGAGGTATACTTTTAAGCAAAAAATATTTTGCCAAACCTTTGAGTGAGCACCATGCATCCCTCAAAGGGTTGTAGGAGGGTCTGAATATGTATCACCCATTGTCTATTGATATTTTTTTTTTATAAATAAGCAAGGATTGTATTAACAAGAGGCAAGAAAGCCACACAGCATACAGGGGGTATAGAAGGCAGCTAAGACCTCACAAACAAGAAAAAATAAAGCCAAAAAACCTCACCAACCCTTAAGTGAGGGCTAACCACTCCAAGAAGCCTATAAGGGAGAGCGACTCCTCTCCAATATACAATCTAACCCAACTCCATAAATTACAAACAAAAGAATTCTTGAGTTTCTGAATTGCTAACACACCCCCCCTAAAGGCTAGTCTATTCCTCTCCTTCCAAACCGTCCAATCCTTGATATTGCTAACACACCCATTGTCTATTGATATTGAGGTTCAAAGAAGGCAAAGGGAAGAGTTCCAGGTAGCTAAATTTCTTTCAATCCTTGATTCTGAACATGTTGAGGTCAAACATGGTATACTTGATAGAAAGAAGTTACCATTTCATGCTTAAGGCATTTATAGTCCTTTTCATCAAGGAATGTCTTAACGATACTTCTGCATGGAGAAGGTGGTCCTCCTATTTGAGGCCAAGGCTGAGGTTTAGGAGGAGGCAGAGGCAGAGCTAGAAGTGACAGGCAAAGCTCACATTATGGTAGAACAAATCATACATCTGATAAATGTTCGGATAAGTTTGGTCCTACTACATGGGCTAATCAGGTTTTCCCTTCTTCCAATGATGGAATTGATGTTCCTACTCCTGTTCAACCTACAAGTGGTAGCAGTGAGTCTATTACCTTATCTTTAGATGATTATAACAAACTGGTACAACAATCCTCAAAGATTTCCTTGCAGTCCAACATTAGTGCTCCTACTGCTACCTTAGCACATTCAGACACACATGCTCTTCTAAATTATGGTTGTTCTTCTTCCCTTTGGGTTATAGAATCTAGAACTTCTTATCATATGACTAGAGAATCCTCCCAATTTTCTCACTTAACTAAGTCCTCTAATACATCCTCAATTCTGCTCACCGATGGATTTTCTTCTTTTGTTCTTGGTCAAGGGTTGATCCATCTCATTCCCTTATCTCCTTTTTAAACTTAATTTTGTTCTATGTGTACTTAAATTTCCTATTAATTTATTATCTGTTATTCAATTTACTAAGCAATTTAATTGTGTTGCTATCTTTTTTCCTTCTCATTGTGTTTTTCAAGATCTCCAAACAAAGAGGATGGTTGGTGGAGGACTTGAGTGTGATAAGCTTTATTATCTCAATAGTCAATCTATATTCCAGTCTCATGGTATCAAAAAAGAAAAAAATTCCAGTCTCATGGTAGAAAGATGTCAGAAGTTGTTGCTGTCCTTGTCTATTACTCCTCTCCAATGACCTTACAAATTAGGTCATGCTTCTTTTGAGCAGGTATATTCCTCAGAATTGTCTCCAAAGTTGCCCAATAGGCATAAGTGTGAGTCATGCGAACCAGACAAACATCATAGGTTATCTTTTCCATCTAGGTTTAATGATAAGAGTCCAAATCCTTTTGTTTAGATACTTAGGGTCCATGTTGCATCCCTAATGTTTAGGGGTTTAGGTACTTTGCTAGTTTTATTAATGATTGCTCTCAAGTCACTTGGTTATTTTTGTTTAGAGAAGGTCTGAAGTACCTCACTTATTTAAATTTTTTATCAAGAAATAAAAAATTCATTTGGTATTTCAATTGGTATTCTTCAATCCAATAATGTCCTTGCATATAATGATAGTTCTCTTTCCTCTTTTTGTACTAAAAATGGAATTGTGCGCCAATTTTCTTGTATATACACCCAATAGAATGAGGTTGCTGAAAGGAAAACTCATCAGTTATTGGATGTTGCTCATTCTATTATATTTCATACGAGTTCCAAAATCCTACTGAGGGGATGTTATTCTAAGTGCACATTATTTGATAAATCGGTTACTCTCTTCTATATTGCATCAAAGGACTCCATATTCTATGTTATTTCTTGATCACCCCCTATTTTCTCTCCTTGCAAAAGTTTTTGGATGTGTTTTCTTAGGTCATAACTTTTCTCCAAATAAAAGATAAGCTTGATCTTCAATTCATCAAATGTGTATTTTTGGAATATTATAAAACTTAGAAAGAATACAAATGCTTAGATCTTGTGTCTCAAAAATACTTTATTAGTGCTAATGTAACACTCTTTAAGACTACTTATTTTTCTTATCATGGTTTACAATTAGAAAATAACTTATCTCAATCTAAGTTTATCACTCTTCTTGTTGTTATAGATACTTTTGTATCTGGGACTAACAAACCATTACATTTGTATCCACAAAAAAGACTAGTTAGAGAAAGTGAAGTACATCAAACTCAATTTCTACCTCCTCCTGACTCGTTAATGGATAATCACATGCCACCACCTATTTTTGTTCCCTTAATTCTTGATGATCCAAACCTTCTTATAGCACCTAAGAAAGGTAACCTTAATTGTACTCACTATCCTTGGTGGTTTGCTCATGTCTTGTCCTTATTTCCACTCTTTAAGTCTTATAAGGAAGCTCTAAATAATAGTGTATGGAAAAAGGTCATAGAAGAGGAGATGCATGCTCTCTTAAACACACGTACATGGGAACTCATTGATTTGCCTCGAGGAAAGGATGTTATAGGTTGTCGTTGGGCATTTACTATTAAATATCATCATAGATAGGACCATAGAACAGTTGAAGGCTTGGTTAGTTGCTAAAGGGTATACAATATACTCAAACATATGATGTGGACTATTTTGTGGCTTTCTCTCCTCTTGCTTGCCTTAATTCAATCCGTATTTTGATTTCCTTAACTATTAATTTCGAGTGGCATCTATATCAATTAGATTTGAAAAATGCATTCTTATATGGTGATTTAAGTGAGGTAGTCTATATGAAGCAACCACCTAGTTTTGTTACTCAAGGGGAGTCAAAAATTAGAATTTGCAAACTAAATAGGGCTATTTTTAGATTAAAGCAATCTCCTCCAACTCAGTTTAATAAATTAAGCATCGTTATTCTATCATTTGGTTTTAGAAGATGTAACTCTAACCACTCATTATTTGTTCTCAAGAGGGAAACAAACATAGTAGTAATCACTGTATATGTGGATGATATTATTGTTTCTAGTAGTGATGCTATAGGTGTTGAAAAAGTGAAAGATTACTTGAAAAGGATCTTTCAAACAAATGATCTTGAGTTATTGCATAACTTCCTAGGATTGAAGTTGCACATAGTAGAGGTGAGATTGTTTTGTCCCAAAGGAAATATGCATTGGATTTGCATAATGAAAATGGCATGTGAGCAGTAAAGCCAGCTAAGACTCCAATGGAGCAAAATGTGAACCTTAATGGAGATAAGAGCCCTAAACTTTCGAATAAAGAAAATATCAGTGTCTTGTGGGCAAACTCATTTATTTGATAGTTGTTAAACTTGACAAATTTTTTTTGATAGATTTGTTAAACCTAACAAATTAACATTACTTTTCTGTTAGTACAGTTAGTCAATTCATGGAAGCACCTAAGCAAATTCATTAGAAGTAGCATGTAGAATCCTAAGGTACAAAGGTACTATAGGTATGGGAGTACTCTATAAAAGAAGGTCCAACTCCAACCTTAACATTGTGAGTTTTTTGAATGTGGACTAAGTAGGATCCTCAACTAATAAGAGGTCCAGTAATGGGTATTATACATTTGTTTGTGGTAACCTAGTTACCTAAAGGAGTAAAAAGCATCCTATAATAGTTAGGTTGGAGCATAATACAAGGTTATGGCACATACAATGTGTGAGTTAATGTAGATTCAAAACCTATTATAGGGCCTTGGATATTCTCTTGAAAAGGCCATTACTATATATTGTGATAATCAAGTTGCTATTTACATTGTCAATAACTCAACATTTCATGAAAAAATCAAGCATATTGAAGTGGACTATCATTTTATCAAAGAAGTTGTGATGAGCAAGAAAGTGATAACTATCAAGTTTGAAGATCAATTGAGTGATGTGTTTACTAAAGCTTTAAGGAGAAATCTTCTTTCTATCATATGCCCCAGCTTGAGGGGGTGTGTTAAAGCATTATTAGAAGTTATTTGGTGGTAGTTTAGCCTTTTTTTTTTAGGGGGTGGGGGCAGGTAGGTAAAAGTCTATATATTTGCTTTGTACTCTTTTCTTGAAGAATAAGATACCATTTTCTTTCTGTCACTCAACAGTATGGATATATTTGCCATGGTGCCTGTGGAATATGTTTAAAGCATAGTCGTCAACTAGTAAAATGCATCATGTATCATTTTCCTCCATTCTTGTAGTATACTTTATCCTATGGTGCACAATAAGTATTTTACATATGGGCAAACAAATATTAAAAAATTAAAAAAAAAAATAACGCATATAAAACATAGGTATTTTGCAAGAAAGAACTAAAATATGATATTTGTCGATAGGATTCATCAATATACTTGTATCAAATTGTCAATAATATTCTTGAATATAATTAATGCCAAAAGTTTCAAGTTCTAACTTTTAAGTTTCACAAAGCACTACACAAAACCTCCAAACAAATACCCAACAATATATCAAAAGGAAACTGTTAGATAATGTATAGTTATTTAGGTTATTTACTTTTCCTTTTTCCTTTTCTTTTCTTACTGTATTGTGGGTCCCACTAGCATGTATACACATACCCAAGTCCAATGTGTATTCTTTACAGTTTTTCAATAACAATAATTAGGGATTCTCCCTTTTTTCTCTCTCTCTCCACATGGTATCAAAGCCAAGGGAGAAAAAAACCCTAATTATTTTCGATTTATCCGTGAATCCATTCTGGGAAATCTTTCAGTGACCGTGTTTCATTCCGGTCACCCTTCCCATCTCCTAAAGCTTTCCGATCAACCGTATCACCGTCAGAAAACCCTCACCGCCGGCGACTTTTCCGGCGACCTTTTCCGGCGACATCCTTTTCCGACACCGACCATACCATCAGGTGCGCAAGGAAGAGGTCTTCAACTTTTCTCAAAGCACCGGAGGAAGAATCCCATCCATGCACCGGCCACACGCGTCTCTTCTCCGGCGGCCTGAATCTCACGCGCCGGCGCGTGAGGGCGCGTGGGTCACTTTCCAGCCACACGCTTCCACCTCCAACCTCGCCTGACGCCGTCCAGCCACCCTCCATCTTTGCTTGTGTCATTCGAGCCCTGAAAGTGCATTTTTTGGGATTTTTTGTCTCCGCCGGCCCTCTAAACAGTCTTTCCGGCGACCTCCGGTGACTTCCTCTCCACCCCAAGCCCTGCACGTGTCTTAGGAAGTCCGCAATAAGCCGTATTAGGGCTCTCTTCGATCCAAACGTATTTCATTCACCAGATAAGTAGATATGGCTACTAAACGTTCCACATCTCAGGGTATTTTCCTCACTGACAGTGAGTATGACGACTATCTCCGCTATCAGGCCACCAAGTCAACTTCTGTTGCTTCTGTTGCCCAGACTGGTAATGCTTCTGCTTGTCTTACCCACACATCTTCTCTTGGACCTTGGATTCTAGATTCTGGAGCTTCTGATCACATATCTGGTAGTTTATGTGGACGACATCGTCATTACAGGCAGTGATTAGAATGGTATTCAGAACCTAAAGCAACACCTTTTCACCCACTTTTAGACTAAAGACTTGGGGAAACTCAAGTATTTCTTAGGGATTGAGATAGCTCAATCCAGTTCCGGTGTGGTTCTTTCCCAAAGGAAGTATGCTTTAGACATCTTGGAAGAAACCGGTATGTTAGACTGTAAACCGGTAGACACTCCTATGGATCCAAATGTCAAACTTATACCAGGACAGGGGGAGCCTTTAGGAGATCCTGGGAGATATTGGCGACTTGTAGGTAAACTGAACTACCTCACCATTACTCGTCCAGACATTTCTTTTCCTGTAAGTGTTGTTAGTCAATTCCTACAGTCACCATGTGATAGCCATTGGGATGCTGTAATCTACATTCTTTGATATATCAAAAGCACACCAGGTCAAGGTGTGCTGTACGAGAACAGAGGTCATACCCAAGTTGTTGGTTATACAGATGCAAATTGGGCTGGCTCACCCACAAATAGACGTTCCACTTCCGGGTATTGTGTTTTTATTGGAGGTAACCTAATATCTTGGAAGAGTAAGAAACAAGATGTAGTGGCCAGATCTAGTGCTGAAGCCAAGTATCGAGCTATGGCTCTGGCAACATGTGAACTCATATGGCTAAAACATCTTCTTCGGGAGTTGAGATTTGGAAAGGATGAACAGATGAAGCTCATCTGTGACAACGAAGCCGCTTTGCATATTGCATCCAATCCAGTCTTCCATGAAAGGACCAAACACATTGAAATTGACTGTCACTTCATTAGAGAGAAGATCGCATCAAGATGTGTGGCGACTAGTTTTGTCAATTCAAATGATCAACTAGCAGATATTTTTACTAAATCTCTCAGAGGTCCTAGAATTAAATACATTTGTAACAAGCTTGGTGCATATAACATATATGCTCCAGCTTGAGGGGGAGTGTTAGATAATGTATAGTTATTTAGGTTATTTGCTTTTCCTTTTTCCTTTTCTTTCCTTACTGTATTGTGGGTCCCACTAGCATGTATATATATACCCAAGTCCAATGTATATTCTTTACAGTTTTTCAATAACAATAATTAGGGATTCTCCCTTTTTTCTCTCTCTCTTCACAGAAACTATTAGCACAAACAATTATAACTGCATACCAGATTGTATAGAGTATGGGGATATGTATAATTGTGTGTATAATTGTATATATGTTCGCACTATAAGTGTAATTTGCCACTCGCTTTTTATTTTCTCTAAAACAAGATGAAAGGGAACATAAACATAAACAAAAGTCACATCTAATGGTCAAATCCCAAATCTTCACATTACAACAAACTTGTATCTACCAAGTCCCATAATGTGTATAAACAGGTGTTGAAAGAAATGGGATCTGATCCAAATATTTAATGGAGAGAAGGATTTGGAATTTTGTAAAATAGAAATCAGAATACTAAAAACCCAAACCCTACTCTCTTTTTTTTAAGAGAAAACAAAGGACAACCTGAAAAAAATGTTTTCTAATTGCCACATTGCATGCCTAGTGAATCGTGCAACTTTGTTCCTGTGTATGAAGTCATAAACACATAAACAGGGCGGCTGTAATGTTATATATTTCAGGATATACTGTACTTTATAATGCACAATATATCACATTATACATCAAATATAAAGTGCAACATGTAGCAATACATATTACAAGGTTATCACTACAGTGGTTTGGAGCTAAAACATTCCAAGTTCATAATTATTTCCTTAGAAAACACTCTGTCCATCCCTCACCAACTCCTTCCTCTCCCCGCCACAGGAAAAAAAAACACTAAAAAAAGGTGCCACAAAAAAAAAAAAAATTGCTACTGAAGCTAAAGAAAACAAAAAATGAGTTTCTAAAGTTTTATTTCAGTAAAGTTTAAATTTAATTTTCCTCAAAAGCCATTAGAAAATAGTCAAATCTGCACACATCATGTATCTTATACATCATAACATGTATTATACGTGTACTATAAAATATACTTAAGATGAGATGCATATTGATGATGCATACCACTTTCCACAGAAAAGTTATCATTTCAAGTTCTACACAATCATTCATGAATTAACCAAAGCCAACTATATGTTAAGATTACTGATACCAATTTAAAAAATAAATAAACAAAAAAAATAAAGAAAAAGGCTTAGAACCTGAGCAGCCTCGTTGGTTGCTGTCTTAGTCCACAGAGCAAGTTTATCCTGCCTTTGACGTACACTTGCAACCACGCCACATATTTCATCAGCCTCATCAAATTGCTCCCCAATTAAGGCCATCAACTACCCAATAAAACACATCAATCATCAACTTGCTGATATGTTCAACTCTAAAATGAACCAACAGCTCATGTCTCCCAAAAATAGTCAGATCCAGAAAACTATATGCAAAGTTCACATTTTACCGTTTCTAGCCACATGGTATCAAGGTTACCCTTTCGGCTGCTGGCAACAGTCCATTTGCCTCCATTTGCACACTCAGGATCTTCCCATTTTGGTTCAACCCCAGCTTTGAACAAATGGAAATCTGCATTGGCTGGCAACTTGCTGGGCTTAAATACCTGATCATACAGACTGCACAAAGACGTTCAGTTTTCAACATGTGTAAGAAGGTACATAAATGAATCTGATTTAAAAGGCTGATATTGATAAAAAGAATACAAAAAAATCAATCCCAATATGGGAAATATTGCAGAATTGACTCAAACAAGTCAAACCAAGCAAGAAAAACAATGATTTCCAGGGAACCAAAACATAAGATTGAGAATTTTATTTCCTTCCCTTTTTTGGCTACCAAACAGAGAGCGAGAGAAATTAACAAAACACAGACCATAACAAGAACATCAATATAAATTTTGTTCAATTAAAATAATAATAATAATAATAATAATAATAATCCCTTATCTAATTCCAATGAACACATCCCACCAAATCCAAGAGACGAACGAAAGCGCAAACGGATGAAAAAGCAAGCAGCTCACGAGAATTAACCCCCCTTTGTCCGAGAAAACAAATACTTATAAACTAATCAAATCGTTCAATTGATCGGTTGTTGCTACTTTTTTCCATATATTCTTTTTCTTTTTTTGTTTTTGTTTTGTTTTGGTTTTTTTTTTTTTTTTTTTTTTTTTTTTTTTGGTGTTAAGCTAAAAAAAAGGGTAAATCTAAGATCCAAAATTAAAGTACCACTACTTTCCTGCGTGTTTTCCCCTCAACCAAACAGACGAAAAAAATCAAAACCAAAGATTAAAGAAATAAAGAGCGAGAGAGATACCACCAAAATTCTTCGACGGTTTCGAAGGTGTAAACCTTCCGAAGAGAGGTCCCCCAAGCCGCGCCTTGCTTGGGCTTGGACTGGTTATCGAACCAGAAGGTCCACTTCCTCTCCAGCCTGTGTGGCTGCTTGGCCGCCTCCGTTGCTGTTGCTGCTGCTGCGCCGCTCTCCATCCCTGCCGCCTCACTCGCCATTCCTTTTCCCTTTTGATTTCTTCCTCTCTTTCTCACTACGTTAAAAACCGAGTGACGCTTGTGTTGGACTGTAACTTTGTGGATTGGGCTGAGTTGAAGAATGAATCTAAAAGAAGCGACCAGCCCGGCCCAATAACCAAGTTCTTTGTAATTTGCTTATGGGATATGGTGAAATATTACTCCCATTCATTGACACTAGATGCTCTATAGATACAAAAATACAAGGCTAATAAATCATAAAACGAATTCATTAAAAAAGAACAAGTATACAGTTTTATCTAAATCATTTGTTATCTTTCACTAGTTGGACTAACATTGATAGACACTTACAATTATTTTCACATATGCAACACACATCTCGTATTCTTTAGTGAACTTCTCAACGACTTAAGGGGATGTCACCAATCACCACGAACAAATTTGGATAAAAATCAAGGTTCTCAAGAGCGGTGAAAATGTACAAAAGAATTATAACACTATCATTCTAAGGTGCATCTTAAAAGATGTAACAAAATAAGGTGTATTTATATTCTGAAAACATAATAGGTTGGATAGATAACATGAGAAGAAAAACATAATGAAAAATATACAAATCGTGAAAATTAACCGTAAGTGTTTAAGCTCTAACAAGGGGTGTTTGACCATTCCTTGGTAGAAAACTATTTTTTTGGCCTATTAATTTTACATAATCATGTAAAACTAATAGACGTCTTTTCTCTACCTACATATAATATCTAAATAGCCCAATGTCATAATTGATGAAAATGTCAAGTCTTTAAAGGTCAATGTAAAACCTGATGAATATATAATGTGTATCTAGCAATATTTGGAACAAATTCCCAACCTAAACTAACAATCTTCTTATATGGTAATTTTGTGACAAAATAATGATAACATAACCCCCTCCCCCATCCTCCAAAGGGATTTACAAATCACAATCTTTCACATAGTAATTTTGTAAGCCCCACATAATCAACATATATGGTAACCCCCTTTTATCACAAAAATGACGAAGTGTAGTAAAAATAATAATAATACGAGCCATGAGATATAAAAAATAATTTGTCATGAGGATGCTAAAAATCAATATTTTTAGAACTGGATTGATCATTGAACCGAAAAAATTATTGGTTCATGGTTTACTGATCGAACCGGTAATTGAACTACAATTGGTCCCACGGTTGAACCGTTGTCGACTCGATGACATCATAAATATATATTTTATATATTATTAAAATTAAAATTATTTATAAGAAATTAAATATATATATATATATATATATATATATAATATAATATTTAAAATTTTAATAATATTTCATTTTTATATTTAATATATCAAATTAAATGATAAAAATAAATATAAATTTATTTTGAAAAAACCCAATTTTTAGACCTATTTATACCTATTTTAGATAATCTAATTTTTAGGCTCATTTATAACCATTTTTCAAAAAAACCCATTTGGACCCTTCATTTTCATACTTAATTTCCACCATTCATTTGAAAAACAAAACTCTAAAACTCCCTCTTCTCATCACCAACCGCTTCATTTTTTCATCTTTTCTCTTTTTTTTCTCCATTTTTTGTTCTTCTTCTTCTTTTTTTCTCATTTTTTCTTTTCTTTCTTTTCCCTTCTCTCACCGTACTCGTGCCTACCCTAACCAACAACCAACTCACCATCAGTAGTAGCTCGAGTGTGATTGTTGATCATCAGCCAACAGTCGTCCTATTCCTACCATCCCACTATCTCTCTCATAAAATTAAAAAAACACGTAGTGAATCTTTTGTCGGGCTGACCATCAGTTCCAACGGTTCAAGACCGATTCGATCATCGGCCCAAAAGGTTGGACCAAACCGAAAAGGTCACCGATTGATAATTGGATCGGCCAATTCAATCCGGTCTGATTTTTTAAAACAATACTAGAAAAGTTACCATTCATGATTCATTGGTCAAACCAATGGTCGAATCATGGTCGAACTAGTGACATCATAAATATATAATTTATATATTATTAAATTTTAAAATATTTATAAAAAAATTTTATATATGTAAAGAAATTAAAAATCAATAATATTTATTTTTTCATCCTTAATATTATCAAATTAATATATAGATGTATTAATATTTTAATATTTTACTAAATAATATATATATAAATGTGAAGTTATATATTGAAAGTTATTTAATTCTTGTATCTATCTATCTATCTTATATATTAAAAGTTATCTATCTTATTATTTTATAGCTTTAAAAGATTACATTATTTTACTTAAATTATTTGCCTTTTTATTATTATAAATATTTTGGGAAGGACCTTGTTTTGTTTACATGTTATTGCGGAAATGTTTACATTAAGTATAAATAACATAGTGGTGTTATCTTTACTCCTTAAGCTTAAGGTCAAGAGGTTGAATCCCCATGTTGTATTCTCCCTTGTGAGGTTTTCTAAGTCAGCCCTCCCATCAATTAGTCCCATATCAAAATGGCATATGGAATGAAATGGTTGAATCAACACCCTGATTCACTAAGTCAGCAATTCAACCATCAAGTCATCTAATTCAATGACCTTTCTGACTCAATTAATGACCATACTAAATTTGGCTCCAGTTGACGATCTGATTCATCGAATTAGCTGATTTGGTTTGATTTTTAAAACATTGCTAAAAACTTATATCTAGAATTTACAACCATATTCAAAATACATTAAAAGATACATTATCATAAGTCAAGATATAGCAACAAAGTACATCAAAATGTAAAAATAAGAAGTCTTATGGTAATTTAGCTTGAATTGTACAATAAGGGAAATGACTCGAAGCTCAGATCAAGCTAAGCTAAGAACTATAACACCCTTTTTGGCCATTACAAAGGTTTTTTTCTTATTAGTGAGACTCAACCTTACTAATGTGTTTGGACCCGAAATGAAATATTTCATTAATTAGTTTTAATTGTAAGTTTAAGAACTTATTTTATCAATTATTGCATTATGTTTAACCTCAAGAAACTTTAACTTAGTAAACAAAAAAGTTACTTTCTTATATTTTAAGATGACCAATCATTTAGTAGATAGACATTTTTAACTTTTAAAGAATCTTAAAGTTCTTTTATTTTTATTGTATTTCCACTTATTTTAACACTTTTATTATCTTTGTAACGTTGAAATGAGAGAATAGATTTTTTTATTCTTATTAAATAATTTAAACATAGTAATAATTGAGGAGAAATCAAATGAAATCCATTTTCATTTTATTTTCCAGAATTTTAGACGTTGCTTTCATCGCCTACTTTTATAAAATATTAAAAATCAAAAAGGAAATTTAACTCCCATGAAGAAAACTTTGCCTGTGGTTAAAAAAAAAAAAAAAAATAGATTTAAAAATAAATAAATAATTTAAATAGATTTTATAAAAGATTTATTTGTTGTTAGTTTTAATTTAATTTAAAATTTGAAAATTAAGTTAATTTAAATCTTAATATATATTTTAGTGGTGTAGTATCTTCCATTTTGAGACATTTAAAACTTTTTTAGATTTAATCAAATGATAATTAATATATAAACAATGATATAACAATATGATTTATAATTTTACTTTTTAAATATTTTAATTTTATTTGGGTTAATTACTTTTTACCTCCCAACCTATATCGTGTTTTGCATATTGCTCCATCGAGCTTAAAATCGAGTTATATACCCTTCATGCTTTATATTTACATGCAATGTACATTTTTTGAGTGATGAAGTTATATTTTCAGATGAAAAGCACATGTGCTCTCTACATGATCGAGGGCAAAAGGGTTATTTTCTTTTAAAACCCCAACTAGCTCTCTTCATCCTTCCTCTTTTTTTTTCTTCTTCTCTCTTTATTTTTTCTCTCTCCTCTTGATGAAAAAGCCAATTGGGATGACCGCATCTCTTGAATTTTCAGCCTTAAAACTTCAACTATGGTAAGCATTCGGAGATGGGCTTTGAGGAGTGATGTGATGAAAACAATAAAAAACTCATATTTCATTTTATTCAAACTGACAACTCCCATGAGTCAACACAATCTAGCTTATGACTATAAGGAATTGTAAATCCAACTTCAATGTCAAAACTTCAAACCCCCAAAAAGATAGAATTAAAAGAAGGGGGAAAAAACACTTCAAGTCTATATAAATACCTCCAATTCACAACTAAATATCCAAAAAAAATCAAGCTTTTTGAAAAAACCCAAATCAAGAATCTGGAAATTTTAATATAAATATCATCAAAATTGAAGCTTTTTCCTTATAGGCGCCATTACCATGGAAAACCTACATTGCATAATTTTGCAAATTTTCTAAGAAAAATCTCAACAAAATCAAAACTTTTTATTGATGGGTATCTTTTGACAGGTGAAAAAGAGATACCTAATTGTTTATCTAGCATTGAACCATGCTTTTATAACATGGAATTTTTAGTGGAAAGGGGAAGGAGAGAGAAATAGTGAGAAGAAAAGAAAAAAAAAAAAGTTTAGAAAAATGTTGCATCATCACCATTTTCTTGCAATTTTCACTCCCTAATATGCTTCAGTTGTAATTTGGGGAGGAAGAACGAAGGAAGAGGAAGAGAACAAAGGAAGATGAGGGCTTGGTTAGGGTTTTAAAATGAAATGACACTTTTGCCCTCACTTAAATAAGTCATGTGGAGAGTACATGTGTTTTCCATCCAAGTAAGGTAACACCGTCACTCCAAAAATGCACATTACATGCAATTATAAAGCATGAAAGGTACTTGCTTGATTTTAAAATCGATAGAGTAATGTGCAAAACACGTTATAGGTTAAAAAGATAAAATGTAATAAACTCATTTTATTTAATGGTTTGAATTTTTTAGTTTTAAACAAAAGATTTTGTATTTTGAAAGAGTACTCTTAAATTATAGACCATAATCATCAAACTTTTATTAATTATTTATATTTTAACTTATGAGACGTTAATTGTTTATATGTTAGCCAATGAGACTTGAGGTTTTACATCATGGTTTTTAAAACTGGATTGGATCAGCCAATCAAATCGATCATCGATTAGGTTGCATTAAACAAAAAATAAACCATTTGGAATATCAGTTGCATCACTTGTATGGAAGAATTGGGCAATTCTGATAAGATCTTACTTTTTCATTTTTCATTTCCTTATCTTTTCGTGTCAGCCATAACTAGCAGTGAACCACTCTTTATTGTTTTTTCTACCACTACAACTTGGGTAAGATGGGTCGAGTTGATGGTTAACTCGAGCTTAACCAAATTATGAAAAAAAAAAAAAAAATCTATCCAAGCACAACTCAACTCAAGCTCTACTATTTATACCATAATTTAAAGAATAAATGGAATAAAAAGATTTAAGATAATATAAAAATAAAAATAAATTTACATATCTTTTTAATAAAATAAAAAAGTAAATGATATAATTATAATATGATTTTAAAAAAAATCTATTAAAAGAATATTATTAGAAAATAATATATTATAAAAATATTAAATCAAGTTTGTGTAAATTCTGAGTTGTTCAAATTTTGACTCAAGCCCAATCCAAATTGAATTATATCTTAAAAAACACTTAATTTGAACAAAATGCAAGTGAAAAAACCAATTGCCAACCTTGCCCAAAGAAAATCCTACTTGTTAACATTATATCGATTCCTTATTAAAACACTTCATCTTCTTAATTACTTATTACCATTGAAACTAAATAAAAACTCTATTAGTTACTATCACTTGTAAAATAAATAAAAATAAAATTAATAATTAATGATGTAAAAACAAAATTAACAATTAATAATGTAAAAACAAAATATTGGTTTCTTACCACAAAATATAAAATAAAATAAAATATTGGTTTCCTATTACATATATTCATTATTAGATATTTGTATCAAAACTATATAATAATAACGATAAAATTATAATACTAATAAATTCAAATAAAAATAATAAAATTTTATTCCATTATTTAATACATGATTTATCTCTTTAATTTTTATTTGCTTTTTTGAAAAAATCTTAAAATTATTATTGAAATTACTGAATATCTGAAAAAATATTTAATTAAAAAAGATAAAATAATGCCCATATTACTACAAAAATATTACTAGAACTCTTTAAAAAAATTCATAACTCCTTAGAAAAATATTTAAATATTTTTTTGTCTTATAGTTTTATATTATTGAAATCACGTACATTAATACCAAGAACATAATTGAGAATTCGTATTTTGTACGTTAATTTCAAAGAACATAATTGAGAATTTGATGTTGATGCGATTTTTATTCATTTGCAAACCCAACATTTTAAGAATCAAAACAACCAAACACCAAAAGCGGAAGAGTTAGCTTCTACACTTGTAGTTTCCCACTTCAAGGATGTAACGCTCGCTTTGATTCCTCTGTTAATTTCGTAAATCAAACAAGGCCTTGATGTTGAAAGCACTTATTAATTAGAGGTTGATTTTTTAAGAATTAAAAAATAAAAGCAGGATTTGGCTATCAAGAGAAGTGCAAGCGTAGGAGATGAGGCTTAAAATTGTGAGAAAGGGCAAAGCAAAGAGCAAGTGGAAGAGTAGAAGCTAATGCATGTGAAAGGGAGGCCAAGTGTCAGAAGATGAGGGCACCACTCCTGCATGCAGGGCTTCGACTTGCCACGGAGCACCTTTGGCTTCTTTTTCACTTTTGCCAGGCCTGGCAGGAGGCGTTACCATATAACCATAAACCAAACGTGAGGAGAGAAGAGTCTCAGAGAGATAAGAGAGCTGGAGATCGAAGAAGAGAAGAAGAAGAGGCTAAGAGAGAAAGAGATGGCGACGGGGGTGGAGGTTGATGCATTGGCTACAGTGGCCGAGTGTGCCCCAGTTACTTTCGAGAGAAAGGTCAAGACTGATTTGGAATCCTATCTTCCTAAGCCTTGTATGTTCCTCCCTGCCTCTTCATCATCCTCTCTTTTGTTTATTTATGCTTTTAATTTTGCTTATTCACTCTTGGAAAGCCCATGGTTTTTATGATGGAGTGTTGGAAGAAGTGCATGTTGGTCTGCTATATTTGGCATGTGGAATCCTAAAATACTTTGATGGCTTGATGAGTTAAAGCATCGATTAATTAATTTGGTTTGGCTTTGGAATAATCTATATATATATGTATGAATGAATCAGATATGGCAAGAGCTTTGGCTGCTCCTGATGCGGGGCATCCAAATGGAACACCGGGTCATAAGAATTACAATATGAGTGTTCTCCAGCAACATGTAGCCTTCTTTGACCAAGACGACAATGGGATCGTTTACCCTTGGGAGACCTATACCGGTACCATCTCACTTTCAGAACTATACTATTAATTTGGATCCATCGTCTCTACTTAATTTTTTCTTTTGTACGTCTTGGAAACAGGCCTGCGTGCTGTTGGTTTTAACACGATTGCCTCACTTATTATGGCGATTGTGATCAACGGAGCATTGAGTTACACCACTCTCCCTGTAAGCTAATCATCATGGCAATCTTACTAACTACACGTTCATGCAACAATTTTAACTCAGAAACTGAATTTGAAACGGAGTTTGAATCCATTCTTGAGTATTGAGTTCTTGTTTCTGACTATCATGCACACCCTATATTATCTTTCTAGGGGTGGATCCCTTCTCCTTTTCTTCCTATCTACATACACAACATACACAAATCCAAGCATGGGAGTGACTCCGGAACTTATGACACTGAAGGAAGGTAAGCACTATTGGGTGTAGTATGGAACAGGTACTATATATACTCGAGGAGAGTTCAATCTATCGTACCCTTCTTTTCCAATTGAGTTGCAGGTACATGCCTGTGAATCTAGAGAACATCTTTAGCAAGTATGCCCAGACTGTGCCTGAGAAGTTGACGTTGGGAGAGCTCTGGAACATGACTGAGGGGAATCGGGCGGCCTTCGACTTCTTTGGCGGGTTTGTTTCAGGGCCTGATGCTCAATTTTAATATTCAGAATTATAATTCGTATGCTAATTTTTTGTTCTTTGAGTGTGGATTGCAGGATTGCAAGCAAGCTGGAGTGGGGACTTCTGTATGTTCTTGCGAGAGATGAGGAAGGTTTCCTTTCCAAAGAGGCTGTGAGACGTGTTTTTGATGGTAGTCTGTTCGAGTATTGTGCCAAGGCGCAAATGGGGTACGAGGGTAAGATGACCTAAAGGCTTAATCAACGCGGGGTGTGATCAGAACATGCCCTTTCTAGTTTCATATCACAAAAAATTATGGTGTAATAATAATAGGTAGGTGCAGAGAGGGTCCTCCCTACACACACACACACACACATGGGAGGCCATCTCACACGTCAGAAACACTTGCTAGATGCTTAGTCATGTGTAGAAGTGCAAACAGTGGCTTCACATAACCATCTCCACATCCCATATGAATAATCAGTCTTGTGACGGAACCCATATCACAATAATTAATAACTAGTTTAATTTCTTATCAATTTTTTATTTTTTCTACCTTTCTATGGAAAGCGAACACCCTCCCCAAACCACTCTCGAGCTTGGCAGATACTTATAAACCACAGACCGCAGCATATCCATCAAAGCAATGCAGACTATCAAACATATAACTTGATCATACAATCCACACAACCCGATTTTTTCCAAGAAAAATAACAAAATAAACCAGAATCGCATAAAAATCACATAGGCTGTGGTGTTATCAAAAACATACTCATTCAACCATAGTACACCTTAAACCAAACTCTTTGAAACAAAGTACTTTCCTGTTTTCCTAACAAAATTTAAAAATAAGGCAACATCCCAACCAAAATTAATCAAAATGTACGGTAATCAAAGTTCTTAAACAATGGCATTTGCTGCGCTGGCAATCCTGGGCCACAAATCAGCACACTCCTTACCAATTGGACCAGTAATAGCCGAACCTAAAAATCACCAATCAACAACCAGTAAGAAAAATATTAACCATTTCCAATATCATAATAATGTATGCCAAATTTTCTTTACAACAAAGGTAGGATATTGAAAGAAATGGCAGGACATATTAGTTTTCCAGGATAGAGGCAGAGAGAAATTAATGTCTGATTTTATGATTTCAATTTAACATTGAGGCCATCAATTTTGACTTTTGAAAGGTTCTGTTCTCGGTACCATCAGTACATATGCCTTTAAAAGTAACAATTTCATATGCTTAACCATACCTTTCATTTCTCCCTTTGGGTTCACGATGACACCAGCATTGTCTGCAAATTCAACCAATTCACACAGCAGAGATCTTAGAACATTAGCCAAGCAATTAATAACAAATACAATTTCAATACAAGAAGGAAGATTAATATTACATATACATACACACACCCCTACCACCACAGCCACAATCCATTGAACAAGAAACCATAAAAAGCTACTTTAGTGGAAATTGAAGAGGAAGTAAAAACAGTTGGAATGACTAATGTATGAATTTTTTAGCAAATAACTCATGCATAAAGACCATGAGAAAAATAAAATAGCAAGTTGACCATGCACTTGAAACACTTAACATCTAGATTACAGCTAGGGAGGGAACAATTATTGGCATGTTACAGTAAAACAATTGGCATGTTACAGTAAAACAATCATATATGTGAGGACCAAGAATCCTTTTTGAAAAAAATTATTGTGCTCGAAGATGACAACACTGGAAAGTGCAGCAGCACAAAAATCAGCCGGGAAAAGGGTATTACCAAGTTTCAAGCTAAAATCGTGGCTTCATGACATCTAAAAGAAATTTACACCCTACCTATTAATTTCATAGAGTGGAATAATACCAGGCACTACAAATGTGATCAGAGTCTGAAGCATTCAACAGAAATTCATAGTAATGCTGTTGAATGTGAAGTGGGATGCATTTTTCTCTACCATACAGAGAAGGTTCCATTTGAGGGGAAAAACATTCCACTTCAAATGATGGGAGAGTTTTCTTTCCCTCACAAGGTTAAAACATATAATATAAAAATGCAGTAAGAGTAAAACCATCTAAACTTTCTACAATGATTCAATATAACTTGTAGGGCCCAAATGGAGCAGATGAGCTAGAAAAGTTCCAGCCCATCTGTAACGATGGACACTGTTAATTTTCCAGACTCGTAACTGTATCAACCACTGATATAAAGGTAGCTACCTGACTTATGTCTGGTGAAATGGAATTATTATAGCTTACAACTTATGTCATGAAAAATTCAGTGTTAAGATTTCCACTTCACAAAAACAAAGGATTCTGCCTGATAGTGGCAGTTAATTTAACAGCCCTGCTATAAGACAACGACAACACTAAAATTACGTTCTTGTGCTGTCTGGAAATTGAAAAGGAAGCAAAAGGCAAATGTAGGTGGAAGTAGAGGAAAAAGCCCTCCATACCACATAACCAAGAATACAACTTTTTTAACAAATTGTGCTGGATAAAGGGTAAGAGAGAATAACTTAAACAAGGATGAATTCAGACACAAGGAGGGCCTCTAAGAAAGCAGGATGAATTAATCCAAAAGGAGAGCTTCATAGTAAGCAAGAGTGCATTAAATCACAAAAGAGAACATGCTTTTAATCCAAAGAGTGAACTCTGCACGTCCTTCAGCGAACCGGGCAAGTGAATAATTTCAACATAGAATGCACAACATCAGATCATTTTAAGAAACTTTCAAAAAAAATAATTTTAACCTTTCAATTTCAAACAGCAATCACAGAAAATGGATGACAACACCAAGTTCTTTAACAATACCATAGCGAGAATAAGTACCTTCAAAGTACATGTAGACGCCATCCTTTCGGCGCCACGGCTTGCGTTGCCGGACGATGACGGCGGGCATGACCTTCTTCCGGAGATCAGGCTTCCCTTTCTTGACAGTAGCCATCACCATATCGCCCACACAAGCCGAAGGCAACCTGTTCAGGCGACCTTTGATCCCCTTCACCGATATGATGTAAAGGTTCTTCGCCCCGGTGTTATCGGCACAGTTCACCGTCGCTGCCACTGGAAGACCCAGCGACATCCGGAACTTGTTTCCGGCCGATCCTCCACGACCTGCGATCCAGAAAAATAACGAGAAAATTGAAACATTTTCAACTAACCGGTGTTTGGTTACTTCGGAAACGAAAACGATGTGAAGTAAAAGAAAAAAAAAAAAAAAAACTCAATCTAGTCGAGGACTCGAGAAATGAAAAGAGAAAAGCAAAGAATCATTATGATTCTTAGTTTATTTTCTAAGAAATCAAACCGATCAGAGATGAAAACCCTAGGTTAAAGAACAGAGACTACCTCGCTTCGACATCTTGGCCTGCGGAAGTGAAAACAGAGAAGGGCTAGGGGTTTTTGTGCTATATATATATAGGTGGCGACGTTGAGCGCCTAGGGTTTGTCCTCAACTGAATTCCCATATATACCCTTCAGCTTTTACCATAATGCCATAATGGTATTCACTGTCATGGTCCTGTTGGTCAGCCCGTTCTTTAGTGGGCCGGGTCTTTGTCAACTTTGTGATCCGCTCCAGAAAAGGCCCAAGCCGGTTGGTTTGTGGCCTTGTGGGTGTGGGCCTGGATTGTGCTGCCCAAAAAAGTGGAATATTTTATACAAACATCATGAGTCTATTTTAGTCTATTTAGGTCAAACTCTCCATCATGAGTCTTCATACTTCCTCCTAATGTGATTCATCCATGCTTTAAAAAAACTCTCACATTATAAATAGTTTTAAATAATTTTTTTATTTTAAAAATAACATATTTAAGAGTATTTTTTTTAAATAATAAAAACCTAGTTGGGCCATGGAGGGAAATATCAATGTGTCGGCGAGTGGCGATACGATATTTCATGAAGAAATATCAGTTGAGTGAAATTTCAGGAGAAATCCCTAAAAATCGGCGATTTTTCCCAAAATATCGCTTGGTCAACGCGGGTCAACGGGTCAAATGCGCTACAGTGAAGTCAGTGTTGCTACAGTGACCCCCTACTACAGTGCCTCAAAATGATCTTTCCTTTTGCTGATGAGAGGAATTGAACCCCAAACCAAGCAGGCAAACTTGCCCTTGTTAAATAAGATGCACTAAATATAGATATACTTAAACTCATTATATAAAAAAAATATTAAAAGAATATTTTATAGAGTAAATTATTTTATAATTAAATCCAAAATTTTCCTTTAATTGCTTACCAAAAATATAAAAATTATATAATTTTCTTCATAGTATTTTTAATATCATTAATAATTAATTAAATATTAAAAAATTGTACAAATATCATAATTTATTTTATATTATTTAATACAATTGAATTAAATGGATCATAATTATATTTTAAAATTAGACATATTATAATCAAATATCATAATATTAAATTTAATTTAATAATAAATGTACACTTATAAAATTCATATTTTTATGGATGCATACAATTTTATTATCAAATATGATAAATCATATTATACATATATCAAATTATTTAATAAAATAACTTCAAAATATTATTATACTTCTAATTACATTTTTATGAAGTTTTTTTTATATTTTTATAAATTTTGATTAATTTTAAGTTTATCGATATTTTTTTCCAAAATATCCGCCGATATATCCGTAAAATCAAAGTACCGATATATTCATGATTACCGATATTTTCATCCTTGATTTGGGCTTGTGATTTAAAAACAAAAATATTTTTAAAAAATTAATGTCATTGTTTGGTTGTTATTATTGAGGAACAATTTTTTGAAAACAAAGTAATAAATTTAATAATTTTTTTAAAATAGCATTAACAATTATTATTATTTATTTCTAATAAAATAAATCAATTATGTTTTTTTTTATAAAATGTTAATATTCATATTTTATTAAAAACTATTTTCAATTTATTTGTAATTATAAAATTATTTTTATTTTTAATAAGACTTGAGTTAATTTTATTTTATATTATATAAATTTAATTTACAATTTGCTTTTTATAAAATCAAAATAAAAATTTATTTTTAAAAATAACTTATTCAAAAAAGTTTTTGGTTTTTTTATTTTTTTTATTTTATTTAAATAACATGTACTATGGAATCAAAATGTTTGCAATTGTTCTTTCATTCTCTTGTTACTGTAAAATTATGACAATTCGGATTCCGAAAGATACAAACAAAGATGCATAATGTATGGAAATCACAAAGACTGATCAATTAACAAGGACCCTTCCTTAAAAGGGGTGAGTTCAAACCAAACTCAACACCAAAATCCATCGCCCAGACCATAATCCCCACAGCTCTCAATGCGCCCCATGTTAGTTGGTCATCTCAAAATTCACGAGCTCGATCTAGTTACTGCAAAAACAATCACGAGTTTGATGATAATTGAATCACTTAGAAAAGTTCTTTTTTTTTTCATTGGGATACTTCTCTCAACATTCTACAATCCATTTTATGCTTTCAATGGATCAAGATACTTACACTTCATGTTATGAGGCTTACGCCTTCATCTCCATCTTTCGCCTTTTAACACCATGTCTCTTTGAATTCCTTGTGTCTCGGCAGCCTTTGCTTCCACAGCAACATCGGAATGCCTTCACTGGATGATTATGGTCATCAAAGTCAATGCCATAGTCCTGCAGTGGATTACATACACACCACAGTCAAGCTTGAACCACTTTTTATCGAAGTAAGGATGCTTAATGTTTCTACACAAACTTCACAGAACTAAAACGCCAGTTTCATAAAACCATGAGATAACAGGCAGGAAACTTATACTTGGATTAAATGCAGTTTGCACAAAAGATAATCATCTAAACCTAAACCAGGTGCAGTTCAGGCCCAAACAATTGGTTGTTGTTCACCTAGTTTGTCTAGATTATGTTTAAAATACAATAAATGTAAGTATGCATGATACATTTATGTTTAAAGATGTACTGATAAACAAATGTAATGCACTGCGATTACATATTTAACATAATTTGGAGATACGAGTGCTTTGTGACTCTCCAGAGTTCATAACCATCCCACTTTCAAAATAATACACCTGCCTCAAAGTTCAATCAAGTCGACCAGAAAATCATGGCTTAAATAGGAACAACAAAACCCCATCCTCTGCAATCTTGAAACAGATGGATAATAATAATGATAATAATCTATGTATTGGTATTGCCTTCAACATCAAACAAATTCCATATCAATTTACCATATACACAGCAAAACAGAAAGAGCCTACTTACCCAAGTCAGCTCTTCCAAAGCATCGACCTTTCTTGTTGTGAAAAAGGCAAGCTGCATAAGAAGAACAAAAGAAAACTCAAGATTCACAACTCCATGGATTGCCTCCAACATTAAGTAAATCATTTTTGTTAGAGACCATACATGATAATAGTGATGATCTGGGGTCTCCACTTCTACTGGGATCTCAACCAAGTTGGCATCAAAACATCTAGTAAAATAATATGTGCAGATGATCAGATATACAAAAAATTGTCTAAGGAGAAGACGATGAATTCCTTTTTCCTTTCACAATCCAAAGAAAGTAGAAGAGGAGAAAGAGAATTAAACAATCCAAAGACCATAAGAAAACTGATGAAAATAACAAAAAGGTTAAAAACGGCATTTGTTTACAAAATCTTCTCAAGCAACACAAATGGAAAAGCATTGACTAAAAGCTTAAAACGCAAACATGCACATGTAAATGGATGTTCAAGAAATACCTGTGATTAATAAATCTTGCAACATTACCATAAAATGTTGCATCCAAACAAAGGGCTTCTTCATCCTTTAAGACTCCCTCTGAACCCCAATCTGCATCTAGCAGTACTGGGTATGTATGTCGCTCCTTACCACTGTTTCGCAAATTTCGCTCATATAATTCTGTGTTGGTTACTATTTCTCCCACATATTCACAAACAAAAGCACCTTTTGGCAAGTTCTCCAGAGTTCGGAGACCCCAACCTTTCCCTTCAAGAGTCAAAAATACCTGAAATATAAAAGTACCACTAAATGACCTTTGGCAAATCGCACAAGTGCCTTACTTTTAGGACTTACAGGGACTTATGATTAATTATCTACCAAGATAAATTCTTAATTCCAGGATATCACAGCTAAGTATATCAAGCACATTTTTTGAAATACCAATAACGAAGTCTAACCTGCAAATTCACTGTTATACCACGCTGAACAACCCGGTTTCCACACTTCTTACTGCATCCACATTTACACCAGCACTCTTTTATGAACTTTCTCACTAAATGGCCTTTGCATGGATCAGATGTGTTTTCATTCCTAGACCTTTCTAGCGGGCAATTTTTGCAATAAAAAAGGCGATGGTTTTGAGGGTCACGATTCATAGAGATACATTCTTCTAGAAACTTTTCCTTAACAAGTCCTCCTTGTTGGTAAGCAAATTCACCCCCAGTTTCACGGGCACATGCACAAGGTATGGCTAATGATGTACAATCCCCAAAACAATTTGAACAACAATCTTCATCTGATATACGAGCAAGTGCAAAATTCACATATGCTTTTTGGAACACTATGTTCTGTGGAATGTAGAAAAAGTTGGGAGGAAGTTGGGAGCTGGTTTCATTTACCAAGGAGATCTTTACCATTTCTTCACCTTTGGTTATGTCATCAAAATATTGAAGGGGTTTCACTGTGTCAACAGAGAAACAATGCTTCTGAACAGCCACTATACTACATGAATTCAAAGATTCTGGGCCTCTCAATACCTTTAAATTCTCATCCCTTTCAATGTAACAGCTTTTGTTAACCTTATTTGAAGTTAAAGTGCAACGAAGAACATCCAAACCATTCATGTATATAGGTCTCAGAATTTTTTGACCCACTTCAACAAGATCCTGACATTTGACAGATCCATTTGAAGAACTTGATGGAATGCAAAACTTGCCTTTATGATCACCTCTGCCAAGCACATCTTGTGCTGCAGGTTCCTTTAATATATCAAGTGTTGATGATGTTTCCATGGTCTTTAACTTTTTGTCATCGGTAGAATCAGCACCCATTGCTAAGAAGTACTCACAGAATTCTTGCATCAGTTTCATCACTGAGAAACTAGGTTCAGTAATTCCATATGTGCCACGGCACTTATCCTCCAGTGCTTTTGAAACTGCATCTAAATTTGGAATGTGAAAACCAGATTGCTGAGAAGTGTTGAAGATGAGGGAAATTTTCACCTCGCCATTGGGAGAGGAAGCAATATCAAATTGTGATGAATCAGATACACCATTGGCTTGATCCTCTCTAGAAGCATTTGCTAGAAGATTAGAATAAGTTTTTAGTTGAAGGACCATCTTCACATAATTAAACAAGAACAGATACTCGAGACAGAGCTATGCATTCATTGAAGTACAACATTCAAATATTTGGAATCTACAGAAAAAAAAAAAGGTTTATCAACCAGACAAGACCCATTAAAGTTAAATATTCAATAAGAACTAAAGCATATTTGTGTTTGGTGCTTCCTGTGTCAAACTGCCAGATTGTAATAGAACCAATGCATAAAATTAGGTCTTGTGATAAACATAACAGCCATAAGATTAAGCCAGTCTTATCGTTACTTATGTTTGAATGTACCGCATCTGGTTCAATGTGTAACTTAACCAAGAAAGGACTTTAAAATGAAGTTCATCAGTCAGTTGCCATCTACATTAGAGGGAGAAAATGGAATCCACATATGGCTATTAGTTCATTGTTGTTAATGGTGGTGCTGGTTGAGAGAGAGTGTTAAGTGGCATAAACAACTTTATCTTTTTAAATATAATTTCCAGATCTTTCAAAAACAATTTTTTGAATCTTTTCAAGGTCAATAATTGAAATCGCCATTGTTGTAGGACAAGAAAAATAGAGTCGTACCTGGATGGATCACAGCAAGAGGAACCTCAAGTTGCAAGTTGTCATTGGTGAATGTTTTATTTTTAGGCACAATTGAAGGGGCATTATGACACTTATTAACTGCATCTTCTGTGGGAGAATTAACACAGTCAGGCTCAATCTTTGGCACTTTAAAGCACTCAATATGTGATTCCTTCTCATAATTTAATCTATTCTCTATTTGACCAAGTCGAGGATGAATTGGCTTCTTTCCTTTGTCTTGCACTTGTGTATGAGGAAAAAGAGGATCAGATCGATCTCTTTGGTCCCTAAGGCATGGTTGGGGTGGTTCTTTTTCTCCTAGGATTGGACAAGTCTCCGGGTACTTGTTACTGACGCCTTCTGGTTGTAAAAGAGGCACTGACTTAACTAGTTCATCTCCTTCAAAATGTTGAGTTGACCCGACTCTGTTCTTCCTCCAATGAAATTGAGGCAATTCTTGTGAACTTCTTAATGGAGTTCCACCAAAACCTGCAACCGAGTCAACCATTGCCACCAAAGCATCTTTTTGCTGTCTTGAGCACAATCTTTTCAGAGGCAGTTCAGAGTCTTCTGACTCATCATCTAAAGACGCTTCTTCCTCTCTTGCCTTAGATTTTGTACCCTGTAAAAAAACAGGGGGAATTACTAACAAAATATAAAAAGGCTTGAACAGAATCACAGACTCAAATTAAGTGCACAAGAAGATCAGTTTCTCATATTTCCCCTCCATTGGCCTGTAGATGAGAGCAATAAAATAATAAGAATTATTATGACTAAAAATCTTTGAAAAAATTAAAAACTGCACCAATATAAATAACACAATAAGTGACACGAAACAAAAGGATGCACCTTAACTTCCTGCTGCTCAAAAATGGCATCTATAAGAACTCTATAATTTTCATCTTCAATAAGTGCCCAGTTGTTGTCATATAAATTTGCAAGATCATCGAGAACTGGCCTTACAAGTTCTTCAGCAATGCCCATTGCTTTCATTGAATTGCAGGCCTTCAAAATTTTTGCCTTCGGAATTTTAACCTTGCGTGACGGCATCATATATCCTAAAGGATTTTCCAAAATTCAGTATGTGGTCAGCCCCTTCACTCCAGTTTCTGAAATAGTACCTGCATTCTCCCAGAAGTGCATGATAAGCATGAGACGCAAAAACATCTATTGTGATCTGCAACAGTGTGAGAAGAAACCTCGCCATTGGGAGACTGAGCAAATCAAAATATATATAGATGACACCACTAAAGAAGAAGCCTTTGTTTTTATTTGACTTCAAGAGAGTTACTACTTTTAAAGAACTAAATGGCTACTTCATTAGGATGAGACTACTTCATTCATTCACAAACATACATGCACTCATTTCAAATTCCATGGAAAACAATATGGGCTCATTCCAACCCTAAGTAACATACAATTTAGTGAAATAATTTGCATGTGATGTCCAAATAAAACGTAGATAAATCCAAGCAACGCCTGCTGCACAGTTCTTTTTTTTTTTTTAATAGGTACTGTTGCACAGTAGTGAAGAGTGAGCATGTGAAAAGCAGATGGCAAATAACAGTCTTGTCAAGCAAATAATAGTTCAACCCTCACTAGCTTCTGAAAAATGCATATCCCTATTACTCAAATTTAATCAAATAAGATAGATATTAATGTCTCCAAGGAAATAAGAAGGGTCCTCTGAGCAACCCGTGAAAGTTGAAATAATTCAGTATTTTTTCATAGCATTTTAATAAAATGCATTTCTATAAAGTGTTGAACCTTGACTACACAATTCTGCAATCATTGCCAATCTAAAGTAAAAACACAATGGACTGCCTCTATTTCGATGTGGGATCTAAAGACTCCAGAAGAAAACTAATCGTAGATAAATAGTTCAACTGAAATGCATAACTCCAAACAACATAGGAATAAGAGGATAAAAAACTGAGAAACCCTACTTGCTGTGACAAATTACAAACGAAACCCCTGACATAAAACAAAAGGTTGAGCACCCCATCCATACCTTGCTGATGCTAGGTCAACATAGACCACGATCAGGTGGACCCATGGGCTGAATTGGCAATGATGGGCGAAGTGCTGAACCTCCATAGTACAGGAGAGAAACCAAAATTTTCCATATCACAAATTCAGTTTAGTATTCCAATTACCTAAAATAAGAGTTCCAAATTCCTTTCTGTTTAGGAAATATTATTACAACAAATCTCAACTATAATCTAATTCCCCCTTATTGTACATAGACACACAGGTAAAGTAGTACTATCTTGAAAGTTTTGATTAGTCAAATAATGCTACATTTTCCAATTGAGACAATGGAATGAGCACAAAACATACAAACATTTAATTTAGTAAAAAGCCATGAGCACATTCAAACAACTCGGTCATGACTCATGTGACTCTTATACAGCATGACTTTGTTTACTTCCCTCCAGAACCTTAAAAGTAAAAAACCTTGTATTGAAAGAACCCTTTCTCACAGAGGTCCCAAAAGTTGTAGTTTCACAATGAATCACTGTGACACTTAGCAAAGCATGATTCAGAGTAGCCCATAGCACCAAGGAGCTCATCACAGAAAATGGTGAAGAAGAAATTAGGAAAATAAGATTAGAAAAACCCATCAACATCAAGACCTGAGCCGCTGTTGATCAGAGCCCCAATGTAACTGATTATACCATTCATAATTTCATGCATTTCCTGCCGACGCTAGAGGCAACTTGAATCACAATCTTATCAAGGAGGTTTGCTTCATTAAGAGGTATTTTTCCAATTATTAATTTTGATCAATGATTTTTCATTTAGAGATTAGGTAGCATAGAGGATTTCTTGAATTTTATGCATGATTTTCTCAAACATTGTTTATCGAACTTTGATCTAGAAAACTTAAAGATTTAAATTACTCCGGGTAATGTCTAATAAAAATTTTGGATCAACCAGCCAATCGACTTTGCCATTGAGAACAAGGTTCAAAAGCCAGAAACTGACATCCACTCAAGCGAAGATGAAGGCATGTACCACTTCAATCTTTTGCCTACACTGGGTCCAATAAGCCTCAACTGTGAGAAAGATTTCTATAAATGGATTGCAAACTTGAGAAATTACAACTAGGTGGGTGTAGTGGTTTGAAAAAGATTTAAGATTTCAATCCAGCAGTTCAAAATCTTTGGCCTGCTTGAATGGCAGTCTGATGGAGGCAAAGCTAAATTCATACTCTTGTAAGTCTACATTCATTTACATTTTGATGGGTGATATAGGGACCACCTCCTTTTGTTACTTTAATATGTTCTCATCAGCACCTCGAATTCGAGGTTCTCATTGAGTGCTTTATTGCATTGAGGAACTTTCCTCGATTGTTCAATCACTGCAGAGTATTTTTTTTAACCCTAGTAAAGAACCAAAACACTCAAAGACCGAACAGCCCGATTCTAGATGACCATGACGAATAACAAGAATCATCCATTAATTTTCCACCTAAAGATATAATTTATGATAAAGACAAGTCCATTGGTCTTGAATTTATTTACAAACACCTTTGTCATCCGAGTACTCTGCATACAACAAGAAGCTATTAAAGAAATGTCCTTAAAGGGTAAATAGTAAATACCATTCACAGGAAATACACAAGCTTTTGTAATGAGAAAACAGAAAGAGGCATTTTTCCTATAGTGGTGCTACAGGGCCAAAAGTAACCAAAGAAACCTCATACCTTATGGGCTTTCAGAGGAAGTTGTGAGCATGCAAAGGTGAACTCAAGAGAAATGGGCCCTGAAAAACAGTATCAGAAAATTGTCAAGCACATTTCGTTCAAGATTGTCATTCAAGAAAGAGAAAGATGGAAATTAACAAAGGATTTTTCTTCAATTAATCTTCAAAATTCAAACAAAAAATGCAGAAATAAAAACTGCTGGAAGCAAATGAAAACCAAAATGCATAAACCCTAAGCCACAGATTCACAACAACTATAAGAATACAATCATTTGCTTTAAAGACAAGTACCACAAGAGAGTTCAAAAAGTTAAGCAACCCCAAATGATTAACATGCAGAAATGAAAACTAACGATAATATAGTAATGCAAAAGAAGATCCTTATTCTCTGCTTGGTTGCCGAGAAAATTTAGGAAAAGAAGATGAATCAGAATTTTGTTTTATTTTCATCCATTTCTCAGCAACCATACACCACGAAGATTAGACTGGACCTGAAAAAATTTCATTAAAAAAAAAAAAAAAAAACCCAATATTTTAATAGAACTAATAATAAAAAATCTGGAAAAAGAAAGAGAATATGCATTATATCAAAGAAAAAGGATAGGGGAAATAAAAATTAATTTGAACAAAAAGTTGATTTTTGAAAGGACCATTGGTTGAGTCCTCAGTAGGTTACAAGCCAAAAAGAACTTAAAAAAAAAGGGTGGGGGGACAATTACAGAATCCTGTGAAAGCAACTTCACAGAATATTCTTCTAAAAAAAATAACAAATATATAAAAAAAAATTATAAATAATTAAGAAAGAAAAAAAAAAAAAAAAAACATGATCATTTTAGGATGTAAGCTTCCATTACAATCTGTAAAAACCGCTCTGAATCCACAATACCCTAAAAAAAATGTAAAAATTGGTCAATTTAGGGAAATTGTAGGAACTGAAATTACAAAATTAAAGTGAAAAAATAAATAAATAAATACCTCTTCAAATTCAAAAACACTCCAGAAAAACCCTAAAAGCAAGAACTTTGAGTATTCACTCTCATTATCCATCTTTTTAATTTGAGTTTTGGATCTTCATTTTGGCAACCCTTTACTCCTATTTAATTACAATTAACATAAAAGATTTTATTCAAAAAACGAAGGGTAAAATAGTAATTGGCTTTAGTATGTGAATCTTGAAATAAAATATTAGGGGATGTTTGGCAATTGTTTTCGAACGTTTTTGTTCTCCAAAATACAATAATTAAAATTATTTTCGATTTTCTATTCTTAAAAATAAAAATAAAGTATTTTTAAATAATATTTTTTAGAATTATTTTAAAAAATAATTATATAAATATATAAAATATTAAAAATTAAGTATTTGTGTTTAAAATATATTTAAAAATATTTTAGGTTAATATTGTTTTATAAAATATTATATAATAATTTTTAAAAACTGTTCTTTAAAGTCATATTTTTGAACTATTTTTTAAAATAGTTATTAATCATTAAGAGAAATTTAAATAATTTTCATTGTAAATAAAAGAAAAGTTGGATTTTTTTATTTTTTTAATATTATTTTATTAAAAATTAAAATATGAATTTTGAAGTCAATCATTTTTCCTAACTTAGAATTTTCAACGTTATTTAATATTGGGTGAGAGACTGGAAGTGGGAAGGCGGCAAAAGGTTACCAAACAGGGCGTCAACCTTTTGGGATTCCCGAAAAAGGCCGGAAAAAGGGGAAAGCAGGTGAGGCCTTGAGAACACTTTTCTGTCAAACAAAGTACGATATTGGTGGTTCCAGGCATGGAAATCTAAAGAATTTACAAGTACACACCATTTTATTTTATTTTTAATTTTTAATTTAATTTAATTTTTTCTAAGAAATATGATTGGTTGGGTGGGTCTGACGCGCAGTGAGACCAAGGACGTGGGGAACGGATGGCCAGTTGATGGATTCCTCTGTCAAAACGGTGTCGTCTTGGTGAGAGCTAAATCATTTTGAGATGGAATCATGAACTGCCGTATTTTTCCGATGTGGTTTGCTAGTTTCACTGAATGCTTTCCATAAAAACTATGAATATAAATTCATTTTTTACAATGTAGCCTAGTTTTTATTTTGTTAAAAATAATTAATATTTGGATGGCTACGTAATAACCCATACATCCTATTCGATTGTTTGTTTTTATAATATTTTATTTTTATTAAGTATTAAAAAGTAAAAAAAAAATCGATAGATTGTTTTTTTCATTTAGAAAAAACTAAATGTTTTAATTTTTTTTATTCAACAAAAAATTTATAATAAGTGATGAAAAAATAGAAAAACAGACAATTTAAAGTCTGAAAGCAAATTGCTTTCAGCAAAAAGTTAAAAAAATAAACACCCTCTAAGTCTAATGTCTTAGAGAGATCAGGGGTTAAGAAAATATAGACTAACGACAAATGGGAGAAAAAATACAAAGAATAATAGTAATAGGCAAGAAAAAAAGTAGAGCAACTCCAAAGACACCAAAAGATTAAAGCAAATTGAGTTTGAATGAGTGTTTAGTGCCTTAAAAATATCGCTACATATTTTGGCTTAAGTGGAAATTAAAATCCCAATGAAATGTAAGACCTAAAAATGAAGAAAAAAAATGAAGAAGAAGAAATAGCATAAGCAACATGAAAAATGGTATAAACACCCTAAAATCGAACGAACATATAGAAAAGGAAAAAACTAACAATAATAAAGTTGAAATGAAAATCACCATAGTAAAGAAAAAGAAGGTAAAGGCAAGAAAGATACCTTTTAAGCAATGTAAGAAATGGTATTGTGAGATATTCGAATAGGAAAATATGGCATGATGGTAATCCATTTTAAAAACAACTTTCAAGGAGACTTTAGGAAAAAGAAGATGCAAAATTGCAGGATAAGTGACAACAAAAGCTACCAATGATGTAAACCTCTTATCTGGAAAACACCTAGGGAAAATCCTTATCGCCAAAGCATTTATGATCCTAGTGCTAATGATGGGTTGTGAACCCCATAATCGTTGGCACCAATCCCAAAATGTCATGTGTTTTCATCAAAATATTTCAAATCTTCCCACTCAAATTTGGTTGCTTAAAACACTACAACCTTGAAAAAGGGGCATTGAAGGTGTTTGACCTAAAAATGGATAGGCTTGGCTCAACTCACACAATTGGTTTGATTAACTTGACTTATTAAATTGGTTAGGGCTAAAAGCCCATAAAGGTCAAAACAATTGAGTTTAAGAAAATAGTCTAAAAAATAGAGGTATGGTTCCTCTTTTTTGTCTAGGGCAACATGAGCCAATGTTGCATCACAAGCTAAAGTAGGACAACCAAATGTGTCCTTCCCTATGCATACTCAAAATGACCCTCAAAATGAAACAAATCATAAGTCTAAACGTGTTAGGACAATCAAAACCATAGTTACAACTATCTAAGAAAAGAGAAAGAAGGGTAGTGGTCTGGAAATGGGGATTGAGGACTTAGAGCACTTAAGCAAGCACACTTGGATAGAGGCTTAAGAGCTCTTAGGAAACCTAAAATTGAATTGATCTTGGTCTTGTTATTCTTTCCTTACAAATAAACTTTTAAGCCTTTTATGTAAAGCTCCAAAGTTGAACCTCATTAATAGCAAAGACTCAACCAATGGAGAGTCATGGAGGACTTAAAGTACTTAAGCAAGAACACTTGGACATAGGCTCAAAAGCTCTTAGGAAGCTTAAAATTGAATTGCTATCAAGTAGGTAAGACTCAACCAATAGGGAGCCTACAGAAAAATGTACCAATCAACTTTTGATCTAACACACTCATGCTCATGTTTACACATGGCATTGGACGATAATGTGTCTCTCAAGATATAGCTACAAGGCCCCCATCTCTTAGTATAAAGAAAGTAGATTTGATGGACATGGTACTTGTTCTATCTCGATGTAAACAAGCCTTCAATTCATTAACCAAACTAAGACCATCAACTTGTTCTAAAAACTAATGAAGAGAAGGTCAAACCCACTATTAAGGTATATCAAGTTTATTTAGGCCCTTAAACTCCTACTCCTAACTTAGGTAGATATGATAGCATTAAGGTGTCATGCCCTAAGTGGGACATCTTCAAGAGAGTATGGAGACCAAGCAAAGAGATTGTGGAGTAATACAAACTCAAAGAAAAGTGTCATTCCCTTGAACCTCAATGGAATGAAGTGTTCTTTGCTAATTTACAATATAAGCAATATGCATATGAATGCTAAACAAGATAAAAAATAAAAAATAAAAATAAAAAATAAAAGTGAAAAGTAAAAAAGAGTCAAGGATTTAGAGAATCAAACCCATGAGATATTATGGTGCCTATCTTGAGAATACGTGTTCATGCTTACCTTAATCAATAGTGACTCAATTCACGAGGAATATATCATCACTCTAGGGTTTCATCCATAGGTTAAAGTCATTGAAAACTTCAACATTAACTCAATATTCTTTGAAGACTGAGAGCTCATGCAGTATGGTAGTTTGGTAAGGTCATGACTTCCTGATAGCCTATCTCATAGCTCACCGTAGGTTTTCTCCAATGTGTATACAAACCGTTGCACTTACTATGGGAAACTCGTCTCAATAATGAAGACAAGTCATCCCTCTAATTATATTCCTTCAAATTAGGAGGTAGTGCACTATAACTTCAGATCAATTGTTTAAGTCCATGAACTAGTCATGAACAAGTTATCAACTTGTAAGGAACCCATGACTTGGATCTTCCATGTAATTTCTAATACACCTAAATCATGTATAATACAAGTAATACATGTTTGATTCTTAACATAGATAATACATAAGTAGGATAGTAAAAAGAGAACCAGAATCACTAATGAAATCCATTTATTGATACTTTACATCATGCTTTTCAAGACTTTATCCTAACAATCTCCTACTAGCCCTAAAACCAAACTAGGCAGAATAGAAAGAATTTCCTTCATAGTCACCTCTATAAACTATGTCACAAAACATACAATACTTCATCTCTAAGTGTTTTCCCTTCTAGTGGTTTTTTGGTTCTTTAGACTATGTCACCACTCTACTATTATCACAAAACAGGGTCATGGTCGATATAACTAAGATGACAACCCCAAGTCCCATTAAGAACTTCTTAAGCCGAACAACCTTTTTTGTTGCTACAAAAGTAACAATAAATATCACCTGGAGTGTATGCATACCTAGAGGCATAACTATGAGTCTTTACTAGATTGAAAGTTTAAATTCATGTACCAAAGTGTATTGTCTCATCGCTATGGAACACAAACATGTAATCTCTTGTTTTCCTAAGATACTAGAGCATATGTTTGACATTCATCTAATACCCTGATCCTAAATTTGATTGTCATCCAAATAAGTAGACAACAACTTTACATCATTCCCAATAAGTATATTATCATCCAAATATAAAATACACCACCACACTTCCTTATACTTTCTTGACACACAAGGCTCATCCTTGTTTTGATCTAAACCAAGGGTCTTGATTTCCTAATAAAAAAATTTGCTCCATGAGCAAGATGCTTGCATTAATCTAAAAATGACATAATGCAACTTTCATAATAGATGCTCTTGGCTCTTTGCTATGAAACTATTAAGTTGCATCAAATAGATGTTATCATCAAGATAATCATTCAAGAACTCGATTTTGACATCCATTTTTCATATCTCATAATTGAGATACACCAAAATGTATAAAAGTAGTATGACAGATTTGAGCATGGCTACCATCAAAAAAGTTTCCTTAAAATTGAAACCAAGTTTCAAACTATAAACATTTAGCTACAGGCTTTGCCATATAAATATCAACTTTTTCATCTATTCTCATCTCCCTCTTATAAACTAATTAATCTCTTTGCCTTACATTTAGAAAATGTCATAAGACAAGATTAACATATCTTTTATGTTTAGCCCTTAAATGATGCAAGTGGGACCATGTTACATGATTCTACCATTTCATATCTAAGTTAAGTGCATAACCAAGATCTTTGACATCAATGTTATCAAAGAGTTTCATTTTTAGGATTGGTCACTCCCATTATTATTAACATATCTAGCCTTATCTTTAAGAAAATTTACATTCCTTGATTCTTTGGCACAACCATGATTGAAATTTGGTTTTTATCGTCAATATTTTGTCGATATGTCAGATATTGGACGACCCCAAAACGATTTTGAGCGTCAATTATCAAACGAGAGGAATATCAGGAAAATCACCAAAATATCGACGATATATCAATTTGGAACTGATAAATCAGCGATAAAAATCGCGAGTGGAGCAACGCGCGGAGCAGCTGGGAAGAATGGAAAAAAATCAGCTATATATCGTCGAAAATCACCAATTTTAAAAAAATTGAAAATGTCCATATTTGAATTTTTTTGACGATCAGATGGCCCAAATTTCACTCATGTTTTTATATTATCATTTTATTTTATATTATTATTTTATTCTTAATACTTTTCATATTTATCTCATTAATCCTATTTTCAAAAATTATTATCACTTCACTCTTAAATTTTTTTTATATTTATCCTTTCAATTTTATTTAAATTTTAAATGTTTTTATTTTAAAATATTAAAAATATAATTTTACCCAAAAAAATTGCTATAATTAAGAAAGTTTCAATATTTTATAAATTAAAATTAATTTGATAAGATAAATTATTAATAATTTTAATTATTTAAATAAATTAATGTTAATAAAAAAAGTTGTTACCACATAGTTTTAATAAAATTTTAGAAATTAAATCTCAAATAAAATATTTTATATAAATTAATTTAATTTTTCATTTAAAATGTAATAAAACATGTTTTAGTAAAAGTACTTAAAATTTTTTTAAATAAATATTGTCTTCAACAAGCTTCATATAACAATATGATAGAACCACATCAATCTTCATTTTGGTTCTAAGGACTATTGCAATGTCATATATATCATATTTATGTATAAATTGTTTTTATTCAATAAAATTAAATATTTCTTAACTCAATTCTAAATTTATACACTTCCAAAATTCATATTTATTATTCTTAAAATCCAAGTATCGAATCTACCGATATATCTCTGTCTACCAATGTTTTTCTTCTTGATCATATCTATATCAATTACACCTACAAAATAACTTTTAAATGTGTATTCTTACTTATTTTATCATTTTTTTGAGTTTTTCTAAACATTTTTGTGAATTTTGAATAATTTTCGTTCCACTGATATTTGTGAAAAAATGTTCACTAATATTTTCGATATATCCGTAAAATCAAAATACCAATATATCCATGGTTACCGATATTTTCATCCTTGACACAATCCACTGTTAGGGTCATCATGACCCAAAATCAAGATAATTCTTAAGATGATGATGAAAGTCCATATCCCTTGATTCTTAGTGGTGATTCTTAAGATGACACAACTCATCTTTAGAATGATGATTATCCAAATGAATATGAGTTTAATCTTGGAGGCTATAAGCTTGTCAATGGTCATTTCCTACTTAATATTTTGAAATAATTAAAAATTTTTAAAACCAGAGTAATTACCTTGATGAATAAATTATCTTCTATAAAAAATTTTCAAAATATTTATTTCCTAACTAGAAGCTTAGTACAATAGGAGAATATAATCTTGAAAAAAATTTAAATTTCTATGAGAGTATTTTATCAAAAAATTAATTTTGATAAAAATTCCTACCCTCAAATTTTAAAAAATCTAGTTTCATAAAATTTTCCTTCTTTACACAATTCCAATTCTAATGAATATTTTCTCTAGAAAATATTTTCAAAGAAATTTATTTCCATCAATTTTATTAAGTTTTCTTAAACTTTTTTGCACTATCATTCAATAATAAAATTATGTCTTATGAAAAATTTTAAAATATTTAATTTCCAAAATAAAAATTATAGTGTAATAAGGAAATTTCAAATTTATGAGATTTTAAAATTTTGAGAGCACCTTATCCAATTAAGAAAGATTTAACTCTTTAAGGATTCTCAAAAATACATTTAAGGAAAATATTTTAAATCGTTAAAATTAAATTTAGAAATGAACTTTAGCTCTCATATTCAAAAGAAGAAATCTCATTTTTATATAATTTATTCCATTAAAAATTACCAAAAAAACTACTTTTAGTTATTTCCTTAATGATAAATTACCTATCTTGAAATTTTCCAAAATTATTTATTATTCCAATTAAAATTAGTGTAATAAAGAAACTTCTAAAAATGTGAAAAATAAAAATCTTGAGAGTACTTCATCCAATAAGAAAAACTTTTATTCTACAAGGATTCCCATAAAATAATTTTAAAGAAAATATTTTAAAATCCTTTGAAATAATATTTCAAAAAGAAACTTTGCTCTCTTAATTTTATTTTCACAAGTTTTATTACTTTAGTCTACACTATTCTAAAATTTAATAAGTGATATCTCAATCTAATTTTCAAAGAAACAAAAATCTATTTCCATTAAGAATTACTAAAAATTCCATTTTATGCAAGATATGCCACATATATAGAGAGAGAGCATAAAATTGGAAAAGGAAATTAAAATAATTTCAATAGCCTTAGGGAACATGTCACAAATTTTTGCAACCAAAATTTGGTATTCAAAATATCCAAATTTGCCAAAATACCCTTACAACCAAAAATAAAGTTAGAAAAATTAAGAACCCTAAGAATACGTGAAATAGCCATGTTATCGCCACTAGGAGCACTTGAATGCCCAAAACGCGTAAAAGACCACTTAAAACCATCTTGGAGTACTTAATTGTCTTGCTTGAGCATTTGATGAGCATTTGAACGTCTTAGTTGAGCGTTCAATGAACGCTTGAGTGCCACAAGCTGCTTAAGTGCTAATTCTAACACTTGAGTGTTGTCAGTTTGCAATTGCACACCAAAGAGGCTTCCTTACCTTTTATAGTTGTTTTTCCCTCAGAAAACTTATCTTTGGAAGGTTGGTATCTCACCATGAACATCCATGAATGCTTAAAACCTTCAATCTCTTCTCTAAGGTCATCAAAAACAAATAAAAAATGAATTTTTACGTCATATGAAAAATTCTATGCTCCTAAAAAATGGAGCTTACAACCCATCTATGAACAAAAGATTTAATAAGAAATAATCCAATCAACCACTTAACATCCACATGTTTATCTTAAGGCCATGGGATGAACAAGAAACCCTCTAAAAGAAAAGAGAGCATACCCAAGAAAGGTTCTAGCATGCTTAATCCTAACCTAAGGCTCTAAAAACAGTTGTTAAAATATCTAGGTTACTCCATTCCAAACCCCCTAGATCGTTGAAGTTCATGCAAGACTATTCAAAGATCTTTAGATCTATGCAACAAAAGCATATACATGATAAACTAAAAATCTATGTGCTAAAAAAAAAACATATATTTAATTTGGATGCTCCTAAATCAATTCTTGTCGATGAAGAGTTCAATGTGGATCTCGAATACCTCATGATCTTGCATTTGATGGCTTTCTCCTGGACCTTGGCATGTGAGGCTAGTGGAATCCTCTCTGTAAGAATGGAGGCTAAAACTCTCTTTCCCTCTCTCTAGAAAACCGAATAGCAAGACTGCATAGATTGAAGTCCCAAACCCTTAAGGGGCCAAACCCTTAAGGGGGTTTATATAGACTTTTATATAAGCTTAAGTGACTCGAGCTCATCTTAGGTTTGAGTCATTTAATCTAGCCAACTAGGTTTCAATTAATTAATTAGTTACATTGGGCTCCAATTAATTAATTATCCTAGTCTAAAGAGATTGTTCACAAGTTGTTGTGCAGTGTTGCATATTTATTAAAACATCTTTATGCACGCATATAAATAAAGAACCCAACTATCACCAAGAAATATGAGCTTGAGTGGGGACCATTAGGAGCCATATGAAAGTATGAGCTCTTTCAGAATTCAAGTTTAAAGTTGATTCAACATTTCACTACAAAGAGTCAATTACACTTCAGTATCTTATGATATTAGATCGAAATAAAAAAACTCAAGTCCATAAATTATTAACGACTACATGCAAACTCCCCATGAACTAGTGTATGCAATTTAATAAGATGAATACCACCAACATCTCAAGATCACCTCTACCATCCTTAAGTTTCAAATCCTCCTATTATTTGATCAACTAGTGCACTAAAAACATGTATCAAATTTCATTAAAAGAATTACTACGACTATAAATTTCATAATCACATGTTCATATAATCACCTAAGGAAACACACTGTATGAAATATTATGGTGCCTATTTTGAGAATACATGTTGTCACTTGCCTCAATCAACTGATAACTTAATCCATAAGAAATATATGACTACGTTAAGGTTTCAACCATAGGTCAAAGTCACTAAAGACCTCAATACTAGTTCAATATTCTCTCAAGGTTAAGATCCCATTTAGTACAATGACTTGACAAGGTTATGATTACTCAATAGTCCATGTCATTGTACACACTAGTGCACTCACAATGGAAACTCATCCTAATGACGAAGGCAAGTCATCCTTCTAATTAAGAGATAGTGTATTACATCCTTAGATGGATTATCGAAGTTTATGAACCAATCGTAAATGAGTCATTAACTTGCAAGAAACCCATGATTTGGGTCTTTCGCGCAAGTCCTAATATACTCAAGTCATGTATAATGCAAGTGATGCATGTCTAATGTTGTCTAATGCTCAATATAGATAAAGCATAAGATAGTGAAAGCAAAACCAAAATCCTTAAAAGAAATCCTTTATTGTTACATCATGTCATGATTTTCAAGGTTCTATCCTAACATCAATGGGATTGAGTAAGTGGCTTAAGCCCATTAGAATCACTTAGTTACTTAAACTTTGTACTAGTCTATATAAACCTTCTTAGGGTTTAGGGTTAGACAACTTTTTATCTTCCATTCTTTAAAGCAAAAACCTTAGCCACCATCCTATCAAGGAGAAAGAGAAGTTCACATTTCTCTCCGTACTAGGATCCAAAGGGAGAGTCATTAGGTAGAAGACATTTGGTCTTCAAGATACTCTTCATCAACTTGGAAAAGGATTTGGGAACATCTAAATCCAAGATATGTCTGGGAACACCCTAGAAAGTAAGAATAAAAAACTGACACATGTTTTCATTGCACAAGACTATATTAGAAAAGTAAAGGTAGATTCCTTAAGAGCAAATGTCTAAGAAAAACAGTACAAGAAATGCGCCAAAAGTAGATTCCTACATAGCCTTTCGAAAGAAAATTCTTAGTAATCCACACAGAATTATTGTTACCAAAAAGTATCTTTTTATATTGACAAGTTGCAAAAGTTAACCATTTTAGATTCCTTTCATGCTCCGGATTGCAATTCTATGATTGACAAATCACAAGTGAGGCCGATCAGAGGCATCTCCAACTTCTACCAATGGAAACCTTCAATGAAGTCTATCCATTTCGTTAGGTTGACCCAAAAAGGTATCCCAACAACTGATTCTTTTTCTTTGTAAAATGTTGTCTGATTATTAAAATTTGTTTGAAATGTCAAGGTCATTGGTTTCATGAAGTTGTTATTACAATAAATTTGCTCGTTAAAATATGTTGCAAAGAGTTGGAATGGGGAATGTAATAGAAAATTTTAGAAGTAGACATGAGAGTAATTTGAGTAAAGGAAGTAAAATCATTACAAAAAGTAGAACATATAAAAAATACAATAGAGGTCCACAGCATGTTAAGAGATATAACCTCAAAGGAGAAAATGTAAATGTTTTATTTGTGGTGATAAGAATTGTTTGGCAAACAAATGTCTAAAAAGGAAAAATAAGGATTTTAGATATAGAAATGGGATAAACCTCACAAAAGGATTATAAGATGACATGATCAGTATAGCATACTAATAGTGATGATGTGTCTAGCATAATGGATGAAGATCAAAGCAATATTGAAGAAGATTCAAGTTCTCAAGAAGATGATATGTGCTTATGAAGGCCAGGCCTTTGAGTGAGTGCCCATGTTTATCCTAGCATAAGCATTGTGAACAAGTGCTTGTGGGACTTCCCAAGGAAATCCATGCAAGGAAAAGGAGATCTGTAAAAATTGATTTTCGAAAGCAAAATTTTAGAAAAACTGGTGTTTGTTTTGAACAAAGCTTGGGAGAATAAATGTTTAATATAGATTAAGTAAGAATATTTAAAGGAATATTTCTCTAAGAAATTTTAATGGCTTTCTTTGCATTTACATGAATCTTGAAGTTGAGGTCTCAACAATTTTGATATCAAGGTTTGCACAAATTGCACAGATTTTTGTTACGAAGAAGCGCATGATGTTGCTTCTTAACATTATACAATAGAGCCAGTGCACCTTCAAAACCGCTGGGGAGTTTCAAGCCATCTCTGCCATGATTGGAGTTGTGAACTGGGGGGCTTTTTCTGTCTTATAAGCTCCTCTATAAATGCCTGCATGCAAAGTGGTACGAGAAGCAAAAAGGGCACTTCAGAAAATACTTAGATGATAAAGGAGGAAAAGGAAAAGGTTTAAGACTATTTCTTTCAAGCGACCTGCAAAAGCAAAAAGACTCAAACACCAGTTGCAAAAGCATCATCTGTAGCATGTGGGAAATAAATTTGTAGGCAAATGAGTTCTTGTTACTATTCCAGGTCTGGACTTCATCAGCAATCATCAATAGTTAGTTCATCCGTACACATGAGAGGAAAAGGGAGCACAAGTAGCCACATACATGAGTAGTGTTCAGGGCCCTCTCCTATGATGTTTGATAGATGGAAGTCTTGAACACCTTCATGAACTCAAAATTTGTATGTACTTCGCTATTTCTAAGGACAATAGCATCGCAAACTGTGATCTAGCTTAGACTCAAAGTTGGTTGAATGCTTCACATTTACCTTTGAGTTCAAGAAGAAAAGAGGATTTAGATTCTGCCGTTGCCTTTCTTTTTTGGTTTCCTCTTTTCCAGGCTCCTTAGCATCTATTCCATGGTCCCACACTTTAGTGAACTAATCCACCCAGTGAAGTGACAGATCCATTGCACTTGCACACCTTGACTTCAAAGAACACGGACTGAAGTGCTCTGAAACTGTCGAGCAGATCTCCCAACAATCTCCAGCTGTTTGACCCTCCCTCTTCACAATTTATCTGTGAAACGCCAAATACTGTTTACAATCATCAAATTGAGAATTCTATTCTTTCTTTTCCTAGTATACTTTTCATACTTCTATTGATAGTTTGGTTTCTTTAAATTTTAACCACAATACATTTTCATGTATATACATGCATGCATATCTAAAGAGAAGCACACCCAAGGACATGCTTGGCCCTAAAATTTTCCATTCTCACCCCTGTTTCTGCATCACACAGGCCTGGTGATGATTGTAATCTTGTCAGAGGTCCATGGACAAACATCGTAAAGGATAACACATACTAATATTAAAAGATAATAAATAAATCCAAAGAAAGTGAAGGGACGAAGTAGAAGGAAGCATACATTTTCTAGGATCAACTGTGATAAGTTCCCCTCAAGAAGAGGAATGGACTGGTGGTAAATACAGTGAACTTGTTTCCAACTGCAAAATCTACCAGTCTAACTGGTGACTAGATTTTGAATGAGCTGGAGCTGAGCTGAGCCTCAACCGAACTCTGAGCTTCCATCAGACCAGATGCAAATGGCAGTCCCTGAAAATGATGGCATAAATGCATTTAACATTAATCCTTGATCAAAGAAGAGAAAATCTATAAGACACAAACAACAGGTGCAAGGAAACAGACCTTTCAAAATCCACTTTACTCCCATGGCATGTATACAGCATGGTAGTTCAGGTGTAAAGATAGCAAAACACTGTAGTTAACCTTCTTGATCCTCCAAGTTAGAATAGAACTAAAACATAGCCAGCATCTTTTGTGCAACAACTCAATTATTCTGACCTCTTGCCATCTCAGCATCAATTGGTAAAAGATACAATTTGGATCATCAAATTCAAGTTCTGTTGACAAAGTACACTAGCAAATAACCAACTAATTAAAAGAAAAAAATATTGCCCTCTTCAAATTGCAAACTCTAGATGTATTTTGCAAAATCTGTTTTTCAAATTGGTTATTTTCGATCTTGAGTTCTTATTGTCTGTAAAGAATTCTAGAAGGTCATCCTAGATCATACAATACCCATCAAGACAATCTGGTACAAAATTTTCTGTAATAAAAGCCTTGTGAATTTGTTCAAGGAGAGGATTACAAGTTGAGAATTGAAGAACAAGCGGTTGAATCAGTATCTACTACCTTGACATACAAAAACAGCCTGAGACTAGAGAAATCCACAACCATTAAAAAAAAAAAAAAAACAGACATCTCAATTCATGTATAAATAATTTAATTCAGAACTGTAATACAGTAAGAGATTATAACTACATTATCTCATCCCTGGTTCTTGCTACTTCAACTCTATACAGTTTTGGGTCGGAGAATGGGACTCCGAGTATGAATAATTGCAACTGCAATTGAGAAAGACTGCAGAGCTGACAGCATTGATCGGAAATGAATAAAATACAAACCATCATGCACGTTTACCACCCTCAAGATAGGCGCACTGAGCTCTGAACCCTGCAAAATTGAAGTTGTGCCATGGTCATCCCAATGCTAATATGTATAAAGGTGTAATTGCTTAAAAATCAACAAGAACAGAAAACTCTTAACTATGGAGGCTACAAATGGTCCCTGATTTTGTTCCTCTCATAAGAACAAATGCCATGGCACCAGAAGAAGAGCAAAGAACTATAAGATTATATTGTAGTCTTTCTGGAACAGATGATGGAAGTATTAGTTGAAATTCAAAGACCCAAAACGTTGAAAACTATAAAGAGTTTTTCACCTAATCAGTGACCAACAGTTGGTAGTCAATAAAGCATGTCTCCTTTCTTTTTGTCAAAATAGTGGACAGCCAAACTACCATGTCATATATTTCCAATTCGTTTGCATCTATTGCAAGAACTTAATCATGACAATTGATAACCCATAGGAAAGTGGAAATTTTGCTTATGAGGATAAACATGGGAGGCAAAAATAAGAGTGCGTGTTGCCAAGAAAATTTATCGTTCACTGTAGCTTAAAGCCAGTAGCTGGCAAAGCATCAGCTACTTTTGATCATAATAATGCAAAACAATATAAGGAGATAAGCATACCTGTGCAAAAAGATCAAATGACTTGTATTCCTCTTGGATATCTGTGTGGTGTGAAAACTCTTCTTTGGTTGCTCTAGTTTTGAGTACTGTGAGTGGGCACCCAATATCCCAGCCACCACAGTCACAGTGTCCACCAGATCTCCACCTTTCAATAAGACTAGAAGGACCACCATTTCTGGTTCTTGGTCCACCATGAATACCAGCAGGGACAAGAATGTCCATGCTTGTAGAGCAATCACCCGTACTACGTAGACAGCATTCTGAAGGTAGTGACACTTCTAGAGAAGCAGAGTTTTGCTTAAGCCCAACCTTCTTGAGAAATTTCAAACCCCAACCTCCAACTTCTGCCTCCTGACGCTTGCCAGGAAGATGGTCTTTCACGACTATGGCAGCCAATTCAAGATTTGGTGGAAGATCATTTTCTAAAAGATTTGTCCTACCTAGTGCACTGGGATTGTTGCATGTATCTTGGCATTGTTCCCAAGAGTCATTTTCCAGTATGGCAGTCGTTCCACCAAATTTGGAAGTAGTCCTCTGCTTGGATGGGTGACTGGTTCTGAACACTTCCACCACCTTCTTTGACAACCCCTTATTCTTCCTAATGATGCTACTGGAAGTTTGCATCTCAGAGGCATAATTTTCTCTACCACCAAAGAAAACAAACTCAGTCTCCATGATTTTTGAATCATTTGGGCAAAGTGTGAAAGAAGACGACACTTTCATTTTACCTACAAGATCTGCTTTATTATCAGGAATCTTGTGTTCCTTTTGGCCACCTTTTCTGGAATGAAACAAGTACATGCAATCCAAATCTTTATCATCTGGTAGCTCAGCCTTCCGCTGGTTGGCTACATAGACCTCCCTCTGATCATCCACAGAGAAAACAAAATGTGGAATTCCACCCTTCCATGTGCATTGGAGCATTCCCTGAGAAACAGTGGCAAAACCAGAAGAAGGAGACTGATCTGAGCATGTTGAGTTTGTACTGGATGTTGAAATAAGCCTTTTATGTACGGCTTCAGGTCCATATCTATGATTTCCTTGTGAAATATTCCCCTTGGGTAAATTCTGTGGTGACCTGATGCTTAACCCACCAGGAGAGCTAATGAAATCAGTGCAAATTGCTCCTTTAGCATCAATCGGACTTGTTCCTCCAAATTTGACATCATCCTCTAATGCACCAAATTGGCGAAACAGAGGACTCTTCAATATTTTCATCATACTCTTACTTCCCATGAGTGTACCAACAACCCACTGTCCTGCAGGGCTTACAACTACATTCCCAGTTCCAGTTGCCACTGGACATTCAATTACAAGCTTAGACATATCACAAGTATTTCTACTTCTAAATTTAGGCAAATTCAAAGTGTCAGAAAAAATGCCCATCTTCAGGGAGCTTAAGTTCAAAGATATGTTACACGGAGCTGCTTTTGATGCACTGATATGTATCAGTTCCAGGCAGCGACGGAGATATCTTTCATCCAAACTCATAATATGCTTTGGCATCCTATTATTCAAGCCATGAGTAATTGATTCCGGCTTAACACTTCCTCTAGATTGCAATTTCTTAACATTTGATATCATTGCTTGCTCTGATCTTCCATTTCTTGCCAACCTTTTGGATTTGGATTCAGAAAAATCCAAATCATTGTCTTGTGCTGATTCTCTATCTTCTCCTAAGCTATTCAACATGTCTTCTTTCACTTGGCCATCTTTCGGCCCATTAACAAACTTATTTTCCATTCTTCCCTTCCAACTAAGTAGCACCATTAACGGCAACCAAGTACATTTTCCATATTCCTTCTCGAACTAAATAAAACTCATTTAGTGGCAGACTGCATAACATACACCTCTATCCATCTGAGTCATATACCATGAGTAACCTGTAAAGCAAAGTGAACAGTGAGAATTAATATATTCTATAGATATACATGTATAAATGATCCGGACAAAGCTAAGCAGACATACATTCAAGAACAAGAATCTCAATGGGTATACCATATTCCATAAGAATTGAAGAAAGAAACTAAAAATTTATTAAATTTACTCATGGATCAAGATGGGGAAGATAGGCTTTCAAAAAGCAAGACAAAACCTGAAAGTTGGTGTGGTCTGTTCAATTATTAACTTTGAACACATAATGAAGGAATTCTTTTCTTTCTTTTCTTAACTTTGCGAGATGGACATCAAAAGCAAAAAATAAAAGGTAGTAAAAAGGGGCAAATCCATCAAACCAAAGGAAACAAAAGATGTGATTTCCCGCAGAAATACAGTACTCAGATTGCGCTATTCTGTATGAGAACAAAATCCAATAGGAAGCTCACAATTCAACTGACATACGTAGATTATGAGAAACTTGGAATTTTTCAAGGATTATGATAATCTCAGTATTTATCTCCTTCTACCATTGACAAAAGAACAAGGAAACTTGAAAATAAAGGAGTCAATCGATAGAAATATACCCCAAAAAAGAGTTTAAAAATTCAATCAAGGACAAACAAAATCAACCATGCCACAAAGCAGAAGTTACATAGAGCAGAAGTTACATAGATATTCGAGAAAATCAGTCATGTCACATAACTAAACATCTAATCACACAGCAGAAGTTCATCTTTCCTCAATCCAACCAGCTTTGAATACATGTTTATAGGCATATATAATATGCTCCTTACCACCTTTAAACAAAACCCTCGAACGAATTAAACCAAAAAAAACCCAGAAAAAAAAAAAAAAAGAAGAAGCACAGAAAATTAGGATTGCAATCAATCAATCCACACAAAGTGCTAAAAAAACATTAATAAACAAATACCCCACAAAAAAGCAGCAAGCTTTTATTAAAAGAACACAAAAACAAATAAAATAGAAACAAACCCACAACTTTATCTTACCTCAAGAACCGGATCCAAGAGCCAAAACCCTCACAAATCAAGCAGAGAAGGCAGCAGTAAACAGCAGATTCCCGAGAAACAAGCAGTGTTGGAGGAGGCAGATTTGCTAGGAAGTGAGAGAAAAAAAAAATGGAGAAAGCCAAAATAGTACTGGAGAGAAAGATAAAGGGGAAAACGGAAGGATAAGCGGCACCCACACTTCTACAGCAACAACTAGTTGGAGATTTTAAGAAAAGGGTGCAACTGTTTAGACAAACCACATACTGACATACCAACACCGCTATATTCTAGAGAGAGAGAGAGAGAGAGAGAGAGGGAGGGAGACTGACTGACAAAAGTGGAAGACTTTGTGGTGGCGTAATGGAGCGGAAGTCAGCCGTAAGCCACGTTTTGTTGCAAATCCCTGGGCTCTTCCCTTAACTGCCTCTGCCTCGGCTCCTTTCTCCATCACCTTGGCCCCAACATTTTTGTGGAGAATATATCAGACTCCTCTGAATTTTTCTTCCCAAGACAAAGGTAGCTTCATCTAAAGTGTAGAATTATGATTTCTAAGAGTGGTTATCAGACACACTTAATGATTCCTCATATTGATTTATACAAAATCTAATGGGTCCTCTAATTCTTGCTTTCCTTTTCATGAAATAATTTTAGTAAGGCAAACATCAATCCTCTCTATCCCTTTTTGTAATAATTAACAATAAATAAAATAAATATTTAAATTAAAAAAAAAAAATTAATCTTGACTTTTAAGGAATGACTCCTAAAAGGGTATTCATAAAATCTGATAATTATTAAAAAATTAATAAAAGACATATTTTATTCAAAAAGAATTATTTTTCATATTCCCAAAAACAAAAAAATTCTTTCATTTTCTACTTTTCAAATTCATTCTTCCTTAGAAGACCTTTGATTTTCCTTAATTTTCTTAGAAAATTTTGAGACTGTGGAAAATCCTAACTACAAAAGGGAAAATGACCCAAACAAAAAACCTTGGTGGACTCAAATCTGATTGACTGATTCAACTCTTTCAAATCATATATAAATATTTGTTTTGAATAAGTAGGTTTATGTTTATCAGATAATGGGATAGAGGAATGAGCTGGTCTGCACGACAATAACAGGAGCATTTGTGGCAGTATCATGCTGATGTAGACGCGTTTCTTTTTCTGTTTGGCTGCTTTTTCCTGGAAAATCTGTGGGACATGTGAGAGAGAAAGCCAGGGAAAAAAAAAAGAAAAAAAAAAAAAAGGTTAAATATAATAAGAAAAAAGGGGTGGTGGGTGTACACATATACTTGGGTGGGAATTTCGACTTTGTTCTCTTTACTTTATTCAATGCTGTTGGGTTTAATGTGCTCATATTCTTCTTCTCCACTCATTTATTCACTGGGCGGCACCCATTATTAATAGACTTGAATGCCAAGTACTCCTGCCCAACAATAGTTTGAGGGAAAGCTATAACGGTTAAAAATCACGAATTCTTTTTATTTTTTATTTTTTTATTTATTAAATATTTCCTTTTTGGACCCTTACATTCATAAATTAAAAATATTTTTATAATATTTGGTTTGTCAAATGTTAAAGAAAAATAATTTTTTATATTTGGTTTTATTATAAAAAATATAAAAAAAATAAATATAATTAAAATTAATTTGAAATTTATATATTATTAAATTACTTAATCTTGTTATAATAAAGAGAAGTAAGTAAAAAGAGTTTGAGGAAATGTATAAAAGTAATTTATTATATTTTTTTCTTTTTTATTCTTTTATTCGTATTTTTTCTCAAATTTTTTAAGAATCAAATATAATCTTACTTTTTCTTCTATTTTTTATTTTTATTTTATTTCCTTCACATTTTCCCTCAATTCGGCTATGTTTAATTTTTGGAAAGTACAAAAAGAAAAAAATTACTAAAAAAATGGTTTTTACATGTTTGGTTTGATTGGGTGAAATGAGAAAAATAAAATTAAAATTAGTTATAAATTTATACATTTTAAATTTATTTTATTTTTATATAATTGAAGAAAATAAATAAAATAAATTTAAAGAGATGTACAAAAATAATTTATTAACTTTTAATCTATTTTTTTATTTTTTTCCTATTTTTTCTCTTTATTTTCCTTTTTTGGTATTTTCCCTCAAATTTTTTGAAATCAAACATAACCTAAGATTTTGAAAACTATTTTCATGAATTTTTCTTTAGATGTACTTTTCTTAACTATAATACTTTTTAATAATGTGAATTAGATTTTAAGTAATCAAAGGAATTATGTTAGGTAGATCACCAATTATGTTAAAAGAGAATATTTTAGATTTTTTGTTCAATGGAGATAATGGTAAGATGTTTATGAGAAGGAAAATTAAAAAATTCAAATAAATTCAAATTGAGCCATCCATATACTTTAGGCCATTCAATATTTCATTGGTATTTTCTTATAGTAATCATTTTTTGCATATTTTATTTTGGTATCACCCCCTAAAAAATTTCAAATAAAGCTAGGTATTCACTAACCAACAAGCTAGGTTCAAAAGGGCAACAAACATACAAATGAATATTTTGTCTGAAGATGAAGATGAGACCCATTCCACTATTGTTCATGAATCATGTGCCAATCTTCTTGTTTTGCTGCAAAAATTTGAAACCCATCCACACAACGCCATGTTCTCAACTGTAGCAAGCAACAATGGCCTGATTGTTTCAGGAGAGAAAAAAGAGGGGGGGGTGGAAATTTGTAGGGGGAGGGCCCAAATGAATCTGGACCCAATTGAATGAAGCTGATTTTAAACTGTGGTTGACAAGGAAATGCTAGTTATTGTAGGCGGCCCCTAACCACCAACCCTTTTGAAAAATGGCGAAAGGCTCCCCCCTCTGATGCTTTGTTTGTCAAGTCTATTTTTTCAAATGTAGGTGGCCTCCCTATGGTGGGTTTGTCAAATGGGATTAGGCAGCTTCTATCTTTTATTGGGCTTCTGATAAAAATAAAAATGAACAATTTACACTATTTTAATAATTATTTTTTTGAAAAAAGGGCTTTTGAACCCAACTTTCAGATGCCCATAAACTCATGTGAACTTCACATCACAAGGCTCCTCTCTCTTTGCACCCTTTGAAAGTAGGGTTGGTTTCAGATTTTGACAGAAAACTACTAGGTTCTTGGGCAGGAAAAGTCTGAGGATCATGAAATTTGACCAAATTGTAAGGTAGTTTGAAACATTCAAGAGCTTTAATATTTTATTTGGACCTTGGTCTGGACATATTTATCTATTAATAATAAGTGGGGCATCGATGTTTTTTTAAAAAAAAATAAAAATAAAAATAAATAAATAAATATTTTGTCAAGCTAAAGGCTAGAGACCATAACAACAATAAATATTGCTATAAATTTGGACTATCTTCAAGTACTTGAATATTCATCCACTCTTTGACATTGTAGCATTTTGTTTTATTTTATGTATTTTTATGGGTAAGTTGCATGTGGGTGGTACTACTTTGTGCTATGTGAAAACAGGCGCATTGACCTCAATGCCCAAAACAAACAATGCCATCCTCAATCACCTCCTATATCCATGCCTCTTTGCCAAATCATCGGCCCATTTTTTAATTTTCTCTTGGATCTTCCAACATTTTCCATGAGCCCCAGCTAGAATTTTCCACAGCAATTCAGAATGATATCAAGTTTTGGAAGCTCAAGAGAGAGGTAAATACCTAATTTCTATAATGAAATACCCTAGCATTAAGACCCTACCTTACACCTGAATTTGGCACCATCAGAAGACTACTCTGCTTCTCCAGATCTGATCACATGCCCATCTTTTTATGCTTCTAGAGCATATTAAAAACAGTTTGAACACTTTGGTTTTGGTCACTTCAAGAACCCAGCCCCATGTTCTTACTTACAAACAAAAAAACATTCATTCTTGTTCATGGAATGTTAGGTCCTTTTCCCTGAAAATCTGATGCACTTCCCAAGAACATTAACACCCAACTGTTCCCAAGGCCCAATTAGCAAAAGATTCCATCCCAAACCCTAAAGTTAGGTCTAGTGCTCACATGCAAAGTCTCCAACTAATCTTACTTGCAATTGATTGATGAATGAGACAATGATTACTTTGCCAAAAGTCTACCACTACTTCACATACAGCCAATTAAAACTAAACATTTTTCTTTTCCTGATTAATTTTGTGTTCATTAGAGGTAAGACCATCTATATGGGCCTGGCCCACAGGTTGGTAATGGGTTTAGTCATTGGGACCTATTCAGAGAAGCTCCTGAGCAAAAGAAGGTACCCTTGTAACTAGGCCCAGAAGTGGAAGCCTATGAACCTAATAGCTATGCTTCTGTTGCTAAACTTAGATTGAACTTTAGTGGATGATGTCAAACCAGGCTATAACCCATATTGGGCTTTTGAAACCAAGCCCAGATTAGGGAAGTCCGGTGGTGTCTTGGATGAGAGGGAAAACCAAAGGGAACATCAATACTACTTTTAGCATGTTGTTCTTAGCCTTTGTTTGGTTCTTACTTCTTAGGAACTGTGAAAAGAAATGGAAACCAAAGGGAAAAGGAAAAAGAAAGTGAAACCTCTACACAATTTTGAGCCCAACAATTTCTGCAATTCTTCTCATTACTCCCCATTTTTCTTTTCAAACACAGAAAAAGAGTTTCACATAAGATATCTGCATAAATTTTCTCATATTTTCTTTTCCATCACAACCAAACAATAGAATTAGAATCCATACAGCACTGTAGCAGTTAAACTTTTGCGAAAAACCTGACCCAAAGGCTCCCCTGGTCCAACCCATCCGATGGAGGAGAGTTGCAGAATCTAGACGGTACTGTACAGTGCATTTGGATACAAATAAAGTAGATTGTATCCTCAAGTGTAAGACATACAACACAAGAACAAAGGCTCAATCTGCAGGAGAAGAAAAATATTTTCATGTCCATCCCCAAAGATAATGCAATGTGTCAACTATATAAACTCGATCGTTGTTAAGGAATATGAACATAATAGTATTATATATACGTATAAGTCGTGCCTTTCAGCATGTAAGATGCAATACATGGATATATATGTGTTCAAGCTATAGCATAAGGTACATATATTTCGTATCTACAAAAAAATTCTCTATATACAATGGATACTGATCCCAATTATTTAAGTTTTATTAAACCGAGGTCACGAAATCCAGGCAGAAATAAGGGCCTGCAAAATTTGTAGAAATGCTTCATCTTGCAAAAAGGCAATGATCAAATCCAGGATTGGATGGGAAAAGTGCATTTGAAGGAGTTCACACCACTGATATGTGCCAGGATATCTGAGGAATCAGCCAGTTCATCTTCTTCTTTCATACCCATCTGTTTGGGAAAATACAAAAGGGAAAAGAAATTAATGGGCTGCATGCCACATTTAGTATCTCATACAGGTAATAGATCTTACATCTTCCTCGTCATCCTCATCATGGTGTCCACCACTGGCTCTAGGGGCCTCTCCAAAGTCATCATTTTTGGCAAATCTTCCTCTTACTCGTGGCCTGCTGTCTGCCAGTGTCTTGCGACATGCATACTGCATTATTATTATTATTATATTTTTCTAACATTTAGTAAGAAAATAAAGTTTAAGTTATCATATGTATGCATATATATGATCTGAATGTAAAATGATAGCAGAAGAACGAGAGAGAGAGAGAGATAACCTTGATTTTCTTGCTGAAATTCCTCTCGTTCCTTTTCTTCATGTATCTATGGATCTTCTCTTTCCTTTGCTCCACAGAGAGTTTTCCAACCTTGAAAGTGGATTCTTCCAAACTTGACATCTCTGATGCTAAAGGAGTAGTAGTCCCACCTCCACCCACCAGCTGCTGGTTCTCACCACTAAGTGCCTTCAGAAAAACACAAACATAAAATAAAAAACAGAAGAGCTGATCACGGCCATTCACTCTGCTATGGGGATCCACATTAGCATCATGGACATGAGGCCCCATACCTGTGCAGTACTAATTCTAATATTGTTCTTCAAGTTCTTCAACTCTACCCATTCTACAGCTTCAAAACTCAGCTTGGTCAACCAAGGAATCAATGGATCCTCTCATAATCATCCAAATTTCACTTTCGTGTTACAATTAATTTGAATGGTTCTCTCTAAGGGAAAAAAAAAACTTATATTTTTCACTTCGTTCTATCTGTAACATATTGGTTAACTGATTTTTTCAGTGAATTTCCAGAATTATATGTTGTCATATGGAGATGCAATTAATTTGGGATGCCACCACGTCCACCAAACTGAAAAGGTGTCATGCAAGTCAGCCTTGGTACTGTTTAATTGTAGACACAGTGGGAGAGATGGCCGTGAGTTTCCAACCATAACTCATGACACAGAAAAATTTTACCAAAGGAAGAAGTTCAAATATTTTATGGCTGATATATACTACCTGTAGCTCTGCAGAGTTGAAAACCCGCTGCATCGAGTCTTGACAATAAATTCCACCGTTATCGCCTTGGTACTCCAATTCTTGTGGTTGCAATTCAGGACCCATAAGAACACCCCCAGAGAAAATACCAGAACTGTCTGCAGATAATGCAGCGGTAAAATTCCCCAGCAGGTAAGATCCCATGGTGGCCGGCTCGATGAAAGAGCACGAAGGAGATGACGGGTTGAGACGCATGTATGGAGGGATGGAAGACATGCACTCCTCTTCACATACTGAGGGTAATGGAGGGCCGACAAGAGCTGGAGCAGGGTCAGGAGGATACTGTGAGAGCCCATCAACAACAACATCCGTTATCTGTATTTGAGGTGGTATAGGAGAGATATCGAACTGCTCAGATTGGGGATTGAAAAAGGGAGGAACAGAAAATGGAGGGGATGGAGAAAAGCCTATTGAAGCAGAAATATCGTTATCTATTTCCTCTTGCGAATCAAAGATTATAGAGAGATTGCTATTGTTGCTAGCGGTTGTGGTGGTCGAGGTGGTTGTGGCAGTGGTGGCATTATTTTCATGGTTGCTATTGAACTTGCTTATGTCTGAAGGCAAAGGAAGAGTTGTGGTTTCAGGGTTGCAAGTGAACTTGTTTATTTCTGGAGGCAAGGGAAGAGTTGTGGGGCAAGAGGAGTTTTCTTCACAACAACAATTTGAAGAGGAAGTGCCGCCAGAGCTTTGTAGGGTTTCCGGGAATAATTCGGAGTTGAAAAATTCAAAAATTTGAGCACTTATTGGGCTGGAAATATCATCCTGCAAATCATAGATAGAAACAGCTTAAATACATCATGTAAAGGCCATAATATCACAACCGACAACTGAAATCACCTTGTCTTTAAGCAAACCTAAAGAACAATTCTTCATGTTTTTCTTTAATGAATTTGAATCAAATTCTTTCTTTCTGTGTCCGACGACACAAACCAACCATGATTCAAAAACAAAATAAAATCTAAAAGCTAATATTCCCTGGTCTTTTGGCATGCAGGTTATCAGTCATGGGTCTATCACATGTCTCCCCCTTTCTCAAATGTGCTGTGTTCCAATACACCTAAACTTTTCTGCATCCCTTTCGATAAAAAGAAAACAAACAAAGGCCCTCAAGGACGGCTTTTTGATGGTGGATATTTTGCGCAAAGCAGAAAAAGGACTGTCGTTTGTGCTCCACGTGACATGTTTAAACAATGAGAGTAGCAAAAAACTTAATAGAAGGAAGTTGATGGTATGTGAGTTTTGTGAAGGATATGGCAATATCCAAAATTGTACAAACATCTGGAATTTAAAAGCACTCGAGAGCCATGAGCCATTATGTCTTACATGTGAAGTGCTGCCATGAGCTAGGCCCCTTCATCAACTTAATGAAAGAATCAAAATTAGAAAGCTTAATCATTAAGCACCTAAGGTTATTTATTCCATAATTATCCAAATTAAGAAGATCTGAATTAAATCTCAGGAAAATTTCATGATTAGTTACAGCAGTGGATGATAGTGGCCCTTAGAAAATGACATTTTGGTGTTCACGTTCATCTGGAAACTAATGTGAAGTACGCATACCATGATTATCAGAAGCAAGGAGGATGATGAGTTTGAAACAGCAGATATCTGAGCTACGGACATACGAAACCAAAATCAAATATTGAGCAAAGAAGGGAAATTGGTTCTTGAGAAAAAGAAAAACTGCCCTACTTTAGCATGAGAACAAGGCATATTGTAAACACGTAAAAACATTAAGAAAAACAGCCAAAAATTCAAAAACAAAAAGTATGAGTGCGCATGGACAAATTTGAAGTGAAAAAAATGAATGGCTGCCCATAAAGCCTGCAACACTCAAATTCGGCAAAAATGATAAGAAATATTCACCGTCCCACTGGAACGAAAAGACTGAAACAAGCAAAAGGGCAGACGAATAATGAGAGGAGAGAGAGGAAATGCATGAGAAGTTGAGAAAAGAATGTGGGAAGTGAAGAGTGAAACAGTGTCTTACAATGGGAAGGTGAGGCTGGGGCGGATGAACGACGTCTTGCAGCATGGCGATCGGCCTCCCAGGCTAGACAAAAAAAAGGTGGAAATGATATCTCACCTTCCGTTATTTTCTTCTCAGCCTCGAATCTGAGACTGAACTACCCATTAAAGAAAAACATGCAGCTTCATAACAGAAGCTAGAGATAGAAAGTACAGAGAGAAAAGTATAAAAAGTAAAAACAAAGGACGTAGGCTAAGAAAACGGTGGAGTCCGTTATATAGGGTTTTGGATGTCCGTACATTTCCGTCGGCCTGGATTATTGGGCCTGACTCCGAGCTTGTCGGCCCACCATCCACTTTCCATGTTGCCATCGTGTCCATGTAGCCCAGCCTGATGTTGCCACGCAAGTGGCCCCTCCCTGCTTATGTCCGTTCGCGTTTTGACCAAGTTTTAAGTGAAACGACTAAACTACCCCTGGGTCGATTCACCCCTTTGGAGTTTGGACCTAATCAACTGGTTCTGGACATTCCAGCGTGATTTATGGGGATTAACTCAATTTTCTAATAGTGAAGAGCTAATTATAGTAATTATGTTGCTAAATCTTCAAAAAAAATTATATTTGAACGTCAGATTTGTGGGGGAATATGCATAATGAGTCAATGACAAAATTGTCATTTCCGTCATTTTTCTTTAGAAAGAATTGGGTATTAATTTATGAAATTATAAAATAGTCTATCATGTCGCAAGTACATTAAGAATATGTTGTACACGTGTAAAGTCGTGGAGATTGTGAAAAAGAAGAAGAAGAAGAAGAATTGGGTTTAAAGTAATATAAAATAACAAAAGGCAGTAGAATATCTCAACACTTGATTAAACACTACAAAAGTAGAGTTTATTTTGAGTCTGGGAGTTGATTTGTTCTCAATCCATCCATGCTGATCTGTCTGGGCATTTTGCCTTCAAAAGAGGCTATAGGGTTTATGAACAAAATTTCCTTGGTTGGACGAAACTTTAAGCTTATGTATCTTATCCTTTTAAAACATTTTTTCCTGATGGCTGCATGAGAATACTATGTCCATTTCTCATAAAGTTGAAGATTCCTAGATAGAAAACATGCTTCCCAAAAATCTCAATAGTGCGTTATGATTATGAAAGCACAAATTCTATTTATTAACTCATGGGGACTTTGTTTGGATTATGAAAAACCATAAGGGTAAAGAAAAGTGAATAAAAGTACCATAAAATGAGTCGTTCTCTTTTCATTACTTTGTTTAAATTTTTTTATATATGAAGGGTAATGAGCAAATATTAAGTCGTTGTTTTGAAATTGTTTTATGAAGCGATTTTGAGATATAGTTTTTGAGATCCGTTTTTTAAAACTGTTTTATGATATTTTGTAAAATAAATTCTTGAATTAAAAACTTGAAATATTTTTAACATGTTTTCTATGTTTTTAAATATATTTTAAAAATAGTTTTTATATATAGTACTTTATTTTTAATCATTTTTCGTATTTATATAATTATTTAAGAAAAATTATAAAAAAACAAATGAAGACAATTAAAAAAATGTTTTCTGAAAGCATCATAAAATGATTTTAAAAATAGAAAATTATTTTTAAAAATAGTTACCAAATAGATCCAAGAATACAAAAAATACCTAAAATAATTTTTTAATATTGTTTCCCTTTCTTCCGGGATTCAAATAATACATACAAGTTTGTATTACAATTTACAGCTCAAGTGAATTGAGCTAACTAACAAGACGACAATAATAGGTGATGAGTTGTTAGGCTTGGGATGTGACACAAATGTGAGAAAAATCCTTGATTTGCTTCCATATCCTCATCCTGTAAGCTCAAAAATGGGCATGCCTGGGAAGATTCTTGTTAATGGAGCATTCTATGCTAGAGAATCAAACCATGTTTCATGCTTCCACTGTAAGTTCGACGACAAGGTTCCATTGATCTTTCACGCAATTCCCCGTAACCATGTTTGAAAAGAAAACGAAAGCGAAAGGGAAAGGCAAAACTCCGGTACTTAGATCGACCATCACCAAAAGCACATGAAACCAAACTGTTAATCGTCACCCTTGGATCACTGTGTCCTTACTGCTCGGGGTATAAATAAAACAATAGCTAGCATGGACACAGAACAAGAAAAGGAGGAATAAAGTTGATGTGAAAAGGGCGGTTCCACTTTTGATTCCCTTGGTAAGAACAAAAGGCAGACAAACTACATAAGCCACCACGAAGAAGAAGATCAAAAGTCTATTGACTAGGTTGCTTTGCATCAATTGATAAGCTCTTCAAGGAGTTTCCCAAGTTCCATTCCCACCTTCGTGCATGGCATTGGAATCTCTGGGTTTCCTTCCACTTTATGATTAACCATATTGATTTGAGCCTATACTTATGCTAGTCGGCTAAGCTTCCTAGCATTAATCAATCTTTATGCCTTCATTGGTAACTGAAATATACCAATTCCCTTCTAGATAGCTTCCATTTGCCCAGTTTGGCAAAATTCGATAGCATGGAGATGTTTCCGGTGTTCCACGGGATTTTCAAATCTAACATTATTGGGTCTCCTACAACATGACTCTTTTGTGAAATTAGATAACTGAAATTCCAATTACTGAGGGGACTCAAAGAGTAAACACTCTACTATTCTGAACTTCCCTCACATGGTGGCATTAATGCCCAGATTCTAGTCTAGCTATCCACCCAACCTAACAACAAGATAATATAGCTGACCTCATGATTCTTTGATTCTACATGAATTTTGGCACTCTATTTACCATGCAACTAGAATCCATTATGTGTGAATTTTTTCCTTTTGTCACGGGCATAATTCCGATGAAATAAAAAAAGCAATGAAGTGTATTGATGCTGATTATTGACTTGACTCGTAAAAGCAACAAAACATGTTACATCAGTTGTTTTTTGAAAATTTATTTAACAATTTGGCCTGTTTGAAATTTCATCGAATACTTTCCTTATTTTGAATAAGATGTATTTGACCAAATCTTTAGAAAGATGTCAATAAAGTTAACCCTAACTTAAAAGGAACGAATTCATTAGGTGCTAGTTTTATCAAATTAATTCATATCACATGATAGGTTTAGATGTTAGCTTCACGAGATTTAGAATGTGGTGGATCAAGTTTCAAATTGTTGGTTAAATGTTAACTAACTTATGAGATAGTTGGCTCATCACCTACTAGCCCAAGCTTTTTGAGTTATTCAGCCTAGTTCTTACATGATTTCAAAAATTTTGGTTTTTAAATGTTATTTTTGTGTCTTTTCGTTGCATTTACTTACAATACGAAATAATCGCTGGTATTTGATGTTGCACCTGCATTTTGGTGATTCCACTAAAAACGCTTCAAATATAAATGATGTCAAACGCTCTTTTCTATCGCTTTTTCGTATTAAAGATATGCATGTAACTTTGCATGTCGACTTTATAAATACACTTCGTGTCTGGCTCTTGTTCTCAACTTCCTGATGTAGGTAGAGATGCCTCTCATTTAGAAGAGGCATGCATGCAAAGTACTGCACTGGTCTAACTGATGTAGGTAGGGCACTGTCCCATACTTTTGCCAAAAATTTAATTTCTTTTGAGTACTTGGTTAACTCCCATTCCGGATTTGGGATGAAGAAAAATGGATTAAAAGCAACTTTAAGATTTTGTTTTAATAAAAGTTCAAGACGGGTCTAAGATGGGTTTTTATTTAATTATTATATAATTAGATTAAAATAAATTTCATTTATTTTTTTCATTCTTTTCTCATAACACATGTAAAATAATATGAAATATCCATTTCCAAAATAATAAGTTATAAAATTTTATCATTTTTGTTTAGTTATATATAAAAACATATTTATTTTAAATATAATTATACAAAAAAAATTAAAAAAAGGGAAAAAATTATGGAGAATTGTGCTTTGAACCCAATTAGACCTTGAAATTGACCTTCATTTTATGTAAGTGACATAATTGACAAGAATGATATGAAATTTTAAGGGACAAAAGTATTTATGAAGATGACAAATGAAATTTTTTAAAAAGTTAGTTGGTTGCACACGTGGCAATGACATGAAAAAGACCATAATTTTTTATTTGATCAAATAGAAGAAAATGCTATTTAAAAAATATCTTTTAATCTTTTTTTTTTTTTTTTTTGACAAAAACCAATTTCCATTCGAATTAGAAAATATTTATAAAAAAAATTAATTTTTTTTTTAAAAAAAAACTCTAAAATACAATTTATTTTTCAAAAAAGTTATTCTTGTTTTATCCTAAAAAAAATATTTTAAATAATTATAAAAAATTAAGAGAAAATTAAAAAAATGTGATTTCAAATCCTAAAAAAAATATTTATTTAAAAATAATAATTTATTAAAAGAAAAACTCAATTTATTAAAAAGGGAAATTCGATTTTATTAAAAGAAAAATATTTTTTTCCTTTCCAATTTTATTCTAAAAATGTTTTTTTTTTTCCACTTTTTTTTAAAAAAATCCGTTTTTCAAATTTCATTTTGAAGAGTTTTATTTTTATTTTTTAAGTTTTTGATATGATTTTCAAACTAAATTTTGTATTTTTATTTTTTCACAATCAACAAATGACATTTAAAAAAATATTGAAGTTTCATATCATTTTTCTCAATTTTCATACTTCTATTGGGTTTTGAGCTTAAATGGGTAGGTTTTATGAATTTAAGGCCAATTTTTTTTGCCTAGTTGGGTCCAAAACATAATTTTTCCAAAAAATTGAATGACCAAGATGATAATAAGTTTTCATAAATAGGACAAAAATTGAGACAATAGAGGCCTCTATCAAACCCTTACCATTATCATCCCTAAATACAAAAGAAAAAATATATTTACACTTCTCGAAATTTTTTAAAATTATACAAACATGCACCCTAGTTTCTAGAATTTTACATTGTGCCCCATTGTCAAAGATTATGGGTCAAATGAAATTAAAGAAGAATAAAGTGACATTATGAAAATGAAATTACTAGTTCATTCAGTCATTTAGTGGTCAAAATTTCCAAAGAATGTCATAAAGTTTAGTTTTAAAAATTATTATACCTTATCTTTTAATCAAATTTGTAGGTATTCTACTTCATAATTTTTTTTATATAAAAAAAAAATTACTGATTTGTTAAGCCGAAACTATGTTTTGATGGATCATTGTGTCATTTTCTTAAAAAAAATTTAAGTGGTTTGGATGCACCTTCATTTTTCAATCTTAAAAGCAAAAGAATTTGTAAATAAGAAATAGTTTGAACTTTTTCCTACTATCTTACATTTTAAAGAAATTATTATCATATTTTAAATTTAGAAACGAAAAATTACATCTGCCACACATATATTTCCAAAAGAAAAAAAAAAAAAATCCTAAAAATAAAAAAATTAAATAAAATGTGTGATTAAATAGCACAAAAATTAAAAGAATGAAATATGCAACTTAGGGTTTAATATGCTTAAAAATTAGAATAAAAAATTTCACAAATTTCAATTTTTAGAAGAGAGAAAATAAGGTATATTTGTGAATTTAATTAAGAAAACAAACTAGTCACTGACTCACAAAAGACTGATGCAAAAGAAAGCTATATTAACGTGTGCTTGGGCTTGGGCTTGGGCTTGTTCATGGGCCTAGGCCTAGTCTTTCAACCCATTCTGATCCAGACCAATCAAACTCGGTCCAACCCTTGGCAGGTAAACCCCAAAAATTTAACCATCAGCCCTGGAGAATGAGTTTATTTACAAAAACATCCAGTTTCCCAATCTAAAATCCAAAATTCACAGTGATTTGGTTCTTTTTCTTGCCTACACTCCCTTCTTCAGCAGAGCTTCAGGAGAAACCCTAGCTTTCTCAGCCACTATGAACTGCTCCAGTAACTCTTTCTCTCTTTTTCTATCTCTTTATTTCTATGTGTATTTCGAATGGTGTGTGTGTGTGGAGGTCATTTCTCGATCTGTGATTTTCTTGTTTTTTGCTTGTCTTTACAGTGTCCGGCGAGGTGCCGGAAGAGCCGGTTGTTTCCAAGAAATCTGGGCTTCTCTTCGAGAAACGTTTGATCGAGAGACACGTATCGGTATTCTTCATTTTCTGCTCTTCCTTCTTGGGTTTTGCACTGTTTGGTTACTCAGATAGAATTTTAAACCCTAGGGTTTTCCCTGTTTGCGGCCTCACATCACTTTATTGAGTTTATAACTATTGGGGTTAGCTTAGGTGACTTTTTATTTGTATTTTCTTAACAGCAGAAAACGTGGGATTTGGAATTTACCTTTTTTTTTTTTTTTTTTTTTTTATGTTTTTTGGTTTTCTTTTAACCACATGGTTTCTGGGTAACCAACCGGGGGGCTGTGGCTGTCGGGTCGGGTGGGGTGGGAGGTGGAGGGAAGCTCAGTTTGGCGGCTGAGAAAAAGACGGAAAAGAAAGTACATTGATGTAGTTGAGCTATGTGTGCCTGTAATTTCAATATTTACGAGGAAACTATTAATCTATGGTTCTCATTTTTTGCCCTTCCTATACCTTTTTGGGGATGCTCTATTTGGTTTCAGAGGAATTTGACTGGAGGAAGATGTACTGAAACTTAAATAAAATCTTAGATTTTTCATTGTTGTTACTTGAGAAGACGAAGACCTCAGACCACCTGAATCTGTAGGAGAGTTTTTTCATTTTTTTAGGAACGAAAACAACCTAAAACAAAAGACCCTGGAATTTCACTTTTATTTTCCCCCAGCTTCTCTCAGAAGCTGAAGATGGGTTGATATTTTCTGTGGTTTATAGATGCTTTCTATCGGTTTTCTTGGAAACCAAATGAAGGATTTAATTTATATTCGTTTTTTTATAGGTAGGATTTAATTTATATTCATTGCTATGGTTCATATTTCAATGTTCCATTTGATAGAAAACTATGCCGTTTTCCTTTCTTTGTATAGGATTATGGAAAATGTCCAATTACAGGGGAGCCACTAACTATGGACGATATTGTTCCAATACAAACTGGAAAGGTATGCTTTATATTGATGTTTGTTTTCTGTTGTTTCTTTGGTTATGCTTTTATATCATTTCAGGTTTTATCATTGACTTTTCTGGTTTGATTATTGTTAATGCTAAAACTATGTTGATGGTTTACTCTCATTGGCTTGTAATGCAGATAGTGAAGCCCAGACCTGTACAGGCTGCTAGCATACCTGGGATGCTTGGAATGTTCCAGATTGTATGTTTTCTTTTACTTCTATCACCAGTTTGCTGGGCTATTTTTATTCAATACTTTGATATGCTATAGAAAAATTTGTCAGCCTAAAAGTTTTTATTATCAAATACATTTTTATTGTTTTCAACATTGCATGACAAGAAGACATGCATTAAGTCTTATTATCATTCCCTTTGCAACATGCTGATTGTATTGAACCGTGAATTTCTTTTACTTTCACTTAGTCCTTATCTGACTATCTTCACTATTGAGCTGGACAGTCATGGTTGTTGATGATGTTATATCAGTGCTCTTTGCATACCATGGATCAGACATGATGAATGTTGATACCTCTCTTATTAGTGACAAAAAGAAGGGTGACCTGGAATCTCATGTTCATTATTGTGATCCTGCGTTACTGTTATAATTTGTAGTCCAAGTTTTCCTGTTTTAGGTGTTTCTTCATTTATATGAATTTGCTTTCTTGGATACAAGATTTTTGAAGGAAGTCACTTTGCATTGAGCTATGAATGCTTTTCTTTGAATTAATTTTGGACATGAAACTAAATCCTTATCATATACTGTTTATCAATTTGTTCCTATTGTCTGCCAATGTTGTTAGTTATGGCATTAGATTGCACTTCATTGTTAATTTTAAAGATTCTCTCATTTTAATATTTAGGCTTTTTTTTTTTCAAATAATAGGAATGGGATGGCTTGATGCTATCCAATTTTGCGTTGGAGCAACAACTACATACTGCTAGGCAGGAGCTAAGTCATGCTTTGTACCAGGTATTAGAAACTAGCTTCTATGCCCTCTGAAGTTTGAATATTTGGTTCTGGTTTGCTTCTTGTGGAGAAAACATCTATACCATTAGTTTATGTTGAACAAAGTATATTCTATTTCTTTGACAACATTTGTTTTATTTATTTATTTTTGGTTGTTCACTTTGGCACTATGCTATTCCATTTTGGTATGAATTTTGAAGTGGTTAATCCGATTGATAACTTGAATCCCTGTTCTAAAAACATTGTTCTGGCCAATAACACATTAGTCCCTGTTCTAAGTGGCTAGTGTGACGCACAATCATAAAATCTATTCTTCTTCAGATCCATGGGAGTGTTATATAGTGTAATTTGACCATTTATCCCTCTTTCTATTTGGGATATGAAATGACAAAACAGTGTTTCCTATATGCTTCAGTCCTGAATGTGTTGGTGGATGGAAGTCCAAGGATAAAAATATCAGTTTTTATTGATATATTGGTTGTTGGATTTGATGGATATATTGGGAAATATTAACGGAAACTTTGACAAAAAATATCAGTGACCAAAAATTGATCAAAATTTATAAAAATGTTGAGGAAAATTAAAAAAAATGATAAAATAAGAAATAATATACATATTTAAATTGTTTTTTTAAAATAATATATCTATAATATATTTTGTGACATCTATGATAATATATAGGATTTGAAAACACATTAATATTAAAATTTATATTATATTTAATTTGAATATGTTGAAGGATATAAAAGAAATTATGATATATGTATAACCGTTTTTTATTTTAAAATATTGATAATTCTATTTGTAAATTTATATTTATCTTGTATTTATTTATTTTACAAAATATATATTAAAATAATAAAAATTAATTATTTACAATAATTTTATTTTAGTTAATTTATAATATACACATAAAGACATATTCTAATATATATATATATATATATATATTATTGTATGTGTTAATGAATATGGAGCAGATTTGGGAAAAAAATGGAGGAGAGAGAGCGAGAGAAAGTAAGAGAGAGAGAGAGTGAGGGCGATGGAGGAAAGCGAGTTTTGCAGAGAGAGAATGAGGATGAAAGAGGAAAGCGAGCGTTGCAGAGAGAAAGTGAGGATGAAGAAAGTTTTGTCCAATCGGGGTCTCGCAGAAACTGGGGGAGAAAGAGCTTTGGGGTGGAATCGAAATCTTTCGAGGTAGCGGCTGAAGAAAAAAAGGGCAAAATGCAAATCACCATTGTAGAGAGGAAAAGAGGGGTTTCCTCGTGGGTCAAATTGGGTCCGGCAAGCCTTGTGTTCCTTGTGGAGAGTTTGGGTCTCTGTATTAAGGACTCGGGCAAAGGAAAATGGGAGAGAAGTTGGAAAGAGAACGGGAGGTCCTTTATGTTAGTGCGTGATTTAAATAAGGGGGGATGCTTCCTTCGTCTGGGGGTTGCTGATCCAGAAGGTAAAAAATATAGTATCTTTATACCCAAAGGTAAAGGAGCAAAAGGGGGTTGGACTTCGTTGATGGAGGCGATTCAGAGCTTGGGTATAGTTTCTGGAAAAAGTGAGAATAAGAAGGTTGAGGTGAGTTCTTCGAAGTCTCTAATGGGGAAAACGTTCGCGGAGGTAGTAAGGAATCCAAGCCGTGAAGAGAAAACAGTGGCTAGGGTGGTAGTTGGCAAAAATGATATTAGCCGAAATGTTGAGAAGCTGTCCCACTGTATCGTGGGTTTCTGGGACCCTAACTCTCGCAGGGGGGATGATTTGAGGGCTTGGGGGACCCAAATGGCGAAAATGTGGGGGTTAAAAGGCAACTTAGGTCTGGCTAAACTGGAAAGGGGCAAGGCACTAATGGAATTTGAGATATTGGCTGAAGCTGAGAAAATTCTAAAGACTGGGAAAATTTCGGTAGGAGGTGTTCATATGCGTTTGGAGAAGTGGAGACGCGAAACGGGTTGCCAGATGGAGGGAGAGAGGATAGGAGAAGCTTGGGTGAGAATCGTGGGTCTCCCCGTAGTGTTATGGGACCAAGAAATTCTTAGAAGGGTTGGGGAGGAATGCGGAGGGTTCTTGGCCATTGATTCTCAAACGGAGAAGATGGAGGAGCTCCAATGGGCTAGGATACTGGTGAAAATCAAAGGCAAGGAGCTTCCTAATGCTGTCGAAATTTGGGTGGAAGAGGAATGCTACACGCTAACCCTGTGGTGGGAAGTGAGGCCACTTCTGAAATTGGTGCGGATCGGAAAGGAAAGGAAAAGTTCTGGATCGGAAGGAGAGGTTGAGGGTGACGGAGCAACACGCGCGGGCAAGCACGTGAGGATGGGAGAGGGAGGCTCGAGCCCCGATGCTCTGCTGCAGCCAGTAGATGGGACAGGGGCGCAGAGCAGTGGGCTGGAGCGCATGATGGACCGACCCCGGGAGACGTCTAAGGTGGAGTATGGGCTTATGAGAGGAGTGCAGGGAGGGGGAGGGCCCAATAAGCCCGATGGGCCTTTTCTCTCTTCTTTCTCTCCGTGTGAGGCTGGGCCTTCTTCCTTTGGGCCTTTGTCCCCTGAGGCTTCTAAGGGGCCTAACGTAGCTGTGTTGACTGGGCCTGCTCGGATGGAAATTAATTTAGGCCTGCCTAAGGCTCCGCCGGTGCTCGAAGCCCATGTTGGCGAGGCCTCATCGCGGGAGGGGTCTGGCCCAGTCTCGACGAGGAACAATGAAGCTGAGTATTCCTCTTTCTGGGAGCTGGATGATCAGTGGAGGAAAGCCAAGATAGAAACTCAAGAAAAGCTGTCCACAACGGATTCCGCCCTCTGTGAGGAAGCATCGAGGTATGAGGATGCTCCCATCCACCCTGTGGATTCTGACTCTTCTTCTATCCCTCTTTTATTTTCGGGCCGGACTCCCTTGGAGGAGTATTACGGCCATTCTGGGGACGAAAGGGACCTTGCTGAGGGGGAAACTCCTCGACGATTGTTCTTTGGCCAGGGAAGTTCAGACGCTGAGTTTAATAACTGCTGGGAGCTGAAAGAGATAAATAATGGCAACAGTGGAAACAACGAGGACTGTGGAAAGGAGCTGTGTCTTCTCCAACCTGCGCCTCTAGATATAAAGGGTTGGGGGGAGGCTAGCTGGGGGGAAAGTGAGTTGGCTAAATTCAGCAAGTTTTTGGGATTTCCAACAGAAGGATTGGAGAAGGATTTAGCGGATTTTCTGACTAAAATTCGAAGAAGACGGGAAAAAATCCATAGTAAATCCCTGTTAGAAAAATCCAAGTTTGAGAGGGAACTAAAAAAATTGGAATGTTCCATTAATTATGAGGGAAGGAAAAAGCACAAGAAGGGAGTGCAAGAAGGAGGGTGTCAGATTATGGAAATTAAATGAAGATAAGACTGTTGAGCTGGAATGTGCGTGGAGCTAATGATAGCTCCAAGAGAAAGGTGATCAAAGCTGTCATCAGGAGTCAGAGGGTGGATTTATTTTGTCTCCAGGAGACTAAGATTCAAGCAATGAATGCGGGGTTGGTTAGAAGTCTGGGTTTTGGTAGGTGTCTCGATTGGGGTGCCATGGATGCCTATGGCTCTGCGGGAGGATTACTAGTATGCTGGGATAAAAGGTCTTTGGAGATGCTTGAGATGGAGGTGGGAAACTTTTCAATCTCTTGCAGACTTAGAAATGTGGAAGATGGGCTGACTTGGATTTTCACTGGGCTATATGGGCCTTTCTCCAGAGAAGATAGAGAAAGGATGTGGGAGGAGTTAGGGGCGATCAAAGGTATATGGGATGACCCGTGGTGCATAGGGGGTGACTTCAATGTCACTCTGTCCCAAAGGGAAAGGAGTAGTCAAGGAAGGTTGACTGGCGCTATGAGAAGGTTTGCTCAGATTGCAGATGAGTTAGAGCTTATTGATATTCCTCTGCAAGGGGGAAGGATTACGTGGAGTGGGGGCAGAAACAACCAGTCTTGGGCTCGTTTGGACAGGTTTTTAGTGACTCAAAACTGGATTGATAGGTTCAGTGGAGTTGTTCAAAGAAGAATGCCCAGACCCACCTCGGATCACTTTCCCATTTTGTTGATGGGGGGTGGTTTAAGGAGGGGCCCTTCCCCGTTTAGGTTCGAAAATATGTGGCTCAAGGTTGATGGCTTTAAGAACCTTATTCAGGGTTGGTGGCAGGGGGTTGAGGTGAGTGGAAGGGCTAGCTTTAGACTGGCTTTTAAATTAAAGGTCCTGAAGCAGAAAATCAAGGTTTGGAATAAAGAGGTGTTCGGTAGAGTGGAAGTCAATAAGATCTCAGCTCTTCAACAAGTTGAATTTTGGGATGGGGTGGAAAGTGAAAGAAGTCTCACTGTGAGGGAAACAGAGCTGAAAAATGAGGCTAAGAATTCCTTTAAAGAGTGGGTGTTGTTGGAAGAACTTCATTGGAGACAATTGTCAAGAGAGCTGTGGTTGAAGGAAGGGGACAGGAATACTGGATTTTTTCACCGTATGGCAAATGCTCACCGGAGAAATAATTCCTTGGACAGAATCAAAATTAATGGGGTGTGGATGACTGAAGATCAGGAAATGAGGGAGGGGATTGTGAGTAGTTTTCATCAGCAACTCTCAGAAGAGAGGGGCTGGAGAGCTGAGATTGAGGGGCTGCAGTTTAACTGCCTTAATTCCCGGGAAGCTGAAGACCTGGAGCTGCCCTTCACTGAGGAAGAAATCTACTGCGCCCTGATGGAGTTAAATGGTGATAAGGCCCCTGGCCCAGATGGCTTCACCCTGGCTTTTTGGCAAGACTGCTGGGATTTTTTGAAGGTAGAGATTGTAGATCTGTTTAAGGAGTTTTACGAGCAGCGATCCTTTGTTAAAAGCCTCAACACTACCTTCCTAACCCTCATCCCTAAGAAAGGAGGCGCTGAAGACTTGGGAGACTTTCGGCCAATTAGTCTTTTAGGGGGCTTGTATAAACTCATGGCCAAGGTGTTGGCCAACAGGCTGAAAAAGGTTCTGGATAAGCTAGTGTCGGAGGATCAAAATGCCTTTGTGAGAGGAAGGCAGATCTTGGATGCTTCGCTTATAGCTAATGAGGTGGTGGACTATTGGAAAAAGCGAAAAGAGAAAGGGCTAATATGTAAACTGGACATCGAAAAAGCATATGACAGCATTAATTGGAGTTTTCTCATGAAGGTTTTGAGCAAAATGGGCTTTGGGGCGAGGTGGAGGGATTGGATCTGGTGGTGTATCTCAACTGCCAGGTTTTCTATCCTTATCAATGGGGTTCCAACTGGTTTCTTCTCAAATACCAAGGGGCTGCGGCAAGGAGACCCGCTTTCCCCCTACCTTTTTGTGCTGGGTATGGAAGTCTTCAGCATTCTGGTTAGAAGAGCCGTGGAGGGGGGCTTTTTGTCGGGTTGTTGCCTTCGGGGAAGAGGGGGTGGGGAAATGATGGTCACCCACTTGCTCTTTGCTGACGATACAATTATTTTTTGTGAAGCCAAAAAAGAGCAGGTTACCAACCTAAGCTGGATTTTGGCTTGGTTTGAGGCGTCTTCCGGGTTAAGAATTAACCTTGCTAAGAGCGCTTTAATCCCGGTTGGGGAAGTGGCTGAGATAGAGGAAATGGCGGTGGAGCTAGGGTGCAAAGTGGGATCCTTGCCTACTATTTATTTGGGGCTGCCCCTAGGAGCCCATCACAAAGCTACATCAATGTGGGATGGGGTGGAAGAAAGAATGAGGAGAAGACTAGCTCAATGGAAAAGACATTATATATCTAAAGGTGGGCGCATAACCCTCATCAAGAGCACCTTGGCCAGCATGCCTACCTATCATTTGTCCCTATTTCGGATGCCTAAGAATGTTGCTAAAAGGCTTGAAAGAATACAAAGAGACTTTCTTTGGGGAGGGGGTAATTTGGAGAAAAAAGTGCATTTGATCAATTGGGAGGTGGTGTGCACCCATAAGGAAAAGGGCGGTCTAGGCATTCGGAGAATTGATATGTTGAACAAAGCTTTGCTAGGGAAATGGGTGTGGAGATTTGCCTCTGAAAAGGACAATCTTTGGAAAAGGGTGATTGGGGAAAAATATGGTCAAGAGGGTTTAGGGTGGCGGACAAGGGAAATCCGGGGGACGTTTGGAGTGGGGGTATGGAAGGAGATCATGAGGGAGGCTAATTGGTGCTGGGAGAGCTTAGAGTTCAAAGTGGGGAAGGGGACTAGAATTAAATTTTGGACGGACCAATGGTGTGGCAATGTGGTGATGTCTCAAACCTTCCCCCACTTATTTACTTTGGCGGTAAACAGGGATGCAACGATCAATGAAGTGTGGGACACTAACCTTGGCCAAGGAGAGTGGAATCTCAGATTTTCTAGAGATTTTAATGATTGGGAGATGGACTAGATTAGAGATTTGTTTTTTTTGCTGAGGGACTTCAGGATTTCTTCAGAGGAGGATTCAGTGCTGTGGAAAGGAGGGAGTTATGGCAAGTATAGGGTGAAGGAGGCTTACAATTTGTTGGTTGGTCCCAATACTAGTACCTTTCCAAACAAAGCCATTTGGGTGGATAAGGTTCCAACCAAAGTTTCTTTTTTTGCTTGGGAAGCCACTTGGGGGAAAATTCTTACATTGGATAGGCTTCAAAAGAGGGGGTGGCAACTCCCTAATCGGTGCTTCTTGTGCGGTTGTGAAGAGGAAAATGTAAATCATATTCTTGTACATTGTATAGTGGTTAGGGTCCTTTGGGAGTTTATCCTTGTCCTCTTTGGGGTTAAATGGGTGTTCCCAAAGACGGTGAAGGAGGTGTTAGTTAGTTGGAGGGGTCCTTTTGTGGGGAAAAAAAGGAAAAAGATTTGGAGTTCCATACCGTTGTGTATTTTTTGGACGGTTTGGAAAGAAAGAAATAGATTAGCTTTCAAGGGGGGATCTTTAGCTCTTCAAAAACTCAAAAATTCTTTTGTTTGTAACTTGTGGAGTTGGGCTAGGGTGTATATTTGAGAGGAGTCCTCTTCATTTATTGGTTTTTTGGAGTGGCTTGCCACTGCTTAGGGGTGGTGAGGTTGTTTTTTTTCCTTTTGTTTTCTATCTTTGGCTGCCTTGTATACTCCCTGTATGCTTTGCGGCTTTTTGCCCCTTGAATATAATTTGTGCTTACTTATCAAAAAAAAATATGGAGCAGATTTGGCCCAATGGTAAAGGGAATCACATCTCACACCAGAGGACCAGGTTTGATCCTCTCACATGTCAAGGATTGTATTTGAATGTTTTTCCTTCTCTTTGCCAAGCAATCCCACATTGAAGACTTAAAGAAAAAAAAGTGTGCACTTAGTAAACAACACTTCAAACTACTGTCACGTGCTACTTGGGCTGGGCTGCCCTGGCTTGGGCTCTGTAATCCCAAATGTGTGTTGCCTTGAAATTTTTAAATGAGACGTGGCATTGAGAAAATCAGTGATTTTTTGCCGAAAGTGGTGAAATATCAGAAAATCACTGATAAAGAGGTGGAAATTGATGTTAAATGATGAAAAATTCCAAAATATCCGGAAATTGAAATATCCCCATTAGTTATAGTGTTGGCACCCTTCAACACATGAAATTTCCCGACATTTTAAACCTTGGATAGAACATAATGGCCCTTGGATGCTAATAGTGGTCTTCTAAAGAGCATAGAATTTTGCAAAAAAGAAATAACTGTTAATTAAAATTCCCACTTTGACTGTTTTTTTAAGTCATAGTCCCATATGCAGGCTCATAATCCTTTCAATTTGAATTGTAATTAATTAAGTTTTCAAAAGTAACCAAAGTGAAGCTTTTTCATGTAAAAAGTCTGGTCTAAGGAAGAATTGTGAAGTCTGGATTTATGCTACTGCTCTTATCTCTAAGAAAGTGAGTAAAGATGTCATGCTCTCTCCATCTCCCTCATTTTTTAATTATGAGATTTTAACTATTATATAAATTAATTCTTGTTTATATCGATCATTATATACCCTCAGACCCTTATTCCAAAAAAATAGTTGTGTATTGAATTTTATAAATCTTGCTACCTAACATTGACTTGTGGAGTTGGAAAGGGAGGCCTCATATGAAATGACTCTTCATCTTTAACTTTAGTTAGAAGTTGAAACCAAAGCTGTAATTTTAAAGGGGTAATGTTGTTATTGTAAAAGTATCATTAAAAATGAAACAAGTTTTTTTATTTTTTATTTAAAAAAAAAAAGAATTTCTGAGTAGCAACATTTTCTTGACTTCCATATTATGCTCTTTTTTAAGCAAGAAGCTCTATTAACAAAATTGCCCAAATAGTTACAATCTATAGTAGCTTTTATTGAGCTTCAAAAAGAAATCTTGGCTTCTTAGAAGCCAATCTAAACAGGATCAGATTCTTGCTTTTACATGGAGATGTTTAGACATATTGACAACAACTCAACCAATTCTGGATTTGACGAGCTGTGATGTGGCATGAATGTTTCATACTCTATGTTTTTTATTTTAATGCAAGTGTGTCTGTACTCACCTGCTGGAAGCAACCACTGTTTTGATTGTCTTGTTGGAACTTATCATCCTGTTAGCAGTTTGCATGCATCCTTGGGCATTAGTAGATCATAAGTTATGGAATAGTGAAGCAATTTTTTACAAAGTTGTGGTTCTCACTCTGCAAATACATGACATGCATGTTTCTTCCCAACTTACGGAGAAAATTCATATTTATAACTTTAGCCATTGACGAGGTTGTGTCTGTATTTAGGCATGGATGGATCTGGTGCATGTGGGAGTGTGTAGTCTGACAAGAAAATAAGCAATTTTTTTTTTACTTTGTCTTTTGATAGGGAAGGTGTTAGTATAGATGTCCATGCATCTGCATGTGTGAATGCAACTGTGTGTTCATGTAATACTTGTGTGCTTGTGCATATAATAGGCAGGCTTGGTCCATTAACCATTGTTAGGGTAAAGTGTTGTGCATAAAAATCTAATGTTGTTGCATCTGTCCACATGCACATAAAAAGATTGACTATATCTATGGCGTGACTATTCAATTACATTGCATTGATGGAAACCATTTAAAACCACTTTTGATGTTTTTTTATGCATGTATTTGTATTCTTTAATTTTTGCGTACTTAAAACATTTTTTAAGTATTATTATGTTTTTTTTTTTTTTGATAAATAAAACTCATTCCAAACTCTTTTAAGCATTATTATGTTAATTTTTTTTATGATCAGTCCTGGTGTTTACTGACTAATTGGTTATAATTTCCATTTTGGCTTGCCAGTAATGGCTGCTAGCCTCCTCTTACAGATGTTTTAGGCACTGTCTAGAGCTTAATTGATAAGAACTCTCTACCTGCATGGTATGTGTGAGAAACTATCCACAATATTGTGCTCAGGATCTATCCACAAACACTCACTTTTACATCCAATTATAATTTGAAAGGAAACTTCTGTTGTCCTCAAGCAATAATCTTCTATTTTTTGCACTGTTTTTTATTATGGCATGAAACTGACATGTTTCACATGAAATATTATTTTCACTTCTGCTAGAAGGTGACTCCTATTTTATCAATCCTTAGTTGACTGCTAATAGCAATTTTGCGAATGAGGCGTGTATTATTGTGGTATGCTCTGGATTTTGTTGGGAAGCTGGGACTCTGGGCTCTGTATTATTACCTCTTCAAGTTCTATAATTGATTTTCTTATTCATTGAATGTTTGTTTGGAATAATTTCAACATGCTGTTGTTTTTTTGCCTTACTTTTTGCATAAGCTATCCTTTGGTCTCATACTGTGCTATTTAGGAATCTGGTAAAAAATGGGTGTTGAGTTTTAGATGCTGTGCAATTTTTATTACATTTGTTTATTTATTCATTTGTCTTCATTTCTACATTCTTTTCTTTTAAACTTTTATATCAAAAAACAAAAGTTTCATTTTTTTTGGGACCAACATAACAAAGTGAATTTTGGTTGCAAACTATGATACATATCACAGCATGATGCTGCTTGTCGTGTAATTGCAAGACTAAAAAAAGAAAGGGATGAAGCAAGGTCTCTACTTGCTCAATCAGAAAGACAGATGCCCATGTCAATGTCAACAGCAACTGCAGTAAATGCTTCTGCTCTTAGCAACGGGAAAAGAGGTTCTTGCTTTACTTTTAGGTTGATTATCTTTTAATTTCTTTCAACTTATTTATCATTTGCATATTGTTGTAATGATAGCTGCGGAGGATGAGGAGTTGGGTCCTAATGGCAAGAAACTTCGTCCTGGAATTTCTGCTATTATCATTACGGAACTTACAGACTGTAATGCGGCACTTTCACAGCAGCGGAAGAAGCGGCAGGTATTGTTTGCCATGATGTACAATTACTCATATTTGGTTTAATCTCAGATTTTAATTAAGATTTAGAAAGGCTATTTTTTTAAATATTGATTTTCACATTCTCTTTCCAGATACCTACATCATTGGCTCCTATTGATGCTGTGGAGAGGTATACTCAGCTCTCTAGCTATCCTCTCCACAAAACTAACAAACCAGGCATTTTATCTGCTGATATCTATTACTCCAAGGTATGACGTGCATTATAATTTAAACTGTATTTTGAGAATTTATATCTTCATTCCTATGATGTTAGTCTATGGTTAAATGGTTTTGCATTATCTGGTGTGCCAGTTTGCAGTGTTTAATTGTTGTTTTAGAAATTGGATTGAATGACTATCGGGAACTTAAAAAATCTGTAGATTTAGGCAGGTGCTGCTCTTTGACACTGCCAAGGTGCATCAATGTCCTGATGCTGTTTCAGAATTATGTTCTGATAGTGATAAGCCAAAATCTACATGAAGTAGGACATTGTCATTGTGTCACATGCGCCTTATGCCCTCATTCTTGTGGGCACTGTTTCTCTTGCACATAGATAAACTTGGACATTATTCCTTTCAGTTTGTGGCATAAACTTGACGAACTATGTTGGTAACATAATTGAACCCGTGATCTTCCATTACATGCTACTTAACAATCATTAATGTAGAGGGGAATGTCCAGCACATAGACACAATAAGTGTGGCTTTCAGTAGACATGCAATATATAGACACAATAAATGTGGCTTTTGGTGCTAAACATGTAATCTATTGACTTCTTTTTTGGTTGTGAGGCCTTAGCCGCCTTGTATATCCCCTATATGCTTTGTGGCTTTTTGCCTTGTGTTAATATATCCCGTGCTTATTTATCAAAAAAAGAAAAAAAAAAACATGTAATCTATTGACAGAGTAAATGTGGCTTTCAGTGCTAGACATGCAAAATGTAATATCAGATGACATCGATGATCCTATTTAAGCTTGCAACTTTTAGTTAAAGTTGGTTCTTCTATGACCCTATCTTCAAAACCCCACCCTCTGAAACATTCAAATAAAAGAGAAATTTACTTCTCAAAGTATAAATTGTGCATGAGGTGCACACCATTAGTCTGATGAATCTTGTTTATTTATCAAAGAATTTGGTTCTTTTCATAAAGCTAAGAGGTTCATGTCACTCTGTTTTCATTGCTTTTGTGATTCATCCAATCTATATATATATATATATATATATATATATGTATGTATGTATGTATATATGTATGTATGCTTAGTTTAATAAAACTAGCCTCATGCATTCATTTGGTTGAAATATTACATCTGCAGTTGATTGGTGGTCTTTAAGTTTCAAATTGCCTACTGTTGCATTTGGATATGCCAAATTATACAACAATTTTGTTCAACCTTCTTTTGGAGAGCTGGAGGATACTTCTTTTTAAGCTTTAAGTTCCACAAATTCATTCAGCTTTTTTTTTATTCCTGGTTACTAGGATATCATTGCAACTGGGGGGGTTGATGCAAATGCTGTACTGTTTGACCGACAATCAGGACAAATCTTATCCACGCTTAGTGGCCACTCAAAGAAGGTTTTATGCTTTATCTGGTTGAATTGCTTTAGTTCTGTCTTCTAATCGTAATGTCTTGGCTGATTAATTTTTTTTTTTTTGTTAGGTTACCAGTGTGAAATTTGTTACTCAGGATGACCTATTTTTAACTGCCTCAGCGGATAAGGTTTGCTGTTATGATTTTATTAGCCTCAACTTGCATAGCTACAAAAATTTTACCTGTACTGAATTAATGCTTTATTTTTGGATATTTTTTTTCTTCCCATTGCTAGAAGTACATGTTTACTAGATGGAATTGATGGCTTTTCATGTGCTATTTAATACAAGAATTGGAGAGGTTCAAACTGATTTTGCTACTCAAGCTGGTATAGGCCATACCAACTTAATTTTGGGGCAGTGATTCCCACATCCACCATTTTTTTTTTAAAACTGCCACATCCCAAGGTTTAAAACCATGGGTTTTACTTAATATTTAAAATCTGCCCATAATACATTAAGATTTCTTTTGCAGTGAACTCAAACTGTCGTATCTTATATAAAAAGTTGACACATTGATATTGTACCATATAGCCATCAGTTCCTTTTCTTTTTGGTTGAAATGACCTGCACTATTTCATTGACCATGAAACAGAACAGGTTGTTTGTCCTTTGTGGCTCGGGTTCTGTTTTCACCCATTCAGGGCATTTGGGTCATTTGGCTGGGTTCTGGTGATTCATACAGAGTTGATTATTCATGCAGGGCAAAGCCTGATCCTTATGGTTGGAGCTTTTCAAACACAATTAGAAAGGGATGTGGGGATTTTTTTAGCTAGAAGGTTAGTGGCTGTGGGTGATGATCAATTGGCTAGATTTGACTGGGATGTTTGGTCTGGAGAAAATTCTTTGAAAGACAAGTTCCCATTCTTTTGTTAATCTGGCTACTAGAAAAAATGCTTGGGTGGGTGATTATTGGGAACTCAGGAATGGGATTGGAGTAGTTGGGAGAGTCTTGGTTTGTAGGGACTTCTTTGATTTGGAGTTGGAATGGATGCTTTCTTTCTTGCAGCTTAGTTGTTGATAAAGTGACATCTTCCCTTGCTAAGGAAATTTGGAGATACAAAGTTCCTTTCACAGCATATTTGGAATGCTGAAATAGGAAATCCATTCCATTTACCATGCATTACTACATTTGGACAGCTTATTAGGATGACAATAATAATAAAATCTAACTCTTGTTAGTATTTTGATTTCTCTTTAAAATGGTATTGTGATTCATCTCTAGTTTCATTTCTGTTTTCACAATACCAAATGTACCCTTAAGTTGAGTTTCTTTATTTGGGAGGTCAATAGGCTGGATAACAGTTAACTGATGTTGTCTTTGCAAATGAAGGGAGAGATCCACCAATCGCATTCTGGTTCACTATGGTTGGGTTTCTGGGTTTTGGAAGCTAATTTTCTTTGTTTAAGATGTCTTGGGTGCTTTGCCATTTGGTTAGGGATTTGTTGCTTAGATGGCTGCTGGATTTTTGGGCAAGAATTGCAAGGAAGCTAGGAAGTGCCTCCTCTTTGTTTATGTTGCACTCTAGGAAGAAAGAAATAGATAAATTTTTGAAGAGGTAGAGCAATAGAGGCAGCAGTGAAAGAAATTTACCCTAGAAAGCTGTTCTTATGGGCTCTAGTGCCTTGGGGGAAGCTAATGTAACTTATATGATAGACTTTGTGGATGGCTTAACCATGGGTTTGTTTGGATTTTTTTTCATGGTGGTTTGTGTAGTTCCTGTCCTGTGCCTCTCTTGTTAGGTGCTTTATTAATGAAAATTATTTGGCTATGAAAAAAGAAATAAAGAGCAAGGACAGCAAAAGAATCTCTGCTGCATCCTCAAAACTAAGAAGAGACACCTTTCCTTCCCCAAAGAATCTGAAGACTATAAATAGCAATTTAGGGCACATTTTTTTTATCTTCAGGCACACATTTTTTATCTTCACGATACAAAGCTCTTCACTTTTGAAGATTCTTCTCCTTTCGTTCCAGAATACCACAAGCGACAAAAGGGGAGTAGTTTTCTAAACTTTCCTTTTTAATTTCCTGCAAAATTACTTATCTAGACTGGGATGAGCCCTTGATATTAGCCATGATAAAACTTAAGAAACATAAAAAAAAAAAGTGTACTAGACGAGAGAGTTGCTCCACTCCAGACTGGAGCAAAATAAGATCCTTTTAACTCTTTACCTGTTTTTGCATAAAAAACACCAATTAGATGAACTATGATTCTTCTGCCTCAAAGGTGCGAATCTTTTCTTAAACCACTTCTTGCATGAAGAAGTTCACTGCCCACCTTGGCACAAACAGAACCAGGGAAACTCCTAGGAGGACCTGACTGAAATCATCACATAGAAAAAAGATAACCTAGAAACCTTTCTTGTGTTTTTTTTTTTTTTGATAGGTACAACCTGGAAACCTTTCTTTGACATGATGCAAAAACATGCGTCCTCTCTATAGACTTGTAAATACAGGCCAAGAAGCTTGCAACACCCCAATTCCCAATCATGAAAACTCCTTACAAACCTTGGAGTCCTATGGCCAAAATCACCCTCCTCACAGCAGTAAACTTAACCAATGCTTCCATAGCAAATAAGGCTTGGAGGGATGTATTGAACTCCATAAACCTCCAGAATTTCTTTCCCAAAGTAGCTTTGTTTAGAACCATAAAGTTTCTAATATTCAAACTGCACTCCTTTTTGGAGAGGCACATAGAAAACTCCTTAAGCAAACAGGAGAGATTACCACACTCATCTCCTCTCTTAGAAGCTCAGTGGAAGCGTAGTTGGAATCACAAAAATAGAGATGAAATAGAGAAGAGGTTGACTGGGTATTCTCTGTAAAAGTGATTCTATACCCCCTTGGACTAGTTGTTTCAACAAGGCCCAATATTTCTCAAACTAGTTCATTACTCAATACCAGACAGCTTAGGGTTTAAATGAGATTGCTGATGAAAGTCCTCGATATGAAGATCGAAGCTTGCCCATCTTAAAGATCTAAGCAACAATGGTGACCTTTCACTGTGTCCCATTGCACGAGGATAATCTCACTTTCTGACAAATTAACCTGCGACTTTAATGTAGCTTCAAGACAAAGAAGAGAGCAACTAAAGTATAATGACTGAATGCCACTTGCCCCTCAGAAAATAGATTATCATCAATGAACAAGAAATGAAATTTCAGCTCCAAGGTCCACCGTTTTGGGTACTTTTGAACCTTGAAAATGGTCCCTTCCACCGCTATAACTAGAATGGTACTTGGAGAAACTGCGACTAACACAGATGAGGAGAAAGCAATCCCCGTGCCTCAAACCTGTAGAACCATGGAGGAAACTTCACCACTGACTAGGATAGGAGATCTGGTAGTTGAAATGTACAAGTTGATTTGATCAAGGCAGTTTCATCCAAAACCATCCTAATCAAATAGAAAATGCAACTCCCCATTATCAAAACCTTTTTACATTTGCAAGTCATATGTGAACCACACCTTAGAACTCTTCAGCCTGAAATTTATGGCTTCATTAGCAATGAGAAGTGGAGCAAGAATTTGCCAATATTGTATGAAAGCACTATGATAATCTAAAACCACTCATCCACCACTCTCTTAATTTGTTAGGAAGGGTCTAAAATGCCCTACATAATAAAATTGCCTTGGAAAATTCAGCATGTCAGTCTTTTGATAATTCGATTGTGTTGCCAAAAATGCTAAAGAAAAGCTGTCCCACAATGGGTTTATCTCCCCAGTAGCAGGTAGGGCTTTCACAACCTCTTCCTCTCTGAACTTCTCAAGGTCAACTGGTCCCTATAAGACAATAAACTTAAACAAGCCCTCAAGATGAGGCTCCCAACCCCATTACCTGCCCCTGGCAATAGATACAACCAGTCCCCTTGCAGCATTAGACTTGCATGCCATTCTCACAATAATGACATGGTTTGTGCCTCAAGATTGATGCCAAAATGAAGGACCTGAAGTGAGCTTATCAAAGCTCATACTGGGGAATCTTCTTGGTAGCCTTTCCTAATAATACAATTTGGGTTTCTTGTTATTGTTTTCTAAGACTACATTTCTGTTTTTATCTGCTTTGCTGAATTTCATCACCCATGATTATAGTATGGGCCTTTTTTTTTAGGATGTGATCTGATTTGTTCTTCCATTTTTTTGTTCTGAAGAATACTCTTAGCCCATTGTGCTTTGATTTTTAATGTTTACTGATGTCTCCATACAACTTAATTTCCATGTATTCTATGGAGTATTATATATTTCGTATACAGGTTTAGTTTGCATCTCATTGTTTGATTTATTTATTCTTTGTTTGCAGACTGTTCGTGTGTGGCAAGGGTCTGATAATGAGAACTATAATTGCCGGCACATCTTGAAGGATCATACTGCAGAGGTATATCAATTTTCCTGGTCTCATTGGCCACCATTCTGTTACTACCTAAATTCCACAGTAATATGCTTGCTTTTTGACTTTTCTGGGTTTCCTCTTGCGATTATTTTGTTGTATGGAAATAATTTCAAAATTTGCTTCTGTTTTGGCAAATTCAAGCATATATACACAACGGCTTTAACAAGAATTAATTTAAGAAAGAAAACAATATTACCTACTAATTTGGTATCATACTTGTCATTTTTTTCAAATTGAGTTAGAGGGACTTGCCTTCACAGCAGTTCAGCTGTTTCTAGTGAACCCTTAATGCTCGAGACTAAATCTTGTTTGAGGCGAATGCAGCTTTTTCTATGAACTGTTCGTTGTAGTGAACGCTAAATATAGAGGATTGTGATGCATTAGGTAACAAGTCGCACTTGAGAAATCTAGATGGCGAGAAATTTATATGATTGTTTACATCTGTATCATTCAATAGCTTGTTACATTACTACATTAGATATTTCATTGGAAATAGCTCTCTCTTGAGCGACTCTAGTTGTAATCACATAAAAAAAAAAAAATGTATAATCAATCCCTATCAGGAAAAAACAAAGAAAAACATGAATAATCAAGTTAATCACTAGTCTGTTGGCCATGTCCAGCTAGGGCACTTAAGTGCTCATGTTATTTCACGACATCCTTAAGCAAATGGAAAATGAATAGTACATGTGTTTGGTTGTCTGTATCTAGCTCTATATTGTACTGGTTCTTATGGTATTCTGTTTTATGCACCTTCAACATAATTCAAGAATGACATATTACTCAACTCTGTCAGGTGCAAGCTGTCACAGTCCATGCCACAAATAACTACTTTGTGACTGCTTCTCTGGATAATACATGGTGCTTTTATGATCTTTCATCTGGTTTATGTCTGACACAGGTTTCTCTCAATTTCCCACATTCATTCCCTCAATAGCTTCATATTGTCATTATTCTGATTTTTCTTCTCCTTTTCTACAGGTGGCAGATGCTTCAGGATCTGAGGGCTATACATCTGCAGCCTTTCATCCTGATGGTCTAATCCTTGGAACGGGTACCTCTGAGGCTCTTGTTAAAATTTGGGATGTAAAAAGTCAGGTAATAAATTATGTCTTGCAAGTTTAACCTGGGTTGTTAGAATTCTTTATTCACTTATTTCTCTTTCTTTTGTTAATTTGCAGGCAAATGTGGCAAGATTTGACGGGCACGTTGGGGCTGTAACTGCTATATCTTTCTCAGAAAATGGTTACTTCCTTGCGGTATGTGTTTTCCTAATTAGAAGTGTATGTGTGAGGAAGTGATGTACATTTCTGATTTTTTATGCTTGATGTTTTTAGACTGCAGCTCATGATGGTGTTAAGCTGTGGGATCTACGAAAACTGAGGAATTTCCGGACCTTTACACCATATGATTCAAATACAGCAACAAACTCTGGTATGTATTCAGTATATTCACCGAGTTTTTAAACCTTACAAAGAGATTCAGCTGTATTAAACTTCTGATTAAGGGGGAAAAGTTTATAAACTAGTTGGAAATTTGGAATCTTGACTTATGGGGAGTGTCTCAGCAGCTTTGTCATGTTTAATGTCTATATAGTCCCAAAGTGGGATAATGTAGATAGATATCCCTAAATAAAGCATATGGTGATACCTTATAACCATGAATTTGAAAATCTAATGGTAGATATGACCACATGGAACTGCATTGGGAAAAATGATTATGAAAGATGACCCAGAGTCTAGTTTTGAAGACTGTTGGGTTTTTGACCTAGTACTGTTTGTTCAAATGACTATGGTTGTGTCGATATATGATATTTATATCAGTGGAGGAAAGGAGTGGAAAATTTTCTATTTCTTCATCTATCATCCTTGTAAAGAAAATTTTCTATTTCTTCATATTTATAACATTATAAGCCAATTCATAAAGAAACATTTAATGAAAGCTGTTCTTTTGGTTGTTGCAGTTGAATTTGACCATAGCGGAAGTTATCTTGCAATTGCAGGCTCAGATATAAGGTTGGTTTTTAATGAAATTTTATAAGAATTCCTTATGGTTAATTGAAATTGGTATTAAGGCGTCTGGTTTTGCAGAGTTTACCAAGTTGCCAATGTAAAATCGGAGTGGAACTGTATCAAAACATTCCCTGATTTGTCTGGCACAGGTTTTGTCTCTTATCTTGCAATCATGTGTCACATTTATCTTGCTGTCCTATCATTCTTCCATTCAATCTTCAGTTTTAGTTACAGTTTCCTTGATGGATGACTTCTGGTCCGCATGCAGGCAAAGCAACTTGTGTAAAATTTGGTCCAGATGCAAAATACTTGGCAGTAGGATCAATGGATCGGAACCTCCGAATATTTGGCCTCCCAGGGGATGATGGTCCAATAGAGTCATAAAACACCTTCAGATCAACCTTATTCCGAAAACAACCCTTTCAGTATTTCCTGCAGTCGCTGGGTCAGTGTATTTTACAGGCTTTAAGTAATGGTGGAATTTTGAGCTTTATCATATTTAATCATTTGGTGTTTGACTGGATGCTCTAATTCCAAAATGATAAAAGAGAGTTTTAACGAGAGACTAGAGCCGTTGTATCCTAAGAATTCGGCAGCAAACATCCCTGGGCCCAGCGAGCAATTGCGCCTGAACTGTCAATTACCTGTTTCTTTTACCTTGTCATTGAAAAATTAGAATCAAGAGAATCGTTTTTTTCTCTTTTTTTTTTTTTTTTTTTTTTTTTTTTTTCCGAATGCATTAGTATTTACAATGAGATATTTTATGGTTGTGGTAAACCATAACCACTGAGCCCGATATGAATATTCAGATTGTGAGATGTAGTGTTGTAGGACCTAATTTGGAGTAATGTTATTGAATTCTTGCTTTGATCTCGTCTAGTTTATTTATTTCTGTTTATTGATTTCAGGCTGTAGGAAACTCTCAAAGCAGTGTAAAAGCCCATTCTGTTGAGAATTTATTCCCGACAATTGTACTTGAAAACATCTTTGTGGAAGGTGGTTAACATGATATATGAGTCATCATGGCCGATTAGAAAACAGTTGAATATGCCCAATGATTCACAAAAAAGCTTTTATGCATCTTACACTATCTAGCCCAAGTAAAAATTTGTGGCCATCAGCCTCGTGGATGATTGCAGGCCCAACTAACGTTAGCACCTGATGCACTTGCTTCAGCCTCCCTTCATCTACATGTAGCCATTACGCAATTTCTCATTGCAACATTTGCCAGACTAAGGTATATATCACCATCGATCTTATATTATATTGAAAGAAAAGAGATACATCAATACATAAACATGAAGTAATGTGTTAGCAACTCAATATCTGACTTTCCTCATCTTTCTCTTTTCCAAATGTTCAACTGCCACATGGCCCATAAAACAGCCCAAACTTCAAATGGATAACACGCTATGACGACATACATGGATCATACAAATTGGAGCCATGGGGTGGTTGGTAAGTCATGACATGTAGAGTAGAGCCCTCCTGGACCAAAACAGAGGGCAGCTGGACAGGAAAAGAACAAAGAATAGGACCATAAATATTTTCAGAGATACAACTTGGGAAGAAAACACCGTCTCAATCTTGTGTCAGAGCAGGTATTGTGATGAATGCGTGAAACCCCATAGCTGCATAAATGAGAGGATGCAAGATAAATACAATCTTGTGTCAGAGCAGGTATTGTGATGAATGTGTGAAACCCCATAGCTGCATCAATGAGAGGATGCAAGATAAATACAATCAGATCTGATATAGTTGACAGGATGACATTCAATCATGAAACTCAGAGCTAAGAGCACGATTAGCATTAAGAAGCAAACCGATGTTTCAAAGAGTATAAATAAACAAGTTGAACATCTCTTGCCCACTTCTTTTGGTAATCCTACCTGGGAGACAATCCATTTCACACTGAATTTTTCAGACATTTATTTCTAGTCAAAATTTATGCCAATGTTCTGGGTGTTCCATGTGTTTGGAAGCTCTGAGCTTTAGAAGTCCAAGAGGATCAATTTAGATACTTAAGTCTGTTCCCAAAATTGGTAATAAACAGAAAAATAAAAAATTTGCCAAAGTTGGTAAGTTCAACCCTCTTATTCAATTACCCAGAGTTCAAAATATGGTCATGCAGATATAATCAAACACTATGCAAGCAATGGTGTTTGACCTCCAAACCATGGAACTTTTCCATTGGTAAAGTTTCAGTGTTTAATTTGTATAAAAACAATTCTTCAAACTTCTAAAATATATGAAAATCCTCAAGCCAGTAGGAGAACTTAAAAGGGGAAAAATTGGTATATTTTCAAGTAAAATCTGCAGCTACTCATCCTAACTAACGTGTTTGCATATATGTACATATGTATAAAAGTTCCGGGCAGAACATGTTTTTTCCTTTTTCCCCCTTCTGAAAGAAATTATAAATGTTGAGAGTTCCATCGTCATTCTTTGTGTAGAACCTGTTTTTTGTTCGTTTTCGTTACCACCCTTGAAAAGCATTTTGAAATGACCAGTGATGGGTTCAGTTTTCATTCTTCTTCATTTCTGATTTCTGATCCTTGATCATTTTGCACAATTTTCAAGAAATGTTTAATGAGATTTTGCTAGATTTTAGGAAGAGAACTATGATCTTCCAAATTTCTTTAGGTGGAATTTTATTTCATTAAAAGGATGGAAATTTGAAATTTTATGTTAAGGGTTAACTTTCAAAATGTGAAGTAAATCCTAAAATGATCTACAACTATTTTGCACAATTTGATAAAATATTATCCATTGAATTTGGTATATAAGAGTACCGATACATTTTTTGTTTGGTTTCACATAGAAGAAATGATGACCAACAACTTGAATGTGGGATTTAAAACAAGATAAGTGATCATGGTTTGGGTTTGATAAAGTGGGTTGGCTGCATATGTTACAAACTTCTACTTGAGAATCACAATATTATTTGGATAACAAGAGTGGGCCAAAAAGTAGATACTCTTAACTAAAAATGCAAGGACAATAAGATTATCTAATATCCAGTCTAGGTGTTAGACAAAAACTAAAACATGCAAAGAAAACCAAGAATTACCTCTACATTCTTCAATTCAAATTCTGGATTATGAGCCAAGCATAAATTCCCAAATGTTTCACAGGGTCCACTGGTTCCGCTTAACCTTCTCATAGAGAAATTAAGAATCAGAGAAACAAATTTAGGAATAGCTTTCCATCACCAAGCAAAGACAAGTTGGAACAAGTTTATAGTCAAATGGCCAAGAAAGCAACTTACAAATCTTCGTCCAAGCACAAAGCAAAGTTCCCACCCCCACCAAGTGCTAGTAAGTCATTCAAACACAAATAAAAGTATCGGTTGGTACCTATTTATATGAATCAGAAAGAGATTAGCTTACAAGAAAAATACAAAAAGACTATTGGTGGCTTCTCATACATTAATTCAAACTCAAAATTTTTTCTTTAATTGAAAAAACCCTAGAAATTATCCTACATCTTAATTGCTCTCATGGTCTTCATTACAGAATTCAGTACACAAAACCCAAGACCTTTCTGCTTCTATTATCCCTCAAGATCATAATCATGTTACACAGTCATATGTGAAAGAGATGGAACAAGTTATTGGGTTCCTATTTTTGGGCTATGACTAACCTCCTAAAAAAATAAATAAACAAACAAAAGAGAAAGAATCGGGCATTGAGGTGTTCCATTCAGGTTGAGAATTGATATGAAGAAGGGTTTACAAAGGACAATTTGAAAGTTTTCTGAAGAACTAGTCTTAAAAAATTACCAATAATAATTAGCATCCATAAGAAACAAGAAGAAATGTTCTAAGTGCTTTTATCCACTGGAAGTGTAAAAAATAAACCAAACAAAAGTTCCAGCAGAATTGAAAACACCAAATTTACAGATATGCAGAGACTCCAAAATTGACTGGAAAGCATGAGTGGGAGCACCATTGAACCACAAATTGATCAGTTCCACAGCCCCTTCCAAGATCCATTAGGACAGAAATAGGATCAGTTCCTAAGGTTCATCTCATTTTCAAGTCCTAGGCTGGTTATGGCTAGTTCAGCGGGTTTGCTGTTTTGATTTTAGTACTTAAGAAAGATTTTGATTGGATTTGGAAACTATCTAAAAGGTTTTAATTCTATTATAATTTTGGTTTATTTAGTAACAATATTATTACTGTTATGTATGAAATTCTAGTGTACAAAGGATTTGATTAGATATATAGAGGTCATCAATGTAAAATGCTCCCACCCCATAATTCCTGGAGATAACTCCTAAGGCAGAAATCAGTAGGCTGGATTCTCCAGCCTATGGACTAAGCCGGGATAAGATTACCCAACATAAGCAAATAACCAACTATTTTTTAACCAGCAAAAAAAATTAATAAATAAAATTGACTCCTAATTTTGATTTTTTTTTTCTTTTTTCTTTTTAATTTCTCTTCTGTAATTTTATACACCCTTTACTAAAGAATATTTAGAGTCTCCACACATACGTGAAACCCAGGTTATATGCATGCTGTCATATGCATAAAAAAGGAAAAGGTACGTATATGATGAAAGAATACCCATATCTGCCCAAATGCCACAAAAAACATAAGGATGATAAATTGAGGTCAACCAATGATATTCGCCACCAATTTGGATTCCATTAGTTTTCTAGAAAGGATGAACCCATCTTCATAGAAACATTAAAAAAAAAAACAAAATAATGAACAAAGCCTTGTTTATGTAAAAGACAACTAAATCCTATCAAATATAAGAGTGTGCAAATCATCAGCCAAATAGTAAACACCAGAATTTACGAAATGTCAATGGGGCTAACAGAGTTCACCAAGTCACTTCTTCAGTCATAAATATAAGCATCTCAAAACTTATTTGTTGCATCTTCATTCTAGAAGGAATAGAAGCATTATGTAGATGAGATGCTTACCGGTGGGTCTAAATAATCTTGGTTCACCATATATGGTCGTGAATACAAATGTTTGGTTTGTTCCCTACAACCCAAAAGATGAAAAGTTCAATGCTAGCTCAACATTAGGATGCCTCAAATTTATATGGGCAAAAGAAAGAGAAAGAGTACCAAACATGTAAAATATCAAAGAGACAAAAACTTCATCAAGCACAAATACATGTGTGCATATACATGCATACACCAACAGTGATATGTCAACTCACTTGATATTTTCTTTTTGCAGTAGGTTTCAAGGGGCACTCGAGCAGGCCCCCAAACACAGCACCTTGCATGTCTCCAACAATCTAAAAAGTGTAAAGCATGATTGGCACCATTTCAATTGTTAGTAAGTGATATGAGAGTTGAAAACAATCTTTCATTGATGAATCTCAAACAATCATGAATTCTTTGGGGTTTTTACTTAAACAAAGACATCAGCATACCAGCAAACAAGGACCAGAAAGGTCAGCACTCTTACGAATAAGTGTGCGGAGTGATATACCATGTTTCAACGTACTGCCCTTCATTTTAAACGATCAGAGCTGAATCAAAAACCAAATACAAGAGCAACTTATGCAGGCTATGACTTTGTTAGCAAAACTTACCTGTACAGCAGCACCCATTGGCACCCTTTAACTATATTAGGAAGGGATGATAACAAGAACTCATACAAATCTGAAGAGATAAATGAAGAGTTGTCTGTGAGATTGGGTGCAGGATTTTCTGAACTATGTAACTCAGTTGCTTCTTCAAACACGTCAGAACTACTAGTGCTTCTTCCAGAACCATGGTCTTCAGCTTCTTCAGGAGCATCAAGTGTTCCCTTGTTCTTGTGCATTGACTCACCATTTTCCTTTTTCTCACAAACTGGACTATAATCTGCAGGGCTAGCCAATGAATCATGCTGTAAATTTTTACCACTCCATCTAACAGGAAGTGATCTAATCGGTCTAATATCAGGTTGATGCTTGTTTGATCTGAATCCATCAAACCTTGCCGAGGGTAGAACAAAGGAAAGCAATGAGGACAACGATCTTCCTCCCTTAGAACTAGGCATGGCCTACACATTCAAAAACCTAGCATTTCAAACAATGATGAATATAACTCATAATTAAAAATTAAAATGGAAGAGGCCAATGATGCTTTGGTTTGTTGCTTAGAAAATGGAGGGAACTAAAGAAAACCTTAAACATGATTCTTAAACTAAATCGAGAGATGGATGAACACGAAACTGAAGCTGTAAGCGAAGGCGTCAACAGGCTTTAAGTTAGGGTATTCTAGCTTCACACTTATGGATTTCCCTTAATCAAAAAGGAAAAAATAAAAATAAAAAATTGTAAAGCAACAATCAAATATCTTTTATACTAAGCATCCAAAAGTTCAGAAAAATTCATGTTCACCAGCATTTACATTTGCAAGGATAATAAATTCGGATCAGAAAAAATGCAAACAGATGCAGAATCCGAGATCAAAATCAAACAACATATCAATTTGCATAAATTTAAAACTAAAAAAAGAAAAAAAAATCATCAAAATCACAAAAAATTCAACTAAACGGAGCTGATGAAATAGAAGAAGAGAATTAGAATATATGAAATGGGAGAAGAGGAAATACCTGAGACGGAGAAGACGAAGAATCGTCCCAAAAACGAGAAAGCTTGTCCTTAAAGTACATGACGAGGATTGTGAGCAATGTGCTTGTCAATACCCAAACCCTAACCCTAAATCAAAAGTCAGATTCCATATAAAAGCGAGAGAGAAAGAGAGACGTTAGAAACGACGTCTTTCTGGTTAGTACGTGAAAAAGAAAGAGAGAAAAACGAGTAAGAAGCGTCGGTGGAGGAAAGTCGGGTGACTATTGCTCCCCAACAAACAGAACCTAAGTTTAGGACGCTACGCTGCGAGCCGGTGCTCACATCCTCCCCTGTACCCTCACTCTCATTCCTCCGTTCCCATCATCCCTTCTCTGATTCTTGTCCCCAATTTCCTTTTGTTATGATTCATGGCTTCTTATTTTCAAAATTTTCATGAAAATGTTTTAATATAAAAGGGAATGATTATAATATCCACTGTCCAATAAAGTTACTAATACTATATAATATACACATTTTAAAGTTATGAGAGAAATATTTTGAATGTAAAGCGGACAATATTTGTATAGTTGAATGTGGGTTTAACCAATTTTAAATAAATAAAAATTTTTCATTATATTTCACTAGGGAAATGTAAATATGATAAATGCGTGATTTAAATATTTTTTTTACGATTAAAATTTATAAAAAAAGCCCCAAAATATAAAATGGAGAATATAAAAGAAAAAAAAAAAATTGCATGAAGAAAAGCATTTGAATGGTTGTTAGCCTCCTCACTTGGTCAATTTAGAGTCTTCTTGCTTGTCTTTATGCTCTTTTTTTCCGCTCACTCGCTCTGTAGTGTTGTCACACAAGATCAGCACTCCGCCCGCCTGTTCCCCATTACCCCATTTCTTTTTTAATTTTATTGTTTCTTTAAATTATTAATTTTTTGACCCTAACGTTTGTCATTCATATTTAGGAATTAGTCATGTCATTTGGGATTTCTCTATTTTTTTTTATTAAATCTAATCATTGAAATAATTCAAAATAATATATATATATATTTTAGGGTGTTTGTTTTTTTAGTTTTTTAATAAATGTAATTTCCTTTTGAATTTTAGTTATTTGTTTTTCAACTTTTTTACAACTTATTATAAATTTTTTATTCACCAAAATATTTAATTTTTTTTTAAATGGAAAAAGTAATATGTCAATTTTCCTTTACTTTTTAATGCTTAATAAAAATAAAATATTATGAAAACAAACAACCTAATATTTAGCACAATTAAGTATTATTTAGTTTTAAGTTTTATTTAAAATTAAGTAAATGAAAAAAAAAAAAAAAACAAAAACCATGTATTCTACTATCACATTTTCATTTATTATTAAACTTCAGACACAATTAAATCCTATGTTAGTTAATACACAAGCAATGGTCACACACTTATGAGTGGATTTTAAGTTAAAATTAATATAAATGAATAAAATAAAGATATTTTTGAAATAGATCAATTAAGTGTTCATTTGATTTTTTTTCTGTTTTTAAAAATAAAAAATAATGAATTTTATATAATATATAATAACTTTTATATACAAAAACATATATTTATATTATATTCTTTAAAAATATTAGTAATTTTTAAAATTTGAGGTAGTAAAAATATTTTAATACCTCAATTTTTTAAATCAGTTTTTGAAAGTTATTATATTTTTAAGGTAAGTTTCAAAGATTTCTTTGATTTTATAGGAAAGTCCTATCACTTTCTGTTTAAAAAAAAAAATATTTCATTTTTAAAATAAGAAAATAATAATAACTTTTGTATAAGATACAAATACTTTTATGAGCTTATATTAAAAAAATAATGATTTTAAAATATTTTAAAAAATTTGAGTATAAATTTTTTTTATTACCTTGAAATTTTAAATTTCTAAAAATTGTTTTAAAAAATATAAGGTATATCCTTATTTTTTGTTTAAGAAAGTTTTAATTTATATAAAGTTTCTAATTAAAAAAACAAAAAAAAAAGGTGTATCCAAACACATGAAAGTTTTGTTGAGATACACTTTGTATTTTTTGTTTTTAACAATTAAAACTTCTATATAAAAAAGTATAAGTTGAATAGACTTATTTTATGTTCTTAAAAAATATTTTCAAAATTTTAAAATTTGTGGTAGTCAATTTTTTAATCAATTTTTAAAATACTTATATTTATAATATAAGTTTTAAGAATTTTTATATTCTTTATATATATATATTTTGTATAGAATATACACATCATATCATTTCCGATATACTTAGGTATTGTATCTAGAAGGATATATAATGGTTTGCTTGTATTTGATTTGTAAAATGAATAAATAATGAAATTGATAATATATTATTTTTAAATGTTCAATATTTGTTTAAATAAAAATTATATTTCATTACAATATTTGTTATTAAAAAAATATGAAATCTCTTTCATGTTTATTATTATTTGGCACTGTTCAACAATTCAAAATTTAGTAGGTAATTTTTTAATTTATTTGTAATATATTTAGGATTAAAATATTTAATTAAAAATAAAAATTTATATTGTGTTTTTGAATATATATATATATATATAATATTAGTATTATTTTACAATTGTTTTCTACATATTTTTTTAGTTCTTTTTTAACTACAAATTTAATTTTTTAAACAAAATTTTTGTTTTGCAAAATAAGTAATATAAAAAATGAAAAAAAAAATGATGAGAATAATAAATTTATGATAAATAAAATATGTATAACTTATATCTCAACTTAGGATTAACATATCTTATTGAATATGAAATATAATAAGTGATGAGATAACTTATTCTATTATATTACCAACCAATATTTGTACATATCCTATTAATCATCAAACATAATATTTGAGAATTGGAGATTATTGTTCTATATTTTTTTCATCATAATTTTATTTTCCTATTTCTAAATTATCATTTCAATTATAAAAATATGTCAAAGTATTATTTTAATTATTATACATCTTATTAAAACTTGAAAAAATTCCTTAAATATTTATAATAATTTCACATTTAGCTTCAAATTAATGCACCATTTAAAAACTTTTTGTCAAAACAAGTTCATGATCTAAAATTTGTTTTTTTTTTTTTTTTTTTTTCAAATATTAATTATTAGAAAGGAACATGTAAATGTTTAATTTATACATTTTTATAACTAGTAAGTGCCCACATGTAATGCATGTGAGTTTTGTATTGAAATACTTCAAGATTAAATTTTAGTATTTGAATAAAAAATTAGTATTTAAATTTTTTAAAAATACTTTTGATAATATTTTTTTTTATTATGTAGTCTATAATTTTTAATTTTTAAAAAAGAAAGTTATTATAAATATTATTTACATTCAAGTGGAAAATGAGTAACAAAAAAGACAAAATCCATGTTTTGAAAATTAACAAACCATTCTAGTAGACAAATCAATGAATCTCGTATCAAGTAGACAAAATTTCACAAGTTGTCCTTACAAAAGAAAGGAATTTTGCTCATGCAACCTAATTAAAAACAATAATAATGGATCATCCTATAAAATAAAAATGAAGTGCAAAGAACTTGATTATTCAAATGACACATGTCCAAAATTAAATTGTATATGAGTGAGGAAGTTTTGGATAGTTCAAGATCTTTAATAGGGTTTAATAGAAAGAAACAAATAGTTACTTTGTTCAATCAATGCAATTTCTAAAACAGGTAAATGAACTCCAAAGTACTCTGACAATGACTCACAATAAAGGAAATTACAAAATGGCAATGAAAAACACATTTGTTTTTAGTCAATTAGGCTTTACTGAACCCTAAATGACAAGATGCACCCATCAATTAGCAAAACCTCCATTTCAATAGCACAAAATTGTGATAGTGAGAATTAGAGCAAATGGCATAATCAAACATGGAACTGGGAAAAAGTGAAGGAAACCAATATTTTAAACAAAAATGCAAAATGCAAAAAAAGTTATCAATTTCCAATCTTGAGTTTCTTTGTAGTAGGCAATTTGTCATCACTACTTGTTCTAATTGTGTTAATGTCTTCTTCCAGGTAAACTTCATCTATAATGAACCTCATTGACAACTGAGATGTGTTATTGATTTTATTAATCTTTGTGAGGAACGTATATGACTTCCCATAATAGTGGATTAATCCTTTATAGAACATACTATTCATGTCTTCCTAAAACACGAAATTAATTAAATTAGATTCTAAGATTTTTTTTTCCTTTCCCACTTTATTAGAAGTAAAAAATATTGTACATATTTTTTTTTATTTGATAAAGTTAGTTGTAGGACACACAATGAGTTTTTTAGCACTATTAAACAAGGTTAAAGTAGCTTGGTGGGTTCCATCAATAATTGTAAGTCTAAGCATATAATTATATTAATGTTACAATTAATAAGGAAGTTTGAAAATTTCAATAAATATCACTAATGAAGTCAATAATCAATATACATAAATGATATTACTTTAGACAATGATTTGTAATAATGTTGCAATATTTTGTACATTTTACTCCTTCATTCTTTAATAACATTTTCTTATTGTATTTTATACATGCATTGTATTAAGGTTCATTCATATTATGAAAATGAAGTACTGTTACTTTGAAAGAACAATGCATTTTTTTTTTACAAATTTACATAAATAATATTAATATTAATTTGACTATTGTAATTAATGAAATGCAGGTATAACACTTTTTTTGTGATATCACCAAACCTTGAATTTAGATAACGATCTTTCTATTAAATCAATAAGTGTTATTTGTTCTAAACTAATAAATTTTGATGAACTTTAAGCACTTGAAAAACTTGCATTTAAAATAAGCGTTGACCTGAAAATTAAATTTGTTACAATATTAATTTTGGTACTTAACAAAAAATAAAATAAAATAGTTATTTTTTAAAGCATGCTATTCTTTGAATTTTTCAACTTCTCTAAGATTTGGATTGATGTGAATCGTAGTGATTGATAGTGTAGAAAGACACAAATTCCCTAATTATTAATAGAATGTTCTAATGATTGATATAAATATGATAAAGATGTTTAAAAGGCAAATGATATGTAATTTGTAATGTATACCTGCAAATGTTGTGATTTTTTGCTTTTGATAAAACAATTATAGATTTGTAAAGGAGTTGTTCTTCTATTGAATGTTTTTCATTTTTTGGAAGGTCTCTCCACAATGTTAATACAATTGTGTCATGATTGTAAAGAGAATGAATAAAAAATTGTAAAGCTAAAACTAATAAATTGGAATGACTAAAATGAATTATTTTAAAAAATGAAAAATTATTTTTAAAAGAGATAAGAAAAATACAACGTGTTCATGAGTATAACATTACGTCAGCGTATGTCACCAAGAGCTCTATTTTTCTTTATCAAAATAAAGGGGTCAACCTTCACAACAATGGCTAATATATCTATAAAGATATATGAGAACATAAAAATTGTTAGCATCTTAAAGATGAAATCTGTTTTTTTTTTTTTTTTTTAATTATTGTTATATATATATATATATATATATATATATATATATATATATACTTACCAATTAAATTATTATCCTCTAAAAGATGTTGAAGGTCTGTTAACTCGATAAAATTATATAGACTATGTGATATATCAATGTTAGTTGTTGCCTTCTTCACTCGACTATGGACAAATAATATCAGCTCAAGGGTGTCATATACATTTAGAAAATTGTTATTCACTTGCTTCGCAAATCCATTTAAAATGAACTATGTTTTTCCGTTGATAAAATCATTCTTGAACATGTCGATCACATCATTGAATAAGACAAGTTGTATTTGTGTACCTTATAAGAGGATAAAAAGATATTTTTAACTTAAACTTGAAGTATGTAAAAAGTAAATCAAAGTACATTTTTTTGGAAATCAACTGAGATTAAAAATAGGAGAGGGAAAATGGTAATTATAAATAAATTTTATCAAACCTTATCATCCATTGGTATTATATATCTTTCAAATTTTCCCAAATCCATTGAATTTTTATATTGCTCTATTGATTCTCGATGAAGTATAAGCACTTTTATGATCCAATATCTATGAAAAGGTTTAAAGCAAACTAAGAGGAATAAAACCTTGATTATTTATTTATTTGTTAGACATTATATCTGCATAAAAAGTGAAGAGAATAAAAAATTAGTTTGAATAGAAATGATATTGGCATGTAATAAAAGAAGTAATTAAAATAATGAAAACTATAAAATATTCATGGGTCTATTACCCTTGTGGGATAAGAACTTTGTACACCACATTTTTTTGTAGAAGATTTATTTATAGCAACACAAATAGGAGTAACATCTTTGATGAGAACTTTTGTTGTTGATATTGAAGTTTCTTATGATAATGTAACATATAATTGACCATATGAGAAGGCATGTTGAGGTAAATACACTTAGACATATGAAATTGTTTGACCTTGTACTTTGTTTATAGTCATTGCAAAATTAAGTTGAATTGACAATTGAGCACATTTAAAACAGAAAGGATATCCTTTGTTTTTTACTGATAAAAGAGGTATTCTTGGTAGTAGCACTTGCTTTCTAACATATTGTCTTGTTGTAATTTCTACCACATTACACTTTGCTCAAAATATTTTCAAACCATTCTAGTCCCATTGCAAAACCCATTTGATGGATCTAAGTTCCATAAATCCATGATAGAGAATTCTTCTTTAACACCAACTTATGAGGAGGAAAACTATTTGGTGTTAGTGTATTTAAAAATTCTTCTTGATAATAATTTTGAGTATCATCAATTGTAGAGTCAAAACTGTAATATGTTCTAAATTCCCCTAAGAACTTTTCAATAAGCTCCTTATTTAACATATTAACATTATCATTTGTTGTTATAAGATAGCTTATTATGTGATATATTCAACTAAGTGTGCATTCTCTTTGAGTGAAGGGAAGATATTATTAATCAAACAGTCTTCAAAATTCTCATCATCATCATATTTAATTAATATTTCGTTAGGAATCTTTATTATGTCTTCACTTTTCATGGGTTTTTTTCACCATTCCCAATGCATAAAATGAAATCACTAAAAATGGAATCAAAGCAGGCTATCATATTTGTACATAATCTTAAGTTTTCTATTTTAGGCCAAATGTAAGACCTCACAAAAATTGCATTAATAGTTTTTTATTTTGTGTCATGAGGAACAACTGGAGGTACTTGATGAAAATTTTCTCTAAATGTAATAACGTTTCCACCAAACAACAATTGAATATCCATAATATCTTTGAAAGTCTTATCAAGTGTTTCGATGGCCCATTGCTTTTCCATTGGTGCTTCATCTTGAATTATTAATTTAGCTCTCCTTAGTAATTCTATTGTTCCACCTTTGGTTGCTTATGTTACACAAACTTGAATCATCAATGTTAATGGGTATTTTAAACCTTGAGTGTGAAGTTTTACCACCGGACATAATAAAAGAAGTTACGCTTAATGTTGTTGTTACAATGGAAATTATTTATCTTGATCTTATAGTTGCTAATTAAACACGATACAAAAATGTTTTTCCCATGCCTCTTGGACTATTGATAAAGAAAACACCACTCGCACTAGAATTTATTCAATCAAGTACTGTTGAAAAAGCAATTAGTTATTTTGGTTTTAAAGTAATCGGTGCATGTAAATCCTCAAGCCTGATGTTTAAAGCCAACTCATCAAAGATTTCTTTATTTTCAATGGTATTTGTATTTAGCTCACTTAAATCCATGAGTGGTAAGTCATAGTCAATACTACTTTTCCATATACTTTTTAAAAAGAGGTCTACACTCTTTAATGTGTTTAAAATTTGAGTTTCATGTGTAAATTGATGGATGGTTCAAAAATCTTCTAACATTGAATCAAAATGAATATCCCACAAGTTTCTAATATCAATTGGTTGACAATAAACTAATATGGTAGCAAAAAGAAGATTCATTGCTAAGAGTATTTCAAAAGATGTCGATTCACATAAACATTTGGATATAAAGTCATCAGATTCTAGCAAATCTCGTTTTTGTACAAACTCCTTAAATGATAAATATTGAACTTCATTGTAGCTCAATAAATCTTGAAAAGAAGTTGGTTCTTTAATATGATTCAACAAAAGTCTCCAATAATATTGTTCATCTTCCAATAAGGTTTACTCCATTTACTCGACCAATTACCTCTCAATTCTTTTTTTATCCCAACACTCATATTACTTATTCTAAATGTAATACTCAAAAATATTTCTATATAAATATGTTCTTGCTTCTTCATCTTGAGAACATGTGTTAAAAATTCAATAAGCATTATTCTAGATGTAACATCACAGTAAAGAACATTATTTAAATTTTGGTTTGCCTAATAAGAGACTAATTGCTTATTTGAAAAATGTAATTGTAAGTTGATAGTTGCTAGACATATTTCATTTAATTCAAACTAAAAAAATCCTCCAAATAACTTCTTGTGCTAATATATCTATCAAGCATCATTGAAATTGTTTGATATTCATTAACCAAAATTTCATTACTATTATCAGTTATATAAACCACACCTTCTCATGCCACCTTATATATGTAATTATAAAAGATACTAAGGGGGTCACTTAACTGTCTTGATACTTTGAACATACTTCCTCATTAATTTGACAATTATTATCATAATGAAAGATAAGTATTGTAAAGTACTACCCAACAATTATCTAATGATTGCATTACAAATAGATACTTGATGTTTATCATATCTCATATAGCACATTAGATAATAGACTTTACCTCAAACTGTTTTAATGGAAAAAGGTGAGTACAACTATTATCTGCATTTTATGTCATCTCATAAATATGGATTATTTTCTCAATGTTCCACAAGGACCATCATCATGGTTTTATAATTTTTATTCATGTAAATATGGATATCTTATAGATTTGAAATTTTAGTACTCGAACGCAATTATTGTCATATTGATCAACACTCATAATTTTATATTCTGGTCTTAAAATGATTAAAATGTGTGCATAAGGTAATCTCATTGTGGAATTCTATCATTGAAAATTGTTGTAACTTTCCGAATGTGAGGGTTTCCTATCCTAAATAATTGTCCTCAAACTTGTAACTTTGCACAAAAAAAAACCTTTGAAGTTAAATCAGTTTATCTTGTGGGATTTTTATTTTATTTTATTTATTTTGAATTTCCCTCTCACTCAAGATTGCATGTCCATATTTAAAAAAAATCAAGTTTTCCAAATTGTTGGACCAAAGACATAAGCATCTAATATCTATGATGCATGTCTTTAGGACCACTTACAAATAAAATAGGCAAAACAATTCTTTTTCCCCAAACTTGACTTGCCCTACTTTCTCTAGCTAGCTACTATATATGATTCCTTGGTACAGCCTTTGCTATACTTTTTTATCATTGTCTTCTAATAATAGTCTAATCTATTGCTTAAGCTTAATATACATGTCAACTACGAATTATTGCCAAAAAATGACTAGAATGCAAAGAATTGATTGAACAACTCTTATAGTAATTTGTAACAATAGTATATAGCGACATGATACCTTTTTATTTCCACCACCACTACACATTGTTGTTCTCATTTCATAATATCTTTGCAAATTCAAAGTTATTCACTTTGTGAATCACCATGTGTCCCTATGGCTAATATCATACTAATCTCAGTAAGAATTCATTTCAAATATTACTGATGCCACTTATCACTCCTCCGGGAAATAATAGAGGGTACTGTACTGGATTCTAACAACCATAATAATGTTTAATAGTATGTTTTGAACTTGATGTGTATGAACTATAATATCTCATTTATAAGTTGTATAAGGATTATTTCCTTCGCTCCACATAGTAGCCACATATCAACTAATGAGGAATTTGTAAACTTTTTTTTCATTATTGTATAACGAAATTTCATAAGCAGAAATGAACAAAAATTTAATCGATGAAAAAAATAAAAAGCAAATGGTTTTTTAGCATTAACCCTCGTTATCGGTGAACACTAGCCTTACTAGTGCAACATTTTTTAGACTTGTACCTATTTTGACTTCATTAGCAAAAAAAAATAAATTATACAAATATAATTGATAGAACATGGAGAATCATTTGATGGCAATAAAGATGAAGGACAATGGTGTATTTGTCCTTATTGCACGAAATGTATAAACTTTTTATCTTGATACTTGTGAGCTCTTTATCTAACTTTACTCCAAAAGATGTAATTGAGAATATGTAGTATAAGACTGATGAAACTCTAAAACCGTTTTCACTTTGGACAAATGTATAAATTGTACAATCTTTAGAACTTGGGGATAAAAAAACACACACTTGTCCCATTGTAACAATAAAAGCTTGTGATCATATGGGAAACATTTTGTACCGCAAAAAAACAAGGTTGTTTCTTACTAATTCATGAAGGGAGAGACCACATGTTGTGAACATGTACATTATCTACATCACAGATAATTTGGTGTCATATCTAAGAACATACCTGTAAACAAACAAAAAAAAATTGTTGAAATGATTTTATTTTGATGTACCTTATGGTTATTTTCCATCCATAAAAGTTGTCGGATCAACTTGGATGAAGTAACTTCATCAACATCACAATTGTAACTAAATCTTGAGGAATCCAAATTTAATGTTCCCAATTTTGCCTAAGAATAATTATGACTTCCTTTGATACATGGAACTTTGGATTGACAAAAACTTCTCCGCAGCGGGAAAAAAGGTTTCACAAACATGAAAAGTTTCATAAAATTTCTTTAACAAGTTCGAGAAATCTTAATAGAAACACATGTATTTTTCATATTTCAATGAAGTCATTTAGGAATAAGTCACTCAAGGCTTACGATGACTTAAAAAAAACCATCTTCAAGCGTTATTTAGTTAGAATCAAAGGGAAAATATTTCTTTTGTAATAAAATCAACATTGATACAGATTCTACAATTATTAATTTTAATAAATTTTTTTTTGACATTTTTTTTATTGATTTTTACTTACATTGTAGGACTCACCAAAATTTGTGCGTATAATAGTAATTAATATTAAAGATTTCATTCTAATAGGTTTTAAAATAAAAGAAAAAAAATCTATAGGTAAAACTTAGAAGTACTTATTAGAAAAGGAACCCATACATGTTTTTATATTTTATTTATTTTATAATAACATTTCAAATTCTACTCCTCTTTCTAAGCTTGCTTAGATTATTGTGAATAGACAAATAGCATAGTCTCAAAGGTCCATGAAATATATTAAGAAAAGGAAAGGAAAAGGATATTGAATTATTGAAAGATTTTATATTTTTTAATCATTGAATAAAAAAAATTAAAGTTTTATTTTTATTCTCCCTTATTTTTCTTTATCAATTTATTATTTTATTTTATTTACTCATAGAAACACTAGTTGAGAGTCCATCCAAAGTTTTCATTGTGACAAAAAGATCTTCTTCACATAACACCACTCTAACATTAGTAGTTTAAAATAAATTATTCACAGAAATTTAGTGACTTATGAAGCTAGTAGTGAAAGTTATTAAAGATCCATTCCTCTCTCATATAGATATTATGAGCTCTCACAGTTTTAAAAACCATCTACAAATTTACTTCTCCTAGTTGATTTGGAATATTATAATCACCAACCCCCATTCACAAACTCATTCGAGTCCTATACGGATTAGGGGATCGCATTTAATGTCATTTATAATGATCATTCTCTTATATAGATATTTTACGTTTTAACTTAATAAAGTTTATCTCAACTTTAAAACCGTTTTACATACTTAAAAAAAAAAACTTTTCTATAAATACAGTTAAGTAAGAAAAATTAAACTTTTTGAAAATAAACTAACAGATGTGGCATATGAATAGCAATTTTCATGACATCATCCAAGCAAATTACATAAAACATTTGCATGAGGTGCATAGTTGTTGTACAAAATTTGTATTAGGCTATAGCAATTAGTTAACAATCCAGCCCTTGCATAAATGGTCTAGCTTGGGCTTGACCATGTGTTTTTGATGGATCGGTGTTAAGTCCGGGCCGCACCTTGATCCAAAAGAATCCGGCTCCGTCCAAATTACTAGAAAGAGAGAAAAAAAATTCATCCATGTTTGACTAAGAAAAGTACTTTACGTGTGTGATTAACAAGTCGGAATACTTTCAATAAAATATAAAAATGGGTTTACTTTCTTAACAAAAGCCCAAGCAAGTCTCTTTTAAGCAATGTTAGTGAGGTTGATCATTATAACAACCCTACAAGTTTGGGTATATACGTGACTAATTCCGGCTTTTTTTCCAAAAGTTCCAGAAAATATTTGAAGAAAAATATAAGAAAAAAGAAAAATAAAAAATAGAATTAAAGTTAATAAATTTATTTTTATTTTTTTATATATATTCTTAAATTTCTTTTACTTACTATTTTGTTTGGTTAAAATATTTATATTATTTTATTCAAAGATATGTATTTTTATATAAAATTAATTAAATTTTATATTTTATATTAATTTTTTCTCTTAAATTATTGAAAGTAAAATTTGGATATTTCAATATCTAAATTATCCATTTAAATAATATTTAATTATCAATGAACATTTTTTTTAAATAAACAAAGCATACCAAATTACCAAAAAAATTGTATAAATCATTCAATTATTTTAATAATTTTATATATTTTTATAATTATTTAAAAAATATCATCATGAAAGATATCAAATCAATTAGATAATGACTAGAAATATAATGCAACAAAAAAGTTTATCTTTCCTAATTCTTCTAGAGAAAAAAATATTTGATGAATTATATTAAGGAAAAAATATCTAGATTGAATATTATATTATATTAAAATGGAATATTTTTTGTGTAAAAGTCACAAATTTGGGGACAGGGACAATCATAATGAAATGGATGATGCATGGGAAGGCAATGATTACAGCAAATAAAAGGGTTTTTGTGAAATTCCCAAAGTTTGATCAACAAAAGCTCAAATCACCCCACTCACTAGTTGAATGGAGCTTATTAGATAATGAATGAAGATAACATTCAATCACACTCGCATTTATTCTTTGCTTAGAGGCCATGCTTGAATACAACCTCTTCTACTCCTCTTTTGCAGTTTCCTTCGACAATCCAAATCCAGCTTTGCTTTTATGCCCAACTTGTAAAGCATAATTGTTAGTTTAAGAACAAACAAAAAGTCATTCTAAGGAAAGGTAGATCTTTCCGGGATACTTATATTTAATTAAATTCTCATATGGTAAAGAGGTTGTTCATTAAAATGTTTTTATTATTTCAAGTCACCACTTGCATCATACAATATTCTTATTGGAAGGAAATGCATAAAAAAGAGATGACACTGATCAATGGGATTTGGGTATACTGGATTTACACAGGAGCTCTCAATGGACTTCAAAGGATGTGCTAACTTAATTGCCGGGTTCAACAATATGGGTTCAGATGGATCGTTTTTTTCATTAGAGATGACAAAGATTTGTTGTGCTTCATAGGGATGTTAGGGGTCAAACTTTCGATTGAGCTCCCGGGAATCGATCTACATGATCAGCTTACAAGAGTTTTGATGGTGCAATGTCCCTTTGATTATCATATTTTATTTATTTGAATGATAACAAGTTTACTTATTATATATTTAGCTCTTTTTTATATTTTAAGGTTTTATATTTTTTTATGAGCAATTGCGACCAACAATTGAAAAAAGAATAGAACTTCACCATTGTAATCTTTCCTCCTTTGTTTTGATTAAGAATATTGAACGTTGGTATATTCTCTGCCGTAAGAATTAGCATTGAAAATTAAATCACATTAAAAAAATTTTTTTTGTTTTTTATTTTTCTATTCATGTTGTATGCAGTTTGATTGATAGCCCAGAGATGAGGAGACTCGTCCCCTAATTTGCATATTTCAACCCTAACTTTTATAATTTAAGATTTTATTTTTATAGAACATGCCACCACAATTGAAAAAGATTAAAGAACTTCAACCGTTGTAATCCTACTTCTTTGTTTGAATTAATGAATTATAGATCGTTGGAGTATTCTATGAGTGTAAGAATTACAATGATCGTCCAATCACATTAAAATCATCTATGTTTTTTTTATTTTTCTATTCAATGTGTGTATGTAGTTAGATTGAAATCCAGAAGATTGAGGTGACCCATTCCTAAGTTGCATATTTCCGGCCCGCTAGTAGTTTATATGCAAAGTGCATAGAATGCGTTCCTTTATATCATGTTAAATAAGAGTATCCAAAGTGAAAATTATACCCCAACGCAATTGTCATGTTGGTAATTAAATACAGATGAATACAATTAAATGTGGATTAGAAAGCGAGTCTTGCCACAGACGACAAGCAATAGAGACTAGTCAAAACAAAGAGTGAGTGTTCCCATAAAATAAAAAAACAAATGGACCATGTGCAGTAATTACACTACTTACTATACATCAACCGATAGGAGCGTCAAGCTGCTGCTGTGCCATTCTTGTCTATATTGTACTGTCATATAACAGTAGAGCCAAACGTTACTGTCTAAATTATTTTTTCATTTATTTTATTCCACATCCTTTTATTTAATCCACGCTCAAGGAAAGATGTGAAAGTGATGTCGATAACACCACTCAACTTCTTTTTCGGTTGGTTCTGATTTTAAGATCAGTATGTAACTTAAAAAAGTAATTTTTTTAAAAAATTAAAATATTTACAAATTTTTAAAAATTACTTAAATACGTTTGATAATATTTTTACTTGCAGATATTTCTTAAAATATTTTTAGAACACTCACTCTAAATATTTTTTTTTAAAATCATTCAAGTGATTTTTAACATTATAAAAATTTTTAAATTTTTAAAAGTTAATTATTTTTAAAATTTATCAGTACCTAGAGCTTTCCTGATAACATGGTTATTGAAAATAATTTTTTTATTTAAAAAATAAAAAACTGTTTTTTAAAATTTTCGACCTTATTCTTAGAAAATAATATTTAAAACAAAGTGAAATAGAAAATAATATTCTTAGAGAATAAGTAATTCATTAGGTTTTTTTTTAAAAAAAGAAAAAGAAATATGAAACGTAATAGTCATATTTTCTTCTAAAATTTATTTTTAAATTAAATAATAAAAAACATTTTTTTAAAAATGAAGTTTTAGAAAACATAATCAAACAAACCTTAATTTTTTTTAAAAAAATTTATTTGATTAAAAACTTTCCTAAAACTACTATTAAGAATAAAATATATTATAATATTAAACAATCACCTATAATATTTTCTAAATTTTAAACTAAAATTAACTTTCTAAAAGCACTATAAAACAAATCTAATCAAAAATGGTAGGTTTAACATGAGAGGAAATAACTCCGGGGAATTGCCCTAACTGTGTGTGGCCTGAAGAGGATCCACTAGTAGACAGGCCATGTGGGAAAGAAGAAAAGTAATATATTCTTGCAATTTAAAATTGGTTAATTAAAAACATATCCATTATTAGCAACTCCACACCATTCCCATAGTTAGATCAGAGTACTACTACTGCAATGACAAACAACTAAAAGTACCAAAAAAAAAAAAAAAAAATCAAAGGTAGGTGTTTGATTTTGTGGATACAGTTCGGAGTGCTGCCATTATTAGATTTTGTTAATTGGATTAGTAGTTTATATTTTTCAACTATGGGCAATGCAGAATAAAGAAAACAATGGATGTAATATTCTGGTCCCTTTCTCAATCATACACAGTAAGGAACATTTTACTGAAGGGAACTCTGTAGGCCCAAAGAATGTGAGTTGCCATTGTATTCTTTTTTTATTATTGAAACCTCATAATAGGGGAAAAAAGGAACATTTCTTGGACTTAATACGTCCATGAGAGGAGGCATGGCTGATTGAGGCATTTGGGGTCATGAGGCTTTTCCGATTATTAAAAGCTGAGTTTCAATGGTATTGGCTCGCCACATTAAAAGGCTGGTGATGAAGAGCCAACCCCCGTCTAATGAATTCAAAACCCTAACTCGAGTGTTTGATGTACTTGAGTCAAACCAGATGTACTATTGCACTCGCCTCCCACAATGTCAGATTCCCTTTAATCAGTTTCAGACTCGCCATAGCCTCATAGCCTAAGAATATTGTGGTTACTTTTTTCAAAATTATTTATTGAAACCCTTTTGTTCTCATTCTCCTTCAAATGTAAACAATTCCTACTCCCCCAATATATAAGAAGGTAGAAAATAAAGAAGTAAATTTTTTATTACCCTATAGTCACCCGTATATGGAGAGTAGAGAGATGGTAGGGTTGGGGAGATATTATTGTACAGGGCTCAAAACTAGTTTCTGTGGGAGAAGGATTGCATTTTGGCCCTCTCATCTCTCTGCACATCTAAAGCTAGCAGAGGCAGGCCATTCAAAAGGAAAGTAATCCCTATTCCCCCACAACACCACAAAACAGAGTGCCCTTTGGCGAAGAGAAGCACCAATCAGGCACAATCCTCCAATACTTCGTCACTTTTTTGCCAACTCCCCAAAATCTCTCCAGCAGCCAATGAAATTTGATTCATCAACAAAGCAACCCCCCAACTACAATGGGATTTTTTTCACAAAACCCTTTTTCCTCCTGTTCCTGTTTATGGTGTTCCTTCACAATTCTTGAGCTCCACCCCCCACTTGCTGAATCTGCACTGATTACAGCGCCTTGGGTCTACAAGGGTTGTGGCAGAAGCAGGCACTGTCAGATCCAAACGCGGACAAGCCCTCTCAGCCCTTTTTGGGTCTCTAGTTTCTCAGTCCACCAAAGACAAGTTTTTCAAAACCACCTCTGGCACTGCAATACTACCTCACTGGCCTCTTCCAGTGCAGGGAACCTCTCCCACTTCTGATTGATACAACTGTGTGAGCAAGCTTCCCTTCCCCAGATGTCTGGACAAATTGTGTGGCAAGTCGCTAGCTTCTAGGCTTCAGCTCTAGGGTGCTACAATCTCTATGCAGTAGCGGGTTTTGCTCAAATAATCGGGCATGAAATGCTTTACAAGACTTGCAGTGTCCACGAATGTTGGCAGGAAGTGGGTTTGAAAAGAGAGAAGGGACACTGCCTTTTCACCATGGAAAGTGCATGGTTAGGGCCATGCTTCTAGGCCACCAGCTATGAATCGTATATGTGTTGGGGCAGTGTGAAGGGATTGGGTGATGCGGATTGTAGTTGAGTGTGTGAAGATGCTGTGCAAAGAGCTCAAGTGAATGTGGAAAGCTCCATTTCAGGCCAATCTATCTCCAACAAGTGCTTCATCAGTTACAGCTACTCTAACCCAAATGGGGGTTCCCAGCGGTCTTCATCAGCTTCCTTCTTCTTCATCTCATCAGTAAACTGTAGGAACAACAGAGAAATTACAGGGAAAACTTGGGTATTTTATCCTATGATAGCAAAGTGTTCATTTACTACTTTATTAATGTTGGGTTGGGTGGATTGTGCAGGACAGGCAAAATACAGGGAAGACAGTTGCTATTATAGTAGGAGGGGCAGCGCATAGGGGTTTGTGGTGGATCCTGTAAGTTGTTTTGCTAAAATTATGATGAAGAAAACGCGAAGGTAAGTTTAGGATTGAAAGTGTGATTGCTCATTAATTTTCCAGTCTATCAACTTTATTTATCCTGCTGTCTAATGGGTTATGAATTGGAATTTGATTCTTTTTTCTGCAGCTTCAGAAAGGAAGAGTTAGGTCATAAAAGAGGCAAAGTTCTTTTTTGAGTGGATTCATTCTTTATGTTTTTTTTTTTTTTTTTGTTTTTCTTTCAAAGAGGAAATGGGTTTTTTGTGGTGGCATAGATATAGAGAGGGTAAAAAATGTGGGATTGTGAAGGGAAGAAGAACATTTTGGAGCATGAAATATGGGTTTTTCACAAGGGAAAAAAAAGAGAGGAGGTGTATCCATGTATGTAGAGGAATGACGCCTTTAGCAGTGGGAAGAGAGTAGAAGGGAATAGAGTAATGGGGTTTGGGGGCCTTTTATAAAACAATACTATGTGTTTGTCCTTCTTTCACCCCTCCGACTAATGCCCTCCAATTTTCTTCACTGCCTTATATTGCTTTTCAAAAAAGTAAGTATGACTCACTCTCATACACAGATATATGTATATTTAAAAATGACATTCAAAGAGCCTTTTTTTTGGCCTCTTCACAGAGACTGAGTACCCTTGATGTTTGTTGCTTTCTCTTCTTCTAATTCTACGAGTATTATAAAAACGAGTTCCAATAAATTCTCCGAATGGAATACTGTTTGATAAATTTCTTACAAATAGAGTGTATTTAGCTGAACTCCAATGTTCATCAATTTCAAGTAATGATCAAAATGGTAGCTGCACTGAATTTATCATCAATGGGTTTGATCATGGTGGTTTCCTCCTCCACACCACCAATTCTGAGTCACTGACCTGGTCTCAGATCAGATCTAATGTTGGTAATATTTTAGTCCAAGTTCATAGTACCCATTTTACTGATCTCGAAACCCCCCACAACTTCTCAGCTTTTGTGTAAAGATGAGGGAGCTAGCAGCCCTGTTTTCATCTGTAAGTTTGAGCAAAATGGAGCTTCTTTTTATCGTAAGGAACCTTTGGGATTTTTGTAAATTATATAAAAATTGATAATTTCTACTAAGGTGTAACCAAGGAAGTACGTGCCCTGTTGTCCATTTCACATGGCTTGTCTTTGGATCCCATGCCCTGTCTCTCCATCTGCTAATTTGATTAAACAATAGCTGCAATGTCATAAAATCTCATGTATTGGTGATTGGGTTGAGCCTAAATTGTAGGAATCTTTTCCCTTGGGCTTGTTCATATATGAGGATTTTGAATCATGGTATGGTTCCACCTCCCTATATAGACTCTTACAACCCCCTTCTTAAGTGTATTTTTATATGTTAGCAAGCCATAAAAAATAAAAAACAAAAAAATAAAGTATAGTTGGAAGGCAAGGTAAATGACTAAATTGTAAATGCAAGCTGGAAAACGTAGGAAGGTGGTTGGCAAAAGAGAAAAGTCAGGTCATAAAGTTTTGGAAAAACTGTTTGCTTCCCGATGCAGATGGAGGAGGAAGGATTGTACTTTCTCACCTCCTTAATTCTTGTATGGAGAAGAATCATATCCTTCAAGACATGAATACCAGGGTCTGTCATCCCTTATCATTGGTTTTTGAACGAAAAAATGCCTCTCTTGAAAAGATGAATCCTTGAATAAATTGCTACACTTGGCTTCTTTGAAACAAAATTGGCATAGCCTTATCTAGACTTGGGGCTATTTGTTTCAGTACAAGTCCAAAGCCCAACATTAATTGACATTAAAAATTGGGGAAAAAAACCATATTTTATTGAAAATAGCAAATTCAACAGAAAAATATGACATTATATATGTTGGAAAAAAACTGAAGGGTGAATTAAAGTGAAACTGAGATGAAGCAACTGGGGGAGGGTCCATCCAATCATATACGTGATGGGTTAGTCACCCACTGCGCACTATACACGTGGGTTGAGGTGTTTGATTTTTGGTCATGAGAATGAAGAGGCCATGGATTTTGGCAAATGGGTAGTGACAGTTGTAAATCCTTTAACAAACTTATCAGTCCGTCCGCACTCATCTTACCCGCATTCCCGAGTTGGTCCCCATACTCCCTCTTGACTTTTGTTAGATTTCTTTTTTGGCTTTCCTAATCACTTCTCTCGGACTTCCTTGCATTTCTTTTCTTAGGGTATTCCCGCCAAACAGGTATTCAACTTTGATTTTGCCATTCGGGCAAACAGTCTTTATGGAGGTACCTTACTCAAATGTCAGTTGTCGGGGTTTTGCGGGTGGCACAACTAACTCATAGGAAAGAGGTGGCTTTAGAGCAATCGGGCCATTCCAATTCTGCAATAGGTTGCGGTAATTTAAAGGACATACACTTAAGGGAACGATTAGCTAAAACTTAAAACAAATAAGAAGAATTTGGAAACACACAAGGTATTAAAAAACATAAAGAAAATTGGGTGTATGGTTGATATTAATAAAACCAGATATACCAGAAAGGATTCACAGAGAGATGTTTTCATCAAAATCAGATCATTCCCAAGATTCCCATTCCATTGCTTGAAAAGTAAGATAGCAATTTTTTTTAAATTATTAATTTATCAAAGCCATAGACAGCACAAAATAATAAACTGGTGCAGAAAGTTAAAAATTAAAATCCAAATATCAATTTCCATAAACTGAAAATTTATCTAATAATGTAATGTAACCTAATTCCCAAATTTCAGATTGAAAATCCAAAATAATTGTGGCATGCGTCCACCATCACATCCAAAACCCTCCCACAGGAAGCATCCATCCATCAACTTCAAAAATGTGATATAAAACCCTAAACCAAATCCTACCCTAACTGTTCACCAGAACAATGGATCAGTTGCGAGCGGGAAGGGGGAGTGGTACCGAGCAGAGTGGCCTGTTTATTTTTCTGTTGCAAATCAAGATCGTTAAGCTGTTGCTCCCGATCCATCTCGATGATGAGAGGGACGACGAGAATGACAAAGGTGGTGCCGGCGATCCAGGCGGCTTTTCCGGTGCTTTGGAGGAGTTTCTTTGTGACGTAGGCGGCATCCGACGCAGCTCGCTTGCCATGGAACATGATCCCCGATCCTGAAATTGAATTGGAAATCCTAGAGAGGAGTCCTGAGTTGCTCTTGCTGTTACTGGAACCGCCGGCCATGTGGCCTCCTGTCTTGCTTTCAGAGGCAAGGTGGATTCTATTATTTATTGGGGGAAAATTCCCTTAAGGTGTGGGCCGGTGTGGCCATGTAGGTTAAAAAACAAGTTCAAAAGTCTTAAAATGTTTTTTATTCTTTAAACTACTATTTTCCATAATTTTTTTTATTGAAAATAATTATTTTCTGAAAATATGTTAATTTTATGAATAAATTTAAGTTGCTTGAAATTAGTTTTAACAAAATATTTGGAAAAATAATTAAAAATAAAAAGAATATTTAAAAATTTTTGTACCCTAGTTTTTCTTAAAATTTTATTTTTCAAAAAATTGAAAATTATCTTTAAAAAAAAGTGATTTTTGAAATTATTTTTATAATATTGTGTACACCCCCTTTTAGGCATTTTTGTTTTAGCCAAGTGTCGGCATCTGGGGTGGACACGTGTCGCTTTTCGACTGGCTACTATAGAATCACAATAGTGCTTCTGGAGGACGAATGGGGCGTGACACTTGGAAAGAGGTTTCTAAAAAAGATCTGCAGGCTGTTAAGCTGCAGGGAGGAGCGTAGGAGAGAGGTGAGGTTGGTTACCTGCAGGGAGTGGCTTTTCCAGCTGGGGAAGATATTTTCTAGAGGTTTTTAGCTTGGGCAAGGGGTATTGCCGAGGGGAACAGACACAGAGAGAGGGGAAGCCATTTTTGGGGTTCCCTGAGAGAGCAAACCGAGCGGAAGTTCTTCTGGAGGTTCCTTTGGCTTGGAAAGGACGTCCGGAGAGGGGAGTTGGTATTTTTCTAGGGAGAAGAAGAAAAACCAGGGTGAGAGAGTTACAGAGAGAACAGAGAAGAACCTGAGCTAACCAGAGAGAGAAAAACTTGAGAGTGGGCTGTGAGAGAAACATTTTGGGAGAGAGTGAGAAGCTACCTGAGCAGAGAGAAGGAGAAAAACACAGAAGAATCATCTTGTAAGGAGGCGATACAGGTATCATTTCTATAACCTATCGATTCACTCGTGTTCATGACATTTGTATCTGTGTTTTCTGGGTATTGTGAGGTTCGATTCTGATATCTGAATGTGAGCATGGGAGACTCTTACTTTTTTTTTTACAGCATCTGAGTCTGCTCACGTTTGATTTCTAACCATGTCTTCTGAACTCTGTTTTTTAGATTTTCTTTACATTCCTTTGAAACTCATTCGAAACCTTTTCTTTTTGGCCCACTCCCTGCATTTGAGCTCATGGATTGACATGTGAAATGAGGCTTGTAAGGGTTTCGTTTTATTGCTATTGTTTGTGCTCTGTTTTTTTGGCTATTTTCCCCTGTTCCTAGTGTCCCGTCCATGGTGTGTGTCATTCTTCTCCTCTTTGTCTGAGGGAACAAGAGGTTGTAGAGATATGTCCTCATTCTCAGGGCAAGAGGAGCTACACTCACAAGTTCGTCCCACTGTGAACTGTCTAAGCGTTGCTAAGAAGTTGTGGGTTTGACACAAGGCCTCCCGATCCTCTGGAGGGCCATACTCAGTAGGATTCTTCGCGAGATTAAGCGTGACGGCCACGATTCATGGATGACACATTCACCCGATCTGTTTTGATCCTTGCCTCCGTAGCTTTGGTGTTTGGAAAATGGCTAAATCAAAATCTGAATTGAGGAAACCTGTGTTCACCGAGATTAAACAGCTCTGCCTGGGCACTGGCGGGTCCATGTTGTAAATTTGGGGATTGCCCAAGGCCTCCACAGGACCCATTGCCAGTTGATTCATCTAATACGCATGAGCGGCGACGCAAATCAGTGACCATGTCATCTGTAAAGATACTAGAAGAATCTTCATCTGCGAATCCTCTCATGCTTCGACTTCAACAAATTCTGACCTCATGTTCCAGGTAAATTGAAACTGGAGATCTCCATAAATCTGGAAGCTCAGTGTCGGAGCTCATGAACTACTTTGATTCGATTTCTGATGCTGCTTTACCTAAAACGAGAAGTGAAAATTTGAGAAACAAGGCGCTCGAAGTTCTCTCAGGGATGCGCCTGCATATATGCCAGCCCTTGTTGGACCAGGCGGTTGTGGATGCTCTCTCTTTTGAGTTGCCTAAGGCGGTTGCTAGGTTTGTATGCGTCTCTGGCAAATGTCGGGAGATTGTTGAGAGTATTGTCAATCCGTTTGTAGTGATTTGTAGCCCTCGGGATTTGATTCCGATTTTCTGTGAGGCATTAGATGTTCCAAGCGGGGATGTCCAAGGCGCCTAGTTATTACGCTCATTTTCTAAGTGGGCTATCAGAAGTATTTCTTTCCATTCCAAGACGTCATTTCGAGCAATTAAAAGAAGCAATCCCTGTTATCCTTAGTGTTTTGGAGGCCAGGACTTCAGAGTTAGATGATGAAGACACAGATTCTGAGGATTTGTTTGTCAGAGCCACCAGCATTGCCAGTTCTATACAAACAGTTTGTGGAAAATTGGTGGGCAGGCTAAATGAAAAATTATGTGCTCTACTTGGCCTGTTTGTCTTGCAAATCATGTCTCTTCTCTGTATGAGAGAGAAAGCTTCAAGTTGTCTTACCATGGTATCACAAACTATATGGGGGGTTAATCCTTGTTGTGCAATTTGTGAGGGAAGCCACAGCTACTATGCGGGAGTTCACTCAGTTTGGTGATTCTGAAAGAGAAGATACTCCTAAAGTCAGTAATAATCAGTGATGATGGGACTGTAAAATCTGTTCAAGTAAGCTGTATTTGGCGCACTCGGAGATCTCGAATGTTCTTTAATCATTTCTACAGCACCATTCGTTCCCTCACTCACTCGCTATTATCCCCACGTGCATGCAATCCATGCACACGACCCCTTATCATCCATACCCATTCCTCATGCTCACCACCTCTCATCTCTCAACTACCCACTATGCCCATTTTCTATATCCTTTACGCCCATCTTCAATGCCCTTAAACCCATTATTCATATCTGGAATTCATCAAACTCACACTACACCCTACCCATCACCCATCTACCCGTTTCCCTCTCTAAACTTCCATACCCATGCAGCCTGTGCGCAAGCTCATTCTCACACCCATTTTCTTCACCCATCACACCCATGCATCCATGCCCATACGTCCCGTGCATCCATGCAAATACCCATTTACCCACCACCACCCAACCTCTCTTTCTCTCACTAACTCATTCACCATCTCATCCATCTCCAATATTCCCATGCATTTCCACTTACCCATCACTTCACACTTCACACTACACCCTACCCATCACCCATCAACCCGTTTCCCTCTCTAGGCTTCCATACCCATTCTTCAATATTCTCACACCCACCGAAAATTTCCCATTTAACCACACCCACGGCAAGCGGCCGACACCATCACCATGCATGCAACCCCATCTTTCCCACCGACTCCACCATACTCATCATCCATCTATTCACTTATCTCTCTATATCTTCATACCCATTTCCCATGCTCGTCCCCACCTCTTATGCGCCCATACTTGTCACCTTTCATCATCACCCTGCTCCTATCCTCATTTCTTCTCAGTAACCCTTCGTCTGGAGATTGAGAAGTGAGAAAAGCATCATCTTCTGTAGCCATCCTTTTCTCTTTTCTCGGTGGTTTAACATCTCCGTGCTGTAACTTTGTGTTTGTGATATCTGGAGAGCAGTCAAGATGGTCAAATCTACAGTTGAAGAGCTTCGTTGGATTATGGACTATAAGCATAACATTCGTAATACGTCTCTTATCACTCATGTTGATCACGGGAAGTCAACCCTCACAGATTTCTTTATTGGCTACAGTTGGTGCTATTGCTCAGGAGGTTTCTGGTGATGTTTGGATGCATGAATTTATAAGGAGAGGTGTTTGAGGATTCAATGTGATTTTGGGGGCTTCTTTGATCAATATGTATGGAAAATGTGGGAGAACCGAAGAGGGGTTGGTTATTCCTAGGTGCACGAAAGAGAAAAGTGTTTTTCACTTGGCATTCACTCATTGAAGGGCTAGCTTTTGCAAGAGGTGGACACCATGAAAAGCCATCTCGATTTCGAACTTTGAGAAGTCTTCATTGCAGCAAATTCAGGCCGTATTTACCAGAAATCGACATAGAAAGGCGTCTGAGGACTCGATGGGCACTATACGCGATGAGCTGAGGAAAGATCTGGCAGGTGGCGCCCTCGTTTGGTGGGGATACTGTTCCTACTGCACAGCTGACTGTCGACCACGATTTATATCCATTTTTGCTTGAACAAGCCGCAACTGCATCAATGGACACAGTTAAGAATTTGGCTGTTTCTTTTGAAGGCATGGAAATCATTATTCCAGCTAATGACAACGAAACGATGCATCCCAGAAATTGGGCTGCCCGATGTTCATCACTAGGACAGCTTCATGTTCTAGCTTCGGGTGGTGAAGTTATCCTCTGTCTCCAGCTTTGTAGTGTCACTAATTCACAATTCTGATCCACTTAACTCGCTGAAGGCAGAAGTTCGCAACACAAAGGATATCCTTGTCACTTTAGGTGCTTTGGAGCTACTGTATGAGTTGGCAGAAGTTCAACGTGGTTCAGTATTCTTACCAAAGACCACCCTTGATCAACTACTCAGTCCTATAATCGACAGCTCATTCATGGAACCAATGTTAAGACTCGGGTCATGGGAAAGTCAAAATACGGATGAATGTGAATCTTCATTTCAACCATTGGCACTATATCTGTGAGGGGCTTCAATATGCAGTGGAGTCTTCATATGACCAGAAGACCTATGGTTAGGTGACAGTAATTGTGGCATAGACTGAAGAGATAAGATGAAAGACCAGACTTGAGAGAAGAAGCCCATGTCCCTGCCAGCAATATTCCACCCTGGGACCCACTCTGCATGGTTTGCATGGTCACTTTTGAAGCCATATGTCGTTCTGCCATTTCATCCTCTTTGATTTTAAAATAAATCCCCAATTTCCAATTTTCAAATGGATTTCCAATTTCTAGTTCTTTTCAAATATTTTTAACTTTTCAAATCCTCATCCTTAAAATTCTTAGATCCTCGAAAATCCATTTTAATAAAATTTGGTTGCCATTTTCTCTTTAGCAAGCCGTTTTCACATTTTTCTTGTTTTTAAAATATTTTAAAATAAGCTTGAATCAAATTTCGTAATTCCAAGTGATGGGATTTATGAAATCAATTCATGCAAAAATAAATTAGACTTTGGTGGGAGCCCAACATCAAATGAATTTTCTTTAAAATAAAAATGAGTTTGAATGAAATATCGTACATGCCATTGGTGGTTCTTTACCTTGTTTAGTGACATGAGTGATATATTTTATACTCGTTATTGTGCACTAATCCCATTTTTTGATAGCGCATGGTAGCTCGCTATTAAGGTATACATCCTCTCTCACTCTGATTGTTTTTCTGTGCATGCTTCAACTTTTGGTATGTGATCATGTCGGTATTCATTGATTTTCTCGTCGATTGCCACGTCTGCTTCATTTCATTAGTAGAGACCCATTTTCAGGGACTTAGAGGGGTGCTACGCTATTTACCGTACCTTCCCGATAAGTAACCTGACCCCCGAACCCATTCTCGGTTTTTCACAGACCACCTTTTCCAAATAAGGAGTCACATTTAGGGTTTTTTTTTCTTGTTTTGTTTACCCTTTAAAATAAAACAAAAATAAGTGGCGACCCCAAGTCATTATTCAATAAATAAATTATTTTCAAAATAAAAATCGAGCTCGCCATCGAGTGGGAAGCGCATTGAGCCAAAATGCGGGGTCCACATATTGCTATTATAAAAAATTAAGATCTAGAATATTTTTTATTTTTATTTTCACATAAAAAAATGTTTGAACAATATTTTTTATTTTCAAATTTTGTTTTAAAAAAATGTAAAACATGAAAACATGGATTTGGTTTTCAAATTTTTCTTAAAATTATATATATATTTTTTCTAAATAGTTGAAGACCAAAAAGGAATAAAATCACATTAAATACCTTGTGATACCATGATATAAAAAGAATATGTGAAAAAATAATTAATATTTGTGTAATAGGTGTTTGAAATAAAATATTATTTTAAAAGTAGGATATCTTGATACATGAACTTCGCTATGATGTCAATTCTTACATCGGGCTTTGAGCATCTCATTTGAGATTTAATTGGTGGTCAGTGGGGATAGGCTAAACCATTTATGGCATTCACTAGTACACCCCGTGACTTGTTTTAAGAGTCATCATTTGGGTGACCCTTCTTCAGGCTTAAGAGCAACGTTTTTGCACTTTAACATGATATAAATAATTCTTTTATTTAGTAGAATATGAATTATTAAAAATAAATATATTTTTATATTAGAATAATTTAATTAATTAATTATCATTATATCATAATATTTTACTAAACCATTTTAAAATAAAAATTATAATAAATAAATATAATATTGGAAAAATTACCTTTTAGGGTGGGCGGAGTAAAAAAATGAACCCGTAAGGGTTAGTAGATTTGATAAGTACTATAAAGGGTAGGTTGAAAATGCATAACTCCTCCAAATGCCTTTCTCTAAAATAAAATGTCAAGACTACCCTTAATAAGTCAAAATCAACAAATAAAAAAAGGAAAAATTACTCTTTAGGGTGGACAAGGTAAAAAAATGACTAGGAAGGGTCAGTAGTTTTGATAAACAGTGTAAAAGGTAGGCTGAAAATGTGATAATTTCTCCAAAGGCTTTCTTTTTTAAAATACCAAGACTACCCTTATTAGGTTAAAAGCAACAAAAAAATAAATAAATAAATAAATAAAGTGTTCTTTACCCTCAGCTGCAGTTTGTTTATATTATAGAAGAAAAAAGGCAAAGAGGAAAATGTTCTAGCACTTCAGGTCATGAATTGAAACCATCTCCACAAAGCTTGTTATTGTATGTGAATCTAGCAAGAAATCCATTAAAGGTGGGAAAAAATAATTTTTTTTATACGCCAAAAAAACAAAAATACCTCAGTTTATGCAAAATAAATACATAAATACATAAATAAATAATTTAAAACTCAGATGTAGGAATGAAATGTTAATAATTTTAACAATGTAGATATGATATATTAGATCTGAAATATTGAAGGAGGTTTTAAGAAAGAAATGACATTTTTTTTGTGTAAAATGTTATTAAATTTTATTTTATTTTTTATTTTTTTAATAGTATTTTGGTCATAATGAATATGTGTTTTATTTTTAATTTATTTTACAGGTTGTTTGATATGATTATTATTAATTTCCATTGAAAAGGTTTCCATTTTAGTTTTGTTGTTGTGACCGGTTTGACATGGCATAGGGAAAAAAAAAATTAGTTGTTTCATGCTTATTTGGGACCACTTTGTTTGTATATTTATGAACATATTTGGATTTTCATTGAAAACTGAAATCAATTTCTATGGGACCACTTTGTCGTTTATAATGAATTTGTTAAAGAGTTAAGACTAGTATATTTTTGTTATGAATCTGTTACCTTTTTGTATGAGTATTATATTGGTATGTTATGTTGAATGACTAGTGGTTTGAAGGTTGTGTAAAAGAACCATTACTTCAGTTATAAAGTACAAGTACAATACAAATGCAATACAGTTACAATGCAAAAATATTAACAATAATATACATTACAATATGCCAAAATGACAAAATATTAAATTATTTTTTATTGTATTGACATTTCTAGGCTATCATGTTATATTCCTATCATGATCAATATTTGAAGCAACCTTGCAAGACAAAAATGAATTCATAATAATCTAAATTTTTTTTTATAAATGAGTTAGTAATCCAATGATATATAAAAAGACACTTATAAAATTATTATTTTTTATAAAAAAATATAGAAGTACAATAAAAATACATTACAATTACAATACAAATACAATAACATTGCAATACATTACGACAATGTAAAATTTTGAAAATTTCAAATTTCGTATGAAATTGGGTTGTTGTGGGTTCTTTGGCATATCCCTAACATGTTTAATTTGGATGACGATTATGTCGTAGCCATGAAAAAATTGAAGACATATAACAGTGACCTAGCAAAGTAGGTTGAGGAGAATATTTTACAACATTGGGCAATGTCAAAGTTTGCAAAAAAAAAAAAAAAAAAAAGACGATGAGATAAGATGACAACTAATTTTGTTAAATCATTCAATGCTTAGGTGAAGGAGGAATGTCATTACACAATTTTCAACTTAGTAATGACACATATGGATAAGTTTGCTTATCTAGCATTTGATCATATGACTATCACAGAAAATTGGAAAACTTTAATTGACCAAAAGAATGAGAAAAAGTTGTTGAAAAACATTATAAAGAGTGAGTCATTTCTTATATATTCCTATGTCAGTGGTGTGTTTAAGGTATTCAATACGAAGGTATATGTAGATGTGAACTTGAGAGAGTGTACATGTACTTGTAAGGTTTGGAAAATGGTCGGAATACCTTGTGAGCATGCATGTGCACAATATGCGAGATGAAACAGTATGTTTAAGAATATGTTGACTCATGTTTCAAGTTTCCAATGTAAGAATTGTTATATTCCGAACACTTCAATTTACTTCCAAATCACAATATGCCTACAATTGATGCTGATGGATGTGTTTGTGATGCTCAAGTTGCTTATACCCTTCACTTAAACTTTCATGCTCAAAACAACTACTTGGAAGGCCTCGACACCATCAAATAGAGTATCAATTTAGTTCAAAAAGACTTATCTTATGTTCGCGATGTCAAGTTGCAGACCATAATCCAGCTTCATGTAAAAATTCATTACCCGTTCCATGATTTTAATGTTATACTTGTATGATGACATGATACTTTTTATCTTATTTTGATTATAATGATAAGTGTGGTTTATAAAATTAGAATTTGTAAGAATTTGTTTTAGAACTTACTCATATACTCGATTGTTATGATGAAAATGTTTGTATTACATATGCCACTATTTTAGATTTATGATCTCATCATTATTTAAGGTGATTTGTAACCATGTTTTTAATATTTTTTACAAGATCATTATTAATTTTGTACATGTTCATTACCTTTGTTTAACTCATTTTCCATTGAAATACAAGTTACATCATAACACCTTCAAGTGTTTTATTTAGAAATACAATAGGTAATAGTAGAAACGATGAATATCTACTATATCATAATTGTATGTGTAAATGTTCACCAATGCAAAGGGCGGCTATTATAATTTCCGAATTAAATGATAACCCAAATAGGTTATATTATTGTTGTCAATGTGCAAATACTAGAGATGATTGTCATTTCTTTAAATAGGCATCCCCGAAAGATTTGGTGATAGTAACACCTACCAAGTACTACAAGAGGTTGTTTAAAGAAGAATGTGTGTCGTGGATGAAGAGTTTAAACATATTTTAACAAAAATTGAGTTCATGCAAAAAGTAATTTTAGTATGACTACTTTTATTTTGTGTTTTATGTTTGAAAATTACTTAATTAGACACTTACTTCATGTCTATTATGTTTTGAATTATATATGTAATGCTTTATTACATTGTACTTGAATGTATTTGTATTTGGTGCTATTTGTAATATGTTAATTATATCCATCATGTGGATTTGTGTTAGATTTTTAATTGTAATAGTTTACAATTCTTTCTACCATTTTTTTTACATTTACAACATAAATTCACTAACATTATGATAAAAAAAAACACTAACAGTATGATAAAGTACAACATACTCTAATAAAGCGATTTTTTGATTAAATGAAGTCCAATTTTTTGGGTTGATTACCAATTTGTTATATATATAATGGTTCAATAAATGTTGAACCTACTGAAAAACAAAAGAGAAAAGTTGATTTTGTCATGTCAATATGACAAATGAGTTGTATTTTCAATTGGAATATATTCCTGACACCTCACTTAAGTTATTCTTTTTGAGATTTGATATATTTTCAAGTATGGAATACTTGTATGGTCTTTTCAACATGACTAGAGCATGTAAGCTTTAATTAGTACAAAATATGCACAACTTTTGAGATATTAATATGAATCCATGTATCTATATATTAGAATTTTTAGTAACATAAAGAGATTCTACTGCTTTGTATCAATGGATAAAACATCCATAGAGGATTTGATTGATAAATTGCCTCAAGATATGAAGAATATGATCATTGGTTCGGTATTATAGTTAAGGGCTACTAAGGTTTTACGCAGACTTCATTGTTCAATGACTGCAGAATGTGATGAACCACTATTTTTTGAGCTCCCAAATCTTCAACAACCATAGTTTACACCAATATTGATAAAACCAAAAAGTGAGTGGACTGTTACACATTATGTTTATTTGTGGTACTTGTTAAATACCTACTAGATGCCCCTTATATTTCAACCCAAGTTGTATTTTTCGATTAAAAAGCTTGGTAGTCATATTGATCCGTTTTTCGAAAGATTTATGTTTGCAATTTTTCAAGATGATTGGCATAATGTGTTTCAATGGCAAATTCCAAGGCATAATACTAAAGGAATGATCCACACAACTTATATTGTTATTAAGTTCAACATAAAGAGTAACATGGACAATCAAGAAATTGATTATGCTCCTTATGTAGAATGGATTACTAATAGTGATGGATCCTTACATTCTCACCAAGACTATACCGATTTGTACAATATTAATTGCCAAACTACTATTTGAAGATGTGATGAGCTAAATAATAACAATAGTCGATAAGTAACAGAATATGCAACGACGCTAGATGCGTATGAGACTTACCTTTGCGATGGTGAGCAAATTGAAGATAATAGTACTAATAAAGATGATTAAGAAATTTAAGGGTATTTGTAGTTTCCTTTTAGTATTTTCTAATTGAAAAATGCAAGGTACACCCTTATTTTTATTATTAGATAATTCTTTGTTTGTTGATTTAATAGGAATCAATCAAAATCAAATCCTTCTCACCAAGTATGTCTTAATTTTTATTTTATTTTATTTTTGTAACTTCAAATTAGAAATGTCTTCTTAGCTTTGATAATGATTTTTTGTATTTTGTAAAAAAAATTGCAACGATCTCAAAACATTATAGAATAGAGTTATTTATAAATTTATTTTTGTGCACAAGTAAATTATACAAATATGTGAAATTAATTTATTAATTTAAAATTTATTTCTTATTTTTCAATTTTTTTTCCTTCTAATTTTTTACATTTGAATGAACTCAAAATGTTAGCTTTCAACATGTGAAAGTAAGAATGTTAGGAAACTATATAATGATGATAAAATAAGCAATGGTCATTTTCCACCTACAAGAAATCATAAAATAGGCAATGGTCATTTCAACATATATATCATTCATCAAACTATTAAATTTGGGAATGGAATTCCATATTCAAATAAAAATATCACATACTATAAACCAAAAAAATAACAAAAAATAAGGAAATCAGAATAAAACTTCCACTTTGAAACTACTATTTGTATCAACTACTATCCACTTGCCAACTTAACAGAATTGACATAGTGATAAACCTAATATAAAATAATCAAGCATGACATACTAACATAATTAAGCATAATTTCAGAATGTATCTCTCATGCTTACAATGTTATAAACCAAACAAACTAATATAGTGATTTTTCTCAACTGATACAATCTTAAATAAGTCTAATTTTAGAAACAACATAACCCAATTACCTAATGAAACTACATTAGTGATCCATAGACCGGTAGACATGTTCCCTGACTTCATTTTCTGGCAATATTATCAGTTATGTTAGCAATTTCTTCCTGTACTTCATGACCTTATCTTATACAAAAGAATACATAATAGAATATTAATGAAAATTCATGTTATTTTACTAAATATAAAAAATAAAGAATATTGTATTCAACACAATATAATATATTTTCAATTGTACGAGAAAGTCCACTGTTACTCCATAATTGCATAAACTTGATTACAAAGATGCCACAATCAATCATGCAAGTAGTAATTAAGGAAATTAAAAGTAAACTATGCATCAAATATGTAAATTCAGAACCTCATTTGGTTTTCATAGGTAAAGAGGAATAAAATTCTTGTAACTTACATATTCAATTATTGGACAACTTTTGGAACAACGAATTCAAATTTTGACATGTCCAATGATAGTTTTTTTTTTCTTGAATCGCAATGATAGTTGAGAGAATGCTCACCTTAACACTATATAAAATTATAAATATGGATATCTTTAAAAAATAATGAGAACAGTTCACATAAGTAATTGGACTACAACTATATTTACCAATTTCTTTGTGAAGGCATCCATTCACTTTTTCCTTCTGTCAATCAATGAATCTAACAACTCGATTCTTTTTTCATGAATATTCAAAATGTTTAAATACTAGTGATTTCTCTTGCATACTGGTATGAACAACTAAAAGATAAATATAATGATTTTATCAAATTAGTTGTGTTCATGTATTTCCCGCACACTACTTAAAAATATCCAACTACAAAAGACTTTCATTAAATTAAATAATACTTGTTCATATGTGTACAACTAAGTGTTTTTGAAGTATTTTCACAAATTGTCACATATGTATTTTGGAGTTAATGTGCCCCTTTTATTTTCCACATCAAACTATAATAAATAATATAAAACATACATTAGATTAAAACAATCTACTTTAAACAAGAAAACCAATCTATATTCCTATAACATATCTTACTGCAAAGTGAGGAGATAAAAAATGTTTCCTATTTTCTTTATCTGTATCATTCAAAATTCAACAAATTATTGTTACAACTTTCATGTAAATTAATGAAAATAAAAAATATAGTTTTAGATTAATTTTATCCTAACTTCACATAACTAAATATGAATACCTTATTTTCGATCAATTTGTCGGGTCCCAAGCATTTAAAATCGAACCTTATTAAGAAGAAATCGTACATGTAGCATAATATTTGGCTACACATAAATAATTATGATGTTACAAATTAAAACTAATTATTGCAAATGGTTTTCATAATTGTACTTGCTTATACTAAATCAAGTTCAACCTTACCTTTCATCACGTGTTTTGTTTAGTGCATACACTAAAACTTGTTTTGCTATAGATGAAGACGTTGAAATTTTGATTGATGGTTATACCACGTATGGTGATTGTAAGACAATAGCATGTTAATGGAGAATGTCTAGTCTAGTATGAAATAATAGCATTCATCTAAACTTCATCCTCAACTCTTTGTATAGAAAATAATAGAAAAAATAATTCATTAACAAAAATAACATGCACATGAAAGACTAGCAATTATAATGTACTCTTTAATATTTTGATATTAAAAATTACTATTAAAAAAATAAAAATGCAGAAAGTATATTGTTATGTTGCGCTACTAGCTATGAGGTCGATGGACCTACATTATCTTTACCATGAGCAGAGCGATCATTCAATGGTGATCCATAGGCTAATTTCACAATGCATAACAACTAGAATTTTTTTTTTAAGAAAAAATTATAGAACATTTGCAATTAAATTAAAAGTAATAAAAAATTGTAATGACTAGTGCTATAAAAACCTTACTACCATGTGATGGTGATGGGAAAGATTCATTGATATTAGGTTGGCTATGACTTCCTTTATGATAAGAAGATGATGGGGTTTTGTTTCTATTATATTTCTTTGCTAGTTTATCAATTGCTCTTCTTATTGTTCAAAGCAATTGGTGAATTTATCTTTCCGTTGCATTATACTTTGCTATAATTTCCTATGAAATGGTACAAAGTGTAAAAGATGTATATTATTATGCATAACATGTTTGATTTACTCTTTAAATAAAAGAATATATGTAGAAGATTCTCATATCACTAGTCTCTTTTTCAACTTCATCTATTGGATTAGTAAGGTTTTCATGTGCATTCCCCCCCCCCCCCCCCCCCCCTTCATCTTCCTGAACCTACAGTAATAAAAAGAATATATAATTTTTTTTAAATAACTTTTCAAATATGAAAATAAAATAAATAGTAAAAAGAAAATTTTGTCATTTACATTGGGTAGCCCAAAGTCACCATAATTTTGCAACTCTACATACACCATTTTCTTTATCAAGTCATCACTTCACACTACACATGTGGGGATGGTACATGGCACCAACATAGTTGGAATGTAGAATTTATTTACATAAAAAAATTGATACACAAATATTCCTCACATCAGTATGTTATTTAGAAAAGACTTGTTAAAACATAGAAAATGATATGAAAGTCTTTAACATGAAATAAAAAAAAGGTATCTACCTACAAAAAAAGAAGACAACCTGTAAACCATGAGCCTTTATCTAATAATAAATGTCTAATTCCAACAACCAATGTGTCAAGTACAAATTGACCCTAAACAACATTGATGTCAAAGTCTCCAGCAAGTAAAGTACACCACAACTTATGGCTGCCATCCAACTTTGATGTTGAAGCAAGTAATGTAGCACATGAGAAGAAGATAAACAAGTTTTTAAAGTCGTCCATGTCTTCCATTAAGATAAGCCTAGCTCTAAGGACTGATAGGTTTTCCATCCTATTATTCTTATTAGTAAGTGAAAGTAAGAGCCTCCTACCAACATATTACTCTTAGGATTTCACCTACATTAGAACAAGTAATTGAAAATTGTCTTTCTTGTCTTATGTCTAACCTATAGTGGGCTATATTGAAATGATTTATCATCCATCTGCATAAGTTATGCCTTAGCTTTGTGGAAGAGAGTTGAAGTAATCCACCGAAGCCAATATCTTGAATTATAGTCTTATTTTCATCACTTAAATCATCAAGTAGATGTCTAAGTTTTTTTGTGGAGCAACGACTATTTATTTTGACCTCATGTAGAAGTAAGTAAACAATATTATAAAATAAAAATTAATACAATAAGATTAAACGACAATGTCAAGCATTAATATAGTCAAAATAACATAATACTAATTAAAAGAATGTTCAAACCTGATGGTATCGTATTATTTTTTGCCTTTTATCCATGTATTATGGTCCATATTATACTATAGAATTTACAACAAATAATCAATGGTCATTCTTAAAATTTTTTAAATTTACAATAAATCAAGTAATGTTGTAATATGTTGCACTTCTAGTGCAATTGTATTGTAAATATAGGGCATTTGTATTGTACCATTATTTATTTTGGTGTAACTACTATTAGTGATTCCAAACATAGTTTCATATAGGCTACTGTAAACACATTAAACCAATGTACTCATGGAAAACAAATTTAGGTTGTTTGATGGTAATCCAATATGTACACATTATTAATGCTCATCATGGGCAACCTTCTAAATTGTATATAATTTATAAAAACGAGTTATGAAATTTAAATTAAGCTAGATTTTGATTTGGCCTCATTCTAAAATTTTCAAAGTACAATAAATCAACTATTGTTGTAATGTGTTGTACTTCTACTATAATTGTATTGTAAATGTAATGCATTTGTATTGTACTCTTATTTACTTTGGTGTAGCTATTGTTATTGATCCCTATTAGAATTAAGTTAATTTTTTCGTCTTATCAGTTTGTGCCATAATTTATAAAATCCTAACCACTTGACTACAAAATGATAAACGAGAATCTAAACATAATCCAAAAAGCAAGAGACAAAATTAATGGAAAATACAGGTGACTATAATAATGGCATAGAAAAAAATAAATTAAAACCAAGTAAAGATAAAAAATAAAAAAGACATTTATGATAAGAACTCTTTTTCTTTTCTATTTTATCCCTCCCTTCCCTTTCTTATACCTCAATATTTTATAAAAATTCACTTTCAATAAACTTTCTTTTTCAATGATTTATCAATTAAGGAAGTTGAAAATAAAAAATAAATCAATTAAAACCAAGTAGCAAGTATCCTATAAGAATTGCACATCGATACTCATATAGGAAAGCAAAAGTATAAATGATACATACAAAGAGAACCAATTATGATATTTGGACTCATCTAAAAATATTGGACTAGTTGGGATTCAGGTTTCCTATAGGTTTAATTATACAAAAGATAATCCTACAAAGGTGTTTATAGAAGAGTGTTCGATGCTTTCAGCTTTAATAGGTTTAATTTTTTGATAATGAAACTCAATGTAATGATAAAGAGTTCATGGGTTCAATTCATATGTACACAAATGATTTTTTGTATACTTTTAATCTAATGTACTAGAGCATCTTAAATTGGACAAATAAAACATTATTACTTGTGGGTAATCAACTATATTTTCTAATTCCCTAGTAAAGGAATCATTAAGTAGGAATAGTTGGAAGGATAAAGAATGTTTGCACAAAGTAACAAAAAATTTCCATTTTAAGAAAAATAAAGGAGCTAATGTGCTAACAAAATTTCATAGACCTATTAGTAACCATAATCCAACCAAAAGTGATTTTCATTCATAAATAAAGTCTACTTTACAAAACCCAACATAGTCCTATCTTTCAGAAAGTCTTACTCGCACTTTGGGATATTTAAGAACATCTTTAAAGTCTTATTTATTTTAGATTCTTCAATGACCACCTACAACTAATAACCAAAATAACTACAACAACTTTAATAAGAGGTCATATTGGTTTTCCCCAAATAACCAATTAAAATAACACAATCAAACTTCATTCACACTCTATCTTTCCATTTGCCTCGGTTATCTGTTTCTTATATAATTGATCATGAACTAGAAGTAGGTTTTCCATTATTATACATAATTAAGAAGACAATTTCTATAGAGAATAAAGCCTTGAAATGATTACAATAGACAAGTTAGCATAAAAGCCTTAAAATGACAACATCCTCCTCATATCTTATTGTTGAAATACTAATATCCCCCATGAATTTAGTAACTTAAATGATTATAATAACTAAAATGTTATAGAAAATTTTTTCTAGCAAGATAAAACCAACTTCTAAACATCCTTCCAATTGAATATGCTCTACATATCCTAATGCCTCTCATTCCTCCATTATAATCAAAGCTTAAAATGATTATAAAATAGTTTCTCTTATTTGTATTAACAAAATCCTCATCTAGAAGCAATTTTCATAATATTAATCCACCTTTATTTAGTCTTACAAATCAAAGAACATTACACTACAACAATCCAGACCAATGTGAACAAGTACCCCATATAAACCCTAGAAACTAAAATCACAATAAATAATATTTCTCATATTTAAATGAAAAAAATTTCAAGTATTTCACATACAATGAAAAAAGATGCGGTTGAAGATGTCGTCGAAGACACAATGTCGAAAATGGAGACACAAGAACGATAATGCAAAACGGAAGCCTTCGTCGGAAACACCACTAGAACAGTGGAACTGCAGACAAATACACAAGATTGAGTATGTCATTGAGGACACAATATGATACCACTGTGAAAACACCCTGACGATGCGAAAGGGAAACCTTCACGGGAAGGGCACTAGAATGACAAGTTTCTTACCCCATTCACTCACCCTTCTGAGTCATTTTTTTACCCCACCCACCCTAAAGAGTAATTTTCCCATAATTTTTATTATAAGCATGCACACATATCTTATTTTATATATATATACACACACATCATAGAAAATGTAATATTATGCTTTTTAATTATATATCTCATAAGTGTATCATATAAAACTTTAATTATATTTATTTTAATCATTTTTTTATGTAAGAGAAAATTAAAATCAAACAAGATTTTATAAATTTTTATTTTTATTTTTACTTTAATTGTTCGAATATGGTTTTAAAAAAAATTAAAATTAAAAATTATTTTTAGAGAATATAACTAAAAAATAAAAACTAAAAAATGTTATCCACGCCAAAATCAACCTAAAAGTTCTTATTGTTATTTTCATTTTTTTTCTTTGTATTACCTTTGATATGACAATAAAGTGATTTAAATATAGATTTTGTGAACAACAATGATAAATTTATTGAAAAGAAGTATTATGGGTTAATATTAAGTTTTCATTTCTTTATTAATACAAAATTTTCCAATTATTATTATTATTACTATTTATGGTGACTAATTTTTTAGCGTCACAACTAGTCTCGTTTGTCCTACTTCTCAATACAACATTTTCTTTCTTTTTCTAAGATGTAGCCAAAGAAAAAAAAATGATTATCCCTAAACACAATTAGGATATACAGTCTTACCCTTTTCTTAGTCTTCTATGGCGTTAATACAAGTTTTATTTATTTATTTATATGAGTGAAAGGAATTTGTTCCTTTTAGGTTTAGAATTCATTACTTGTAATATGTAGTAATGAAAAAATTTCGAGGTAATATTTAACTCAATACAATATCTGAGTCAACAAAAGAAAATAGTTACTAACCTATAGAAAGAAAGAAAAAATCATCTTTAGGTTTTATCGGTTCATAATGTGATATCTCATATGGGATATGTATGAACTTTTCTTAAAATAGTAGATGCATTTTAAAGTTGTAAGATCCATTGGATCGAAAGTAGACAATATTTACAAGGAACAGATCATTATACATATAGTTATGGTAATATTGTGGATCTTGATACCTTATAGGCCATAGAATTTATTGTCATTTATTGATACCCTATGATCTCGATACTTTATATTGTGCATTGTCAGAAAAAATCCGAAGGACAATGATAAAGAGTCATACCTTGATGAGGTTAACAACCTACGCATTTAGGCAAATCTTGATTATTGATTTGATTACTCAATGTTGGATGAAATTTGAATTAACTATCTTTTATACATTTTTGCTTTATTTCTTCCAAATTGTCACAAATTCTTTATTAATTTATGACTATATAGACATGGATGGTAAAAGTAAGTGTCTGTGTGTGTTGGGTGGGTGGTGGGGGGGATCATTATGCTAAATACATTCTTTATAAAATATACATCCTTGGTAAAAATAACTACATCCTGAGACTTGTATATCCTTGTTTCAACATGATTTCTTCCAAATTATCATTTAATATTTCTTAATCCATGACCTCATAGGAATGAAATGATGATTAGGAGGCAAATAATCGATTTGGATATTATTACTATACTAATTACATCCTTAGTACAAATAGATATATTCTTTGTAAAAATAAAATACATCCTAGGTATGAAATTTATACATCCTAATCTTAATATGATTTCTTTGAAATTATTACTTCATTTTTATTTATCTAGTTCTTTATTTATGAAATAATAATTATTTAGATCAAAAATGACTTTCTACATCCTATGAAAATGATCTTGAAAAAAGTGGGTTTTAATTCACTAATTTGAATATATATATATAGATAAAAAAAAACATCAACTTTTATTAATCAATTTTATCTTCATCTATTTTAAAATACATAATATTAAATTAAATTACAATAATAATAATAATTTATTATTTTAATTTGGTAAAAGTATCTTACAGATAAATATATTAAATTTTTTTATTATATAATATGATATACAAATCATTTTGCTAAAATTCTCCAACATCCTCAAGTTATAAGTAAAATTTTTCTAATTCCTTAATTAATAATGATTTTATATCTTATATTATATAAATTCACTTATCTTCTCATATTTTTTTAATAAAATTAAATAAAAATTATGTTAGTTAACATCAACAATAAAATAAGAAATTTTAAAAATTAAAAATATAATTAAAACTCAAATACTTAAAAATTAAATACAATTAAAACAAAAAAAATTAAAAATTTTAAAAATAAAATAAAATATTGACTTCCATTGTATTTCAAACTCTTTATGGAATTTATATTTTCTATCAATGTGATTTAGCTAAATGAAAGTTAATATTTTATTTTTATATTTTTAACTTTTAAAATTTTTCTAGTTTTAATTGTATTTTTAATTTTTAAAATTTCTTATTTTATTGATCTCAAATCAATTGTCATGAAAAATTGCCAATTGGTGTTATTAACCTGATAAGTAAAAGATCATTTTAGAAAATAATTATCTAAACTGTGAAAAAAAATACATGTATTTTAAAATATTTTTTAGGTGGATGAAGATAAAATTAATTTATAAAAATTGAGATTATTTTTTCTATATTTGTTTCAAATTAGTGAATCAAAACCCACTTTTTCCAATGATTTTTACATCCTCTTGGAAACATGAGTTACTCCTTTGAAAGTATCGTATAAAGGTTGGTCTAAATTATAATTATACCCCATATGAATTATTTGAAAATTTTCATTATCGTTTAAATTTATATGTGAGTTGGAGAAATAATGTAAATGATTTCCCTTTGAAAGTTCCAAGAGCTCAGGCTATTAATTTATCAAGCACACAACCACTGTACACCAAGACACTTACAAAATTTCCCTTTCCCTTTTTCAATGTTTGTATAATCAAACAAAAATGTTGACAGTCGAAAAGAGTTTTATTTGGTGCAAATGATGAGTAGTTCTGATTGCTTCACCCCCTTGAAAAGTGAAGCCAAAATTGGTACAACTGCCCGAATAGTCTGTGCCGTTAATCTGGAATGGGTAGAAGTAGAACAAACAACTAGGAAGCCAACCCAATTTCTGGAAATTCACTTGGCAGAAAACCAGGGATCATGGGTAACTGCTTCCATGACTGGGCTTTCAAAGATTAATCAGCAAGAATGAAGCCCCTCTTTATATACTGCAAACATGAGAAAGGCAAGTTCATAACATTTTCCACTTCAAGGGATTTAGATATTAGAGTGTTCAGAACCTTATCCCTGTCTAAACTACCACCATCTGTCCGGAACCCTCTACACACAGCAAGAGATGTATTACACACCCAAGGAGCTGAAACTGTGAATCCCAACCCACACCTTCCATTTCCGGCTACCACATCCTTATATGCTTGGCATACTCCAGAAACATACCTTCCCATCGGTGGAAGCCGGTTAAGAGAAGGAATGGACCCAACATTATCCAGAATATCTGAATCTGAGTGAAGGTTTACCACTACTGTCCCATGCTCAGCATTAAGCCGGTTCTTGAGAGCTTTGAGGAATGGGGAATTTGGGTCCCGTAGCTTGTAGGGAAAGATGTCATCACCGTCATAAGCATCAACAAAGACCAGGTCATAGATTTTATTGGCATTCTGAATGAACTCCTCCGCATCTGATTCGAAGAGAAAGAGCCTCTCATGGACACCTTTCCAAAGTACTTCACTGGTTGGATCTGGTTCTGAGAGAACACGCTCACCTGATGGGCTCATGACTGAGAAATGTGGGAACCCCATTGCTTGGGTTGAGGCTGAGATAACAAGAGGGTCAATTTCAACTATATGAACAACAGCACCTGAAAGGAGCATCAAATTATGAGTCAAGACTGTAATGCAATTAGAATTTAAAAAATAAAATCAATTCAAATCAAATTAGTAGCATTTCTCAAAACCAGGTTGAGAAACCAACATAAGCAGGCTGCAGAAGCCTCCAGATATACAAAGATAAAAGCATACTGCAGAAAAAGAGAAACATCTCAAAATGTATCAATTAAATAGAGTGCTTCCAGGCCACCAGGGAGGAAAAAAAGACAATGGCTTCATCGTTTTCAGATGGTACAATTATTTCTCAGTCCATGAAAAAGGGTAGTCTATCAGTAAAGATGGGGTTAATAGTACCACTATTATGAGCTTATGTATTTCAGACAGCTCTGATCTCAGGAGTGTTGGACAAAGCATTATCAGATCCTCAAATCACTTCAAGGATTCCAGCTTTGAAAATAAATAAATCCTTTTTCAGTTTGTAGACTAGATTATTTGATTCAACAGTGAAAAAAATGAAACATAAATTTCACCAATCTAATCTTGGGATTCCACTGAAGGTTGCTTCTAACATACAGTCAAAGCACTTCATATACAAACTCATCTCTTCTTGGGATTTTGACACCCCATATCTAAACATGTAAAAGAATCATTGTGCCAAATTCCACTTCAATAGTGCAATTACATGAAAACAGAATGAAAGCATTCTTATCACAAATCAATGTTCTATTGTATATAACACTAATCAAAACAGGCATGGCAGGTTAAAGAATGCTTGATGATTTCCAAATGAGAAAGTAATGAATTACAATTTAAGAAAACTGAAGTTCACTGACCTTTAATTTTACTAGCCAAAAATAGAGGTAGGCTTCCCCCACCATGACCGATGCACAAAATATTCATTGTCTTCTTCCCATGTATTGCATTCATGAGATCATAATTACAAGATGCTATGCTAGCCAACCCAACTGATAAGACACTCTTCAGATCTGCAAAATAACATTATACATATCAAAAGGTAAATTAAAAAAAAAAAAAAAAAAATATATATATATATATATATATATATATATATATATATATATATATATATAATACTTAGGCTATGTTTGGTTCCTGGAAAATTTGAGGGAAAAAAAATATAAAGGAAAAATAGAAAGAAGGAAAAAGTGAAAAAAAATAAAAAATAGATTTAAAGCCAATAAATTATTTTTATTTGATACTTCAAACTTATTTAACTTATTTTAGCTCCTCGATATGAAGATTAAATAATTAGAAAATGCATAAGTTTCTAACTTATTTTAATTATATTTAATTTTTTTTCATATTTTTTATAGTACAACCAAACAAAAGAAAATCATTTTCTTTATCATTTTTTCCTTTCCTTAGTACTTTCCAGAACCAAACATAACCTTAAGCTTAAATGAAAGATCAAATGACCTAGGAAGCTTCACTTGGATGGCACAGACATCAACAAGTACTGAGATTTTTTTTTCTCTTAAGGCAATTGTCGAGTTAAAATATATCAAATTTCAAAACAAAGATAAATATGAAGGATAACTATAAACAAGGACTAGACAGTATTATCTATTTAACATTCTGTCAAGAAACCAAATTCTTGTGTCCTCAACCAAGAGAGAGAGAGAGAGAGAGTAAAGAACAACTAAGTACAGGGCCCCGTAAATAAATTTCACAAAGAACCAAATCACTAGAATAAGACCAGATTGGGGGAAGTAGAACATAATAATTCTTTGACATATCTACTTCTTTCCAGCAAGGATTTCTCCCAACTCAAAATTGAAGAAAATTTCAATCAATTAGTCATTTCATACAAAATGGTATTCATATAACTGGAACAAATTACAAGCTACAGTTGTATGTAATTAAGTGCTAAGTGTCACAAACTATGAATCTGGATCTCTGAGATCATAAAAACTTGATACCAATCAATATCACCCAAAACATTTCATTATTCAAAAAAATAATAATAATTAATTAAGATGAGAAACCAAATTAGGACAGAACCACAAAGATAGATCAGCGCACATGCATACTGCTGAGTGTCCAGTTGCATAAAATATTCATAACTCACAATACAATGGTTATGTTTCTCATTTTTTTTTCCCTTTTATTTTCACTTCCAAGAAGAATATAGTGATTTTAATTATGAGATTACAGTTTTTTTTTTTTTTTTCAAAATTTTGATATTTTTTTGCTAGTTACAACATCATTAACATTTCAATAAGATAGGATGCAAATATTAATTGCAAAGCCACTAAATTCCTTAACAAGGTATCAAGAAACATTTTGCTTGAATCCATGGGGAAAAGAAAATGCTCTTAAGCAGAAAAAGATATGTTTACAGTATTTTTAGTTACTATAGGGGATTGGCTGAAACACTTGCAATGCTCATGGCAAGAAAATTTATGAATAATTGTTTCTATCCAATATCTCCAGTCATGATTTAGCTGGTAACTTCTTTTTCTTCCAATCATTTTTCATTCTGTTGAGAGAAAAATGAAGAAGGAAGAGGAGATGCAAATTGGAAACAATTTCCTTCAAAGAGAAAACCAAGAAAGCAATAGCCTAAACTCATTATGACCATAAACAGGAAACAAAATCCAAAGACAATCACTAAGGATATGTAATTTCAAATAATCCTCCAAGGTCAGAGTTCCTCTTTTTTTAAGGGTAATCGTTTCTAAGCTTGGAAGTTTGGGCAACCAAACCAAAGAACACTCCAAGATCTATAGATATTAGGAGCTTATTTAAAAAAAAAAAATTAAAAATGGGAACCTACAAGAGCTTCACACGGTCAAATATTAGACTCAGCTCCTTTAACGTCAAAATATTGAGATCTCCCATAAACCCATCACTAAAACATGCAAATCCATGCTAGTAATCTCACCCTAATCAACAGGTTTTCTGAGCAGGCAGAGATAATGTTAACTCATGCTTCCTCATGATCCCACCAATTCCATGTCAGTCTGAATAACAAAAAGAGCATCCACTGAACCAAGGTGTCATAACTTTGAAGAAGGATGATGCTAGTCACACGACGGTGAAGGATGACATTTAATGAAACAAAAACAGTAAAAATTTTAGTAACAATGAGATGATGAGTTTACAGTGTTCTTCAGGAAGAGCGACTGTGGCAGAATTATCCAAAAAAAGTGAAGGTATTTACATGGAACAGCCAGACAATTCGCCTGCTGCATGATGAATACAGAACCAGGATCTGATTCCCGGTAAGCAGCCATTATTTTAGCAGTGCTTTGGCGAGTTTCATCATTGAAGCGAAGCACACGCCATTGATAACCAAGTATCCTGAATTTTTCATTGTTTTCAGAACCTGGATGCATCTCTGCATACCTTTGCTGAAGCCATCTCTCCATTCTTGGCCAATGAATTTCACTCTGCAATAAATTAAATCAAGAACATCATCCAAGAAATACTACCTACAGGCTACAACATGGTAACAATGAAACTTCAAAGTTGGAATAAATTGGGAAAAAAATTGCAGAAAAGAAGATGAGAGAGCCATGAAGCCAGGATAAACCAAAAATCCTGCAAGAAATTTTTTAGTAAACCATAAAAAATGTATTCAGGAGAGAGACCATATTATCTCAGAGCAAAAGAATTATATTTCTACTGCTTTTTCAAGAATCTTTTTTGGACAACATTCAAGAATTATTTAATTCTGATACAAACAAATTCAGTGTGGTTTATGAAGAAATGAAAAAGTGGTGTACAGTAAAAATGAGAAACAAAAACCTTAGCCACCATAATTTTTTCTTTAATTAACATAAGATGCATAGCCAATGCTTAACTAACCCACACAACAAGTCCAAACAATAAGACCCAACAGCTTCACAGCTTTACGCACCATGAATTGGTAATCAATCAGCAATGTGAAATATATTTGGCGTCCAAATTCATTTTGTGAGTGTTTAGTTAGGTTGGCAATTCCGGACAAAATTCCTACGTGTCTCCTAACTCGATTTTTCCAATCCTTATTCGGACTACTTGCCTAATGAAGATTAAGTTGTTGAATTTGTCAAAAGACTAAGGTATGTAGTTGAGGTTGGAGTTGAATGGAATTGAATCAACCATATTATTTAAATGTTGTTTCACTTAAAATATTTTTTGAGGAGTTAGAAAGGTTTATGAAGCATTTTTTTTTATTAAGTATTCAAAATGCTCTGTTCCAAGAACGCTCCAACTTACACTTTTTTTATGAAATCTCATCCGTCGGATCAAGGGCTTCCTTCATTTAAAAACTCAAAACTTGCTTCTTGTTCTGCGGAGAGAGACGCAGCAACAGCCATCCTTTTGGTTCTCTTTTCCTTTCCTATTTTGGGTTGTTTGGTTGCCAAGAAAATTCAACTTTCCTATTGTTTTCCAAACTGTTTTCGATGGATTTTCTTGAGAAAAAAAAAAGGCTTGATTTCTTCATTCATCTCTCAATTTCTAATATATGTGCATTTGGATAAAAACCCATTTTCTTCTTATGTGAATTCAAAAAGAGGCCGAGATCGAGCTTGGTGTGAACTCCAAGTGTGATCCGGAAGAAAAAGGTAAGAAGTTGAAAGTGGAAAGTACTAGTCAAGTAGTCCGTGAAGGATTGGTAGGCTTGAGTTAGGTAAAACCTTGTATTTAGTTTTTGTTCTTCATAATGGATATTTTTCATGGTTTTTGATCTCTTAAGAGGTTTTCTAAGTTAAAATTTCAGTTTTTGATCTCTCATTCTCTACTATTTTATTTATTTTCAGTTTTTGATATCATTGACTATTTGGGCATATATGTTGAGTGAAAGAAAAATGAGTTGAAATAAGTGTGATTATCCATTGGATATCTTGAATAATTTTTCTGTTCATTTTGGTTAATGATATCTGGTAGTAATTGGAAATAAGTTAAGGAGATAATTGTTTTATGAATTAATCTTGTGGAGTATTGAAACATATGCATGTGACTTGCATTTTAATCTTGTTGGGGAGTGTTGTTGCATTCATATTTACTTGTGATCTTTGCTTTGTGTTTGGAAGTGTTTGTAAAGGGAAGGAAAATTTGTAAAAATTTTAAGATCGGATAACTTGTGTTGGGAGACCTTTTAACTTGGTCAATAACACCTATTAACCCCACTCTAGGAGTGTTCTATCTTTGAGATTCACCTTTCACATTTAATTTCAAAATGAATATTCATCCCTCTCCCTTTTTCAGTTTTGAACCATATGTTCCATGTTGATCTAGTTTCTCAAAGATCATTTGAGACATAGTTGTGCAAGAGAAAACCATATGGGCTACAGGCTCTATAGAGCCCTAGACTGAAGTTAAAAGGCAATCTATCCAATTCCAGGCGTTTTTGAGTTTAGCACAATGACCCTAACCTATTGCATGTCCTCCTGTAGGACAATCTACGGAAAGTAATGATTCTCTGAGATTCAACTTCACGGTATCTAAACTTTGATTTGCATTGGTTTCATTACACCTTGAAATTAAAGAAGAAAAAAAATCAACAATATATTCAAAATTTCATTCAGAAAATGATGAAAATCAGTTGAAAATTCAAAGAAAAGGAACTCTTAGAATGGCTCAAACCCAAATACTATAACGTCGGCATGCTTAAATATTCGTTGAAATTTGCCACCTCAAAGCTAAGGAGGAAGTAGCCATATGAATTCCATCATTGGAAGTATACAGAACATTCAAAATTCTGGGGACTAATAATACTAATCAATCCATTCAATCAGTAAACAATTAAATAGACACACAACAGGCACATATAAATAAAGGTAGAGGGAGGAACCGGTCTGGAAGAGTGGTGAGCAACAACGGAGACGACGCCGTTTCCTTTGTCGGAAGTTGATCGGAGAACAGTGTGGCCATCGGACTGGTTCCCCCACCATTCAGAGGAGTAGAACCAATCCCCCTCGTCTTCGATATGTCGTCGTACAGCTGTGGAGAAATTACGGAGTTTGCTAGAGGAGCGCAACCTAGCTCTATGCCACATTGCCATAAACCCTAAAATTCCCAAAACCCTGGCCCCTAGAGCAGTTCAAAAGCCTAGTCCCCTCAACGCTATCCGGGGCAGGGATAGTTCTATCCTGGACAAGAGCATCAACCTGTCCAATCCCTAAGGGTCTGTTTTATAAAGCCAACGTTTCCGGGCCAAACCTTTCGTATGGTAGAGCTACATTTGGAAGTTAATTTTGTCATAACCCATGAGTGACTTGATTCAAGGATTGGTAAAGGAATATGGTTATTTTGAAAAAAAAAACACACGTCTGATTGGCCCTTTGCCCACTCTACAAATTTGAACACAAGAGCCTACAACTAGAGGGGACATTGATCAATACCGCTAGCCAACATGACTTGAATCAAACACGTTTTTAACAAATCTGGGTTAAGTATAATTGGGTTTGAGTTAAATTAGTCTCAACCTATGTAACTAATTGAATAAATAAATATTTTTTTAACATATATTTGACTCATTTAAAATTTATTTTTAAATAAATAGGTCATTTGAGTCATAAACATGCTTGGTTGAAATATTAATCATATATACTTGTATAAGACATAACTTAACATGATTATTAAATAAGAGGACTTAGTTGTTAAATGAGTTAAATGGATTACACAATGTGTTATTTGTTTAATAGTTATGTAGTATTTGAGTTTATGTTTTTAATATAATTATTATTTGTATCAAGTTTGGGTTGACCTATGTGGTAGGATGTCTAGGCTTTAACATGACACGAGCACAACTCATAAACACAAATTGTCACTCCTACCTACAAATTAGGCCCCCATCTCATTGGTCATTCCATTGTATCTTAGCTCTAATGCTCCTATGTGACAAAAGTCTCGATCAAAGAAAAGTTTATGAGCGATGCCCAAACCTATATGACTAGGCACAAGAGTTAAATCGGAACCTTCTATCTAGCTAAGCACTAAAAAAGGCTACATAAAAATAAAGTTATACCCACAAGGTTGTTTAGTATCCATTGACTAATACAAGTACATCCTTGATGATCCTTTGGCTGACACTTAAGACAACCCTAACCAACCAAGGGCTTCCTTTGTGAAAAAGTTCACACATCACCTAAAAAGTTAGAATTATCAAATTATTGGTGCCCTAGCTCAATGTTTGTAAACCAACAAGGTAACCATTGGCCCAAATAAGGCCAAACAACCATTGCTAAGACAATGGAGACTGCATAAAGATGTTCAAGAACTAGCAAAAGGCAAGTTTGTTGTCTCTTATATATTGCTTCCTTCTATGCCTTACTCTCAATGTTCTCACTCTCTACTTGTTGTGGAAAGTAACCTACTGGCTTAGACTCAATATTTTCCTGCTAAGTTTCATTTATTGATCCTAAACTAACTTGATTGTCGGAGAGGCATATGCGAGATTTTCCCTACTATCTTTGTGTGCAAAAGTTCATCCCAATGGAGTTGAGGTACTATTAGCATTTGTTTGTCAATTCGCAGCAAAAGTCCACATATCAACATGGTTGAAAAGGAAATTTGGTAAATACAAGCATTTATACCAACAAGATCCATGTGGAACTTGTCTCCCAAAAAGATGACTTCCCATTCATAAAAGAAAAAGTAAAAAAAAAAGGAAAATTGAATTTGTCTCTATAGTAGATAAGAAAAAATCAATTGTTGCATTAATTTTATCTATTAAGGAGACAAATCCAATCAAAATTTTAATTTTGTAGAATTCTTGCAATATGTTCTATATGAATTCATATGGAAACCAAAACCAAATAAATGTTCCCTCTTCCTCCATAATTGCAAAAATAAGAGGGAAGAGATGTGCATTGCCATCAATTAGTGATAATCAACAACTTCCCCATATAAATAAAAAAATAATATCAACTTATACTATTAGTATGCAATGCTTTAATCCTTCTATAGTAGCCCCAAAAGCCCAAAATAGTAATTGAAACTTTACCGAGTCTTTTGTCTCCTCATGGGTTTGTCTTCTAAACAACTTTTGTGTAGGGATTAGTTACTTGAAGAACACCCACTTGAATAAGAGTTAGTAGGAGGAATCTCAATCACAAAACACCCACACAATAGTTTTTCATGCTGCTTTCTAAACCCCTCTTAAAATGAAATTGATAGCTATATTTACCTTTCACTGTCTTATGCAAGACTACCAAGATGCAAATGGCTCTCTTTACTACTTTCTATATTTCCTAATCAACCAATGTTGATTATAAAGGTGTGCAAAAAAATCGATTGAACCAATAAAATTTACCAAACTACATTGAGACAATCAATTTTAAAATTATTTTTATATAAACTATATCGGTTTGTTTTAGGGAGAATTCTTTCTTTTATTATGTTAAAATTTTATTTCAAGTATAAAGGATTACTTGAGTGGTTGTGAAAGCATATTAGAGCCCTGAATACAATTATACAAGACTTGAAGATTTTAGTTGGAAGAAGTCTTGAATTAGTGGGAGGAACCTCATGGTTGGATTGAAGCAAGAGGAAGTGGATGTAGATAATTGTCGAACCATTTATAAAATATTTGTTTGCATCTCTTTATTTATTTTACTTTGGGTTAAATTGATATTTGTCATATGTTTTAAAATTGCTTAAAATTTTAAAAGGAGATTAAAAGCTAACACAAGAAAGGAAACAACAAAAGCACTACTTGAATTTTTTTGTTATTTTTTTCTTTAACTATTACAACCAATCTTTATAGGTTGACCACCCTCTATTAAGAAACACCTAACTAGCTAAAAAATATGAGAATAAATCTTATCTTAACTATAATAAATTGCATCTTAACCACTCGACTAATAACAAGTAAATATTCTAAACAAATAGATTTTCCTACACTCCCCCTCAAGCTAGACTAAATAGATTAAACATTCCCAACTTGTCTACCAATTTTTCAAACAAAGGTTTGACAAGTCCCTTTGCAAGAATATCCAGAGCATGTTGTGTGATCATAACATAAGTCATGCAAATGATTCCATCTTTTATTTTCTTTTTGATAAAATGTCTATCTATCTCCACATGTTTGATCATGTAATGATGTATTGGATTGTATGAGGTGTTAATGACAACCTTGTTATCACAATATATCCTCATTGGTAACTTCATCGTTACTTTCAATTCTTATAACAATAATTTCGGCCACATTAATTCATAAATGTCATGAGCTATTACCCTTAATTCTATTTTAGCACTACTTCTAGCTACCACGGCTTAACAGATGAATTTAAACATTACACACGAAACTTGTTTTTTTTAAGAATATGAGGTCCCATTGATGGCATGGTGCCTCTATTTTCTTATTAGTTGTTAATTCATACAAATTGTTAATAATTTTTGCACTTTGATATCTTAATAATATTTATCAAAAGAATATTATTTAAAAAAAAATCCCTTAAGCTAGGTATATAACCTAATTTGCACCAAGAAATGACTTATGATGAGATAAAATTTTGTCAATTTATTTTATAACATGATCACATATGAAATTAAATAGCTACAATTTAATTTTTATTCAAGATAGAAATATCATATCCCATCACCTCATGTCATGAATAAATTAGATTTATTTATAAAAATGAAATATTTCTTCACTTTTCTTTTATTTTTATTGGTAAAGATTGAAATTAAAAGGATAAAAGGAAAAAAAAAAGCCCAAATGATATGTTTGGTTCCTAAAAAATTTGAAGGAAAATATGAAAAAAAAGAAAATAGAAAGGAGAAATATAAGGAAATAAAAAACAAACGAAAATAAAAAGTAGATCCAAAGTTTATAAATTATTTTTATATCATTCTTCAAATTCGTTTCACTTATTCTCCTCCATTTTATAAATATTAAATAATTTTGAAATGCATAAATTTCTAACAAATTTAATTATATTTAATTTTCTTTTGTATTTTCTATAATGAAACCAAAAATAAAAAAATTATTTTCCTTAATAGTTTTCGGAAGCCAAACATAATCTAAATATCAGGTGAGTAAATAATTTTCCTAACATCAAGAGATGTCATATTTGAAAAAAAAAAAAAAAAAAAAGTCAAAGACGTGAACATAAAACATGATCATAATGTGATAGAAGATGTTCATCCCTAATATAATAAAATATAATTTGTAAATTTGTATTTAAATGACTACTTTGTAAATTTGTATTTATTCTCAAAGATAATTAAATAATGCATGAAAATAAAGGCTAAGGAAAATAGGAAATTAATCCAATGTTAGAATGAAAATATCATATTCTTACATTTAGTGATTTTATTCTAAAGAAAATATAATTTTTCTTTCCAAGTTTTTATGTTAGGATCCTCAACTATTTTATTTAGAAAAAATATGAAGATAATACCCTGTTTGAGAGTGTGAAATTGTAAATATTATAAATGATTGATGATGTTTTGAAACATTAATTTTTATAATAAAATTTTAAAAATTTGAAGTCATGCTTCATCTTAAAAATTCATAAAAAAATTAAAAAAATTAAAAAAATGATTATCTCATATTTAATTTTATTATAAAAAATATGAAAAAATAAATAAAATATAATTAAATTAGTTAAAATTTTATATATATTTAAATTATTTAACCCTCGTATAAAAAAAATTAATATAACTAAAATAAATTTAAATTAATATATAAAAATAATTTATTCACTTAAAATTTATTTTTATTTATTTTTTAATTTTTTAAATAATTTTTCTCTTTTTTTTTTCTCTATATTTTGCTTCAAATTTCCCGGAAAACAACATAATGGTGAATCGTGATTCTATGTAATATTTAATTAAAAAAAGAGGATACTTGTAGTTGACCAAATGGTCTACTTTTTCTTTGAACAAAAAGAAGAGAAAATGTGAAATCCGATGGGTCCGAAGGGGGCGTAGAACGTGGCAAGCAACCCGAAATTTTATGATTCAAGTGGGGAGGCCTTCTTCAGAAAAACAAATATAAGATGGGTTTTGAAGGGACAGGTTTGGACTCGACGCCGTCGCCGGAGGTTTGAATCGCCCTGGTGCATTGGGGATCCCCCTCAATCCCCCACCCTCATCTCGCCACATCTCTTAAGCTCCATGCCTCCTTGTTGATACATCCATCAGCGACTGCAGGACCAATGAGGAGATTGAAGGATTGGGTTTTTTTTTATGCCGTAGATGGATGCTTCACGCCATCGTTGATGGGGGTGGGGTTTGAGGGGGAAACCGAATAGCACTGGCTAATCACTTGGGACACCGGCGGTTTTTCCAAAGCTAAAATCGCCTGTTCCGAGTGTAGCTTTAGTTTTCCCCTCACCTGATCTCTGGTAATTTGCTTTGACACATAATCTCTCTCTCCGTTTGTTTTTTTTTTGTTTTTTGTTTTTTTTTTTTCATTTTATTGGATGGAATCATAGAAAGAGTCGTATCTAATTCGAGTTACACAACGGCCAAAAAGAGTGCTTGGTGGGGCCTACGCAATATATCAAGTGGCCGCGTGAATAACATTCAAATCAATCACGTAAAGCCACAATTGCTGCCTTCAATTTTGTCAGAGTCAACGTATATGTTTCTTCTCATTTCTTTTCATTCAAACCCAGATAACTCTTTCAATTCAAGAACTGAAGGAGCCAACCACCTACCAAATCAAAGCCAAGTAAGTTTATTTTTGGTTGCTTTTTTTTTTGTTTTTTTGCTTCTGCATGGTTTGTATGTATTATATTCTTGAGAGAAATAAGAAATATGGGTTTGATGTTTTGTTTTCTGAGATGGGGTTTTGTTTTTCTGTTTGAATTTTTGAAGTGTATCCCAAAGTGAGGGTGAAGGAACAAGACCAGGATGATCGATATGCAGTAAGGGATCCAAAGAGGAGTTCTTGTTCTCCTGGTATGTTTTCTCTCGTTCTTTGGGATTAATTTGATCACTTTTTTATTCTTTTTGGTATCGTGTGCAGAAATATGTGGGTGCTTTTTGTGTTTTAGATTAGTTCTATGATCCATTTGCTGTCTGGGCGAAATTGGCTTCATTTTGTGCTTCTTTTGAAGTTCATGATCATATCATTTCCTTTGGTAGTTACTCAACAATGGTTTCATTCTTCATTTCTGGGGCCTGGGGCTCTGAAGGGGAAAGGCATATGGCTGCTTAAATAAAACTTCCAATGGAAGGAAACGATTTCTTACTTTCTATTATTGGCCAGAGTTCAAATTGCAATTGGCTTGATGATTATGATCCAGTTACCATACAGTTTGGAATGGACATCATCTTTGAAGACAGGCACCACCTGCTTTGCAGCAGAATTTAAACCATTTTAAGAGATGGAAAGAGAAGCACTTTTTGCATTTCTGAACACAATGTTTTCATCTACACTTGCTTTTAAAAATATATATATATAAAATAAAAATTCCTCCCGAAATAGGGAAAAGCAATTTGACAACCATGTGTTTGACAACTGCAGCATTGCATAGAAAGGACTAAACTGTTTCGAAGGAATGTGGATTGACCTTTTTACCTGCAAGAACTAGCCCCAATAAGTCATTCAGAGGTTATACACTGCAAATAAGTTCATTATGTATGATTTCATCTAACATCTCCGGTGGCAATTAGTTATTAGGAAAAATTACCCATACCCTGAGGTTTCTTATGATTACAGGAACTCCTGTAAGTCTGTCTCCTAACCATGGTCAAGAAAGACACAACACTTGTTAAATACAAAATGATGTCGCCTTTTTATTTTGTTTTTCTTTTCTTCTTGCATCACTGTTCATTTTCTTCCTCTCCACATTCTTCCTCCCAAATCATATTCTTCTTTCCCACATTCATCTTTTGATGATGAAAAAAACCCACAAGGATAAGAATAAGAATTTCCACCAGAATAAGGATGGGAAATCCATTGATAAAACCCAAAAAAGGCACACAGGCCTTGACCATGTTCCATGTTCCAAGTCATTCAACTGCAAAACACCAAATAACATCTGAAAAAGACAACGTTTTATTTCCTCTATGAGACCAAAAAATAGGGACTATGAACGCAGCTAGGCACTAAAAAAAGACATGATTGCTGCTTCATTTACAGTAGCAAGCAACGGCCACTCATGCCATACTATTACTCATTTCACTTACTTTAACTTTTCTATATAAAGATTAAATAATTTTTCTAACTAACTTTAGTTATATTTGTTTTTTTTTTTCCATATTTTCTATAGTAGAATCAAACATGAGAAAATAATTTTTATTAGCATTTTTTTCTTTTCCTTAATATTTTGATAGAACCAAAAAGAATGAAACTAATGCTCCAATGCGTCACCCAATTTGATTCTTGTACTGAGTTACAAAGTCAAAATATCATCTCAATCTCAAACCTCTTGATTTGACCTGAAATTCAATTGGGGTTACTCTTATAGTCTCACATCAGGTGAATATGATTTGGATTCAAAATTTACTGACTTATATATAGATGAAGATCTCCCACCTTCTTCCCCGAGAACCCTGATGAGGATGAAAAACCCAAAACCCAATTCATGATGAAAACCCAAATTCCCATAAAGTTGATGCAGAAGGTGAGGATAGAAACCCAAATCAATTTGAGGAGAATACAAAGGAAAACGTGAAACCCAAACCCAACAAATTTTGAAGTACAAAAAAAAAAAAAAGTGGGGGGTGGAGGGGAAGGAGGAGGAGATAAGGTCAAAATGAGGGTTTTGAAAGTAGGGAATGGAGAAAGATGATGGAGAACATTTTTAATTGTTTAAAATTATTTAGTGATTAATTTAATTAGGATCAACATAAAAAAAAATCATTAAATATTATATCAGGATTTTAATTTGTAATAGTTTAAGGTTTAATTAGGATTAGTCTATTTAATTCAAAGCTATCTTTAATCAAGAGCTTTCATCAGCAAACAAACAGTTGACTAACGGCAAGGGATGGGTGATTGTTTTATTTGACAGGTGGTCCACAGGTTTCAATGTAATTTCAGAAATTGCAGGTGGTATCCACATAATTTCTGGAACCTCAGAAGATATAAGTGTAACTATCCCTAAGAACTATTATGGTGATCATACTTTGTTGAAGTTGCATGTAAAGCACCCTGGATAATGGACTAGTCTCTTTTAAAGCTCTTATATTTTACTGTCATTATCTTTTCTAGTAATGACTCCAATTAGATGAGCGCACCATATGGATGAGTGCACCATATGGAAGAACTTCTTCTATTTTGAGGGAGAAAATCTGGCTAGTAGTATTCTATACTTCTGGTTTATTTTGATGTAGCCATTTCTAGCTTCCTTATGCAATAATATTTATAGTTTCTAGCTGTATCTGCTTTCTATATACTGATTTGTAGTTGATCTTTGAAGTTCTTAAGGGAGTTTTTTTTTTTTTAACAGTGAAGGAGTATATGCCAAGAGCAGTTGTGCCTATGATTTCTGTTCCTAAAGGTTTAGTTTTTATTCTCATGCAATTTATGACGAACAAATCTTTCATTGGTTTTTGTTGAGATATTTTGCAATTATCTCTGAGAGCCTACCCCTGGATTTCCCAAGCAGGAAACAAAGACCAAGAATTTGTACAGAATGACAGAGCTAGATCAATCTTACGACCACGTGCTGTTTTATCTAGTCCTGGTAGTGTTACATTTCTTTCATATAAATTGACGATTTCTTTACTTTTTTTTCCCTCTATGTAGCTTTTGAAATTAAACTGTCATTTATATGCATTTAATGTTTGATGCCATGAAACTGTGGAGTCAAGAACAAATAAAATCCACTGGCAGGATAACTCCTCAAGGAAAGAAATGAGAGAATGAACTATAAAGCCTGGGTTAATATTTCTTGTTGCCCTTTTGAAGGTCTAGAAATTAAAGAAGTCTGGGGATGGTGATATCACAGCTATTTTTATGAGATTCTGTGAACTATTGCATTAGCTAGATAAAAAAACACAAGGATTAAATTTTATTTGATAGAATTTCAATTTAGCCCTTGTTTTAGGAAAACTAGATTCAGGAAATGGTTTTAGAAAACTTGTAATGCCATCATGTTGGCAACATAATTGATATTTTGTTAATAACAATTTCTATGAGCATCCAAAATGGAGAAAAGTGGCTTCTGGTTTTTGTACTAGAAGTAATGGAACATGCATTGCATGTGCATGAACATGGCAGTATATTATTTCAAAATAAGTTGGAGAGCATATGTCAGAGTGCTTGAGAAGTCAGAAATTGCGAGAAAAATTCTTGAAGAGTTTTTAGGATAGTGGTTTCTCTTTTCATGTTGTTTTGTTTCCTTGACTCTATTCTTTATCACTTACAATATTGGTAAGAACATTGCTCTAGGTATTTGAGTTGTCTCTGAAATAATGAGAGATGCAGAAAAAGGAAAATTGTGTACAGGCTTTCTTGATGTTATAAAATAAATAGCTATAGGAGGTGGTTTTCAACAGTTCATTCCTATGCATTATTGAACTGTTTACATTGTATGAGATCATGAAAGGATAGACAAACGGCCTTTATTGGCACACTCCTTATAGAGATTTTGTCCCAATTCAAAGCAATTGAACTTTATGACTATGTTTGATTCCCGGAAAGCTTGAGGGGAAGAAAATAGAAAGAAAAAAAATATAAGGAAAAACTATAATATTTTTCTTTTGGTCTGGTTATCTATGAAAGAGAAAAAAATGTTGAGGAATGCACTGTCCTCATAATTTCCCCATCTTTTGCTCAAATTTTTTGGTGAAAACTTGGAGGAAAATCTTTTAGCATTTTCACCTTCTTTGGTTAGTATCTCCTTACCTTTTTCCATGTGATCCAAACACAAGAAGATAATTTTTTTTGCCATTTGTTTTTCTCTTTCCTTGGTATTTTTATTGGAGCCAGACATGGACTATTCAAACAACAAAATGAGATTTGGTTCATCTCTTGCTAATTCCATGCATGAATGGGAGCATGACTGCAGGAGGAATATTCATGATCTGAAAATAATTGAAGCCTTTTGTAGAAGACGGGAGAATCGATCAGATAGTTCTTATAATAAAATAGCGCTAATTTGTTTTTAGTTAAACAGAGAAATGACAATGAAGAATGAGGGCTGGTCTGGAATGTAATATTCTCAATACTACTGCAATATCACTCAAGTCATATTGTTTGAACATTTTGAGTGTTGCTGGGACTCTGATTTCAAAGATCTCTCTCTTTGAGGCATGTTGATGTCTTGGATGTGTACATTAAAATTCATCCACATTATCTTTATTTATTATCTCAAGGGTCCCTAACTCCATCCACTTGGTTATTTTGTACTCAGATAATGACAGGATGATTGGGAAGAGAAACAGGATTGAGAAAAAGCAACCTTCACCTCCGAAAATTCATAAGTTGGTCCAGAGCAAGCATGCCCTATGCAAGATTGTCCCAAGCCCTATCCAAAGCTGTATCCCAAGCCAAGTTGTCACTAGAAGTCCTAGAAACACAAGAAGAAAGACCAAGAAAGAGTCTGGTGATAGTAACAGTGACCCCGTAGAAACAAGAAAAGGGTCTAAGGAGGAGGCTAGTGATAGAAAAAGTGATCTTAAAGCAAAGAAAGGGCCAGCAGGAGCCGTTCCAAGTGGGAAGCTGAACCAGGGAACAAGGAGACCGAGCTCTGTGAGAATTTAAGTGTTTGGTAGTTTGTCGTGAGATCAGTTCTAGTATTTTTAAGTGGATTATAGTGAGTTAGAGAGTTCAATTTTAAAATAGCAGCAATGCTTTTTGATATGAACTTTCTTTCAACAAAAATCATATTATGAGGCAAGTTTAATGTTATCAGTATAATTCGTTGATCCTTTTTTTTCTCCATTTTGTGTCTTCTAATCTGATTCTACTGACAACCTTTTTTATTTTATTCTTTTCAGGCATAGAGAGTGAATATTTCATATTAGATTTGTGAAATTATTTTCTTTTCTTTATTTATTTTTATTGGATTGACAAAAATGGAAGTTTTTAGAGTATGGGTTCTGATTGATTTTTTCACTTGGGTTTAGACCATAGGATCAAGCTGGCCAGAATGGTAATGCAGAAGGCACTTGAATTTGTTTAGCTTCTTGCTTCCAGTATTTAAGTCCTACTTTTAGCTTGATGTGGAGGTACTATTCCTATGGCCAGTCTAAAACTCTTTGACTAACTGGATGGATTAGATTGTTTTGAATGAACATTTCATTAGACTTTGATTATCTCATTTGAAAACCAATTGGTGTTCTTTGACCACTATCATTTGGGTGATCCATCCCTAGGTTTAAAAGAGGCATTGTTGCACCCCCAACCATCCTTCTCCTAATATGATGCTTTTACCACTTCTTTGATTGAGTTTTGACTATCTCATGTGAAAATCAATTGGTGCTCAATGAAGATACGTTAAATCTTTTATGACACTTAATCATCATTATTTAGATAACTCATCCCGAGCCTTAAAAGGGACATTGTACACCTCAAAATTAGGGATTAGCAAAATGAAAATTCAATAATCCAAACATGAGAACAAAGGAAGTAAAGTTTCCTACTTTGTAAGTTCTTTTTCAGCTGTCTTTATCCGCATCTACCACATCATTGTAGGGAATGGAGCAAAATGGTTTTGGAGATCAAGCAGATGATGGAAGTAAAAAGCTAGGCACCTTTTGGTGGAAATGAAGATGCAAGTCAAACAAAACTAATCAGATTGGTTCAATTTTCAACAACCATGAGCTTGGTTTTTTATTTAGAAACTATGGAGACCGATCTAAATCCAATAGTGATTTTGGTTAAAAGGTATTTATTTATAGTGATTTTATTTTAAAATGTTTTTAAAAAGAATTTCTTATGCCCGGTTCTAAAAATTACCAAATAAAGAAAAATGATTTTCTTGTATTTAATTTCACCATGAAAAATACAAAAGAAACTCAAATATAATTACAATTAATGTGAAATTTATATATTTTAAAATTATTTAATCTTTGCATAATAGAGGAAAATAAAATGAAATAAATTTAAAAAAACACATAAAAATAATTTATTGACTTTAAATCTATTTTTTATTTTCCTTCAATTTTTCTTTTTTTCTACTTTTCCACTTTATTTTTATTTTTTTCACAATTTTCCTCAAATTTTTCAGAACCAAACATAACCATAATGTTTTGAAATAAACTAAAAAGTATTTTAATAGTATTTTTGATAATGTATCATATAATAAAAATAATGATTTTTGAAAAATCATTGATCCAAATGATTATCCAAGAATCACTTCAAGTGATTTTTCAAATTTTTAAAAATTTATCAAATACATTTTTATAAGATAATACTTCTAAAAATTAAGAAGTGATTTTAAACCCTTTTAAAATCATTCTCAAACAAGCTTTCACTAGCCATAGATTTTAGCTTCTTTTATCTCTTCATTCATTAAAATTGAATAATTCTTTGTCACCCAATCGATAAAAACCAAATTAAGCTGACATTTAAAAACTTGTATTTCTTATGATTTATAATTAATTACTTGATGATAGATAATTTTATCTATATTCCTTACCATGTATATATTGTGTGGATTCCATTAAATAATTAATTGTTATTAAGTACTTTCAAATTAATTCTTAAATATGTCCATTATATTTTATATTAAAATTTTTAAGTATATTTTGAATTTCAAAACTAAATGAATTTTAAATAACTTTTAAAAACCAATGGGATGAAAGATCCAAATTTACTTTACATCTAGTTGAGTATTCAAGTTTGGTTTAGTTTGATTTTTAGTGAGTAAAAACATGATTCAATGTTTATTCCAACAAATTGATCATATCAATCTGACCAATTTTTCCTTCAAAACCCAATCAAATAAAAAAAAATTTACACCCTATTTATTGCATGGTTTATTAAATGGGACATTGTAAAAGCTCTTCTTGAAGTTGAAATCATGATGCCATAGAAGAACAAAATGAACTCAACTAAAGAAAGATCTACATTGGCTCACTATAAGTAATAAGAATCCAATCTTGGACAACAATAGAACCCTTTTCATAAAGAGCTTAGGATGCAACTTTTTATAATCCAACTACATGTTAATCCAAAAGAATACAATCTAATCTCAAATGAAATGTAAGAAGAAGTTTACAAATTCATAAGGTTTACATGATTGAAATAAATTTATCAGACCTCCCCAAAGGGCCTCGCGATTGAAAGCTTTTAACATAATATTATCCTTAAAATTGAGGCAGTTTAGCTTAATCACATCTGATGAACATCAGATCAATTCAAGCTCTCAATCAGCTGCTTTTGCATACACTTCTAGAGGACCAAGTATACAAACTTGCGGAGCTTTTGCTCTTCCTCCCAGCTTGTTTGAGGCATCTAGCAACTGGAAGCAAAATATGTTACTTTCATCCTTGGTTGGCAACCATGGTTTTGTACTTAAAACCACCCTGCTCTTTTTGACGGATTTTATTTTTGTTCATTGCTAACTGGTGTCACTAACGCTCTCTTGTTTGATCCTTTTGACTGCCTCTCCAATGCAAAAAGGATACAATAGGTCCATGCCCAAAATTTTGAATGGATTTCATCCTATGCTCGAATTGCATATTGGCCTCTTCCTTTGTTTTGGATCACTTCAAACTAATTCTGAGCATTCATCATTCAGCACTTGCATTTCCTGAAATGAAGCAGCATTTGATTTTAAAATTCCAATTTCCATCTCCATGTGAAGTAAGCCTAAAACACCACACACTCGGCTGAACTGAGGGTGTGAACTATCTCCTGAGAGAAACACATGCCCACTGCCATTCACCTCCACCCAACTACATGCTGGTTGCTTCTTCACTCCCTTTTCTCTCATTCGAACCCAAACCCTCTCTGCATCTTCTCTCTTTCCACTACTCAGATACACTTCAGCCAAAATAATATACACGCCCGAGTTATGCGGTTCTATTTCTAGAATCCTCTCACCAGCAATCTCACCCACCTGGATATTCTTGTGGATTCTACAGGCACCAAGCACAGCTCCCCACACACTTGCAGGGACTTCAACTCCATTTGCTTCCATTTGTCTCAAAAAGCTCATTGCCTCATCTATGAGTCCAAATCTACCCAATAGATCAACGATGCAAGTATAATGTTCAATTGTGGGCTCAAGACAACACTTGTATTTCATGAAGTCAAAGTAGTATTTACCTTGGTCCACCAATCCTGCATGGCTACATGCTGATAGAACACCTACAAAGGTTATATGGTTGGGCTTAATATCTGTTGATCTCATTTTTTCAAACATCTCTATAGCCTCAACACCATTTCCATTGTGGGCTAATCCACAGATTATAGAATTCCATGAAATAACATCATGGCTTGTCATGGAGGAGAACAACAGTAAAGCAGAATTTGAGTTTCCGCACCTTGCATACAAGGTCACCATAGCATTAGAAACTGCAACAAAATAATTGAAGCCTGTTTTAGTTACTTGAGCATGAATTTGTCTTCCAAGATGTAAGGTTGGCAAATCTGAACAGATTGTCAAAACACTAGTAAACGTAGCTTCATCGGGAAATGGACCTCCTTCTTTCATTTTGACAAAAAATTTAAGACCTTCCTCACCATGATCATTTTCTCCCAAACCACATATTATGACATTCCATGCGGTTGCATCCTGTGCTGGCATCAATTCAAAAATACTAACTGCAGTGTCAACCTCTCCAGTTTCAAAATATCCTACAATCAAATTTGTCCAGGACACTGTGTCACTGAATGGGCTTTTCTCAAGAAATGCATGCGCTTCTTTGATTAGCCCATTTCTTATTAATCCAAACACGATTGAATTCCATGATCTCCTACATTTTTGTGGCATTTCTACAAAAAGCCTCATAGCATCCTGAATCCTTTGATTCCTCACCAGCCCATTAATCATTTCATTCCAAGAACGAAAATCACGCTGTGGCATTTTCTGAAATAAAACTTCTCCAATTTCAATACACCCATTTTCTATATACCCAGCTATCATTGTATTCCAAGCTCGAACATCCCTTACAGGCATATCTTCAAAGAGTCCCCGAGCTTCCAGAATCCTTCCTGCACTTGCAAGACCCGATATCATGGTAGTCCAAGACGCTATATCCCGAGTACCCATTTCCTTGAAAAACTCTTCCGCGATATCAACTTTTCCAACACCCACCAGCCCCGCAATCACCAAGTTCCATGAAACCACATCTTTCAAAACCATTCCACTAAACACCCTAAGAGCTTCACCAATCAATCCATTAGAAACATAGCCAGAAATCATCGAATTCCAACTTACAACGTCTCTAAACGGCATCTTCTGAAAAATCTCACTTGCACCGTCAATGTCGCCAAATTTCATCAACCCCGCAATCATCGTATTATACGAAAAAATGTCTCGCTCGGGCATTTCATCGAATAAGCTAACCCCTTCACCGAAATGGCCATTTTGGAAATACCCACGAATCATTGCGTTATAGGTGACGGTGTTTCTTTGAGGCATTTCGTCGAATAGCATTTGGGCTTCTTCAGTGAAGCCATTTCTCATGCAGTCAGATATTCTTGAGTTAAGAGGCTTCAGATTGAGAAGTGCAGATGTGGAGTAGCTTTGTATGGAGCGTGTGGGAATCCATTTCCCGGTGAGATTGAGAGATACAACCCCGGCGAGTTTGAGGAGTTGGATGGGACGAGAGATGAACATACTCCATTCCTTGGGCACTTGGATACGTACTAATTTTTAAAAATAATCTGAAAGTAAAAAATTAATCTAATTAATACTAAAAGGGCACGAAATTGAACCAATTAATATTGAAAAGTTACATAATAAAACTCATTATGAATGAGTTTACTAATTTTTTTTATCACATATAAAATTTTTCATTGGGAAATAAATTCCAAATTGAATAAGAATTAATAAATTAGATTTATTAATATGTTTGCTTTTTATTTTATTTTATTTTATTTTATTTTATGTTAGTCATTTTGTGAATGAAAAATATTAAATCTTTAATTTGGAAATGTATAATTTTAATTTTTAATTATTAGTATTGTTAATAAAGAAATAAAAATATTTATTAAAAATAAATTATAAAGAGATTTTTTAAATAATACTAAATGTGAGAGATTTCATTTTTTTTAATATTAAATATTATAGTTTTATATTAAAAATAATTTTATTTCAATTTCTATTCATTTCTTAAATCAAATAATAATATGGCATAAATATTATTATATATTTAGTAGAAAGCAAAGGCCTATTATGAAGAATAAATATAGGAATAGTTTGAATTTAAAAAAAAAAAGAAAATAAATAAATAAATTGCAAGATTCTCGGTGGGAGATTTGGAATCCATGGTCGTATTGGCAGTCTAGTCTGGTCCAGTTTTTAAAATCATGTCTTTTACACATAATTAGATATTTTTTTAACTTTTTTACTAAACAAATGATATTTAAATAAAGTAAGGCTTGATATGTTGAATTTATTAATAACTCTAGTGATTTTTTTAAATAATTTGAAACTAAAAAATAAAGCCTATAAAAAATAATACATTGAAACTATTTTTAAATGAGTTATGATTATTGTTTCTCCTTTGCAAACATTTATAGTTTTTATTTTTTTCACTAATATATTAATTTTTAAGAACAATTTGAAGTTAAAAAAATTAATCCAATTAATTGCTAACCAAATCAAAACTAGTTTAAAATACTTTACCTATAATTGATTACTAAATGTGTGCTTAACTTATTTACATCTTAAAAAAAAAAAAAAAAAACTTTTTTGCTTTTAAATTTTTTTTATATAAAATATTATTATCAATTCTTATTTTTAAATTATTATTATTCATTTTTAACAAAAAAAAAAAAAATCAATTATACCTTTACAAATATGGTATTATTCATATTTTATGATATATATATATATATTAAAATAGTATCAAATTTTAATTAAAAAAATATAATTTATGATTTTCTTATAACATTCATTATTTATTTATAATTAAAAAAAAAATTTTTTTTAATAAGATTTAACTTAATTTTAATTTAATTAATAAAATAAAATGAAAAAAAAAAAATTTTTAAAAATAATTAAATTTTATTTATTCAAATATTTTAACTTGTGTAACACCTTTATTTTTCCTTTTGAAAATGAAGAAGAAAAAGTGTCAAGTCTTAGGGAAAGGGAAATATATAAAATTAAAAAACACAAAGGAAAGTCAGAAAATTAAAAATTGTGGGAGAATGCAAAAAAAGGCCCATAAAAAACACAGTTCTGGGCTGGGGAAGGCCCAAACAAACCTTATCCATCAAATCCGTCTTTGGATCCCCATTGGTCAACAGCTTCCCACATCAGCTTAAATGACAGCCTTCACACACCCACCCTCCCTCCCTGCACTTCACCACCCCACCCCCAACTGAAAAAACCACCACCATCGACCACCACGCTACTCCGGCGAAATGGCTGCCACCGCCGCCGCCGCCATCGGCTCTTCTTTCTCCACTACCATGCACACCCTCAAGCTCTCCCGGTCCAAACACTGCCCATCCGATGCTCTCCTTAGAATCATTTCAACCCCCATATTTAAAGTACCATCAATCTCTCACTCTCACGTGATCGACCCTCCTTTGTCTCTGCCCATCTCTCACAAGTGGAGGGCCCCCAGAATATCCGCTGCTGTTGCACAGGAAGAGGCGGCAGCCACGGCTCCTGTGGAGGAGGAGGAGCAGCAGGGGCAGGAGGAAGGAGAGCAAGTGTTGAGAGAAGAAGGAGCCGAGTCTCCTGTCAATACTAAGCTCTACTTTGGGAACTTGCCTTATAGCTGTGACAGTGCCCAATTGGCTGGAATTATTCAAGACTATGGCAGTCCAGAACTGGTTGAGGTATGTATAGTGTTGTTGTGACCAATCTTTTCGATCAGAGTATAGAGACAGTTATTCGTGTTGTTGATTTTCCCTTTTCCCCCCCTCTTGTTTTGCTATATCTGATTGGCCATAGGGGTTTCAGACTGAGGTTCAATGAATTGAGTTGGTGATTTTTCTTTAACCATTCCATCCTGGATTGATGATTGATTGAAGCCTTTTGTTCTCTTCTTTGCAATGAGCTTCTCTTTATTGATTGATTGAGTAGATTTTTGCATGTGGGGTTGCAAGATCCTATGGTTTTGGTTTAGTTGATAGGGATCAAGCATTTATGGGCATTTTGAACTCAGCTTTGCCCAACAATTACTCGCGCAAGCTCATTTAGTACTGTAATTTAAACTTGATTGATCACATTTCAAGCTTGAGCATGCTTGTTTAGACTTGAGGATGGCTGACCTCAGTATAATGGGGCTTTGGTAAAACAATCCCTGGAGAAGTTCTTCATTCACTCTATTTCCCCACTTTCCTCACTTTTTCTTTGCACAGAAAATGGGGATTTTCAAAATGTATACCATTTTCCTTCATTTCCATCACATTTTCTTTTTCTTCTTTTTTATTATGATAATAAAATAAGAGAAATTGATTAATCTTTTAATTTTTTTCTCTTGTTGGCCTGAAAGGACACTTCAAAAAAGAAAAAAGAAAAAAAGGTTTGAGAGAAGTGATTTCATCTTTTTGAGAGAAGCTCTATGTTGCATTTTCCTTATTCAATCTTAGTTGGCATAGCAGCTTTGCTGGAGCTGATTGTAGAAGGATCTGGAGGTTAATGCCTTTGTGTCAATATGGAAAGAACACAATCATAGAGCAAGGAAAAGGGAAGTCAACTTTAGTGATAAAAGTGCATTCCTAAAACCATGTTGATGTGGTAGATGGTCTCACATGGGGAATGTGAAGCTTTCTTTTGTTGATTGTATAGATAATATGTAGGTTGGCTTGGTGTGGGGTTGCACTAGCTAGGTTTGGTTTGAACATCCTTTGTGTGTGTGTGTGTGTGTGTGTGTGTGTCCAATATGCTGCATGTGTTGTGCCCTTTTAATTGTCCTATCAAAATAAAAGCAGCATTAAATAGCTTTTGAACCTAGCTTGAACAGGGATGGTTGAGCTTGGATGAAGAGCTTGAGGACAATCACAATACCCAGCTTGCCTCACCGCTTTACGCCTCTAGTTGTTCAATTTAAAGTCTCTGCAATTCCTGCATTCTATTTCTATAATTGGAACCAAAATTTTCCAGACAAGGTTTGTGTTTCAAATCAAATAAGAGTTGTGAGGGGATCCTTAGCAAAGCATTCTCTGTTCTCATTTTCTCCTTGGGTAGAGATTACTCTATCCATTGGTGTATCCATGCCCCATTTTGTTTTATAGGCTGCTTATCCACGCAATTAAGAAGGAATTTTTCTATTTGGATTTATTTATTTTAGTTCCTAGGTTTTTTAGGTTGATTCATTTTGCTAGAATTTCAAATGGTTGGCTATGTCTCATTCCAGTAACTCAAACTGCCTTCATGTTGTTGCATATATTGCTAATGTTGCTGCGAAGCTTTTAAGTTGCATAAAGAGGTTGCACCAAATATATCCATTTTTGGCTATGTTGAAATAGTGTTTAGAGAGCAAAAGCAGAGCTGAGTGTGATAGCAGCATCTTCAAGGATACAATAGCTATTATTATTTTTCTTTTGGGAAGGGGTATTATAAACTCAAACCTACACTTCATGATCAAGATGAATTGTGGTATCAACAGTGGGCAAGCCAAAATGTTGTATTGTTATTCATGCTATGCTCAAAGTTGTGGTAAGGGTTCTTGAAATTGTGGGTTGCACTAGCAGCATTTGTTCTCTATCTTCTCAATCTGCTTAGGATTATCAATGGGGAAGCATCTGGTGTTCTATTTTTTTGGTTTGAGGGTTTAAGAAAAGGCATTTTTGAATTTCATGTTGTTCGTGTTGTGTCTCTTTTTCTTTCACCCTTCCTCCGAAACAGTCTTATCTCTATATTATTATTTGCACATTTTTACATCATTAGGATTACTTAAACAGTTCAGTAGAAATCTCAATGTATGCTGCTCCTGATGAAATACTTTCTTTTACTTGAAGGCTGATTTTCACAGAATACAGTTACACTATCTGTTGTTGTTTATTTCTTAAAGGGATTATTTTACTCACTAATTCAAATGGTTTCAGGTTCTTTATAATAGGGATACTGGAAGAAGCAGAGGATTTGCATTTGTGACAATGAGTAGTGTCGAAGATTGTAATGCAGTCATTGAAAATCTTGATGGAAGTGTAGGAAATTTCTTCTCTTCATCTTGTATATGTTGCAAATCAATAGCATGCAGTTAACTTAGAAAATGATAAAATAACTTGATAAATTCCTTTTTGGTACTTTTTCCTAGCACATGACCATATATGCAAACCATTCTAGTATTTATTACAGGCTTTGGATCTCATTGAATTTCATTATTTCAGGAATATGGTGGTCGAACCTTGAGGGTGAATTTTTCAGACAAGCCTAAACCTAAACTTCCATTATATCCAGAAACTGAATACAAGCTTTTTGTTGGAAATTTATCCTGGTCAGTCACATCTGAAAGCCTAAGCCAAGTTTTTCAAGAATATGGCAATGTGGTTGGAGCAAGGGTTTTGTATGATGGAGAGACAGGAAGGTCCCGTGGCTACGGTTTTGTATGCTATTCAACAAAAGCAGAGATGGATACTGCTCTTGAATCTCTTGACGGAGTGGTATTACCCAAATCTGAGCCCCCACCCCTTTCTCCATGCCCTCATCCTTTTGTGTGATCACATGCTTAAATGCATATGCATGCCAATTTAATGACTACTTAACTAATTGTTCTTTCTTTTTTTCTGTTGGCTCTTCAGGAACTAGAAGGACGGGCAATTCGTATTAGTTTAGCTCAAGGAAGACGATCATGAGATGCAAAGTCCAGTGTAAATTTGGGAAGAGTTGAAGTCACTGTGAATCACAATGAAGAGAGAAAGATATTCTTTCAGCCATCACAAATGCAGCCACTTGAGTAACTAGGAATTTTCTTTGGTCTGTTCTTGTGCCTACTACTCATTTCCACTTTCCTTTTTTCTTTTGAGTAGAACTTGTTTTTTGCTCTTAAGAAAATTAATCGCTTTCTTATGCTAATGGTGGTAATGAGTTTATTTATCTTCACCATCAATTTGTTCTTAAACACACTTTTCCATGATGTTTGGGTTTGTTCAATCCCTTGGTAACATTTGCTAGTATACATTGAGGCCTTAAACAAGTGAAGTTGATGAGCTTTGCCCAAAAAAGTTTATACTTTTATTATTAATTCTTACACAAAATTTGCAGTGTTATATGGCTTTTAATTGGTATTAAGCAGAGTAGAGGAGCACCTTCACTTGTCATAGGATCCGATTTCCATATAGCCATGAGGGTAACACATGCATGCCAAGTTGTACGAGCTAATGTCACAGAATGTACTCGAGCCACAAGCCATAGCCATCTGCTTGAATCCTGAGCCTTGTGCAACTCTCCATTTTCTTAATGTTGAGACAATCTCGAGTTACTTTTCGTACTTATCAAGAACAACTTATTTGTAAGATCAACTCCTTAAGGGAGTGGTGAGAACTGGTTCCAATAATTGGCATTGTCTGTGGGGATCTTCTTGACTAATCCTGTTGGAAGTGGTGCACCAAGACAACCTTAGCACTTCTGTCATAGAGGAATAGTTGCATGCCATAAAGGAGCAGTACCACAAACAGTTGGCAGATCAAAAAATTTTTTTGAAAGCGATCGATCGATTAGTTATGCAAGGAAAATATGGTTTGGAAAGCTAGGGTCCAGAAACAATAAGAAGATTCTAACAATCTTCTCTCTCCTGAGCAATTGGATGTTCAAATCCTTTTCTACTTTGGATAAATTTTGAGTGAAAATTTGGTTTTTTTTTTTTTTTTCTTTTAAAAACTGGATTTGCCACATATTTTATTTTATTTTTAAAAATAAAAATAAAATAAAAAATAAAACCTTAAGGGTAACATTTTATTTGGAAAAACGTGTTTTTTAAAACTCGACTCTAAGCTCAGGGTCAAATTATCTATAGAGAAGGCACCATAAAATAGATAACACCTCTCTATAAACCAAAATTAAATGAACCCACAATTGTATATAAAAAGATGAATTCTTATTCTCAACATCATGTATTTATCATGCAAATAATTAGTTATGCATTCCATTGATGTCTAGTATCATTGAAAGTGAAGCACGTTTTAAATTTAAGGTAATTATTATAATAGTCATATCTTTTGTTTCCAAAAAGCAGAGGGCCACCCTCTAAAACTTAAATTAAGTAAAAAGGATAATAATATTTATGAATTGGTTATTTACAATTTAAAAAAGATTATTACAATTTGAGAAAAAAGTGCAAAATCTTTATCATTCATTTGCTTAATGGCCTTGTTAAAACCCCATCAATAATTATTATTCCTACTTTTCAAAATAACATTATACCCCTCTAACTTGATAAACATAAAACTATAAGAATGTGATATTGAATTTATTTTGTATAAATATTTTTTGTATGAATTCATTTTCTAATAATTAAAATGTGATGAAATGATGAAAGAAATAATTAAGTTTAATATAATTTCCTCACGATAACATTAGAAAGTAAATCAGAACTTGTTTGGTAACTATTTTTGAAAATAATTTTAAAAAATAGTTTTTGAGAATAATTTTTAAAAACTATTATTTAATTTTCATAGAATAAAAGTCTATTTTAAGTTTTTTTAATATTTTTAAATATATTTAATTTTTTTATATATTATTTTATATGTTTATATAATTATTTTTTAAAATAATATAAAAAATAATTAAAAGACATTATTTGAAAATGTTTTTTTTTAAAAATAGAAAATATAAAATGATTTTTAATTTGACAAATTTCCACCTAATTTTATTTATGCAATTTATTTAAAAAAATTTATTAATCGATGAAATTATGACTTTGACAGTAGTTTGACCACTGTAATAATACCCACAAATTGTCCCATCAAACCACGTGTATTATTACTAATAAAGAAAAAAAATTAAATAAGGGAAGAGAATAATGAGACAGAAAGAGAAACTCTACACCATAAGCGCACATTAGCAATAACATGATGGGGACGCGTCCTGGAGGCTCTTAAAGTGCGCCCGAATCTGATGATAGCTAAGACAGGCACAGGCGTTACAAAAAGAAGCCTCAAAAATGAAAAATAAAAAAATAAAAAAATAAGAAAAAATGGAAGGCAGTGGAGAATAGGGGAACACAAATCTATCCATCCCATAGGTTGCTCCATCTTCTCTCTCTAGATTCCCTTTTATCTCTCACTCTTATTCCATATATTTATATATTTATTTCCATTTATAAATATCAAATCTCGGATCACTTTCTTTGAATACCAACTAGCAAAATTAAAATCCCAGCTTTGTCTACGAGCTCTATTATCTGATTAGGGTTTGGGGTTTCAGATCTAGTGTTTTGATTGGCATTTTTAGGGTTTAGAGTGTCGAGCTGGGTTCGTAATGGCGACTCCGTTCCCCTTTCATGTCACTGCTGCTCAGGTAATTTCTGTTTTTTTTCCCCCTCTCTCTTTTTTTTTTTTTTTTCCCCCTCTCTCTTTTTTTTTTTTTTTTTTTTTTTTTTTTTTTTTTTTTTTTCACTGAAATTTTGGGGTTGTGGTGTTTCAGGTTGGGGCATACTTCGTGGGGCAGTACTACCAGGTTCTTCAGCAACAGCCAGACTTTGTTCACCAGTTCTACTCTGATGCCAGCACTGTGCTTCGCGTTGACGGCAACACCAGAGAGACTGCTTCGGCAATGCTGGTAATTCTTCTGAATTTTGTGTCTATTGAAATGGTTGTATGTATAGGGTATTGGTTTTGATTATTTTCCATAATGAAAAATTTTGGGACTTGATTTTGCCATGTCAGTTTTTTTTATATGATGTAAAATTGGGATTGAGTTGGTGTTGTTTCAGATGCCCTGTTTTTGTAATTGAGTTTTCTATTTTGATTGTTTTTAATATTTTGTTAGGATTTATGTTATTTATCTAAGCTTTTGCCAGCTTATTTGAATAATGTGTCAATGTATCACTATCTTGGTTGGTTTGTCAATGTATTGTTTAGTTTTTGTGTGTTGATTGATTTTCATGTTTTTTATAATCTTAAGTTTTTCATCTAATTTTTGGTCAGCTCATTTGAATAATATGGGATTCGTTAGGCATCCACAGTTATTAATTGGGTTATCACTGTATTGGTTAGTTTTTGTATTTTGATTGATTTTAATGTTTTGTTCAGATTTTATGTTATTAGTCTAAGTTTTTGTCAGCTTATTCAAGTAGTGTGGGATTCTTTAGGCGTTTATTTTTATTAATTTTATTTTTCAGGTTATCACTATATCAATTGGGATTTATGGGGTTGATTGGGTGGTTAGTTGGAACAATTAGCTTGTATCAAGAGTAAATGGGGTGATATAGAATGTGGAAAAATTGCCAAGCAATGAAACAATAGGTATGGATTTGCTTACTGTAATTGCTAGGTATTGAAGAAGTAGACACGAATTTTAGTTGTTGGCACATTCACTTATTTATTGCTTTGTTTTTCTAGAATTCTTTGAAAATTAATAGTTTTTAATTTTTTTGTTTTAGATCCTTAATGCATTAGGTGGGATTTAAGTCTTTGATAAGTCACTGAGTTGAGATGTTTAGTGCATAGCAAAGGTAAATAGGATGATTTAGAATGTTGGTGTAATTACACTAAAATCATGTCTCATTAATTGGACTGTTAAATTCTCTAAATAGAGTTTTGCACTCTTCTATGCATACAACAATCAACATTGGTGGAGAATGGTTTTAGGCCAGGTTTTGGCTTGATAAGTGGATTGGGAATTGCTTTCTAAAGGAAGCTTTTTCATCTCTTTATAGTCTTCTGGTAGTCAAGAATGCAAGAGTGGACATATGTGTGGTGGATGGAGACCAAAGTCATTGGAACCTCTATTTTTAGGTAGGCCCTTTCAGGATTGGGAGCTAGAGATGAAGCTCATTTTATGGATTGCATTCATTCAATGGGAGTGCTAGGGATGAGGGTGGACATGATGCTTTGGAGGGAAGCGAAGGAGTGGCCCTTTTCAGTTAAATCTCATTGCAATTTTTTTATAAATGGCAAGAGTGAATGTTTTTCATACCAAGGAGTTATGGGGTTCTAGTGCACCTTTGAGGGCTTGTTTCTTTGTGTGGGAGGATAGAAGATTCTTATTATTAACTAGTTGATAAAAAAGTTGGTCCTTGGTTAATAGGTGCAGTTTATTTATGATGGCTGAGGAGACAGCAAACTACATTCTTATTCATTGTTTTATTGTTGCCTATGGGCAAATAATGAGTATGTATTGACGAGCACCAATCAAAAAGGGGGGGCACATCCTTAGTACACAAGAGTATACAAATGATGTCAAAGGCCAATATGGTAAACAAAAAAGTTAATTGGACCCTATACAATTAATGAAGTAAAACAAAGAAGAACAATCAGCTACCAAGGAGCCTCTTGACTACATAAACAAAGAATGGATAAAAACATCTTTCAAAACTTGCATCAAATGCTCCATCCCTAAAAGGTCCTATGGTCTTGCTCTAGCCAAATGTTCTAAAACAAACAAAGAGGGGTCATTCTCTATACTTCTTTTGTATCCAACAACATTCCTATGCCACCCCATTAACATTTTATTGACATTGGCAACATCCAAGTGACTCCAAAAACTATAAAAACTATTTGCCATAAACTTCCTTCTATGCCACAATGAAGAAGGATGTGATTGATTGTTTATTGTTTCTACACATATAGCACCAGTTAGTTAGAGGCCCTTCTTCTCCTTAGATTATCCATTGTTAAGATCCTCTCCCAAACTATCTCCTATGCCACCAAAAAAAAAAACAAACAAACAAACGAGTGCATGCTCACACGCACACTTTTGTGGGGTTATCAAGTTCCATATTTCTTTTTCCAGGAAAGCAACTCTAGCACTAGTTTCCAAGGAGTTATAAAAAGATTTTACAAAGAAATTTATATTCTTTGAGCCTTTCTACACCAATCTATCCACACAAGCCTTAGACACTACCACTACTTGAATTTGCTCGAGAAAAGCCTTGGCAATGGCCAACTTCACGTCATGGAAGTTCCTTATAAAATAAGGATTCCAATAACCATCATGTCCCTCAACCTCCTAGGCATCAATTGTCTAAGCATCTTTTGATGTTGCAATAAAAATAAAGTGGGAAAAGATTCTCTTAAAGATTCTTTATTGCATCACAAATAATGTTTAAACCTCAATCTCCTGCCATCACCCATTGCAAAACTAGATCTAGTTTGGATTACCTCCCAACCTTTCCCAATTGCTTTTAGTAGCCCAATTCATACCCTTCCCTTCAATCCCCAAACACCAAACTTCCTCCCCCCTCACCAAATTTACCGGATTTAACAAATCTAGGTTGTTGTGAGATTTTTCATTTACAATTTTTGGGTTTTAGTTGGTTTTTCTTGGGATAGTTAGAGGTCTCCTTCTAAGTTGGCATGTGAGGGGCTTGGAGAAAAGGAAAAAGGTTTGAAGATTGGCTTTGATTTGTCTATTTTGGTGCTTGTGGAAAGAAAGGAAAGGTGGTATTTAAAGATGAGTATTTTTGGGATAAAAGGGTGAAAAAGTTCTTTGTTAATCATTGTTATAATGGTCTAGAGCTCCTATAGGGTTTAGGGATGACTAATAAATTTGTCTGGTTGGGTCCCTACTGGGATTCACTCTTAATGGGGTAGGTTGGGGATGGACCATGATAATATGGGTTGAGAATAGGGATGGGGAAAATTAAACAAACCTAGGGCAAGGACATACATACATGCATACATGAATGATAATATGGGTCAAGTCCTTGTGTGGATCCGCCTTTAATGAGGCGGGGGTGGGGCATGATAATATTGGTTGATGTTAGGGATGGGGAAAATTCAACAAACCTAGGGCAAGGACCCGAACTCGCTGCAATTAACAAAACAATAAAATATGAATCCTATTTTTTCACACAAAAAACTCTTTAAATGAAGTCCTCATAAGCCTCAAGCACCAATGATTCATTAATTTTTTTCATTATTATTATTATTATTATTATATTTTCTCATTTTTAAAAGTAGTTTTAATGGATTATGCTTCATTTTAATTTAATTGAAATGATGATCTTGTTATTATTTAGTAAGAATGAAACTTTTTAAAAAAGAATTACTAATTAATTTATATTAATAATTGATTGGGTTCAAAGAATGACTCATTAATTTTTTTTGGTTATTGTTGTTATATTTTCTCATTTTAAAAAGTACGTTTCACGGATAACATCACATTTTAATCTAATTAAAAGGATAATCTATCTCATTGTAATGAGCAGTATCATCAGTCATAATAAATTCAATGATCACTTAGAAATAAAAACCTCTCTATTAATTTTTAAAGATGTGATAATTTACACTAGGATAATACCTTTCTTTAATATGTTAATTTTTCTTTTTTTTTTTAAGAAATAAATAATAAATAAATTAATTTAATCTTATATATTCTCTTGATTTTGAATATCTGTTTAATTATTCTAACGTTAAAAAGTTTTACAAATATTTTTTTTTTTTTTTTTTGATAGATAAAGAAAATTATATTAATCTGAAAGAGGAAACACCAAACTAGTGCCCTCTAGGTATACAGGGAGTATACAAAAGCAACCCACAGACTCTAAAACAAGAGTTGGAAAAAACCCCTACCCTTACTTTGAGCCTAGCCACTCAATAAAGCTAACAAGAGAATAAGGGCTCAAATCTATAAACACCATAACCCAAGACCAAAGATTACATACAAAAGAATATTTCAGCCTTTGGAGAGAAAGCCCTTCATTCCCAAACGCCAACAAATTTCTTTCCTTCCATACTGTCCAAAATATACATAAAGGGGCCATTTGCCACGCCTTTTTTCGAGTTTTCCCCACAAATGCTCCTTGCCATCCAAGGAGAGTATCCTTAACTGAACCCGAAAGCACCGAAGCCACTCCAAAAAGAGAGAAGAGAAGATTCCACAGTGCCCTCGTCTTAACACAATGGAGTAGAAGATGATCCACCGTCTCTACTTCAGAAAGGCATAGAAAACACCTATTTGCCAAAGAATACCCCCTCCTCTGGAGCTGCTCCAAAGCTAAGATCTTGCCCCAAGATCTTGCCAAAGTTTTACAAATATTAATTATTAATCTATTTCAAATATCACATAAAAAATGTTTTTCAAATGCAAATACTATATATTGCTGCCTTTTCATAAATAAGTTGTTGATCTAATCCATTGAAAAGAATCATTTAGAAAAATTAAAAACCTCAATGTCCATTTGGATACATTTCTTATTTTCTCTTTTTAAAAGTAGAATGTAGTAATAAATTCTATGAAGAAAGTAGAATATCTTGTTCAAACAATATAGATTTATCTTATATCTTTAAAAATCACTGTTAAAATTTTTTAAATTTGATGAACCTCCATAGGAGTGTTTAGGTCCAATGTGATGGTATAGTACCATGACCCAAGAATGGATTTCATCTTTTCAATGTCAACATCTAAAAATTTCTAGTATCTTATATAAAAGTCAGTACTATTTTCTAATTTAAAAAATGGAAAACAAGAAGTAAATCGAAATAGACGCTCATTAATATCATATTATATTAATCATTCACTTAATCTTGAATATCTTTTTTAAATATATCACATTTTCTAATATTAAAGAGTCTTATAAATATTAATTATTACTCTAATTAAAATATTAAATAAATAAAAAATTTAATATTTTCAAATACATATATTATATAGTTATCTTTTCATAAATAATTTTTTGTTGATTGAAAATGATAATTTAATAAAAAATAAAAACTCAATCAATAATTTGTATCAATAACTTAGAAAACAAATTATAAAATTTAATAATAATACAGAGTAGGCCATGATATTCATTTCTTTTTCTATGTTTGTATATTATTAAATGTATTTAATAAAAATACTTGTGAAAATGCTTATTTTTACATGTGTGAGATAGAGGTAAGGATGGCGATGGGGGCAGGGGGGCCACACCCAACTCACCTTGCTTTTTTTAAATCTGTAATGGGTTTGGAGTCTTGCTCTTTTTTGGAGAGGAGTCACTTTCTTTTATAGGTTTCTTGGAGTGGTTAGCATCCACTTGAGGGGTGGTGAGGTTTTTTGGTTCTTTCTTTTCTGGTATTTGAGGTTCTAGCTACCTTGTATACTTTGTGGCTGTTTGCCTTTTGTTAATATATTCCTTGCTTATTTATAAAATATATATATATATATATATATATATATCTATATATATATAATGTTATTATTATTGATATAAAGTTATCAGCCAAGGCTGTTTGTTGCTATTTCTGTTTTTTGTCTTCTCATTGTGGAGCTTTTCTTTATAATTGCATATGAGTTCTGCCATGATATTGATCTAAACAACTCATGAGTGCCAGGGAATAAAATCTATCCCTGCTTTCAAACTCACATGCTTGGTACCTACATGAATAAACTTATTTCTCGTCAGTTATCGTTGCCCCTGGATAACCAAAAGGCTAAAGAGTGAAAGATTTGCAGGTTTAGGAATTCATTAGAATCTTGGGAAGCTTTTTATGTTTATATTGAATGTGTTGATATATAGTGTTCATTAAATACTGTATAAGAAGTGCATGTCCAGTAAGGAACATATATCCATATGAAGAAGCCAAAATAAGATAATGACTATTCTCTGTGTTTCAAGGTTTGATGACTAAAATGTCTCATTGTCACCCAAAGTTCTGACCCCATTATCCATAGTTTCAAAGTAAGTGTAGGTGTTTGTGAGTGTGCACATGCCTTTTTTATGTTGGAGGTGAAGCAGTAAGAGTTTGGTGAAACCTACTCGCTATCACACCTTTGATGTAGCAAAGAATGGAGAAGAATATGCCACAAATCATGTACATTTGAGGATTGCGACTGTGGTGGCACCTTGTTTGGAGGATTAGTTAACAAGGTTTTTCCTGAGCAGCAGCCATAGTTTATCTGTGAATGGAAGGCATCTATTTTTATAGTTGTTACTTTCGTAATATGGCTTATGTTTTTCAAAGGCTTTAAAAAAAAATTGATAGGCTCTTAATATGACTTATGTTGCAAACACTTGTCTAAGTTCTTAACCAAATGGTGACGCTTCATTTTGAATCCATGGCAGCAAAAGAACAATAATTTTGAGCAATATGAAATGAAATGCTAATTATGAATCTACTACACTAGAGCAAGGCCTGTTTTTACTCTTTGAAGCAGCTCTACCATGTTGCTTTATAATGAAGGGTTACCTTCATTCTCATTTCATTTAAAAGAAAGTATCTGGACTTATCCCAAAGCATGTGTGCATTGCTAACACATTTGCAGGTTAAGCATAATAAGTGCCCACTTTGAAAGTGATTGTCCTTAATTCTTTGATGCCAGTGAACTAGTAACTAATTCGTAGTCAACCAATCTCGATATAACTTATCATATCTACTTCGTTCTAGTTGTCTGTAGCAATTTCACGTCACTTCTTATCATTATGCATGCTTTAAAAGAACACACTTTGTATTTATTTCTTGTTTTGTTTTAAACTTGTATTATTCTGGTTTTATAATGCTTTCATTGCATGGGTTCATTTCATTTTTGCTCCTACCATGTTCTGGATTTTAAATTAGCTAAACTATAATATTTGTGTATATTCAATTGATAAGCCTCTTGGGTTCGTCTTTTGCCCTGTTTTTCTTTTAACAGCAAATCCATACACTTATCATGTCACTCAATTACACTGGCATTGAAATCAAGACAGCACATTCCCTGGAATCTTGGAATGGAGGTGTTCTTGTGGTCGTTTCAGGTTCCGTCCAAATTAAGGATTTCAGTGGCAGAAGGAAATTTGTGCAAACTTTTTTCCTTGCACCTCAGGAGAAAGGCTTTTTTGTTCTTAATGATATTCTTCACTTCATTGATGAGGATCTGATTCAGCAGCATCCAGCAGCTTTACTAGCTCAGAGCAATCTTGATTCCAGGTTGAATGCTTCTAACACTATTCCAGAGCCAGGTATTATGATTGTACCTGAATTTCTATAGTTGCAATTCCCATTATCGCTGTGCATAATATTAACAGTTCTGTAAACATCAAATTGTCCATTAATGTATTTTCAGATGTATAAATGACCAATATGTTGCCATGGAATCTGTGTATTGACATGCAATTTCAAAATTCAATCAAAAGAATGGAACTTTTTTTTTTTTTTTTTTTTTTCCTGATAGGCATGAAGAGAATGGATTCTATATTAATGGACTTCAAAAATTATTATAAGCAATGAACATAGTTTTACGTAGTTTTTGCTCTTCTGGTCAGGAATACAAGATATGACTGGAATTTAGCATAAAATTGGAAACACATTCATGTGTGCTTAAAATCTGATATTGAAATTAGTTCTTGCTATCAGAAACCTACTTCTTTGGAAGTTATAAATAATATATTATTTCTTGTTGGAAAATTGTATGGATAGTCAATTTTTGAAAAATTCAGGTGATAGTATTTATATATATGTCCTTTGTCCTGATAGTGTGATACAAAATAATGACTTTCACAGTATCCAACTACATGCTGGGTGGAGAAATCCAAGCAAGGGAGTTTGTGGCTCCTGTGAATGCCATGGAGAATGGTCCAGTTGACAGATACACATTTCCAGAGCAACGGTTGCAGCAAGTCACTGAGACTGAAAACATTCCGGAGGACAATTCTGGGGAGGATTCAAATGGTTCGCTTCAGAATGCGATGAACACTTTACAAGACCTCCCTCCTGCTCCTGTTGATGAACCTGTTGGAGAGCCTCAAAAACACACTTATGCTTCCATTGTATGGATTAATTCTTTTAGTTCTATTGGTTCACATGGGCACACACACACTGAGTGAGTCATTTATTTAATTGGAAGTGATTTTTTTTTTTTTATGCCTGATTTTATGTATAGTTGAGGGTTGCTAAAGGGCAATCTGTGCCATCAGTCTCTCCTCAGTTGTATAATAACAAGAGCATGCCACCTGCTTCAGAATGGCATCATATGCCACAGCCCAGTAATGAACAATCAGTTGCATCATTGGTTATGTTTGAAAAGCCTGCATCAGAGGTAGCAGAGGAGGTTTCAGGAGTAGAAGATGAAGGTTAATTTTCATTCACTTTTTTTATCATGTGTTGCTTTTATTTTTCAGGGAGTGATAGTTTTGTTAAATCAAACAAGATATATGTATCTTAATTTTGGTTAGATTGATGCATCTTCTGAAATTGTTAGTTCTTGCTATGTTGAACAAACATTTTATTCACTTTCCCTTGGATCTTGATTTTATTCATTTTTAAGTCAATAGTTTTGGAGCATCTATATGATCCTTGATCCTGAATTTGAATATCCTCAGGTGAAATAAAGTCTGTGTATGTGAGGAACTTGCCATCTACTGTATCTGCTTCTGAAATTGCTAAGGAATTTAAGAATTTTGGTAGACTCAAGCCTGACGGTGTGGTAATTCGGAACCGAAAGGTGCATTTCCTTCTCCTTCTTTCAAACTTTATGCTTGAATTTTTGCTGAAATGCAACTACACTAATACATATGACACATGACCAGGACAACATTGGTATTTGCTATGCATTTGTTGAATATGAAGACATATCTGGTGTTCAGAATGCAATCAAGGTCTGTATACATCTCTGAGAACTTCTGGGCAGCGCATTAACTTCTAAATTTTTTATAATAATTTAATTTTCGAAGTAATTATTATGTTTCCATGTACTAACTACTCTTTACATATCTTCCTGTCACGAATCATTTTTATCTGTTGGGGAGAGGAACAGATAAATGGATGACTATTCTTCTTTCTAGCCCTGTCTAAATTTGCATTAGATCTTATGTTGCTTTTTGTGGATCTCCTTGTTATTGTCTGATTGTTTGAGGTCCTTGTCCCATATGATTTTGCTCCTTGACTATTGTTCATTGTTGAAATTATTGGTTTGGTCTTAGATTTGGTAGAAACACGATTACTGATTAACTATGCTAAAGAAAATTGAATAGCTTTATAAAATAGAAAAGAGTAGGATAAAGTAATTGAAGCAATAACTTGAAAGACACAATGTGGTTTAAAGCAGTGAACTGCACTTGTTGACAGTGGAGAACTAGAAATGCACAGCAATGGGTATTAGGCACCCAATAGATCCGTATCTTAACTGTTAACTGCACAAGCATGTCTCAAATCATGCAGTTTTGAATTTTTATTTTTTTTAAGTTAATTAAAAAATGGAGTACAAAAAAATAAGAGAATTAAAAAAATGGATTTTTCAGGGGAATGAAAATCAAAAGATTAGATTTACTTCTAAATTGATATGTCTTGTTGATCCATATGAAATAATGCGCACTTACCTTTAAAAAGAAAAAAGAAAAAAAATTAAAAATTTGAGAAATTATCTCAAATATACTCCCATGCTACATCCACAACAAGATGTGTAATATGGTGGTATATTTTATTTTACCTATCAAACAAACTTTGAACATTTGTTGACTTTAATAATGTGATGCAATTGGTACAGAGTTTGTTTTATTGTTGACAGGCTTGAAACTATAGTGTTGTGGTGGACACCTTGGTATTCGTGATTGGTATATTGGCTGGTGTTGATGGTATGCATAGGTTTCAGATGAAAACTTAAATTTTCAGGAAATGTGTTTCTGCTGATTTTTAGCAGTTTTGGATGAAAATTTTGAACCAATCAGTTCTAGGACCTCTGCATCCAGAATCCAATTCTCAAGTTCACATTATCTATTCTGCTGGTGGCATTTAACTATAGCTATTCTCCTGCACTGATTTTTCCAAGTTTGAGATTTGGTAACTTTTCCAACAAAAGTTTCATGTTTTTGATACTAATTTACTATGGTACTTTGATCATGCTTGGTTGTTGTATTAAACTGGCCTTGTGTTCTCTTGATTTCTGTATAGGCATCTACCGTACAGATTGCGGGACGACAAGTACACATTGAGGAACGGAGAGCAAACAGCAACAACCTATCTCGAGGAGGAAGTATGTACTTTATTCCCCTCAATTTTATCAATGTCTATGAAGTTTGCCTAAATTCTCTTATATTTAATGTAGTGTCTCAATGATAGGAGTATTCTTTTAACGTTGCATCATTTTAAGTTATAATGATCTCATCCTGTATTCTGGTGGCACTACTGTAGCATATAGCCTTTAGATAAAGTTTTTTCTGGTTCAAACCGATTAGATTTTGCTTTACAGGAATTCATATCCATGAATTCCTCATTAGTGCGTACTTGTTTGACCCCTGCCTTGAAGAGTATGATTTGGCATTGATAGTCAAATTTTAAGCCAATATAAAATTTCTATCACAAAAGAAAAAAGGATGGCGCAGAATTCAAGGTGGATGCTAGATTATGTTTATTGATGAACTCTTTGAGTAGGGATCCTGGATGCTGCCCATACAAAAAACTTAAGCTGGTTAGATCATTTTGTTCTGTTCTTTTTGACATTGCAAGAAACTATTTAGCCTGTTAGTTTTAAATGTTTTGATATTTATACTTGGATCAGCCTCATCAGGAAATTAGTCTAATTTTTGTTTAAAGATTGCTATTGCATAAGATACATTATTCATCCTCATTCGGTAGCTTTATATCCCTATCTAGCTTCATGTAAGTCTAAAGCAGAGAGCATTTTCTCAGGAGTAGCCAAGGTTGCTTAACTAAATTGTGTGATATTCCTGTATCATTCGACTCCATGATGGGATTTCTTTCTCCACCAGCCTTTTGAATCTCTTCTAATATCCGATAGCGCCTAAAATAAATTAAACCCATTCTTCCTATATTTCTCAATGATATCTGATGATCAAGACAGTTCTCAAATTAGAATCATGATGTGGAGGAGAATTTGACCGTGTTCTAGTCCTGCTGCCAGCTTGTTGTGATCTTGTCTTGACAACAACTATGCTGCTTCACTCTGGGAGGACATACTATGTATTCATATTGCTTATTATGATGTAAATATGGAGACAGATCTGCACAGAATGTGAATCACTTTACTGTTTGCAAGATATGCTAAATGAGACCAAAAGTATGCACATACCATCTGTGGGTTTTTATCATTCTCTCAGGGAAGATAGATTCTAACCCAGCACTTTCCTAGATCTGGATTGTTTTCTTCTGTTAGATTTTGCATAGTTTTTCTTTACTACATTACTTGCCGCTGACTGATGAATAATGGTAATCTGTAATAAAATATTCCTGTAAACTTTGCTCCTCCCTGTGGGTATGCCTACTATGATATAAACATTGGCTCTTGAAATATTTGACCTTTGTTCAGTTACTATAGCATCATAGGGCAACCAATTCTTCCATGTTGCTTTCAAATGCTCTTTCTTGTAATTCTGTTCTGATTGATTCTTCCTGAACAGGAAGAGGTAGAGGCAGGGGGAGCTACCAGTCAGAGGCACCAAGGGGGCGATATGGTGCTCGGACGTTTGGTAGGGGAAATGGTCAAGATGGAGGTGACCGAGACTATAACAGACCAAGAGGAAATGGTTTCTATCGGCCTAGTGCGCGACAAGACAGAGGGTTCTCAGGAAACCAAGTATCAAGAGACAGTCTGAACATATCAGAGTTGTCAACTTAGACCTTCCTGTTAACGCGGTTTTTTGGGCCAAGTTCCCTCACCTGAGCACATTCACCTTTTATTGCCATGAACTTCAATATTGATATTTTTACAATGCTTCAGTTAGATGCGTTGGGAAGAGGCAACACATCTTTTTTGGGGTTTTCTTAGTGCTTTATTTTCCTAATTAAAGAGGGAATGTTTTTGCAATTTTGGGCCTTCCATGTCTGAGGTCAAATTTATAATTGTCCTGTTCTGTCTGATGAAGTCCTGAGTTGGATATATAAATTTTATTTATGCTAATTTTAAATTCAATGTTATAACATTTCAAGTTTTTTGGTCCTGAGCCAGCTAGTTTTGAGTTGTCAAATTCCCAGAAGAAACATGCCTCAATAACAACCCAACCCCCCAACCCATGGTGGTTCTTTGGAGACTTTGGACATCTTATATTGGCACTATGTAGGAAATCTTCTCTTGGGGTGTATATACCAAGCTAGGATTAGTTTAACCTGTATGAAAGGTTGGACTTTGGAGAGCCCAACCAGACCTAATCCAAATTGTATGCAAATAATTGGGAAAGAGCGCTCTTACCTTTTGCTCAATTATACAGCTCAGCTGCAGCGTGCCCCTTGATTTGATCGAACACGAGAGTTGGAATTTGCTCTGTTCTCGTGTGCTTCATGAAGTGTTTAATAGCTGATTTGAAGTTGCATTGCAGCCTAACTCTGCAGAGGATCAGAGTACAATGTGCTGTACGCGAATAGCAGGGGCTCATAACAGAAGTCAGCATGGTCACAGAAATGGTAATGTGACAGAAGAACCTTGTGATCCAGTCCTCCAGCACCTAAGATTGTGCAATGGATCTTTCAAAAGCATATTAACTATTACAACAGCAGCAGCAATCATCAGTTGGATTTGCGGGCTATCAATTTATCAGTTGGAGATTTTCCCAGAATCATCAAAGGCCCTTCGGAGTTAATCCTCATGCCTTCTCGAAGTTAATCCAACAAAATTTCAAAGATGAGAAGGCTGAAGCAGTTGATGCAACTCTGGCCAGAAGAAGAGCTGGAGTTTCTCCTTTAGTTGGCAAATTGGGTGGGGCCCCATCATAGTTCCCTTGCAAGGAGATGACTCTCTCATTCAAGTTTTGTGCATGCACAGAATAGGTAAAGAATGAGGCAACAATAACAAGAGGAATGACTTATATTTATAGCAAAAACGAAGAAATTGAAAACAATTAATGCAGGGAATTAAGTGCAAGCCATAGGTTTTCAGGAACTCAGAAGTATTATAGCATTCTCCCCTGAAAAGAACAGCTAACTTTGGAAAATTAGAATCCAAGCAATGTCACAGAGCACTCTTGCTCCCCTTGTCATAATACTTGTATGCTAATAATACAAGGCTAGGACGCAAGTAAACATGATGACATCTTAGCCAATAACAACACAACTAGGTAAGCATGTGTTATAAGGCAAGTGGCCATGTGGTTGTGTAGGCCCTGGACACAACCCACACGTGACCGGGCTTCTAAGTTTGGATGGATTGCAAGATTCCCATTGATAGAATTCTTTTTATGAGTGTAGAGTGCCGTCCTATATGTTTGAAAGGTTGTGGCTCATTGGGTGGGTTCATGTAGCTCCTCAACGGTGCTTGTTCACTCCCATGGAATGGCTTGCTTTGCCTGCAAATGTTTAATGCACAGCTTACACATGACACCTATTAAGAAGTACGACCAAAGAAACCACCTGACTTGGCACTCAACATCCAAGAACCAAATCATGGAGGGCTGAGGTTCATAACACCCTGCATCTCATCTATGATTTCATTTCTTTGCAATAATTGGAAGCTACCAAAATGATGATGGGACTATGCATTTCTAACTTTACTCATTCAAACCTACTGAAAATATGCCTCCTTAGGTAGTTCCACAACATGAGAGAGACCCTGATGAGAGTCATACATGTATGCCCATCCTATTTGAATGTAATGTACTTCACCCCTCACTCTCAAGAAACCTTAATCTGATTCCACCCTGTAAAAGAAAATACATGATTTTGAATTACTAGTATCACTTCTTTTATTCCAAAAATACTCCCACCCAGTGTGGGGAACCCATAAAAACATTTTACATTCTTCACTTTCAGAAATTTCTGCCCATATCTGATTGTGTATGAACAGATGTTTTATTTTATTAAATCTGGAACAGGTTAGAAGCACAGCCTGAAACACTACTAGATAGTTTTCAGTCTTCTGACCGAGGGCAGGGAATGGTTTTCCCAATTTTAGCACTTATGCGGGATTAGTGGTTGAATATTAGTTCAGCCGAGTTAGGCATTTGTAGAAGTAGCGGCTTCATGGAAAAGGGACACCTGGATGTGATCCTGCATTGATGCATTCTTTTCCTCTTCCTCTTCCTCTTCCTCCTCCTCTGTTTCCCAGAGGAAATGGGCATATGCTGCAAGTACATGACTGAACACAGAAAATAGGCCAAATAATTAGGAATTGTAGGTATATAAGTTCACAACTTCCTCAAGAACAGTAATATAGAATCTGCTAAAGAGAGTCCATAGTCTGATTAATATGGGATATGCACCTAAATTTGGGAAGTGGGTTCCAGTGTAGGGAGGAGACTTTCCTGGGAACATGGATCCTCCAACATTACCAAAACCCCCATTCTCAGTTGCATTCACAAGTTAATTGATTTCTCTGAAGAGATGTCTATGATCATCCAATATATGATGGATTCTAGCAAAAAAACGAATGTCCTCAGTATGCCAAGTGTGCAGCGTGACCCTTACAGGACCATAACTTTGGTTTGCAGTAGGGACTTTTTTTTTTTTTTTTTTTTTTTTTTTTCCTTTTTCATATTTGATATGCTTTTATTAAGTAAAAGTTTGTACCTATCTCCTGGAGTAGCTTGGACTGCTCGCTCAAAATAAGACAAGGCTTTATCTCGATCATGATGAAGTTCCCATGCTAGTTTAGCATACTGTGACATGATTTCACCGTCTCCAGGATCAGCTAGTATAGCACGAGAGTAGTATTCCTCGGCTTGCTGGAGTTCTCCCTTTGTTTGCCATTCAAACAGGTGTGGTTAGCCAAGTAAACAAAAGAATGATCCAACATACATCAAATGGACTGACATGATCTGGCACGTTTGCTTTAATTATGAGCTCAATCAGCAATATTGAAAGAGAAGCTCCATAGATGGTACAGTCTCATTTTTTAAACAATCATCTATAACAAAGGTTCTTTATCATGGAGAATATTCTCATTTAGAAGCTGCCTATTTTAAGGCAAAGGATTTGTCATGTAGGTTTATCATGGAGATAACTCTACATTAAAACTCAAGAATTGGTTTGTCATGTAGGTTTATTTTACCTTCTTTGTACAAAAGCATTTAAAAACTATGACAGCTAAGCATTAGAAAAGATAGGGCAGGATATGGAGATCTTACCTGAAACAAAAATTGAGCATAATTCCTTAGGAACAAGGGGTTGCAAGGATGATCTTCAACCATCTTCTTGTAATGCTCCTCCACTTTGCTGATCTCACTGGCGTTGATTGAACTAAAATCGACACAACTAGCACTACCACAAGCTGCCACATCAATTCCAAGACCAGCTGCAGGATGCAAAGAAGGGCTTGCTGGTTTGTTTTCATCTTCCTGATCCAAGTTGTGAAATTCACTCAGGCCTTCCTGTTTGTCAATATGTGATTCATGAAAGATTAATGTTAGTGGCTTTCCAACAATATATATTGTAATTAAACATTCACAAAAGACACCACTCTTGGAAAAGCACCTCCACATGTCCTTGTTCTGCAGTATCATCTTCCCCCTCATCCTCTATGTCCCAGAGGAAACTGGCATATGCTGCAAGAACATGGCTGAAACAAGAAGTGAAAGACCGGTTAACTTTTCAGATGTTTTGGATACATGTCTTAGAGCCATGTTGATAAGGCTAGACAATGTTTTCTTTCCAACAATCTGTAATAAATCATTATAGAATAATGCGGCATAGAAATCAAACCAACCCAGTGAAAAGGCTTATCAGGCCAGTGAATGGGACAAATATACGAGAGTTTGTTCTAAAAAATGTAAGAAGAATGGGAAGAAAGTATTCACCTATCTTCAGAAGCAACCTTGGCAGCACGTTCAAAGTAACTCAAAGCTCTAGCTTGGTCACGATGGACATCCCAAATCAATTTAGCATATTGCATCAATATTTCTCCATCTTGAGGATCTGCTAGCGTGGCACGTAAGTAGTATTCCTCAGCTCTTTGAAGGTCTCCTTTGGACTATCAGTGAAAATTTAGAATATGTTATATGAGGAAGGTTCATTCTTACTCATCAAACAAATCAAATTAAGCATTTTATTCACACACGCATACACAGAGAAAGGTACTCAGGAGAAAACAACCACCAAGAATATTGACTAGCGTACAATCATTACTTGAAGGCTGATCTCCCCATATATCTTCAATTAAGTGCTGGCAGCCCAGAAAATACAGTCAATGGGATGTTAAACTTTCCCTTTATTCCATTAGAGAAACTGGAATTGGGTGTTACTCTTCTAGGATCCCCATCCTAGAAGCAGCCTCTCAACCCAAATCCATTCAACTGATAGCCCTATGAATTGGTGTTGTTATAATTGAGCTCGATGGCTTCCTGCCCCACTACCTGACTGACCAGTGTAGAAGAAAGCAGAGAAAGTATGGATAAAGCTCACCTGCAGAAGCTGAGCATAGTTTCTCAGAAACAGAGGGTTGCAAGGATCTGCATTAACCATCCTCCTATAATACTCCTCCACATCGCCACTCTCATCAAAATCTGCAGCTGCAAAGTCAACACGACCACCACCAAACCCAGCACCATCCATCCCAAGCCCTGTAGCAAGATACATGACAGGACTAACCGGCTCAACTCCATCTTCAACACCCAACTTCTGAAAACCATTCACATCTTCTTCTTCCTCCTCTTCCTCAATCAGCCCCATAGTCTTCCTCCCAAAGCTGAATTCACCACTGGCTGTACCTCTAATACTCTCTCCAATTGTAATAGTTCTCTCCAACACGAATGCCTCTCCCTCTATCTCTTCTTGCTGACTCCCTTCTTCACCTTCAACCCCTTGTGTCGAATTATATATAGAGAAAGACGGGATCGTCTCCAACATTGCTTTGTGGGTTTTATCAAAATACTTCTTGGATGTATTTGATTTTGATCTACGGAACTCTTCTAAATCAAAAGAGCTATGGGCCAAACCCTCCAAGTTTCCCTCAGACCGTGCCCTCCGAAAGCCTCTGGGGCGAATACTACTATTGGGTTCCTGATCAAAGGAGTGGGGGACTGGAGATGAGTTGCCGGAGAATAAGTGGAAGCTGAGGTGCCCACTGTGAGAGAAGGTGATTTTGGCGGTGGGGTTGCCGTGGTTGCTACTCTCAGAGTCTCTGCTGGGACTGTCAGAGAAAGGTGAGAGGAGGGTGGTTCCAAGAATTGGGGTTGACGAACTTCTCAGTAGCATTTCGTACAAGCTTTAATGGAGATCTTCTGCTTGCTTCAAATCGTTGAAGCTCCGATCTGGAAACTTGAAGAGGCCAAACAAATAATTTAATAATTAAGACTACATTTTCATAAAAAAATATCTATTATTGCCTTCAATTCTTGACCTATTCGTATTAAATTGTAACAATTAAAAATTAAAATGAAGGAAAAAAAAAAAAAAAGGCTACTTTTTTAGCAAGATGAATGTGACTCCTTTTCCCTCGCATTAAAATCAGTCTCCTTTGAGTGTTTTCTAAAGTTAGTTTGCATGTGCTCCGTGTGATATTGCCTCTAAAGCTTTCATTTTACTATAAAGCAACTCTCTCTTTCTCTCTCTAGGAAGGCACGTGTGATTGCAGGGACATGACGTGGCTTATCCAGATTCACTGCAGCCGCCACGCGGCGACGTGCGTGGTCATGGGAACACTGCAAATCCAAGGGTGGCCCATACTGGGGCATGGCCCCTCTCACCATGATTCAGGCCCATTTGTTTCTACGCTCACAACCACCATTGAACAAAATGAGAGAACAAAGCAACCGTAGTCGTGGTGAAGAGGTCGTTTAGGCCCATGGGTTTTGGTTGGGCCTCACATTGTGCTTCTATTTGACATAGATTGAAGCCTACAAAGTTTGATTCATTTCACCAATACAATTCAAATCTGACATATTTTTTTTGTAGGTTGAGCATAATCATAGTTGAGATAAATTTATACATAACCCATTTAATAAACAAATTTTTTAATCAACCTTTATAATAAGATTTTAGTCCAAATTAAATCCGTAATTGATTAAGAATGCGTTTAGGAGTGATTTTAGAAAGTGTTTTTAACATTTTTAACACTTGAACGATAAAGATTTTCAAGGATTAAAAATATTAAAAATGTTTTTTAAAATTACTACCAAACGGATTGTAATTAAAATTTAATTTTGATTAAGTACATCAATTGAATTATAAATATATTAGTTTTAGAGGTTAATCATATTGTGTCAAATATGATTTAATTTAATTTGATTATTAAATAAATTATATGATGTGTTACTTATTTAATAATTAAATTACATTTTTAATTCGCAATTACGGGTTTTTACCAGACATGAACACACGCTATGAAACAACACGAATATTAAAGGTATTCACTAGCATATGAAATGTCAGCTTGCAATATGTTTAAGCATTGATAACGTTATTTAATTGTATGGGCATTTCCTTCCACCACTAGTTAATAAGAGATCGTAATTGGCGGTGTAAGGGATTATTATTCATTCATATATTTAGGAGGTAGAGGTGGAGGGAAAGATAATTGACCAAAAACACAGAGGGAGAGAGGGAGGGAGGGAGGGAAGAGTGATGTGACAAGTGTTGTAACGCAGCTGGGTCCATGGGAAACGGCCACATCGACGGAGGACCGTCGACTCAGACATTCCGAAACCCCAAGAATAGCAAAATCCCAATGGATTACTCCCCCATATATCACAAATTCCCCTCCTACACCTTTCTCCTACCAAGTCCCAACCTATTTCCATCTCTGGGTTCCACCGTCGTCCTTCTCTCGGACGGACGGCGAGTGGGCTCAATTAACTCCGCCACAACCCAGTCGCCACTCACTTTTTATTCTACAATGTCTCGCCTACGTCCTTTGCAGCTCCTCGAAATCAATCTCATCTCCGCCCAGGACTTGGCCCCCGTCGGACGAGCCATGCGCACTTATGCGATCGCTTGGGTCCATCCCGATCGGAAACTCTCCACCCGCATCGACTCCACCGGCCACAACAGTCCCACCTGGAACGACAAGTTCGTCTTCCGGGTCGACGACGAATTCCTCAGGGCCGACACCTCCGCCGTCATGATCGACATCTATTCCCAGCATTGGTTCCGCGACTATCACGTGGGCACCGTCCGGATTCTTGTAGGGAACCTTATTCCGCCGTCGGTGCGGCCGGGCCACCGCACCCAAATGGGCATGCGGTTCATGGCGCTCCAAGTGAGGCGGTCGTCGGGCCGGCCGCAGGGGCTTTTGAACATTGGTGTGGCGCTGCTTGACAGCTCCATGAGGAGCATGCCTCTTTACAGTCAACTCAGCGCCTCGGCCGTTGGGTTTCATGATTTGGTAGGAGAGGATGACCCAAAAAAAATAAACAACAATAATAATCAAAATCCGCCCTGCGAAAAGATAGTGCTCCGACGTAGCAAAAGCGAACGCAGTGACCGCCTGGTTAGCGAGGCAGAGTTTTCCGATTTTCCTGCGTCGTCTGTCAATGGCTCAGAAGTGAGCGGGCCACGAAAAAAGAATAAGACAAGCGGAAAAGCGAGTTCGGTGATAAGCGGATCGAAGGAAGGAGGGCGAAGTAAAGGGAAGGTGAAGAGTGGAAAAGCGAGTTCAGTGATTAGCGGGTCAGAGTTTGTGGATATCCTGAAGAAGAAGTCTGGTGCAAAAGGCAGTTCAATGCTAAATGGGTCTGAAGTGAGTTACCCAGCGATCAAAAGCAAAGGCAGTTTTTTGTCAGCGGGCAGCTCTGATTTAGGGGAACCCCTGATGAAGAAGACAAATGGGAAAGCCGATTCGTTAATCAACAGCTCGGAGGGTGGGGAATTCACCAAAGGAAAGGCGGGAACCAAATTTATCGGGTTCGACTTCGGATCAAAAGCAACTCCAAAAACGTCCGGATTAGAGTTCTGGGGCCCAGGGAAAGGAGGGTTAAGATCCTTCAAGCTCAACGATTACGGAGGCCCCAAGAACATCACAACCGGATCCATGTTGTCGGAGTCAGAGGTGGGGCCATCGCCGTCGGAGGTGGCAGCAGCCATCGCCCACGATAGATGCCGGCAGGCGGAGGATGGCAACAACTCCGCACTGGACGGATGGAGCTTGAACAGCAGCGAGGAAGGTTTGCGGTCGAAGCTACAGAGGTGGCGGACGGAGCTGCCGCCGCTGTACGACAGAGGGGCTTACGGGATTTACAGAACCCCAGGCGGACACGTCCGGAGACACACGGAGGGTGATGACCCAGACGGAAGCGGATTGTTTTCGTGCTTTGGGAACATATGCGGGTACGAGTGCTCCATAGTATGCGGAGGCAACCCTAACCCTTCCTCCAGGAGGAAGCAATCCAGTAGCATTCGACCCCATTACAGCACTTCTCTAGGCTCTCCCACAATCTCCAACTCTTAGCCCCTCCTCTTTCCAATTTTCCTTTTTCCTTCTCAATTTTTTTAGGACACCCCACTGGAGTGAGCACCTGCCTTCAAAGTGAGGGACCCTGGACTGGGTTTTGGTTAGCTTCTTGTTTTGTATTCTTATTTTTTTTTATTTTTTCATTTTTGTTTTCAATCATTCTTTGTCTCATTTTCTGTTTGGCCCACGAGAAAATGATTCCCAAGATGGAAACCCAACGGCTAGAATGAGTCCATGGTTGGTGGCTGTAGAATCTTTCGTCTCTATGAAAATATTTTTTCAATTTTATCATGTGTTTTACTTGTGGTCATTCGGTCTCGCCCCTCTATATCTTTGTTCTTTCTCCTCTTTGGGATTGCTTTACTTTTACCATATATTTGGTTTGTGATAAAAAAAAATTAAAGAGGTTTTTTATTTTTTAATATTTGATTTGTTTTATAAAAAATAAAAAAATTAATATAATTAAAATTAGTTTCAAACTTAAAATATTATTTTTATTCTAATTTATTTTTATTTTTACAAATAGAAAAACAAAACCATAATTAGGATAAGAATTAAAAGTTTAAGCACCGATGAATATACTTTGGGATAAGAATTTAAAAATATTAATTAGGCTCCAATTTATTAATTATTTTTGAAGAAATTATTAAATTAATTAAGTTTAAGGTTCATATTAGTTGTGGTAGATATGCTAACCAAAAATTTGATTGAAGCCCAATCCATGGGCCAGCCCGTCTAACGAGGTGTAGACCTGGGCCCTAAGTAAGGGCCTGTGAGGGAAGGAGCATTACTTTCATTCCTTGTGTTGGGTTAGTTTAACGTATCCATCAAACCACATTATAGTGGATTATTTCTAATTATTGTCCATTTAAAAGTATAATTATTAGGTTTCACTTGGGGAGTTAATGATTTGTTTGAAATCATATTGTTATGTACGGGTTAATTTCCATATTATATATACATATATATATATATATATATATATATACAGGCCGTTGGTATGACTTACTCACCTCTTCTAATACTAATCAATCCCTTGTACAAGAACCTCAAAATAAAACTATGGCAACTAATTCACAATTTCCTTGCATAAATACTTGTTTACAAAAATTAGGCTTTATCAATAATTTCAAATTTTGACTAAATAGACAAAAAGGTCTCACTATATTATTGGTTTGGTACTAAAGTTGATAGCCTTCGATGAGTGAGGCCTATTTCGTAATTGTTTTTCAGAATAGGTTTTAAAAACATTTTTTTTATTTTATAATATTTTATAGAATAAAAATTTACTTGAAAATTTGAAATATTTTTAACATATTTTCAAAAATCAGGTAAAAACAACTAAAAAATATTCTATTTTTTATTTTTGAGAATTGAAAACACCTTATTTTTTGTTTTTGAGAATAGAAAATAGAAAATAGGTTTTTAGTAATTAAACCTGTTTTTCATTTTTTTTTTAAATAAAAAATTAATCTAGCAAAACAGTTGTCAACTCAGGCCCTAAATTTTTATTAACAACTTTGATGAATTCAAGGGGATTTAATAAATGAGGAAGATTTGTCATTTCTTAATCACGAGGAGGTATTTGTAAACTTTTTGAACATGATTTTTCATGAAATGATTTTCTTTTACAATTTTTTTATTTATTATTTCTTCTTTTTGAAGGCTTTAAAAATCAATTTTATAACTTAAGAACCGTGATTTTTCAATTTTTTTAAAAACTTTTTATAATTCTTTTCATATACCAATTTTTACCAAAATTGGAAGATAAGTATGTGTAAAGACACTTTCATTCTACTCAATGAGATTAATCGGGTCGTTCAGTATATATTTCAAGTCTTATTATTTTATACGTTAATTTAATCTTATTATTTTATATCGATGAATAATTTTTTTAATTTGATATGATGTATATTTCTCGGTCCAACTTTAATGATTCAGGTTATATTTTTCAATAGATATGGTGTTGATAAGCTACAATATTATTATTGAGATAGATGTTGATGGATTAGTGGTGTGGTTGTGATGAATGAGCAATAAAAGGAAAAGGAGAAGGTAGGAGGGGAGGGGGCGTGAAGAGACACAATGATAGAGCGTATCCAAACATTTCACCCTCTAATTATTACCAATATCCCATTCTTTTATTATTTACATAATATATCATGCTTCCGTACTCCTTTTGTCGCACAATATCCCACATTTCCCCACGCGCTCCTCCCGTCTTTCAAAAAGTGGACGATTAAATGTTGACGTGAAAAACATATTTAATTGAAATATTTAGGTTACCTTTGGTTTCCAAAGATGATAAGAAAAAAAATATATATATTAAAGAAAATGATTTTTTTTTATATATGATTTTATTATGAAAAAAAAAAATTATATAATTGAAATTTATTAAAAATTTATGTATATATATTTAAATTATTTAATTTTTATATAATAAAGGAAAATAAGTAAATAAAATTTAAAAAATATATAAAAATAATTTATTTTTTTATCCTTATATTTTTTCTCAAAATTTTCAAAAATCAGATATAACCTTAATATTTTTATCCTAAATAGTGTTTAATTATCAAGAATTAATAGAAGTATCTATATTGATCAAAATTGCATAAATAACAAAAATTGAACAAAGTGATGCAAAAATGATGGATGGAATTATGAGAAATAATAAGACAATTAATAATATAAACATTAAATTATTTTTAATTATATATTTATATATATATAAGGCATGACTGAAAATTTAGTTTGGCGGTAAGAGCACTTGTTTTTAAGAAAGGCGAGATTGGCTTCTTCATGTTCATTTCAAATCCTCTATACCACCAAGAAATCATGGGTCTCTCTAATAGATTTTTTAAAAAATATATTTTTTTAAAAAAATGATTCTTGATTATTTTTATGAACAAAATTTTATTTAAAAGATGAAATATGAAAAATAATTTTATCCATAAGAGTATTACATTTTTATGTATAACATAATTTTTTTTTAACACTTTCTTTGTCTGCATTCCATAAAAAATAATTAAAAATAATTAAAATTTATTTTTAAAAATAACTTATTTTAAAATTAAATTATTAAAATATTATTTCCTATCAAAAGTAAGCAATAAGTGTTTTCTAAATTAAGAAACTATTTTCTATTCTAAGGTATAAAAAAGTGTTTTCAAGAATAGTTAACCATGTTTTTAAGACTTCAAAACCATGAACAAAAGCAGCCTTGACTTTTCATGCTTCCCTTGTTTGTCCTTCACTTTTAAAAATAGCTCCTTTCGCAAGCCCCTTAAAGAGTGGCTTCCTTTTCAAAAATACCATTTTCAACTACTTTATAAACAATCTAATTTGCTAAATGCACCTATTTTTATTTTTTATTTTTTTTAATTATATCTTTCATAAAAAGTTTCTTAAATTGTTAATTTTTTAAACAAATACTAAAATTATGTTATCTAATAAAAACAAATAATAATATTTTTAAAAACTTATAATATTTTACAAATTCACTCAAATTTTAATTTAATTTAAAATAAAATAAATATTTATACAAATATATATAATTTTTTTAAATTAGTAATATAATGAAAAATTTCATAAATAATGATGGTTAAAGGGGTTAAAATAACCCTCATATTTGCAAGAATAACCCACTTGTCAAAAAAAAAAAAAAAAAAAAAAATTGTTGATTGAGACAAAAATACTATGCCTTTTATTTTCCTCCAACACTAACAACTTTTCCTTTTCTACTTCATTTACAAAATAAACTCTTAATTTTCTTCTTCTACTTCATTATCTTCCTTTGGTGTGCAGAATAGAAAACTCATCTTTTCTTTAGAAACCCTAGAAGATTTCTTGTTTATCATTCTCAAACTTTAGAAAATTTCACCTCTCATCCTCTGTTTCATTCCCAATTCCTAAAAAAAATCTTATTATATTTTTGTCAAGTTATCTCATATTGTATCTTCAAGCACGAAGGAAAAAAAGAGTTCGTTGAAGAGTGATAAGAGAAAAAAGTTTAAAATGGTGACAAAAAAGTAAAAATCCCAATTGTGGACAAAAGAGGAAAGTGAGGAAAAATCCTAATTACCAATAGAAGAGAGAAGTGAATTTGCTAAATCAGTGAGTGTAGCCTTCACATTTTATAAATTATTGGAATTTTTAGAGTTGTTATACAATAGTATTTGAGTAGGGTTAGGTTTATTAGTTACATGTTTTTAAAAATTTAGGAACTATTGAAGTATATTCAAAATATAAAATTGTTATATTTATAATTTTTTTTTAGTTCTCCATTGTTATTAGTTATGTATTTGGAGTGAATAAATTTAGGTTTGTTAGCTGATATTTAAAAATATTTGGGAACTATTAAAGTGTGTTGAAAAATAATAGATTGCATATTAATATTGTTTTAGTTTAGAGTGAATTAAATATATTCAATATATTAGTGTCTAATTAGGGATTAGTTTTTAGAGAATTTATGAAATTTTAGGGTTTTTTGAACTTTTAGGGATGTTATGCAATGGTGATAGGGTTAGATTTGTTAGTTAATGCTTTTAAAATTTTGGGAACTACTAGAGTGTGTCCAAAATAATAATTTCTATTAGATTAATCAATTATTGTATAATATTTATAATTTTGTATTAAATATTTAATAACTTGATTTTATTTAATTTATAAACTACTAGTCCCTTGACATGTTTTATAGTTAAAATACCAATAGAAGAGCACTTCTCATAAAATGTTGCATGTCTATCAAACCTAATTGTAATAGGGAATATTAAAAAGAAGCTCAATAAGGAACAATTAGAGATGTTCAAGAATTCTTGCTTTGAATATTTTTTGTTTATGCCAAAACTTAAATTTTCAGCTCAAATTGTGCACCACATGTTTATTACGTCAATGTCTTATAAAGAAGGATGATGAAATGTGGTTTTTAGTAAACTCGAAGGGATTAAGATTTGGTTAAAATGAGTTTGGATTGATCACTAGTTTAAGTTTTGGTCTCATCCCTCAACATAATCAAATATCATTTAGAATAAATGATGCTTATTTTAATGGTGAAAACAAAGTGGGTAATGATCATTTGGAGAAAGTTTTTCTTTCTTTTGGTGAAGTGAAAAAAAAAAAAAAAAAAAGCAAAAGAAAAAGCTTGATGATCTTAACGATGAAGACATGGTGAAGTTAGCCTTATTGTACTTTCTCAAGCATGTTTTACTTGGGAAAGAAGGGAAAAATTTAATAGACATGCAATGTATTGTTCTTATTGATTGTTTGGAAGTTTTTAATAAGTATCCATAAGGTAAGATTTGTTATGAAAGAACATTTTTTAGGTTGCAACGGGCCTTGGAGAAATGGGTGTTAAAATACTAAGGTAAGAAGCAACAAAAGGACAATATGGCATAAGAGGCATCTAGTCTAGTTGGATTTCCATATGTCTTCCGGGTTTGGGTGTATGAGGCTATTCTGATTATCGAAATGAAATATGATAATCATGTTGTTGAGAGTTGCCCACAAATATCAAATTGGAATGTTACTTCCACATCGAGGTTCACCGAGCTCTAACAAATTTTTTTAGACTCCAATGTGAGTAATTTTTTTACCTTATATTTTGATAGTGTTGTTGCTTACATACTTGTATATGTTTATGTTTATTGATTAAATTACTTAACTTGAATTCTATAGTTATCCTTGTGTTCGCTACTTAAACTTACTTATGAGGAATGTCAACAAGATTATTACAAGTATTTGAATAAGTTAGAGTAAGTGGATGGTGCTCTTTCAGAAGTTTTAAGCCAATTAACAACCCCATAACATGATACTATGGGTGGCCTAAAAAATGAAGTGACGCAGTCGAAGCTAATGCATATACTGTTGCTACGATAAAAAAGAAGAAGAAAGATGATCATTCTATCCCACCTTCAGTTGAGGTAACTTCACTATCATACATTTATTTATAAATTTCATTTTTAATATTTCAATTGCCAAAGTTTAGGTGAATATTCAAATTAAAAACTTAACCTCGGTTAAGTTATTCATCAATGAAAACTTAACCATAGCCAAGTCAAGGTGGATACTTTGATGAACATAACTTAATTATCATAAGTACACATCAATTTTGTAATCTTAATTATAATATAGTCATGCCCCATTTTTGTTTTTTTTTTTTTTAAATTATGATTGTAATTTTGGTGTACAATGATGTATGATGAGTTGAAGTTTCATTTGTTTATAACATGTGTAGAATCTATGGATAGAGTTCATGAAGCATATAGAAAGATCTTAATCAAATTTCAATTATCTAAAGAGAGAATTGAAGGAAGTGAACACAAAGATAGACGACTTAAGACAATTTTTATTGGATGTTAATGATATATTTAATGAATTTTATATTTTATTGAATCAAATTATATGTTGTGTTTTTGTATTTGTGCTATCTTATGGTATGGTGCATATATGATTTTAGGTAAAATGAGCCATGTGCTACAAATAATACAAGATTTTCAAAATTTGGTCCAAGGGGAAAATATATTAGTATGAACTTTGATTCACTGTATGACAAGTTTAAGAGTGTCATGAAAGATAAGGAGGATAAGGACCATGACCATATTGATGTGAAGACCAATAGAAAAAATAGCAAATATTATAGCTACAGAAAACACATAATTAGGATGAAGAAAGATGATGATGTGATTCTTGATCCAGTTGTTGATATTGCCAAACTATTTGATACCCTTAGTGTATCAGACAACTTTTTGATTTATGTATTTCCAAAGCAATTGTCCCATGTTATATTTAATCGAAGGTGTGAGTTGAAAAAGTCTTATTTTTTGTAACCTCCTTTCACAAACCCACAAAAAGAAGGAAAATAAGAAAGGAGGGAGAAACCATCTGACTTTAATCCTTTGAAATCTATTTTCGAAGAAGCAAGAGAAGCCTTTCATAAGTGGTTTGAGTCTTCAACAAGGGTAATTTATTTTTAATTCAAACTTGTAATAGTTTCTTTTTGGCAAGTTCTTTGCTTGACCATGGTTTTTTGCTATATTAATACAATGAGGTCTATGGTTAATATTGATTACTTGCATGTGGACCAATAATGGTTTTAGTCACTACTTCAACATGGTTCATGACTCAAAGACACGGTTTGTAAATGTTCTTATTGTGTTTTCTTTTACTTATTAGTATATTGATATTATAATAAAATAATATAACTAATGTTTTTTTGTATATGTTGTCTAACATATTGATGTTGCTTTCTACTTTTTCTTAAGCGGAAAATAGAAAAACCCTATGCATTTTCTTAAAATTTTACCACTATAGACACAATGTTTTGGGTATATATAATTTTTTTTTTACTGTTAGCCCTTATATTACTAGATAAATTATGTTAGTTTAACTTTTTTTTTTTTTTTTGACATTTTCTTATATAGTAAAATGTTAAAGTAAGGTGGGAAAAACATGCTAAAAAATGGACTCAATTCCAAATGCAAGTAAATGATGTTCTTATTGACTATGCCAATGGGCTTCACCTAGTTCCTTCCATGAAATGGTTTGAGGCGGACATCATTTATGTCACTATTAATGTTCGAAGCATGCATTAGGTATTGGGAATAGTTCACCTTAATGGAGAATACTTGTGTATGACTCCTTGATAGACATTAATAGTGACAATTGATTGAAAAACACTATCATACCTTTAACTAAATTGTTATAGTGTATTTTGTATGTTGCATCATATTATAGGGATATTGGTGATCCTAAGAGTGACTAATAGTGGGATATTGAATGGTTGCATGATGTTCCTCAACAAGAATATGAGCAAGTAAACAAATATCTAAACTTTCATCTTATCATTTCACCTTTATATCTTATACATCAATTTTTTTTTTTTTAATGATCTTAATTTTGATTACTTGTGTTTTATGTAGTTGTGATTCTGGAATGTTCCTAATTAAATATGCAGAATACTTGATGCATGGTCATCCATTCAGCTCATTGACCAATGCCCATATGGATTGGCTTTGAGAAAAAATGGCAACCAAATTGTTCTACTTCAAAAATTTTCCCATTTAGTGGGTTTAAATTTGACTATGTAATGAGCTTGTATGTTGTTGAGGGTTGACTATTATTTTGGATGAATTTGACTTGATGCTCAAATTTATAATTTTTATAATGTAACTATAACTATGAACTTAACCATAGTTAAGTTCTTTGTTAATGTAACTCAACCACGATTAAGTTTAGGTTAATATAATGATTGTCAACTTAACCATAGTTAAGTTATTTGTTAATATAACTCAACAACTTTTAAGTTCAAGTGAAAATTATGACTGAGAACTTAGTTAAGTTCTTTGTTAATGCAACTCAATGACTGTTAAGTTTAGGTAAAAATTATGATTGTGCATTTAATAATAGTTAAGTTCTTTGTTAATGCAACTTAACCATTGTTAAGTTTAGGAGAAAATTATGACTATGAACTTGATAATGGTTTAGTTCTTTGTTAATGCAACTCAACTATTGTTAAGTTCAAGTGAAAATTATGACTATGAACTTAACTATAGTTAAGTTCTTTGTTAATACAACTCAATCATAGTTAAATTCAAGTTAATGCAATGATTGTCAACTTAACCATAGTTAAATTTAACTAATTAATTTATATGATAAAACTAAAACATTAACTTAAAATCTCAATCCATCATTTAAAAAAATTGCTTTAAGCATATACAAATAAATTAGGCCCACAAATTCCTTCACGCTCCTATACAAAAAAAATAAAAAATAAATAAAAAAAGGTGTAAATACATAGCTAAATCATCCCCAAAAAAGAGATTTTATGGTAATACTATTAAAGTGAGTGATGAACTGGTTCTAAGGAAAATTCTTGGATGTTGATATTGCTATCAATAATATTGACACAACTATATTCATCTTTAGGATGTAATGGGATTGATTATTTGCATATTTTTCAATTATGCTCATAATCACCACATCTATCACAGAATCGTGTGCACTTAACCTTTCTACCTAAACGAATTCTCTTTTTTCTTGGTCTTCCTACTGGTTGTCGACTTTTTAGTGGTAGCATAACTTTACAACAGATGTTTTCTAGAATTACCCAATCTTTATTATTTCCAGTAGGATATATAGATTTTGAGTGGAAGATATAAGTGAGTTCTTCATATAGTGTTGATAGGACAAAGTATAGCATGACATGTTTCCACATTTACATGTAGCAATAGCATGTGCACATGGAATATGGTCAAGATCAAACATCTTATAAGTGCATAAATGGGCATGTAAATTAACTTGATCACTCACCCCAACATATTTGACATTAAACTCCTAAGAGTTGATAAAGTCAACCTCATAACTTGATGACTTATTAAACCTTAAGTGTAGTTCCATGTCAGCCCATATGGTAAGCTTAGTTTTCATTGACAATGTTGTTGGCAATTTGAAAACCATTTCTAAAGTAAATTTCTCTAATCTTCAACCATTTGCACAATTGGAGTCTTTATTTTTTACTTACCATGGTGAAGTGAGGTTTTAAATTTTTAGGAAATAGAAACAAATAAAATGATAATATAAAAAATAAATTGTTAGTTGCTTACATTTTTGACATCTTTTCCTAACCAAGAAAAAAGAATAGATGAAACAATGATGAGAACTTAGACTTTTTCTCTAAAGGAAAACAAAGAGAAAGAACAACCAAATGATTGAATAAAAAAATAAGAACCTAATTTGCTATAAAATAGAAGAAAAGAGAAAGTTGTCTTAAAGGGAAAAATGAGGGTTATTTTTGTCTCAATCGGGTCATTTTTTCTACATTTTAAGGGGTGAGTTATTGTTGCAAATATGAGGGTTATTATAACCCCTTTAACCAAATAACCTTTTTTTTTTTTTTCAAAGTAATAATAATATTTTAATAGAAATTATGAAATATAGATATTAATGTTTTAATAAAGCCATAACTTGTATTTTTGTTCAAAATATATAATAATATTTTAGAAATTGATAATAGTTAATACTATTTTTTAAAATGAATTCTAAATATGTAAATAAATAAGAATTTTTCATTACATGCATATATTTACTTCCCAATAACTGAAAATATATTTTAGACCACTATGGTTTAACAAATTATGATACTAATTGACTCAATTGTGAGTTCCAAATTATTTTAAAAAATTACTAAGCTTGCTAAAAAATCCAACCCCTCTAGTTTCATTTGATTTGAAGTCCATTTGTCATGTGAGAAAATTTTAAAAAATATAATTTCTTATAGATGAGAAATTGGCATAGTCATTTTAGACTAGTTTTAGTCCATAAGATTTTGATATTAGATGACATAATTTTTATTTTTAAAAATTACTAAACCTATTAATAAAGTCAATGCATTAAATTTTGCTTGATATTTTTTTTAGTTTAAAACTTATTTTAAAAATTACTATATTCATATTAAGAATGAAATTAAGTGAGCTAGATTAAGAATGCAGTTAAGTGAACTAAACCCAAAATGCAATTAAGTGAGCTAGACTAAGAATGCAACGAAGTGAACTATACCTAAAATTCAACTAAGTGAGCTAGACTAAGAATGCAACTAAGTGAACTAAACCTAAAATGCAACTAAGTGAGATAGACTAAGAATGTAATTAAGTAAACTAAACCTAGAATGCAACTAAGTGAACTAAATTAAGGTGCAACTAAGTTCATGTTTGGGATCCATAAAAATCCCTCGACAATGAATCTCCAAAGGTGGCTAAAAAAAATAGTAAACTAAATGAGTGATAATGGACCACCATGCAATGACTACAAGACAACAAGAAGTAAATGATAACACATAAAAGAGCATGTGCTATTAGAACACAATGGAGGGTTTAGTTTATGAAGAGATTTTTTATAAGAAGATGAGTTAAACGAGTTCTATGCATGCATGTAGCTGATAAAGAGAGATATCGCACAATATGTAGCTAATTGTCAAATTTGTTAGTAAATGAAAGTGTAACCCCTAAAAGTGGCTTTATAGTCCACTTTGTAGGCTCCTGAAAAACCAAACCCCATTTTTTGCTAACACACCACTTTTTCTCTTTTTAATCACTTTAGCTTTCATTCTCACCAAACCTCAAAGACCTATCATTCTTCTTCCCACTATTGCCCTTCATTTGTTTATTTATTTATTTTTATCTCTAGATCTCCTCTACTATCCCTCACCCTCACCCATAGCTGCATTATCCCTCCATGTGGTAGCCCACATCTCTTTCCTTTGTCGATCTCATCCTCACTTCTTTTGCTTCCTATCTCTAACGCACCATCGGGTTGGCATTTGATGCACAACGCTCATCCCCATGGCATAACCAATCTTGCATCTCTCATGCCACCACGACCAACAAACATTGCTATGTGGATTTTCTTTGCGTCTCATTTTCTTATATGCTACCAGTCACGCCATCACTTGCCATGGATGCCCCTTTATTTTGATTTCATCGAGTAAGGTTTTATTTATTTATTTTAATCCTAATCTCTACAATAAAGTGTTTGTGGGCCTTGATTTAGGTTTGGTTATTGGATTAATTTAGGCCTTTGAATTTGATTAAGCTTTAGATTATAGGCTTTTGTATTAGGTTATTTGACATGGGCTTGAGATATTAATTCATTTGAGCTTAGATGATCATTTCATTTACTCATTTGGGCCATACCTTGTTTTATTTTGCATGGGTGCTGTTGATCACCGATTAAGGTCATTACTGGAGAGAGCTATATGTGCTCCACGTGTAGGGCTAACTTTCAAGGAAGAATGGAATGTTCAAGAAGCTACATTTAAAGGCACAAAACCTTAGGCAACAAGGGGAGAGGGAACAACTTTCATTTTGGAGCTACATGATATTCTCTCTTGCATTTCTTTTTTTTCTTTGTTATTTTTACAATTTTTGTATTTTGGTAAGAGAGAGCTTTTGATTTATATTGTTACTTGGAGCTGTCATTAGAGGCATAGGGAATATTTGGGTTAATCTTCCACTTGTGTACTCATCTTCTTTCCTTATTTCCCCTTATTTTTTATTAGTTCTATTTTTGTTAGTTTCTATAAATATTCTTTTAAATATGTTTATTGGTTGTGTATATTGTTGGTTATTTCATTTGTTTTCATCTTTTAATTTTATAAATTTTATATTAACATGCTAATTTGTTGTAACTTCTTGTTCATGTGTACATATGTTTGTTTAAGAGTTGTTTGTTCACTTATATATATATATATTCTTAAGCTTATTATTCATTTGTGTATTTGTTGAAGATTTTTTGTTTGTTTATATTTATTTGTTTTAAATTTCCTGCTCATACACTAATCCATTTTAATTTACTTATTCATATATTAAGACCAGTATGTTTGATATCTTTATATGTCATTTATATTTGCTTTGGTCAATCTGTTATTTAGTGTTATTTAGGTTATCTATTTATTCATGTAATTCACATCCTCTTGTTCTTTGGTATTTTATTTAATAAACATATTTAGTATTTTTTAAATTTTAAAAAAAGTCTAGAAAACTCCTTTTTAAAAGTTTAGAAAATTAATTTATTTTGTCTAAAAAAAAAAGGTTGCTGAGAATTTTTGTAATAAAGGAAAGTATTCCAAAAATTATTTTAATCAAAATTGTTTTCCATAATTTTTTTTAAAAGCTCCAAAAATTTATTTCAATGAAAAACACCATAAAATTTATTTTAATAAAAGTTCAAAAAAATATTATTTTGAAAAGTCTAGAAAATTGTTTTAATAAAAAAGTTCAACAAAATGCTTTTGATAAATCCAGAAAATTGATTTTTAATCAAAACTAAGAAAATTGTCTCAATAAAAATTCAAAAATTTGTTGTTAATAAATTGTCTGATTTTTTTTTTCAATGAAATTACAAAATCTTTTTAAATAAAATGGTAAAAACTTGCTTTTCATAAATGAATTGTATAGGAAGCTTTTTTTTTTTTTTTTTTTTTATAAATAAAATTATAAAATCATCCTTTTCTCTAGAAAGTAAGAATTTCTTTTCACAAAAAATAAAATAAAATGCCATTATGTTTATCTTTACCTTAAATATTTGTTAAACTCTTTTTTCTAGAAATAATTTCATCATCTTCCAATAAATTCTATTTTCTTTGTAAATCTTAGAATAAAGTTTGAGACTGTTTTTAGCAAGATTGAAGAAACTTTTTTTTTTTTTTAAAGGTTAAGTTCATTTTGTGAAATTCCTTTTTAGTGAAATTAAATAAAACTCTCTTCTTGCAATTGAGATTGGAGATGTTTTTTTAATGTTTTTTTTTTTTTTTTTTTTGTAAAAAAATTTGTTTTAATAAGAATAGGGTGTGAATTTTTTTAAAATTAAAGTTGTAAAAATCAATTCCTTTGTAAATCAAATAAAATTGGAATTATCTTTTGTAAATAAATTGTAAAATCATTCTTAAATAATTGGTAAAAATCACATTTCATAAATAAAAATTTGAATTGTTAAAAACCTTCTCCTTGTAAAAATCAGTTTTCAAATAATAATAATACTAATAATAATTTGATTGATACTTTCTAAAATCATCTTATGAAAAATTTATTTTAAATAAAATTTGATTTGAAATATTTCTTGAAAATAGATTTGTAAAATTTCATTCTTTTAGCAAAAATAAATAAGAAATAAAATGTTTTCTTGTGTAAATAAAATCAAATTTATGCACGTCTTTTTAATAGTAAAATTGCATCTAATAAACCCTTTTAATAAAAATAAGAAAGTCTGTAAATTTCAATATGGATCAAATCTTTAGTGAATAAATTGAAACTTTGTAAATAAATAAATTATAATCAATAATTTCAAATTGTTTTTGATGTAAATAGTTTCTTCCAACACTTCATTAAATTATCTTGTGATATTTGGATAATAAAGCTCATTTTTTCCTATTAATCAAATAAATCACTTTGCATAATTTTCTCATTTTTTTGAGCTATATATTTTTGTATCTTGTCTTTATGTTTTCTTGTCCATCTTGTATTATTGTGTATTTTTCCTATTATGCTTGCTATTTGTGATTGATTAATTCATTTAGTAGAGACTTAGGTACATGGGCTTAGAGAGATACTACAACTTATTACCATACCTTCCCCTAGCACCCAAATCTATTTTTTATTTATTTATTTTTTATTTTGTAGACTTGCCTTTTTTCCAAATAAGGAGTCACATAAGTTTTTTTTTTTTTTTTAATTTTATTTTCCTTTTTAAAAATAAACTAAAATAAGTGATGACTTCGACTTTTTAGAAATAAGTTTTTCACGTAAAAACAAGTCTTGTCAAGGAGTAGGAACGTACGTGAAAAATGTAGGTTCGTAGAAACCAAGGAAAAAAAATCTATATAGTTGTTGCAACCATTACCTATACTTGAGTGGAAATGAGATCACATTATTATGGACTTTGCAATAATGTTACCAAGAACTAGAGTCAAGCAAAATAGAGTTTGGGTTATTGTGGATCACCTCATGAAATCAAGTCATTTCCTACTCACGAAGACTACTAAATCCATGAAATATTTGGCTAAGTTGTATATAGAGGAAATTGTGAGGCTTCATAGGATATCATCGTCTATAGTGTTTGACAAAGATCCTTATTTTTCAATTTTATTTTTCTAAAAAAAAAATTTCTTTTAGGAGATAAGATATAATATCTAGGTATTTTAGGCCACATGAAAATCGTGAGTTTTAAAATTTTCTAGAAAAACAACAATTGAACTAAAATTAAGATCACATGCTAAATTTGGCTTAGAGCATTTAAAGAACTTTAGTGATCAAATAAGTGAATTGAATTAGTGTCATGTCAGATTTACTATAGAAACTTTCTTAGGAAGTTAGATAGGTTCTACTTATTATTGATCAATAAATAACTTTGATTTTGGATGATTAATTATGTTAGTAAAAAAATAGGTATATGATTTAGTATTATTAGAAGTTGAAAGTGGCACGAAAGCCACTTTGAAAAAAAAAAGAAAAAAAAAAGATGAAAGTGATATGTGTTGTGCTCTGATATCAGTTTGTTGTGATAGTGGAAGCTTTCATGCAAATAAGGTTAATTTAAGAAAACAATCACACATATGGAACATGAGATTTTAACGTGGTTTGGCCAACCATGTCTATGTCCACGAATGAGAGAGAATCATTCCATTATACAATAGAGAATATTATAAAGAAGAGAATTAGATACAACTTTTGGGTTCTCAAAACATCCCATTTTTCCTTACTCCTTGTATCCATACCCTACCACGAGCTGTGTTGCTCCATCGGGTACCTCCCGTTCTTACTTACATCTCCATCCACCTTGTATAGTCTCTACAGGCCCATCTCCATCTCATAACTTTTCCCCCTCATTACCTTGAATATTTATAGGAATATTTCCAACAACTTTCCTTATTCTATAGGGAAATATAATATTACAATAATATATTAACTTAGGAAATATTCTATACAATATTCTTTACAAAAAAGAATCTTTACTAATTAAGAATTTGGAATAATTCTCAACAATATGAAATAGTGAAAGCCATTATTGGAGAATTAAAACAACTCAAGAAGAGAGAGAGAGATAGGAAGAGGAGGAAGAAGAAGAAGAAGTCTACAAGTAAGATAATAGAGAGGTGAGGAAAAAAAGGGGGGAAAGTTTTAAACTGTGGCTATTTAGAAGGTTGTTTGACAAACCAACTTATCCTTAAGGCTAACTTAAAATATGAGGAAGTTAAAAATTTAGTTTTTGAGAAATTAAAATATGTTTAAGGATGATGTATAAGAGTTAATATAGATAAGTTATAAATAATAATAATAATAATAAATTATAGTCTACATAAAAGAAAAGAAAAAAAGAAATTAAAGGTGACGTGAAAGTCACTATAAGAAAAAAATAAGAAAGAAAATAAAGACGAAAGTGACATGAAACAATGAAAGCCATTATTGGAGAATTTAAAAAAAATAAAATAAAAAGAAAAGAAAAGGTCAAAACCACATAGGGAATAGAGGTGAAAAAAAAAGGAGACAAAGAAAAGAAGTCTACAAGTAGGGTAGCAGGTGAGAAAAAAAAGAAAAAGAAAAAAGGGAGTTGTGTATCAAAGGCCTTCGAAAGGTCATTTGATATATTAAACATGGTCCATTTCACGTGAAAATTAAGGAGGTCATTCTATTTGTTACGGAATTTGATTTCAAAGTTAATGGTTAGGTTTTTGGTTTTTGGTAGGGTGGTTTATCCTTAAAATTTTTATTTAATATATTTTATTGTGGTGAAAAAGACTTGCTTATACCTATGATGTTTTTAGGTGATTTCGTATGAGTGTTGCTTACCTTTTATTTTCTTGATGATTTAATAAATTTTTTATTAATGTAAGTGAAATGATCATTGGATGATAATTTAATTTATGAGAATCGAAGGAAAAAAAAAAATTTGTGTTGAGCTTTGAGACTATTGGAGTCTATTAAATAAAAATGTATTCCAAAAATAATGTTCATAATATGATGCTATTATATATATAATGATGATAGATTATGTAAAATGAGAGAAAAAAAAAAGTGAAAAACAAAGCTTCGAGGAGAGGTTGAATTAAGAAAAAAGTAAGATCTAAATCTGAAAGACATAAAAATTTATTCTATGAAGCTTTGAATGAGAAATATATTTGGATATGGATTCATATCCTTTAATGAAAGCTCAAGAATAATAGTGTACTGTATAATTGAATGTTTCATCTGCATTTGCATTATCTTTTAGTCACCAAAATACGTGTATATTATATATTTGAGTTAAAATAAAGTATTCAAAATTAATGTTTGAATGCCTATTTTAATGTATTTTAGCTAGCAATGAGATATAATAAGCTATCATATCATTTAGTATATCACATCATCATGAACTAAACACGAGATATGATAGATGGTGGATTATATTTTCTCATATTTTTTTTATATTTTTTTTAATATCGCCTACCTCTGGGATCAAATAATCTAAAGTTGAGATCAAATATAACCTTAAAGAGATTTGAAAACAGGTAAAGTGTAAAAGTATGATTTCCTTCTTAATGGGATGGGGTGGTTGGGATAAAAAATCAAACCCATCCCGAAACTAAAATATAAAGCTTCTCAATACGTATCTCAATAGGGCATAGTGAGCCAGATTACCTAATTAACCTAACCCATTACCATTCTAATGTAAGAAAGATACTTTTGTCGATAGAAGTATGTTACTCGTAAAGGGTTTGTAAGAAAATTATTTATAAAAGTCAAGGACATGATAGGAAAATGTGAAATTATTTAGAAAGGATAAGAATGAGTTATCTAACTTAATTTATTTCAAATCAATAACTATCAATTAAAGATGACATAAATATAAACATGTATATCATGTTCTTATACTAATCTAACTTATTATATTCAACTATCAATTAAACATGACAAAAATATAAACATGCATTAGTAATGTCCTTATCCTACCTACTAAATACTGCCAAACACCAAAAGGAGTTTATAATTACAAAGTTGCCCTTTAAATTTGGGAATGAGTTCAATGTTGAACTTGAAAATGTTATACTTCTTTTACATGTTAAATATCAATAAATGATATCACACAAACTCTAAATCAATTTGTTTCTACAAAATGATTGAAATTCTAAATTAATATTAAAAATGTCCCTTGGATAAAAACAAGAAGATAAATTAAAACTTACAAAATAATAGATATTAAGGGATTGTTTGTTTTTTTTTAAGTAAGTTATTTTAAGATTTAAAATAAAAGTAAAAGAAAGAAATTATTAAGACAAAGTTGTCTTAAAAAAAGTGATAAATTAAAAAGCAAATAATTTAAGTTTTAAAGGAACTTGTTGCTTCAAGATTTAAATAAAAAAATAAAAAAATAAAGTAAACAACTTTATAGTAGACGTAAGTTAAATTAAAAATTTATTTAAATTTAAGATTAAGGAAAACCGCCAATTTTTAAAAAGGATTCTTACCAAGCATAATAATACCAAATTTTAATTATTACGTAAGATTAATTTACTTACACTTAGAGGTTGTTTGATAAAACTTAATATTTATTACTTAATAACTTAAAGTTGACTTTAAGTTAAAATATGTTTAAGTTGTTGACTTAATATTTATTACTTAATTCTTACTTTAAGTATTAAGATTATTTAATAAAATCAACTTAAAATTTATTTTAAATTATCAAATTAACATATTTATTTTTATAAATTATAATTATATTAAAAGAGGTCAAGTAACAATGAAAGTCGTTGAATAGTAAAAGAGATTGTAAAGATAATTAGAACAAATAAAGATAAAAATATAAAATAAAGATGTGAATCTAACAAAAAAAAATAATAATTATTTTTATTTATTACTTAAAATTATTTTTGACTTTATGTTATATCATCAAGTTTTTTTTTTTTTTTTTTACCAAATATACTTAATTTATTTAATAACTTAAATTAAATTATTAAATCACTTTAAGTTATTAAATTGATTTCATTGAATTAAGTAGTATTGTTTAAAATAAAAAAATAACATATTGTAACACTTTGGAGGAGAGCACCTTATATTTATGCCCATTCTTAAAAACAAATTTACGCTTATATGCCATTATATATATATATATATATATATATATTAATCATGAATTTCCCTAATTGTTTTACTCCACTCAACAAGACAACGAAAAACATCAAATGGATACTTGCTTAGCACAATTCCACTAATGGACGTGGAAGGAGAGCGCGTGTGCGGGGAGCAGAACCAGCTTTCTCGTGAAGCTGCCGAGCTGTCTCGGACTAAGCACCAATGAAGAATGGGGCCCACAGGTCACCCGGTCAGCCGCGTACCTTGTCGGCCCACGTGTCACTTAAAGACACGTGAGTTGGCTCCCACGTTGTCGGTTTGTCCCTTTGCTTAATTAAACCCCAAAAATTCGTATCTGCTCTAAACGCTGCGTTTCATATCCAACAACATTTGCTTCACCTCCAAGGCACATTCACAAGTCCTAATCCAAATAGCACATCATATTCAAGCAATCTTATGTTATAAAATAAGACTATTCTTTTATTCAATGTTACATTTTTATTTATTATTATATTTAGATTATATATTAAAAAAAAACATAAATAGAAATATTTTAATTTTTTTATTATAATTCACTTTCATTCTTATTACTATTTTAACATTTTTTTTTCACATGTCAAACACATTAAACTTTATTTGGTTTCCGAAAAATTTGAGCAAAAAAAAAAAAAAAAAAAAAAAACACAAAAGGAAAGAAAAAGTAAAAAAAATAAAAAATAAATTTAAATAAATAAATTATTTTTACATATTTTTTCAAATTCATTTTATTTATTTTCCCCTATTACATGAATATTAAATAACTTAAAAATACATAAATTTTTTAAAAATTTTAATTATATTTTATTTTATTTTTATATTTTTTAAGGTGAAATCAAATATAAAAAAAATTATTTTTTTAATATATTTTTTTATTTAGTCTTGTTTGGATCAAATATGCCTTAAAAATAAAAAATAAAAAATAAAATAAAATAAATGTGGTCCAAGGTCAAGGAATGGTTAAAATTGATTTATTGGAGTTTGAACCGATGGGAATTGCCAAATTTGCAGTTTCCTTACATTCCCAAACAATCAAGGCATTGGGCAAACTATGTCCCAACAAATTGTTTAGACAAGGCCCCACCATGGAGTAGTTTGAAACCATTAGTTTATGGGTTTGTGGCCAAATAACCCTAAATAATAATGATAATAACATATGCTCCCTTTGTGTATTTTTCTCCTTTCTCCTTTTTCTTTTGAGGCAGACCCCACCGGCCACTGATAAAATGCATCTCTTTAGGTTCCAACTTTCTAAAACAAGGTTTTGTGCTGTTTGTCTTGCAAGCAGTGGACAGCCCATGGAAAGAAAGAAAGAGGGGCTGCATCAAGAAATTATAGTAGAATATGCTTTTGCCCCTAAAAGTCTCATACTTTAGACTTTAACCTATGCTTTATGCTAAAGTTGAACACACCACCTAAGCTCTCTACATACTTAATTAGAGCCTTTCATATATATTCTCTCTCTCTCTCTCTCTCTCTCTCTCTCTCTCTCTCTCTCTTTTTCCATTATATACCTTAATAGTTAATTAACTAACTAGTGTCATGTATCTAGGCTTAGGTTTATTCCTGAGGTGTCTTTGCTCTCCTTTATAAGGGTTTGGTATGTGTATTAAGGATAAAGAAAGAAAAAGGTTACTTTAATTAATAAGAGTCCATGTGTTGTGTGACTCTCTTTTTCAAGACCAAGCATTTATATATGTATATATATTCTGTGTGTTTTGGGAGAATTATTGCAGGTTTCAAAAGACATGTACATGGGTGAGTGTGGAGGATTGGCTTTTGTGATTGGAATAAGTAAATGAAATTTCAACAAGATATGCTTAGATTTGAGCCAACATTGAAAAGATCCTTTGCTATGATCATAAGGTGGCAATAAGTAAGAATAATTTGACCCCAAGTGTAAAGCTTAAAATCTTCATCCCTTTCTTTCCTTGGGTGATTAATTAATGTATTGTAGTTGATGAAAGCTACCACTGTGCTTCAAACAATTCATAGAAATGATGACTTTGTGTATGCTTATCATGACTTGTTTCTTTAGCTTTTCACTTTTGAAGGGATTTTTTTTTATTTTTTATTTTTTTTATTTTTTATATAGTTTTTATTCTTAGAGTAATATATGATTCTTAATCATGGGATTTTGCATATAATTTGATTAGCTGTAATATAACATATAAAACCTTATTTTAAATGTTAGATGAGAAATAATGAATTGGAGAATATTTTAAGGATTTATATATTTTGGGTGAAGAAATAATTAGAGTAGTTAATAGATGGCAGAGGAGAAAATTAAAGCAGATTCTGAAGAGATAATGAAGCCAAAGAAATAAAGGGAGGGAGGGAGGGAGGGGAGGGGAAAAGTGGAAGGGGAATAGAGAGAGGGGTGGAGGCACTAGGGAGAGAGGAAGGAGACAGGTGGGTCCCATCATCATCACACCCTCCACCACCTTCCCCCAACCTCTATACTGTCTGCCATCCGCTTAACATCTTCCACCACCATTTTATTCATTCATTCCATTTCATCTCTCTCTCTCTCTCAAAAGAACACTTTGGATCTTCTTCTTTCCTCACTTAATCACATCCCTTATCTCTCTTTTATTCCTTGTGATGGATAGTGGTCTGAGTTCATTAGGTGGTGGTGGAGGTGGTGGTAGTGGTGGTGGTTCCTCTACTAACGAATCTGTAACTACGGTGTCAAAGGTAGAGGTGGTGGAGCAGATGTCAACCGAGGCCTCTTCTTATCCAGGGGAGGCTGAGCTGGAACTGGGTCTGGGTCTCAGCCTTGGGACTGGTGGTGGTGGTGGTGGGTTGGTGAAGCCCAAGCAGCCCTCTTCTGCATGGGGCGAGTATGGCAGAATCCTGACGGCCAAGGACTTCCCTTCTGTGCTTTCCAATGCTTCTTCCACTACTCCTCGCTTCTCTAATTCTTCCGCTGGTCCTGTTTCTGGGACTAAGAGAGCTGCTGACTCTGCTGTTTCTCAAGAGGTTGGATCTGCTACTGCTGCCAGGTTAGATTTCTCATTTCTCCCTCACGACACTTAATATTTTATCGTCCTTGCTTCTGCAAGAATTTGGAAACTTAGCTCTGAAGTGTGCTAAGGTTGTTGCATAAGTGCTTGTATTCTAAGGTTGCAAATAATAAAAAAAAAAAATCTAAACGTCAAAATTTTATGCCTCTCTTATTTTCCTACCTTTTATATGGTGACTATTTTTTCTTCTTGCCTACTTGTTTGATGATTTTCTTAAACTGTTAGTTTGGTGTTTGTATTTCCTTTCCCTGGTCTTTCTGATTCAGCCCTGTCTATGTCTTTATTTCTTTTTTCTCTCTATGTGTTAATAGGTTCCTGATCTTGATCAAGTGATGAAGCTGTGTTTTTATTGGTATCAGTATCTTTATTTGGCCATCCAGAGTTTTTTCTTTTTAATCTGTATAAAGAGCATCAAGAAAATTTTCGATTTTAATGGTTGCTAGTGTTTCTGTTTGTCCCAGTAATTATTGGAATGCTTTGAGAATTGAGATATGGCTTACCCTGGTCACTGTTCTTCAGTTTAACCCCTCAAAGTGAGTTATTATTCACTAGTGTAATTTGTTTTGTGGGAGCAGTCAGGTTGTGGGATGGCCTCCAATCAGAGCTTATAGAATGAACAGCTTGGTTAACCAAGCAAAAGCCCTAGCTGCTGAAGATGACAAGGCTGACAGCGAGAATGATAAATTTAAGGATACTTTGAAGAAGAAACCTTACACTGGTAGCAACAAGAACAATTCAACTGTGAAAGAAAAAGGGCATCTTGGGTTTGTTAAGGTGAATATGGACGGATTGCCTATCGGGAGGAAGGTGGATTTGGATGCTCATGCCTGCTACGAGACACTAGCTCAAACATTGGAGGACATGTTCTTTAGGCACAACACAACCATGCCTCCCATTCGTAAGCTCTTCTCTCAAATTCTTTGTCTTGAAAATGTTGGAAGTGGATAGAAATAAAAAGATTTCTTTGTTGATTACTTAATTTATTGGAAATGAGAAAACAATGTGAATGTTTCTTCTTGATTAGGGTCTGATGTAGAGAAGGGACAATCAACAAACCCCTCCAAGCTTTTGGATGGATCGTCTGAGTTTGTGCTCACTTATGAAGATAAGGACGGAGACTGGATGCTTGTGGGAGATGTTCCTTGGGGGTATGCTACTACCATCACCTTGGCAGTTTATACACAACTAGTCATGAGCGGCTGCGGCCTAACAGGAAATGCCCTATGTGGTAGTTTGGCTCAGCCGCTTTGTGATGCTCGGCTTGTAGATCAACCACAATAGACATTATAAGCATGCTAGCAAGTTTATGGTTGTTTCAGTTGCTAATAGAGAAAGAAGAAACTGAACCTTGGAGTATAAACCTCTACTTGCAGCTTTGATGCTTGCATATTGGTTGGTGGTCCATATGAATTGATGGTCCACTTAATTATAAAGGACCACAGTTTAAACACCAGAAGATAAATCAACCGCCCTTTCTTTTCTCTCAAACCAAAAGAAGTTTAGAATCTCCAGTGATGTTCTTCAATTAAATAAATAAATTCTGTGAAAGCTAACAGTATGTTTGCTCCTGTTACTGAATTCAGGATGTTCCTCAGCACTGTGAAAAGGCTTCGAATTATGAGGACCTCTGAGGCTAATGGGCTTGGTATGTGATTTTGCAATCAATTTTATGGTCTATGGTCTTGAGGTTATCCATTCCATTGCTCCCTTCCACCTCCTAATTAGTCAAATAACTGATTTGCAGCTCCAAGATTCCAAGAAAGGAGTGAGAGACAGAGAAGCAAGCCCATTTGACACATTGTTGACCTATTTATTTTAGCTCGAGTGGTGAAGAAAACCCACAGTTTGAAAAAGGAAAATGAAAGAAAAGTAGAGAAGCTGAAAAGTCACAGCATTTTGCTAAGCTTGGTCTTTTGTTTGTCTTTTTTTTTTTTCTTTTTTTTCTTTTTGTTATTGTCAACCATTCTCTGGTTCCTGTTTTTTTTTTTTCTCTTCCTTGTAGGCCAAATTCAATTTTAGTGTTCATCATCTCTTATATAGTGACATACACACCTGCATACTTGGCTGAATGCTGCTTTCTCATACTGTAAATATGGGAGTGCTTGATATCTAGGGTGCCAGATTTTGCTGCAATCGAGTGGAGTCAAGTTTTTTTCTCTTGGTGATAGAAGATAAGCTTGTGTGATTGATGTTCAAATCTTTCCTTTCTGTTGGTTGAGCGTGTGTTTTCTATGTTTTATACCTTTCTTTAGAGGATTTCCGAGCTGTTCATTTGTTTTTGAGCTTGCATTATATGATCAATCCTATGTATCTTTTATGTCTCGATCAGCCCATGCAGAAAAATTCAATGCATAGTTCCTTACTAAACAACCACATTGGAACAGCCACTGTAACCATTATCTAATGGAAAAATCCTTCTCACTTGGGAACAGGAATGAAAATAGAATGTTTGGCATGTGGGAATATGAATGGAAATAAGAATGGAATGAAGGTGAATTAGAATAAGAACCAAGTAGAACAAAAGAAATCAAAATTATCAAAATTATAGAAATGAAATTGATTTTTCATTCTCATTTTTTGTTCCACTATTTCAACTCAAGAAATAAAGGCAACCCATTAACTGTGATCAACATCCTAATGGATGGTACGCTTCTTTAGTACAATATTTCTTAATAAGATCATATTTCCTTTTGAAATGAGGCAATCGACAATATTTAGATACTGAAATACTACCATTGCACACTGGAAAAGCACTGCTGCCACCACAGCAGGTTCCTAGTGATAAATTCCCTTTTTTTTGCCCCTTCTTATCTGGTCAAGATAGTTGCCCATCACTATCAGCCAAAGAATATTAGGATGAGATTATATCAAAGCTAAACTATTTGCAGCATGCTTCAGTGTATTTGCTTTTGTGACATTTCTTTTTCTGGTCTGGTGAACTTCTTGCAAGGAATGCCGGCCGATTACAGCTTTGGCATCGAATAATGGAAAAGAGAATTGTCTTTAGCTTTTAAGGGTCTCGCTTTAAAGTGAATTCCTTTTGATTCTTCTCATATTAGTAGTGAAAGTAGGTGACCATGCAACAGAAGTCCATCCCTTTATCTGGCTTTGTGTGTTGCAAGCAAAACTGTATGAAAACCTTAAAACTACTCTGATTCTTGAGGTTTTGAGTTGAACTCTTATAAATGAATCTTCATCTACTACAATGGAGAGAACTTCACCTTCTGGATTGCCCAAAGATTTACACAATCTGGTTTTTAGAGTACTTTGCATAGTTTGGGTTGATGTTTGGTTTACAGTATCATAAAGTGATGTGAGCTTCCATATTTATGTCATCTTTAATAGCCATTACTATTAGTGTCATCAATGGGGAATGACTGTCAGTGAGATGGCTATATATTTTAGTATAAATTTGTCTGCAAGCTGCATTAGGTTTTGGAACCTCAGAAGCAATGTGATGAAGTCCAAACTGTCCCAAACCACTAAAGAGTATGATTCAGAGATTGGAATATTGTTTTCAAATTGGATAGTTATGAATACAAGAAAAATAAACAAATTCAAAACCCAGAACCCTAAGCAGTGTAGGCTTGAACTAGTGCTGCTGAAAAAGAAAAACAGAAAAAAAGGAATAGGCTAGGTGGTGGAGAGATTATGCAATCAAACTGATTCTGAATGTGGGGATTATAGCCAATTGATTACTTTTGGTGGTGACCCATCTGCATAATGACCTCCTTTTAATTGATGAGAGACAACTGTATGGTACTATGGATGAAGAGAAGTTGCTGAGAAGGAGATTCATGGCAAGGTATGCTCTACTTTGTTTCTGCTGTTGTGAATATTGTTCTCAAAGTTTAAGCCTTTCCCTTGTTGCAAAGGAAAGCAAAAGATGACCATAAGGACTTTCACTTTAAAGTGGCTTCTTTTCCTTTGTATGCCTTTCCCTTTTCTCTCATCTCATTTTAGCCATGAAAGTGAAGTGTGTTGAGTCTGTTGACCCACCACCCCAAACTTCATTTTTTTCATTAAAGACATTTTGCCTTAAAATCTTGTTATCAACACTAATAATTGCACGGGAATAGAAAGAGCTGGAAAGCTGAAATGGTGTTAACTGTTAATCTCATTTTCATTGCTTCCACTCAAATCATATCAGAACCAACGCCTTGAATGTGGGGATTGAGGGAAGAAAAAGAGGAAAGTCACATTATGTCCACTAGAGGTTGATTAGACATTATGAATTGAGTAAAAAGCGTCTTGGATCATTACTCTCTAGGCGTTGTGCCATTGTGCCATTCCTTTGGTACGGTCTAAATTAGAGCAGCAGCAGAGATGAATGATGCGAAGTACCCCAGTTGTGGGCCTATTCTAGACCAAGAAAATGCTGCCGAGATCAAATGTTTGAGATGTTAGGGGCCATGGGAGTAATCTCTTTGTTTAGTTCGCCATTGTTTCTGTGATTTTGTGCACAATTATTTTGCTGGTTGGTAAGCAGACTTCGTTCCCCATCACACAGTGTGACAGCCATACTAAAATGATTAACAATGCAATCTTCCTTTTTCTCTTGTTTGGTTCATTCTTATATTGTTCCCAATCCCAAATAAAAGGGTAGGTGAAATCGAGGTTCTCATGCATACATGGCTCGATAAGATATGAAATAATAAATAAGATATTATATTTAATCTCATATTTTGTTGAGAATGAGTTAGAATATGATATACTATCTCTTATTATATCTCATATTTAATAAAAAATAGAATAGGGTAAGTGATTCTATACCTTATCATAACTTTTTTTCATATCCATCAATATGATATATATAAATCCTAAATGGAGATATATGACATTCACATTGAATGTATCATATTATATATATATATATATAATGCTTTTACATTTTTAACAATATAATGTACTATTTTTTTATTTGTAAATTGTAACTTCTTATTTAGCTATAGCCATAATTTTCAAATAATAATATTGGTATGATAAAAATTTTATCAAACATAAAAGGATTTTTTATAAATTCAAAATAAAGCTTCTATAAAAAGTAATATTTTTAAAATTTTAATTTTCAGTTCTTTGAATAAAATTAGCCAAATAGGTATAAAGCTCATATCCACCCTAAACCATGACTCCCTATCGTGTTTTCCATTCTTCTCTACAACTCTATTTACTTTGTATAGTCTTTACAAACTTATCTTTATCTCATAATCTTTTCCCATGACCTAGAATGTTTATGAAAATATTTTTAAATTTTCCTTATTCTATAACGAAATATAATATTACAATAATATATAAACTTAAGAAACATTCTATTATAATATTCTTTATACAAAAGGAATTTATATGAATTAGGAATTTGAAACACTTTCCAATAATCTTCACTTTATTATCATTATGTGTGCTCTATTCTCTTTACAACAATCTCCACTTTGGATCAAATTCAGTCAAGTCAATTTTCCATCTCTTCATAATACACTTTTAACTAAAATTCCTTTTATCATCATCTTGTGTGCTCTATTATCTTTATAAAAATCTCCGCTTTGGATCAAATTTCGTCAAGTCAATCTTCTATATTTCCATGATACACTTTCAACTAAAACTCCTTTTGTCATCATCTTGTGTGCTCTATTCTATTTACCTCTTTTGAATCTTCAACTTGTATTTTGCTACCAATTTGTTGTGTATGTAATAGCTTTCATTTTGGTTTGTTGTGCCAATGGAACTTTTGATACTAGTTTATTGTGTTAATGGAAGTTTTAATGCAAACAAAGTTAGTTAAAAAATATAAAAATAAAATAATCCACACAAAGTACATAAGGTTTTAACGTGATTTGGTCCACCTTGCCTACATCCAGATATGAGAAAAATTTATTCCATTATACAATATAGAATATTATACAGGACATAATTAGATATAATTATTGAGTTCTCGAAATATCTCATATTTTCTCATTCTTTATATTTACACGCTAAACCACAAGCCCTTCGCTCAATTGAGTGTCTTGATATTTTCCAATACCTTCTACAAACTAAATCCAATAAAATCCCAATAAATTAATAACCTTCATTAAATAATATTTTTTTGTGATTAGAAACCAACATGCCAAACTAATAATTCGATAAATATATAATATAATTTAGAAAATTTGTATAGCTTCATGTATTACCCACCTACTACATAACTTAATAATTTTTTAATATACAACATAAATTAATAATTTTTTAATATGCAACTAAATCTATAACATCTATCTCATGTGTCCAAATTTGTGATTAAATCTATATGATCAATTTGTTTGGTTAAATGTTCATAAAATAGAATAACATATTGAACAATGTAATGTAACGTTTAGAAAAATAAACACTTCTTTGAAAAAAATATGTAGACTCATAAAAAGATATTAGATATAATATTTTTTTTTTTAAAAAAAGAAATACTTTAATAAATTAATAATTTATTAATTTATCAATTAATTAATATTTACTTAATAAATTTTCCACAAAGCTAAAGCTATTAATATATAGTATAAGGATAACAAAGTATATCCTATTGAAAATGATATTTAGGGTATCCAATTCTATATTAGCCAATCAACCATACATGGTACTCAACGGGAATACCAGGCATGAGACATAAGAGTGAAAGTCCACCTTATAATTCTAACCAAAAATCATCTCTTTAGAGCTAGCAAGGACTTGAAATCAAGTTGAAAGGAATTTCAGTACATGAAGCCATGAGAATGGCAACACCCAAAAAAATAAATCAATCCACATAAGAGTTGTGGAATGGCGTTTTAAGACTCCTAGAATCAGGTTCAAATTTAGAAAGCAAGCAACACTTCGAAGGTTAGGATGGGAACCAAATTTACATGGCATGCCAAGCTCATATTCCATATGGTTTATTATCTCTCTACCAATTGAAGATACAACAAATTCATCACATCACTCCTTAACAAACATGTTCTTCCCTTGCCATTACTTACTACCACTTAATAGGGCTATACGCCATCTCTTAGACGACTTATTAAAATATTATAAAATGCATTTACCATAAGATATTACCACACTACTTCAGTCATTAATTTAAGCTGGAAAGGCAGAGGGCAGAGACTATTTTATACTGATTTTGGTCTACTGCAAGAACTCTCTTGGATCAGTGACATAGCCCCTCAAAGCAGATGCTGCTGCTGTGTAAGGAGAAGCTAGATATATTTGGCCTTCTTTGTGCCCCATTCGTCCAGGGAAGTTCCTGTTTGTTGTAGACACACATACCTGCAATAACCAACACCTCAAAAATGTTACAATTTGGCAATTACTGAAATCAGTAATCCAACATGATCCTTTGATACGAGAGCCATTGGATAGCTATTTTTAGAAAAACGGGGTTTGGTTAGAAATCGATTGAGTGGATTAAATGGTGCATCTTGATAGAAAAGTTTTATGTTCTTTTTAATGGAACTCCTCCATGTTTTATTCAAAGCTTCAAAGGATTGAGGCAAGGAATTCTCCCTCCCCATATCTTTTTGTTTTGGCAATGGTGGCACAAACAGTTATTTGTTGGAGCCAGCCAAAGGGGGGTGGGGGTTTATTTCATATCAGGTTTTAGGGTAAGGGGCAGGGGAGGTGAAACGGTGGAGGTGTCCTATTTGTTGTTTGCCAATGACCACATTAGTCTTTTGCGAGGCCACTCAAAGATAGGTGGTCCAATTAAGCTGGTTGTTTATGTGGTTTGAAGCCATTTCAAGGATGAAAAATAATCCGGAGAAAAGTTAATTGACCCCAATAGGTTTGTGGCTAATGTTGAGGATTTGGCTCTTGGTTGGGATGTAAGGTAGGAAAGCTTCTAATTGCTTGCCATTAAGGGCTCCATTCAAAGTAGAATCAGGTTGGGACAGTGTGGGGGAGAGATTTCGTAGAAGACTTTTGTTGTAAAAAATGCAATATATCTTGAAAGGAAGGAGACTGACCCTAATTCGAAATGCTTTGTCTAGTTTGCTCACATATTTTATGCTCCTGTTTAACATTCCTAGAAAAGTTAGATTGCGGATTAAGAAAATTTAGAGAGAAATCCTTTGAGGAGGAGAAGCTTTAGAAAAAAATATTCATTTGGTAAAATGGTCTATTGTTTGTAGGGAGAAAAGTAAGAGGGGCCTAAGAATAAGGAATCTTTCTTATCTTAATAAGGGCTCGGCTAAGTTAATGGAGTTGGAGATGTGACTAGAGGGTGAGGCTTTTTGGAAAAAGGTCATTCAAGGTAAAGCATAGGGGGGAGGAGGAGGGGAGTTGGTGTTCATATAAAGTAAGGGAAAGATACAAGATTAGGGTTTGGAAAACCATTAGTAAGGGTTGGGATCTGGTTGTCTTGTCATTAGAGTATCCTTTGAGATGGGAGATAGGAAGAGGATGGGGATTTGGAAAGATAAGTGACTTGGGGACGAACCCTTAGCCATGACTTTCCCTTCTATCTATGCCTCAGCTGTGTTAAAAGAGGCTCAGGTAGCAGATGTTTGAGACCATATGGGTGAGGGGGGATATTGGAATCCTTGTTGGCAGTGATTAGAACTGCCAAATAAATATTATTTTCTGCATAATAGAGCTTGCTAAAATGATAACTTGTCCCGATCATTTTTGCAATTTTAATATTGCAACATGTGATCACATGTAAAGAAGAAACATGGGGCTTTTTAAAAACAACTAAGGTGGTTTGTCAACTTAATTCACTGAGAGATAATAAAAAGGCCACTTTCACCACTAAAAAGCATGTTAGATTTGTCCTCTGTCATCAACAACGTAACTAGTATTGGTCAGCAAGCAAAACAGCAATCAGGAAGTGTCAACCATTAGGAGCCAAGTGGTCTAATCTATTTTATGACAATATGACCTTTTCATTTTAAGATCATTTCCATAAGCTAGGGGTTTCATTTGAGAATAAAAGCAGAAGTGTAGGTGGAATAGTTGATGAAATGCTTTTTAAAGTTGTACCAAGAGGAAAATAATATCTTGCCTGAGGTTCATTCATGCGTGCATATGTGTCTCTAGGACCACCCATACAAGCACCACAGCCAGGACTTGCAGGTGTATCACAACCAGCTTCCTCAAATATCTGAGAGCAAGTCTTGCCACCACATCCTGGTACCGGGAGACTATATACGTCCATCCAAACCTGATAATTTTATCATATCAATTACTATATTGTGTAGGATTAATCTCTTTCCCATGACAAATCCCTATTTGGAATCTTCCATACAAATCCATCAAGCAAAAATTTATATACAGTACAAACCTTTTGGGTTGCAGGGACAAGGAACGTGGGAACTTTGACCTTCTTTCCCTGTAAACGGTGCAATTAAAATTTTAAGCTCAAAAAAAAAAAAAAAAAAAAAATAATAATAATAAAAGAAAAGAATGCACATGCTAACATATATTCATGGCACTGAAGTTCCATGCTTAATAAAAAATCAAAGAAAAATTTCCCATCACCAATTTTCATCCAGAAAGTACTCCACACTGCAAAGTATAACAAAATCAAAGCAGAGGGGATCACACCCATGAGAACTGGTGACTTTCCACCATAAGGTGGTTTATAAAACAAAAGAAAAACTATTCTGAGGAAGATGGTTAAAATAATAATCATGTAAAATGCAATTATGTAAGATGTGAAATTAGATATACCACAAGAAGAAACAATGAATGCAAATTAAGAACAAAGTAACAAGTTGTCCTCGAAGAAGCAAAGTAAGCTAGAAAAACTTACTGAAGCATGAAAAACTTTGGCTGCAGCTAGAAAATCCTCAGTTTTCCCACCAGTACAAGATCCAATATACACCCTGTCAATTTTCACATCTTTGCATTCTCTTGCCAAAGCACGTTTATCAGGTGAATGAGGCTGCAGAAACAAATGGCAGATATTATTCAATATAAAGTGTGAATTTGCCACTTATCAACACTTGAAATGGATTTTAAAATGAAATACCTATTTGGTCTACAGTTTAAAAACTTAAGATGATTTCACTTAAGGCTATACAAAATCACTCACCTTTGCCACCAGAGGTTCCAGTTTTGAGATATCAAATCTGTATTCGGAAAGAAATCTAAAAGCAAGCAAAAGAAACCATCAGAACAAAAGAAATATGAAAGAGAAAATTACAGAGGATGAACATAAAAATAAAATTTCTTAACATGAGTATAATTTTATACACTACTCTAGATTAAAAAGACCACTCACCTAAATTCATGCATTTTACAACTGCTACAAGTTTCTAAATGAGAAAGCTTTAACTCTGTAACTATACAACTCAGCTAAAGATGACTTACAATTACAAATTTTCAGGTTTCAATCATTTGTTAGCCTGAACAACACAACTTAAAATTAATCTTAAACATCACTATCCAGGTACTAAGCTTATTTTTGACAAATAGACTATAGGTATGTTTCAAACAAAGATGCTTAATGAATTTGGAAAAAAAAAAAAAAGGCTATGAAAAACCTTAAATTCACCAGCAAATGAGCATTTTTTTTTAAAAAAGATGAAGCTTTAGGTGTGAGACAAACATGTTCAACAAGTAATAAGAAAGAAATCTTTGCATTATGTTTCCTACATTCTAAAATGAGTTCATTTTTAATCATTTAAAATTTTCACATGAAGACTATTTCTAGAAAATGTTTTACTATCATATTTGTTATGACTCCATTTCTAATAGCCAAATGTGATGGAAACAAATCCAACTAATTGAATTCCACATATTGTTCATATATGCCATTTGAAACATAGTTACTTTCTCCTGAACTCTTAACTTTTCTTTTGGCAACCTGTAATTACCTTGCTTGCTCATCACTATAAACTGGTTCATACGGCAAACTTGTCTTATCCTGTGCAAAGAAACGATGACTTAGCCAGAAAAAATAGTTGCACAATAAGCATAAAGAGAAAAAAAATCACCCTTTTGGCAATAGCAAGCATGAGAGAGAGAGAGAGAGATGAATGATTTCTTCTAACCTCAAGGTACTTATGTGTAGTACTATCAGCAGGGACAACACCATTCTTTCCCCCAGCTTCAATAACCATGTTGCATAATGTCATCCTTTCTTCCATCTTTTCAGTTTAGAACAATGAAACAATCAAAACTGTGATCCAGAACAGGCTGATTAAACAAATTCTACACAGAAATGAACAGTAATTTAGATACTTGCAGTGGAAGATCTATAAAAGTGCACCTACGGTTAAACTTTCAACAGTAGTGCCAACAAATTCCATAGATTTATATGTCGCACCAGAAACAGATATTTCACCAATAATCTGCAAAGTGAAAGGCCATTTTGTGAAGCAAGACCATAAAAAAAGGAAGGCCATACCAATCCATTAAAACATCAGCAAAGTAAATAACCAATATTGGCTCATATTAAAAACACAATATATTCCATGAGTGGAAAGATTATGCTCTTTAAAAATGAAAGAAACGCCACTAGTGCTAGTAAGACTTACTTGCAAAATCAAATCTTTTGCGAGCAAATAATTGGGCATTTCTCCATCCATTACAAATCTCAAAGTTGGAGGCACCTGCAGTTAAAGGTGCAAGGGAATTACGATTCGATCATTCAGATACGCATGGAAGGATTTAACTACCACAATTATATTATATATAAGTCAACAGGAGGAAAACATAGTCAACTCATTCAAAATCAACATGCAACATGGTTATATAAAACAAAAAGCACAATTCGTCAAAAATTTTGGAGTTCTCAGATATATGATAAATTCACATTTACACCAATGAAAAAAAATATTACATTCATTTTTCATAAACCAAAAAGGTATAGAGGGGAAAGAATGTCCTGCAAAAACAGCCCTAGGCTATCAAACAGAAAACTAACCGAAAAAAAAAGAAAAGAAAGAAAAGATGACAATTAAGCCTGAAAATCCTAAAGTCTGAGCCATTAAAGCAGACCCCTCAAGCCCACATGAGCAAAAGCCTGGAATCCAGCAGTCAACCCCCCCAACAGCATCAAACTTGCTGCAGCACAACTGGATAGCATCAAATTTGGGAGATAGTGACAATAAAATATGGATATCTACCATTGCAACAACAGATGCTATTTCTTGTTCAAGAACAAGATCACTCCCAAACCAATGAAGGTGGACAGGAGGTGGAACCACAAAACTCCTACATACTCTCAGCAAGAAGCAACCCAAAGCTGAAAAAATGCTGAAGCAGATGTCTGATCTTAGTGACTTGATTCCTCTATGAGCTACTGAATTGAGTTATCACTTATGCGAAAGGACAATGTGCTACTGATCTGGCTCCAGGGTCTTCTTTGCCTAATTTACCCGCTTATCACACTAATCCTATAGAATATGCATAGCTTAAAAGACAACGAATTGTTGAAGAAAGGCTTTATTCAGGAGGACCTTAGTCCTTGAATAGTGCTTGCTTTATTGACTGCAAAGAAAAATAGGTCATGGAGGATGCGTATGTACAGTCATGCAACGATAACTAGAACTACCATTTTTGTAAAGATTGACCCTTCTAGTGGGTATCACAAGATTCCAATCAGACTTGAAAGTCAATGGAAGACCACTTTGAAGATGAAGGACAAACTCCGAGCGGTTAGTAGTGCTTTTTGGCCTTGACAAAAGCATCAAACACTTTCATGCACACAATGAAGGTATGCCATCCTTTTATTATTGGTTTCTTATTGCATACTCTGATAGTATAGTTATATAAAGCAAGGCCAACATCAAGAATGCTTTTCATCTACAACAAAAAATGAGGGTGCTTAGACAAGAAAAAAGCTCTAAATCAACTTAATGGGGTGCCCTTTCATGTGTCCTAGTGTTCTGTTTTTTGGCTTTGGCTTTTGGGGTTCCTTGTCATGGTGTTGAAACAGATATGGAGAAGGTCCAGGCTATATAGAATGGTTCCTCCCAAACATGTTGCAAGAAGATAGAAAATTTCATGGGATAGCTTATTCTAACAAACCTTTGGTTCATGGTTTTAGGCTTTTAGCACAATTATGGCACCTGTTGTCGTTGCAAGAAGGGTAAGCTCTCACATGGAGAAAGGCAACGATCAAGGCCTTTGAACAGACTAAAAAACAGATGATGGGAGCTCTTGTTCTTCAGCTTCCTGAAATTCTAGGTGTTTAAGTTTGTAAATTTTGATAGGCAAACAAAACAAGTGTATTAAAAGCACTAACTGAAAACGCACCAAAGTACACAGGTCATATACAAAGGAAGCCAGGAAAGCACAACAAAAAATAAAGAGCAACAAAAAATAACTGCCTCTTCAAGAAGATCTGAACCAGTCTATAAAATCTAACATAGGAAGCCACCCATGTTTAAGTCTGTATGTGATGCATTGTTCACCAAAGTTTGATTGTAATAAGAAAAACAAGATGTCTATGAGTTACAGGATCCACAGGGGGAAAGTGATTAAAAGAGTAGGGAGATATAAAAGCAATTTGCAAACCTTCAGCAGGATCTTTCCTGTGCCTAATACGAAACCAGCATCAGTGTTACCTATTCCAGTAGCGAACTGGCCAAATGCCCCAGCAGTACATGTGTGGGAGTCAGTACCTAAGAGGACCTGTGAGAATGTATATAGGGTTCAACAAGTGTGGTGCATATAAAGATATAAAAAATTTAAATAGATTTTGAAAAAGGACTTGGCAAGAGAAATGTACCTCTCCAGGCCTGCAGTGACCTTCTTGGGCAAGTGCAACATGGCAGACACCTTTGTAATCCGGATTGGCCTGCATGCTCATACGTAAAGTTTACATTCAGTGCAATAAACAAGAATAGATGAGACACCTTCAGCAATATAGTTCAGTGGTTGGAAACTAAAACATGAAAGACGAGAGAGGCATACCCTGAAATTACCAAGATCTTTTATGTCATAGAAGTACTTGATATTTTGCTCTGTGCAAAATTCCCTCAGGATATCAACGTTACGATTTGCCCGTTCATCCTTTGTGAAGATGTAGTGTTCAGGTATAATAACAATCTTTTCACGGTCCCAAACCTTTAGTTTCAAAATGAGGATGGATTCATATAAATTTGCAGGCTTAAACACAGATAGTCATGCAAAGTACATTGATTGTAGAACTATGCAAAGATTTAAAATTGAAATGGAGCAATGAAGCACTGTAGCCTAAAAATTAAAGTAGAATATGCATAAACATAGCAGCATGTGTTTGCAGCCTTAGTATTAAAGTAGAAAATCAGATAGTCCAGCATGTTTTATCATATGAGATGGCAATATTTAGATGAGCCTATCCTTTCTCACTAATAGTCGTGATCGCATAGTTTAAAAAAATGCACCTAGGCTCAAGGCACAATCACTCCCTAGTTGCAGCACATTGCTTGCCAAAACATGTGTCTTAGAAGAGGCGCACTTTGTCAACTTTACTTTTTCCTTTTAAACACTTTAGTTCTTGAAATTTCTAATTGTATATTGACATTTATATAATTTCATTACTTTTTTATTAAATGTTTGGAATCTTAATTTTTTTATTGATTGAATTATATTTTGAATAATATTTTATAAAATTGATATGCATCCTAGGTTGCATTTCACTTCACTTAGGCACGTGCTTATGTTGCACCTTGAGCTTAATGTCACAAGATGCTTCAAATGACCCTCCCCATGGGCTTATATAGGAGGAGGGAAGCTTCTGGAGACTCCTGGAGCCATCTACACTAAGCCATTGGAGGGAAGAGTGTGAAAGGTTCTAGAGATGCCTAGAAATGTCCACACATCTCTACACTATGGTGGAAGACATGAGAGGAGTCCAAGGCTTTCTAGAGAATTCTAGAGATCTCTTGTATATTCTTGTACATAGGGTTGTACATAGATTAGTGTAGGGAGTTCTAGAATATTCTTGATTTGTAAGGAACCCTCCAAGGTTCCAGAGAGTTCCATTGGTGCCTATAAATAGGTGAGACCCTCATTTGGCCAAGGCACCACTCAAACCACTTCCTAACCAAGCAAGTGAGCTTCTAAGTATTGTAAAGCTTCCTTTGAAAGCAATAAAGCTTCCATTCTTTAAGAGTTGCCTACTACGCCTTCTCAAGCTTCCGAGTTGTGAGCACCTTAGCTTAACGAGCTAAGCATTGGGAGTTAGACTGACTTAGTACGATCAAGTGTCTTGACTTGTCTAAGTGCCGCACGAGCTTAGAAAACGACTAAGTCCGTGACAAGTGGTATCAGAGCGTGGCTACGAAGCCGGCATAGTAAAGGAAGCATGTCGGGCTCTAACATGGATGAGACTAGTGAGCAAACCCGTGGGAGGGAGATTGAGCCTACTGCACGGGGCAGGGGCAGGAAAGATAAATCTTGTGACGCCATGGCCAACATGGAGGCAAGGCTAGCCAAGGTGGAGCTAGCCATGGCAAACACACGGGAAGGGGTGGACTTGATCGAACAAGGTATGGAGAAGGGCTTAGAGGATCTAAGGGAGCAGATCCAGGATCTTCGTGAAGGGATGCTCAACTCACAAGTTCAACCGGTATCGCACGAGGAGTTCATGTCCTTCCAAAACAAGGTCATGAGCATGTTCTCTAGCATGAAGTCAAGGATAGAAGCCTTGGCCACTCGAATGGAGTCCCGAGACTAGGAGGTTAGGCAAGAGTTGGCCATCTATAAGGCTGTTGTGTCGGCACGGGTCATGGCCACTCAAGGGGCATCCAGGGTGGAGGTGCTGAAGCCACAAGGGTTTAGTGGCAAGAGGGATGCCAAGGAGTTGGACAACTTCTTATGGCATATGGAGTGATACTTTGAGGCTATCGCATTGACAGATGAGGTGGCTAAGGTAAGAACTGCAACCCTCTACCTTACTGACACAACTACTCTATGGTGGTGTCGGAGGTTTGCTGATATGGAGAAAGACATTTGCACCATAGAGACGTGGGAGGACTTCAAGAGGGAGATTAAGAGGCAGTTCTACCCCGAGGACGTGGCTTACCTGGCTAGGAAAAACATGAGGCGTCTCAAGCACACAGGCTCGATACGCGACTATGTCAAGGAATTCTCTTCGCTCATGCTTGAGATTCCTAACATAACTGAGGAGGAGTTGTTATTCAACTTCATGGATAACCTGCAAGGGTGGGCCGAGCAGGAATTGAGGCGCCGAGGTGTTCAAGACTTAGCCACTACTATGGTAGTAGCAGAGTCTTTAACAGATTACAAGAGAGGAGACTCCTCTGAGGTTGAGTCTTTGGAGGATAGCCACGCCATGGGTGGGGGAGACGAGGTTCCAAAGGACCACAATGCTCCTAAAAAGGGATCAGGCAAGACGCCTAACGTCCGAGAAGGAAGGGGTAAGGCGGAAAGGAAGGAGTTTACGCCTAAAATCAAATGCTTCCTATGTGACGGTCCTCATTGGGCACAAGATTGTCCAAAGAGGAAGGCGCTCAATGCCATGATCGAGGAGAGGGAGTAGGAGGACGAAGCACATATGGGCTCGATGCAGCTACTAGGTGCCCTCCAATTCAACCCAAAGCCTAGTACGCCTAAGACCTCCTTACTATCAGGGGTGCAAGTAAATGAGGCAAAAGGGGAGCGAGTTGAGGTAGCTCGCACACACATGGACGAGGTCACCAAGGGAAAGGTGAACTCAATGGGTAAGAAGAAGCAGCACTCTAAGCATCGAAGGTGCACAAGTCTACATCCATTTGAAGCCTCATGGGAGAAGGAGGTGCAGAATATCCTAGCTGAACGGGTCACCAGGAGGCAAGGGGTCCCTCTTGTGATAGAGTATCTAATCCGATGGAAAGGACTACCTAAGAGGCAGGTAAGCTGGGAACATGCAGATGCATTGAGAAGGTTCTGGAAACACATTGAGAGGTTTCAGAAAGAGGCAACGACGAGGACATTGACGGCATAGGTGGGGGAGAGTGTCACAAAATGCTTCAAATGACCCTCCCCATGGGCTTATATAGGAGGAGGGAAGCTTCTGGAGACTCCTGGAACCATCTACACTAAGCCATTGGTGGGAAGAGTGTGGAAGGTTCTAAAGATGCCTAGAGATGTCCACACATCTTTACACTATGGTGGAAGGCATAAGAGGAGTCCAAGACTTTCTAGAGAATTCTAGAGATCTCTTGTATATTCTTGTACATAGGGTTGTACATAGATTAGTGTAGGGAGTTTTAGAATATTCTTGATTTGTAAGGAACCCTCCAAGGTTCTAGAGAGTTCCATTGGTGCCTATAAATAGGTGAGACCCTCATTTGGCTAAGGCACCACCCAAACCACTTCCTAACCAAGCAAGTGAGCTTCTAAGTATTATAAAGCTTCCTTTGAAAGCAATAAAGCTTCCATTATTTAAGAGTTGCCTACTACGCCTTCTCAAGCTTCCTAGTCGTGAGCACCTTAGCCTAGCGAGCTAAGTATTGGGAGTCAGGTTGACTTAGCAAGATCAAGTATTTTGACTTGTCTAAGTGCCGCACGAGCTTAGAAAACGACTAAGTCCGTGACACTAAGCTATATAGGAGATTTTCACACCTTAGGTGCGCTTAAAACTATGTGTGATCTTGACTTTATTTCTATTTCTTTTTGTTGATCACAAGATATTCATTACAACCTAGATCATCCAATGCGTTGGACAAGAGAAAGGACAGATGTAATATTTTATTGGGCCTAAAAAACGCTAAGCAACTAAATGATGCCTCAACAAAATTAGAATCTTCCTATTTGGATGACAAGTAAGAATCAACAACTCATTGCATGTTAACACATATGTACCTTTGCCTTCTCACCAAACTCTTTCTTGAAGATTCCAAAAGAACCTGGGCCACAGATATCATGGGTCATCAAGATATCAACATTTACCCATGCATTCTCACCTGGGCTCAGCTGGGGTTTCTCAGAAGCCCTGGCCAAGATCTTCTCGGTCATGGTCATTGCAGTCTTTACCTGAAAACAATCCAAAATCCCGCTAATATAAACCATCAAATTCTAATACCCACCACAGAAAAGAACAATCGAATGCAAATTATAAATATATAATGAAGAAGAAGCAGAAATGAAGAAAGAAAGAAAGAAACCGAACTGAACCAGTGGTGGAAGGAGAACGTGGCGATTGTTGGGGTGCCATGACTGAAACAATTTTCCGGGAATTTCTTTTCTTGGTTTTCTGAATGGAAAATGATGATGCCGATGATGAAAATGCAGAGAGATCCACATCTTTCTGAGGAAAAAAATAAAAATAAAAAACAACGTGGGTCAGTGATATTTTAGCAAGAAAATTTGGGAAAGAGAAGAAACTTAGGAAGTCATTAACCATTAACCTTGATGAAAGCAGGAGAGTTGGAGGCAATAGCAGAGGAAGCCATGGAAGAGAAGAAACCCTGCTCCTAATTCCGGCAACGTCTGGGATCTGGAACTGGGTCTCTCGCAGCCCCTGGGAAAGCTGGAACTAGAGGACTGTTTGATTCGGACTGAGAAGTTGTGGCGGCTACGGCTCTCACGAGACAGACAAAAGCCAATTGATAATTGATTATAGCGGCAGTGGGCCACGTTTACTAAGGTAAGATATTTGGTGCGTTCGCCGCGTGCAATAAAGATGGGTGACAACGGTATGAGGCCCGTTAAGGCCGTTTTCACAACTTATTTGATTTTTTTTTTTCCCGTTTTTAAAATAAATTTCTAACTTAAAATACGCTTTTAAACAAATTATAGATTTTCAAAAATTTATTTCAAAATTAAATTATTTTTAAAAACAAATTTGATTATTATATTAGAATACTTTAAGTAATAATTGAAATTTTAAAGAATACTTTGTAGAATAATATTAATACTTTTATAAAAAAATAAATTAAGATACTGTTTTTTATATTTGAATTTCTAAATAAAAAATTTATTTCTTAAAAAAATTGAAAATATTTTAAGAATTACCATCCAAATTTATTTTTGAAAATATCACCAATAATACCCAAAATTTTTATTTTTATAATAATCAATATCCTATTTTAAATAAAGGCAATTAAAAGGAGCAAAATGAATATTAATTCACAAAAATGACCCTATTTATTAGAAAAACTAATACTTCTTTCCCTTTCTTTACCTAACTCCCCATCTTTTGCTACTTCCCCCTTCTTCTTTCTCAATTGAATCTCACAACCTCACTCTCATTTGGCCAAAATCTAAAGCCTAGTGTTCCTTAAAATTTTTCCATAATATGTAATGATTTAATAGTGTTGTAATGATTTTTGAAATGTGACCAGACTAGGATAGTTTCTATTATATTTTATTTTGATAAAATATTGTAATATTTAGGGATTTAAATATACAAAAATAGTTTTTAAAGCAATATTTGGAGTAGAGTTAAGTTTTGATATAACTTATCATGAATCATGGGTTAGAACTTTTGGAATATTTAAAAATTTAATATGTTGAATGACTTTTGTAGTGTGATTAAACTAAATTAAGTTTTGTTGTTTTGTGATGAGTGTTTTAGAGTTCGTTTGCTAGTAATTCTAGAAAACGCTTTTAACCTTTTTAACACTTAAAATTTGTTTTTTTTTTAAGTATTATAAATGTTAGAAACATTTATTGAAATCACTGCCAAATGCACTCTTAAAATATTTTTAAAAATTCAAAATTTTAATGTATCAAACTACTTTTTTTGAAAGATTGAATTAAGTTTAGACATTTTTCTTTCATATATTTATTATTATGAATTTGTTTAGTTAAGTGGAGACTTTTTCAACAATAAAATGGGGGTTTTAGCTATGTTTTGCTTAAATTGTTTGAGTTATGTAATTAGTTTTAACATTCTACTTCATTGTTGGGAATTTCAATTTTTGATCAAATAGGTGAAGGTGTCATAAAATCAATTCATAGTTTGTTTTATCTTAATTCTCAACTACTTCAAGTGATGGTTGATGTGTCTTCTTGAGAGGACACTGCATTAGGGATGATCCCACGGGGAGAGTTACTTTTTTCCGATGGCTTCAGAAAGGTGTTCCCCAAATATTATCTAAACAAAAGAAAGATCGAGGTGTGCATTTTGAAAAGAGTCCAGTAAGTGAAACAGAATGGGTGCTGTGAGTGGAGAGTAGAGGGGAAATTTACATTGCTAAGTCAACCCTTTCCATGCAACGTTTAGGGTCTCATCACCACCCCCTTCCAACTTAAGCACACCTTAACACATCAAGACTCAGCTCTACACATGAATCTTCATATGCACACCTTGCTTTGCATACGTACAACCTCATTGTCTTATGCACACTAGTTGACACTAAGAAATAAGGTTTTTTCATGCTTAAAATAAGGATTTTATAAAACTTTTAAGTGTTAATCAATATCTTTTAACTTAAATATGAAGGAAGGTTGTTGCCAGTTTTGGAATTCCATTTTGATACCAGATGCGATAGGAAATTGTGGTATAAAATCTTGAAGAAGAATCCACCGATAGTTTTCCAAACTCAATTTGATGCCATTTTCAAAAGATGGAACGAATCAGACAACAATTTGGTTAAGAGGAGAATTTCGAACAACAGCTTAGTTCACTGAACAGTACTTTTTTGGCACCCAACATTTGATGTTCGAATGAATCAATACCAAAGAAGCCAATGTTCAATTTTTGATAACATACCATGGGGATATTCACTCTTGGCCCTTTTCTATCTGATCAATCTGATACCATAATCCAATGTTGGTTTGCATTTGACGGTAGAGTAAAATTGGTCGTAGCTAGACGCTATCTCTCTGAACAACCAACAACAATTCAATTACATAACAGCATTCAAATATCAAGGTGAAAAATCCATTTTGAGTTGATTTTTGAATCAGACTTTGCATTATATTGGATAGGAATCCCAAGTGGACTGGGACATGCTTGAGGTGGAATTCTACAGTGGAAGCCAAAGATCAAGAAATTAAAATGCAATTTCAACATCAATTCTGATAATGAAGGTGAGAACTAACACTAAACGGATAGCCTCTGGGGTTGTAATCATTTGAATAGATAAAACTTTGAACAAAGTAAAGGAAGGTAATCGATGTCGGTTTTGTATCAAAATAAAGGCCACTAGTTTTGATAGTAGTGTCATGCATAGTCCGTTTTGGTGGTAGCTTCATGTGCTCTATCGGTTTTGAAGGCCCATTCTACCATTATTTTTTACACTGCTTGGAGGTTATCCCTGATATTGGAATAAGAGGCACTGAGTGTAATTCATGTCGTTTCAAACCAATGTCAATGCTAATTCCAGTCGTTCAGTCTGAGTATGCTTGTCAAGGATCTTCGACCAGTTTGTAGGTTATTTTAGCAATCATTCATTTAGGGTTAGGGCTAGAAACTTACATAAATACTTTTTATTTTAGATAGACATACATGTACGTACATTCATTGCTTAGTGATTTAGTTTTCGGCTTAGTAGAGATCCACTCTGTGTTTCTTTATTTTTCTGTGTGAATCAATCATGAGTGGATAAGGTCATTTGTATCCAGAGTGCTACCCAAGGGAAGATTTCAAGAAGGAATGCATCCATGCAGGTAAAATTGTTAATTTTTATTTCTAGATTCATTAATCTATCATTTTTAGAATAGCAAATAGACTCTCTACAAGTCTACCAGGACATGATATCATTGATGCTTATTGATTGATTGAACGTTTACCCTATTGGTTTGATTTATTGATGATTGATTTGATCAATGATATGCAAAATCCTCGAATAAAATCTTATATGAGTATTGCATTTAATAATTGAGATATGAATGCAATGGAATGCAGTCATCCTTAGGTAAAACGGGATCTTATTCCACAAAATCTAAACTTGGGAGAACAACCTACTTTATATAGTTTATCACCATATGGTTTGTAAAAACCAAGTCTGGGATAGAAAAGTACCTAAAGCTAAGTCAAATCAAAAAGTGGCTTGCAGGTTCCTTAAGGATTAGCATTAGTTGAAACTCTAGTTTTAATTCCTTTTTGTTTCATTTTTTCATCTAGTAGTTTAGTTAGGTCATTTCATAAGTCTTTACTTTTAAGTTTATTTTATTTCCATGCTACTACTGATCGTGTATGCAAATTGGTTGGGAAAGAGATTTTCCTGGTAGATTTAAGGGTCTCCAATGGGCTGGAGGAGTAAGGCCCATGGCCCAGCCCGGGGCAGGCCAATGAGCCCGTTGACCAGTCAACGTGCCAGGCCCTTGATAAATCTAAGGCCCGTGGGCCCTCAAGCTGGGTGGGCGGGCCTACGGGCTTGGGTAAAAATTAAAATACCTTTTGAGTTTTAAAGAGAGGGGGATTCAAACCCCTTCCCTTATAGATTTCAAGGAAAGCCAGCCACCAATTAAGCTGATCCTCTTTTGTGTAATTATTTTGCATTAGTTATATATATATTAGAAATGTTGTATGATTTTTGAAAAAAAATAAAAGTGAGTTGATTGTTCAACGGTCACATGACCGTTGAACATGCCACTCACTTCAAATGTTAAATTTCAAAGTATATGACCATTGAACAGTCATCTTGGCATTTAAAAAAAAAATTAAATCCTAACGGTCACATACCTCCCTATAAATATTAAATACCCTCAATTTATTCTATTCTCTCAACTCTCAAGCTCTCTCCCATTCCACAATATTTCCAATTATTGCATTTTGTCTCAAATTATTCAATATTATTGGTGGTGAAAAACAAGCATTGGTGGCTCAAAGAGTTCGAATTTGAAGGAATTTCTGCTTCGGTTCTCCAATTTAGTAACATACTTCACCTTTTCTTTTATTTATTTGTTACATTTTAATTTTACATTTATTATTTTTAGCATAATATTTTATCAATAATTATAATTATGGCAAGTGGTTCTTGTTCTTCATCTAATGCATGTGATAACAAAAAATTTACTTCAAATATATGGAATTTTTTTTAAAGAATAGAAATAAATTTAGAAAATAATAAAAAAGAAATAAAAGAAAAATGTAAAATTTGTAACAAACTTCTTAGTGGTGGCTCAAATGCAGGTACAAGTCATTTAAAAAGGCATCATGAAAATTGTAAAACTAAAAATAATGTAGATATTAGAAATTATATGCAATTAGGTAAAGATGAAAGTGGAAATTTAAAAACATTTTCTTATGATGAATCTTATTGTCGTGAAGAAATGATTGGTTATATAATAAGAGCAGAACAACCTTTCAATTTCATGGAAACTCATGATTATACGGGAACAATGCAACGAGCTATTAATCCTCAGTTTCAAGGTTGCTCTGGAAATACAGTTAAAAGAAGTCTTATAAAAAATTTTGAAACACAAAAAGAAAATTTTAAATTTTTTTTTGCAAATTTTGAAGGAAGAATTTGTTTAACATCTGATATTTGCACATCTTTAACTCACAGTGGTTTTTTTATGTGTAACTGCTCATTATATTGACAATGAATGGAAATTAAATAAAAGAATTATTTCATTTAAAATAATAAATGCTCCACATAATAGTAAAAATATAGCATCTTTAATAAATAATGAAATTATAGATTTTGGCATTCGTGATAAAATATTTACAATAACATTAGATAATGCTTCTAATAATGATGTAGCAGTATATAGATTAAAACGATATTGACAAATAAAAGAAGATCAATGTAAAATATTTCATGTGCGTTGTTGTGCACATATTTTAAATTTAATTGTAAAAGATGGATTAAAACACGTTGATGATACATTATCAAAAATTAGAGGCATTGCTGCAGGTCTTAATAGTTCTCAAGCAAAACATGAATTATTTTTTTATTGTTGCAAAATGTTAAATATGAAAAAAAGAAATATAAATTTGGATATGCCTACTAGATGGAATTCCACTTATAAACTTTTACAAACTATTATAAAATATAGAAAAGTAGTAGAACTATATGAAATACAATTAATTAGCAATGATTGTGAAGCAGATATTGATGTATTAAATGATTATGATTGGCATATTGTAGATCTTTTAAGAGATCTTTTTGAAGTATTTGATACTTCAACAAAAAAATTTTGTAGTGTATATTATCCATCTTCAAACCAAGTTGTCATGCAAATAACTAATATTTTTATTGTACTTCAAAAATATTTAAATTTGGATATATTTAATGATGCAACATTTGCAATGATAGAAAAATTTAGAAAATATTAGGAAGAAATATCTTTAATTTTTTATCTTGGTTTAATTGTGGACCCTAGATTGAAATTTGAAGCTTTGGATGAATGGTTAACAATTATTTATTTTAATGACCAAATAAAAATTGAAGAAATTAAAAATGAAATAAATTCATTATTATATAATTTATATAACTATTATAAAGAAAAATATGGTGATGATATTAGTTCTATTAAATTACCACATACATCTACAAGCTCTTCATCTTTTTATAAAGGAGCTCTAGAAATGTTGAAAAGTCGAAAGAAGGCAACAAATTGAAGATGATGATATCTTAATACTGATTTAATTTCATTTGAAGATGATGAAGATTTTGATATTTTAATATGGTGGAAATCACAACAACACAAATATCTTGTGCTTTCTATCATTGCTCGTGATGTACTAACAGTTCCTGTGAGTACAGTTGCATCAGAAGCTGCTTTTAGTGCAGGTGGAAGAGTAGTTAGTGATAAACGATGCAGCTTAGCGCTGGATTCTATTGAAGCAAATATATGTGTGAAAGACTGTGCAATAGCAGATAAAAGGATATTTGATTCTATTCAAGAAGAAAATATGCTTGCCAATATGGAAAAACTAAAATCATCAAGATCTTCATGGATTTGTGATAGTTCGCCATCACCGCCAAAAGATAATGATTAAAATATTTTACTAAATGTATGTCATATTTTTATTTTTATTTTTTGTGGTTGAAAAACACAAATGATTGACAAATAAATAGGTGCCAACCTAGTTGGGATGTACTTATTTTGTAGTGATGTAAACTTTTCCCACATTTTCAAATATAATGTATACATTCAATGAATAAAATAGTTAGTAATGAATATTTTTATTAATGTAGCATTTTCTATTTTTTGAATATCTTTTTTATATATATATACATTTTTTTTAAGTGGCGGGCCTACGGGCGGGCTGGGGCTAAATTGGGGCCCGTGGCCTGTCCCATCCAAAAATGGGCTCAAGCCAGGCTTGGACCTGCCGGGCTCGAGCTGGGCTTTAGCCCACTGGGCCGGGCCGTGGGCCGTGGGCTTTTTGGAGACCCTTAGGTAGATTACATAGAAGACCCAATCAGGTTGCAGCCCAATCCAACACAACGAAGGGAGAAGACCAGAATCAGGAGTGTCACAATGCCTCAAATCCACCCCCATTTCAGATTCGTAGATAAGTGAGGGAGCATCCCAATTCACCAAGGGTCACTCTAACCATTCTTCTTTGTGATCCCAGCTGAACATGTCCTCATCAGACTGTAGATAGTTTAGTTGCTATCAGCGTTCAGAGGCACAGAGTAAAAATCCATATGAACATATCAAAGATTAGGAAGAAATATGTTTCACTTTCCAAGATGCTAATGTTCTGGTGGACCTAATAAGGATGAAGTTATTTCTACTCACTCTGAAAGACAAGGGAAAGATGTGGTTGAACGTCTTAAGGCCAAGGAGAATAAGAAACCGGAATGATTTTCAAACTACTTTTTTGCACAAGTTCTTTTCAACTCAAAGAACCAAACACATGGAAGAAAAAGACATCAAACTTCATGGTTAGAGATGGAGAAAAGATTTTTGCTTGTTGGGAGAGATTCCAGGAGAACATTGGAGCTTGCCCATACCACTGGATTTGACAATTAGAACCACCTGTACATCTAATTCAACAATCAAGGCAATTTTCAACGAGTCAGAATTAGTTTGGAGGCCACCAGGTGATGAAAAATGCTAAACATGGGCAGCCAGGAGCATCAAGTTCTTATTAGATGTAGCTTTAGCCCTAACCAGTCCAAGATCAACCATCTAGCTCACCCTCATACCTAGGGTACACAAGAAAAAGGGAGATTTCCTACTCAACCTCAACAAACTCAAAGGGGGTATATGAAATCAATGAAGGCAAAGCTGAAAGAAATGATCACCCAGAGGTCAAAGCTGTTGTGACCTTGAGGAGTGGCAAGGTGCTAGCAGAAAATGGAAGGAAGAGGAATATAGTGATTGAATAGAGAAAGGGGCTACTAGGAATAAAGAAGAAGATAGAAAAAGAAGGAGAGAGGTAGAAGCAGATAAAAAGGATGAAGAAAAGATGATGGAAAAAAAGCAAAAGCAAATAGTAGTTGCTTATCCATCAGCTTTGAAAGAGAGAAGAAAGTGGAGAAGTGCCAAGAGGTGTTTGAGCTCCTCAAGCAAGTTAAGATGAATATACCTCTGATTGATATGATAAAGCAAGTGCCACTCTATGCCAAGTACTTTTAGCACTAAAGAAAGGTTTTAGTGGACAAGAAATCGTTCTTGATATAGCAAGTAAGTGCAATTACAGAGTGTAAGACACTCGTGAAGTATAAAGATCCAAGTTGCCTAACTATCTCTGTTGTCATTGAAGAATTCTTTATGGAGAAAGCTTTGTTGGACACAGGAGCAAGTCTCTATCTCTTTTCATACTCAGTATACAAGCAGTTGGACTCATGAAGTTGAAAAGAACAAATTAAAATCACCCATTCATTAGCTGACCATTCATTGAGTTTTTTTCATGCTTAAAATAAGGACTTTTTTTAGAGATTGTTAATTATTAGTATCTTTTAATTTAAACATATGCTAAGCTTGTTTCAAGGCAATATAAGATATTAAGGTTGATAGAAGCAAGGTAGAGAAGCAAAGGAAGACTTACAGTGAAGATTGGATATCAAAAAGACGAGTAAAAGATGAAGTCAGTCAGTATTGGAATTCCGTTTGCATACCAAATTTGATGGGAGATTGCAGTATAAAGCTTGAAGAATCCACTACGGCTTTTCAAACTCATCAATACCATTTCCTACAGTGGGAGCTAATGTGACAACCGTAGGAGAAGGGTAGTATGAAATTTCAAACAACAATTTAGTAGAATGGACAATACCATTTTAGAACCCAACACTTGATGTTAGAAGAAACCAATTTTGGAGAATTTAATGTCAAATTTTATAACAAACTCATGCATAGTCCTTTTTGGCGGTAGCCTCAAGTTCTCTATCACTTCCAAAGGCCCATTTCGACACCTTTTCCAACACTACCTGGAGCTTGTCCTTGATCTCAAAATAAGTGATGCTCAGTGGATTTCATGTTTCAAATGACAAGGCTGATTCTAGTTTTTTTCCTTTCAAGGACAGCTTGTTAAGGATCTTTTACCATTAATATTTTATTTTAAGAATCTTTCATTAAGGTTGAGGGTTAGAAACTTATATAATGCCTTATGGTTAGAAAATTAAATGTATTAAGACAAGATACCATTGATGCTTATTTATCTTATTCAAAGCTTACCCTAATGGTTTGATTCATCAATGACTAATTTGATTAGCTATATGTGAATTCCTTGGATTAGATCTTGAGATGAATAGTGCACTTAATAGATTGAGATATGAATGTGAAGGAATGAGACCATCTTTAGATAAAATGGAATCCTATTTCACTGAGATCTAAACTTGAGAGTACGCCTTACTTTGGATAGTTCATCACCATATATTTTACTTCTATAATTACCCGATCCATTTGTTCTGTCATTTTAGATATTAAACATTTGTATTTTAATTGAATTTTGATTAGCATAGAGTACCTTAGTTTCAGGCTATATAATTGATATTTTCAATCCTTAGCTTCAAGCTTAATAATTGATTTTTTCAATAACAGATGTTAACTTTTCAGTCTTTGTGGGATGGTTATCGGCAACGCTTCATTATTCAACAAACTAAATAACTTCAAACCTAAGAAAAGAAAAATATACAATACATTATAGACACCTAAAATACCAAAGACATCAGTAAAAAACATTTTAGATTTTAAAGTCATACAACACTGCTTAAAATATTTAGGCTGGAATGGCAGAGGGTAAAGAGAATATGTTTAATTAATGATTTTACAGTAATGATGGCCACTGATCTTAGTGTGATGGTGGCCTACTGCAAGAACTCTCTTGGGTCAGTGAAAAAACCAGTCAAAGCAGATGCTGCAGCTGTGCAAGGAGAAGCTAGATATATTTGGCCTTCTTTGTGCCCCATTCTCCCAGGGAAGTTCCTATTTGTCGTAGAGACTATGCATGTATACCTGCAACATTCAGCACCTCAGAAATGTTATAATCTGGAAACAACTGAAACGAAGCCTATGGGCTTTCCACCATTGATAGAAGATGCACACAAGTGCTTTGCACATCAGGATGTAAGATATGGACAAAGGAATATTTAGTTCAAGTACACTAACAACTTGAGTTTGAGTGGTAACACAAGGAAGAATATCAGCACAAGGTGTTACAAGAGAATCAGAAATAAAAAATTGTGAGCCTATATATTACAATGTATCTATCAATTCCCTTTTTTTCTGGGTTATTTTATATCGAAATTGCAAAAGAAGATTATGGGTAACTTCTTATGTTGAAAATAGGGTGTGACATCGATCTTCCCTTAATAATAGTAATAGCCACTTAAAATAAATATAACACAATCATAGATAAAAAATGAAAACTTCCTCTATTAGACAACCAAATAAACCTTCAAATGAAGGCAACAAGAATCAGGGTCAAATGGGGTCAACCATTTGATAAGTCAAAAACTATCCAATAGCTGATCAGGCCCCACTGTGCTAGCATAAGAAAGGTGAGGACCACCCATATACAAAACTAAGCATCTAAAAGAATTTTTGTAGTCTTCAGATACAAAACATTAGCATAGAAGTTTCAAGTTTCAACCATACAATTGTATGCTCTTTGAAGGTACCCAAAATGATCTATATATAGTAAACCACTGGATGTAGGCCTGAACATTTTGTTAGGCATGCACGGTGAGGATGGTTGATTGCTAGGTTTTGAAGGACAGATATTGTAGAGGATCCAGACCTGCATCTATTATTGCTTTCACTGTTCTGTTAAACATTAGCTGCCACATGCTCTCATCAAATGATGTCTAAAGCATTGAATTTCCAAAAATAACTCCTTTGCAATCATCTAGTGCTGCAGTTATAATCAACCAATAAAGACAACCTTTGTGAATTTAAACCTAATTTACTGTAATATCTGTTTTTAGCCGGCAGAGATTAAAACTGCCAAAATTGGTCAGTAAATATAATTTCTAGACCACACTTGCAAAAATGACATGATGTCCCAATCATTTTGCAATTTCAATATTGCAATATGTGACTAACAAGCACTGAGCAGAGATGGTGCCTAGTGACAAAAGAATGATGTGGTCTGGCCACTTAATTTACTGATGATGGCATCCAAGTGAAAAGAAAAGAAAAGAAAATTTGAGGCCACTTTCCACCATTTTGAAGCAAGTCAAAATTGTTCTTTGTTAGCAACAAAGTAACTAGTGTTGTTCAGCAAGCAATACTAGTTATGATCCCAAAAATACCATATGCTATAAGTTGAGACAAAATTACAGTATAGCAGATCACACCCATGAGACTTGGTGACTTTCCACCAAAAAATGGTTCACATAAAATCAAAAGAAATAATCTTCCATGGAAGGCAGTTACAACATTGAATTGTATGAAATGCAATTGCATAGGATGTGGAAGTAGATATACCACGACAAGAAATGATATATGTGAATTAACAACAAAGTAACCATCAATAGCCCTACAAAAAACCAAAAGAAGCTAGAAAAATTGACTGAAGCATGAAAACCTTGGGCTGCAGAATGAAAATCATCAGTTTTTTCAACCAGTACAAGATCAAATATACACTCCGCCGTCAATTTTTACATCTTTGCATTGTCTTGTCAAAGCACAATTATCAGGTGAATGAGGCTGCAGAAACATATGGCAGCTATTATTCAGTATAAGGCCCCCTTTAGTTCATGGAATAAGCGGAATAGGAATTGCATTCTTTGAGAAATTCACACCAGAAGTAAGTGTGATGGGATTTGATGATACCAATTCTTATGTTTGGATACATCAGGTTTTGGAATTAAGAGAAGATTTGTGTTTTTATTCAAGTGGTTGCATAGGATAAAATCACAAATAAAATAATAACTTATAATAATATTCTTTTGAATTAATCTAATATCTAATTTTTTAAATATAATACATATATTTTAAAATATGGAAGCACTTATTTAATATTGTTGCTATAAATTTTAAAATATAAATGGTTCATGATTATGGTTTATATTTATTGAATTATCTAATAATAGAAAATATTATATTATTTTAAAAAATATAAATAATGATTAATACTCACACAATTTATTAAAGATTTTATTGATCTTGACCTATATGTGGATTGTATTAAAGGAAAACACACAAAACACACAATTAATAAAACAATTACAAGAATCACACAACTTCTTGAACAAACACACCGATATATATGGATCTTTTGATGCTCCATCTTTTGGTGAAGAAAAAGTATTTTATCACCTTTATTAATGATTTTTCACGTTATGACTATGTCTATTTGTTGCATGAAAATCTTAATCAGTAGATGCCCTAAAGGTGTTTATTAATGAGGTTAAGAGACAACTAGATAGAAGAGTGAAAATTGTCAAGTCTAATAGAGGTGATGAATATTATGGAAAGCGTGATGAAACTAGACAATGTCCTAGTCCATTTGCTAAATTCCTTAAAAAGCGTGGCATATGTGCTCAATACATAACGTCAGGTACACAACAACAGAATGATGTTGTAGAAGGGTGTAATCGTACTCTAATGGACATAGTTAGGATTATGTTAAGCTAATTCTTTTTTACCCTTATCTTTGTGGATTCATGCCTTGAAAATTGCTTAATAAGGCAATTTCAAAAACCCCTTTTGAATTGTGGATGGAAAGGAAACCTAATTTAAGACACCTACATGTTTAGGTTGTTCGATGGAAGTGAGAATTTATAATCCACATGAAAAGAAATTGGACTCTAGAACAACTAGTAGCTTCTTCATTGGTTTAGCTTATCCTATATGCATATTATGTTTTATTATTAAACCATGATGATGCCACATGGGCCAAGTAGGAGAATGTTAGTTTTTTGTCTTTTTTTTTTTCACATGGCTTATTTTGTTATTGATTATCTTTTTTAAAATAAAATAAAATTTAAAAGATAATCATGATAGGCTTATTAATTATCTTTTATTTAATTTAAAGGATAATTATAGTTAATAATATTAAGTGTTAAAATCCTATTGGTCAATTGAGAATATGTTTTCTAAATAATGGTCAATTGAGAATATGTTTTCTAAATAATGGTTGATATTGATGGACCGTGATAGGAGATTATTTAAATTTGTTCCTCTCTACCCATTATATATATATATATATAGCTTTCTTTTCATCAAGAAAGGTATATCAAACTAAAGGGTCAAGAGAGAAAAACCAAGTAAATTTATTTTAATTTATTTTCTTTGCAAGTAATTTCTCTTTAGGATCAATCTTCAAGATTAATCTTATGGATCAAGGTATGTTTTCTTGATTATTTATTTAATTTGTGAAAATCACAAAGTTTTAAGATAAGGAATTATGATTATGATTGTTCTACATGAATTAAGGGTTTATGATTGTTCTGGATAAATAAAAGAAACTCTAATAGATTTTACAAATTTACTGAGATATATAGTAGATATTTTGATACAAAATATAGATGGGTGAAAATTGATCAAAAAAATACGAAAACATTGAAATTTTTTTTTTAAGAAATAATTAAAAAAAATAGATATTTTGAAATTATTTTGTTGAAAAAATTGATGTATATATATATATATAATTTGTCATATTTGATAGTAATATCATGTATATATTTATTATTAAGTTATATTAATATTATTTGAAAATAATAATATTATATTTGATTATAAAATATCTAACTTTAGCATATATTTAATGTTAAAATTATGATATGTTTAATTCAAAAATTCAATAGGATATACATATTTTTTTTAATATTTCTATTTTTTATATTTAATAAATATATAAATGATATAAAAAAAGTCCAATTTAGAAAATTATCTTGATAGTTTTTATATCTTTTGTAATCAATTAAATACAATTTAAAAATAAAATCATTAGAATTAATGAATTTATTAATATATTCGTTTAATATTTTGTTTTTATCCTGTAGGAGCAAGCCAATTTTATTTGGGATCTTTCAGTGTTTAATGAAAAAAACAACAAACAAATAAAGCTGGGGGACCCGATTCTGGGTTGGCCAACCATTTTTTTACCCCTCACCATGAGTGTGGAAAGCCAGTCTAGGACGTTAGGGTCAGGCACCGCTTTGGGCTATCGTGGATTTGCTTTGGGCCATCTTGGATGTTTAACAAATCATGAAATGGAGAATTTAAAGGGCGCGGCTTCTCATACTTTATGTGTCCCACCTGGGATGAAAGACATTGAGTTAATTTAAAAATCCATGGGATGGGGCTGTAGCCACTTTGTTGCTAATGATTGTTATTAAAATGTTACGAACCCAAAAAAAAAAAAGAAGAAAATATCATAATTATTTAAATTTTTTTATAGTAACCAATAAAAAAATAAATAAAATAATGTAATATTTATCGTCTATATATTTCTTCAAATCTAAATATTATAAATATTTTATTCAATAAAATTTAAAATATTAATAAATTTATATTTATTCATGATTTAAGTTTGATAATATCAAATATGAAAAATGGACATCATTATTTTTAATTATATATATATAAATTTCATAATTATTTTTAAGTTTGATATTGGTTCAATTATGATTTAACCATTAATGTGACTATTGAATCATAGATCAATAACTTTTTTTATTTAATATCTTATTTGATTATAAAAACATTAAAAACAATGGTCAAGTCTAGGACCTACTATTTGACATTTAAGGAAAAAAAAAAAAAAAAAACAAAACAATAGTAGGGATGCCATTTCATGGTGTAAAAAAAAAAAAGTCCCTTGTGTGTGGTCCTCTATTTGACATTTGAGTGAACAAATCGAGGTGTGTACCCTACCATTTGAAATTTGAAAAAAAATACAAACTATATGCAAATCTTCTGTTTGATCAATTGGTTCTACGGTCTAATCGTCTCGTTCGCCTCCAATTTTCCAGTTTGATTTTGATTTGAAGCTTAAAATTGTCCAATAAGCAAATCAAGAACAAATGGCCAATCAATGAGTGGACAAATGAGATGGTTCAATCCGATTTTAAAAATATTAGTTAAAATAATGAAATATTAAAAATAATGATAATATGGCTGACTTATTCATAATGACATATTTTGATTATTATTTTTTAAAATATTTTTAATTCAAAATTTATTGTGGTTGTAAGTATAACATTTTCACATAGCTAAATCAATCTCAATTTTTACAAGATTAAAGAATATATCTTACAAGATTAAAGAATATATCTTTCTAAAATGGAAATTTCAAATGGGGATTATTTAAAAAAATGACATCATTATTAAAACTTTGTATATCATTATTGTAAATATATTTTTCATTTGGTTTCTTTCTAAGTAAATAAGCACATGAAAGGAATAATGTTGATTTTCATTCCATTTTCTAATAGTTTTATAAACACTTTAATTAAATTCTTGTCATAATTATAATTGTGATGCTTTCCATTTTCTTTCTTTCTCGTTGTGATTCTCTTTCTTGAAAAGTTTAAGGAACATGTCATTTATAAGGAAAAGAAATAAAAGAAAAGAGAATTACAAAAATAAGAAAAGAGAATCACAATCAAGAATCTTATTAAGCGTTCCGTTGTTGTAATGAAAATGAAATGAAATATATAATTTTACCATAAAACCCTTAGTTATTTTATTTTTAAATTTATGATTGTGAACAAAAAACATATTAATGTTATAATGGCGAATGCCACAACATTATTATGTTAAATGTTAATTAAAAATTATTTATGACTTTCATTAATTCAACATTAATGGAAGCTATTTGGAAAGCAAAAAAAGGGCTTCCCATCCCTTGTATAAGAATCATTCCAAGAAAAGAAGTCTTTTAAAGTTTTTTCTCTCATTCTCTCATTCTCTTATTCTCTCTTTCAGTCATTCTCTCATTCTCTTATTCTCTCTTTCAGTCATTCTCTCAACATTTTCTTATTATTAAAGTAATATGTATTTGTCTTTATTTTTACTTACATCACATTTATTCTTATTTTACAACACGTTATCACCACACAATTGCTTTGACGATCATTTTCATATCTTAAACTTGAAGTTGTTTGTATAAAATAAATTTTATATATTTATATTAGTACTGATTTTATTCATTTAAATTGTGTTACATATTGTTAGAAGTTATAAGCAAACTATTTGGTTTTGGTTATAATCAAAAGTTATACTAATGCTATGAATTTATTATAACTAATTCTAATAATATTATTGTCATATATATGGAGTTCTTGGACAATGTTGAATCTCACAAAACTCAAATTTATAACACTTGGCATTTTGGAAAAGAATTATCTATTTTGGATCCTTGATGTTGAAATACATCTTGATTGGCCCATTATCAATGGTACGGGGAAGGTCGTCGAATTTGAAGTTGGCGGTATCATAGATGACAAGCATCTCCTAAGCCCTCCTCTTTTAGTCAAGTCTTCCAGTAACTGATCTTATCCTGTTAGGCTCTACTAAGCTCACGTTAGACCCTCATGACTTTGACTAGGCAACAACCCCAATTCATGGAATGATAAGCGCAATTCCTCAAAGGAAAAATAAAAAAGGAAAAAACCACCCAAATTGGTGACTATTTATTTGTTTTAGGTTTGTTTTTCTTTTCTTATTAGCAAGAAAGAAAATATCAGAATATATCAACGATATATCGTATATCGAAGAAAGTGGATATGATATATAAGTAAGATATCGTACGGAAATATCGGTAAATAATGGTGATATATCGCCGATATATCAGTAATCATGGATATATCGGTGATACAAGTAAAATATCGAATCTAAATGGGAAAAAATCGTTGAAATTTCAGAGATATATTGGATATATCGGTGAAAAATCGGTAAAAAATTAAATAATTATAAATAAGTTAATTTTAATTATTTTATAATTTATTTTGTATACTAATTAAATATAAAACAAATATAAAATCATAAATAAAATTATCAATATTTTTAAATAAAAATATTTTGTATTAAAATGTACCAATATTTTAAAATAAAAATAATAAATATATTTAAATAACATAATTAGTAAATTTGCAATAATTTAGTTTTAAATTAATAATTTTATTTTATTTTGATATTTAAGTGTAATAATAGTATATTGAGAATAAATTAACTTAGTACATTTTTAAATTAGTATAATATTGAATTTAAATTAGTACATTTTTACAATTAATTAATATATTTTTAATAGAGGTAAGTAAATTAACTTAATATAGTAATATATTTAAATCATATAATTAGTATATTTGTAATAATTTAACTTTATAATAAGTCTACACTTACAAAATTCACATTTCTTATTAGCTAACATTATATAATTAAATTTAATATTGTAAATTATATTATGCATAAATTAATTTCTTCAACAAAATAACTTTAAAATGTCTATTATACTTATAATTTCATTTTTATAAGTTTTTTCTTACATTTTCATAAGTTTTGATGAATTTTTGATTTATCGATATTTTGTGTAAAAATATTCGTCGATATATCTCCGATATATCCGTAAAATCTAAGTACCGATATATTTGTGATTATCGATATTTTCATCCTTGCTTATTAGTTCATTTTTCTCTAGAGTGAGCTAGTATAGAAGTGCTGGACCAAACCAACCCCCAAGTTGGACCATCTCAGCTGGCCAGCCTAGCTATTGATTTATCCCCCAACTTGGTTCGATACCAAGACCCAAAATTTGACCCAAGCACTGGCCTAGCTGGTGGGCCTCCACTTTCCATCATGGGCCCTAGGTGTACTTTCTTATCATAACCTTGTCTGATGGGTAAGCGACAACTTGAAATCTATAGACTTTTCAACATTAACGCCATAGGCCCATAGCCCACATGCACATGAGACAATTCAAGGATTAACATAGGTTATGGAACATCTTTGGGGGTTGTACAGTGAGATGGACGTATACATACCATCAAATGTACAAGTCATTATCTTTCATTTAAGATAATTATGGGATTTTATTTTATTTTCTTCCACAATGCAGCTTTCTTTATGCTGCGAAGACTTGGGACTTTTACTTGATTTTCTAATGTTACACAAAGATTTTACTCAAGTAGAAGCAAGGAGGAAAATGTCGGGATATATCGCCGATATATCGTGTATCGGGAGGGGTCGACACGATATTTCGTGGAGAAAAATCGGAGGAGAGATATTTCCACAAAAATCGCCAAAATATCGGCGATATATCGGCGATATATCGGCTCAGGGAGATATATCGGCGATTTTGTGAAAAAATCACCTCTGGTGGTAGAATATCGGCGATATATCGCAGATATATTGAAGATATATCGGAGATAAATCGCTGATTTTTTTGTGATATTTCCCTTCCTTCATGTAGCGTGATCTGACGGCCCAAATCAAGCCTGTGTTGATCCAACGGCCTAGATGTGATTCCAATGGAAATATGGCAATCCAACGGCCAGATTGCTCCCAATTTTTTATCCAACGGCCAAAATTGATTTTCAACGGTAAATTAATGTTCCAACGGCTATTTTGGCCCAAATTTCTTTTATAAATAGCCCAAATTTCATCCATTTTTGCTTTCATTCTTTATTTGCTCTTTCATTACTCCAATTTTTATTAAGGTTGCTCAATTATTCAATCATTTTAAGATATGTTTATTTTAAATTGTAATTAATTTTGTTTGCAATTGTAATTAATTCATGTATTTTCAATTAATTAGTATGCTTGCAATATGGATGATTTAATGCTATTTTTACATTCAATTGTAATTAATTTTTATATTTTTATTAAATTAACTTAGGTTAATTTGATTATTTAATTATAAATTGATATGTTTATTTTAAATGATTATTTGTGATTTATTTTCACATTTAGAATTAAATTAAACTAGTTAACTTAGCTAAATTATTTAATTAATTTAATTAACATGAGCTAGTATATTTTGAATATGAAATATGTTTATTTAATGAATTTAATGTGTACAAATTATTGATATTTAATCAAATGAAGCATTTTATATGACTTTATAATGAGAACAATTACAAAATTAACATTTCTTATAGATCGACATGATATAATTACATCTAATATCGCAAATTATATCATATGTATATCAAAATTTTCAATAAAACAACTTTAAAATGTCTATTATACTTCTAATTATATTATTATAAAGTTTTCCTTGCATTTCCATGAGTTTTTTACAATTTTAAGCCTACCGATATTTTTTTCCAAAATATCCGCCGATATATCTCCGATATATCCGATATATCCGTAAAATCGAAGTACCGATATATCCGTGATTACCGATATTTTCTTCCATGAGTAGAAGTAGCTAATAACTTCTTTTATTAGATATGTCCGCCTCCAAATGGGTTTTTTGTCTTAGAGAAAGTAAATAACATTTTTGCCTCCCATTTTGCCAGGAGGCTACAAACAACCCTTTTTTTATTGTAGAACTAGTACTTAAGAAGAAAAAAAAAAGCCTTTATTCTTAGTAATTTTGTAGGCTCTTAGTTGAAATTGACTGTGTATTTAGGCTGTTTGTTTGGTAAAAAGAGCCCCCAGTGTTTCTCAGATTCTGAGGATTTCTTGTTCTCATCAAACATGGCAAACACGTAAGTCTCGATAGGCCCTCTAGGCTTCTTTGGAGTCCCACGCTTGACATGCTGAATCAATTTGGAGTTGTAAGTCCTTGCGTTATCAACTGTGGTTGCCGTCCCCCCACCGGCTGATGGCCAACCACTCTCTGAAATAACAACCTGCAAAGAACCGCCACCAGCCCTCTCAAGTGCCGAGTAGACAGCATCCAATATGGCATCAAAAAGATTTCTGTAACCAAGCTGCCCATCTTGCACCACAACTCCAGGAGCCGTGAAAAGAGCATAATCTAGGTCCTGGGTGTTACCATTGTAACTGAAGTAAGGGTACAGGTTAACAAGCAGTGGGGCACTGTTGTTGACCAGGAATCTGATGATGGGGTTGAGAAAGGACGTGACTTCAGGCTTGAAGGCGCCTTTTGATGGAGGGGAGGATGGTCCCAGAACCCCAGTGTCAATGGCAGTGGAAACTTTAATTTGGTTCCCCAGGCCAGCTGCGGAAATTGCACTGAAAATGTTTCTCATGGCAGGGAGAACAAATTCAGTGGAGCCTGTACGGCTTACTTCATTTCCAACCGCAACGTATCGGAATCTGACATTACCGTAGTTTCTAATATTGTTTTGAACCCATGAATTGGCATTGGCTTGGCTGGAAGCAATGTTTTGAAGAGCATCATTTGGGACACCTATCATGAGCTCAATGTTGGTGCCTCTAAGGGCTTGGAGAGCAGCTTGGTTAGGGTCGTAGAGTCTCATTCTTCGGATGCTGTACTGGTTATAGAGACCTACAACTTCTCTTGGCGTTGGCAAGTTGTCACCCTGCATTCCATAACACACTCCCGTTTGGGCACCTGCAATATTTGATAAAATTGTACAAAATGATGAATCAGTAATAAAGCATATATACAAAACTAAATCAAAGTTCTCCCAACTTTTGGGAAAATGATTAATCGTACAAGACGAAAGGGACGAGAGAAAGACCTGTTAAGTGTAAGCTAGCCATTAGCAGCCCAAAAACAAGCAGCAGTGTGGCCATTCTTGAAGAACTTTTAACAGTGGAATCAAACATAGCCATGATGGAGAAGAAAGAGAAAAATAAGAAGCTAGGTTGTATGCATTAACACTGAGATTTAGCTCCCTTTTATAGACAGTGGATGGACGTATGCACTCAGAATTTTAAGTGATGATAACGCTAGTCTCCACCTCGAAAGTCAAGCACTCCATGGATATTTGAGAGAAGATTACATAAATAAATAAATCCACCTCCCCAACCAGCTTGTACGTGCACTACTAAGTGCAATTCTGTCTGTTTTATGAGACTTTTCTCTCCTTTGAAAAGTCCTACATTACATCCTCATCATGAAGGAAATTTCCTAAGTTAATTTCTACCCCCAATAAATCGAAGTTAATAATTCTTTATCCTAGATTTCGCTTCTTTTAGGAAGGGGAAATGCAATTTTTAGCTAGGTCCCATTGAATACCAAATTACTTTAGAGCTTCTGGGATCAACTTTAAGAATACGTTTAACAATGATTTTACGAAATGTTTTTAATTTTTTTAATACTTAAAAATTTTTACTTTTCAAATATTAAAAATGATAAAAATAATTTTTAAAATTATTTTTGAATATATTCTTAAAGTGCGTTTAATAGTGATTTTAAAAAGTATTTTTAATATCTTTTTTAAGTATTAAAAATATTTCTTAAAATCACTATCAAACACACTTACTCTACGTCAACTTAAGATACTTAAATACACTTTGAGGTCACATTAAATCGGGATTAGTCTAAGTTTTGACCCACTTTAAATAAAGGTAAATATAAAACACTAGGCTCTTTTTGGGCCGCACGAAAATATCAAACCCTTTCATCATCATGTTTCGTACGTGGATGTCCGATAGTGGGATGAATAGTCAAATAACTTATCCGTGATCTTTCTTGTTCTGATGTTAACAAGTCCCTTTTGATGATTTTTCCCCATCCTAGTCCCACTCTCCGTCCTACTCCAACTTAGACTGAACGGCATGGCATGAAAAATAAAGGAATTAATTTTTTTTTCCTATTAATATTTTTAATGTCCTAAATTTTGAATATAAAATAATATATAATATATTAGTTTTTAAAGCATTATAAATATAAAATTACCTAAAAATAATAATATATAGAATAATTGATTAAAATGATAAAATACTTCTTATATTTATGAATTTATTCTTTTTCTTGTTTTTATTTAAAGAATAACTCATTTTTGACAAAAATATCATTGATTATTTAAGTATTTACACTATATTTTTAAAAAATAAAATTGTTATTTTTACAAGAAAATAATAAGAAGATATTATCAACATGAGACAAAAAAAAAAAATGAAATGTTAAATTTCTAAAATTGAGTTTTTAAAAACCCTTTTAATTAAATAACCCTAATATATAATCATGGTATGAATTAGGGCAATGAATAGCGCCTCGGTCCCTGATTCGGGTTTTGGAAATTTTTCTGAAGGGATTTTTTTTCCATCTTTATTCTTGTCTAATTACAATTTTCCAAATAAATTTAATTTTTAAAATGTGATATTCAAATAATTTTCCAAAATTCCAATTCTTAAATTTAATTTCCAAAATTCCATTTCCTAAATTTAATTTTCAAAACTCCAATTTTTAGATTTTCCAAAATTTCATTCTTGAAATAATTTTCCAAAGTTCCAATTTTTAAATATTCCGAAATTTCATTCTCAAAATAATTTTTCAAAGTTCCAATTTTTAAATTTAATTTTCCAAAATTCCAATTTTTGAATAATTTTCCAAAACTACCATTCTCAAAATTTTCCAAATTTTCCAAAATTCCAAAAGTTCAAATTTAATATTTAAAATACTAATTTTCAAAATTTTCACAAATTTAATTTTTAAAATGCCATCTTCAAATAAATTTGCCAAAAATCCCAATTTCCAAATTTAAATTTTAAAATGTCATCTTCAAATAATTTTCACCAATAAAACAAAAAGCGAGTTGCGTCATCGAGTGGGAACGCATCATGCAAAATACGAGGTCCAAAAAATATTTTGTGGACCTCGCATTTCACTCGATGCGTTCTCACTCGATGACAAAACTCGCTTTTTATTTATTTAGTGAAAACATTGATTTTTTTGAAAAAAGACTTGGAGTCACCATTTATTTTTGTTTTATTTTTAAAAGGAAAAATAAAATAAGAAAGAAAAACCCTAAGTGTGACTCCTGAACGAAAAACAGGTTTGTGAAAAACCAAAGTCAGGTCCAAGGGTCAGGTTACTTATTTGGAAGGTATAGTGGTGAGCCGTAACACCCCTTTAAGCCCTATAATAAGGTCTCTACTAAATAAGGTGAAGCAAGTGTGACAATTGATAAGGAAATCAATGGATACCAATGAAATGATCAAATACTAAAACGAATCATGTATAAGAATAAACAAAGTGAGAGTGAGATCATATCTTAGTAGTAGGCAATAAAGCTCTATCAAGAAACAAGGTTAGTGTGTAATAATGAATACAAAATATATCACATGCATATCAAAGAGTAAGCTAAATATCGAACAATATTCATTAAGTATAGCAATTGACAATCAGAAGAGAGGATTCGTATGTAGGGCCCTCACCAAAGCCCAATTGATTTAGCATGAATTAATCCCACAAATTCCATTATTTTGGAATTATGAAAATTATCTTCATGCTTATTAGAAATCAAGGAAAACGAAAAATTATTTTAAAATCAAAGAAAATTCGTGAAAGTGCTTACTTGAAAGAAAAGGTAGCAAGTTTATTTAAAATCGAAATTTTTAGTAACTTAAAACCCTAATGAGGAATGAAAAGTGATAGAATTAAAAAAATATTTGAAAACTATAGTGAAATTAAAATTATTTGAAATAAAATTTTGAAAATTGAAGTTTTGAAAGTTATTTGAAAATTGGAGTTTTGAAAATTGAATTTAAGAATTGGAATTTTGGAAATTAAATTTGAAAGAAATAGGAATTTTGAAAATTATTTGAGAATTGGAGTTTTGAAAATTAAATTTAGGAAATGGAATTTTGGGAATTAAATTTGAAAGAAATTGAAATTTTGGAAGTTATTTGAGAATTGGAGTTTTGAAAATTAAATTTAGGAAATGGAATTTTGGAAATGGAATTTTGGAAATTAAATTTAAGAATTGGAATTTTGGAAAATTATTTAAAGATGACATTTAAAAAAAAAAGAGTAATATAAAAATAATACTTATTTAGTAAATCTTCAATATTATTAATAAAGAAAAGTAAGGTAGCAAAGACTTGAGCAACAAGATTCCTAAATGCAAGTGTGGAAGAGGAATAGTGGAAGAGGGTGATGGCAAAGACCAAAACATTAGCCACATAAAATGCCAATTGCCAAACCATATCATTGGCCTATTTCAAACAAGATTAATGATATTTATATCCATAGATAATATGCCCAAAGCACAATGGACAATTAATTTGCACATGGGCAGAACAAGAAATCACTATCCATGTGGAAATTTCATTTTTCCACTCTTAACAAACAATGTAAGTTGATGGAAAACATTTTCCAGGCCGTTGGATTTGAGTGATGGTCTATGGAAATTTGAAGCTTTAAGAAGTGGGTATCATAAATTTATCAAATTACAATTTGTTTAATGACTCGAGTCTATCTTGATAGGCTTGGAGTGGGACTTGACCCAACTGGCTGCACTTGGTGACGAGCACAAATCATGATGTGACAACTGACAAATAAAACTCCAAAATAATCTTGAAGTTACGATCAAACAACGAAATCAAGCATCCCTACAAGATCACATAAAAGCATTGATTTTCTTTCACCATCATTTCTATGAATGTTTAAAAAATAAGTATCTTACAATAAAAGACCTTTTTTACTCTATGGAGTAGTTTGAGGGAAAGATATGACCACCAAAAAGTTGTGATTCTCTCAAATACTTCGATATGAATGGATGCGCTTAAGGTTGCAAGATTTTAAAATTTTTATTGTATATAACTCCGCATTGTTTAAAATCCGCTCTCAAGTAAAGCTATTTAAAGAAAAAATCACAGAAAAAGACATGTTAGGAAATTTTTTTACTGTATTTCATGCATCAAATGTGCTCTTACTATTATATTCTCCATGATCACCCAAAAAATAGAAACTAGATATGTATCAAATATATAAAAAAAAACATGCCTATCTTTTTCCACAGTCTGGGAACAAGCCTGAGTCCATTTTGTGTTGAATATGGTATAGATCTTCTAAGGCAATAGAAGAAAACCACCTTTCTTAATCTCTTTGGCGATGAGAAGTGGGAGAGAACGCGTTATGGTTCTTTTCAAAAAAATTGTTTCAAATTATGAATAGACACCAGCCTTTATATATCTTCTATGCCTTAAGGACCATTCCCTTTAAATATTGGGCCATATGTGTCTTAGGCCCATCATTTGAGACACATATGGTATCGTGCTCTACACATGAGGTGACTTATAACTTAGAACAAATAGAAAATAAATACGTGAATGCGAATAGCTTAATCATAAACTATGCTCCATATGTGAGTCCATAGTTATTTTAACAATCTCCTACTTGGACCGCATATATTACAGAACAATGTTTCATGATAGTACTTTATTGATCTCATCTTTGCTATTTTATCTAAATATCCTTAAACAATCCGGTATACTAATTATTCTAACACAAGATTAAAGCGATCTTCGTTAATCATAATTATAACTAGACCCATCAATGATTACAACATTAACAAAATTAGCAACATGGATCAAGTATGAATGTGTAGCATGGAAATTACATAGAATGTGATTTTTAATAAGTCTATTTCCAATTAGTCCTACTTTATGACTAAAAATAGTCAAATTCCACTTTCAACACTTGATACTAAACTGCTTCTGAAAGTCATCATTTCAATTCAGAGTATTCAAATACAATAGTCTTTAAAAACAAGGTTTGTATAGATAACACAAACATAATAACACATCAAGAAAACAAACACAAAATCTAAATACAAACTCCCACTATACTAGCACATCATCAATATGTACAACACCCATATGTGTGACATGCTCATGATATACCTTGGGTGGCAAACCCTTAGTGAATAGATCCGTAATCATGGAGTTTGTTCTTATGTGTTCAATTGATACTTGAAAACTCTAAACTCTTTCTTTCACAACCAAGAACTTGATGTCAATGTGTTTGGACTTTGACGAACTTCGGTAGTTCTTAGAATATAATTCTGCGGCCTTATTATCACAGTTGATTCTCAATGGTTTCTCAATCCCATCAACGATTCACAACTGAGTGATAAAATTCCGCAGCCATATTCCATGGTTTGATGCCTCATAGCAGGCTATGAATTCTACCTCTATAGTGGAAGAAGCAATAAGTGCTTGTTTAACACTTTTCCATGAAACTGCTCATCCAGTCAACATGAAGATGTAGGCTGAAGTGGATCTCCTGCTGTCAAGATATCACACGAAATCGAAGTCCAAATATCTCACGATCTCTAAATGACTGGATCTTCGATATATGAGCATATAATCTTTAGTTCTTTGTAAATACCGCATAACCCGTTTTGTCTTTTTCCAATGATCCATACCTGGGTTACTCAAATATCTGCCCAACATTCCAACAATGTAAGCAATATCCAGATGCGTACAAACTTGTGCATACATTAGACTTTCTACTGCCAAGGCATAGGGAAACCTCTCCATATCCTTCTTCTCAAGTTCATTTTTCGAATATTGGTGCAAACTAAATTTATCGCCTTTTGCCATAGGCGTGTCTCCTGGTGCACAATTGCTCATGCCAAATCTACTTAACACCTTATCGATGTAGGAATTTTGTGACAACCCAAGTATACCTCTTGAATGATCCCTATAGATCTGTATACCCAGCACAAAAGATGCATTACCAAGATCCTTCATGTCAAATTTACTAGATAGAAATCGCTTGGTTTCATGCAAGAGTTCTAAATCGCTACTAGCAAGTAGAATATCATCTACATATAGCACCAAGATAATGAATTTGCTCCCACTGAACTTGAGATATATGCATTGATCAACGGTGTTCTCCTTAAAACCAAATGAAGTAATCACTTGATCAAACTTTCAGTACCATTGTCGGGATGCTTGCTTTAAACCATATATGGGCCTTTTTAATTTGCATACAAGTCGCTTTGAATCATTAGGCTCAAAGTTCTCCGGTTGCACCATGTATATTGTCTCATCAATGTTACCATTAAGAAACACAATTTTAATGTCCATTTGATGTTGCTCTAAATCATAATGAGTCATAAGTGCCATGATGATTTTAAAGGAGTCCTTTGACGAAACCGGTGAAAAGGCCTCCTTATAATTAATGTCTTCTTTTTGAGTGAAACCTTTTGCGACTAGGTGTGCCTTATACCTAACAATGTTGCCTTTTGAATCCTGCTTGGTCTTAAAAATCCATTTACAACCAATTGGTTTTACACTTTCAGGCAACTCTACTAGGTCTTAAACATCATTGTCTTTCATTGATTTCATCTCATCCTTCATGGCTTCTATCTACTTTTTAGAGTCAGAACTTTGTTTGACTTGACTAATTGAAATTAGGTCGTCTTCCAGACCCATGTCAAACTCATGTTCCTGGAGATATACAATATAATCATCTAAAATTGTACTTCTTTTTTCTCTAGTGGATCTCCTCAGTGGCACTTGTACTTGAGGTTCTTGAGGTTGTTGAGTTACCTCTTCATGAACTTGAACTGGTTTCATAACTTGAGTAGGAAGAATATCAGGTGTGTTTACGATCTCTATTATTGGTTGTACATTCTGGATAGTGTCATCAAACATAATATGATCAAGTCCAGTTATAATAATAGGAATACTAAAAGATTCATTTCTTAATGATTCTCTTCCACTTAACTCAACATCCTCAATAAACTTAGCATTGCCCGTTTCAAAGAAGGATCTAGTTGAGGGGTCATAAAACTTGAAACCTCTCGACCTTTCAGAATACCCTACAAAGTAGCAGCTCATAGTTTTGGAATCTAATTTCTTTTCATTCGGCTTATAAGGCCTAGCCTCAGTTGGACAACCCTAGACATGAAAATTCCTAATACTAGGTTTTTTGCTTGTCCATAACTCATATGGGGTTTTGGCTACTGCTTTGCTTGGGACTCTATTCAAAATATAAACTGCAATTTTGACAGCTTCGCCCCAAAGTGATTCTAGTAAGGTGGAATGACTGATCATTCTTTTTACCATATTCTTAAGAGTACAGTTTCACCTCTCTGCTACACCATTTTGGCTTAGAGTCCCCGACATGGTGTACTGAGAAACGATACCACACTCCATCAAATATTTGGCGAATGACCCTGGACATTGTTCACCAGATCTGTCATATCTACCATAATATTCACCTCCACGGTCAGATCTGACGACCTTTATTTTCTTACTTAGTTGGTTCTCAACTTCAACTTTAAAATTCTTGAACACATCCAATCACTGAGACTTCTCATGAATCAAATAAAGATAGCCATAGCGTGAGTATTCGTCAATGAAAGTGATAAAATATTGTTGTCCATTCCAAGAAGGGGTAGAAAATGGACCACACATGTCCGTATGTATCAATTCCAAGACGTCACCGCACCTGTTGGCATTTTTTTTCCTCATATTTGTTTATTTACCCTTAATACACTCTATACAGACTTGAAAGTCTGAGAAATCAAGTGGATCAAGAATTCCTTCTGACACAAGCCTTTGAATGCGTTGATTCGAAATATGACCCAAACGCCTGTGCCATAACATTGATGAATTCTCATTTGTTAATTTTCGCTTAATGCCATAATTACTTGAATGCGAGGTTTCATTTCCATTAGAGGCCTTGATGTTCAATTTGTATAATTTATCTGTTAGACTACCTGTACCAATAACATTTGAATTTAGATAAAGACTAACCATTCCTTTTCTAAATGATCAATAATATCCACATTTGTCTAGACATGAAACATAAATTAAAATCTGTCTAAACAATAGTACTACAAAAGTCTCTTCCAAATCCAAAGTACATCCAGAGTCTAACTGTAATCTAAAAAGACCAATAACCTTCACTGCAACCTTGTTGCCATTTCCCACATAAATGTATCTTTCACCATCAGTTGGTTTTTGGCTCCTTAGGCAACCCTACATCATGACACTAATGTGAGTAATTGCACCCGTATCTATCCACCAAGTGTCAATAGGCACTATAGCTAAATTGATTTTTGAACAAACAAAGTTGAGAAGTGTACCTTTCTTTTCACGCCAAGCAACACATTTGGTACATGTCTTCTTCATATGACTAGCCTTCTTGCAAAAGAAACAAGTGATCTCCTTATCTTGTTTTTTCTGCATCTTTTGCTTTGATGTCCCAAAAAATGCAGTTTGTTTTCCTTTATTGTCTCTCTTTCTTTTCTTGCTGGTACCAAATCCTTGAGATGTGGAAGCCAAGTGAGCACTTTTTATCTTCTCTTGTTTTAATCTTTCCTCCTCTTGTACACATTGAGCAATAAGCTCATTTAGAGTCCATTTTTCTTTTTGTATGTTATAGCTGATCTTGAATGGTCTTCCACTTCCAAAGAAAGAGAGAGAGAGGGAGGAGAGAGAGCTAAAGCTTCCTTCCTTCCATTGTCCACACTTTGGAGTGACAATATCGTGGTTCGAGTCGTCAAGTGAAATATCTTAGGTGTACGAAACCTCCAAAATTTTCAGACATGCTCTTCATAAAATGATTTTGATATGAGAACATCCAAATCACAAGTATGAGTTTCAAACCTCGAGATCTTTATTTTAAAATGGTTTTGAATCCACTATTTTGTACTTTGTTAAATCTAAAGATCCCTAGGGATAGATGCATGCACTCTACGAGAACTAGGGCATAGGAACGGAGTAATCTAAGGTTCCTATGTGATAGTTAATATGGGTCCACAAAGTGACAACTCCATTGGAGATTTAGAAGGTCAAACTTGAACACTAGTTGACGAAAATATGGCATTTGATCGGTTGATCAGTGAATACACTTTCCTATAGGCAAGGTGATTTGGTTATATTACATGATTAATTTGGATATCCTAGCATGTTTTTATACTCATTGTTCTATGATCTTGCATGTCTAACATGATTGCTTGTTTTTATCTACCTTGCTTCGTTGTTATCCTTGTTAGCTAGAATGTGATTTGTATGATTCATTTGCTTTGCATGACTACCCCTTTTCTACTTAATGCATGATTGCATGTCTTTGTTTTCTTTTTTGCTTTAGCAATAGTTTTGTTAGATGTACCCATACCTTTCACTATGCACATTAGATTATCCTTGAGTGATTAAGAGTTGTGAGATTCGTTAATAAGTAAGAGAACCTTCACCCTTAAAAAACCCCCTGGGATGTGAGGTAGTGCATGTGTGGAGGTGATGACCACATTGCATGGAAGCACCCTATGTCTTTAGAGGCATGCAAAAGGTTGCATACCACCAACAAGTATAATGGCTTCTACTAGGGAACTCTTTTGACTTAACCTCTTTTATTTTTAGAGCCATTTCACCTGATAAGTTAAGTTTAGACCCTTTTGCTAGAATTTCCCTCCTACACATAGGTGCATCTGTGAGCCTTCAAAGTCGCCTTGGTCACAAATCTAGGTCTAGTATTCCCTCTTTATGGTCTCCTATTGGTATACTCAGATATTAGTGTAAGTTTAAGTTTCAATTAGGCCACCTTTCTATGTTGTGTTTAGTGTGTTTATGTTTCTTCTAAACTCCCTCCGTGATTTGTCTTATCCCATCCTTCCATACCTTATAGGAGTGTTTTTTTTTTTTTTTTTTTTTCGACTTGTATTCAAATTCTTATATCAAAGTTAAAAGTGATTTGATCAAGGTTTTAGAGCAGTCAAATATGGATCCTTAACATGTTACAATTGATTAGTTTGAAACTATCATGGCTTTTATTCAAGATGTTGTATGATTCACATCCCCATCACCTGGTCAATCAATGATATTGTTGAGGGTGACAACATACATATGATGAGTTTAGTGGATACTAAGTTAGAGCCTATTATATCGAATGAAAGATCTTGTGGAGATTGTTAGTATTTTCTTTGAGATAGCAGCTTTGATAGAAAAGGTTTTTCTTCATGATGAGCTTGGGATGGATGTATTGGATGTCAATTAGACGGTCAACATGGATTAGCTAGAGACATATTACTTCTTGATATGTTTAAGATCTTTGTCATTGAGAATTCAAAGGATATTCAATTTGTTTATATTTCAGAGTTGCCATGGTATCTGCTTTTGTTGATGATATGTTTGAGGGCATTGTTGGCCTAGTTATAGTCATGGAGATTCATCTATTCTAAGAGACCTTAGAGACCTTGGAGTACACGGCATGGTCATTAGAGAGTTGACCTTAGAGGGGATGACATGATTGGCGTATCTAGATGGAAATCAATACTTAGACCCAACTAATGTAGATCAATTGAAGAAGTATTATGTTTGAGACCATGGTCGTAGGATGGGTGACCATTATTTCGGTTAGCCTTACATTTTATCACCCCTATTGAGAAAGTATTCATGCATAAGGAGAGTTTAGAGATCACGACTTAGGGGTTTAAGGAAGGTGAGACTTTTTTTTTTGGAATAGACAACATTACAGATTTGGGGAATCCACAACTGCCATAGAGGATTCTAAGGAGACTCACAACAAGAAGGTCTTTCTTTTGGGAAGGGATAGACACATAGAGGGATTTGGGGAGATTGAGAGCTGAGAGATTCACGGTTGCATTGGATATAACTCATGGTTACATTGGGAGACTCACAATTGCATTGAGAAGGGAATACATAACTGCATGTCAAGTTGAGATCACAACATTGAGAGAGGAGAGGTGGGTTGCCATAAAATTAAGAAGAAAGGTGAAGGTTTGGGATACTAGAGATCACGACACAGTAAAAAAAACAAAAGTAAAGAAGCAAGCTTGCATCTTTTCTTTGGAGGTAAGGTATGTTCTTCTAATTTTTTGTATATATTATTTATGATCATCTTTTCATCTCTCTTTTATTTTTTACATCTTGCTTAGATAGGGAATTCTATTTGGTTGGTGTGGATGCATAGGCCACACAAATTGTCAGGAATTTTCCATAATCACATGATGTTATTAGCTTGAGAATTTTTTAAAATTGCATGTTGTTGAATGTTTATAAGTTGATGAAATTGCTTGTTGTTCAATGCTCGAGAATTTTGATAATTGCATGATTGTTGATTGTTTGTTAATGGTTAATAACTACATGTTTTTTATTATTAGAGAACTATTGATGATTATAAATTGATGTTTGCTTATAATAATTATTAGCGGTTGCATGAAGATGATTGATAGTATATGTTGATTGATGCCTATTAGAAATATTGAAATGAAGATTATCTTCTTTAGAATTATTCTCACTTGATAATTCAAGCCATTGGGAAAAAAAAAAACTCATGATAATTAGACTTATATAAATTTAATTTTTGATTTGGTTCATTCCTATTTTGATTTCTCTTTTTAGGTAAATTTATATTTGCAAATTCAGTTTTCACAATCTATACACACATAGCACTTATAAGTGGTCACTATGCTCAATTGATTGGGCACTTGCTTACGACACTTTTGGATCATGATTTGGCACTTAAAATAGGTCACTAATGGTTTTGTATATGGCTACACATTTGATTAATTTGTACTTTCGGTCACTTGAAGTTCATATTCGTTCACTAGGAAGCTTACATTCACACACTTACACTTTTCTTGGTTATTTTTGTTTAACATTCCATGTGTTTTATTGTTTTTAAAATTGTTTTCAATCTCTTTCATAAATAAATCAATCCCCTACTTTCATTCAAAATTCATTTTAAGTCATTTAGGTTAAAAAATCTATTTTCAAAAGACATCCAACCAATTTCAATCTACACTTTTACTTTGATTTGACAAATAAAGAAATATCCTAATTTGCGATTTGTCAAATAAATATTGCATTTGACGTTTGTTTCCCACATTACTAGAAAATTTTAATTTCCATTACCAGGTCCACCTTTGATTTGGATTGAAAAGCAATGCTTATCTACCTTACTAAAAACCTAACCCACCCAATCCACACACAAATATTAGTTAATTTTTCATTCTACCTTTGATTTAATAATAATAATGATAGTCATTTTGCAATCAAAATATTTGAAGATTGGCAATAATTTTGCAATGAGAGTATTTGAAGATTGACATTCATCAATCACTTATTTATTGTACCCTTTTCTTGAGTAAATAAAGAAATATCTTAATAAAATTAAAGTGAGTACTAAGTCAAATTAACATGTTGGATCTTTCCCACATACTTGGAATTTTCCCTCAAACCATTAATTTTCCTCACTAGCCTCTACCTTTGAGTACTAGTCAAATTAACGTGTTGGATCTTTCCCACTTAACTTGGAATTTTCCCTCAAACCATTAATTTTCCTCTCTAGCCTCTACCTTTGAGTACTTATCAAATTAACGTGTCTTCTACTGGATCTTTCCCACATACCTGTGAATTTTCCCTCCTTAAACCATTAATTTTCCTCGCTAGCCTCTACCCTTGATTTGGATTGAAAAGCACTTCTCAGCTGCAACTTGCATTAGCCAACAATGTTGAATGTGTCTGAGTTCGTTTACTGGTTGCATTAGCCAACAATGTTCATTTTAGGTCATTTAGGTTAAAAAATCTATTTTCAAAAGACATGCAACCAATTTCAATCAGCACTATTACTTTGATTTGACAAATAAACAAATATCCTAATGTGAGATTTGTCAAATTAAAATTTCGCATTTGACGTTTGTTTCCCACTTTACTAGAAAATTTTAATTTCCATTACGAGATCCACCTTTGATTTGTATTGAAAAGCGATGCTTATCTACCTTACTAAAAACATATCCCACCCAATCCACACAAATATTAGTTAATTTTTCATTCTACCTTTGATTTAATAATAATAATGATAGTGATTTTGCAATCAAAATATTTGAAGATTGGCAATAATTTTGCAATGAGAATATTTGAAGATAGGCATTCATCAATCACTTCTTTATTGTACCCTTTTCTTGAGTAAATAAAGAAATATCTTAATGAAATTAATGTGAGTACCAAGTCAAATTAACGTGTTGGATCTTTCCCACATACTTGGAATTTTCCCTCAAACCATTAATTTTCCTCACTAGCACTCACTAGTCTCTACCTTTGAGTACTAGACAAATTAACGTGTTGGATCTTTCCCAAATACTTGGAATTTTCCCTCAAACCAATAATTTTCCTCTCTAGCCTCTACCTTTGAGTACTTGTCAAATTAACGTGTCTTCTACTGGATCTTCCCACATTACCTGTGAATTTTCCCTCCTTAAACCATTCATTTTCCTCGCTAGCCTCTACCTTTGATTTGGATTGAAAAGCACTTCTCAGCTGCAACTTGCATTAGCCAACAATGTTGAATGTGTCTGAGTTCGTTTACTGGTTGCATTAGCCAACAATGTTGAATAGGTCTGAGTTCATTTACTGGTTGCATTAACCAACAGTGTTGAATAGGTCTGAGTTTATTTGCTGGTTGCATTAACCAACAGTGTTGAATAGGTCTGAGTTTATTTGCTGGTTGCATTAACCAACAGTGTTGAATAGGTCTGAGTTTATTTGCTGGTACTGGTCCACCCATCACGACAACAACAAAAGAAAATGAAACATTTCTAGAGACAAGAATGGTGTGGTAAATGAAGACGTAATCATGGACAAGCTTGAGATCAAAAGTAACAAGAAGTCAGAAAATTGGTGTTTTTTTTTTTTCCTTGAATATTTTGTAAAGAGAATTTTTATATGTATATAAATGACGGAACGCCCTTCACCACTCATATAACTCAGAAGCAAGCCACAAGAGTGAAGAGGGAGATCGATGGAAGAGATTCGTGAGGCAGCATTAGCCTATTATCAGAATGGAAGTGAATACCAGAAGTGTTCGGCAAATGATTTCTTCAATAGCTTGGATCAGGATAGAAACGGAAAAATAGACGTCCACGAGTTCATCAACATCCTCAGTGAGATGGGCTATGGGTTGGTGAATAATTCCAGATTTTTCCAAGAACTTGACCGTGATGGCAATGGAAGTCTGGATTTCAGTGAATTTCTCACCCTATTCTATATCATCAAATGCCCTAGGCCTTTCTGTGATGGGTGTGGAATTTTGTTGAAGGGTTTGTTTTTCACTTGCGTTCAGTGCTATGAAAGCAGCAATAACAACACATTCGATCTTTGCTCTGCGTGTTACCGGGGCAAAAGGTTCAGTCACCAGCATGCTGCCTTTTTAGATAACTACACTTTATTGGCACGCAAGAGGCCCATCACCCTGGGAGGAGAGGAACAACCAAATACGAGTCAGGTAATGCATACAAGAAATAATAATCATCCCATGCCTCCACCTAATTATCTATACCCAAATTTTCATTTCCACTACTTTTTAGATCTTTCTATTTATGAACAACAATCCCCATCTGTTGATAATAATATTTCTTCAAAAAGAATAGAGAGATACAAAAGTCTACTCATAGTTGCTACACGAGCAAACTCCAAACAACTCACTCGGCCAACTTTTGAATTTAAATATTGCTGCTTTTTTTTTTTAGTCACTTTTGTCAAATCTGGTAAAAACAATTTAAAACACTTGAATTTTAATACTAAGGTTGTTGTCAATTTTTATTCAAATTTTGTGGACTGTTTATAATGTTTTACTAATATAAATTATTTGTTTGATACAGATATCTTATTCAGGGAGTTCCAGCTTGGCGCAAGGGAAGTCTAAACGTGTAAGGCCCTTTTTTTTTTTTTTTTTTTCTTCTTTTACTTTGTTTTTTTTTTTAAAAAAAAAAAGCATAAGGCCCATTTGGTTATATTTTATTATTTTTGTTTTTAAAAATAAAAATAAAAATAATTTTTAATATTTTATAAAAATAAGGGTGTTTGATAAGTTGTTTTTAAAAACAATTTTCAAAAACAAAAAATAAAAAACTTGTTATGATAAGTTATTTTTTAAAAACAATTTTTTTATTTTGATTTTTTAAACACATTATAAATTCAATTTATATAATATTAATTTAATTTAATTCAATTCTTGTGAAAAGTGAAAATAGTTTTGTCACAAATAAATTAAAAACACAAATAGTTTTTAGTAAAACATGAATAGCAAAAAATTGGGAAATTATGATTCTATAAAGAAGAAAAACAATATAATCTTTCTAAACCAATTTTTGTCCATAAAATTTTAACTTTAATGGATTTATTATTTGAGTTTCAAATTATTTTTAAAAATTATAAAACTCATCATTGAATTCAATACATTAAGTCTTATTATTTGGAATTTAATTGTCTAACGAAAAAAGAATCAAAAAATTTGATTCTATATAAGAAAGTAACAATAAAGTTAATGAATCCAATGTATTAAGTCTTGTTTGATATGAAATTTATTTGTCTAGTGAAAAAAATTGATAATTAATATATATATATATATATATATATATATATATATATATATATATATATAGAACATTTAAAAAACCATAAAAAAAAAAAAAAGATAAATTGAACATGATAACATTCTGCTTCTCTCTCTCCCGGCTATCCAATATTGATACCGAAAATCTTCAAATATGGTTTTTCTTTAAATTATACATTTTTTTTTTTAATTTCTTGACTTCTCTAAAAATTTTTGTTAAACAAATAAATTTCAAATCAAACTATATTTTATATATAAAATTTATTAATTTTTAAAAATAATTTAAAATTCAAAAATTGATTCAACTAATATTACAAAGTCATAGAACTTAATAACATTATAAAGTCATTCACCAAAAAATTAAATCTTTTAATTTTAATTGTCTAGTATGTATTTAAATAATTCCATTTCATAATTTCTTTACATATGTTTTCCTCTCTACTCTTCTTCCTTTTTTGAACTTTCTCTCTTAGCATTTGTATTTTATATTACATATTGTAAAATATTAAACAGAACAACTACTACCATAAATATACTTATTAGAATTATTCTAAAAAGGAAAATGAAAATGAAAAGAATGATACAATGATTTATTTATCTTTTTATTTTTAAAGACAAAACATCGGTAATTGTTCTTCAAAATTGCTTTTAACTTTTTAATATTTCAGATTTTTTAAGGTAAGTTTTTCATATTGGATTGATTGGAAAAAGCAAAGCCAGATGTTTGAATTTACCAAACATGGATTAATACATCCTTAATTTATGTTGAGTTTCAGGAGAAAGCGAAGCAGGCATTTAAGGTTTTTGACACTGCGCTTACCATTGCAACCCATGCTACATTTGCTGCCACTCTTTGTAGCATTATGTAAGAATTTCATGGTTTAAATCTAGTAATAATCAAGGACCTCTCCCAAGGTGATTTTCACCTACTCTATGTACTTTATTTTGTTTGGCTTTGATGGAAACTTTAGTTTTTTTATTTTCAATAATACTCATGCATATGCTGCATGCATTTTTATTGAGAATGTTGCTTGAAGTACTTCATTTAAATAATTATTTTCATAACCATTTTTATATTAAGAAAAAATGTTTTGAAATGCATTTTTCACAAGTCATATAATTATTTATAAATAATATAAGAAAAAACCCAATTTTTATAAATAATTCATTTAAAAATATTTTGAAATGCATTTTTCACAAGTCATATAATTATTTTCTTCAATGATTCTTTTACTTGTTAGAGTGAGAACTGATTTAAGATAAATAAAATAAGAAAATTAAAAAATTAAAAATATAATTTAAACTAAAAAAATTTAAAGTTAAAAATATAAAAATAAACAAATAAACCTTCACTAAAGCATACTAGTAAAAAATATAGATATTAACAAAGAGTTGAAAATATAATGAAATATGCTATTTTATTTTTAAAATTTTTAAGTTTTTTATTTTAATTGTATTTAAAAAATTATATTTAAACAAGATTAATATATTTTTTTATTTCTTGAAATTTTAAGGAAAAAAATTTGTCAAACAAATAATAACATATGCTTATTTATTAATAAACTTAAAATTTTAGAAAATTATTTGCTATACTCACAGGCTAGACATATGTTTATTTATTAAATAATAAAAAATAATTAATTAATTTTAATTTGTTTTTAAGATTTTTTTATCACAAAATAAATATACGAATAGAGATGTCATAACAGTATAATATTTTTTTAAACACAAATGCTTAATAATACATAAAAGTTTAAAACTTTTGTTTTATTTTTTTACTAAATTAAATTTATTATATTTTTTATTAAATAATTTAAAATATATATAATATTAGATTTATTACCCATTTGTTCACGTGCCTAAAAGGCTAAAAAGAACATATGGAATGGTGCACAAACAAGGAAAGCTAGAAGTTGTCTGTAATAAAATCTAAATCTAATTGGTGCTTTATGACAACATTCCAATTGAAAGTGCCTGTGATTAGGCAATTATGTGAATATTAGATTTAATTAATTAAATTTTTTGGGTAGTCAAATAAGAATTAAGCAAAGCATAATTTCTCTCATTCAATAAGCAATTAAAAAATAATAATAAATAAAATCAGATAAATTGGAAATTATGATTAGGAGAAGACAAAATGTTATTTAGAATTAATTTAATCAATAATCAATAAGCAGGTATACCAAAGTTACCTGCTGCATTCTCATTTTTCCCCCTCAACAACTAAAACACATATAGCAAAGCATCATGCTGGGAAGTCTCCTCAACTCCCCCAAAACTCTCCTAACATCCTAATATAGAAGGGTGAGGAATACAATCAACTCAGATTCATTCAAGTCTCCATATGGCATCCGGATTAATTCTTGTAAAATATGTAAACTAATAGTACATACTTGGAAAACAAAGTTGCTCTTCTCATTGCAGCAGCATGAACAAAGAACTCTCAATACCATATAACTCTAAATGAGATTTAAGATTTCAAATATATATATTCTCACCAAAAAACCAAAGATCTGAAAATAAAAGTTAAAAATTAAAATAGAGGCAGAAACAGTGATATTTAGGGAACAATGGAGTTTTTGGAAGCTGCCTATCTTGAACAACAATAATTTAACTTGCTGCAAGAAGTTTTATGCCTCAGGCTCGAGTTGAATCATCACAGAGAAGTTAAAATTTGGTTTCAGAGGTTTGACCACAACTTAATTTCCAGATATGCAGAATGTTAAGAGTAGAGATGTTGGCATTTGGAGCAAAAATACAAAGCCTCGATCATCAGATAAAAAGAAAAACAACAAAACACAAATTACGGTGCGGTTCACTAAATACGCTTCTTACCGTGAAACCTCAAAGGATCTGGAACTGAATAGTTTCTGAGGAAGTATAGTTTGGAGTGGGAGGGCCTGGAACTGAATCCACCAACAAAGGATCTGGAGATGGAATAGCAATGGAATCTCAAAACTAATCACAAAAATTTCCAAAATACCAACTAACAAAATCCAAAAAAAAAAAAAAAAAAAATTCCAAAAACTCACCAAAACCTAGAGAGAAACGATTTTCACCGGAGTTTCTTGGAGGTGGCTTCAGCTTTACCAACCTTAGCTTCCATGGGGCTTCTTCAGCATGGCTTCCATAAGCTTTTTCCGGCAATAGCTTCCTCCAAGCAATGGGGGCTGTGGGTAGGTTTTGTGGGTTTTATGACTGTGGGTTTTGGAAAGGAAGAGAAAATGGGTAGGTTAGTTGGCAGGGGAGAGAGAAAGGGTAGGTTAAAATGTTAGAAAAAAATGTCTCATGGCTTTTTTTCACAGTAGAGTTTTTTTTTATAAAAAATTTAATGTCTTTATTTTTTTTGCTTTGTCTTTTTATTTTATCCAATTTATCACACAAAAAAATTATAACAATATGAAAGTTGGAAAAATATTTGTTGTTGTAAAAATTATATTTCGACTTATATGAAAAATTATTTCATATTTAATATAATTTTTATGATACTAATATTTTCCTTTTTTCCAAGTATAATTTTCAAACTTAAATAATAATTTACACGAATTTCCTGGAATTTTTTAATAAAAAAATATAAAATTAAATTGACTATATATAAATATTAAAAAAATAATAGTTAAGACCAAGATAATGGTTTTATGAATATAAATAATCAACATATAAATTTTAACAAAGAGAATACATTTTGGGGATTTTTTAAAATTTAATTTAATTTATATTTATATTTAATATATATAATGGATTGTGTGTGGAATTGTTCTCAGGTGAAAGAATTGAAGAGTGAAAACATTGGCCATGAATATATTTATATTTATAGGAAGAGGCTCCCGTTAAAACAGTCCAGGTAACATATCACTAAACTCATGCTTTTATATGAAAAAAAGTTAGTAGTACTTGCATCCAAAAATAAGTTAGTTGTAACCTCATTAAAGTGGTCAAGTCGGGCTCAGGAACAGGGAGAAACACGTCAACCATGTTATTCTAAAGGGTTTTTTAATTTTTTTTTCTATAGAAAAAAAATATAAAAATATGTTATTTTTTATAATCTATTTTACTTTTATATTGAATTTTATTTTTCAGAAGATAAATTTATTTTTATAATTAAATTTTTTATATTTAAATTATTTATAAAAAAAAAAAAAAAAAAACGAGTTTATTTTTAGCGAATTATTTATAAAAATATGTTATTTTTTAGAATTCGTTTAGTGTTTTGGCTAAAACCAAAAACAAGAAGTTATTTCTAAAATATTTAGCTACAATAAATAACCTTTTACTTTTTTTTTTTCTTTTTTTTTTTTTCACGGGTTTATATATCCCTTTGATGATTACACGTGTACAGACCTACCATCTATATAGAAATTTTCCTACTCTGCTCAATAATGAATTGAGCCCCTTTAGTCTTTACCAAATTCTCTCTCCTCCTTTCCATGTTTTTCTCCAAATAAATATCAAATATAATTTAGTATCAATCCAAAATGAATTCATCATAGTGAACCTTATTTGCTCAGTTCATTCATCAACGGCTTCCACCTCTCAGCCAATCACTTACAATCAAATTAGATCAAAATAGTTACTTCCATTAGAAAAATTAATTGTTGAATGTAAATTATTGCTACATCGATGGAACTTAGTACTTCACCTTGTTTCTTAGATCTACAATAATATGAATTAGAAAAATTCATATTATTTGAATATTTTATAATTATCACACAAAAAAAAAAATTAATTTTACTGTTATTGTTCTGTGTTCAGAACTATTAATTTTGAAAATTTTTCAAGTTTTAAAATTATCAAATTTTTAAAAGTTACAATTATTTTAAAATTTTAAATTTATAATTATTTTTAAATTTTAAATTTTAAATTTTAAAATTACTTTTGAAAGTTCAATGTTTTACTCAAAGTGTTATTTTAAAATTTTTATTAAGTTTTATTAAGTTTTTTAAGTTTTAAAATTATCAAGTTTAAAATTTAAAAATTTTATATTAGAAATTTATCAAGTTTTATATTTTAAATTTTTTTATCAAGTTTTAAAATTTTAAATTTTATAATTATATATGAGAAAATTATCAAGAAACACACCCACCTAACAAAATCTTGAAGAAATATGAAATAAGGGTAATCTTACGTTTGTTTCTCAAGAAATTTGAAAAAATATATCCCGGAGAAAAATTAAAAAATTAAAAATTAAAAATAAAGAAAAAAATATTTATATTTAGCAAATTATTTTCATATATTTTTTTTACTTTTATTCATGTGTGAAAATTAAATAATTTGAGAATATATAAATTTTTAAATAATTTAATTATTTTCTCCAATTTAAACAAAAACAATTGATGAATAATAAATTTCAAGCCAACATAATTATTAATTTTATTTTCTATTTTTTATTTCTTGATAAATATTATTAATATGTACCTAACTCACCTTGACTTCAGGACTTTGGACGTTAGTCTTAAATGGGAACGGTGAGACCATGAGACCCACACGGAAACTAGAACCGAAGATGGACGGATTTTTTTTTACTTTGTAATTTATATTTATAAAAATAATTTAAAATTTAGAGTAATTTAAAAAATATTTTTAAATTTTTATCAAAGCTAACTTATGATTTAAAAAAAGCTTAATCGAAAATAAAGAGGAACGTTAATTATTATAAAAACTTTATTTTGCTTCTTATTAAAACATTAATCATAACAAGGAAATTAAATAATTTTAATTAAAGAAAAATAGGTAACACACTAATTTGTTTCTTAACTTAAAAAAAAAAATAGTAATATAACTTTAAACTTTTTATAATTAATAAGAACTATTATTATTACTATTAATTAATGATAATTTCTATTTATAATATATATATATATATATATATATATATATATATATATATATTAGATTTTCTAAAAAATTATAATAGGTAACCCAAAAATTGTTTAAAATAAATAATAGACTTTGGTCATGATTGTGTGAATCCCGTGACCATAGGTTTAAAATATTTAAAATAAACTTCTATGCATTTGGTCACGGTCAAGCGAAATTCGTGACTATAGGTTCCCATACAGTCACGGTCAGTCAATGGCGTGACTAAAAGTCACAAAATATATATATATATATATATAGTGACGGTTTCACAAAAAATTGTGACTAAAACATCCTTCAGTTACACTTTTTGTCACGGATGATAAAATAACCGTGACTAAAGTTATTGGCGCCAAAGCTTCCCTCCATCAATTTACAAATAGTCACGGTTTCAAATAAATCCGTGACTAAAATACCTCTCATTAACACTTTTGGTGACGGTTGATAAAATCACCGTGACTAAAAATATATATATTTTTTTCCTTAATTTAATTAACACATATAGTCACAACCTTACCATGGCCGTGACAAAATAATATCTTTGGTCACGATATTTGTGGCCGTGACTAAAGATTCGTCATTAAAAACCTTTTTTTTTGTAGTGAGTTTTAAAAAATAAAAATAAAACTAAAAAAATAACCCTGGTTTATACAAATTATCAGGCAGCTTTTGCTTGATACAAGGTTTACTATAAAATTTGTGAATGATGATGGTTGACACGCTAACCAATTCTTATAGCAGGGCTTTTCAGTGATCGAAAATATTAAAGAAAGAAAAAGTGAAAGTAAAAAAAATAGGAAGAAAAGAATAAAAATAATTTAGAAAATGGGAAGAAAGAATAAAAATAATTTTCATTTATTTGGTTGTCCATAGAAGAGTTGAAAGAGAGAGAGAGAGAGAGAAAAAAGGCAATCCATTTTCTCTTATTTGGTTTTTGAAGGAAAAACGGAAAGAAAATAAAATCAATATAAAATATAATCTATAATACCAATATTTCCCAACTAATATAATAAAAATATTTGTAAAATTAATTTACAACTAAAATGAGTTTTAAAAGTTAGGTGATCAACTCACCCATATTTACTAAATAAAATTCAAATACAAATAAAATTTATAATATTCATTATCTGTTGAAATATTTTTGAAAAAGAATTAAACACCTAATGCAAAATTGAAGCTGCAATTTTTTTCCTTTGTTGGCAAATAAACATCATTCAAGGTTCCCTAAAATTTTAATACAGACACAAGTCCAGAATCTACTATTCAATTATAGCCTAATCCTAACCAAGGAGCCATCCTGAGCCTTGAGAAAGTCTTTTGTTTAAGCAAACCAAAGAAACAACTATCTAACCACTAAAACTCCAAGGGTCTTTAATAAAACTTAATACTTATTATCAAATGGTTTAAGTTAAATTTAAGTTAAATTATTCTTAAATAGGTGTTTGGTAAAACTTCATACTTATTACATAATAATTTAAGTTAAATTGTTTTTAAATAAGTGTTTGGTAAAATTTAATAGTTATTACTGAATAACTTAAGTAGACTTTAAGTTAAATTGCGCTTAAGTAAGTATTTGGTAAAGGTTAATACTTATTATTTAATGACTTAAATTGACTTCATTAAATTGTTCTTAAGTTCTTAACTTAAAACTTATTACTTTTTTTTTTTTTTTTTTTTTTTTTTTTTACTTTAAGTATTAAGGTTGTTTGGTAAAGTTAACTTAAAATTTATTCTAAATCATCAAATTGATATATTTATCCTTATTAATTTTAACTAATATTTATCCTCATTGATTTTAACTCATATTTATTTTTATCAATTAAATAAATTTATTTGTCAAACATTTATATTTAAAGTGTTGGAGATGTTGGCAATGCTAGATCACTTTGTTCCCTATCCCAAGCTTAGGTTAAAGTGTATGAAATCTCCCTAAGCCTCTAAATCCTATGCAACAGAAGCAAAAATAATAATTTTAAACATTAGGGATGTAGTATAGTCCTTTTAGAAAACTTTACATTTGATTTGGAGTTTCCAAAATTAATTCCATTCAAAGAAGACAAGATTTGCAGTTGCAGGAAGTTTCGTTTGTCCACAATCTTCTATCCTATGACTCTCTTATTCATATTGAGTCCTTAGAAGCAAGATATAATGTAACAAAGTCACATTTGACTATTTAGTTGTTGTCCTTTTTATGCATTGACATTGATTTAATAATTCAACTCATATTTCTTACATTATATATGACTTGAGTGTATTAAGAATTGCATAGAGGATACAAGTCATGAGTTTCTTGTAAGAAGATAAGTTGTCCATATTCTGTTCATGGATTTGGGCAATCCAGTAAAGACTATAGTGCACTACCTCCTAATTGGAGGGATGACTTGTCTTAGCCGTCGAGATGAGTTTCCCATGATAAGTGCATTAGTATATGTGGCGCACACTAGACAGGACCTATGATTAATCATGATGTAAGGCTGTCGATTGTTTACGTCATGATTTACCAAGCTACTATATTGTATGGACTCTCAACCTTGAGAGGTAATTGAGTTTGTGTTAAAATCAATAGAAGGCTTTGACCTATGATTGAGACCTTAAAGTGATCAATACTCCTATTAATTGAGTTATTATTGATGGAGGCTAATGACAACAAATATTCTCAATAGAGGCACCATGATATCTCATGAGATTGAAATAGGGTGTCCCCTTGGGTGATCCAAAGGACATGTGATTATGAAAACTATGGTTGTAGTATTTCCTTTAGTGGAATTAGACAAAACTATGGTTGTAGTACTTCCTTTAGTAGAATTAGACATGCTCCTTGGAGGTAGAGTATGTTAGTTGATAACATAATAACTAAGATTTATAACTTAAGAGTTAGAGAGGTAATCTTGATAGGTGATAGTACTACCTTGTTAGATTATAGATACCAGTTCATAAGGAGTTTGTATGCAGTGAATAGTAGGTCATGGATCCGAGTTTCGTCTTATTGTAATTTCATAGGCAACTGAAATGTAGTTGACTCTCTTTGGTGGAATGTTAATTCAACTTTAGAATTGAATTTTAAGGAAACCAATATTTTTCTATGGGCCCTATTGGTCCCCACACGAGCTCCTATTTTATGGTGGCACATATTTTGAGGGTATCTTTGGTATATAATTGATTACTACTCAAAAAGTGCTATTTCATAGCTTGTAATTAACCCTTTTGAACTCTCTTGAGTAGTAATTATCACCTTTTAACTCAATTGACATATTAAGGGCCTTTGCAATTGTTTCTAACCAAATTGTGTTAAGTTTTGGTGTTTTTGATAGCTTTTTGCTCACCAAAGCAATGTAAGAATGAGGGAGAGTTGTATATAGCTCATGGCAAGGCTTTTGGAAGCTCAAATTCATGAAGAACCAAGCTTTGGAGCCTCATAGTCCTTTGCCATAATCGGGTGAAGTATGCAAGGAAAGAGCAACAGAGAGAGGAAAAACAGAGTGAAGAAAACAGAGCATGCCAGCTGCAGTCTTCCTTCCCACTTTTGGAGCACTTTCCGAAGTCCATTTTGTGCATGCTATATACCGTTGGAAAGCTCTGGAAGTCAAGAATTCAACGCTTCAAATCGTGTGCGATTTGGAGCTGAAATGAGGAAGATATGGCTTTCGGAAGACAACTGCATCCGGCTGAGGGACAATTTCGCACCTTGCGAAATTGGAACTCCAACGTGCGAAATTGGAGCCTGCCGTGCGAAGTGGAAATGGATGGCAGCTGTGCATTCTCGGTGAAGCCCAACGTGTGAAAGTGATTTAGCAACTTGCAAACTTGAAGTCCAACGTGCGAAAGTGGATTTCAACATGCGAAATCAACTTGCGAAATTTCGCACACCACCATGCAACGTGCGAAAATGGGATATTTGTTCACCGACTCTTTTTCTTTTGATATTTTTGTGTAAAAATCTCCATTTTCTCCTTGTATTCAGCCACTTATGTAATTCCTTAGCTAGGAAGTATGGAAGGAAGGGTAAATTACCTTCCTATATAAACTCTTTTGTAACACTCATCAAGGATGCTCGGGAATTTTCCAGGAGACCATTTTTATATATAGAAAAGTTCAGTCTTTCTCCACCTTACCTTCCCACTTTGTTTCTATTTTCTTGTTAGCCAAACAAGCTCTGAGGAGTTTTCCTCAGAGAATGAGTGGCTAAGTTTTTAGTTCCTTGGAGTTAAGGTTGCCGGGAAAGGTTCCAACAGCAAGAATGGGTAGTTTTGTGGTTTCAGCCATTAATGAAGAGTAAGTGTGACCCGTTAATGATTTCTATGTTTTTAGATTAACTTAAAACACCTTGCAAGTCACCTGAGCCAACACTTGGTAAGGCTAGTGATCTCCGTCCATAGAGATGCACTTGTTTACCTCTTGCGAGCTTCTGGGAGGTGACTTGAAGGTGGGATTTTCTTGAATTGCCAACACTTGGTAAGCTTTTGGACTCCAAGGAGACATCCATTAGTTATCTCTTGCGAGCTTGTGACGGGAAGTCCAAGGTTAATGATCACCTTGAATGGCAAATGCTTGGTGAGAAGCACGAGCCATTCCAAGTTGCATCAGTGAGAAGGATTTATTGATGAAATCCATTAAAGGGAAGCATCTGTATAACACCGGTTAGAGAATTGACTACATGTTAATTCTCTAATGCGAGGAATTGAACCATGTGACCGGAGCCCTGTTCTTGCATGAGAAACCTCCCCTATGAACCTAAAACTCCAAGGAATGTTTTTCTTCGTAAGTAATTCCCATCACCTTCTTTTTAGTTAGCTTGAACTAAACATTTTACAACTAAAGTTTGCATTTTCTTCTTTAGCTAACCTTGAAATGAAAAAGCACCAAATTAGCTAAGAAGTGGTATCAGTTGTGAGTTGAAAACCCTTCCCAGTGAACGATCCTAGAGCCACTATGCTATACTAGTTGAGGCTATCCCAATGCATGGTGATATAGGTTATAAATTTTGTTGATTACTCCCTCAATCAAGGAGCACCAGCTGGACGTGAATCAGCTGAGACACCAATTGGGCACGAATCAAATGGCGCCGTTGCCGGGGAAGGTGCCAATCTCACAGTGATATTATTTCAGCATACTTGTGGTTTTCATCACAAGTTCGGTGAATTTTCTTTCACTTTACTAACTCTTATAGTTGTTTCTTTTACTTATTCATATTCTAACATAGCTATTAAATTAGTTTTAGTTAATCTAAGCTTTTGGTAGTTTGTTTTCCTCTGTTTTTTCTTTTCCCCTGTTTTCGTTTTTTTTTTTAGTTACAGTTGATACTAGTTGTGTATGCCAAATTGGATACGAGATAGTGGAGGAAGGCTTGTTAAACGTGAAACACCTCATAACAAGGAGTTGGAATTGAGCTTGAACACCATGGAAGCTACACCTGAAGATCAGCATTGTCACCATGGTCATGAAGGCAATCCCAATGAATTTAGATCAATGAGGGACCGCATGCATCCACCTCGTATGAGTGCACCATCCTGTATAGTGCCCCCTACAGAGCAGCTAGTTATCAGACCGCATATTGTCCCACTTCTACCAACTTTCCATGGAATGGAAAGTGAGAATCCCTATGCACACATTAAGGAATTTGAAGAAGTTTGTAATACATTCCGAGAGGGAGGAGCTTCAATTGATTTGATGAGGCTTAAGCTATTTCCTTTTACTTTAAAGGATAAAGCCAAAATTTGGCTTAATTCTTTAAGGCCAAGGAGTATCCGTTCTTGGACTGATTTACAAGCTGAATTCCTCAAGAAGTTTTTTCCCACTCATAGGACAAATGGCTTGAAAAGGCAAATTTCAAACTTCTCAGCTAAAGAGAATGAGAAATTCTATGAGTGTTGGGAGAGATACATGGAGGCCATCAATGCTTGTCCTCACCATGGCTTTGATACATGGCTGTTGGTGAGTTACTTTTATGATGGGATGTCTTCCTCAATGAAACAACTCTTAGAGACAATGTGTGGAGGAGATTTCATGAGTAAGAATCCTGAGGAAGCCATGGATTTCTTGAGTTATGTAGCTGAAGTTTCAAGGGGATGGGATGAACCGAATAAAGGAGAAGTGGGGAAGATGAAGTCTCAACCAATTGCCTCTAGTGCTAAGGCTGGGATGTACACCTTGAATGAAGATGTTGATATAAAAGCAAAATTTGCAGCCATGACAAGAAGATTGGAGGAGCTAGAATTGAAAAAGATGCATGAAGTGCAAGCTGTTGCTGAAACACCAGTGCAAGTGAAGCCATGTTCTATTTGTCAGTCGTATGAGCATCTGGTGGAGGAGTGCCCTACAATTCCAGTTGCTAGAGAAATGTTTGGAGATCAAGCAAATGCCATTGGACAATTCAAGCCCAATAGCAATGCTCCGTATGGGAATACGTACAACTCAAGTTGGAGGAATCATCCAAATTTTTCATGGAAGCCAAGAGCACTTGAGTATCAACAGCCGGCTCAACCATCTCAACAAGCTTCAAATCTTGAGCAAGCAATAGTAAATTTAAGCAAGGTTGTGGGAGATTTTGTTGGAGATAAAAAATCCATCAATGCTAAGCTCAGCCAAAGAATTGACAGTGTAGAGAGCACATTGAACAAGAAGATGGATGGAATGCAAAATGATCTATCTCAAAAGATAGATAACCTCCAATACTCAATCTCAAGGCTCACTAATTTGAACACCGTGCAACAGAAGGGTAGATTTCCATCTCAACCTCACCAAAACCCCAAGGGTATCCATGAAGTGGAAGCTCAAGAGGGAGAATCTTCACAGGTGAAGGATGTTAAAGCCTTGATCACTCTGAGGAGTGGTAAAAAGGTTGAGTCACCAACACCCAAGCCACATATGGAGGAGGAAGAAGAAGAAGAGACAAAGAAGGGGGAGGAAATGAAAGGAAAGAAGAAAGATATCAGTGAAGGGAAAGAGGACCATGATTCAACAGTCAAACCAAATCCGGAGAAAGAACTTATTAAGGAAGAACTGATGAAGAAGCGGCCATCTCCACCTTTTCCTCAGGCTTTGCATGGGAAAAAGGGGATCAAAAATGCATCAGAAATCCTTGAAGTATTAAGGCAAGTGAAGGTTAATATCCCATTGCTGGATATGATTAAGCAAGTTCCAACGTATGCAAAATTCCTAAAGGACCTGTGTACTATCAAAAGAGGGTTGAATGTGAATAAGAAAGCCTTCTTGACTGAGCAAGTAAGTGCTATCATCCAATGCAAAACTCCTTTGAAGTACAAAGATCCGGGAAGTCCTACCATTTCAGTCATGATTGGAGGAAAGGTAGTGGAAAAAGCTTTGTTAGATTTGGGAGCAAGTGTAAATTTGTTACCATACTCTGTCTACAAGCAATTGGGACTTGGTGAATTGAAGCCAACAGCAATCACTCTATCCTTAGCCGATAGATCTGTGAAAATTCCAAGGGGGATAATTGAAGATGTTTTAGTTCAAGTTGATAATTTCTACTATCCAGTAGATTTTGTTGTTCTTGATACTGATCCCATTGTAAAGGAAGCTAATTATGTTCCTATCATCCTTGGAAGGCCATTCCTTGCTACTTCAAATGCAATCATCAACTGTAGGAATGGACTGATGCAACTCACTTTTGGCAACATGACACTTGAGCTTAATATCTTTCATATGTCCAAGAAGGTAATTACTCCGGAAGAAGAAGAAGGTCCAGAAGAGGTATGTATTATTGATACTCTGGTGGAAGAGCATTGTGATCGGAATATGCAAGACAAATTGAATGAAAGTCTTGAGGATCTTGAAGAAGAGCTTTCTGAACCCGCTGATGTGCTTGCTACTCTGCAAGGTTGGAGGAGGAAAGACGAGATTTTACCTTTATTCAATAAAGAGGAGGCACAAGAAGCTGATAAGGAAGAGATCCCAAAGCTCAACTTGAAACCTCTGCCCATGGAGTTGAAATATACGTACCTGGAAGAGAATAACCAATGCCCTGTTGTTATATCTTCATCTCTTACTACTCATCAGGAGATTTCTCTACTTGAAGTTCTCAAGAGGTGTAAGAAGGCAATAGGATGGCAAATATCTGACTTGAAAGGAATCAGTCCTTTGGTTTGTACACATCACATATACATGGAGGAGGAAGCCAAACCAATTCGTCAACCTCAAAGAAGACTGAATCCTCATTTGCAAGAAGTGGTACGAGCTGAGGTGCTGAAGTTACTTCAAGCAGGGATTATTTATCCCATATCTGACAGCCCTTGGGTGAGTCCTACCCAAGTGGTCCCAAAGAAGTCAGGGATTACTGTAATTTAAAATGAGAAGGGAGAAGAAATTGCTACACGCCTCACTTCGGGTTGGAGGGTGTGTATTGATTATAGGAAGTTGAATGCTGTGACAAGGAAAGATCACTTTCCACTCCCATTTATTGATCAAGTGCTGGAGAGAGTCTCTGGCCATCCCTTTTATTGTTTTTTGGACGGGTACTCAGGGTACTTCCAAATTGAAATTGATGTGGAAGATCAGGAGAAGACCACTTTCATATGTCCATTTGGAACATACGCCTATAGAAGGATGTCTTTTGGTTTATGCAATGCACCTGCAACATTCCAAAGGTGTATGCTTAGTGTCTTCAGTGATATGGTGGAGCGAATTATGGAGGTTTTCATGGATGATATCACCGTATATGGAGGTACATTTGAAGAATGCTTAGTCAACCTGGAAGTTGTTCTTAACAGATGCATTGAGAAAGACTTGGTGCTCAACTGGGAGAAATGCCATTTCATGGTACATCAAGGAAGTGTCCTTGGCCATATCATCTCCGAGAAAGGCATTGAAGTTGACAAAGCAAAGGTGGAACTCATTGTTAAATTGCCATCCCCAACCACTGTAAAAGGAGTAAGGCAATTCCTTGGCCATGCAGGGTTCTATAGGAGGTTTATAAAAGATTTCTCTAAGCTTTCAAAGCCTCTTTGTGAACTTTTAGCTAAGGATGCTAAGTTTACGTGGGATGAAAAATGTCAAAAAAGTTTTGATCAATTGAAGCAATTCCTGACGACCGCTCCAATAGTAAGACCTCCTAACTGGCAACTACCCTTTGAGGTAATGTGTGACGCAAGTGACTTTGCTATAGGAGCTGTACTTGGCCAAAGAGAAGAAGGAAAGCCCTATGTGATTTACTATGCAAGCAAAACCTTGAACGAAGCTCAGAGGAACTACACAACTACAGAGAAAGAGCTGTTAGCTGTGGTGTTTGCCTTAGACAAGTTTCGTGCATATTTGGTAGGGTCTTTCATCATTGTTTTCACGGATCATTCAACCTTGAAGTACTTGTTGACAAAGCAAGATGCAAAAGCAAGGTTGATCAGATGGATTCTTTTGTTACAAGAGTTCGATCTCCAAATCAGAGATAAGAAAGGAGTGGAGAATGTGGTAGCTGACCATCTTTCAAGGTTGGCTCTAGCACACAATTCCCATGTCTCGCCTATTAATGATGACTTTCCTGAGGAATCACTGATGTTGCTGGAGAAAACTCCTTGGTATGCTCACATTGCTAATTATTTAGTGACTGGTGAAACTCCAAGTGAGTGGAAGGCACAAGACAAGAGGCACTTCTTTGCGAAGATTCATGCTTACTATTGGGAGGAGCCCTTTCTTTTCAAGTATTGTGCTGATCAGATCATAAGGAAGTGTGTCCCTGAGCAAGAGCAACAAGGAATTCTTAGCCACTGCCATGAGAATGCATGTGGAGGCCACTTTGCCTCTCAGAAGACAGCCATGAAGGTCCTACAATCAGGGTTTACTTGGCCATCACTTTTTAAAGACTCCCACATCATGTGTAGGAGTTGTGAAAGATGCCAAAGACTCGGGAAGCTTACAAAAAGAAATCAAATGCCCATGAACCCCATCCTCATAGTTGATCTTTTTGATGTTTGGGGTATAGATTTCATGGGACCCTTCCCAATGTCTTTTGGCAACTCTTATATATTGGTGGGGGTGGACTATGTTTCTAAATGGGTTGAGGCAATCCCCTGTAAACACAATGATCACAAGGTGGTTCTTAAGTTTCTTAAGGAGCACATCTTCTCAAGATTTGGGGTGCCCAAGGCCATAATCAGTGATGGAGGTACTCATTTTTGCAACAAACCTTTTGAAACCCTCTTAGCCAAGTATGGAGTGAAGCATAAGGTAGCTACACCTTATCATCCTCAAACTTCCGGGCAAGTGGAGCTAGCAAACAGGGAGATCAAGAACATATTGATGAAAGTGGTGACTACAAGTAGAAAAGATTGGTCTGCCAGGCTTCCTGATTCCTTATGGGCATATAGGACAGCTTATAAGACTATTCTTGGTATGTCTCCCTATCGTCTAGTGTATGGCAAAGCATGTCATCTCCCCGTGGAGGTTGAATATAAGGCTTGGTGGGCAATCAAGAAATTGAACATGGACTTGATCAGAGCAGGGGCAAAGAGGTGCTTAGACCTTAATGAGATGGAGGAATTAAGAAATGATGCTTACCTAAATTCCAAAGTTGCAAAACAGAGGATGAAAAGGTGGCATGATCAGCTAATTTCCAACAAAGAATTCAAGGAGGGTCAAAGAGTCCTACTCTATGACTCAAGGCTCCACATCTTTCCCGGGAAGCTCAAGTCAAGGTGGATAGGTCCTTTCATTATTCACCAAGTACATCTCAATGGAGTGGTGGAATTATTCAATTCCAAAGGCAATCAAACCTTCAAAGTCAATGGCCATCGTCTCAAGCCATTCATAGAGCCTTACAATGCAGACAAGGAGGAGATCAGCCTCCTTGAACCACAGCAACTTTGAGGAAGAGCAAGGTTTCATGGACTACATAAGTCCATGAATTTTATAATTTTATAGTTTAATTGTTGTTTTTATTTCTTTTGATTTTGATTCTTGTTTAAATTTGGTTTATTTTGTCTTAATTTGAGTCAATTTTAATGTTAAATTTCAGGAAAAATTCAAAAAAATTGAGGAGAAGCCTTGAAAAGCAAAACAGGGGAGCAAAACAAAGGAAACAGAGCACTGATTTCAAGGTGCGAAAATTTCGCACGGTGGAATCCAAGGTGCGAAAATGCAGTTCAAGGTGCGAAATTCCAAAAGCAAAATTTCGCACACCACTATTCAAGGTGCGAAAATTTTCGCACCGTGCGAAACACCCTCCTGGCACACGAGTGGCATTTCGCACAGCCCAAGCCGATTTTCGCATCGTGCGAATCAAGTTGCGAAATTTTCGCACACCACTGTATAACGTGCGAAAATCACTTCTAAGGTGCGAAAATCTCTTCCAAGGTGCGAATTTTTGGAGCGGCAATTTCGCACACCACTGTACAACATGCGAAAATCATCCCAAGGTGCGAAAATCACAGCTAAGGTGCGAATTTCCTAAATTCCAGTTTCGCACGCCACTATTCAAGGTGCGAAAATTTTCGCACCGTGCGAAACACCTCTCTGGCACACGAGTGCCATCACCTTAAGTATCGAAATGGTTTCGCACCGTGCGAAACAAGGTGCGAAAATTTCGCACAGTGCGAAATTGAGTGCGAAAATGATTTCAAGGTGCGAAATTCTCAGTTTAAGGTGCGAAAATTTCGCACGGTAAGAATCAAGGTGCGAAATTTCCAGTCAAGGTGCGAAAATTTCGCACGGTAAAATTCAAGGTGCGAAATTTGCATTTCAAAGTGCGAAAATTTCGCACGATGAAATTTTAACCTGCGAAAACTCCTAACTGACTTTTAAACCCAATTTTTACCGCCCGAGACCCTCCTTAGCCTACAAAAATGACTTTTCGACTGCCTTGGGGGTTTTTAAACATCAACCCACCCCACATTAGCCCCCCATTTTCATTTAAACCCTGGCATCAGAGAAGCCAAGGAGACACCCCCGCGCGCGCTAGCTCCCCCTCTCTGGAAGTTCATCAGCCCTTTCCCTCACCATTTCGGCCATGGCAAAGATGAGGGGAGGCCGTTCCGCGTCCCCATCCTCACCGGTGCCTCGACCCACGCAGCCCGCCACCAGAGCCGCCCCTTCGGTCGGTGCTCAGGACTCCACCGTTCCCCCATCCGAGGGTGGAACGCCATCTCAGCGCCGGTACCACACGAGGAGGACACCCACTGAGCCTGTGCCGCCCTCCACCACAGCTAAGAGGCCTGCTTCTCGGCCACCCACGAAGAGGGCCAAGTCCTCGGGTCCTGGAGAGTCATCTCAGCCCCCTCAGGCAGAGCCGCCTACAGAGGATTCTCAGATTCCTGTGGGGATTCCTCTAGAGACAGTCATCATGCGTCCTATGATCGCAGGGCCGCCTATAGAGGGCAACCTGGATTGTAGAGCTCGATCATTCCATTCGGAGACCTGGTTCGACATTGATGCTCTCAGACAGCAGCCAGAGCTCAGGGATTCATTCCATTTGCTGCAGAGGTATCATCTAAAGCATCTCCTCACCCCTAGACAGTTCTATTATCCCAGAGTAGCTCTAGACTTCTATCAGTCTATGACTACTCGAGGCGTCCGGGATCCTACTCTCATCTATTTTACCATAGATGGACGCCAGGGTATTATTGGAGCTCGCCACATTGCTGAGGCCCTCCATATACCTTATGAGCCTGTGAGTCAGGCAGATTTCAGGGAGTGGTCCCCATTCTCTCCGAGGGACATGGTTCATATCTTGTCCAGGGGGACTTCCAGAGCTTCATCGTTGGCTAGGAGGGAGCTTCCATCTGGGATGCTCCTTATCGATGTGCTCCTGCGCGCCAACATCTTCCCATTACAGCATAAAGTTCAGAGGAGAGGCGCTATACTTGAGGCATTATTCAGGATTTCAGAGGGCTATTACTTCGGCCCTCACCACTTGATCATGACTTCTCTTCTTCACTTTGAAGAGAAAGTCCATCAGAGGAAGCTTCAGAGAGCAGATGCCATTCCCTTATTGTTTCCGAGGCTCCTCTGCCAGATTCTAGAGCACCTGGGCTATCCTACAGAGCCCCATCTTGAGAGGCGCCGCCATTGCCGAGAGGAGTTCACTCTCGACAAATGGCATCACTTGGCAGCCTACTTTGCACCACAGGGAGCCCCAGACGTGCCTCCACCCCCAGAGCTACACCAGGAGGAGCAGCCACCCCAGGCCCAGCAGGATGAGATTCTCACTGACATCACACCTCCTGCCCCTGCAGCACACACTTCAGTGCACATGCCTGAGGCTACACTTCCTGCTTCCCCTACCACTCGAGGTGCTCCACCAGTCGTGCCAGCTACCTCAGCACCTCCTTTTTCATCTGAGCCCACTGTCGCCATTTCTCTTGAGGAATTCAGAGGCTTGGTGCATTCATTGCAGACACTGAGCACCGCTCAGGATTCTCTTTTCCAGCAGATGGCCACTATTCGTGCACACCAGGATCAGATCATTGCTACTCAGACTCACCATACTGCCATTCTTCATCAGATTCAGCAGCATCTGGGTATTCAGACACTTCCTAGGCATGATAGACCTGGCCCATCAGAGCCTCCAGTGCCAGATGAGGACACCACACCAGCTGAGCAGATCGTGCCAGCTGAGGAGATCAGAGCAGAGCCATCACATGATCCCACTACTATCTGATCTCTTTATGATTACTTCTTTTGTATTTACCTTTTATTTTAGACTTGTAAATCCCATCTTTTGTGTTATATACTGGGATTGGTTGTATTACTTGAACATCATGCATATTGTATTTCTTTTTCAAGTAATACATATATACATCATTTTTTATTATATTCCCTTTTCTCATTACTCTTTTGTCTTTGAAACATGTGGTTTCTCCTATTCGACTCAGACTCCATGTCACTCAGGAGGTACCACTTCCTCCCTTTAAATTTAATCGCTCTTGAAACATTGAGGACAATGTTCAGCATGGTTGGGGGGAGAGTTGAGAGGAAGGAAGTTTTTTGTTATTAAAGCTAGGTTTATTTTGGTAATTTAGTTGCTTTTTGCTTATTTTTTTAAGTTTTTTTTGAATACTCTCCATGGCTATTAAGGAAAAATTTTCAAAATAAAATGGGAGAAATTGAATTTTTTGTTCTTTTTACTTGACTTAGAGTTTGTATTATGTTTATTAAAGTTGATGAATTGTTGAAACTTCTATTGAATTCAACCTTAGTTCTTCCACTTTAAGCTATTCACACACTATGCACAATAGGTTCCGAGTATAAGATGAAAAACTATTTCCCTCTTGACTTAGGAAAATTTTAGACTTGGTACCTTTGACCTCATTTAGTGTTGGGACACCTAAAAAGGCCAAATAGCCTTTGAAAAAAAAAAAAAAAAAAAAATTGTGTTTTGCTTGCCTTGAAACCCGAGCAAGGTCTGAGGGGTATATGGTGAAAATCTTTAAAACCTGGTGCCCTAAACCTTCATTGGTTGGGAGTCACCGACCTCAATGCTCGTTACATGGGTGAATGGGTGGAGTTTGACATATTGTAGGTGCTTGGGTATTGAAATTCATTCTCAAAAGTCCGGGGTGAAATCCGAGGAGTTAGTGGTTGAAAAATCCTTAAAGCTTGATGCCCTAAACCTTGATTGGTTGGGAGTCATCGATGGACCCCCGTTACATGGACAATTTAGAAAAGAATGCCTTTAAGCATTGCACTCCTACATAAAAAAATGATGAGAAAGAAAAGAGGTGCGTTCTTAGCCTATTGGAGGTTGATCCGTTTGCTAAGCCTTGAAAAGAACTAGGTTGAGGGGAGAGATTAGTTCGACATACTATATTCGGAAGCTAATAAGTAACACATAGATTTTTGTGGAAGAATAAGGATTGGACCTTTGGGAGTGGAAATTATTTTGAAGCTTAAATTTGCATAATGCTTACTCTTTATGAATTGTGATTAGGCAAATTATTTGATAGCTCCTATTGAAGTTTGAGTTTTATTTCTTTAATGTTCCATGTGAGAGTTTGATTTATCATGCCACTCAAACATTTTTTGGAGTGATCAGCATGATGTTGTAAATTATATTATTTTTATTTTTCTTTTTCTCTCCTTCATTGCTAAGGGACTAGCAATATGTCGGTTGGGGGGAGTGATTACTACTCAAAAAGTGCTATTTCATAGCTTGTAATTAACCCTTTTGAACTCTCTTGAGTAGTAATTAACACCTTTTAACTCAATTGACATATTAAGGGCCTTTGCAATTGTTTCTAACCAAATTGTGTTAAGTTTTGGTGTTTTTGATAGCTTTTTGCTCACCAAAGCAATGTAAGAATGAGGGAGAGTTGTATATAGCTCATGGCAAGGCTTTTGGAAGCTCAAATTCATGAAGAACCAAGCTTTGGAGCCTCATAGTCCTTTGCCATAATCGGGTGAAGTATGCAAGGAAAGAGCAACAGAGAGAGGAAAAACAGAGTGAAGAAAACAGAGCATGCCAGCTGCAGTCTTACTTCCCACTTTTGGAGCACTTTCCAAAGTCCATTTTGTGCATGCTATATACCGTTGGAAATCTCTGGAAGTCAAGAATTCAACGCTTTAAACCGTGTGCGATTTGGAGCTGAAATGAGGAAGATATGGCTTTCGGAAGACAACTGCATCCGGCTGAGGGACAATTTCGCACCTTGCGAAATTGGAACTCCAACGTGCGAAATTGGAGCCTGCCGTGCGAAGTGGAAATGGATGGCAGCTGTGCATTCTCGGTGAAGCCCAACGTGTGAAAGTGATTTAGCAACTTGCAAACTTGAAGTCCAACGTGCGAAAGTGGATTTCAACATGCGAAATCAACTTGCGAAATTTCGCACACCACCATGCAACGTGCGAAAATGGGATATTTGTTCACCGACTCTTTTTCTTCTGATATTTTTGTGTAAAAATCTCCATTTTCTCCTTGTATTCAGCCACTTATGTAATTCCTTAGCTAGGAAGTATGGAAGGAAGGGTAAATTACCTTCCTATATAAACTCTTTTGTAACACTCATCAAGGATGCTCGGGAATTTTCCAGGAGACCATTTTTACATATAGAAAAGTTCAGTCTTTCTCCACCTTACCTTCCCACTTTGTTTCTATTTTCTTGTTAGCCAAACAAGCTCTGAGGAGTTTTCCTCAGAGAATGAGTGGCTAAGTTTTTAGTTCCTTGGAGTTAAGGTTGCCGGGAAAGGTTCCAACAGCAAGAATGGGTAGTTTTGTGGTTTCAGCCATTAATGAAGAGTAAGTGTGACCCGTTAATGATTTCTATGTTTTTAGATTAACTTAAAACACCTTGCAAGTCACCTGAGCCAACACTTGGTAAGGCTAGTGATCTCCGTCCATAGAGATGCACTTGTTTACCTCTTGCGAGCTTCTGGGAGGTGACTTGAAGGTGGGATTTTCTTGAATTGCCAACACTTGGTAAGCTTTTGGACTCCAAGGAGACATCCATTAGTTATCTCTTGCGAGCTTGTGACGGGAAGTCCAAGGTTAATGATCACCTTGAATGGCAAATGCTTGGTGAGAAGCACGAGCCATTCCAAGTTGCATCAGTGAGAAGGATTTATTGATGAAATCCATTAAAGGGAAGCATCTGTATAACACCGGTTAGAGAATTGACTACATGTTAATTCTCTAATGCGAGGAATTGAACCATGTGACCGGAGCCCTGTTCTTGCATGAGAAACCTCCCCTGTGAACCTAAAACTCCAAGGAATGTTTTTCTTCGTAAGTAATTCCCATCACCTTCTTTTTAGTTAGCTTGAACTAAACATTTTACAACTAAAGTTTGCATTTTCTTCTTTAGCTAACCTTGAAATGAAAAAGCACCAAATTAACTAAGAAGTGGTATCAGTTGTGAGTTGAAAACCCTTCCCAGTGAACGATCCTAGAGCCACTATGCTATACTAGTTGAGGCTATCCCAATGCATGGTGATATAGGTTATAAATTTTGTTGATTACTCCCTCAATCAAGGAGCACCAGCTGGACGTGAATCAGCTGAGACACCAATTGGGCACGAATCAATAATACTATTTCAAATTATTGGTTACAACCTCGATAACATGTTGTAAAATAAAAAAATAAAAAAATAATCAAAAGAAGAACTAGGAAGATAATAAATGAGAATACTTAGATAATTAGAAAGAGAATATTATTTCATTAGTAAGTCTTCTCATTTTACAGAGAGTAAAGAAGATATTTATATCAATATTTATTTAAATAATTTATATAAATCACTTTTCTATAATGAAAATAAATTGAAATACTTTTGTAAATAAAGTTATAAAAATTCATTTTTTTCAAAAAAATAAATAAATAATCTTTATATTGTAAACAAAGTCAATATGAATTTTTTTTAATAAATTCTTTTAACAACAATAAGCATAAATAACTTTCTTGAAAATTGAATATAAATGAAATTAAATCAAATTATTTATTGAAAATAAATTGAAATTTTTGTAAATAAATAAATTGAAATTATTAATTCAATTTTTTTTTAATAAAATCCTTTGAAATTTCTTGAAAACTAATTTTTTTGAAATTATTTTTTTATTTAGTTCAATAAATCATTTTGCATAGTTCTCTTATCATTGATTTTGTACATTCATATAATTAGATTTTATTATCTTGGTATTAATGATTAATTAATTAATTGTCACAATTACCTCAGTTCATTTAGTAAAGACCTTATGTATATGAGCTTAGAGGGGTGCTACGATTCATTATCGTACCTTCCTGATAGGTAACTTGACATCTGAATTTAGACTTGGTATTCGTAGACATGTCTTTTCCAAATAAGGAGTCACACAAGGTTTTCTTTCTTATTTTGTTTTCTCTTTTAAAAAATAAACAAAAATAAGTGGCGACTTCAAGTCTTTTTTTTTTTTTTTTTTTTTTTCAGAAAAATCAAATTTTCACAAATTAAAGTGAGTCTTGTTGTCAAGTGGGGATGCACATAAAAACATAGGTCCACAATCATGCATTGTATTTTGTGTTTTGCCAAATTTTGTTCCTTCCATTTTGAGGTAAGATTATTTTAGATGATGACTTGCTCTTCATTAAAGATGCAAGGTTGTTCATTGATCAATTAAAATGTTACATTCAAGTCTAAAAAGACTCAAGTAAAGGTAAATGAGTTTTGAAAGAGTATGGGTTAGATCATAAATTTAAAATTAGTGTAAAAAATTTTAAATTCATTTTTGAAAATTTGGAGTGCACAAGTGTTGTCCAACGTGCTTGAGCATTGAAGCCAACGCTCAAACGCTTATTTAAGTACTCAAGCACTCAAGCACTCAAGCAGTGGTTTTGTCCACTCGAGTGTTCAATCATGAAACTGCTGCATTCTGATAATCTGTTTTTTTAGAAATTTGAGATTTTATTTCTCAAGAAAATTCTGTTTTGATCCTCTAGGTCTTTGAACCTTTATATACCCTACTTAAATTCGTTTTAGGGTTTGATGCTCTTATATGGAAAACCCCAACTTTTTTCCCATTCCCGAAAACTCCCAAAAAAGAATTGAACTATTGAACTAATTTTGGGTTGTTGAAGGAGTCCTACATCCCCTTTGGAGTTGAGATGAGATCCACTAGAGGTTTTAGAGAGTAAGTCTTAGGAAAGAGTCTACTAAGTAATTTTATGTACTACAATATCATATAGTGTATTATTGATTTGATATCCTAAATCATGTGGTTTTTTATCTCCACACTTTATATAGAAATTATCCGCATAAAATCCTTTGTCTCATTTTTGGTTAATTATTTTTAATTATTTACATTCTCTAAGGATTAATTGAATTGAAAATTTTCAACTCTTGTATTAAAATATTTCAAAATAACACTCATTCACCCCAGGTGTTACCCTATTGGAAATAAGGTTTTTTGGAAGCATTTATAGAGTAAGATTCTTCAATCATATTTGTTTGAACACTTTTTCTTACTGCATGGTGGAGTGAAAACCGAGAGGAAAAATGGTATAAGAAATGGAGATATAATTTTATTAGCGAAGGGCGAAAAGAAAATAATTTGGAATTGAGATATTGAAATTTAAATTTTATTTTCATTAGACCATTTGGGGTAATCTGGAAAATTGCATAAAATCAATATAAATTTACAAGGCTAGAAATTTAAAGGTAGGCATGGACAAAGCTGCAGTAAAGAAACCAGAAGTTGAAAGAAAAACAACAAATTAAAAAAAAAAAAAAGTCTTTTTATTATGAAAATATGAAGAATTGCAAAGGAAAACAGAGGAGCACCTAAACGTGTATTGAATCAGAAATTCTCCTTGCATTCAGATGAAATAAAAGCTGTACAGGTGAGGTCTATTTATACACTTGAAATAAATCAATAAAGTTGTTAAGTATTGACACCTGGCATAACTAATTTAACTGATATTGGTTAGATGAATTCTATTTGGCTACTTGTGACTTTAACTCTAATTCATCTATCAGATTTTGGATATTCCAACACCCCCCCTCAAGATGAGAATGAATGTTTATCATTCCCATCTTGCTGATAAGATGATGAAAATTGAGACATCCGAGATATTTGGTCAATATATCCGCCAATTGATGCTTGAAAGGAATGTGGATTATTTTAATCAAACCCTCTTGCAATTTCTCTCTAACAAGATGGCAATCGAGCTGTATATGTTTTGTCCTTTCATGGTGTACTGGGTTGGAAGCTATTTCTAAAGCAGGTTTGCTGTCAGTATATAGCAGTGCTGGTTGAGCATGCTTAACATTCAAATCAGCCAACAAATAAACCAACCATTGAAGCTCACAAGTTGTAGTGGCTAAAGCTCTGTATTCAGCTTCTGCCGAGGACCTACTTATAGTAGGTTGTTTATTTGATTTCCAAGATATGAGAGAGTCTCCTATGAAAACTGTGAAACTAGTAACACTTCGCCTAGTGTTAATGCAGCCACCCCAATCACTATCGGAATATGCCTTTAAATGTAGATCAGATGAAGCCTTTAGGAATAAACCTTGACCTGGTGTTGCCTTAATGTATCGAAGAACTCTTTCTGCAACTTGTAAATGTGTTGAATGAGGATTAGACATAAACTGGCTGAGAGCTTGTACTGCATATGCCAAGTTAGGTTTAGTGATTGTTAAGTAAAGAAGTCTGCCAATGAGTCTTCTGTATGATGCAGGATCAGACAATAAAGGACTTGAATAATTGGCAGTAAGTTTTAAACTTGATTCCATAGGAAACCCAACTGGTTTAGAGCCAGAGAAACCACTATCTTTCAATACATCCAGAGCATACTTTCGTTGAGACAACACAATACCTTTTACTGATCGGGCTACCTCAATGCCTAAAAAATATTTCAGTTCACCTAAATCTTTTATGGTAAAAGATTCATGGAGAAACTTTTTCACAGCATCTATTTCCTTGAGATCATTTGAAGCTATTATAACATCATCAACATAGATTAATAGAGCAATAAAATTAGTTGATGTTTGTATGATAAAAAGGCTTGAATCTGACTTTGCTTGACTGAAACCAAACTTGAGTAAAGATGAAGACAGCTTTGAGTACCACTGCCTCGAAGCTTGTCTCAAACCATACAAACTCTTTTTGAGTTTACAAACTCAAGGGTCATTTGGTGTTGAAAAACCTGGTGGCAATTGCATATAGACCTCCTCATCTAAGTCTCCATGTAAGAAGGCATTATTTACATCAAGTTGATGTAAATACCATTGTTTAGCTGCTGCAATAGCAAGAAGCACTCTAACTGTTGTCATCTTTGCAACAGGAGAGTATGTGTCAAAAAAATCAAGCCCCTCTTGTTGAGTGTAGCCCTTGGCTACAAGCCTGGCTTTGTACCTTTCTACAATTCCATCCGCCTTAAATTTCACTCGGTATACCCACTTACAACCTATAGCAGTTTTGTTTGGAGGTAAAATTGCAAGATCCCAAGTTTTATTATGCTCAAGAGCTTTTATTTCATCAGTCATGACAATTTGCCAATGAGGAATTGAGACAGCTTGTTTGTAAGTTTTTGGTTCAAAAGTGGATGAAATAACGGAAATGAAACTTTGTGTTTAGAGGATAATCTGGAATCAGATAAAAAAGAGAATATGCAGTAGGGCTTACCAGATGAGGAGCAGCTTGAAGGTGCTTGAGTTGCTGAATCAATCTTAGTCATATTACGACAATAGTAATTCTGCAAGTATTTAGGTAAATGCTTAGTTCTTTCAGACCTTCTAAGACTATTAGCATCATTGTTTGCATGAATTGAGTTTTCAGGAATTGAAGATTCAATAACAGAGGTTGGATCAGTAGAATTTGTAGAACCAGAAGTTATAGAAACTGAGTTGTTTGGTTTGCAGGATTTGGATTCATATATTTGGGGAAAATCTGGAAAAATAAAAGGTTTGTGAATTGTGTCTAGAATAGAGGGAAATGTAGATTCATGAAAAAGTACATTCTGAGAAACAAAAGTTTTGAGAGTTGTTAAGTCAAGAACTTTGTATCCTTTAATGTTTGGTGGATAACCAAGAAAAATACATTTTGTTGCTCTTGGCTGGAATTTGCCTCGATTGTTTGTGATTGTACTAGCAAAACATAAACAACCGAAGACTTTGAAGTAATTGTAGTTAGGTGGCTTTTGAAATAATAATTGAAATGGTGTTTGATTATTTAGAATGGATGATGGAGTACGATTTATCAGATGTGTGGCTGTTAATACACAATCTGTCCAATAGGATAAGGGTAATTTTGACTGAAACATGAGAGATCTAGCTACATTCAATAGGTGTTGATGTTTTCTTTCAACCCTTCCATTTTGTTCAGGTGTTTCAACACATGATAATTGATGAATAATGCCATGTTCTTGATAGAAAGTAGGCATATTAAATTCTTGACCATTATCTGATCTAAGAGTTTGAATATTAGTGTTGAAATGAGTGTGAACATAAGCTAGAAAGTTGGTAAGTATAGCTCGAGTTTCTGTCTTGGTTTTCATTAAGAATAACCAAGTAAATCTTGTGAAATCATCAACAATAGTTAGAAAGAATCTGTAACCAGAATATGAAGGAATGGAAAAAGGCCCCCAAATGTCAGTGTGAACCAATTGAAAGACTTTATTTGATTGACTATTTGATATAGGAAATGTTAGCCTTTTCTGCTTAGCTAATGGACAGATCTCACAAACTTTGTTATGAGTAGCCTTTACAAAAGAATCAGAACTATTTATGAGTTGTATTTTTGCATTTGGAATATGGCCTAAACGAAAATGCCATAGATCAGAATTAACAATACAAGACTCAACTAAAGAACTAGAGGGTAAACCAATTGAACTAGAAAGCATTTCTTTATTTGTTTGAGCAGATGATTGTTGAAGATGGTACAGACCAGATTGAACTTCAGCAAGCCCAATCATCCTCCATTTGCTGAGGTCCTGCAATATACATTTGGATTGAAGAAAAAATAATCCAATTGAATTATCTTTAGTCAATCTTGATGCAGAAGCAAGATTGATATTGAAAGATGGAACATAAAGAGCATTGTGTAAAGTAATATTAGGTGAGAATTTTACAGATCCAGTGAAGATAATTGGAACTGTTTGTCCATTTGGTAAATGAACTTTGGAAGATGTTTTAGGTAAAACAATCGAGTCAAATAGAAAGGGAGAACAGATCATATGATCTGTTGCTCCTATATTAAGAATCCAAGTAAACTGGTTCTTTGATGAAGAAACTGTATTACAGAAGAAGGAATTACCTGAGGTGGATGCAACATTGACAATTGCGTTAGAATTTATGTTTGAGCTGGAAAGGCTATTTGCTAGAGCAAGCAGATTCTGGATTTGTTCTTGAGAAAAAATCATGTTGGAATTACTTGAATTTTGCTCCCAAACATTAGTATTATTTGCAGTGGGCAATCCTTGAAAATTTTTAGCTGCAGTTGGTGCAGAGTTGAATCTTTTTCCTCTTGGTCCTTTCCATCCAGGAGGATATCCAATTAGATGAAAACATTTATCAACTAAGTGGCCTGAATAACCACAATGAGAGCAGATTGCATCAGACTTTCCTTTCTGCTTTGTGAATCGAGTATTACTTGTTGAAACAGTTCTTGATGATTGTTCAGCAACCATTGCTAGTGAATCAATGGAAATGCCAACTGCATTAGTTAATGATCTTTGACTCTCTTCTTGTAAAAGTAGGGAAAAAACTCTACTCATAGATGGTAAAGGAGATTGTAGTAGCAATTGACTTCTAATTGCTGAATAAGAATCGTGAAGTCCCACAAGAAATTTCATTACATAGTCTGATTGTTGTCTATCAGTCAGGTCCTTCAAAATATTACATGAACAACGATTAAGGTTCCCACATTTGCAACTGGGAATAGGACGGTAGCTAACATATTCATCCCATAAAGCCTTGAATTCACTGAAATATTCAGTGACAGATTTCGAATTTTGAGAAATGGAACTTAAGGATTTTTCCAAGGAGAAAACCCTTGGTCCATCACTTCTGAGATATCTGATTTTCAACTCCTCCCAGATATCAAAAGCATTTGTGAAATAGAGAAGACTACCACGGATTTCTTTGGCAATTGAATTCATTAACCAAGACAGGACAAGATTATTTACTCTTAGCTAAGCAACACAAAGAGAAGGTTCATTAGTGATCGGTTGAACTAGAGAACCATCAACAAATGCAATTTTATTTTTCACTATTAAAGCAATTGACATAGATTGACTCCATGCAATATAATTCTCACCAGTGAATATCTCGGAGACCAGAAGTGCACCAGGATTATCAGATGGATATAAGTAATAGCAGCTGGATGAATCATCCGAAAGATTCTGTACAAATCCACTTGATGAATGAGAGTTAGCCATAGAAGCATTTTCTTCCTCAGTCACTGTGAAGCAACAATCGAACAGGAAAGAAGAAGAATCAAGAAAGATCAAGAGCAGCAGAAAATATCTTGCTCTGATACCATGTGAAAATATGAAGAATTGCAAAGGAAAACAGAGGAGAAAACAGAGGAGCACCTAAACGTGTATTGAATAAGAAATTCTCCTTGCATTCAGATGAAATAAAAGCTGTACAGGTGAAGTCTATTTATACACTTGAAATAAATCAATAAAGCTGTTAAGTATTGACAACTGGCATACCTAATTTAATTGATATTGGTTAGATGAATTTTGTTTGGCTACTTGTGACTTTAACTGTAATTCATCTATTAGATTTTGGATATTCCAACACTTATAATGACAATTCTTCTCTCTCTCTCTCTCTCTCTCTCTCTCTCTCTCTCTATATATATATATATATAAGAAACTTCTCAAGTCATAAGACACAGAAGTGAGATGGAAGAGATTCGAGTGTTGTGCCAGCGAAAGCTTTGATGCCAACAATATTAATTCAAGAACACAAAGATAAAACAATCACACATACAGTACACGAGGTTTTAACGTGGTTCGGCCAACCATGCCTACGTCCACGGATGAGAGAGAATGATTCCACTATACAATAAAGAATATTACAAAGGACAGAACCAGATACAACTATTGGGTTCCCGAAACATCCCATGTTTCCCCACTCCTTGTATCCATACCCTACGAGCCATCTCGCTCCACCGGGTATCTCCCGTTCTTCCTCATATCTCTATCCACCTCGTATAGTCTTTACAAGCCCATCTCCATCTCATAACTTTTTCCCCTCGTGACCTAGAATATTTATAGAGATATTTCCAATAACCTTCCTTATTCTATAAGGAAGTCTAATATTACAATAATATATCAACCTAGAAATATTCTATATAATATTCTTTACAAAAAAAGGAATCTATACTAATTAGGAATTTGAGACACTTCCTAACATCGAGAGGCTGCGTTAGCTTATTACGAAGCTGGAACTCAAGAGCAGAGGCAGTTGGAATGGAACTTTTTCAAAACCTTGGATTTGGATGGAGACGGAACAGTGGACGTCCATGAGTTCATCAAAGTCCTCAGTGAGATGGGTTATGGGCTAATGAATAATTCCAGATTTTTCCAGGAACTTGACCGTGATGGCAATGGACGTCTGGATTTCAATGAATTTCTCACCCTATTCTATATCATTAAAAGCCGCAGGCCTTTCTGTGATGGGTGTGAAATTTTCTTGAAGGGTTTGTTTTTCACTTGCGTTAAGTGCCATGAAAGCAGAAATGACACATTCGATCTTTGCTCTGCTTGTTACCGCGGCAAAAGGTTCATTCACCGGCACGCTGCCATTTTAGATGTCTACACTTTGCTGACACACAAGAGGCTGATGACCATGGGAGGTGTGGGACAACCAAATTTGAGTCCGGTAACATATATAACAATTAATAATCTGTAGGCAATTCATAATGCATTAAAACAATCCATTCATATGTAACTTATGCCATACTTACCTCCAGCCATTGTTGGGTTGCAAGTCTTTGGTTTCCAAAACTCTATCTCTCCTTATGGATGGTGTAGTTTCTGAAGATTTTTTAGCAGCATGAGAGAGGAGCTTGGGACCAAGACCGATATTTAAAATACAAAGAAAACGTGGCTTCCCATCAAAGTCACGTTTCTCTGATTTGCCACACGATGAGCAATTGATAGAAACGTGCTCCTTAACAGCAGCTACATGATGAAGGACATGGCCAAGGTTGGACCACTTCAGGGCAGCGGAACGTGGGTGGTGAACGTCGGTTATTTGATAACATTCTCCCACTTGGTCCACACTTTTAACCTTATGTCCTATCTTAGATCATCATTTTTCCACATTAAGTAACAAATACATGAATCATGGAGATAAGTCCTCTATATAATGAGTGTTATCTTCCATGTATTACATTGTATTCATTTCTTAACATTTAACTTTATGTGACAATATTACTTAATGAATAAACCCTATGTTCATTCTTGGTCCAATGAAGTTGAATTTTCTCAAAATTAAATAAAGATGCACATCAATATGAGAAAACATCATAATAAGAGTTTGTACAATAAAAACTACATAAGGGAACTAAGTCCCATGTTCATTACATGATCCTTGAATTTCAACGGTGGCATGCCCTTAGTCAAAGGATCAGCAATCATCAATTCAGTGCTAATGTGCTCAATGACCACTTTCTTTTCTTTAACACGTTCTCTTATGGCTAGATACTTAATGTCGATGTGCTTGCTTCGACTTCCACTTTTATTGTTCTTTGCCATAAAGACTGCAGCTGAATTGTCGCAATATATGCTCAATGGCCTAGATATTGAATCCATAACTCTAAGCCCCGAAATGAAACTCTTAAGCCATACACCATGTGAAGTAGCCTCAAAACAAGATATGAACTCAGCTTCCATAGTAGAAGTAGCAGTCATGGACTGCTTAACGCTCCTCCAAGATATAGCTCCACCAGCCAATATAAAAAAGTATCCAGATGTTGATTTACGTGAATCAACACAACCAGCGAAGTCTGAATTTGAGTAGCCAACTACCTCTAAATTGCTTGTTCGTCTGTACATAAGCTTGTAATCTTTGGTTCCTTGAAGATATCTCATCACTTTCTTTGCAGCTTTCCAGTGGTCTATACCTGGGTTACTCTGATATCGTCCTAACATTCCAATAGCAAATGTAATGTCAGGCCTTGTGCAGACCTGAGCATACATCAGACTTCCAACTGCAGAAGCGTATGGAATGTTCTTCATTTGTTCCCTCTCAAGATCGTTTTTCGGGCATTGGTCCAGATTGAACCTATCACCCTTCACTATAGGAGAAACACTAGGTGAACAATTCTTCATCCGAAATCTCTCTAAAACTTTATTGATATAGGTTTCTTGAGACAAACCTAAGATACCTTTAAATCTGTCTCTATGGATCTTAATGCCAATGACATAAGATGTCTCACCCATATCCTTCATGTCAAAATTTTTAGAGAGGAATTGTTTCACCTCATGAAGTAAACCCTTATCATTGGTTGCAAGTAAGATGTCATCCACGTATAAAACAAGAAAACAAACTTTACTCCCACTAACCTTAAGGTATATGCATTGATCCATAACATTTTCAACAAAACCAAATGAAGAAATTATGTTATGGAATTTTAAATACCATTGGCGGGATGCTTGTTTCAAACCGTATATGGATTTCTTAAGCTTACAAACCAATTGCTCACCATCACTAGAGGGGAATCCTTCAGGTTGTTTCATGTAAACCTCCTCCTCTAGCTCTCCATTAAGAAATGCTGTTTTCACATCCATTTGTTGCAATTCCAAATCAAAGTGGGCTACTAATGCCAATATAATGCGTAAGGAATCTTTCTTAGATACAGGAGAAAAGGTTTCCGTGTAATCGATTCCTTCTTTCTGAGTGAACCCCTTTGCAACAAGTCTGGCCTTGTATCTCTCAATGTTGCCTAATGAGTCTTTCTTTGTCTTAAAAACCCATTTACAACCAATGGTTTTTGCACCATTAGGCAACTCAACAAGGTCCCAAACATCGTTGCACTTCATGGAACTCATCTCATCCTTCATGACATTGTACCACAATTCTGATTCTTTACAACTCATGGCTTGTGAAAAAGATTCGGGATCATTTTCGGCTCCTATATTGTAGTCGGATTCTTGTAGATACACTACATAATCACTAGGAATTGCTGACCTCTTAGTTCGAGCAGACCTTCTTAAGGTTGCACCAATATCTTCCGAGGAAGTATGAGGTTCAACTTGTTGTTCAAAAGTGTTAGGCAACTCCTGATCAACTTGGTCTACTGGAATATTGTCAACAACTTGTGGGACTTCAATGACTGGTTGAACTTCATTGATTGTTCGTTCAACACCCGTTTGTACTTGAGGGGTGTTATGAACAATAAACAATCTATCGCTTGAAGTGGAAGGTTGAGACTCTGTATGATCAATATCAGAAACTATGTTTCTAAATTGATCGCTCCCACTGACCAAGTCATATTCAAGAAATTTAGCATTTCTTGATTCCACAATCCTAGTGCTGTGAGATGGACAGTAAAACCTATACCCCTTGGACTTTTCAGCATATCCAATGAAATACCCACTAATAGTCCTTGGGTCCAGTTTCTTCTCTTGTGGATTATAAATTCTCACTTCAGACGAGCATCCCCAAACGCGCATATGTCGCAAACTCGGTTTCCAACCTTTCAATAACTCAAATGGCGTCTTTGGGATAGCCTTGGTTGGAACTCGGTTTAATATATACACAGCTGTCTTAAGTGCTTCAATCCACAAGAATTTAGGAAGTTTTAAGCTACTAAGCATACTCCTCACCATGTCCAATAAAGTTCGGTTTCTTCTTTCTGCTACACCATTTTGGTCTGGAGAACCAGGCATGGTGTATTGGGCAACAATCCCATGTTCTTGAAGAAACTTCGCAAATGGCCCAAGTGATTGTCCATCTTCCAAGTATCTACCATAATATTCTCCACCTCTATCTGATCTCACGATCTTAATTTGTTTACCATATTGTTTCTCTACTTTTGCCTTGAAGACTTTAAAGACATCTAAAGCTTCATTTTTATTATGAAGTATGTAGAGATACATGTATCGTGAGAAATCATCTATGAAAGAGATGAAGTATTTTTGACCATGAGAGTCCATGTCAAGACTACATATATCAGTATGTATGATCTCTAGTATGATGGAACTCCTAGTAGCACCTCTCTTTGACTTATTGGTCTGCTTACCCTTAATGCAGTCCACATAAGTCTCAAAGTCAGTAAAATCTAGAGTATTAAGTACCCCATTATTCACCAATCTTTTGATTCTATCTATGGAGATATGACCTAATCTCCGGTGCCACAATGTAGAGGAATCCTCTTTTACAACACATCTCTTAATGCCAGTTTGGACATGTAATGAATTATGAGCGGTATCATTTTGTAATAATATACAATAAAGACCATCAGACAAGATACCATTCCCAACACAATCAGATTTATAAATCAAACTGAAAGATGTTTCTGAAAAATGAAAGGAATATCCAAACGGTACAAGTCTAGAAACTGAAATCAAGTTTCGTGAGAAACTTGGTACATAAAAGGTCTTTTGTAATTCTAAAACAAAACCACTATTTAAAGTTAAATAACATGTCCCTATTGCTTCCACATGCGAGCCCATCTTGTTTCCGGATAAGATGAATTGCTCACTTGTCACTGGCTTCCTTAGGTTTTGCATACCTTGCAAGGAGTTTGCAATGTGGATTGTAGATCCAGAATCAATCCACCATGTGTTGGTATTTACATTAACCATATTAGACTCATAATAAACAAATGAGGTAGGGTTATCTTTCCTTATGGCATAGTCTATGTCCATGCACCCTATTTGAAGAAGAATTCTCTCCTTCCCTATCTTAAAGTTATCTCCCCTAAGTTCGGGAACCTCACAACGAATATCAGATATGCTAGGTAAAACTGCACAAAAGGATTACAAGCTTATTAAAAAATTTGAGGCTTTAATATAAATTCATGCTTTACCAATGTAGAACATGCTTAAAATTGAATCTAATTTTATTAAAAATTGCCTGTGGGCTAAATCTTTAATTCAATCAGATTAATTATCTTTATGATAGACTTTATCAAACTATTTTATTGAATTTATAAAATTGATTATGAATATAGTTTGATATTTTCTATCTAAAGGCTTTATGATAAACCTATCGAATTAATTCTTCCTAACTCCTGTGGGTAAATTAGGAAAAATTAATTTTAATATTTTATCCTAATTAATTATATAAACATAATGAAATCCCTGTGGGGTAAAATCATCATATTTATTTAATTAATTACAATTAATGTCCATAATGTGATCCCTATTTACTTAATATATAATTTTTATATAATTAAGGATGTTGTGGCTATTCCTTAATTATTTAAAAAATTATATGGTTCACTAGACATTAAGAATATATGATATATATTTTTTAATATATTTTATACAATTTAGATAAAATTTGCATGCATCAATAGCTACAACATTTAATATATGTAACACAAGATTAAGCTACATTTTATACATACAAACATTAAAATTAATGATTTAATATGCATGTATAAAGGATCACATATAATTCAAAATTAATATTAAAGGATTTCAGATTATGAAAGGGTGCCTAAATCCATATAAAACTTAATCAATTCAAAACCCTATAAAAAGTAATTCATGACCGGGCCATTAGTTCAATAAAATTCTTATTTAATTCATGGCCCAATACACAAAGCCCTTGATTTTGTAAAAATGGGCCACTGCCCATTCATTTAACTAATGAGCCCAATTTCGTTAGTGGGCTTCATTGGAAATCCAATCTCTCTCTAGGTTCTCCACACAAAACCCATCTTCCTAATTTTCAGCCACCCGTGGATTGCTTCATCCCCAACAGCGCCATGCATGCCACGGCCAATGGGACAGGCTGCCTCTTTTTCGGTAGTGATATGATCGCCGCCACAATTGGGACGGGCTGCATCCATCGGAGTGCAGCCCGACTCCCTCATTCGCAGGTGAAAGACGCATCAACAGTGTATGGATATTACACTTGCAGCGGCGCTTGGAAAGCGCCTGAATGGCGCTCGTAATGGGCGCCTAAAGCGCTTGAAACCAGCACTAGCAGCCACTGTGAACAACGCTTGAATATGGCACCTACAGCTGTTGAAACTGCAGCCTTAAAAAGCACCAAAAATGGCGCTTTTGGAACGCCTTAAGTCGCGCCTACAGCGGCTGAAACTAGCACCAGCAGCGGCGTTTAAATGGCGCTTGAAATGGGCTGAAAATAGCACCTGAATGGGCGCCTGCAACCCTTGAAACTAGCACCAGCAGCAGTGCTTTAATGGCGCCTAAATATGGTGCTTGCAGTGGCTGAAAATACAGCCCAAAACAGCACCGAAAATGCGCTTTCGGAACGCCTTAAAATGACGCCTAAATGGCGGCAATGATCAACGCCATGAAGGCCTATGATATGTAGTGGCAAGGCTGAAGCTATTTGCCTTTTTAATAGCATGATCAATTTATGGATGTTTCTGTATAATTGTATCTTACAACCAAAAGAGAAACCATAAACTAAGCAAGTCTCCAGCAAAATAGATATCAAGGCAGAGATAAGATTTTCAGTGCTCTGATACCAAATGTAGGCAATTCATAATGCATAAAAACAATCCATTCATATGTAACTTATGCCATACTTACCTCCAGCCATTGTTGGGTTGCAAGTCTTTGGTTTCCAAAACTCTATCTCTCCTTATGGATGATGTAGTTTCTGAAGATTTTTTAGCAGCATGAGAGAGGAGCTCGGGACCAAGACCGATATTTAAAATACAAAGAAAACGTGGCTTCCCATCAAAGTCACGTTTCTCTGATTTGCCATACGATGAGCAGTTGATAGAAACGTGCTCCTTAACAGCAGCTACATGATGAAGGACGTGGCCAAGTGTTGGACCACTTCAGGGCAGCGGAACGTGGGTGGTGAACGTCGGTTATTTGATAACATAATCATCCCATCCACTTATTTCCACCGCTTTTCGGTGCAGCTCTTCTTTAGTTTTTAGATCTCTCCATTTAAGAACACAAACCCCCATTTGTTGAATATATGCGTGTGCAGCCTCCTACAAGCTATGAACCCCGGGACTGTTTTCAAAAATAGCTTTGAAAAATATTTTTGAAACCTTTATTTAGTGTTAATGTTTTGTAAGACAAATATACATTTCTGAATCCAAAATGTTTTTTAATTTACTTTTCCTATTTTAAATTAATTTTAAAAATCATTTTTATATATAGGTTTTTATTTTTAATCATTTTTCATGTTTATATAATTATTTCACTTAAATTTTGATACTAAGCTTATCATAAATTTTTGTGAACTGTTTATAAGTTTTACTAATACACATAATTTGTTTAATACAGATGACTTCTTTAGGGAGTTCCAACTTGAAGCCAGGGAAGTCTAGACGTGTAAGTTATTTTTTCTTTTTTGGAAATTTTGGGTTGGTTATTGAAATCTAGCCGGTGACTTTCACCTACTCTGTTATTAGACTTTGATGGATACTTAGGTACTGTAATACTTAATAGTAGCAAGGCTTGTATCATTAGACTTTGATGGGTATTTGGGTATTGTATTATTTAATAGTGGTAGGGCTCTCTGTTATTAGAATTTGATGGGTACTTGGGTACTGTATTATTTAATTGTAGCAAGGCTTTGAGTGGTCATGACAACACTTTGATGGGTACTTGGATACTATACTATTTAATAGTAGCAGGGCTTTGAGTGATCAAGACAACACAATGTTAAGGATTTTTTTTTTTTTTTTTTTTGCATTTTTAGATGTAAAGGGGAAAATGGAACAAATGAAAAGACAGAATGAAAAAATTAATTAAAGCAACGTGTTCTAAACTTAATAAATATTTTGTTACTTATTTCTCTAAATTTCTTTTCTGATTCCCGAAAATAATTAAAGAAAGCAAAAAGAAAATGATTTTCTTATGTTGAATTTTCAATTACTAAGGAAAGAAAAGAAATATTAAAGAAAATGATTTTTTTTGTGTTTGATTTCATCTTAAATATATATATATATATATATATATATATATATATATATATATATATAATTAAATATAATTATAATTTTATATATTTCTAAATTATTTAATTTTTATGAAAATAAATTAAATGAATTTGAAAAAATATATAAAAATAATTTATTGATTTTGAATGCATTTTTTTCTCTTTTTTTCTTTCTTTTCAAATTTTTCTCATTATATTTTTTTTTTCACATTTTCTCTCAAATTTTTTGGAACCAAACATAGCAATGATAAATGCGGAAAAAAAGAAAAAGAAATATAGTTAAAATTAGTTAAAAAATTTATGTAATTTTAAATTATTTAATCTTTACTTAGAAGTAGAAAAATAAATGAAATGAGTTTAAAAAAATATATATAAACAATTTATTTACTTTATATCTATTTTTTAATTTTTTTTTCTTTCCTCGTATATTTTCTCTTTATTTTTTTCTTTTATATTTTGACGCATATAGATTACAATCTAAGTAAATCATCGTAATTCATTGACTTGTAATCTCTGATTCTCCCTTGAAAGCTTCTTAGAGAATAAACTATGGAATTTTATTGTGATCACGTAAATCTATGAATTTATAGTTTAAGATTTTTTTTATTGTTCGAACTTATACTTAATCATAATTTGAAACAAAATTATTAAATTCTCGTTTTAAAATATACAGTAAAATAAATTGCTCTTTGAATAATAAACATGTCAAAATATTTATTCATTTATTTATTCTTATTAATAATTCATGACCTAAAATAATTTTTCTTTTTAACATCTGATGAATCATAAATTAAAATAAAAATAAAATTAAGATTGGAGTTTATTATAGATATGAAATTCATGCTTTAAAATATATATTAAAATTGGTCATTTCTTTAAATAATATTCATACTATAACAATACTTTTTTTTATTTCACTAACCATAAATTGAAACAAAAATATATATATTCTTCCTCCATATCTCTTGAATCATAAATTAAAGTAACAATTTGAGTGTGTATATATATATATATATATATATTAATTCCATGCTTTAAGAACACAAAAATAATGTTATAATGTTATAATGTTATTACTTTTATAACAAATATTTCATTTATGAGCTTTGATAATTAGTTCTATATGATACACAATGTTATACAATTTAATTAACGATTTTAAAAAAATTCTCTAACAAGCCGTACCCAGTCAACCTAAATGCACCTATTGTTTGAAACCCATACAGCCCATAACCCATAGCCTTCTCTAGCTGTCCGCGGCCAGCTCCTCATCCGTCAAGTTGTCCCCAGTCGTAACCCATTCAATTTTGAGTTTTGGGTCAAAATGGCCCATTTATACAAATAAATAAATAAATAAAATATATAAGATATAACCATTTTATGAAAATAATGTTCAAATTGACTTTTTTTGGTGCAGTCATGTAACAGAAATATATATTTTTTTCATAATTTTAGTTAAAACTTCAATTGATAACTAAAGTTTCATTTTTTAATTGAACCCTCAATTAGCAATTGAGGTCTTAATTATTTCTTTTAATTTAAAATTTAACAAAAAAACTATTAAATTATAATTTAATATTTAAATTAAAAATATATACTTTAATAATAAATTAATCGTCAGCCTATCAACTTATCGATGTCAGCATCATTATAGCCCCCAATCTTTTTATTCCCACAATTGATACAGTCACACATCTCTTCAGACCTACCATTAGTGTAGCCTTTTACCTTTTAGACCCACCATCAATGCAACTCTCTACCTCTTTAGACCCACTATCAGTACAACCCATTATTTCTTTAAATCTACCTTTAGTTTAACCTTTTACCTCTTCAAACCCATCATCAGCACAACCACCTACCTTTTTAGACCTACCATCAGTACAGTCCCCTACCTCTTTAAACCTACCTCTATTATAACCCCCTATCTCTTCAAACTCACCATCAGTGTAGCCTCTTACCTATTCAAACTCATTATCAGTACAACCATCTACCTCTTCAGACCCACTTTCAATGTTTGCTACTCCATATGTCGATCCCCTTTCATTGTACCTAGATGCTTTCTTAGCTACTCCACTAGGACTTGAGTTTAGGACATTGATTCTACCATCACCAAAGTCATCTATATTTGTCCCTATACCTATACAAACTGGCACATCTACTCAGCTAAATTCACCCCAGCCATTCCAAGGGATAGGCGTGGTCTACATCTAAGTAGATTGCTATCTCCACTATCACCTCTATTTCCAATTTCAGTTTCATCATATACAGATGTTCTTCATGTGTCACACATAGTAATTGCTAATTTTAGAGAGGAGCGACCAAGAAGAATAAGAAGTATATAACTGCTACAATTATATATATCACAATTAATGATATATAAATGATGTCTAAGAAGTATGCCAAGACAAAACTATTTAATTTCACTATCTTTCAACCTTTTAAAATAGAGTTAGACATAACAAAGAGTAAAAGAAAAAAAATAATGGTAAATATTAATTTTTTTTTTTAATTACTTTTAACCAACTTTTAGATTGAATTTTATTATGGCAAGAGATAAGTAGATAAAGTCTTTTCATGAAAGATGTTAAATTGTTAGAAAGCCGTCAAACCATTTGAGAGTAGAAAAAAATGGAAAAGGGCCTCTTCAAAACATCCTCTCTACTAAACTATATTATATATGGTCACATATAATGTTATCTATTCATGTTAACTCTGTTGCTTAAGAAATTAAGAAATTAACACGAGCATGAAAATCTTGACAAATTTTCACCTCTCAAGTAGCTTGGCCACTAATATAATATAGGAAACAAAGGTAGGAACAGTGGCAGAGCCACAAATATTTGGCGTTAGAGTGGGGCAATTAAGAAAAATTATGAAATACAAATAGTAATTTCAAATGCATATTTGGATGCATTTTCCTTCTTTGGTTTTCAAAAATAAAAAATAACAGAACCTAATTACATAATTTTATGTTTTAGATATTAAAAAATAAAAATATACAATGTAAATTAATTGAAAGTGAGGAAGCTTTATTGAAGAAATATCTATAAAAAAAATTTACTTAACCAAATAAAAAAATTAAGAATTTAAATTTAATTTATGGAAGGTAAATATGAACATTAAATAGATTTTATGAAATATTTTATTTATTTTTGGTTAATTTTATTTAAAAATTTTAAAATTAATTTAATTTAATTTAATTTAAATCCTTGTATATGTTATACAAATTTGGATGATAAAATTTCCACTACAATTACTTTTTATTCTTTAAAAAAATTAGTGTTTTTTGTTCTTTTTTTTAAAAAAATAAAAATAAAAATCCTTTATATAAAATCAGAAATTCATATATAAAAATCCAACATTTTGTACAAAAATACCTTTAAAAATCACTTTTAGAGATTTTCATGCATCGATTTTTTTTTAAGTTTTTAAAATTATTATTATTTTATTTTGAATGTGAGTATAGAAAATATATTCAAATGGACAATTAACATTTATAATTTTTTAGGAGGGGCATATTTTCTTTCTTTCTTTTTTACTTTTTATTTTTGAAAAATAATTAATAAATATTGTTATTTAAATTAAAATTTGAGGGGGGCTTATGCTCCCCTGGCCTAGACTGGCTCACGGACAGTGGATAGGATACAAACAAAGTGGAAGTATAACATGTTTGGAGAAGGATATCAAACTCCAGTTGACCTGTGGAAAAAAATATAAAAAATTAAAAACTAAATAAGTAAATAAAAAAAAAAAAAAAAAAACAGAACTCTAAAAAGTAATAACAAAAGAGAAGATTTGAAGATTGACACTGTCAATTCCTTCTTCAGCATAACCACAAAAATATCTTAATGAATTATTATATTCTAAATTTTTTTCTTTTTACTTTTTTTCTAAAGTCTTTTTTAATGGTAAAGGCAAACAGAATTCTTACTTGTTTACCTTTTATTCTTTTGCTTTTACTAGGGTTTTTTTTTTTATTTATTTTTTATTTTTTTATAGAAAATATTAGAATGTTTATTTTGATATATTATTCTATTTTTTAATTCATATACATATTTTGATTTTTCTTTAAAATAATTATTCTTCATTTTTTCCCTTAAATCTCGTCAAAGGAGAATCATGTTTACAAATAAGACAAAAAGAATAATTGTCTATTTTTGTAAATTAAGTTGTTTAATTATTTTTATTCTTTCCCTCCCCCCCCCCCCCCCCTCTTTTTTTTTCTTTTTTTTTATCATTCTTGCTTTTTTAAGCTAGGTGTAATTTTATTATTTTTCTTTTTTTTTTTCTTTTCTTTTAAAAATATTTATTAATTTTTAATTTTCATTTTTTATTTTAAAAATGTGTTTTTGATAATAAAAAATGTTTTACTTGAATTGTCTATTTTGAATATCAACTAATCATATACTATCCCCTTTTTTTTTTCTTTCTTGAGGTTTAAAACCAGAAACCAATTCTATTTTCATAAATATATATGGAGTCTCCAAAATTTATTATTTATCTAATTATTACTAATCAAGGATTTTATATAGTTAGAACGAACCTCACAAATAGTGAATATTAATTTATTAAGAATTAATCGGATTCTATTTATGTGCATTTTCCTTTTATAATAATTTTTCACAAATAGTGAAAAGACTGAATAACTTCAAAGGACATGTCAATCACTTCTTTAGGCAAATAAAGAAATATAATGTGACTTGTCAAATTAAAATATCGCATGTGTAGACTTGCATAATTTTGGGATGAGATGTGCAGACATCAAAAGTCGCATGTGTAGACTTAAATAATTTTGCAAAGCATTTCTCAGCTGCAACTTGCATTAGGCAACAATGTTTAATAGGTCTAAGTTCGTTTACTGGTGCGTTCGCCAATATGTTGAATAGGTCTGAGTTCATTTACTGGTTGCATTAGCCAGAAATTTGATGGGAGATTGCTGTATAAAGCTTGAAGAATCCACTATGGCTTTTCAAACTCACTGATACCATTTCCTACAGTGGGAGCTAATGTGACAACCGTAAAGGAGAAGGGTAATATGAACTTTCAAACAACAATTTAGTAGAATGAACAATACCTTTTTAGAACCCAACACTTGATGTTAGAAGAAACCAATTTTGGAGAATTTAATGTCAAATTTTATAACAAACTCATGCATAGTGCTTTTTGGCGGTAGCTTCAAGTTCTCTTATCACTTCTGAAGGCCCATCTCGGCACCTTTTCCAACACTACCTGGAGCTTGTCCTTGATCTCAAAATAAGTGATGCTCAGTGGATTTCATGTTTCAAATGACAAGGCTGATTCTGGTTTATTTCCTTTCAAGGACAGCTTGTTAAGGATCTTTTACCATTAATATGTTATTTTAAGAATCTTTCATTAAGGTTGAGGGTTAGAACTTATATAATGCCTTACGGTTAGAAAATTAAATGTATTAAGACAAGATACCATTGATGCTTATTTATCTTATTCAAAGCTTACCCTAATGGTTTGATTCATCAATGACTAATTTGATTAGCTATATGTGAATTCCTTGGATTAGATCGTGAGATGAATAGTGCACTTAATAGATTGAGATATGAATGTGAAGGAATGAGACCATCTTTAGATAAAATGGAGTCCTATTTCACTGAGATCTAAAGAGATCTAAACTTGAGAGTACGCCTTACTTTGGATAGTTCATCACCATATATTTTACTTCTATAATTACCCGATCCATTTGTTCTGTCATTTTAGATCTTAATTGTATTTTAATTCAGTTCTGATTAGGATTTGTTGTCATTTTAGATCTTAAACATTTGTATTTTAATTGAATTTTGATTAGCGTAGAGTACCTTAGTTTCAGGCTATATAATTGATATTTTCAATCCTTAGCTTCAAGCTGAATAATTGATATTTTCAATCACAGATGTTAACTTTTCAGTATTGAACAAACTAAATAACTTCAAACCTAAGAAAAGAAAAATATACAATACATTATAGACACCTAAAATACCAAAAACATCAGTAAAAAACATTTTAGATTTTAAAGTCATACAACACTGCTTAAAATCTTTAGGCTGGAATGGCAGAGGGTAGAGGGTAAAGAGAGTATGTTTAATTAATGATTTTATAGTAATGATGGCCACTGATCTTAGTGTGATGGTGGCCTACTGCAAGAACTCTCTTGGGTCAGTGATAAAACCAGTAAGAGCTGATGCTGCAGCTGTGCAAGGAGAAGCTAGATGTATTTGGCCTTCTTTGTGCCCCATTCTCCCAGGGAAGTTCCTATTTGTCATAGAGACTACGCATATATACCTGCAACATTCAGCACCTCAGAAATGTTATAATCTGGAAACAACTGAAACGAAGCCTATGGGCTTTCCACCATTGATAGAAGATGCACACAAGTGCTTTGCACATCACGATGTAAGATATGGACAAAAGAATATTTAGTTCACGTATACTAACAAGTTGAGTTTGAGTGGTAACACAAGGAAGAATATCAGCAAAAGGTGTTACAAGAGAATCAGAAACAAAAAATTGTGAGCCTATTACAATTTATTTATCAATTCCCTTTCTTTATGGGTTATTTTATATCGAAATTGCAAAAGAAGATTATGGGTAACTTCTTATGTTGAAAATAGGGTGTGACATCGATCTTCCCTTAATAATAGTAATAGCCACTTAAAATAAATGTAACACAATCATAGATAAAAATTGAAAACTTTCTCCACAGGTATCAGACAATCAAATAAATCTTCAAATGAAGGTGACAAGAATCAGGTCAACCATTTGATAAGTCAAAAACTATCCAATAGCTGTTCAGGCCCCACTGTGCTAGCATAAGAAAGGTGAGGACCACCCACATACAAAACTAAGCATCTAAAAGAATTTTTGCAGTCTTCAGATACAAAACATTAGCATAGAAGTTTCAAGTTCCAACCATACAGTTGTATGCTCTTTGAAGGTACCAAAAATGATCTATTTATAGTAAACCACTGGATGTAGGCCTGACCATTTTGTTAGGCATGCATGGTGAGGATGGTTGATTGCTAGGTTTTGAAGGACAGATATTGTAGAGGATCCAGACCTGCATCTATTATTGCTTTCACTGTTGTGTTAAACATTAGCTGCCACATGCTCTCATCAAATGATGTCTAAAGCATTGAATTTCCAGGAATAACTCCTTTCCAATCATCTAGTGCTGCAGTTATAATCAACCAATAAAGACAACCTTTTGTGAATCTAAACCTAATTTACTATAATATCTGCTTTTAGCCGGCAGAGACTAATACTGCCAAAATCGGTCAGTAAATATAATTTCTGTAGAACACACTTGCAAAAATGACAACATGTCCCAATCATTTTGCAATTTCAATATTGCAATATGTGACCAACAAGCAATGAGCAGAGATGGTGCCTAGTGACAAAAGAATAATGTGGTCTGGCCACTTAATTACTGATGAGGGCATCCAAGTGAAAAGAAAAGAAAAGAAAATTTGAGGCCACTTTCCACCATTTTGAAGCAAGTCAAAATTGTTCTTTGTTAGCAACAAAGTAACTAGTGTTGTTCAGCAAGCAATACTAGTTATGATCCCAAAAATACCATATGCTATAAGTTGAGACAAAATTACCGTATAGCAGATCACACCCATGAGACTTGGTGACTTTCCACCAAAAGACGGTTCACATAAAATCAAAAGAAATAATCTTCCATGGAAGACAGTTACAACATTGAATTGTATGAAATGCAATTGCATAGGATGTGGAAGTAGATATACTACGACAAGAAATGATATATGTGAATTAACAACAAAGTAACCATCAATAGCCCTACAAAAAACCAAAAGAAGCTAGAAAAACTGACTGAAGCATGAAAAACTTTGGCTGCAGAATGAAAATCCTCAGTTTTTTCCACCAGTACAAGATCAAATATACGCTCCATCAATTTTTACATCTTTGCATCATCTTGCCAAAGCACAATTATCAGGTCAATGAGGCTGCAGAAATATATGGCAGCTATTATTCACTATAAGGCCCCATTTGGTTCATGGAATAAGCGGAATAGGAATTGCATTCTTTGAGAAATGCACACCAGAAGTAAGTGTGATGGGATTTGATGATACCAATTCTTATGTTTGGATACATCAGGTTTTGGAATTAAGAGAAGATTTGTATTTTTATTCAAGTGGTTGCATAGGATAAAATCACAAATAAAATAATAATTTATAATGATATTCTTTTGAATTAATCTAATATCTAATTTTTTAAATATAATACATGTATTTTAAAATATGGAAGCACTTATTTAATATTGTTGCTATAAATTTTAAAATATAAATTGTTCATGATTATGGTTTATATTTATATTGAATTATCTAATAATAGAAAATATTATATTATTTTAAAAAATATAAATAATGATTAATACTCACACAATTTATTAAAGATTTTACTGATCTTGGCCTATGTGTGGATTGTATTAAAGGAAAATCATACAAAACACACAATTAATAAAACAACCACAAGAAGCACACAACTTCTTGAACTTGTACACAACGATATATATGAGTCTTTTGATGCTACATCTTTTGGTGGAGAAGAAGTATTCTATCACCTTTATTAATGATTTTTTATGTTATGGCTATGTCTATTTGTTGCATGAAAATCTTAATCAATAGATGCCCTAAAGGTGTTTATTAATGAGGTTAAGAGACAACTAGATAGAAAAATGAAAATTGTTAGGTTTGATAAAGGTGGTGAATATTATGGAAAGTGTGATGAAACTAAATAATGTCCTGGTCCATTTGCTAAATTCCTTGAAAAGCGTGGCATATTTGCTCAATACATAATGCTTGGTACACAACAACAAAATGATGTAGCAAAAAGGTGTAATCGTACTCTAATGGACATGGTTAGGAATATGTTAAGCTATTCTTTTTTACCCTTATCTTTGTGGATGCATGCCTTGAAAACTGCCTAGTAAGGCAGTTTCAAAAACCCTTTTTGAATTGTGGATGGAAAGGAGACTCGATTTAAGGCACCTGCATGTTTAGGGTTATTCGATGGAAGTGAGGATATATAATCCATATGAAAAGAAACTGGACTCAAGAACAACTAATGGCTTCTTCATTGGTTATTGAGAAAAATCTAAAGGGTATAAATTTTATTGTCTTGGCCATAGTACAAGAATTGTTGAAACTGGAAATGCCAAGTTCATAGAAAATGTCGACATTAGTGGGATGGTGGAATCACGTAAAGTGGAAATCCAAGAAGTTAGGGTGCAAGTTTCTTTACCTATAACTTCTTCTCTAGTTGTTGTTCCTACAATTGTTGAATAGTTTGACAACTTGCAAGAACAACAAATGAATGATCAAATTCCCCATAATGAAATCGCTGCAAATGAACTTATAGTGGATGAACCACATGAAGTAGCAATAAGAAGGTTTCAAAGACAAAAGAGACCTGCTATTTTTGATGATTTTGTGGTTGATCTGCAAAAGTCATAATTTGACTTAGGAATTGATAAAACTCTAGTTTCGTTTTCAGAAGCCATGGAAAGTGTCAATTCTATTAAGTGGTTAGACATTATGAAAGAAGAGTTGAAATCCATGGATCACAATGGAGTTTGAGATCTCGTCGAATTGCCTGAAGGTTGTAAGAAGTTTGATTGTAAATGGATCTTTAAGACCAAATGCGACTCAAATGGCAATTTCGAACGATATAAGACTAGACTCATTGCCAAAGGTTTTACTGAGAAGGATGGTGTTGACTACAATGAGACATTTTCTCCTATTTCAAAAAATGACTCCTTTAGAATCATCATGGCGATGGTACCTCATTATGACTTAGAGTTATGTCAAATGGATGTGAAAACCGTTTTTTTGAATGGAATTTAGAGCAAGAAGTTTACATGGATCAACCCAAGGGTTTTTTTATTGAAGGAAAGGAACTCATGGTGTGTAAACTTAAGAAATCAATATACAGATTTAAACAAGCTTCCCAACAATGGTATCTTAAGTTCAATGATATCATCACTTCTTTTGGATTTAAAAAAAAAAAAACACCGTTGATTGATTTATATATCTGAAGGTCAGTGGGAGTAAGTTTATATTTCTGATTATGTATGTTGATGATATCTTGTTTGCTACCAATGATCTTGGCTTATTACATAAGACCAAGAAAATTCATTCTAAGAACCTTGAAATGAAATATATGGGTGAGGCATCTTATGTAATGGGAATTGAAATATTTTGTGGTAGATCACAAGGATTGTTAGGATTGTCTCATAAAGCATATATTAATAAAGTTTTATAGTGATTTAGGATGGCAAAATGTTTTGCAAGTGTTGTTTCAATTTAGAAAGAAGATAAATTCAGTCTTATGCAATGGCCAAAGAATGAATTGGAATACACAAAAATAGAAAAGATTCCTTATGCATCTCTTGTTAGGAGCTTGATGTATGCTCAGACTTATACGCGGCTAGACATCAGTTTTACTGTTGGAATGTTGGGCAAGTATCACAATAATCCAAGTTTGGATCATTGGAAACCTGCAAAGAAAGTATTGAGATACTTGCAAGGAACGAAAGATCACATACAACATAAGTATTGCGGATCCATTAACAAAAGGATTGTCGCCAAAGACATTTAATGAACATGTCGAAAGAATGGGCATTATTGGGTACCGTTAGTAACACCATATTATGCTTTTATGTATTTGACACTTTGAGCTCATTTAAATATTGTTTCTAATATTTGAATATCCTATTTCTTATTGGTGGTATATACATAAATGAATTATGTGAGTTTTAACATGATTTGTCTTTGATGAAGACATTATTGTTGGACCGTTATGATATATCTCATTAGAGATCATATTAAGTTTGAAACTATATATTGTGATGCATGGAAGGGACTATGTCGAGATAATGACATATGACCACTATGATTCTTATTAGTTTTTGCTTAATGATGATTTATGTTGTGACCAATATAAGAAAGGGTTTAGCTTATACCATATGCATATTATGTTTTATTATTAAACCATGATGATGCCACATGGGCCGAGTAGGAGAATGTTAGTTTTTTTTTTTTTTTTCCACATGGCTTATTTTGTTATTGATTATCTTTTTTAAAAAAAAAATTAAAAGATAATCATTATAGGCTTATCAATTATCTTTTATTTAATTTAAAGGATAATTATGGTTAATAATATTAAGTGTTAAATCCTATCAGTCAATTGAGGATATGTTTTCTAAATAACTGTTGATATTGATGGAGCGTGATAGGAGATTATTTAGATTTGGTCCTCTCTCTACCCATTATATGTATATATATATAGCTTTCTTTTCATCAAGAAAGGCATATCAAACCAAAGGGGTCAAGAGAGAAAAACCAAGTCAATTTATTTTCTTTGCAAGTAATTTCTCTTTAGGATCAATCTTCAAGATTAATCTCATGGATCAAGGTATGTTTTCTTGATTATTTATTTAATTTGTGAAAATCACAAAGCTTTAAGATAAGGAATTATGATTATGATTGTTATACATGAATTAGGGGTTTATGATTGTTCTGGATAAATAAAAGAAACTCTAATAGATTTTACAAATTTATTGAGATATATCATTAGATATTTTGATACAAAATATAGATGGGTGAAAATTGATCAAAACACATGAAAACATTGAAAACAAAACTTTAAGAAATAATATAGAAAATAATAATAGATATTTTGAAAAATTTGATATATATATATATATATATATATATATATATGATATAATTTGTCATATTTGATAGTAATATCATGTTTATTGATATAAAAAATATGAATTTTACAAATATATATATTTATTATTAAGTTATATTAATATTATTTGAAAATAATAATATTACATTTGATTATAAAATATCTAACTTTAGCATATATTTAATGTTAAAATTATGATTTGTTTAATTCAAAAATTCAATAGGATATACATATTCTTTTTAATATTTCTATTTTTTATATTTAATAAATATATAAATGATATAAAAAAGTCCAATTTTAAAAATTATCTTGATAGTTTTTATATCTTTTGTAATCAATTAAATACAATTTAAAAATAAAATCATTAAAATTAATGAATTTATTAATATATTTGTTTAATATTTTGTTTTTATCCTGTAGAAGCAAGCCAATTTTATTTGGGATCTTTCAGTGTTTTATGAAAAAACAACAAACAAATAAAGATGGGGGACTCGATTCTGGGTTGGCCAACCATTTTTTAACCCTCCAACATAAGGGTGGAAAGCCAGTCTAGGACGTTAGGGTCAAGCACCGCTTTGGGCTATCGTGGATTTGCTTTAGGCCATCTTGGATGTTTAACAAATCATGAAATGGAGAATTTAAAGGGTGGGGCTTCTCATACTCATGGTTGAAAATGTCGGTTTTTTTGGTCAAAATTTCGTGTTTCAGGTGTCAACGATATGAAAGAGGGGACGAAATGTTGACAGAAGAAATATCCAAAAATTTTGCCAAAAATCACTGAAAAATCGACAAAAAATTGGCGATTTTTTGAAAAAATCGCCGCCAATTGCAAAAAATCGATGATATTCCGATTTGTTTTGCCGATTTTTCAAAAAAATTGGCACCTCCACCTGCTGCTGATCCAACGGCTCCTAGCTTCCCCACGTTAATTTAATGGTCCAAATTTGGTCCAAGCTCCAACGGTCAATTTCATGTACACCTAATGGTCCAAATTGAAGCTGGATGTGATCCAATGGCCAATTTTGTTTTGCAACGATAAAATGATATTCCAACAACTATTTTTGCCCAAATTTTTTTTTCTATAAATAGCTCATTTTTCACCAATTTCATCCACATTTCATATTTGATCTCTCATTGCTCCCAAGGTTACTTATTTTGGTTTTAAGGTATGTTTGTTTTAAATTTCCATGACTTTTGATTAATTTTTGGTCTACCGAAATTTTTTTCCAAAATATCCGTTGATATTTATTCGATATATCCATAAAATCAAGTTACCGATATATTTGTGATTACCGATATTTTCATCCTTGCTCATACTTATGTGTCCCACTTGGGATGAAAGACATTAAGTTATTTAAAAATCCATAGGATGGGGCTGTAACCACTTTGTTGCTAATGTTTGTTATTAAAATTATTTAATTTTTTTTATAGTGACCAATAAAAAAATATAAATAAAACAATGTAATATTTATCTTCTATATATTTCTTCAAATCTAAATTTTATAAATAATTTATTCAATAAAATTTAAATTATTAATAAATTTATATTTATTCATATTTAAGTTTGATAATATCAAATATGAAAAATAGAAATTATTATTTTTAATTTTATATATTTATTAAAAATTTTCATAATTATTTTTAAGTTTGATACCGGTTCAATTGTGATTTAACCATTAATATGACCATTGAACCATAAATCGATAACTTTTTTGATTTAATATTTGATTTGATTATAAAAACATTAAAAATAATGGTTAAGTCTAGGACCTACTATTTGACATTTAAGGAAAATAAATAAATAAAACAATAATTCAAATCTCAATTAAACATAATCCATACAAAAAATTTTCAATAATTTCAATAATTTCCAATAATCAAATATAATTATTTTTCCGTAATAAAATTACCAAAATATTTCAATAATTCTAAAAAAAACCATATATCAATAAATTATAATTTATACCATAATTTCAATTATTCTCAACAATCCCATTAATTTTAACAACCCAAATGCAATCATTTATCAACCAAATTTTTTTTTTCATTATCACCAAAATTCCAAAAATATTCCCAAGTCATCCAATAAAATTTCCTATATCACAAATATTACTTATTTAACTCATAACAACAAGATTTATAATTTTTTTTTTCAAGAAAAAGTATTTAATTAAAGTTTTAGGGTTAAGTTTTCCTATCACATCTACAAATCAGACCATTGAAAACAAAATCAGCCATCATAGAAACGTTCCTCGCGTCGAATAGAACTCTCCCTCAAAATTTCATGCAGAACGGACGACGTTTGGCCGTCCAAACGCTCGACCAAAGAACGGTGGAATTTTTTTCTCCCCTGCAGTCGCCGAGACCCCCGTTTTGCCACTTCTCTTTTTTTTTTTTTTCTCCTTTCCCTTTTTTTAATTTCTAACTCCTTTGCTTTTAAACCTCTAGCCACAAGTGGCCCACGACCTAATCACTAAAAAAGCCTTTGAATTTTTTTTATTTCTTTTGTTTTGTTTCTTTTTCAATTCATTTCCATTTCTTTTATTAATTCATTTTTCATTTCACTTCATTGTCATTTTTTTTAACAACACACAAAATAAATTAACCAACACCATCCCAAAAAATTTAATTTTTCTCAAATTTATTATTAAGCAAATTAATTTAATTTTTTACTTAATTAGTTCTAATTAATTTTAATTAATTCATTTTTCATTTTTCATTTTTCGTTTTCAAAAATTTTCAATTTCTACGATCCTAAGAAATTTTCTACTATAAAGTTGATGTGTCACAAAAAATTTCAATTCACTTAATTGACCAACAAAATATTTCGAATCCCACCAATCCAAAATTAACACATGTTCTCCAATTATTATTATTATTTTTACTTTTCAACCACTACTCAAAAAATGACTTTTCAAATTAGAAATTCTAACGTGGCCCAAAATACCCAGTCATTACAATCACCATCTTCATTGTTTGAAGAATAGTATAGTCATACAAGACATCACACCATCAATCGTGTTGTAGGGCATGCCAAAAGGGATGTAAGTATTGAAGTTCCGCTCAAGATCATTGTTAATCTCAACTGACACCCTCTGAAGTTTAAAAAATAGCTCATTCATGTTGGTTACGAGCAACTCCTTCCTCATAAAGCTTAGGAATCACTTCAAGATTTTGTTGAGTTTCTCTATGTTTGGAATGTCCATGGTAGGAGCTAAATGGGGCTATTGACTTGGCCTCAAATCTCTCAAAATGAAAATTGGATCCAAAGTCAAATGGAAAAGAGTGGATTCAATAGCATCTAACTGATTTATGATAAAATCTATTATTTGGGGAGCAACAATTGGTACGATGGCTATTAGAGTGGACCCAAAGGTGTCCCCCCTCTTAGAAGCCGAGAGCTTCCTTCTCTTAGAAAGAGGAGGATTAGAGATGGGTTGTGCAATTTGTGGTGACTCCCTAAATCTAGCTCAAAGATTTGAGGTCATTTCTTATTGTTTTTCTTCTTCTTCTTCCTTAATTATCAAAGGAATTGGGCGAGTTGATTTAATTAAGACGTTCACTTGATCGCCCCTAATAGATTCAAATGATGAACCCTCCCCTAAAGAAGCTTAAGGATGTGCTTGTTTTCTAGATTAGCCTTGAGCTAGTTAGGAAATGGAAACTTGGCATAAAATACCCTTTTGGAGTTTCTCCCACAAAGCTTTTTCCACCCATTCTACCAGGTGGGCTTATTTTTCCTTGCTTGCAAAATACAGACAATGCAAGTGTCCGCACACAGACATAAAAATGAAACATGGAAAGAAAATTCTTATTATCATTACTTGGAGCATTAAGGTGATGAATTGGACGAAATTCGTGATCCAATCCATCAATAGCACCATTCCACAATTGGACACTATCACAATGCCTTTCACCCACCCTTTGCTCAAGTCAGGTAGGCCTATGACCATTTATAAAGAGGGTGTGTGATGTTAAAAACCAAAAAAACTTATGTAAAGATAAGGAAATTAGGAGAATTCACTCTAATTGTTGAAGAATAAACTTGGCTATTATATAACCTTACTATTAACAAGCTAAAACAAGAAATAACAACCCACGTCTAACAAATCCTAATAATATGGTATGACTAAATCAATCAAACAACCATCCCTTAACAATAGGGACTTATTGACTGAGTGGTAACAAACCAAAACAACCTAACATCTAGAATAACAAAACTTAACAATTCCTCCCTTAAACTAAATGTTATAAGTACTTAGTTTACATCCATCTCAGAACAAAACTCCCAATAGCCCTTGCAGCTTCAAAAAAGCATCCAGCTTGAGTGGTTTAGTTATGACATCAGCCAACTATTCCCGTGTGCCACAATATACCAACTCCACAATACCAGCCTTTGTGAGTTCTTGAAGGAAATGGAAACACACAGCTATGTGCTTACTACGACAATGCATTACTAGGCTCTTCGAAAGTTTAATTGCAGAGCTAGAATCACAGTGACTAATAGTTGGCTTGCCTTGATTCTGACCTAACTTTCCCAACACCTTTTTTAACTATACTGCTTGCCATGCACACGAAACTGCAACGATAAATTATGCTTCTGTGAATGATGGACTTGCTATTGGTTGCATTTTTTATGACCATGATACCACTCTTTAACTTGATAAAAACACATAACCTGAAGTACTCTTTTTGTCATCTAAATCTCCAACATGATCACTGTCAGTGTAAGTAACAAGTTCATCATCTCCTCCTTTCCTATAGAAAATTCCAAACCCAATTGTTCTCTTCAAATATCTCAGTACTCTTTTTGTTGCTTGTAAATGAAGCTCAATAGGATTCTCCATATACCTATTAATAAGACTCACCACAAACATCATGTTTGGTCAAGTAGTTGTGAGATACATGAGACTACCCACAACCTGTTTGTAGTAAGTCTTGTCCACCTAAACGCCACCTTCATCCTTCATGAGCTTAAAGTTACAGACAATTGGATTATGAACAAAATTACTTTTGTTCATTCCAAACCGTTTCAACACCTCCAATGCATACTTCTTCTGAGTGATAAAAACACCATCAGATCTTTGCAAGACTTCAAGACCAAGGAAATACCTCATCTTACCAAGATCTATGATGTCAAACTCATCCTTCATGGAATTTTTAAACTCTATAAACATCAATTCATCATTTTCAGTTAAAAGGATATCATCAACGTAAAGACTTACAATTAATACTTTGCCTTCTTTTCTTACCTTCATGAACAAAGTATGCTCATAATCACACTTTTCAAAACCTTCCCTCATGAAATAGGCTTTTATACGGTTGTACCAAGCACATAGGGCTTGCTTAAGCCCATAGAGTGCCTTTTTTAACTTGTAAACCTTCTATTCATGTTCCTTTTGCACATAACCACAAGGCTGCTCCACAAAGACCTTTTCATTCAACTTACCATGTAAAAATGCAGACTTCACGTCTAGTTGGTAAATGGTCCATTTTCTTTGAGCTACAAGTGCCACCACCAAACGAATTGTTTCCATGTGTGCCATAGGTGCAAATACTTTAGTATAATCTACCCCCATGCTGCTGAGTATACCCCTTCGCTACAAGCCTAGCCTTGTATTTGTCCACCTCTCCATTTTCATTAAATTTAGTATTATAAATCCATTTCACTCCAAACTTCTTTTCTTTCTCAAGTAACTCCGTCAATTCCCACATGCCATTTTTGTTAACTGCTTCCAGTTCCAGATCCATGGATCTCCTTCATTTTTCACTCTTCACGACCTCTTCAAAGTGAATAGGATTAGTAGTTGCAAACATGGCCAAATGAGCTTCATTATCTTCTTCAGAAAGGCCTTCTCCTGTTACATAGTCTCTCATCCAAACTGGTGGTCTCCTATTCCTCTATTCATTCGAGTTAGGAGAGCTTTCTTCAATCAAAGAATCAGAGGAAAAATTATCCTCTTCTACTTCTATATCAGCTTTAAAATCAGATTCATTATCTTCTTCATTTTCATCTAACACAGCTACTTCCTCCTCACGATCACCCAACTTAAGCTTATATCATCCAACTTAGTTCTTTTATTGTCAGGCACATGAACATGAGACATACATCCGAAAACTCTAAAATGCTCAACTGAAGGCTTAACTTCACTCCAAGCTTCTTCTAGAGTCTTATTTTTTACTGCCAATGTTGGACTTTGATTCAAGACATGCATCGTCTAGTTGATTGTTTCAGGCCAGAAAGTTTTTGGAATTTTCTTTTCTAAAATCATACTACGAACCATATTCATAATAGTTCTATTCTTTCGTTCCACAACTTCATTTTGTTGTGGCGTGTATGCAGCTGTCAATTGTCTTCGTATACCATTTACATCATAGAAATTGGTGAACTCTTGTGATGTAAACTCTCTTCCTCGATCAGTACATAAGGCTCTAATAAATGAGTTTGTTTCTTTCTCAACATGAATCTTAAAGCTTTTAAAAATAATAAAGGCTTCTGATTTCTCTATTAAAAAATAAACCCATGTTTTTCTACTAAAGTCATCAGTGAAAGTAATCAAATACCTTTTCTAGCTATTAGAGATGGGTTTGATCGGTTCACAAATATCAGCATGCACTAATTGAAGAATTTGTGAAGCTCGCCAAGTGCTCTTCCTTGGAAATGAGTACCTTTGTTGCTTTCCCACCAACCAATCCTTACATAGCCTAAAAAAACTTAAGCTGTGGTAAACCATTCACCATTTTCTTTTGTTGAAGAGTCTTAAAGCCCTTAAAGCTCAAGTGTCCATATCTACAATGCCAAAGTTGCACTATATCTTCTGTAATTGTATTGAAACAAGTAGATGCTATAGGCTGAGAGATAGCATGAAGTATGAACATTCGATTTGAAGACATTTTCATCTCCATGATTAAGCCTTTCTCAGAATGAAATACTTTACACTTTACACTTTGAAATAGAATGGTAAACCCATTTTCTTGCAATTGCCCAATACTCAGTAAATTGTTCTTCAGCTCCGGCACATAAAATACTCCTATGATGATCTGTACTATTCCATTCACTTGCAGTCGTACATTACCTTTTCCTATTATGACCATGCTTCAATTGTTGCCCTGTTTCACTAAATCTCTTAAACTTCCATCAAAATCTGAGAAGTATTCCTTCTTCCCACACATATGATTGCTACATCCTGAGTCAAGGAACCACATATCTTATCTATTGGCCTTATTCATATCCATGTAAGCCATCAAAAACATCTCTTCTTGAGTCTTTGCATAGTTGGTCTCATTCTCCTTGCTTGGACATTCTCATTGAAAATGCCCTAGTTTATGATAATTATAGCACTCCACTGTGGTCTTGTTGTAGTTTTGTCTGCCTTATCCCCTTCCTCTTCTGTTAACACTTCCAAGACCTTGACCCCTTCCTCCAGATTAATCTCCATGAGTAATTTTCAAAGCGTGTTCTTTTTCAATATGAGAACTCATGCGTTGTTCATGCACAAGTAGGCTACTTTGCAACTCATCAAAGGTTAAGGTGTCTATATTCTTAGACTCCTCAATGGAACACACAACATAATCAAACTTGGGAGTCATGGATCTTAAAACCTTTTCAACTATAGCAACATCTCCATTGTTCTCACCATTTGCTTTCATCTTGTTGGCTATGGTAAGGGTCCGAGCAAAATACTCATTCACAGATTCTCCTACTTTCATGTGAAGAATTTCAAACTCTTTTCGGAGAGCTTGCAAGTGTGCATGCTTTACTCGTGTTGTACCTTGATATTTCTGCTTCAAAGAATCCCATATGTTCTTCATTATATCCTTATTGAGGACTGTCTCCAAGATTAAAAGATCTAATTCTTGAAATAGATAGTTCTTTGCTTTCAAATCTTTCAACTTCTGATCATCAATGTTTTTCCTCTGGGCATCTATGAGAACAACACCTTCTACTGCTATAGGAATCCCACTCTCCACCATGCCCTAGTACTCCTTTGAACGTAAAAAGTTTTCCATGAGCATCACCCAATGATCATAGTGCCCATCAAATTTCGGAATTGTTGGCTGCACAAATGAATTCTCTGTCATCATACTTCAATTACTAAACATGTAGAAGACTGTTGCTTTTAATTTTAACCAGGCCCCATGATGGAGCTTTGATACCAAATGTTAAAAACCAAAAAAACTTATGTAAAGATAAGGAAAATAGGATGATTCACTCTAATTGTTGAAAAACAAACTTCGCTATTATATAGCCTTACAGAACAAGCTAAAACAAGAAATAACAACCCACGTCTAACAAATCCTAATAATGTGGTATGACTAAATCAATCAAACAATCATCCCTTAACAATAGGGACTTATTGACTAAGTCGTAACAAACCAAAACAACCTAACATCTAGAATAACAAAACTTAACATGTGAGTGGACAGAATGAATCTCTCCCGAGTGCTCATCTTGATAGTATAGATAAGCAAGATCTCAAGCAGGGATAAGTCCGGCTAATAAAGTAGGTTAGAATGCTACATCTCATAAGGATCTTGATGATGTTTGGGTGAATGTCTGTAGGTGAAATCTTTGAATAGTGTATAAACTGCTTCACCAGGGACAGGATAGGCAGTCGAAGACCCTCATCGAACTGCTCTTTTATGAAATGAATGGCGTTGAAAGGAAGGGCCTTAGTTGGTTGAGTATTATCATCCCGAGTAAGTTAGATGTTGATTGAATCAGGGATCTAGAAACATGCCCAGAACTCTCCTTTGGATAGTTCACCCACAGGTCGGTCCCTAAACTGCTTAGGGTGGGAAACCCTCATCCCATGCCATTGGGTTCTTCCACTCGTTGAGGTTAATCTTCATCTATCCATGTGATTAGAAGTTTGAGAGAAGAATGAGGTTGAACAAGCAAAATCCTGTGCAAGGAAATGTAAGAAGTTGACCAAGGGGGGCAGAACCTAAACTCCAAGAAAACTAAGACATAAAGACACTGACAAAGAGGAACAAACCCTAACCCCTCAAGAAAAGTACCCTAAAACTAAATGGTTGCAAGGGTTTTGAGAATCAAACTTATGGAGAGGTCTAAAAAGAGAAGCAAAGCAGAAGTTCTCATCTGAACATGCAAGCATATGCTCCAAGAAGCCTAAAGTCTAAAAATGAAAACTAAACCAATCAAGAGGAAAGAGGGTGCAAGAACTAACCTTGTCAGTGTCGACAAGAAAATACTGGTGATGACTTCGATAGAGATAGAGAACTTATAGCAACAAGGAAGCGCATAGAGATGACAGAATAAGCAATTACAACCAAAAATGTAAAATTGGGGAAGAATAAAGGTATAAATGGTGGTAATGGGAACATCAATTGAGGCATCTCCTACATTACATCGTCTAATTTCAGTCATGTGAAACGCAAAGTTTTTTCCAAATAAAGTCTTGCCCAGGCACAAGTCCAAATGGACTAAGCTAAGACAAAAGGGCATTGTGGGCACTAGAGTAATTGGTTACTCAGATAGTCCCACTTGAGTGAGCCATCTGAGCAATGAAGCACCCAACCAAAATTTATTATCCAAATGACATACACTCAGACAACTAGGCACCATAAATGGAACGGTTAAGATAGGTAACCGTTATGTGTCATAAATAATCGACTCTTACTAATAATCAATTATTGGGCATTACCAATATTCAGTACTCTGCCAAAAACACTCCCTAACTTAGCCATGAGAGGGGTTTTCCTGGACAAAGATTCGATCACACCTTTTTTTATAGGTTTGTCTTGCAACGGAGTAAAGGAAAAACTACTTGGGAAGGAAATTGTTGGCCAAGGTCCAACAATTAATAATATCTTAAGAGACACTTAAAATCTTAATACAATTAATGATATATAAAGAATTTCTAAGAAGTATGCCATGAAAAAACTATTTAATTTCACTATCTTTCAACCTTTTAAAATAGAGTTAGATATAATAAAGAGTAAAAGAAAAAAATAATAAAGGTAAATATTAATTTTTTTAAAAGAAAAAATTTACTTTTAACCAATTTTTAGATTGAATTTTATTATGGAAAGAGATAACTAGATAAAGTCTTTTCATAAAAGATGTTAAATTGTTAGAAAGAGATAAGTAGATAAAGCTTTTTCACGAAAGATGTTAAATTGTTAGAAAGCTAGACGTCAAACCATTTGAGAGTAGAAAAAAATGGAAAAGGGCCTCTTCAAAACATCCTCTCTACTAAACTATATTATATATGGTCACATATAATGTTATTTATTCAAGTTAACTCTGTTGCTTAAAGAAATTAAGAAATTAGCACGCGCATGAAAGTCTTGACAAATTTTCACCTCTCAAAGTTTGTTCAGCTTGGCCACCAATATAATATAGGAAACGAAGGTAGGAACAGTGGCAGAGCCACAAATATTTGGCTTTAGAGTGGGGCAATTAAGAAAAATTATGAAATACAAATAGGAATTTCAGATGCATATTTGGATCTCAAAGATAAAAAAGAACAGAACCTAATTACATAATTTTATGTTTTAGATATTAAAAAATAAAAATATACAATGTAAATTAATTGAAAGTGAGGAAGCTTTATTGAAGAAATATCTATAAAAAAAAATCACATAACCAAATAAAAAAAAAATTAAGAATTTAAATTTAATTTATGGAAGGTAAATATGAACATTAAATAGATTTTATGAAATATTTTATTTATTTTTGGTTAATTTTATTTAAAAATTATAAAATTAATTTAATTTAAATCCTTTTATATGTTATACAAATTTGGATGATAAAATTTTCCACTACAATTACTTTTTATTTTTTAAAAAAAAAAAAAAAAAAAACTAGTGTTTTTTGTTTTTTAAAAAAAGAATTCCTTTATATAAAATTAGATAATTGCTTTGACTATATATATAGAGAGAAAGATTTATTTTTCTTTATTTCTGTTTTTTTTTTTCCATTTTTAAATGATTAAAAAGCATCCATGCCCTCTTGAAATTAAAAATCTAACCTTACATTTTTAATAACTTAAAAAATTACAGGTTTCACATAAAAATAACCGTCTTCTTCAATTGAGGGCTATTTAATTAAAAGTATTATTAGAAATTCAATTTTAAAAATTCAACTTTTTATCAATTTTTAACCTTATTTTAATAAAAACATCTTTATTATTTTTTTTATAAAAATAATTATTTTAAAAAAATATATATTATAAATATTTGAAATAAAAAAAGGTATCCATATAAAATAAATAAATAAATTATTTTAAAATAAAATTGAGAATGAATAAATTTACAAATATCATTGTATTTCATCCATCTTAACCCATTATTTATAAAATCCAATATTTTTTATAAAAATTTATCTTATGTCTTTAAAAATCACTTGTAGTAATGCATCAATTTTTTAAAAAAGTTTAAATTTTTTTTTTTTTAATGTGAGTATAGAAAATATATTGAAATAGACAATTAACATTTATAATTTTTTGGGAGGGGCATATTTTCTTTCTTTCTGTTTTAACTATTAAAAATTGAGGGGGGGCGGCGCTTATGCTCCCCTGGCCTTGACTGTGGATAGGATACAAACAAAGTGGAAGTATAACATGTTTGGAGAAGGATATCAAACTCTAGTTGACCTGTGGAAAAAAATTTTTTTTGAAAAAAAAAAAAAACAGAACTCTAAAAAGTAATAACAAAAGAGAAGATTTGAAGATTGACATTGTCAATTCCTTCTTCAGCATAACCACAGAAATATCTTAATGAATTATTATATTCTAAATTTTTTTCTTTTACTGTTTTTCTAAAGTCTTTTTTAATGGTAAAAGCAAAAAGAATTCTTACTTGTTTACCTTTTATTCTTTTACTTTTACTCGAGGTTTTTTTTTTTTTTTTTTTTTTTTATACAAAATATTAGAATGTTTATTTTGATATATTATTCCATTTTTTAATTCATATACATATTTTTGTTTTTCTTTAAAATAATTATTCTTCATTTTTTCCCTTTAATCTCATCAAAGGAGAATCATGTTTACAAATAAGACAAAAAGAATAATTGTTGTCTATTTTTGTAAATTATGTTGTTTAATTATTCGTGTTCTTTTCCCTTTTTTTTTTTCTTTCTTTATCATTCTTGCTTGTTTAAGCTATGTGTAATTTTATTATTTTTCTTTTTTTTTTCTTTTGAAAATGTTTATTAATTTTTTATTTTCATTTTTTATTTTTAAAATGTGTTTTTGATGATGAAAAATATTTTACTTGAATTATCTATTTTGAATACCAATTAATCATATACTATCCCCATTTTTTTTGTTTTTTTTATTTTCTTTTTTAAGATTTAAAACCAGAAACCAATTCTATTTTCATAAATATATATGGAGTCCCCAAAATTTATTATTTATCTAATTATTACTAATCAAGGATTTTATAAAGCTAGAACGAACCTCACAAATAGTGAATATTAATTTATTAAGAATTAATCGGATTTTATTTATTTGCACTTTCCTTTTATATTAATTTTGTTTTGAGTTTACTTTGCTTTTTTAAATTCACGTACCTACTTCTTTGCTTTTATTTTTTATTTTTTTATTTTTTATTATTTGAATAACGAAGACGACTTGAACAACATCAAAAGACATGCCAATCACCTCTTTAGGCAAATAAAGAAATATAATCTGACTTGTCAAAGCATTTCTCAGCTGCAACTTGCATTAGCCAACAATGTTGAATAGGTCTGAGTTCATTTACTGGTTGCATTAGCCGACAATGTTGAATAGGTCTGAGACAATGTTGAATAGGTCTGAGTTCATTTACTGGTTGTATTAGCCAACAATGTTGAATAGATCTGAGTTCATTTACTGGTAATTAAGATGTAAGCATGGACAAGCTTGTGATCAAAAGTAACGAGACGTCAGAAAATTTGCTTCTTTTTTTTTTTTCATTGAATATTTTGTAATGAGAATTTTTATATGTATATAAATGATGGAACGTCCTTCACCATTCATAGAACTCAGAAGCAAGCCACAAGGGTGAAGACTGAGATCGATGGAAGAGATTAGCGAGGCTGCATTAGCTTATTATGAAAATGGAAGTGAAGAGCAGAAGCAGTTGGCACGGGATTTCTTCAATAGCTTGGATGAGGATGGAAACGGAACAGTGGACGTCCACGAGTTCATCAAGATTCTCAGTGAAGAGGGCCATGGGTTATTGAATAATTCCAGATTTTTCCAAGAGCTTGACCGTGATGGCAATGAAAGTCTGGATTTCAATGAATTTCTCACCCTATTCTATATCATTAAAAGCCGTAGTAGGCCTTTCTGTGCTGGGTGTGGAATTTTTTTGAAGAGTTTGTTTTTCAGTTGTGCTAAGTGCCATGAAAGCAGCGATGAAACATTTGATCTTTGCTCTGCGTGTTACCGGGGCAAAAGGTTCAGTCACCAGCACGCTGCCTTTTTAGATAACTACACTTTGTTGGCACACAAGAGGCTCATCACCCTGGGAGGAAAGGGACAACCAAATACGAGTCAGGTAATGTATATGATCATCATCATCATCATCCCATGTATTCACTTACCCACCTTTTCCACTACTTTTTAGTCGAGCTCTTCGCTGGTTTTTACATCCCAATATACAAGAAGAAGGATCAGAATTCAGCAATCCCCATCTGTTGATTATTTTTTCAACCATCTAGTATTTATCACTAGAATAGATGCATTGACAGCCTTCTACAAACATCTTTTTTTCTTAAAAAAAAAAAAAAAAAAAAAAAATGAGACATAAAAAATTGTTTACTATCTCAAATTAAAATGATGTTTAAAGATTAGGACACACCAATGGTGGATTGTAGATTAGAGGTCCTAGATCCTTATATTAGAACTCGTACACCCTCGTGTTACCCACCTTTTCATTTCTCTGGATTTCGTTTGGGATAACACTAGTTAAAATAATTTCATTTCTCAACTCTGGATTTTGTTTGGGATAATGCTGATATAGATTATTTGTTTGTTACAGGCAGCTTCTTCAGGGACAAGTAGTTCCAATCCTAAGCCACCAGAGTCTAAAAATGTAAGTCCATTTTTTTTTTTAACAACCTTATTTATTTTCTTAAAAGCCTGAATTCTTCTAATTCTTTGAAATTCTATGTATGTTGATTGATTTTTAAGGTCTTTTTTTTTTGGAATTTTAATGAGACATGATATTATAATTCATCGTATCAAATACAAATAGATATTATATGGATAATTTCACTCACTTTCCTTGAGGTTTTTCTCAACTTTGGATTTCATCTACTTGAATTTTAAAAATATACAATATTTGTATCAATTATTAATTTGTTGTTAAGCTTTGCTAATATGGATTACTTGTTTGATACAGGCAACTTCTTCACAGAGCAGTTCCAGCGCTAAGCCACAGAAGCCTAAAACCGTAAGTCCCATTTTTTTAAAAAAAAAACATCTTTATTTTTTTAAAAGCCCAAAATTTTCTAATTTTTTGAAATTGTATGTATGTTGATTGATTTTTAAGGTCAAAATTTTCTTTATTATAGTTTTTTTATTTTTTATTTTTTGGCATAAATATAGGATCTATGTATGAGAAGAAACAGGAATTACATTCATGCCTCCACTTATGGCTTACCCACTTTTTCATTTTCACTACTTTTTAGTCAATTTTGTGGACTGTTTATAAGTTTTACTGATATAAACTACTTGTTTGATCCAGAAAACTTCAGCGCGGCCGAACCCTAAACAAGTAAGACTTTTTTTTGTACTTCATTTTCTTGAAAGCCCAATTTAAAATTTTTTTTTTTGGAAATTTTAGGTTTGTAAATTGGTTTTTAATATCAAAGCCTTATTGTAAAAGAAATGTTTTTTTTTTTTCATATCTTATTAATAATTACTGCATGTATTTTTAATAATAATAATAATTAACATAATTTTTGGATGGGGTTATTTGATTAAAATGATTATTAAAAAATCAATTTTGGAAATCAAACTTTTCATCCCTTTTCAATCTCATTTTTTCTAGTAAAAATAACTATTTTTAAAAAAACATATATGTAAATACTTAAAATAATAAAGGGCATTTATGTGAAAAAAATGGTAATATAAATATTATTTTAGGATATTATATCAAATACATAAAAATATTATAAGATATTAAACCTCAACCAATATATATTTTAAACTAGAAAGAAATAAAAGTTAGAATGGAAGCATATTTCATTCCTTATTAGAAAAAAAATATTTAGACCATGTTTGGTTGGTCAGATATAATATGAGATAAGATTGAGACTATTATTTCATATTTCATATTTGGTTGATGATAGGATAAAATAAATTATCTCATCACTTATCTTATATTATATTCAACCAAACATGAAATAAGATAAATGGTGGGATATATTATCATTTTTTTTTTTTCATCTCTTTCACATGAGATATGTTAATCATATAATAAGATATAAGATATATATTCTATGTATCAAAAATTTATTTTTTATCAATTTTTATTTTTTTAATATACTCATTTTACAAAATAACTTTTTTTATTATAAATTAAATTTATGATTAAAAAATAATAAAAAAATAAAAAAAATATTTATAAAATAATATTAATATATGATATATAAATTATGTTTATATATTAAATAACATAATATAAAAAATTTATTTATAAAATTTAAATATTTTAATTATGAATATTGTTAAACATGACAAAATTTTCATTTTTTTTAATTAGAAAATATTTGAATGTGATATAATTTTGATTTTAAACATTGAAAATAATATATATTTTATATTATTTTTTTATTCATTTCATAAATTAAATATAAATATAATATAATATAGCATATCTAATTGAATATGTTATCTTAAAATATCAAGTCCATGAGATATATATATTCAAGAATATTATAACTTATTAAAAATCATATCTTAGGGTATGCATATTCTAATTAGTGGGATATGATATCCTAAGATGTACATATTATTTCCCGTCAACCAATCGTAGCCTTAAAGTTTTATTAATAAAAAATATTATATTATGTTAAATAATATATATTAAATTGTATTATGCATTAAATATTTTTTAATATTTATGTTATATTAGATGCTATTATGTATTAATATTATTTTAATATTCATATAAAAAAATCATTTCTTTTTCTTTTTCAAACCAAATTTTAAACTTTTTTATTTATTTAAACTTCCTTGTTTCCCAAAGTTATTAATATGAAAAATAAAAAAAAATGAAAAAAAAAACATTATAATCTATCATATACACTATATACAGTTGAATTTGCACTTGGACTAATGCATCCTTAACTTACATTGAGTTTCAGGAGAAAAGGAGGCGAAGATATGAGGCTTTTATGAATGGAATTGACATTGGAAACTCTCTTAGTGACGCTACCAGTGATTGTAGCATTATGTAAAAATGCATTTGATAATGATTCTATAAAATGATTTTATTCTTTTTAATACTTGAAATATAAAAATTTTCAAATATTAAAAATATAATAAATACTTTCTAAAATCACTACTAAACGCATCCTAAGCATTTCATGATTGAAGTCTAATTATAATTAAGCACCTCTCCCAAGGTGATTTTCATCGATTCTATGTACTATTCGACTTTGGTGGGAACTATACTATTTGATTTTCAATGCTCATGCATATGGTATATTTTTATTGAGATTGTTGCTTGAAGTAAAAAAGAAAAAGAAAAACAAACAAATAGCAAATAACCCTGGTTTATACATATTATTAGGGAGCTTTTGCTTGTTATAAGGTTTATCATAAAATTAGTGAATGATGATGGCTGACTGGCCAACCAATTGTAGTAGCTGGGCTTTGAGTGATCAAGACAATACAATTCTAAGATTTTTTTTTTTTTTTGGTCTACTTACATATAGAGAGGAAAATGGAATAAATGAAAAGATAAAATGAAAAAAATTAATAAAATAAAACTTGTTCTAAACATAATAATTTTTTTGTTACCTATTTCTTCAAATTTCTTTTCCCATTTTTGAAAATTATTAAGAAAAGCAAAAAATGTTGAGGAAAATGATTTCCCCATGATTGATTTTCCTATGTAAAATATGAAAGAAAATAAAATATAATTAAAATTAGTTAAAAATTTATGTAATTTTAAATTATCTAATCTTTCCTTAGAAGTGAAAAAACAAGTTATACGAGTTTGAAGTAATGTATAAAAATAATTTATTAACTTTAATTCTATTTTAAAATTTTTCTTCATTTTGTCTTTCCTCATACTTTTTTTTTTTTTCTTTCCTTCACATTTTCTTCAAATTTTCCCAAGAACCAAAGATAGCTTAAAGAAGTATGGAATTTGAAATGAATAAATACTTATATAATTCCTAATAAAATGCTTTTCTCCAACTTCATTTCTATTACATTTTATTTTTCTTTGATTTACTTGTACTCATAAATTCTTTAGCTGTATTCATCAATGAAGTTGGTTAAGTCAGTGAATTTGTTAGGATTGTGAGCTCTAGATGTATTAATTAATCTTGTAATGTCCTAGTTATGTTTGGTTTTTGAAAAGTTTGAAGGAAAATGCAAGGAAAAGAAAGTAGAGAGGATAAATAGAAGGAAAATGAAAAATAAATTTAAAGCAAATAAATTCTTTTTATATATTATTTCAAATTTTTTTCACTAACTCTTCTATATAAAGATTAATTAATTTAAAAATATATAATTTTTTAAATAATTTTAGTTATATTTCACTTTCTTTTATATTTTTCATAATAAAATCAAATATGAAAAAATCATTTTCTTTAATATTCTTTGTTTTTTCCTTAGTACTTTTCAAACACTAAACAATAAAAATCAAATAATCTCCGGTAACCAATTCCGATTGCATAGGAAAGTAGTAGCTTTTGGATTGAAGTGCCAAAGTAGATCACTCTCTTACCTTTTATTCAAACTTCTTACTAGGGCCTTCAAGACTTGTGGCCATGGTACCTACCTCCAATACTACAAATTCCGTCAAGATTCAATCCAAAATCTTAAAATTTGCAACTATCTTTCTCGTACCTAAGATGAAGCTTGACTGAAATAATTATGGCTTTATGGAGAAAATTTTGACTACCTCAATAAAACTCAAACAGAGAAAATTCAATCAAACCTTGAATTTGATCTTTGAATGAGAATTAATCAATCTATTATGAGTTTACTTTTGACTTCCACAGCTAAATTAGTGTTCGGCTGAGATCTCAAAACCAAGTTTGAATCCTTTTTGGTTTTCTAAGTCTATGTTTGGTTTCTAGAAAGTATTAAGAAAAGAAAAAAAAAATTAAAGAAAATGGTTTTCTCATGTTTGGTTCACCATGAAAAATACAAAAGAAAATCAAATATAATTAAAATTCCTTAATAATTTATAGATTTTTAAATTATCTATTTTTTATATAGTAGAGGGAAATAAATGAAATGAGTTTGAAAAAACATATAAAAATAATTTATTAAGTTTAAACCTATTTTTTATTTTCCTTTATTTTTTATTTTTTTCTACTTTTTTTCTCTATTTTATTTTCCTCACATTTTCCCTCAAATTTTTTGAGAACCAGATATAGCTTGAAAGTTTCAATTTCAATTTTCCTTCTATTTATCCTAATTTGATTGTAATATATACTATTAATTAAGCCTTGCAAAGATCCATTTCTTATAACCATTTTCCCATTAAAATTACTTGATTAGCTCTATGATCCATATATCTACTACAATTAGAAAAGGTCAATTTTTGTCTCTAGAATAATATCACTTTTTTTATTTATTTATATCATGATAATTAAAAAAGGTCAATATAAAATTTAAGTTATGTTTGGTTCCTAAAAAATTTAAAGGAAAATGTAAGGAAAAGAAAATACAAAGAAAAATAGAAAGAAAAAAAAGTTAAGGAAAATAAACAATAGATTAAAACTTAATAAATTATTTTTATTTGCTACTCCAAGCCTATTTTATTTATTTTAATTCATCAATATAAAAATTAAATCATTTTAAAATTCATAAGTTTCTAACTAGTTTTTATTTTATTTTATTTTCTTTAATATTTTTTATAAGATAATCAAGCATGAGAAAATCATTTTCTTTAATAATTTTTTTTTAGTATTTTCCAATAACCAAACATAATCTTAATCATTTCAATTTATTTTTTTTTTTGGTAATTTATCATTTGAGATTTTAAAATTTAAATCAAGGAGATACCACAAGAGACAAAATGAATTATTAACTATTTTTTGTAAATTATGTTGTTTAATTATTTTTGTTTTTTCCTTTTTGTTTTTTTTTTTTTTTTTATCATTCTTACTTTTTAAAGATGTGTAATTTCATTATTTTTCTTGTCTTTTACTTTTTTGGAAAATGTTGAGCATTTAATTTAATATATTTTTTATTTTTTATTTTTTATTTTTAAAATGTGTTCTTGATGATGAAAAAATATTTTACTTGAATTGTTTATTTTGAATACCAACCAATCATATGATATCCTTAATTTTTTATCTCTTTTTTTAGATTTAAAACCAGTAACTGATTCTAAGTAGCCAAAATTTGTTATTTATCTTTTTATGTTGTTTTTTTTTTTTTTTTCATTTTTTAAGTTTCATCAAAGAAAAATCATGTTTACAAAGGAAAAAGAATTTTTTTACAAATATTTTGGTGAACTCCGTTTTGAATTACTTTTTTTCTTCATATTTTTCCTTTTCACATGTTGCTTTTACTTTTTAAATGTTTTAATACTTCTATCATCGTCACTTTTATTTTCACTTGATATAGTTTTCAAGCTTGTATTTTAGACTTTGAATATTTCTTTTATATTTTTCTTAAAATAATCTATATATTAAGTTATCTAAATTTAAAAAAATGCTTATTTTTCCTTAAAATAATAATCTTTATTTATATTATTGAAATTACAAATAAAATACATTTTTCACTATTCCCTTTCTCTTATTTTCTTTATTTTTTTCTTTAACTTTAAATAAAGAAAACGAAATCCAAATTTTGAAAATTTTTATTATCAATATTATCCATTAAATTAAAGTCGTTCTATTAATGTTCTTAGTTAACTAAATTTTGGATACCAAGGATTTTAGTAATTAACGCATTTTTTAAAATTAATCTTTTTTTTACTTCTTAATTTTTTTTCTTTTCAGTTCAAATAAGTTTATTTTTATTTAAAACTTCATTTTTTGTTATTTATTAGAAAATTTTTGCACATTTTTAATATTTTTATGATTAATATTGTTTCAATTTTCTTTCTTTTTCAATTTCAATTTCAATTTCTCTTATTTTATTTGTATTGATTATCTAAAACAAAAACAAAAACAAAATAACAATTTATTTAGAAGTCTCATCATTAATAAATAAAACAAAAATATATTGAGAGCATCTTTTGGAAATCGTCATTTATATGCTCTTCATTTTTAAATTCAATGACAATCTTGGACAAGTGTAAGCTACCACATTCTCAACTCCATTTGTGTCTTTGATCTCAATATTAAACTCTTGCAAAAGAAGAATCCACCTTACAAGTCATAACTTCGCATTTGTCTTTCCAAAAAAAATACTTTTCAAAGCTAAGTAGTCAAGAAAACCAATAGAAGAGTGTCCAATAGATAGGATCTGAATTTATCAAAGGAATAGAGCACAACAAGGAGTTCTTTCTCAATAGTGATATAGTTCCTCTAAACATTATTTAGCATTTTGTTTGTATAATATAATAAAAGAAGATAACATATTCTCTTTCAATCATTAATTTGTTTCCTTTTGTAAATTATAACCTATTAACTATAAATTAGTTATATTCTAGGTTATGATTTTAGGTAATTAGGAAATTTGAGATTCATATTCTTATATATATATATATATATATATATATATATATATTAATTCTTCATAATAAAAGGACAACATGGTATCAGAGCATTCAAGCTCCTTGGCTTGAAAACCCTAGTCGCCACCACCACTTATTCTTTTTTCTTGCCCCTTTCTCTTTGCTAAAGCCATTTATTGCTCATCCTCATCCTCATAGCCTCATGGCCACCCAAGATGCCACCACTTTTGTAACTTTTACTTGCAATATTCACAACACCCATGAGTCACTCAAAGCACTCATCTCAATCAATGTTTCTACTCGAGCCCTACTTAAACTAACCACTACCAACTACGTATCATGAAGGCTTCAATTCCAAACCCTGTTCATTGGTTACGTGACCTCCTTAGCTATATTGATAGAATCAAACCTCGTCCACCCACCACTCTCATTGCCAACGACATCATCATACCTAACCTAACCTATTCTCATGGCTTCATCAAGATTAATTGATCCTAAATGCACTTATTGGTTCTCTTTCACCTCCCATAATTTCATTCATTGCCTGTGACACAACCTCTCGTGAAGCATGGACCATCCTCACTAATAACTATGCCAAACTATCGTGCGGTTGCATTAAACAAGTCAAGAGCCACCTTAAGAATCCCACCAAGGGTTCACAAAGCATCATCACCTTCCTATAAACCATCAAAACTCGTGTTGATGAACTTGCCCTCCTTGGTGCCCAAATGGATAAAGAGGATCTTGCGAAGAAAATCCTTGATGGTATCATTGATGAATGCAAACAAGTAGTATATGTCATTCAAGCACGTGACACCCCAATCACGTTTGATGAGCTTTATGAAAAACTCATAAATTTTGAAGCATCTCTTCATACCAAGCAACCCGCATTGGATGACCTCCTTGTCATTGCTAATCCGACTTATCAAAACACAAATTGGTACCCATCTCATTCCTCTAGCTATAATAGGGGTTGGCATCCATTCTCTCCCTCTAGTAATCACTCCCCCATGGTTTCCAACACCGAGCTAAATTCAGTACCATCATGACGTGACCACCAATCTTCACGCCCCTACCAAGGTTTTTGTCAAATCTATAACATCCAAGGTCACATTACTAAAAGGTGTCATTCCTTCCACTTCAACATTTTTGGTTGGTGAACGTATTGGTGGTGCCAAGAAAGGTGGAAAATGAGGGTTTGCATACATGAATTTAAATGAGGCTTATCCAAAAGATAACTTCTTATTGTCCCAAATAGATCAAATAGTAGACGTCGCCTCCATTCGTAACATGTCTTCCTTCTTAAATGCATTTTTTGAGTACAATCAGATTCCAATGTGAGAAAATAAAGGTTATGCTTAAATGAGAAAAACACCTAAGAGAGGGGTGAATTGGGTTTTTCAAAAACTTTTTCAACACAACAAATTCAAGCACAATATAAACAAAAATAAAGAGATAGAGTTAGAGAATTCAAACTCGGATTTTATAGTGGTTCGGCACTTCCTTGCCTACGTCCACTCTCCTCAATCTCCTAACCGAGTGAGGGTTCCATTAGCTTGAAGCTTCAACCAAGCTTCCAATCCTTTACACTTGGATTCCGGCTCTAATAGGCTCTTACACAATCTCTTCAAGATTCAAACCTCTTGAAGGCTCTAACACTCAAGTTTTACAAGAAAGAATCCCTCAACCTAGCTCAAAGATAGCTCAAATACAAAAGAAAGCTAGGATGACTCACAAGGGTGCACCAAAAGATATGCAAGTAATGATTTAATGCACTAAGAAAGAAATGAGAGCTTTTAGATCAAGAACAGGTAGGTAGACAATTGATTGCAAGTGTTCTCTATGTCATAAATGAAGAGAAGCTCTCAATTTATAGGTTTCTAAACTCGAGAGTCAAAAACAGCAAAAGACAACCTCGACCGGTCAAGTTGGGGGTCGACCGGTCAAGTTGGGGTTCGACCGGTTCACTAATCGTTAGAACATTTAATGCTTTGGCAGGTTACCGTTGCCTCGATCGGACCTCGACCAAAGGTAGACTGAGAAGCAGGGAATCTCAACCAGGAAGAGGAAGCTACTGGATGAGAGAGAGTGTTTTTGGCACTCCTCGACCGGACCTAGATCGAACAAGGGCAACCGGTTGACCGATTCCCCAACCGATTGAGTTGATTGGCCAAAACCTTGACCGTTCAGCCTTTTGGCCCCGAAAACCTATCTTTTTCAATTCTTTTCGTTTTCTAACACTTAGGCAAGGTCTTTAGGTTAATTAATATGCCAATTTTGAAACGTTTTGCCTAAGGTACATTTGATAAAACTCGAGTTTTAATGAAATCAAAATTTTAAAGAATAAACCGAGTTTTCAAAGATGCATGAAAAGGTATGAAAAACCTAAGTGCACCCGTGCATTCATCTTAGATTCGTTTCCTATGATCAAAAGTCTTCCAAAAGTCTCGATCTTGTATCTAATTGGTTCTTTGATGAATTTCCGAATTTATACCTGAGATTCTTTACCATTCAAACCAATTAATCACTTAACCATATTTTGTTATCATCAAAACCTGATTAGGGGAAACCTTGGGCTAACAATCTCCTTCTTTTTTATGATGACAAACCTTGGTTATCTAGGAGAAAAAGAAATCTCCCTCTTAAACCAATCATGGATCAATCAATTCAAAATTTATGAATTTAAAACCAAGATCAACAAGACATGCGAGTTTTCAATAGGAAACAATGTAAATCATGAAAATAGCATATCATATATATGGTAAAGTCAAATGTACACGAAACAAATATGATAATGATATGCATGTATAGGTCTCCTAGATCTTAAATACCTCTCCCCCTTTAGCAACATAAAAAAGAAACGAAGGGGGTCTCGATGAAATCAAGGCTGAGGGGGTGGAGGTGGAAACATGAAGCGGAGGTAAGCCATCATCTCCTCATGCTGACTCTGTTGGTGACTCTCAATGCGATCAAGTCTCTGCTGAAGATGCTGAAATATAGCCTGCTACTGATCCATGCGATCCTCCATACGCTCAAATCTCTACTGCAGATACTCAAATTGAGAAGTGAAGCCAGTCTGATACTGATCCATGCAATTCTCCATAGAGTAGAATTGAGTATCGCTAACTACTGTAAGCTCCTCTATGCGAGTGCCAAGTGAGCTGATCTGAGCAAATAAATCCATCCAAGGCGCATGATCAGGAGCGTGAGGTGCCTGATGAGGTGATGTCTTGGTGTGAGGAGCCTCAATGAATGATAGCTGAGAAGATGGTCCCGCTATGTATGTCGGCTCAGACATCATCGACTCTAAAAATGTGGCCTCAAACTGAAAACCCTCGAACTGGAGTGGAAAGATGTCAAACTCGAGCTCTCTCTGCTCAAAATCTCTCTTAGGGTCTAACCCACCCTCCATCTCTCGGATCTCGGCCTCTTCCTTTACTCTGGGATCCACCTGTCCCTGTCCCTAGGCCTATGCTGGTGGTCGCTCTGCTCTCCTAATCCAAGAGTCATCGGGAGCCTTCTCAGACTTCATTCGCCCCAAGGACTGCTCATCATAAGTGTCATAAATACTAGGAGCCTCAAAGTCTGTCTCTCTGCTCAAATCGATCCCAACATTCTTGAATACTCTGGTGAGGAAGCGGCCATAGGGGAGTACACGGGTTGAGCTCTCGCAGCATGAAATCATGTGCATTATCATTAGATATCCCACGTGAATCCGTCTCCCCGTCAGAATCGAGTCTATGAGAAATGCCTCAAGATAGGAGACCTCGTCTTGGTGTCCACCTTGTGATAGCAGGATGAAGCAAATCATGTGGTGTAATACTTTACTAGACACGGTCAGGCTGTGAGCCGATGGTTTGCCCATCCACTGGGCGTCTACCAATCCGCACATCCTCTGAATAGCCTTTCTAGGATCGAAACCCGGCAAAGTGGGCCAAGTCTTGGACTCGTACACTTTGAGTCCAACTGGAGCAATGTCTAAAATATGGCAGATGCTCTTCGAGTTCAACTGGATCTCAACACCTCTAACAGTGGAAATAATCGATCCACGAAGTCCATATGTCACTTTCGAATAGAAAGCCCTCACTAGTGTTAGAAAAATTGGCTCCAAAATAGTCACTACAACAGCCACCCCATCCATCCGAAAAGTCTCTCAAACCCGAAATGCTGTAGTTGGAAGAAATTAATATTTCTTCCTAGAACCACCACCTTTCTCTGAGCGAACTTCTGCTTGTATCTCTGATAATCGTCTACAGAACTGAAGAAAGTCATGTTGAACCTCACTTTTCAACGAGCCTCCGTTTGAGCAAGCTGAGACGGCTCAACAGGGCGCTTGCCCTATGCCCTAAAGGAACCCGACTCTCTTTTAGGAGCCATGAGAATGAGCGAAACAATGAAGAAGAAGCTAGTAGAGTGAAAGGCACACACACTCGAAACCCTAGGTGCACGAGAAAGGTGCTAAAGCTGGCTGTGACACACGGACAGAGGAGAAGCTGTCCCAAAACCTAAGCCCTAGGTCCCAAATTCGAAGCCCTAGGTGCCAAAAATCAATTTGAACCCCTCAAATTGCTGCAATGGCATCAAAAATTATTCCTTGGAAGCTGAATCAGCACAACTCTTGAAGAACTAGAGGAAACTGATGAAAAAATGAAGTGCAGGAGGGGTATTTAAAATGACAGCCCAACGAACCATTCAACCGGTCCTGATATGGTCAACGCATTTGACTTTTCTCCTTTTGTGCAATTTCTCGTCTCGTGATCCTCCCCCTGCCTTTTTCAATTGAAATCCCTAATTTTTTATGCATAATGCCAAGGGAATTTTGATTTTTGGTCAAAAATTGACCATTTAACTAAGTATATGTTTATATGATGCATATGACATGAAATCCATGCAATCATAAGGTATATTCAACAAGAATTCATTAAGCAACCATTAGGTCATAAAGAAATCACCCCTAGTTGTTTTCTAATATCAACAAATTGTTTTTCACTTAGAGGTTTTGTAAATATATCAGCAAGTTGATCTTTTGTACTTACAAATTCAAATGTAATGTCACCCTTTTGTGCATGGTCTCTAAGAAAATGATATCTAATCTGTATATGCTTAGTCCTAGAGTGTTGTACGGAATTTTTTGAAATGTTTATGGCACTAGTGTTATCACATTTAATAGGGACATGCTCAAAAGACAAATTAAAATCACCAAGTGTTTGTTTCATCCAAAGAATTTGTGCACAACATAAACCGACAGCTATGTATTCGGCTTCCATCATTGACAAAGCTACTGAATTTTGCTTCTTACTATGCCATGAAACAAGTGAGTGTCCTAAGAAATGACAAGTGTCACTAGTGCTTTTTCTTTTAACTCTACAATCGGCAAAGTCGGCATCCGAGAATCCAATTAATTCAAAGTTATCACCCTTAGGATACCATAAGCCTATGCCCATTGTCCATTTCAAGTATCTAAGAATTCGTTTTACGACACTTAAGAGAGATTCTTTAGGACAAGATTGAAATCTAGCACACAAGCATACACTATACATGATGTCGGGTCTACTAACGGTCAAATATAGCAAAGAACCTATCATGCCTCTATACATAGTTGAGTCAATGGATTTACCTTTCTCATCCTTATCAAGCTTGATGGATGAGCTCATTGGAGTCTTCATTGTTTTGGCTTCTTCCATGTTGAACCTTTTGAGAAGATCTCTTATATAGTTTGCTTGATTGATGAAGGTTCCTTCCTTTAGTTGCTTGATTTGAAGTCCAAGGAAGAAGTTGAGTTCTCCCATCATGCTCATTTCAAACTCACTATGCATACATTTAGAAAATTCTTCACAAAGAGAGACATTAGTAGCTCCAAAAATAATATCACCAACATATATTTGAACTAAGAGCATGTCATTTTCTTTGGTCTTTATGAAAAGAGTTGTGTCAATTTTTCCCATTTTAAAACCCTTTTTCAAAAGAAATTTACTCAATCTTTTATATCATGCTCTAGGTGCTTGTTTCAAACCATAAAGTGTCTTTTTAAGTTTAAAAACATGGTTAGGAAAGTTAAAGCTTTGAAAACCGGGTGGTTGTTAAATATATACCTCTTCATTTATAAAGCCATTTAAGAAAGCACTTTTCACATCCATTTGATATAAAATAAAGTCTTAGAACATGCAAAGGCAAGTAGCATCCTAATGGCTTCCAATCTAGCTACGGAGGCAAAGGTTTCTTCATAATCTATCCCTTCTTCTTGATTATAACCTTAGGCTACCAATCTTGCTTTATTTCTAACAATTATGCCATTTTCATCCATTTTATTTCTAAAGACCCATCTAATTCCAATAATACTTTGATTTGAAGGACTTGGCACTAATTCTTATACTTCACTTCTTTCAAATTGATTTAACTTTTCTTGCATAGCAATCATCCAATTTTCATCAACTATAGCATCATTTATATTTTTAGGCTCAATTTGAGAGAGAAACGCAAGATTATTACAAATATTTCTAAGAGATGATCTAGTTTTTACCCCACTATATGGATTACCTATAATTTGATCTTGTGGGTGGTTGATGACAAACTTCCAATCTTTAAGAAGGTCTTGGCTTGATTCACCTTGCACTTGTTGAGGAGGGGGTAGTGCCAATGGTGATTCTTCTTTCTTGGGATCCTCTCCAATTTCTTCTTGTTGCCTTCTATCTTCAATTTGCAATTTTCCCACGGAGGTCCCCAAGCCTAAATCATCATCAAAACTCTCTCTTCCTTGGAGAGAATTGTTAGATTCATCAAAAATAACATGGATGGATTCCTTTACAACCATGGATCTTTTGTTGAAAACTCTAAAGGCTTTACTTGAAATTGAGTAACCAAGGAAAATTCCAACATCCGATTTTGCATCAAATTTTCCAAGATTGTCTTTGGTGTTTAATACAAAACATTTGCACCCAAATATTTTGAAATATCTAATGTTGGGTTCTTGTTTTTCCAAAGCTCATAGAGAGTTTTCTTAAGAATGGGCCTCAATAATATTTTATTTAAAACATAACAAGAGGTGTTAACCGCTTTGACCCAAAAATATTTTGGTAAATTATTTTCATTTAGCATGGTTCTAGCCATTTCTTGAAGAGTTCTATTTTTCCTTTCAACTACCCCATTTTGTTGAGGAGTTCTAGGAGCCGAAAAATTATGGTTAATACCATGCTCATTGCAATATTGTTCAAAATCAATATTTTCCAATTCTCTCCTATGATCACTTCTTATACAAGTAATAGTAAAACCTTTTTTATTTTGAATCTTATTGCAAAACTTTGAAAACTCATAAAAGGTTTCATTTTTTTTACTTAAAAACAAAACCCATGTGTATCTAGAGAAGTCATCCACAATAACATATGCATAAGATTTTCCTCCAAGACTTGGTGTCCTAGAAGGACCAAATAAATCCATATGCAATAATTCAAGAGGTCTAGATGTTGAAATGAAACTTTTGTTTTTGAAAGAGTTTTTTATTTGCTTTCCCATTTGACAAGCTTCACAAACTTTGTCTTTTTGAAAATTTATTTTGGGAAGGCCTCTAACAAGTTCATCTTTGTTAAGTTGGGAAATGAGGTCCATGTCAGCATGTCCCAACCTCCTATGCCACAACCAACTTTGATCATGCATGCTTGAAAAACATCTATCATGACCATCATATTTTGAAATATTTATAGCGTAAACATTATCACATCTATGGCCCATGAAGATGGTTTTATCATTTTGAATATCCTTGATAATGCAATGAAATGCTTCAAAAATCACTTTAAAACCTTTGTCACAAAGTTGACTAGTGCTTAAAAGATTATGTTTTAAACCATCCACTAATAAAACACTTTCAATGAGAGGGGATATGTCATTACCAATGTTGCCTTGACCAATGATTCTTCCTTTTGCATTGTCTCCAAAGATAACATATCCTCTATTTCTTTTTGTAAAGAAAGCAAACTTGGATTCATCCCCGGTCATGTGTCTTGAGCATCCACTATCCAAGAACCATTTATCATTCTTTGAACCCTACAAAATAAAATTCAAGTTGATTTAGGTACTCATATCTTTTTGGGTCCTTAAGAGTTAGTGACCTTGGATTTCTTAATCCAAACCTTTTTAGCTTTAGCATTTGAATTCTTTTGAGAACCATTTTTTAAGGGACATGTGCTACTAATGTGTCCTCCTCTTCCACAAAAGTTGCAAGTAGTAGAAGGACTTGTACTTGAGGATTCTTTTACAAAATAGTTTTTAAAATACTTTTGATTTTTTGAAAATTTGAATCATAGCCCTTGTTTGTCAAAAACACATTTTTGGCTAGCTAAGATCATTTCAAAAGATTTTTGTCCACAAGAGAAAATTGAAAGAGAGGAAGTCAACCATTCATTTTTCTTTTTCAAAATCTCATTTTCATTTCTCAAAATCTCATTTTATTTTTCAAGATGAGTTTTAGAAATATCAACAATTGAAAATTTTTCTTTCACTTCCTCAAGTTCTTGAATTTTCTTTTTAAGAGAATTATTTTTCAAACTAAGTTTTTCAAAATCCTCATATAATTTTTCAAAAACATCATGCATATCTTCATCACTAAAGTTAGAGTTTACCTCATCAAGTTCATCTATTGTCATGAAGCACATGTTTTCCACTTCTTTCTCATTTTCTTCTTCAGAAGATTCTTCACTTTCACTCCAAGTGGCCATCATTGCCTTCTTCGTTCTTCTCTTGGCTTCACTTTTGTAGAGAGGACAATCATATTTGATGTGTCCTAGTTTTTTGCATTTGAAACACACCAAGTCTCTCTTCTCTTTCCATTTCTCCTTGTCACCATGAGATGAAGATTCCTTTTTGGAAAGGTCTCTTCTAGAGGTGAACTTTCTTTCTCTAAACCTTTCACCCCTCATGTATTTGTTGAGCTTTCTTGTGATGAGAGCTAAATCATCATCTTGTTCACTTGGTTTTTCTTCTTCAACATCTTCTTCTTCCTTGGTTGTAGCTTTAAGAGTTATGTTCTTCTTCTTTTTGTCTTCACCCTCTTGTAGCTTCTTTGCCAAATTGATCTCATATGTCATTAATGACTCTATGAGCTCTTCCATAGGTAGCATGGTCAAGTCTTTTGCTTCTTGAATTGAGATAACCTTTGTATGCCACTTTGATGTAAGTGACCTCAATATCTTCATCACTTTTTCGGATTCCTTGTAGGTCTTTCCCAAAGCTTCAAGACCATTGACAATGTCGGTGAACCTAGTGATCATCTCAACAATAGTCTCATTTTCTTTCATTGAAAACAATTCATAGTTATGAACAAGTAGATTTATTTTTTACTCTTTTACTTTATTTGTTCCTTCATGAGTTATTTCAAGCAATCTCCAAATTTCTTTAGCCGATTTGCATTGACATATTATATTATATTCATTTCTATTCATAGCACATTGCAAAGTAAAAATGGCCTTAACATTTAATTGAAAATTTCTTCTATCAAGCTCATTTCATTCTTGCTTGGGTTTTGGAACCAAGACTTCATCAACTAGTTTTAGAGGAAAAGTTGGGTCATCTTCAATGACGTCCCATACGTCTAAATCGGTTGATTGTAAATACCAAGTCATTTTAGTTTTCTAATAGGGATAGTCGGTTCCTGTAAAAAAATGGAGCTCTATGTTTTGCAAAAATTTCATTGTGAGATGAACTTGATGGAATAGTCATTTCCTCTTAGACTATTAGGTCTTAAATAAGAGGTCTAGCTCTAATACCAATTGAGAAAATAAAGACTATGCTTAAATGAGAAAAACACCCAGAGGGGTGAATTGGGTTTTTCAAAAAAAAATTCAACACAAAAAATTCAAGCACAATATAAACAAAAATAAAGAGATAGAGTTAGAGAATTCAAACTCGGATTTTATAGTGGTTTGACACTTCCTTGCCTACGTCCACTCTCCTCAATCTCTGATTACTACTCAAAAATGCTATTTTGTAAGCTTGTAATTAACTCTTTTGATCACTTTTGAGTAGTAGTTATTACCTTTTAACCCAATTAACATATTAAGGACCTTTGCAATCAATTCTAATCAAAATGTGTAAGTTTTGGTGTTTTTGATAGCTTTTTGATCACCAAAGCAATCCAAGATTGAGGAGAGTTCTTTGGAATCCATGGCAAAGCTTTTGGAAAGCTCAGAAACATGAAGAACCGAAGCTTTAAAGTCCTTTGCCATCAGCAAATCCGGAATGCAAGGAGGGAAGCAAAGAGGAATCTGCCATGAAGCAAAATAGGGGACAGTAGTTGCAGTCTTCTTGGCCACTTTTGGAGCACTTTCCGAACTTCAATTCATGCATGCTATATACCATTTCAAAGCTCAGGAAGTCAAGAATCCAATGCTTCAAACGGTACACGATTCAGAGTTCAAATGAATAAGTTACAGCCATTGGAAGCCGATCGCTCCAAGCTGAAGGAGAATTTCGCAGGGCTGTGAAATTTTGGCCTTTGGCTGCGAAATTTCGCAGCGCTACAGTGCCAGCTGCGAAACACCTCCTGAAGCACCCGATAGCTGCAACCGACATCTTGAGATATTTTTGCTTTAGATATTTGATGTCTAAATTTCCCAAACTCTCCTTGTAACCCTCCTATCACATGATTCCTTAGTTAGGAAGTAAGAAGCAAAGGGTGAATAACCCCTTATATATATGTTTGTAATTTTCCAATGTAGATATCTCGGGAGCTTTTCCAGAGACCGAACCTTGTATAGTTTTTTTTAAAGTGATATACAGAGCCTTGCTCTCTTTTTCCTTCTCGTCTTTGTTTTCTCTTTTATTTTCTTTCTAGCCAAACATCCTTTGAGGATGTTTCCTCAGAGGATGAGTGGCTAGGCTTTTTGTCTCTTGGAGTGAAGAAAGCCAGGTAAGTTTCCACATGCATAAATTGGAAGTTTTGTTGTTTTAGTTTTCAATGAAGAGAAAGTGTAACCCGTTAATGGTTTTTATCTTTTTAGTTAACTTAAAACGCTTTTGAATCACCTGGGCCAACACTTGGTAAGGCAAGTGGACTCCGTCCATTGAGTTTCACTAGTTTATCTCTTGCGAGCCTTTGGGAGGTGATTCAAAGGTAGGATTTTCTAGAATAGCCAACATTTGGTAAGCTTTTGGACTCCAAGGAGACATCCATTAGTTATCTCTTGCGAGCTTTTGAAGGATAATCCAAGGTTAAAGATCCCCTTGAATGGCAAATGCTAGGTGAGAGGCACGAGCCATTGCAAGGTGTATCAGTGAGAGGGATTTAGTGTTGAAACCATTAATGGTAAGCATCTGTACCACACCGGTTCGGGAAATAACTATATGTTAAATCCCCAATGCGAGGAAAAGAAACAAGTGACCGGAACTCCCTTTTTGTACAAGGAACCTGAGCCTAGTGATCTGAAACTCCAAGAAACATTTTTCTTTGTAATTAAAATTAGTTACTATTTTTGGTTAGCTTAAAACCGTTTTCATGCAAACTTATGTTTTCTTTTAAAGCTAACCTTGGAAAGGAAAACCACCAATTCATCTTTTGAAATAATATCAATTGCGAAGTGAAAACCCATCTCTGTGGACGATCCTAGAGCCACTATGCTATGCTAGCTATGCTACCCTAGTATATGGTGAATTAGGTTTATAAATTTTGTTGATAACTCCCGTCTGAGGATTGAAATCAAAGCACATCAGTTGATTGATCTGAATCAATCAGAACACCAATTGGGGACGAATCAATCTCCTAACCGAGTGAGGGTTCCACTAGCTTGAAGCTTCAACTAAGCTTCCAATCCTTTACACTTAGATTCCAGCTCCAATGGGCTCTTACACAATTTGTTCAAGATTCAAACCTCTTGAAGGCTCTAACACTCAGGTTTTACAAGAAAGAATCCCTCAACCTAACTCAAAGATAGCTCAAATACAAAACAAAGTTAGGATGACTCACAAGGGTGCACTAAAAGATATGCAAGTGATGATTTAATGCACTAAGAAAGAAATGAGAGCTTTTAGATCAAGAACAGGTAGGTAGACAATTGATTGCAAGTGTTTTCTATGTCATAAATGAAGAGGAGCTCTCAATTTATAGGTTTCTAAGCTCGGGAGCCAAAAACAGCAAAAGGCAACCTCGACCCATCGAGCTGGGGGTTGACCGATTCACTAGCCGTTGGAGTATTTAATGCTTTGGCAAGTTATCGTTGCCTCGATCGGACCTCGACCGAAGGTCGACTAGGAAGCAGGGAACCTTAACCGAGAAGAGGAAGCTACTGGGTGAGAGAGAGTGTTTTTGGCATTCCTTGATCGGACAAGGGCAACCGGTCGATTCATTCCCCAACCGGTTGAGCAGGTTGGTTAGAGCCTCGACTGGTTCAGCTTTTTGGCCCCAAAAACCTATCTTTTTCGCCCCAAAAACCTATCTTTTTCAATTCCTTTCTTTTCTAACACTTAGGCAAGGTCTTTAGGTTAATTAATATGCCAATTTTGAAATGTTTTGCCTAAGGTACATTTGATAAAACTCGGGTTTTAATGAAATCGAAATTTTAAAGAATAAATTGAGTTTTCAAAGATGCATAAAAAGGTATGAAAAACCTAAGTGCACCCATGCATTCATCTTACACTCATTTCCTATGATCAAAAGTCTTCCAAAAGTCTCGATCTTGTATCCATTTGGTCATTTGATGAATTTCCGAATTTATACTTGAGATTATTTACCATTCAAACCAATTAGTCACTTAACCAAGGTTTGTTATCATCAAAACCTAATTAGGAGAACCCTTGGGCTAACACAATGCATCCACCAAATTCAGAAAGGTTGTTTTCATCACTCCCAAGGCTTATATTGCTACAACATAATGTCATTTAACCTAAAAAATGCTTGAGCAACATATCAACGACTAGTAACAAAGGTCTTTCGGCTAATGCTTAGTAAGACTACTGAGGTCTACATTAATGACATGTTGGTGAAGAGTCTCAACTAAGCAAATCACCTATAGCACCTAAAATAAACATGCAATCTGCTTCGTAAGTATAATAAGAAGTTGAATCTTTGAGGATAATAGCAAAAAAACTCCATCCCTACTTCCAAGCACACCCCATCATTGTCTTAACGAATCTACCATTAAGAGCCACTCTACACAGGCCAAACCTATTCGAATGAATGATCAAATGAGCAATGGAGCTAAGTGAGTATGACATTCAATATAAGCCAAGGTTATTGCTCAAATGACAAGTTTTAGCCGATTTTATAGCAGAATTGCCTTAGAAAGTATCTATAAAAGAAATGGTTGTGCAATATGGATCCTTAATATGGACGGACTGTCAAGAGCGTCCAAGTTTGGAATAGGAATTCTATTGCAATCTTCTAAAGGGAAGCAAATTGAGTAGCCAATTTGGTTGGGTTTTCTAGCTTCAAACAATGAATCTGAATATGAAGCGATAATAGCCAACCTCAATTTGTCTCTAGCCTTTTCTATCGAGAAGGTGGAAGTTAGAAGTGACTCACAACTAGTAGTTGGCCAAATCTAGGGGGGCTATGAAGCAAAAGACAAGTGTATGGTGTGGTACCTTACTTTAGTTAAAGATCGAGTTGAAAAACTGCACAAATAAAAAATATAACATGTCTCACGAGAAAAGAATGGGATAATAGATGCCCTAATCAAAGTAGAAGCCATAGTTACCATTAAGCAAATAGCTTTATTACTAATTTATTTTTAGCCAATCCTATCACAAGTGTCACATGGAAAAGTGAATAAAATAACTAAAGAAGAACATCGTTGGATGTTGAAAATTGTTATGTATCTAAAAATGGGGAAGGTCCCGAGCAATGCAAAAGAAGCTCAAAAAATCCAAGTGTAAGCTGCTCGATGTTCGATGATCAATGGTCAACTTTACAAGCGGTCATTTGGAAGGTTCTATTTAAGGTGTTTGAACGAAAAAAAGACCCAATATGTCCTAGATGAATTACATGAAGGAGTGTGCAACAATCACCTTGAGGAACGGACATTGGCTCACCAAGCGCATTCCCAAGTATACTATTAGCCCACTATGAAAATAAATGTAGAGGCTTACAAAAGAAAATATGATAAATGCCATAAATATGCTCCAATTCCATGATTGCCATCTGAGTACCTTACCCTTGTTACCAACCCTTGGCCATTCACATAGTGGGGGATGGACACAATCAAACCATTTTCAATTAACACTACACAAAAAAAAAAATGTTGCTTATTACCACAGACTACTTCAATAAATGGGAAGAAGTAAAGGCATATGTTACTATCAAAGACAAAGATGTCATTAAATTCATCTGGAAGAGCATAGTTTGTTTGTAAAATATACCCCACATAATAGTCATTAACAATAGGCCACAATTTGACAGTCAAACGTTTCAAAATTTCTGCTAGGAATTAAAAATAAAAAACTTTTATTCTATGTTAGGGTTCCCCCAAAGTAATGGGCAGGTAGAAGCCACTAATAAAGCCCTATTGATAGGAATAAAAAAAGGCTATTAGGAGCAAAAGGTAAATAGGTAGGCGAATTACCCAAAGTTTTATGGGCATATCGAACTACCAATTACAAACCCATAAGGGCAATAGTATTTGTGTTGGAATACGATGTGGAAGTTATAATCCCAACTAAAATCGAAATGTTGACTGCCAAGACAACCATCCCGAAGACAGAGAATAGCCATTAAAATTTGGAAAGACATTTAGACTGGGTGGATGAAGCAAAAGAGATAGTGTCTGTTTGGATAGCTTCCTACCAACAAAGGGCTATTGCTCAATACAATAGGGGGATAAGACAAAGGGTGCCCTAACCAAGAGACTTGGTCTTAAGGAGAGTGTTAAAAAATACCGTTGAAATTGGTGTAACGAAACTCCAGGCTAATTGGGAACGACCTAATATTATTGTAAAAAAAGGGCTAGCTAGCTTCTATCACCTAGAGAGCATGAATGGTGCACCCATACAACAGTCTTGGAATGTAGCCAATTAATTTAAAGAAATACTATCAATAAAGAGTAAGTTTTCATTATATCTTCTTTTATTAATTCCTTATATTCAAACCACTATAAAATAATAATAATAATAATAATAATGAAATGCCCCCTCTTCATTGTATAAACATTCCATGTGAAAGCACTTTTCATCCAAAGTTAGCATTAAGCCAAAGGGTTTAGAGCCCAAAATAGGCCAAGTAAAAGAGTAGTCCCTTTGGCTACAGAAATAGTTTGAAAACTACAAAGGCTAAGCGCCTAAAATGCATAAGGCCTACTACCTAAAATTCATAAGGATCAGTGCCCAAGGCACAGTGCTCAAAATCTTTAAGGTCTACGAGCAAAGATCACAAGGATAGGTGCCCAAAACGATTCGGGTAGGAGAATCCTTCTCACAATCATAATAAGGCTTGAAGTCTAGAAAGGAGAAAGCAAAAGAGAAAGCAAATATGAAAAATCAGAAGCAAATCCTTAAAGAAACATAGAAATTGATTACAAACAATCAAAAAATTCATTTACAACTTCCGTTTTTAAAATCATTACTTTTTTTTAATGTGAGTATAGAAAATATATTGAAATAGACAATTAACATTTATAATTTTTTAGGAGGGGCATATTTTCTCTCTTTCTTTTTTTACTTTTTATTTTGAAAAATAATTAATAAATATTGTTATTTAAATTAAAAATTGAGGGGCTTATGCTCCCCTGGCCTAGACTAGCTCACGGCCAGTGGATAGGATACAAACAAAGTGGAAGTATAACATGTTTGGAGAAGGATATCAAACTCTAGTTGACCTGTGGAAAAAAATATAAAAAATTAAAAAATAAATTAAATAAAATAAAAAAACAGAACTCTAAAAAGTAATAACAAAAGAGAAGATTTGAAGATTGACACTGTCAATTCCTTCTTCAGCATAACCACAGAAATATCTTAATGAATTGATGCAACTTGTCAAGAGTATCCTAACGAAAGATGATGTGAAATAATGCAAACAATAATCCAGGAATCAGACAACTAGAAGGTTTTTTTTTTTTTTTTTTTGTAACAGAAAGAAACAAGAAGTCTTTTTATAATGAGAATTCTTGTATAAGACAGAAACTTCACAAGTCATAACTCATAAGCCACAAAAGTAAGATGGAAGAGATTCGAGAGGCTGCGTTAGCCTATTACGAAGCTGGAACTCAAGAGCAGAGGCAGTTGGCATGGGCATTTTTCCAAACCTTGGATGTGGATGGAGACGGGACAGTGAGCGTCCAGGAGTTCGTCAACTTCCTCAGGGGCAGGGGCTACCGGTTGTTGGATAATCCCAGCTTTTTCCAGGCACTTGACCGTGACGGCAATGGGTGTCTGGATTTCTACGAAGTTCTCACCTTATACTACATAATTAAAAGCGGTAGACCTTTCTGTGATGGGTGTGGGGTTTTCCTCAAGGGTTTGTTCTTCACTTGCCTTAACTGCTATGAAAGCAGCCATACCACATTCGATCTTTGCTCTGCGTGTTACCGCGGCAAAAGGTTCAGTCACCAGCACGCAGCCATTTTAGATAACTACACTTTGTTGACGCACAAGAGGCTGACGACCATGGGAGGACTCGGACAACCAAATATGAGTCAGGTAAAATTATATCCATCCCATACACTTACCCACCTCTATATCTCATTCCCCATCTATTGAATATTCACGGACAGCCTCCTAGAAAGCTATGCACCAAATTTTTTGATAATATATCAATGCTAGCCAGATTCTACATTTTATTCCATTGAAGGTGTAAGTCAGTGATTAGTTGTAATAATTAATATTTCTCTAAAAATATAGAGAACTTCAAAAGTCAACTCATTGTTGTTACATCACATGGGCCAATTAGTAAATTACTCCAAACTCACCTCAGTCAACTTTTGAGTTAAATAACAACATTTTTAAAAGAATATAATTAAAACAATTTAAAACACTTGAATTTTACTACTAAGGTTGTTGTCAATTTTAACTCAAATTGTGGGCTGTTTATAAGTTTTATTAATACAAATGATTTGTTTAATACAGATAACTTCTCCAGGGAGTTCCAGCTTGATGCGAGGGAAGTCTAAACGTGTAAGTTTTTTTTTTTTTTTTTCCTTCATTTATTTTCTTAAAAGCCTAATTTTTTCTATTACTATTATTATTTTTTGAAATTTTAGGTTTGTTAATTGATTTTTAAGAAAACCCTTATTATTATTAAAGGTTTTTTTCCTTAATCTACATAAATCTTAAGCCCCATTTAAGATTACAATTAATTTTTGGCTGATAGTTCTTAACCCGGGAAAAGTGGATTTTCACTCACTAACTTAAAAAAAAATAGAGAAAGAGAAACCTCAATTTTTATAAATAAAAATATTTTAAAATATATCAACTTTTTCATAAATCATATAATTATTTTCTAAAATATATTTTTACTTGATAATATTAAATAAAATTATTAAAAAAATTAATTTATCACTTTAATCCTATAAAAATATCTTACAAATAAATATATTATAAATTTTTTATTATATAATATGAGATGCAGATCATTTTGAAAAAAATTCTCCAAGATCCTGAAGTGATAAATAAAATCTTTCTAATTCTTTAATTAATAATAATTTTATATTCATTATTATATAAATCCATTCATTTTCTTTTTTTTTTTAATAAAATTAAATAAAAATTTTGTTTGTTGACATCAACAATAAAATAAGAAAATTGTAAAATTTAAAATACACTTAAAATTAAAATACTTAAAAATTAAACACAATTAAAACTAAAAAACTTAAATTTTTTTTTAAAAAAAAAATAGTGACTCCTATTGTATTTCCTACTTTTTCTTGAATTTATATTTTCTACTAATGTGATTTAGTAAAGTGAAAGTTAATATTTTAATTTTAAAGTTTTTTAGTTTTAATTATATTTTAAATTTTTAAATTTTTTTATTTTATTAATCTCAAATTAGTTCTCATGGTTTAAAAAAAACTATCAATTGACATTATTAACCTGAAAAATAAAAGGTCATTTTAGGAAATAATTACCAACTTGTGAAAAAATGTATGTATTCTAAAATATTTTTAAATACGTAAAAATAAAACTAAGGTACCTTTTTCTATAATATTTTTTTAAATTAGTGAGTAAAAACTCACTTCTCCCTTTTTATCTTTTCATATGTCAATCAAATTACATATATTTATGGATTTAATCTACATTCAATCAAAGAAATGTGCCATTTCTTCTAAAAGTTTGACTTGAACTAAACATTAATCTTCCAAAGAATATTCTCGTCTATATATCCACCAACCAAGCCTGCCTTGTTACTTTGGCTTGTTACTATGAAAAAAGCAATTGGTTTAATCATCTCATAATAAGATTTCATTCATTCATATATATTTTATTAGGTATTACATGATAAATTAATGAGAACATGCAACCTTAAATAATTGAAAACCATGTTTAAGAAAAAAATTCCACCTATCCTAGTTAATTTATTGATTAATTATTTTATGTTTGAAATGTTAAAATCAAACAAATGACTATGCTAAGCGCATTTCAAAGCCATATTTTTATAGTTGTTATTAGCTTTATTTTTCTATTGTAGGTCACTAAGCAAATTAGATTTATTATTTGATAAAACTACATAAATCTAATGTAATTTCATGTTTTATTTGTTTTAAATCTATATTATTATATTTAATTATTATTTGTATAAGAAAATAAATATTTTTAATGAAGCTCGTAAAAATAAAATGTTAAATATACCATTGGAGTATCACATTCCTCTTTGGCCCTTGGGGGAAGCTCATAGTGTTATCAAACACCACATTGAGTAACAATAGACCGTTGTAAAAACGCTTATAAAAGATTAACCTCACTAATAATTGAAAATTTTTCTCTTTATTTTCTTTGCAAATTATTTTCCCTTTTAAGAAAAGATCATAAGAATTTCTACTTTTTACATAGAAGTTATTAACTTTTTCTATTTTTGAAGAAAAATATATCCAAACCTCACCTTAGTTACAAGTTGACTTTTATGTCAAAATAAATGAAATTATTTAAATCTTTGACATCTCTATTTTGGTCATAATTACAAATATCCACAATAAAATGTTAATTTTAAAACTTATTGCACTTTTGAAACCATATTTTAGTACATGCTCAAGACCCTTTTGCCACAACTTATTTTTCTTTTGACTTGATTTATTGTTTAAGTTGTAGTGTCTTAAACAACAAAAGTCATGCTTTTCTGTTATGCTGTTTATATAATAGAAAAGTGATTTAAGGAAATCACTTAACACTAAAATTTTGTTTTTGATGGTGCTTCAAATATTGGATTGATGAGCAAATAAAAAGGAAGCAAGAGATTTGAATGTGCCAAACATGGATTGATACATGCTTAATTTATGTTGAGTTGCAGGAGAAAGTGAAGGAAGCATTTGAGGCGTTTGACACTGGAGTTGCCATTGGAACCTATGCTACCTATGCTGCCACTGTTTGCAGCATCATGTAGGCATTTTATGGTTGAAACATCTGGTTATAATTAAGGATCTGGTGACTTTCACCTACTCTATGTACTTTATTTCTGCTGCTGGAAACTGTACTATTTGATTATGAATAGTCATGCATATTCTGCATTTATACTGAGACTCTGGCTTGAAGTAAAAAGGCAAATAACCTGGTTTATATCAATTTTTTGCAGTGTCTTCAATACTACAGATTCCTTCAAGATTCAATCTGCAATAAGGTTGATAGAAATAATTGTGGTTTTTGGAGAACTAAAGTGTTGCTAGTAGTCTGAGCCCACAACTTTAGAGGATATATTTTGACTTACCATAATACAACTCAAAATAGAGAAAATTGGAGTGGAGTAACAATTCAATCAAATCTAGAATTGATTTGATCTTTGAAGAAGAATTGATCAGTCTGTTATGAAACTTTTGACTTCTATAATTTTGAATAGGTGCATGGCTGAGATGTCAAAATCAAGTTTGAGGCCTTCTGCATCTTCTAAAAGTTTTGATTTTCCTCCTACTATTTCTTTTCTACTACAATTTTTTTAAAAAAGGTCAATTTTGTTCGTAAAATAATATGACATTTTTCTTTTCTATTATTTATATCATGATAATTTTTTTTCAATAAGAGATCCATTCAAAGAACACAGGACTAGTTGAAGTAATGAGTCGGATGGATAAAGGGATCTTTGTTGAATCTATAGACTTACCAGGGCTTCGATTGACTAACGCACCTCCGTGTTCTCATGTACTGCATGCATCAACGCTCTCTTTACCCTATTTGCACATCCATTAATATATGTACCTATATTTTTAAAATGCCCAAAAACATTCTTCCTTTTTCTTCCTAAACGCATCTTCTTCTTCATTTTTCTTCTAATATACTTCTTCCCAATTACAAACCCAAACTACAAAGTCATCTTGTTTCAAACTTATTTGATGTCAAAAGACTACTATAAGTATATTCATAGCTAATTTGAATATTTTTATATATTTTATTTGAATCCATATAACATAAAATAGTGATATCTTTTAAGGTTTATTCATATATAATTTTTGATAAAAAAACTTCTAGTAAAAATAATTGAAAAATAATTAGAAAGAATTTAGAAGTGATTTAGAAATTAAAAAAAAAAAAAAAAAAAAACCCTTGAAAATGTGCAATGTAAAAAAAAATAGTTAACTTGTTATGATTAGACTTGGAAGGGTAAACATCCTAGTAATGTCTTGGTTGTACAATGCAGCACACTTATAAGAATGTTGAGGAGGTAACAACTAAAAAAGGTTCGGATGTGGAACTTCCAATCCCAAGAAATTGAATGAAAAAATAATTAAAAAGTAAATAAATAAATAAATAAATAAATATATATTTATATATATAATTCATACCTTTGTAATATCATTGTATATGATTATTTGCTTATCTATTTGTTGAGAAACACAATTTTCTAAGAGCAAAATTGTGCTAAATGGTACTTTAGAGATTTCAATAAAACAGAATTTTGTATTAAAAGATTTAATTAAAAGAGTAAATGCAAAAGAGTTTTAGTAAATGCAAATATGATTTCCCGGTGCTTAATTTCACAACCCACCATCTTTAATGTTTATTTTTTTCTTTTGTAAACTTATTTCTTTTCTATGTTCTCATGAAAAGATGCTTCAATAAAAATCATGTTTTATTTTTTTTCCTTATATTAATATAGTTTTGAGTCTTGAATTATTTTAATTCATGCACTTATCATGGGTTTTTTTCTTAAAAATTATCTTTATTATATTTTAAGTTTCATTGTTTAAAAATTTATATACATATCTTTTTCTTTAAAATAATTATTTTTTTAATCTTTTTTTAAATCTCATAAAAGGAAATCAAGTTCACAAATAAGACAAAAAGAATCATTTCTAATTTGGTAACTTATGTTTTGTTTAATTTTTTTTTTCCTTTTTATTATTATTTTTTTAAAGATATGTGTAAAATGTTGAGCATTTGACTTAATAAAAAAAAATTAGTTTTTATTTTTTTTATTTCTTAAATGTGTTCTTGATGAAAAGCATTTATTTTTATGTATTTTTCTTTTATATTAATATTGTTTTGAGTTTACTTTGTTTTTTTAAAAAAAAAAAAAAACAATATGCTTTTTCAATATTACCTTTTTCTTTTTCGTAATTTTTATTTTACTTTAAATAAAGGAAAATCCAAATTTAAAAAAATATTATAATAACTAATAAATTTTTTCCTTGATATTATAGCACAAAGCTGAACCACTCCCCCAACTTCATTGACTGATTTCTCCTTCCAATTCTTGCGGCTTTCTAGCTGGTGAACTGATTCTAGCTTCGACTTAAGGTCCTGGTTAGAACTATATATGCCTCCTAATCTACCTCCTTGCAGTTGACTTTGGTTGTTGTCCTTGGCAATTGGTTCATTTCACCGTTTTGAAACATGAGCCACATAATCAAGGAACCGAATGGCTTCTTCAAGGCTCTTGCTCATAAAATCTGCCCTCCACATGGTTTTCTGGTTGTTTCATCCAAGGTAGTATCCCCTCATAGAAATATGAAGCATGCATTCAGATGTCGAATCGATAAGGTGGACATGCATTGATTGCTTCCTTGAAACGATCTCAACAAACAAAAAACTTTTATCCATCTCTGGACATAAATTTGGAAATTTCTCTTTTCCATGTACTTGTTTGTGGGCTAAGAAAAACTAGTGTAAAAATGTAGTTTGAAGCTCTATCCAACTCCTTATACTTTGTGCCCTTGATGAATTTAACCATGTTTAGTGCAGTCCTTCAAAGTAAGAGGAAATAATTGCACTCTCATTTGATATACATGGACATTGGAATCTTGGAAAGTAGAGCATATCTCTTCCACCTCCTTCAAGTGAGCTATGGATTCTCCTCTTCTACCTCTCCGAATATAGGAAACAGTGGCACCAATTGAGAGCAGATAGTTATGTGTTTTGTTTGTGGCACAAAGCAAGAGGGTCAAGTGGTCTCTCATTGACCTGAATTGCCGAAAAAGTTCTTGGATAGGTACGTTCTATCCATGCTAGTCTTGAGCTTGTCTTTCCATATTCTCTCTTGGATTTAACTCAACAACTCTTTCTAATCTTCCACAAACATTCCTCTTCTAGCAATAGTGCATAAACAAGCTAAGTTTATCTCAATCCCAAGCAAAAACAAAGAAAACAAAAACACAATCTATACAAAATATATATATATATATATATATTGGCATTGAAAGTTAGAATAACTCAATCTTCTACGACACAAATTTCATCTATGAGTTTCTTGCTAATGCCAATTTTTGGCATTGAAAGAATGGATATAGAACGAAAAGATGTCAACAATTGTTTTAAGTTTGTCTCTAATCATTTCCCAAGCCAAAATGAATTTATAAAATAAACAAATAGCTAATATAATGTTCAATCATCTCGACAAGGATTGAGGATCTAAATCTTAAGATATTGACTAGAATTGATGAAACTATGGAATTTGAATTATTGAAAGTTGAATTAAATGAGGATAAACATTCATAATGATTGAGTAGGACAAAGAATTAACAAGTGATAACATGTCATCCAAATAGATTCATACCTAGGATAAGATCTACACATTGAATAGGATCCATCTTAAACTCAATTGCACTTTCAAATTCTAAATCTCTACTGAAATAAAACCCTAGATCATTGTTAGATCTACTTAAGCACTTTCAAATAACTAATCTAAATGATCCACCATGAATCTAACCTAAGAGAAAGCAATATTCAATAAGTTTATAAAACATCAATTATGTCAAATTCAAGAGAGATTTCAAGAGATCTTTAGTTGTAGATGAAAGAATCATGAATCTTACAATAGGGATTGAATTATACTTGAGAATTGATGCATGATAGTGTTGCTCTTTACCTAAACCAATTCTCCTCTAGATGAGAAAGAGTTTAGATACTAAGCATGTTGAGAATTGACTTCATCACCTTGCTTGATAGCCAAGAAAAAGATAGAAGATAGAGAGAATGTAGAATGAGAGGGAAATTTTCAAATTTAAAAACTAATCTTTGAAGTGACAAAAAGCTCCCAAACAACTAACACCTAACCTATTCATAGTGCACCAAAAGCAAGTGGCAAGATCTCTTAATGTCACCTCATCTAAAAGAGTCTAAACACATCTTAAAACAAAACAAAAAATAACTAATTACAATCTTGAGATCAAAAGTTTAGTAAAAATGGTAAAATCGTAACATCTCAATTCTAATACCAAATACAAAAAATTTGATCAAGGGCGATAGTAGGCTTGCAATATCGATTTGGCTTTAGTGTCAAAATTCATTTTGACAAATGGCTATAATGTTGATCCTAGTATCGATTCTCCTATTGGCTATAATCTGTAAAGGCTCCTAGTGTTGATTTGAAAAGTCTTTAGAATCCTATCTTTTTACCATGAATCAACACCCCAAGATGTGTATCTATTTGATTTCGACAAAACCTTGCTTTATTGGTTCCCTCAATATGCTGTCTCTATTTATTCTGGTATCAAAATTAGCCTTGCATTTGGATACAAGTTGCAAGTTGTAAGTTCTCCTCTCTGAGCTTCTATTCCTTTTCCTTTTCATATGATCTTTTTCTAAGCTTTAACTCCTCTCCTATTCATAGGATCTTTCCCTTGCATTTTTCCTTGGCATAACAGATGACTTTCCTTTTTGTTTTGTTTATAAAACCTTACAAATTCCCCATTAATCACCAAAATGACACTAACATAAACATAAGTAGAATGATTTATATGCCTTCTATAAAATATTTCTTTTAAGCCCCAAGGAAATTCTATATAAATGAAAGTAAATAACATAAATTTTTAAAAATTATGCCAATTCCTATTAATCAATCTATATTTACTTAACTTTACACTAAAATTATCTTAAATTCCTTTCAATATATTTATATCCATCTATTTGAACAAAAAAAAAAAAGTCTAAAAATGAGATTATTAATTTTATTAAAAAAAATTATCACTTTTTGAATAAAAATTTAAATCATTTAAAATTTTTAAATAAGATTTTATATAAAATATTTTATTTGAAAGTTCAATTATAAATTCTCTTTAAAAAATTTGTTGAACATTTTTTTTTTTTTTTGTTAGTTTATAAATTTTTGTTGTTAGTTTCTTTAAATTATATATTAAAATTAATAGAAGTTTGATATATATATATATAATTTGTATTTAAAACTTATCACGTATAAAATATCAAAAACATATTTTTAGTAAGTTTTTATAATTTAGTAGTTACCAAATAGCTTTGCCCCTTTAATTTACTTAAAATAAATAATTTAAGTGATAAATATGATAAATAATTTCAAATATAACATAATAAAATTAAAATAAAAAGGATCATGTTGGGCAATATTTTGAAGAAAAAAAAAAGGCTGAAAATATGGGCTAGAAATCGATGATAAATCATTGATATTTCATGTGAGCCATCCCATTTCCACTTATCAACAACTTTCCCCTGATTTTTCGTCAAACTTTTGCCAAAAAAAATAGTTGAACAAAGTTTTCTTCCATGTTTTGTATGGGTCCCCAAAATCCATATTTTCCCTGATTTTTGGACAATTTTCATTGATATTTTCTTTCTTGCACCTATCTTTTGAGTGTTGTAATTCATTTGAATGACTTATGTTGTTTAGAAGGTAATGAATTGAGTATGAAATATACTAGGAGTATTCATCAATGTTTTCAGAATCAAATCGGTCATTGAATCGGAAAAGTTATTAGTTTATGGTTCACTGGTCGGATCGACATTCGAATTGCAGTCGAATCAATGATGTCATAAATATATATTTTATATATTATTAAATTAAAAAAAATTAAAATTAATAAATAATAAATTCTATCTAAATTTTGACAGCATCTACTCTATTTGTTGAGTTTTTTCACTTTTTATTTTATTTTATTTTTTTACTTGTAGAAGTCATCAATCATCATATATCATGTCTTTAACATAATATAAGATGTTATACATTCATAATGTCAATCAACCCAGTATTTATCAAATAATCAAACTATTACTACCCTACATCCAAATATGAGCAATAAACCAATAATGACCAAATTATTAAAGAATTGTTAACACATTATCCATAATAGATAATACAAATGTCAATCACAACACTTAAATAGTTACTCAAAATATAACATGTCAATGTTTGAGTATCCATGAAGAATTTTTCATACTAATAAATGTAAAATTCATGTCTTCATTCATTTTAAAAATTGAGATATGGAGATTCAAAATGAGCATATGGAAAACCAAAGTTCTCCACATTAAGCCCTTCTATAGCCATGCCACCACCATCCTCGTCATCTACAAAAATATTGAATATATATCAATAGGAAATCATTTTTGAAGAAAAAAAAATATAATCATTAAACTTTTATAAGTTTAAATATTCTACTAACCAATGTGAGAACTTGAACCTTCCACTTTGTTTATTGAGATTGACCCTTCTTCATATAAAAGATTTTCCAATTCTTCAACATCTAACTTTGTTAGCTCATTCTCATCAACTATCCAAAAATTAGTCTCACCAATGCACACCTAGTCAATGGGATCACAAGTTCTTTTCTTGTGGTATAACCTAAAAACCGAAAAACATATAATTATTCATAATTGTGAATGAAAAAATTTAAATTCAAAACAACTAAGAAAGCATTTATACCAATTTTTTAGCTGCAAATTGTAATGAAAGTATACAAGATCATTAAGTCTTTTATGTTCCAATTTATTCCTTCTTTTGGTATGTATACATTCAAAGACACTCTAATTCCTCTCACATCCAAAAGACAATACAGTTTGGCTCAATATTTGAATGCCAACTTTTGCAAATGTGGTGCATTGTATCCATGTAGCCTTCACTATTCATCTAATTGTCATTTTCACATTAAAAATAAGAAGAAAAAAAAAAAGCATTAGCAAATTTTAAAATATAATAATCTATATTTTAAAGTTAAAACACACTAGTAAATATTAAATAGTGAGTAGGTAACTAATGAAAAACAACAAACACACTAATAAATTAAAATTATATTTTACCAAGTTGAAGTACTTCAGGTGAAGAATAAGCAAGGTCTCTTCCAAAAACTTCTCAATCAATCATGAAACAACTTCATTTCATTCATCGTATCAAGCTTGGCTTTCAGAACTTTCAGATCAATAACATCCATAACACCTCCAATAACAATTGGCTTATTACAAAAGTTTTCTTGATCATATTGGAAACATAGATTCAAACAATAAGTTGTTGAATGAATGTTTTTCTTTAGTTGTTGATCCCAATGTTACTTTATGATCTATGTATAAGCCTTGTATAGTCTTTTGTTATGGTTAAATAATTTCTTAATTCCCAAACGAGCCCTATACATGCTTTCATACACATATCCCATCAAAAGTCTCTCATCACAATCAACAATAAGCGCATTAGTGAGGACGTGAGATTCACAACTATCAAACAATTATTCCAAAATCTATTATCCAAGATGATGGAAACTGCAACTTTACTTTTATTATCCCTTAAATATCTAGAGTCCACAAAGAACTTGCTAGTCACCAAAGCTTGCAAGTCATGTTTATGATTATGAAGACTCTTGAGTGCAATGAATGTAGTAGCAAAGCGAGTTGCACTAGGTTAGAGAATCTCTATCCATTATTTTCTTTTTCTTAATCAACTTAACAAAACAACATGATTATACACAAAAATTGTCACATTTGATGCACATCTTACAAGTTCAACAACATGGTCCATCTTACCAATATCCTTAAAGATCAAATTAAGACAATGAGCTACACAAGGTAACCAATTGATGTGTTTATGCTTCTAAGAAATCAATCTCCCCAGGACCACATAATTTGCTACATTATCAGTCACTACATGAACTACATTGAGTGGACTCACCCATTCCATCACCTCATCAAATAACTTAAATAAATTAGTTGCATCATTGACAATATCTGAATCATCAACAAATTTCACAAACAATATTCTTTCAGGACAATAAATAAGAAAGTTGATGAGTGTTCTTTGTTTGTTATCTGTCCAACCATCACTCATTATTGTACACCCAACTTTTGCCCAAATTGCACAATAAGAGTCCACAAGTAACTAAACTTCCTTTTTGGCATCCTTTAAAAGATTAATCCACAAGTGATGGTAATTTGGACCCTTATATTCAGGACCAATTGCAGATATAACATCCAACATTGGCTTGAAGTAGAAAGAATTCACTGCATTAGTAGGAATGCATGTATCATAAAAGAATCTCCCAACAATCATATCTACTCTCCAAATAGCTTCTTTCCTAGCTAACACTCCTAATGGAAGGTTGAGTTCATTGAGTATTTCTTAGTACAAATACTTATCCATGGTTGATTTTTTTTTTTTCCACTACTAGAGGATAGGGTCAAGTTTGATTCCATTTTTTTATTTCTCTATCAAATTGTAAACAAAAATCACAATTTTAATCACAAAATTAAATAATCAAGTCATCAACAATTTAATTTAAAAAAAAAATCAAGTCATTAACAAATTATAAAAACCCCACATTAATTTAGAGAATCAAGTCATCAACAATTTAAAAAATCAAAGAATTAAAGAATGTGAGATTTATTAATTATTAATTTATTATAGAATATTTTTTCAAAATGAGAAATTTACTTTAAAATCAAATACATATTTAAAATTTAGAAATCAGAATTTTATTTTAAAATCAACAAATTATTTTAATTCCTAATGTTTTAACTTTTCAATGATTTCATTTATTTATTTAAACCCAAATAAAAAATCAAAAAATAATATAAAATTAAAATTAAAAATTGAAAATAAAGTTATATATATATAAAATCTAAAGTCTAAAACTCTAAACTAAATAAAATATGGAAATGATTCAAATTTCAATTACAATAAATAAATAAAAATTCAATATGCAATAAATAAACAAAAAATTATAAAAATTAAATATTAAACATAAAATAAATTATAATCAACAAAATATTAAGACAAAATATTAAACATAACATAAAAATGGATTTGACTTCCTCATCAGCGACAACAAGGTGGATCGATGGTGATAGCACCAGCAACAACAGCAAGGCAGGCCGGTGATAAAAACAACAGCAATGGGTTCTAGAGAGGGGCAACCGTGAGGAAGAGGGGGGTGAGGAAGCCTTTTATACTGAGTAAAACGACGTCATTTGATGGGGTGAAAAAAAATAAAGGAAATCGTCGATTCCCTTTGATTTGCCAATCCAACCATCTGTTCACCTGGTCCAATTTCAGTTCAACCCTTGGTCGACTCAATTAATTGAACTGAATCGAAATCATGACCAACCGACGGTCAAACCGGCTGGTCCGATATGATATTTAAAACCATGGTATTTATCCACATGCATTCTTCATAGCCTTTAATCTTGTTTCTAAATTTAACATCTCAAGGATGTGTTCATGCGTACGTAAATCATCAAACTTCATAATTGTTTGATAAAAGTGAAAGTCAAGTGTTAAAAGACTTTTAATGTTGAATTATAATTATTGAATTAATAAAAACTGAAAATATTTGGTATCATCTTAAATTGAAATTTTGAATTTAATTTGCCCATTTGATAATAAGAATGGTTAAAGTCTAAAAATGATTCCTTTTATAAGTTTAACAATATAATTACTTTACAACCTCCTTTAAAAATTTAAGCATTGTAGATAGTAATTTATGGGGATAAAAATGAATTGTTTGAGTGGAAAGGTTAAATCTTCATTTAATGATACAATTTTGTATGTTGGCATTCTCGATGACTTTGACAATCGACTCATATTACAAGATATAATGCAAAATCTCTATATACATATTTGAGGTTTTTAAAAAAAAAAACCTTCTTAGAGATTTCTTGGATTTTTGGAGAGAGAAGAAGACATTAATTGAAGGATCTTGGTTGACTTTTCTTCTCATTATTATTAATATAAGTATTGTTTCTAATTTCTTTAAATTCAAAAATGGTTCTTTGTTTTTCTTTGATGGTTTGTATGGATGAAAACACACCTATGAGATGCTAAAATGCCATCTTAAGATGTCAAATAGGAAAACTTAGGGTTAGAGTGAAGAGGAAACAATGAGTGTAATTAAAATTAATAATCGATTAAATGAAAAGTTAAGACAATTACCATCAAAATTAAAATACTCTCTAGGGTTAGTTTGAATTAGGGGTGGTGCAATAGTTAATTCTTTGAAATTGAGAATTCTTGGTAATTTTTTATCCTTAGTTACATGATATTTAATTGTTGTTATCTACCCTAAGACAAATCTATAAGAAGTGGTATGAGATTTAATCCTAAACCCTAAACTCAAATTTCAACTCCATTCATCTATTTGGTATTTCAATTATAAAGTAAAATATTAAAAGTTAGAATACAAATACAACCTTAAGATATGAAACTCAACAAATGCATCATTGAGAATAAAGCTCAAGTTAATCTCATTTGACCATACATTCTAAATTAAATACCCTAAAATCAACAAAAATTGATAACTTGTTTGGCTCAAGGCTCTATAATCAAAGTTAAATTGTGGCAATCTTGATCATTTGAATTAGAAATCAATAATTCTTTTACAGTTAAATTCAATTTATTTAAGCAATCTTAATTTCATTCAAACCAATTTTACATATTCTCAATTTAAGAAATTAGATAAAAAAAAAAATATTTAAACTTAATTTAATAATTTCCATAAATCAAGAGTGCTACAAAAGTTGTAGTAACTTTTTCTCAAGTATTTCCTTGACAAAGTTGCTAAGTAAAAATGCTTAGTATTTTAGATAACAAAAAATCGCAGTCACTAAGGAATGGAATTGAGTATGAACTATATTAGGAAGTGCCCACCCACATTCATTCCTAACGTCTTTAGTCTTGCTGCTAAATTTGACATCTTTAAGGATGTGCTAATGCATGATACATGAGTCATCAAACTTCATGGTGATTTGCCTAGCCGTTAATGTCTCGGAAAGAGACATATCAACAATTTGAAAATCTTCCACAAATTTCATGAATGGTAGCACTATCAATTTTAGGAAGAATAGACTTAGGTGGTATTCATTAAAAGGGAAAGTGAAATAGTAAAAAACTTTGATATTAAAATTATAATTGTTGAATTCGTAAAAACAAAAAAAAAAAAATCTTTGGTATCATCTTATGTGAAGTGTTGAATTTAATTTCATCATTTGATAATAGAAACAGATAGTTAAAATCTAAAAATGATTCCTTTCATAGGTTTAACTATATAGTCATCTTAAAAGATCCTTCAAAAATTTAAGTATTGTATACAATAATTTATGGGGATAAAAATACCTTCTTTGAGGGGAGTGGTTAATCTTCATTTAATAATATATTTTTTTTGTGACGATATTGATGACAGTCATTTGCATGTTCTTGATGATTTGACAATTCACTCATAGCACAAAAAGATCCAAAAGATGTAATGGAAAATCCCCGATACTATAGTGGTGAACAATGGGGATGTAAAGACTAAAGGGATGCAACAGTCCATTCCAAAAAAGTTTTTAAAGGGGAAAAGATAAGTATGAGACTTTTCTATATATTTCCTTTAGTTGATTTTTATTTTTTTTAATTTTTTTTTTAATTTGATTGTATTAAAAAAAAGTATAATTTATAAATAAATAAATAAATATTATTATTTTTTTATAATTTTTTTCACAAATTTTATATTTTGTATGTGTTAAAAGAAAAAATTAAATTAAATTAATTTTTTATTTAATTATATATATAAAAACCATGCAAGGTAAGATAATATCAAAATCCACCTCGACTTAATTTTTTTTATAAAAAAAATCTCAAATCCACCCTTAAATTGTTTATCCTTATTCCAAATTTGTCTTACAAGGGGTAACCACTCTTAACCATGTAAATATTATCTGCTCTTACTCAGAACTTTAAACCATACAAACACAATATTGTTGTGCCTCTTGAGATTGTAAGGTCAAATAAACAAATATCTCCCAAATTTAGGAACTTAGCTTTGATACCAACTATATAAATATTATCCACTCTAGACTCAAAAGACCTTTAGATCTTTGAAATGGATTTATAAGGTTGAGAGATATTCACACATATATATTTTCCCCTATACAATGTGAGATATCACAATCACTCATCCTCCATGCAAACACAATTTTTTTATTGTGCCTCATGGGATTATGGGGTCAAATAGACAAAAACAAACCCTTATATTGGAGTTATAAATTTGACTTTAATATCATTTGTAATGACTCGCTCCCAACTTTGTAAATATTGTTCATTCTAAATTAAAAAAAAAAAACCCTTAGGTGGTGTTTGTTTTTTTACTTAATTCTAAATAGAACCTTAATGCTTAATAGTATTAAATATTAGGTTGTTTGTTTTTGTAATATTTTATTTTTATTAAGTATTAAAAAGTAAAAAAAATCAATATATTATTTTTTCTATTTAGAAAAAGTTACATATTTTGGCTTTTTCAATTTAGTAAAAAGTTTACAATAAGTTATGAAAAAATAGAAAAACAAACAACCTAAATTCTGAAACTAAATTGCTTTAAGCAAAAAGCGAAAAAAACAAACACCACCTTAGACTTTAAAACATATCTACAAAGTTAACAAATGTTCATACATATATAGTGTCATAAACTTTTTTCACTATCTAACATCAAATATCACGAACTAATATATCAAAAGCATGCACCATCATCATCCTAGTAAAAATCCCAATATTTTATAACATTATAGCTAATTCATAATTTGATAAATTGCATGAACCTTCCTTGAGCCTTTTGTGAAATTACACAAACTTCTTCTCTTTCAAGGCAACTTCACAATCTTATATAGCTTTTAAGGAGAAAAAAAAAACTAAAGAGCTTAACATGTTAACTTTGAAAAAAAAAATATTTGTTTTATTTTTCTATAAAAATATCTCTACCCCAATTTATGTCTCAATCTCCTTTCCTTTTATAATGCCTTAGTCTATAGAAATAGGCAAACATAAAACAAATGTTTAACCTTGGAAAGAACTTTTATACCAAAAGCAACACAAAAGCCGTGGATCAGGGGATCCACCCTAATCCCATTATTAAAATAAAGGCATAGATTGGGGCCCCTAAAGCGCGTGGACTTGAGTCAACGTGTGAAGACCAAGTCCACAAGCTCCCAAAACTTCTCAATGGGGTGCATCACCCACCAATCAGAGGGTTGATTGGTGCAAAGTTAGATAATGACTAAAGAAAAAGTCTAATGTAGTTAAAGCTGCATTTGTATATTTCATTCCCAGGTACATGATTGATAGGCTTTGTGTTTGTTTATCCAGGACAAAGCCAGATGAAAATACCCAGCAAAAGAGTCATACCAGTACTAAATTTCTATTTTGAATGAGAGGATGGAAAATATAAAAAAAAAAAATCAAAGACAAACTGCATGCTGAAATATCAATACAAAAATTATTAATTTATCTATCAACAAACTAGTACCATTTTAAACTTTTCCTAAGTGGGGTGTTGTCTTATTGATTGGTAAGTTTTTCATTTCTTTTCACTTTTAATGTAAATGAAAATTAGACCGACCTACCCAACCATCAACCACATTCATAATCGCTTTCCCAAAGTGGCCAGCATTATTTTAACTTGGTTTTCACGTACGGGATCTCCACCTCCATCAAACCACCCAAAGGATTCCTCTGGATGCATGAGCAGGAAAGAAGCTCTGCCAAAAGAATGGAGAAAATGAGAGAGGTAGCTGATGCCTACTACAAGGCCGGGGCCGAAGACATTAAGCAGCTGGCACACGACTTCTTCAATTCCATGGATCTGAATGGAGATCGAAGAGTGATCCTGCGCGAGTACTTGGCTTTCACGGAGAAGAGAGGCTACATCCGAATGAGCAATCAAGAATGGTTTAGAAAGCTTGACAAGGATAGGAAAGGGAGTCTGGGTTTCCATGATGTGATGACTCTGTGCTACATAGTTAAGAGTGGGAGGCCATTTTGCAAAGGGTGTGGAGAATTTCTGAGTGAAGTGTTCTTTACTTGTGTGAAGTGCTTCGACCACTCTCCTAGCTGCTTCTCTGTGTGTCTTCAATGCTATGAAAGCAATAATATAGAGCATGAGCACAGAGAATTTTTGGATAACTTCGCATTGCTTGAAGCCAGGCGGAGGAAATCCGAATTTCCGGCACTGAGGGCAACAGCCGCACAAGTTCAGACTCTCCGCAAGGTAAGGAGCCCGGTGCTCTAATAAAATTTATTTTCCAATCGAATTTTGAAACTTCTTATACAAGAACAACTAGTACGTCAATAGGTGGGTTTTATCGACTACCTATTCTATGAGTTTAGAAAAAACCGATACATGTTCTCTCTCTCTCTCTCTCTAAAAAATTATTTTTTTTACTTTTCCTTTTTTGATAAAAATAATAATTAATTTAAAAATCCATCCTATTATCATCCACCGACCATACGTAAATGTGGCTTCATTTTTTTTATTTTTTTGGAATCAATTTTTTTCCTTTCTTCTTTTTTCAAGTTTTGGTTCACCAAGGATGTCCATGATGTTGTTTTGGCATACCAAAAATAACTTTTCACTATTCGCTAACTTTTTCTTATATTATATTTTTTTTTATCAAATTTTTTTTATTTTCTTTCCTCATTTATAAGGGTTTTTTTTTTTTTTTTTTCTTTTGCATTTAAAATGATTTTCTAAAATTCTTTGTTAAATACTGATTTTTCAAAATTTTATAGAATTTCTAACTAAAAAAGTAGTAATGATAATAAAGCTTTTCAAAAGGTTTTTATATCTTTTTCTATTAAAAATTTCTCCATAAAATGAATTTTTATATAATTAAAATATTGGATCTACACATCCTCATCTGTATAATTCAATCAATTTAAATTTATTATTATTATTTTTCCATTCTTATTGATATATTTTTGCTAATTAATGCTTCAAAGTATGAAAATTAATTTGTTGCAAAAACTCTAATTTTTTATTATTATAGTTAAACCTGTGAAAAAGCTCTTTGACAAATTAAGCATTTAAATTTTTTTTTTAAAAAGTGAAAGGCTTTTTCATACCATCATTATTAACCACTGCACTACTGCCTTTACACCTGATGCTATCTTCCAAGCCCAAATAATTGAAAATCCGAATTGAACATGGTAGGATTCTCATTCTCAAGGCTCTGAGATAATGAAGGAGCTGCGCCAGATTGCTATGGCCTATTGCAGAAGCACATCAGAAGACTTTAAGGAGAAGGAGAAGATACGAAAGTTTTTCAGCTCAATGCATTATGGAAATCAGGAACGCGTGGCCCTCCATGAGTTCCTAGAGTTCATGAGGAAGAAAGCCTACAAACACTTGATCAATAATAACCTGGATCTTGAGTACATGAACACTCCAGAATTCTTCAGGAAACTCGACAAAGATAAAAAAGGACTGGACTTCTCCGATGTAAAAACTCTCTACTATATCATCCAAAGTGGAAGGCCATTTTGCAAAGGGTGTGGGGAATTTATCGAGGGAATGTTCTTCACTTGTGTCAGCTGCTTCGAGCGCGGCAGCACCTGCTTCTCTCTATGCCTTCACTGTTACAATGCCCAAAAATTTATCCATAGCGCCACCCACCATCTGTTTTTGGATAACTATGCTTTGCTTGAAGCCATGAGGGAAACCGCTTGGAAGGCCAACAGACCAAAGACTCGTGTAAAGGTAATAAATTCAGCATTAAAAATGGATGGTGGAGTAAAGCTACCTCTCACTACTTGGATTCTCTTTTAGTCATGGCATACGAGGCATAATTATTTTTTTTTTCTTATACACTCGTCTTCTACTTTTGACACAGCTTAATCTTTTTAGTATTATTTTGATTGATTAGAATGAGAGGCTTAAAAAGTTGGTTTTAGTATTGCTAGAATAAGAAGTTAATGGAGGAAGTTCAAAAAGTCCAAAATAAAAGGGGCCCATAGTCACACAAGTGTTTCCACAGACAAAGTGCACCCACAGAGACAAGGTGCCTTTTTAAAGATGCATAAAGAATGCCTTTGATTGAAATCATTTTTAAAGTATTTGAGTTGCATTTAAGTTTGATGTATTTCCTAAAAGATGGATGTTGATTCAATAATTTAATTAGTATGATTTTTTTTATAAAAAAAAAAAATAGTAATGTATAATCACAATCATGTTAAAAATTAGAGATGATTTTCAATTCAATTCAATATGATTTCATCACTTATAAATATTAACAAAATGGACTGATCCAGCTGACCCGGTTGTTTGATACAGGCAAATGATTTAAAGCAAAGTGCTTCCCTTGCCATGTTGCTAAAGGTGATTTCGTGTTCTTTTTTCCTTTATGTTATCTGATTCTTTCTTCTATGCTATTCTACTTCCCTTTTTCCTTCAACTAATGTCATGTATTTATCAATGAAAAAGGAAAATGTTGCTACGTTGTTAATTAGTTTGATACGTATTGTTGGTCCATATCCTAAAAGTTTAAGATATTTTAGTTCAATTGAGTAGTTCAATTCCCCCAAGAGACCATTAGTCTGACATACATTGTGGGTCTATATTCTAATGGAAGCAATTAGCCTACTCATATAAGAAACAAACTAATTGTTGTGGAGTTTCTGCTATATTTAGATATTGGCCGAACTATTTCCAATTTAACTTTTAACACCAAGTTTCAATTAGTACATTGGCCTTGATGTCAAGTACTGATCTATTGCATAACAATTAACTGGTGCAGATAGATACTTCAGAGGGAAGCACTTCTTCACCCGGTCCTATTGTCCCATTGATTAACAAGGTGATTTTATGTTCTTAGTTTTCCTTTTGTTAGATCTTCTGTTTGTTTTATGCTCTTTCAATCAAACTTTCTGTTGATAGGATACATTATACAACTAAATTAATAATAGCTACTTAATGATGGTTAACTTGACAGTATAAGCTTTTGGATTAACCGATAGTTTAACAATGACAATGATTGTTTCACGCAGCTGCCAAATTTCACCACAAAGCCAAACACTTCTTCTCTTGGTCCAATTGTGCCAGTGATTAATAAGGTAGTTTCATCTTCTAACTCTTCCTTGTGCTTTGTTCTTCTTTATCCGTCTCATGGTCTTTCAACCAAAATCTATTTATTTAAGTGAAGAAATTTATCATTAAGGTATACTGTGATGATTGACTGATTTTGTAGGGTAAATCAATTACATGACTTTTTCCCTCTTCTCTTATCATTTTTCTCAAAATTATTTTTGAGGTTCAGAAAAAGTGAAGTATCATTCAAATTTTCCAAAGATAAAATTATTCACCTCTCTATGAATTTTACATTAGATGCTACTAAATCTGTTGGCTTGTTATACATAAGAATTTATGTTTTTAGAGTAAAAGGACAAATTCATTTGTTTGATGCAGCCAAGCACTACAAAAGCAATCACTTCTTCAGCTCATTCTCTAGTAAAAGTGATTAACAAGGTAATTTCATGTTCATGTTCTTGTTCTTTTTCACCTGTGTCATGCTTTCTTAACCAAAAGCCACGTCTTTCTAACTGAAAAATGAATGCTTCTTTTATTTACCAACTCTCTTCTTATTAAGTTATTGTGACAATGATTTCTTAGTTACATTTGTAGTTTTTTGTGTTTTCTTAACATTAATCTGGCATTCATAATAATGTTTTTCAGACTGCTAATGCAAAGGATACATTCGAAGCCTTGGAATCAGCCATGAATATGGCGATTGCAGCTGCAATGACTGTTTCTGGTTTTTCTGCTGTCTGCGTTATTCTGTGAGAAATCCATTAGTAGTCATTCTGCTCCATCTCTATTAGAAATTTACTAAGCATTGGATTTGTGTAGGCTTGCTAAACTATAATATGGTATGAACATCCACAGTTTGTGTTATTCTTTTAATGTGATGTATCTATGTTTATAATTAATAGTGGATGCTTAGCAGTGTAAAAAATTTGCATGAGCTTCAAGGTTTAATCCAAATCATATTGGAGCTTCTCCATTTGAGGAGCTTAAGACTCATGGTGCATTGCCCAGGCTCCTTGCTGAACCCTTCAAGGCCTCCTTTCTTCACCAAGTTATGTATGGTCATTTGCTAAGGCTAGTAATAAGTTGTGTTGTATTAGTAACAAGTTAATGTGACTCTAACCCATTAAACCAATTAATACAATTATAACTTATTTAAAATTTTCAATTTATTAAAAAAAAAAAAGAAATTTTAAATTCATTTTAGTTGTTTTTAAATTTTTAAGTTTAAATTTTAGTATTTTAATTCATTTAATTATTTAATTTTTAATTATAATACATTTACAACATACAAAATGAATACTTGTTTTTTAATGTTAACTATGAGACTTATCATCCTTTTTTCTAACCTTCCTAAATCCCCCAACCTTTTTTTTTACTAACTATATGGGACTTTTTATCCTTTTTTCTAGCCTTCCCAAATATATGTTCACTCACTTCTAATTTTTTCTTACACTTACATCAGTCAAGTATGGCTTAGGTTACCACCCTTTGCTTGCTCAAGAAAAACTTTCAACTCAAACTAGTACTAAGAATTTAATAACTCACCTTTTTTTTTTCTTTTTCTTTTCTTCTCTCCTCTCTTTCTCTCTCTCTCTTTTGATACTTTCTAAACCAACATGTTCATTATACTTTACACCTCTTACTAATTCAAAAGATTCAAATTCTCTCGGTCTTATTCTTTTTGTAGGTGATTCTTCATGCCTTGTAGACGTTTTCTACTAAGCTAATGATGTTCAAGCTAGACCATAGAATTTTGGGTTGAACTTCAAATCTGGGCTCCAAGGATGGGCTTTGGCCTAAAATGTTTATGTCAGCCCCAGCAAGATTGTCACACCGTTGGACCAAATTCACATGCCTTCCTAACTATAATAGATATGGTCGATCACATTTCCAATATCTTGTCATATACAAGTTCATAATGTGATGTATCCATGTTAAATTGAATATGTTTCTTAAGAAATATATAAGAAATTAACATGAGCTTGCAAATTTTAAAAATTTGTCTCTCAAGTTATATTTGGTTCCCAAGAAGTACAAAAGAAAGAAATATAAAGCTATTAAAGAAAATAATTTTCTCATATTTTGGTTCATCATTAAAAATATTAAAAAAAACTTAAATATAATTCAATTTAGCTAAGAAAACTAATGTATTTTGGAATTATTTAATCATTATATGTAAAAGAAAAAATAAGTTAAACAATTTTGAAAAAATATATAAAAAATAATTTATTAACTTTAAACTATTGCAAATACTTTATAATTAATAGTGGTGAATAACCACCTTGTTTACTGAAAAATTGAAGTAAAAGCTCTCATGTACTCATTTTAAAGATGAGTATTAAATGAAAGGTATTTTATAAAACTTATAAAAGATTTTTCTTCTATTGTATCAACACACAAACTTTTGAGAGACATTTCTTCTCCTCACTCTCTCACTTCGTTTTATTATTCATTTTCTTTATTGTTTCAATCTAATTTTATATTCTTTCATTAAAGGAGTATAATGTTATTCCTAGAAGCGAGAACAAATCTCCCTCCTTGATTATTAATACCAAAATGAAAGTTGACATATATAACAAAATAAACCACATAGTATCACAAAAAGTGAAATAATATTGAGAATTATTATGGTGTGGCAAGAAAGAGTATGGGTCATGTACTTGTTATTTTGAGATGAATGAGGAAGATGTATGTATTATAAATTGTGTAACCACTCACACTATAATTAAAAGATACTTTTTCAATTTGATATTAATAAAACCTAATATTAGTGTAATGTCAAATACTGCAAATTTGATTGAAGGCTCTAGAAGAATAAATATTATGCTTCTAAATGGAACTAAATCCATATAAATGATGTTTTATATTCTATTGAATTTATAAGAAATTTGCTCGGTTTTAAAGATATTCATAGAAATGGGTATCTAATTGAAACTATGAATGAAAGTAATAAGAAATATCTATACATTACTTTTATTATTTCTAGCTAAAAGCTTATAGTAGAAAAGCTCCTAACTTTCTCTTCTAGATTGTATCATACAACTATAAAGCCTATTGAGTCATATTTTGACGTGAACCAAAAGTTTAACAACCCAAAAAATTTGATGCTTTAACATGATTGTTTAGATCACCTGAGGTTTTCAATGATGTGTCGGATAATAAAACACTCACATGGGCATCCATGAAAGAACTAGAAGATTCTTTTGCATAATGAATATTCATTTTTGTTGTTAGTTTGCAATTTTATGGCATTCATTAAAAATGAATATTCATTTTTATATCCACCACCAAAGAAAGTTGTACTTTCTTTTAGAATTTACATCAATCCTATTTATTTTCATTTTGTCGAGCAATTACATTATTTTTTAAGATGGTTTCTCCTAAAACATCATTTCTATTCCATACAATTACATCTTCATCAACCAACTCCGAGATAGATGGGTAATCATCATGTAATTCACTTTGTTGAAATGGCTCAAAATAACCATTAGATATTTTCCCACTCATCTAATAGAGGTCTCGAGGTTGCGTCTCTATGACAATATGCTAATTTGATTCACTTGAATTTTTCACATAGAATACTTACTTCGCTTGAGATACAAGCATAAATGGTTCATCCATAAATAGGATTCATGTGACATTAACATAAATGCAGTCATACTTACCCTTTTTATTTCTTTTCCAGTATTTATAGCATCTCACCGATCACACTTGAATAAAACAACCTTATTTTCACCAAGGTAATGTAACTTAACAACTTCAATTAGTATGCTATAATAGGGGACATCACATGTAATTTGGATTCATATCAGGAGCGCTTGCAAAGCTTGATGTTTCTACAAGTACAACAACTCTACTATTTTGAGTCTTTATTGTTGCATCCATTAATAATGTATCCTTTAAAGCATGTAACCAATGTATTTGGACCACACGATAATGTTAGAAAGTGTTCGGATATACAACATTCATGATGCAATTGTGCAACCTACAATTTAGTAATTGGTTTGAGTTCAATATAAGCTTAGTGTAAAATATTCACTTAATAAGTGTTAGCCCAAGGGTTCTCCTAATCAGGTTTTGATGATAACAAACCATGATTAAATGACTAATTGTTTTAAATTGTTAAGAATCTCAGGCATAATCTCGAAAATTCATCAAGGACAAAAAGAATACGGGATCGAGATCATTTGGAAGACTTGTGATCATAGGAAATGAATGTAAGATGATAGCATGAGTGCACTTATGATGTTCATACCTTTTCATGCATCTTAGAAAACTCGGTTTATTCTTTAAAACTTGATTTTCTTTAAAACCCGAGTTTTATCAAATATACCTTAGGCAAATTGATTCAAAATTGGCATATTAACTCACCTAAAGACCTTGCCTAAGTATTGGAAAAGAAAGAAATTAAAAAAGATAGGTTTTCGGGGCCAAAAGGCTCAACCGGTCGAGGCTATGGCCAACCGGCTCAACCGATTGGGGAATCGGTCAACCGGTTGCCCTTGTCCGGTCGAGGTCCGGTCGAGGGAGGCACAAAAACCTTCTCTCTCTCCCAGTAGCCTTCTCTTCCCGGTCGAGCCTTCCCCTCGTCCAGTCGAGGTCCGGTCGAGGCAACGGTAACCTGTCATGCATTAAATGCTCCAACGGCTAGTAATCCGGTCGACCCTTTGCTCGTCCGGTCAAGGCTACTTTCTGCTATTTTTGTCTCCCGAGCTTAACCTATAAATTGAGAGCCCCACTTCATTTATGACTAAGAGAACCTTTGCAATCAATTGTCTACCTACCTGTTCTTGATCAAAAAGCTCTCATTTCTTTCTTAGTGCATTAATCCATCACTTGCATATTCTTAGTGCACTCTTGTAAATCATCCTAACTTTCTCTTGTACTTGAGTCATCCTTAAGCTAGGTTGAGAGATTCATCTTTGTGTAAATTGAGTGTGAAAGCCTTCAAATGGTTCAAATCTTGAAAAGATTGTATAAGAGCCCATTGGAGCCGGAATCCAAGTGTAAGAAGATTGAAAGCTTGATTGAAGCTTCAAGTTAGTGGAACCCTCACTCGGTTAGGAGATTAAGGAGAGTGGACGTAGGCAAGAGAGTGCCGAACCACTATAAACCCGAGTTTGAATTCTCTAACTTTATCTCTTTCCTTTATTTATTTTGAGCTTATATCATTGTGTGGAAAAAGATTTTGAAAAACCTAATTCACCCCCCCTTTTGGGTATTTTCCTTAATTATTCATAGCCTTTGTTTTATCAATTGGTATCAGAGCTAGACCTCTTGCTTAAGACTTAATCGTCTAAGAGGAAAATGGTTGTTCGATCAAGCTCATCTCAAATTGAAAATTATTCAAAACATAGAGCTTCATTCTTTACGGAAACCGACTATCCCTATTGGAAAGCTAGAATGACTTGGTACTTACAATCAACTGATTTAGATGTTTGGGATGTCATTGAAGATGGCCCAACTTTTCCCATTAAATTAGTTGATGAAGTTTTGGTTCCAAAACCTAAGCAAAAATGGAATAAGCTTGATAGAAGAAATTTTCAATTAAATGCTAAAGCCGTTTTTACTTTGCAATGTGCTATGGATAGGAATGAATATAATAGAATATGTCAATGTAAATCAGCTAAGGAAATTTGGAGATTGCTTGAAATAACTCATGAAGGAACTAATCAAGTGAAATAGTCAAAAATTAATATACTTGTTCATAGTTATGAATTGTTTTCAATGAAAGAAAATGAATCTATTGTTGAGATGATCACTAGGTTCACCGAAATTGTCAATGGCCTTGAAGCTTTGGGAAGGGTCATAAATGAATCCAAAAAGGTGATGAAGATATTGAGGTCTCTCCCTTCAAAGTGGCATACAAAGGTCACCGCTATTCAAGAAGCTAAAGATTTGACCAAGCTACCTATGGAAGAACTCTTAGGGTCATTGATGACTTATGAAATCAGTTTGACCAAGCAACTACAAGAGGGTGAAGACAAAAAGAAGAAAAGCATAGCTCTCAAAGCTACAACCAAGGAAAAAGAAGAGGTTGATGAAGAAAAACCAAGTGAAGAAGATGATGATTTAGCTCTCATCACAAGGACGCTCAACAAGTACATGAGAGGTGAAAGGTTTAAAGGGAAAAAGTTTACCTCTAGAAGAAATCCCTCAAGAAGGGAATCCTCATCACATGGTGACAAGGAAAAATGGGAAGAGAAAGGAGAATTGATATGCTTCAAATGCAAAAATCCGGGACACATTAAATATGATTGTCCTCTCTACAAAATTGAAGCCAAGAGAAGAATGAAGAAGGCAATGATGGCCACTTAGAGTGAGAGTGAAGAATTTTCTGAGGAAGAAAATGAGAAAGAAGTGGCAAACATGTGCTTCATGGCAATAGATGATCTTGATGAGGTAAACTCTAACTCTAGTGATGAAGATATGCATGTCATTTTTGAAGAACTATATGAGGATTTTGAAAAACTTAGTTTGAAAAATAATTCTCTTAAAAAGAGAATTCAAGAGCTTGAAAAGGAACTTGAGGAAGTGAAAGAAAAATTCTCAATTGATGAAATCTTTAAAACACATCTTGAAAAAGAAAATGAGATTTTGAGAAATGAAAATGAAATTTTGAAAAAGAAAAATGAATGGTTGACCTCCTCTCTTTCAATTTTCTCTTGTGGACAAAAATCCTTTGAAATGATATTAGCAAGCCAAAAATGTGTCTTTGACAAACAAGGACTTGGATTTAAATCTTCAAAGAATCAAAAATATTTCAAAAACTATTTTGTAAAAGAATCCTCAAGTGAATGTCCTTCCACTATTTGCAACTTTTGTGGGAGAGGAGGGCACATTAGTAGTGCATGTCCCTTAAGAAATGGTACTCAAAAGAATTCAAATGTTAAGGCTAAAAAGGTTTGAATTGAAAAATCCAAAGTCACTAACCCTCAAGGACCCAAAAAGATATGGGTACCTAAATCAACTTGAATTCTATTTTGTAGGGATCAAAGGAGGATAAGTGGTTCTTGGATAGTGGGTGCTCAAGGCACATGACCGGGGATGAATCCAAGTTTGCCTTCCTTACAAAGAGAAAAGGAAGATATGTTACCTTTGGAGACAATGCAAAAGGAAGAATCATTGGTCAAGGTAACATAGGTAATGGTACATCCTCTCTTATTGAAAGTGTTTTGTTAGTAGATGGTTTAAAACATAATCTTTTGAGCATTAGTCAACTTTGTGACAAAGGTTTTAAAGTGGTTTTTGAAGCATCTCATTGTATCATCAAGGATATTCAAAATGACAAAACCATCTTCATGGGCCATAAATGTGAAAATGTATATGCTATAAATATTTCAAAATATGATGACCATGATAGATGTTTTTCAAGCATGCATGATCAAAGTTGGTTGTGGCATAGGAGGTTGGGACATGCTAACATGGACCTCATTTCCCAACTCAACACAGATGAACTTGTTAGAGGCCTTCCCAAAATTAATTTTCAAAAAGACAAAGTTTGTGAAGCTTGTCAAATGGGAAAGCAAATAAAAAACTCTTTTAAAAACAAAATTTTCATTTCAACATCTAGACCTCTTGAATTGCTACACATGGATTTATTTGGTCCTTTTAAGACACCTAGTCTAGGAGGAAAATCTTATGCTTATGTCATTGTGGATGATTTCTTTAGATACACATGGGTCTTGTTTTTAAGCCAAAAAAATGAAGTTTTTTATGAGTTTTCAAAATTTTGTAACAAGGTTCAAAATGAAAAAGGTTTTACAATCACTTGCATTAGAAGTGATCATGGGAGAGAATTTGAAAATTTTGACTTTGAGGAATATTACAATAAGCATGGTATCAATCACAATTTTTCGGCTCCTAGAACTCCTCAACAAAATGGGGTAGTTGAAAGGAAAAATAGAACTCTTCAAGAAATGGCTAGAACCATGCTAAATGAAAACAATTTGCCAAAGTATTTTTGGGCCGAAGCGGTAAACACTTCTTGCTATGTTTTAAATAGAATATTGTTGAGGCCCATTCTTAAGAAAACTCCCTATGAGCTTTGGAAAAATAAGAAACCCAACATTAGCTATTTCAAAGTCTTTGGGTGCAAATGTTTTATATTAAATACCAAAGATGATCTTGGAAAATTTGATGCAAAATCCGATGTTGGAATTTTTCTTGGCTACTCAACTTCAAGTAAAGCCTTTAGAGTTTTCAACAAAAGAACCATGGTTGTAGAAGAATCCATCCATGTCATTTTTGATGAATCTAACAATTCTCTTCAAGAAAGAGAAAGTTTTGATGATGATTTAGGATTGGAGACCTCCATAGGAAAATTGCAAATTGAAGACAAAAGACAACAAGAAGAAAGTGGAGAAGATCCCAAGAAAGAAGAATCACCTTTGGCACTACCTCCTCCTCAACAAGTGCAAGGTGAATCAAGCCAAGACCTTCCAAAAGATTGGAAGTTTGTTATCAACCATCCACAAGATCAAATCATTGGTAATCCATCAAGTAGGGTAAGAACTAGATCATCCCTTAGAAATATTTGTAATAATCTTGCATTCATCTCTCAAATTGAACCTAAAAACATAAAAGATGCTATAGTTGATGAAAATTAGATGATTGCTATGCAAAAAGAATTAAATCAATTTGAAAGAAGTGAAGTATGGGAACTAGTACCAAGACCTTCAAATCAAAGTGTTATTGGAACCAAATGGGTCTTTAGAAACAAAATAAATGAAAATGGCATCATAGTAAGAAATAAGGCAAGATTGGTAGCCCAAGGTTATAATCAAGAAGAAGAAATAGACTATGAAGAGACTTTTGCCCCCGTAACTAGATTGGAAGCAATTAGAATGTTGCTTGCTTTTGCATGCTTCAAAGACTTTATTCTATATCAAATGGATGTGAAAAGTGCTTTTCTAAATGGCTTTATAAATGAGGAAGTATATGTTGAACAACCACCCGGTTTTCAAAGCTTTAACTTTCCAAACCATGTTTTTAAACTTAAAAAGGCACTTTATGGTTTGAAACAAGCACCTAGAGCTTGGTATGAAAGATTAAGTAAATTTCTTTTGAAAAAGGGTTTTAAAATGGGAAAAATTGACACAACTCTTTTCATAAAAACCAAAGAAAAGGATATGCTCCTAGTTCAAATATATGTTGATGATATTATTTTTGGAGCTACTAATGACTCTCTTTGTGAAGATTTCTCTAAGTGTATGCATAGTGAGTTTGAAATGAGCATGATGGGAGAACTTAATTTCTTCCTTGGACTTCAAATCAAGCAACTAAAGGAAGGAACCTTCATCAATCAAGCAAAGTATATAAAGGATTTTCTCAAGAGGTTCAACATGGAAGAAGCCAAGGTGATGAAAACTCCAATGAGCTCATCCATCAAGCTTGACATGGATGAAAAAAGTAAATCTATTGACTTAACTATGTATGGAGGCATGATAGGATCCTTGCTTTATTTGACCGCTAGTAAACCCGATATCATGTATAGTGTATGCTTGTGTGCTAGATTTCAATCTTGTCCTAAAGAATCTCACTTAAGTGCCGTTAAAAGAATTCTTAGATATTTGAAAGGGACAATGAATATTGGTTTGTGGTATCCTAAGAGTGATAACTTTGAATTGATTAGTTTCTCGAATGCCGATTTTGCCGGTTGTAGAGTTGAAAGAAAGAGCCCTAGTGGCACTTGTCATTTCCTAGGACACTCACTTGTCTTATGGCATAGTAAGAAGCAAAATTCGGTAGCTTTGTCAACGACGAAAGCCGAATACATAGCAGCCGATTTGTGTTGTGCACAAATCCTTTGGATGAAACAAACACTTAGTGATTTTAACTTATCTTTTGAGCATGTTCCTATCAAATGTGATAACACTAGTGCCATAAATATTTCAAAAAATCCCGTGCAACACTCCAAGACCAAGCATATAGAAATTAGACATCATTTTCTTAGAGATCATGCACAAAAGGGTGACATTACACTTGAGTTTGTAAGCACAAAAGATCAACTTGCCGATATTTTCACAAAACTTTTAAGTGAAGAACAATTTTCCGATATTAAAAGACAGCTAGGGGTTATTTCTCTTTGATCTGATGATTGTCTAATGAATTCTTGTTGAAAATACATTATGATTGCATAAATGTCATTTCATACGCATCATATAGCAATTTCTTAGGAAAAATGTCAATTTTTGACCAAAAATCAAAATTCCCTTGGCATTGAACATCAAAAATTGGGGATTTCAACTAAAAGAGGCAGGGGGAGGATCACGAGACAAGAAAATGCAATTTTTTGGGGGAGCGTTGACCGTTGACCAAGTGGTTGACCGATTGGGGAACCGATCAACCGGTTCGTTGGGGCTGAAATTTTAAAAGGCCCCCGCACGTCAGTTTTTTTCACTGTTCTCCACCGCTCCTTGAAGACTCTTCACCTTCCCATCCTCAAAGACCAGTTTGGACTATTCCTTGGACCGATTTCAGGTTTTGGAGTGACTTTTGGCTCGATTTTGAGGCTAGGGTTTCATCTCTAGACAGCTTTGGACTTCGAATCTGGACGGGTTCCTCTCTGTTTGCGCGCCATCTTTTGGTCCTGTTCCTTTCTCGCACGCCTAGGGCTCATTTGGTTGGTATTCTCTCTTTGTCTGCTCGCCTCAGTTCTCAGAGTTCATCTCCATCTTTTTTTTGGATTGGATTTCGGATGGCTCCTCGAAAGGAGTCGGGTACTTCCAGGGCTCAGGTCAAGCGCCCTGCTGACCCATCTCAGCAGCCTGAGCAGACTGAGGCTCGCCAAAAGGCGAGGTACGACACCGCCCTCTTCAGCTCTGTTGAGGATTATTAGAGGTACAAGGCGCATTTTGCCAAAAGAAAGGTGGTTCTAGGGAGAAACATCAATTTCTCCCAACTTCAGGGCTTCGGGTTTGAGGGCCTCTTCATCAGGATGGGATGGCTGCCAGTTGTGACGATTTCTGAGCCTGTCTTTCCGACCTTAGTACGTGCATTCTACTCCAGGATGACCTATGGACTTCGAGGACCGATTAGGAGCATTGTCCGAGGAGTTGAGATTGAGCTGAGTCCGGAGAGCATCTGCCGCATCCTTGACATTCCTCCCGTTGGTCTCAGAGTATATGAGGCCAAGGCATGGCCTACTATCCCAGGGTTCGAGCCTAAAAAGGCCATTCAGAGGCTGTGCGGACTTGCAAATGCCCATGGGATGGGCAAACCTTCAGCACATAGCCTGACCGTGCCGAGCCGAGTCCTTCACCATATGATCTGCTCCATCCTATTGCCACGGAGAGGACATCGGGACGAGGTCTCCTACTATGAGGCCTTTCTTGTAGACTCACTTCTCACTGGGAGGCGGATACACGTAGGATATATGATGATGAGGCATATGATGTCTTGCAGTGAGAGCACCACTCGAGTGCTTCCCTACGGCCGCTTCCTCACTCGTGTGTTCAAGGATGCTAGGGTAGACTTGAGTAGAGAGACAGAGTTTGAGGCACCCAGCATCTATGACACGTATGATGAGCATTTTCTGGGGCGCATGAAGCTGGAGAAAGCCCCTGATAGCTCTTGGGTGAGGAGAGGGGAGCGTGCACCTGCTCAGGGCCACCTAGCAGATGAGGAGGAGGCCAAGATCAGAGACATAGAGGATGAAATGGATCCTCAGAGAGGATTTGATCATATGGAGCCCGAGCTTGACATTCCTCCTCTTCAGACTGAGGACGCTCGCTTTGACGCCACATTTTCTGAGCCGATGATGTCTGAGCCAGCATACACCGCAGGGCCATCCTCTCAGCCGACATTCACCGAGCCAGCTCACCCTGAGTCACCACCTCCTCCGGCTCCTCATGCTCCTGATCATCCACCTTGGATGGATTTGTCGGCACAGATTAGCTCTCTCGGGACTCGTATGGAGGAGTTAGCCGTGGTCCATGATACTCGCTTTTATTCCATGGAGGATCGCATCGATCAGTATCAGGCCGGCTTCACCTCTCAGTTTGAGTATCTTGTACAAAGGATTGAGCGTCTTGAGAGCCGCCAAGAGAGTCAGCACGAGGAAATGATGGCTTACCTCCGTTCTGTGTTTCCACCGCCACCTCCTCAGCCTTGAGTTCTTTTGAGATCCCCCTTCGTTTCTTTTTTATGTTGCCAAAGGGGGAGATATTATGTTAGGATAGGGACTTTAGGAGACTTTTGTTCATTTTCATGCATATCATACTTATGCTTTCATGTATTCTTGCTCTTGCTTATATATGATATGACACTCTTATTGATTTACATTGTCTTCTCGTTTTAAATTTCCTAAACTTTGTGTTGATTATTCCATGGTTGGTTTGAGGGGGAGATTTCTTTGTCTCCTAGATAACCAAGGTTTGTCATCATCAAAAAGAGGGAGATTGTTAGCCCAAGGGTTCTCCTAATCAAGTTTTGATGATAACAAACCATGGTTAAGTGACTAATCATTTTAAATTGTTAAGAATCTCAGGCATAATCTCGAAAATTCATCAAGGACAAAAAGAATACGGGATCGAGATCATTTGGAAGACTTGTGATCATAGGAAATGAATGTAAGATGATAGCATGAGTGCACTTAGGATGTTCATACCTTTTCATGCATCTTAGAAAACTCGGTTTATTCTTTAAAACTTGATTTTCTTTAAAACCCGAGTTTTATCAAATATACCTTAGGCAAATTGATTCAAAATTGGCATATTAACTCACCTAAAGACCTTGCTTAAGTATTGGAAAAGAAAGAAATTAAAAAAGATAGGTTTTCGGGGCCAAAAGGCTCAATCGGTCTGGGCTATGGCCAACCGGCTCAACCGATTGGGGAATCGGTCGACCGGTTGCCCTTGTCCGGTCGAGGTCCGGTCGAGGGAGGCACAAAAACCTTCTCTCTCTCCCAGTAGCCTTCTCTTCCAGATCGAGCCTTCCCCTCGTCTAGTCGAGGTCCGGTCGAGGCAACGGTAACCTGTCATGCATTAAATGCTCCAACAGCTAGTGATCCGGTCGACCCTTTGCTCGTCCGGTCGAAGCTACTTTCTACTGTTTTTGTCTCCCGAGCTTAGAAACTTATAAATTGAGAGCCTCACTTCATTTATGACTAAGAGAACCTTTGCAATCAATTGTCTACCTACTTGTTCTTGATCAAAAAGCTCTCATTTCTTTCTTAGTGCATTAATCCATCACTTGCATATTCTTAGTGCACTCTTGTAAATCATCCTAGCTTTCTCTTGTACTTGAGCCATCCTTAAGTTAGGTTGAGAGATTCATCTTTGTGTAAATTGAGTGTGAAAGCCTTCAAGTGGTTCAAATCTTGAAGAGATTGTATAAGAGCCCATTGGAGCCGAAATCCAAGTGTAAGAAGATTGAAAGCTTGATTGAAGCTTCAAGTTAGTGGAACCCTCACTCGGTTAGGAGATTGAGGAGAGTGGATGTAGGCAAGAGAGTGCCGAACCACTATAAACCCGAGTTTGAATTCTCTAATTTTATCTCTTTCCTTTATTTATTTTGAGCTTATATCATTGTGTGGAAAAAGATTTTGAAAAACCCAATTCACCCCCCCCTTTTGGGTATTTTCCTTAATTATTCATAGCCTTTGTTTTATCAATAAGGAATATACCTACACATTTTTCAAACCACTTTATGAATTCTTTATTATGAATCAAATTTATTTCTTGAGCACATATACAAGGTCTAGATTTAATAGTTTGCTTATGCTCCTTGTGAATTAAAGAAACATCAATTTAAGATTCGAATTATAGTTTAATTAAAATTAAAATAAATGTCTTACTCAATGAATGGAATGACATCTTCACAATTTGTTAGCATGTATAAATGTGTTTGTGTTCACTCTTCTAAACTAAGTTCATGACATATAGATTTTTTTAATGCACATCCAATGCATTTGAAGATAATCAACCCTTCATCTCTTGTGTTTTTCAAATCAACAAAATTTCTATCACAATGATTGTACTTTGTTTCCACATCATTCAAGTATCTAAAACAAAATGTTGTATATTCCTCTGTCAAATACCCTTCTACAATAGAACTTTTTGGATATGTCCTATAGTGCACATGTGACTTTAAAGTATATAAGTACCTATTATCAACCATGTGTAGACTAATGCACATGTTAATGAATTGAATATAATACAAAATAATGTTAGATAAAGAGTATGGAATCATAGTAATATCATTCAATAAGGTACATCTAATGATATTGCACAAGTCCAACAACTTTTGCCTCATTTGCTAGATGCATAGGTAAATGCATCATGTTAGAATATAGAGTCTTGTTTAATTGTTCAAAATTTTGTTTCTTTTAAAGTTTGATCATAGAGGTCTTTGCAGATAGTGACTTGCTCTCCATTGAAGATCAAGAGTTGTTGTTCGTTCAACTGGGAAGCCATAGGTACGTCTAAAAATGTTTGGTTTGTGACAATTTAGGCTCCATTGAGGTATAAAGAGGATGGGTAATTGTTTTAAACTTAAATAAATTTTTATAATGTTTTTGAAAAAATAGAGGACACTCAAACAAGGAGTCATGCTCAAATGTCGACCGCTCAAGCATCCCACATCGCTCGAGCGCCCGAAATGCTCAAGCCACCAAAGTGGGCTCGAGCAGTCATGAATTTCCAATCAAGATTCTTTCATGCAAGTCTATTTTGGAAGTCTTCTAAAACTAAACCACTTTAGAATTTACTCCCATAAATACCTCATTATAACCCCTTAAGGGTGAGAGATTCTGGAGATTGGAAGGAGAACTCAAACTTATTGAGAAGTTCTCATTGAAGAGAAAGCCTAAAGTGCTACGTCATTCTCGATCTCTCATTCAAAGATTTTATCTTTGAATCTTGGTTTGAAGACCTTCATTCCTTCAACATGCTGAAGTGATCTATTGGAGCAATTGAATGTTGTTGTGTCATGGACATGAATCAAGTTGTAGGTACTGGAGAGTACGTCTTCAAGGTAAAGCAGTCAGGTAAATCCATGTAACTTGATTTCGTATAGTGGATTTAGATTAGTAGGTCTTAAACCTCGTGGTTTTTTATCTCCACAGTTAGCATGGGGATTTTCCACATAAAATTCTCTTGTGCCTCATTACTTATTATTTGATATTTTGTTTGAATTACTTACAATAGAAAGAATTGATAATTCCTAACAACTCACAGAGTAAAAATTGAGTATAACATATAAATCTTTATTTAAATTTTTTATTACATCCATTCAACCCCTCATTTTGGTGTTTCCTATTAGACTTTCGGTTTTTCACATCATAATGTCAAAGAATGATGGATGAAGTATTTGCTCTAGTTTACATAGCATAACATCGATATCATTCTCAAGCCTTTGTAATTGATATGTCATTAACACCTTTGACCACAATTTTTTGAAAACATTGCATAGCTTAATAAAAACTTCACATACATTCTATTAGGACATTGAGTCTTGTTTATAAGTTGGCAATTTTGTTCATTTTTATGTTTGGTTATATAAGTCATTTTAGATAGTAACTTGCTCTCTATTGAAGACCAAGAGTTGTTATTTGTCCACCCAGGAAGTCATAGGTACGTCTAAAGAGGTTTGACTTGTGGCATATTATTCTCTTTTGAGGTATAAATAAATTCAGTATCATTTTTGGACTTAAAATATTTTTAAATAAATTTTCAAAAGCAATAAGGTCGCTCAAGTTGTTAATTTCGTTCAAGCAATCAACTTGCTTAAGCGGTAAGGCCTACTCAAGTGATGTAAGTTTACTTAAGTCGTCAAGACAATCCTACTAAGTTTAGAAATAGATTTTAGATGAATTTCACTCAAACTCTAATTTGGAAACTTAAGATACCAAAACTCTTTGGGTTTTTGCCTATAAATATCTTCCTAATAACCCTTTGACAGTTAAAGATCTCACTTTAGTTGAGAGGGTTTCATTGACAAGATTGTTTTAAATCTCTTAGAGAAAAAGCTTAAAGTATCACATTATTCTCGATCTCTCATTCAAGGATTTGATTTTTAAATCTTAGGTTGAAGATCTTAATCCCTTTGGAATGGCTGAATGCTCTACTAGGGAGCAACATGGAGTTGTTGCATCATGAACATAAATCAAGTTGTAGGTGCTAAAGAGTAAGTCTTTAGGATAAAGTGGCTAAGTAAATATGTGTAACTTGATTTCGAATAGTGGATTTAGATTAGTAGGTCTTAGATCTCGTGGTTTTTTATCTCCATAATTTGTGGCGGTTTTCCACATAAAAATCTTGTGTCTCATTACATATCTTTATCATCTTGCTTATATTATGTTTGATAATATTAATATTCATTTGATTGATTAGTTAGTTTGTTATTAAGGTTATTAGATTGGTTATCTTTGAGGTTATGGTAGTTATATCTGTAATCAATTATTGTTTTCCTTCACTTTTCTCATGATATATTTTGGATATTAATAATTATATTATTTTATCCCTACTTAATCATAGGATATTTCTAAAACGTAAAAAGTAATTTTTTTTTTCAATTTTTATAAATTTGAATATCCAATACATCCCTAAAATTTATTGAAATCACTCATTCAACCATCTTTAGGTGTTCTTTATTGAATAAGTGTTCTCTATTGGACTTTCAGTGGTTTTTTAATTGATATCAAAAAGGGATAAATAATCAATTCTTTATCCTATTGATTAAAAATCTTATTTTTATTGATCATAGTGTTTAAAAATTAAATTTTTATTAATCACATACCATAAAAATCAAATTTTTATTGATCCTATAAGTCTAATATGGGACAGTCAAAAAGTAATGTTTTTTTAAATAGTTCACCCTACTTTGATGGGAATAGTTATTCTCATTGGAAAGCACAAATGACATTTTTCCTCTAAATGCAAGGCGAAAGGGTATAGAACTCGGTTGAATATAGTTAGGGACCACCATTAATCCTTGATGCTCAAGGAAAATCAATAGGTAAACTTAAACCTGAAAATGAATGGGACAAAGCCGATAATGAAAGTAGTAAAGCCAATGCTAGGGCTTTATTTAGTATTTTTAATGAAATTTGTCCAAATGAGTTTCCTAGGATTGCAAATTGCAAACATGCAAAGGAAGCATGGGACATACTTCAAGTCACTCAGTATTGCAAATTATGGTGGTATTTTTAACACATTTCAGTGTTACTTTTTTCATAAAATAGTAGTATCTCCTTTTCAAGGATTATGTTGAATCTAGTATGCAAAAATTTTCAGTTGTAATAAAATTAAGAGAAAATGAATATAAATTATTAAATACAAATTTTTTATAATTATTTTTATTTTATATAAGTAAAAATTTAAAAATTTTAATAATGAAAAATGTTAAAACCACAACCAAGTTTTTATCTTCTTTAATTAAAAATATTAAATAATTTAACTAAGGAAAAAGTAAACACTGCATCCATAAGCAAAAAGGTAAAACCATAATCATAGACTTTGATTTTCACATGAAAATTTAAAATTTTTTGAAAATACAAACATTAAAATAATATGACAATGTAATAAAATTTATAAAATGAATAAACAAATAAATAAATAAATATATATATATATATATATTATTTTATGTTTAAAATGTTCATAAATAATTAAAATCAATATATATAAAAAGATGAAATTGTAAAAAAAAAAAGAGTTAAAATTAAAAAAAAAAAAAAAAAAATTGATGAAGACAAAAAAATATGTGCTATGGTAGGCTGCCACATGTTAATTTAAAAATAAAAATAAAAAAGGAAAAGTGAGTTTTGACTCACTAATTTGAAAAAATATAGAAAAAATAACCTAACTTTTATAAATTACTTTTATCTTTATCCATTTAATGCACTTCTATAATTATTTCATGAAATACTCTTGATCATATTAAATAAAATTATCAAAAAATTAATTTATCATTTTAATTTGATAAAAATATTTTACAAATAAATGTATTATAAATTTTTTATTATATAATGTGATATACAAATCATTTTGGAAAAAATTCTCCACATCTTGAAGTGATAAATAAAATATTTCTAATTCCCTACTTAATAATGATTTTATAGCCTCTATTATATAAATCCATTCATCTTCTAATTTTTTTTTTAATAAAATTGAATAAAAATTTTGTTAGTTGACATCAACAATCAAATAAGAAATTTTAAAAATTAAAAATACAATTAAAATTAAAATACTTAAAAATTAAATATAATTAAAACCAAAAAATAATTAAAATTAAAGAAAATTAAAACAAAAAAATAAAAATTTTAAAAATAAAATATTAACTTTCATTGCATTTACAACTCTTTTTTGAATCTATTTTTTCTACTAATGTGATTTAGTAAAATGATAATTAATATCTTATTTTTATATTTTTTTAGCTTTAAAGATTTTTCAATTTTAATTATATTTTAAAATTTTAAAATTTCTTATTTTATTAATCTTAAATATGCTATATTTTTTAGATAGTGCATCTTTACGTCACTCTTCCTTTATTATATTATTCATTAGTTGGGCATAGTTAATCTTCATGCTCATCGAGAGTAGATAATGGAGCAAGTTGTGTAAATTTATTTAGGAGATAGGATTGATTGCGATTAAGTCTTTAAATCCCTGTAATTTCTCCATCACTCAAAGGATTTAATTGATTTTTTTTTTTCCATTTATATCAATGTTGAAAAAAAAATCGATTTTTTAAATTTCAAGTTTGAATATTTATAACATGATACAAAATCATTTTAAACTTAATAATGTATCAACTTTTCAATTTTAAAATAGTTAAAACACCATTCTCCTCGTTCAAGTTTCCTTAAACTCATTTTCTTCTTATTTTTTCACTTAACCTTTTTCTTTTCGACCACAAATCAAAAGAGAAAATCATCTTAGGTCATATTTTGTTAGATAGGATAAATGAGGAGATATTATAGGAGATCACTTATCATCCTGTGTTCAATCAAACATGAGATAAAATAATGGCGGGATATATTATCTACTTTTATTTATTTTTATTTTTATATTTTTTATCCCTTTTACATAAGTTATGTTAATCACATGATAACATATGAGATAGACACATTTCATGTATCAAAAACTTATTTATTTTTATCAAATTTTTATTTTTTTAATATACTCATTTTACAAAATGAATTTTTTATTATAAATTAATTTTATATATTAAATAACATAATATAAAAAAATTTATTTATAAAGTTCAAATATTTGAATCATGAATATTGTTAAACATAACAAAATTTTCATTTTTTAAAAAATATAAAATATTTAAATGTGACACAATTTTTATTTTAAACACTGAAAATAATATGTATTTCATTTTATTTTTTATTTTTTTCATAAATATAATATAATATAATATATCTTATTAAATATATTATTTTAAAATATCATGTCTATAAAATATGTACATTTAAGGATATCCCATTGAAAATCATAACTTAAGATATGCATATCCTATCCAATGGAATATAATATCCAAGAATATACATATTATTTCATATTCTATCCCGTTAACTAAATATAGTTTTAGATCTCTAAAACTTATTTGATAACAAAAGAGTATTGCAAACATGTTCATAGTTAATTGTTATACATTTCATTGGAATTTATTGAATATACTACATAAATTTATTTTACAACTTAATTTTTGACAAAAAAAAATTATTGTAAAAATAGTTAAAATAAAGTTAAGAAGAATTGAAAAAATGATTTGAAAGTGAGAAATTATAAAAAAGTATAAATAAATAAAAAAACTTTTACTGGTGTTTAGACGTAGAAGGCTAAATACCATGAAAAGGTTTAGACCTCAAAATCCGAATAATAAGGAAATGTCCAAAATCAACGGCATTGATGATGCCAGCTAGAAACGTGATTTTTCCGGATCCCACTTCCCAAGTGAGACCGCGTCGCATCAGAACATCTCTCCAACGTTACTGTCCTTTCACTTTCACAAAATATCCTCACCTGTGCAGGAAAGCCTGGAACCTTTTTCTGGAGTTTTGTGGCGGGAACGAGCAACTCAAAGCCCTAGAATTCCTATTTGCTGTTCCATTGCCACCACCATGTACTGGCTGTCAACCAAAAACGTCGTCGTTTCATTCCCTCGATTCTGCTCTCTCGCTCTTCTTCTCCGTTCCCCTGCCTGCAAATACACTTCATTTCGTTCTTCTACACTTCTACTGTACTCTCTTCCTCCCTCTTATATGTTTATGTGTTTGCTTGAAGGGAAATGCTTGATGGACAATTTTCTAGGGAAAAACAATGTTTTGTTGTGTTGGAAAACTTGTAGCGTTCTTCTTCAGAGTGAAAATGTGTTCTGCATAGTTTTTTTCCTTTTTTTTTTTCCGGGATTTTTGGAGAGGTGTATCAGAGCTAGGTCTTGGTTATTTGTGTATTTGATGCATGTTTGGGTGCTTTTGCATTAAATGATTTGAAGCATTTGGTTCTGTGGCCCTATGTTTGATGAAATTATTCAGTTCTTAGACATGAGAAAGGATTTTCAGTCAAAAAGCTTGTGAGCAATGTTCTAATTAATTTTATTTTATGGTTGATTTTGGTGTGATTTTATTTTATTGGCATAAGATTATTTTGCTTTGCTGTGACAGCCAACAGTTTGAAAAAAGCCGATGTCTCAACGAAAGGAGGGTTTTGAAAGGAGCTGGAAGAATGACAAAAAATGTTATAGAATTGAAAAATGAGCTAGATGAAAAGGATCTTTCTCACATAATGTGGTGGAAGGAGGTGCTTTGCTAGAGTTTGATGAATTTCTTTGCATTTTAAAGTTTGAAATTATATTATTCTTGATATTTTAGAGTAATATTTCTTATGGTATTTTGTTGCAGAGGATGCAAATGTGTAAAAAGCCATCCACTGTCCACCTTGTTAAAAGGCTTATATATTCCAATTTGCTAGGAGTGGATCCTAACTTGAAAAATGGGAAGTGAGTGCATATGATGCTGCTATAAACTATGAATTCCTCACTTTTCTTAGTATGCTAGCTTCATGTTTACTGCTGAAAGGAAGAACCTTGGGTTTACTATATATTTATGCACCTTTGGTCTTGGAGCTATGACGTGGGGTCATTAATTCCATAGCTATTATTGTGCTGAAAAAAAAAAAAGAACGAGAAAAAAATCGACTGGCAGACGGTTTTGCCAGATCTTGTATTCAAATTGCTATTTCTTTTTTTAAATTTAATTTTTATTAGAATTATGGCAGCTGTCTATTCCTGCTGACTAGCATCTTATAAATTACCTGTTGATCATAACTTTTTTAATGAAAATAAATTGGTCATGCACACCCGAAGATAAACTTACAAAAAAGTGAGATGGTTCCCATGGGGGTTGTGGGGGTGGACAGATTGGTTTTTCTATTTGGATGCAAGGTTGGGAGTATTCCTATACCACATATTTTGTCTTGCCTCTAGCAGCAATTCATAAATCCTGTGTTGTATGTGACTTAGTAGATAAGAGATTTAGAAAAAGATTGGCCTCCTGGAAGAAGCAATATTTGTCTAAGGGGGGAGATTAGTTCTCTTCGAGAGCTCCCTATTGAAACTTTCAATCTACTTCATGTCCCTTTTTTCAATTCCCAAAAGAGTAAGAGTTAGATTGGAAAAAATTTCAATAGATTTTTTGTGTGTTAGCCATGCAGAAGAAAGGAAAAGGCATGTTTTTTTTTGATAGGTATAGAAAGGAAAAGGCCTGTAGTGAGTTGGGGAATTGTTTGCAAAGATAAGAAATACGGTGGATTGGGAATTAGGAGGTTGAAGATCTTAAACTGGGCCTTACCAAGAAAATGTTTGTGGAGGTTTGCCAATAGGCACAATAGTATGTGGAGAATGTTTATACAAGCCAAATATGAGGAAATAGATTGGGGTTGGATCACCATAAAGGTGAGAGGGTCTTTTGGTGTAAGTTTATGGAGAACCATTAGAAGAGGATGAGATGGTTTTAGAATCAGGAAAACCATTCAAGTTGGAAAATGGTACGAGAACTAAATCCTGGTGGGACAGATGGGTGGGTGAGAGTCCTTTGAAAGTGCCTTTCCTCTTGCCTTTCAGTTTAGCCTCTGCCAAGGATGCTATAGTGGCAGATTTGTGGGCAGGGGGAAGGAATGGAGCCATTGGTTTGTGTGGTTTAGAAGGCACTTCCAAGATTGGGAAATGGATGGAGTGATTCAAAATTTTAAGCTCTTACATCCAATGAGGATGCAAGGAGTAGAGGTTGACAACTTATGATGGAAAGAAGATAGGAAATGAAACTTCTGTTTTCACTTTTTACTGTAGTTCTTTATGTGGTGGGAGTACAGAGTTGTTCTCAGATGAAGAAAATTGGACGTCCCATGCTCAAAGAAACTGTTTTATTTATTTATTTATTGAATGGGAGGCAGTGTTGGGGAAGATTCTAATAATAGATATCCTTATGAGAACAGAGTGAACGATGGTAAATAGATGTAGCCCTTGTAGAGGTGATGAAGAAACATCACATCCTAATCTGTTGTGATAGGACAAAAAAGTTGTGGAATCTTATTTTAATAATGTTTGGGTTCAAGTGGATGTTTTCTGACTTAGCCAAAAACCTTATTCTAGTGTGGAAGGCCAAGACCATGGAGAAAAAGCGAAGGAAGATTTGGCCATTTGCTCCCTTATGCTTATTTTGGTGCATGTGGAAAAAGTGTAATTGAAGAATCTTTTGTGAGGAAGAGCTTCCAGAATAGAAATTGGAGGGGATTTTTTTGAAGGTCTTGTTGAAGCGGTCTTGGGATGTGATGGGGCTAGAGATATTCACAACGTTGGATTTTAGATAGCCTTGTATGTAAATAGATTTGGTCTTTTTGCAGGGTATCTTGTTTAGTTGCTTTTCGCCTATCAAAAAAATAAAAAAGAAAAAAAGAAAAAAAGAAAAAAAGAAAAAAAGAAAAAAAGAAAAAAAAAGCCAAAAAAGGTTGTGCACACATTTATTTTTTTGATAGATAATCCCAATAACTTACATCAAAAAGGTTGTGCACACATTTATATGTGCATTTAACTGGAACATTGCAACCTTAGCATGATCCATAATGGATGATATGGAAGGGTCAGCTTGTAAAAGATAAACTAGGAGCTTCAAGGTGAGTTAAACACTTAAATGAGAATGGAAGTTTAATTGTATGATTCATGAGAGCATTGACATTATTAGCAGGTGGCTTGGAGATTGTGAAAGTAAAATGGAATAAAAGCATCTATTTACTAAACCTGAACTGGAAGTTTGACTGGATTCAAGTTGTATCATGCAGTCCATAGTTTGTTTTCCTATTGAAGAAACTTTTGCAAATTTTGGACCCATTTTTATGCAGTCTATGATTAGATTAACAATATATGAGACTCGAAAAATCTTGTATTCTAGTGGACTCAATTGCATTTGGCAGACTCAGAAAGCACAAGGGACATGACCCTAGGAACAACTCTGTCAAGAGTATCTCCCATGCTCACACTCCTAACAGGAAGAGATGATGGTAAAAGGGAGAGAGAAACACAGGAGGAGGAGGAATGGGTTAGCTGGCTCTAGTTTCTCCTATTGTTCAATAAAAAATCTGTGTAGAAAGCATTCAGTCTTGTTTATAAGGGATAGTATTAAGTCTGTATTGCATAAACTGTATTACCTTTAATCCTTTTTCTGTGATGAGGAAATATTTTGAAGTTTCTAAATAATTAAGTCAAATGTCCATGTTTTTCTACTGAACTTGCAAATAAGTTGGCCTGATTCTCAGCCCAATTGAAAAACGTTGAGGCTAAATTTCCCAAAATTTTACAATTTGATATTTGGGTTCCAAACTGAGCAGTGCAAGTTAAGTTTTTGCATTGCTTGCTCTTTTACTTGCAGGAATTCATTTACTTGCATATGCCAAAAAGCTAAAACAAACGCTGAAGTTAAGAAGCTGATCAGTTGTTTCTCATTTAATTTGATTGGTCAACTTATCCTTGCATTGGTTTCATTGACATTTTTAATATTTCTGACCCCTAAAAGAGAGCCTTATTTATTTTATTTTTTGAAAAGGGACTAGTCATTATTGTTCATTTGCTAATGTTGTGACAGTGGAAGCTTTAATGCAAAGAACGTTAGATAAAGAACACAAAGATAAAATAATCAATACAACGATACACGAGGTTTTAATGTAGTTTGGCCAAATATGCCTATATTCACGGATGAAACAAAATCTTTTTACCATACTATAAAGAATATTATAGGGGACAAAACCGAATACAACTATTGGGTTCTTGAAACATCCCATGTTTCCCCACTCCTTGTATCTACACCCTAAACCACGAGCTTCCTTGCTCCACCGGGTATCTCCCGTTCTTCCTCACATCTTTATCCACCTTGTATGATACCTACAAACTCATCTCCATCTCATGACTTAGAGAATATTTATAGAGATATTCCTAACAACTTTTCTTATTTAATACTTATAAAAAAAAAAAAAAAATTTCTTATTTAATAAGGAAATCTAATATTATGATAATATATTAACTTAGGAAATATTTTATACAATATCCTTTACAAAAACAAGTTTTTAGTAATTAGGAATTTGAGACACTTTCCAGCAACTAAAACGAAAGAGGCAACATGTGTTTAGAAATGGTGCCATGGAGCTCTTTCCTTTGATTTGTTTGTAATTTTCAGTTTTTTTTATTTCACAATTATATATAAAGAAATTGCACTTCCTCATAAAGTTCTCAAAATGTGTTCTTTGTATGGTACAACATCCATCCATTTTCTAAGCAATTCATCTAGTATTTGCTGAATTGCAAAATCTATGAATTCCTGGTATTTCTTTTATTCCTTGATAAATATTCTTGTTTTCTATTTAAATACCTCTCTTAAGGCACTCATTGAGATTTTCATTCTTTTAATATGATTAATTCATCAAATGAATTGTGTTCAATGTAGTCTAAAAGAAGGAACATTAAACTGGGAGATGTTGCAGTTCAAGTCAAAGTTTCCTCGTGAAGTTTTACTCTGCAGAGTAGGTTAACCTTGTTTTCTTCACTCCAATCACTGCTTTGCAGTTGTTTATATTTAGTCATCCGTCCTGCAGAATAATGAATCAATATTGCCTCACTGAAAATTTTCTAATCTTGCTTATATATCCACTTACAGTTGGTGAATAATTGGTGCAATGAGGTTTCCTTTCTTTTTCAGGTAGGGGATTTTTATGAAGCCATCGGAATTGATGCTTGTATTCTTGTTGAATATGCTGGTTTGAATCCTTTCGGTGGTTTGCGCTCAGACAGTATACCAAGAGCTGGCTGCCCAGTTGTGGTATTGGATTATCTTCTTTGTTTGTTTTGATGGATTGATCTGTATTCTAATAATTTTGTGCATCATTAAAAAAAAAAAATTTGAACTTCTCAAGGTTTTTTTCCCAAGTTTCATCTAGGATTACAACTTGGTTGGTGTGAACCAAAGCCAATTGGACTTTTGGGTGCAAGGGTGGAGTGAGGAATTTAATCTAGAGGCAACATTCTGTTGTTTTAACCCCCCCCCCCCCCCCCCCCCCCCCCCCCCCCCCCCCCCCCCCAACCGAAAAAAAAAAAAAAAAAAAAAATTTAGTGAAAAATAGAAGACCAAAAATTTTGATTCGTAATACTTTATTACAACTTTAGTCCAAGTTGGCTTGAGATTCTTTGTTGATTTATTGTCTAACCACTTAATTTTTTGGGCAAATTGGTAGCTTAACATGGTATTAAATGTGCATTAGCAATTAGTCACTTCTTATCCCATTACTTGTAGCTCCTAATGCTGGGTGGGGAGCCTTTTAACCTTGCTCTTCCTCTAGTTGAATAAGGAAAAGTGCTTCGTATCCTAAAATATTTGGTCTTTTGTTTGTTGGCTGAACTTTCTCTTTTCTTGAGATTGGAACATTGACTACTTCTCTCTCTTTGCTTTTGTGCCTGTGTGTATGCATGTGTTTTTGGAATACTTTAATTGCTAAACTCTTTTAGTAATTATTATGTCTATTATCTCACTCCAGGGCCCAGGTCCTAGGTCCCCTATGGGTCTATTCCTCCAAGTTTGAGGCAAGGATAAAAATTATCGGTTTTGATGGATATATTGGCAAATTGATGTTATAGATATATCATAATATATTGGGAAACATCGGTGGATATTTTGATAAAATATCAGTAAGGTTAAAATTGATCAAAACTCATGCAAATGTTGGGAAAAACACTAAAATAATGATATAAGAAGTAATAATGGACATTTTAAAATTGTTTTGTTGAAGAAATTGATATATATATATATATATATAATGTTGGGAAAAACACTAAAATAATGATATAAGAAGTCATAATGGACATTTTAAAATTGTTTTGTTGAAGAAATTGATATATATATATATATATATATATATATATATATATATATGATATAGTTTGTCATATTTGACAATAAGAAATACGAAATTTGCAAGTGTACATTCATTCTTAAACTACATTAAATATTATTGATATTTGATTATATTATGTCTAACTTTAAAATATATTTAATACTAAAATTTTGATCTATTTAATTTAACTGTATTCAACGATATAAAATAAATGATGATATATGTATAATTTTTTTTTAAATTTATATTTTTTATATTAAATTAATATATAATGATATAAAAAAAGATCTATTAAAAAAATTATTATGATAACTTTTATATTTTTGGTAATCAATTAAATGAAATTTAAAAATAAAATAATTAGAATTAATTTATTTATTAAAATATTCTTTTAATATTTTATTTTCATGATAAACTCTAATATATATAGGTTATGTGCTCTCATATTGTTGAGGGCTATTTAGGCTTATGGTCGCTTAGGGTTCAATGTAAATATTGGGAATTTCTCGAAAAATCAGAAAAAAAAACCGATATGTCCTTAAATATAGCTAAGAAATCTAAAAAGCGACTGAAAAATCGGTGGATCGACTTTTCTCCACCATTTATCGCTTTAGTGGCAATCGAAACTCGGAATTTTGACGAAATATCGCCGATATTTTGTGATTTTTTCATCCTTGGTTTGAAGCGTGTTTATCCCACTATAGGATCTTGGGAAAGCTTTGGTTCCCTAGCCATCCACTACTGCTTTGTCCCCCCTATTCCATCCCTTTCCCTTGACAGGCTTTGCCTTTGTGTTGGGGACTTTCACTTTATTTCAATTAGCTGACTATGAGGTATAATAAATATATTAATAGCTTCAATCACTCAACTCCTTTCTTAAGAAGTTTTGGATTCAAATCTCACCACTTATTTATTTATGAGTACAAATTGGATTCTAGTGCTTATTTCCTTTATTTATTGAGTCTATGTGCAAGTCAGAGAAAGTTGGTTACATGAGAAAAGGTTGCATGTGAGACGTGGTGTGAGGGCTTTAGTATGGGTCAGCTATTGAGTGCATGTGCGAGTTGCATGTGAGATGGGCATTGGAGTTTTGGTCCAAATTGTTTATTGAGCTTGCGTACAAGCAAGTGAGGTTGTCTATGAGGTGGGGTGTTAGGGCTTTAGGTGTAGTCATAATGAAATATGTTATTAGGTATCTATTGATCTTGCATTCAATTGCACTAATTGATTTTAAGAACAAAGTATATTGACTAGTAAATTTTGTGGGGGATTAAAAAATGTAACAAAGTTGTCATGCCCCAAAGTTCTAAATCATGGTTCGACCTATACTTAATGTCCAACTCATCATTCCAAACTTCAGAGTGTGATTAAGAAGAAATATTAGTGTTTATGTTAATTAGACTCCAATCTATCCCACATATTCGTGTAGACTTCCTACCCCACCTAGAGGGCATTTAAAGTCACAATTGAAACCTTAATCACGTCCATTACACAAATTATGACTCGACTTGGAGAGGGTAAAAGATTTGAGATCTAGTCCTAGTGAAAATAGACCTATCTTAGCACTAGGAAAATTTGTGTATCGTTATGACCTTAGTAAAAATTTAAAGAACAACAATAATTGGTTAGACATTTCATACCTCTTTTTTTTTTTTTTGTAATGATAAGTAAAGAAGAGTATATATTATATTAAAAAGAGGCGTCAAAATAGCGACCCATGATATATAAGATAAATACAACCACCCCACACAACTTAAACAAAAAATAGTTGCCAAAATGGAGGTATAAAAAACATCCCCATCCTCAACGAGAGCCTAACCAATCAATGAAACCAATTAGCCTTGAAGGATCGTCCTTTACAAACATGAAATAAATGGGCAACTTAGACAAAGTGCTTCGTATTGAGATGATTCTCCTTCCTTTAGAAATGTACCATCTCTTCCACATAGCCAGTCTTTTGTGAAACCTCACTTCTACTCCCAAGTTGCCACAGACTTAAAAGGTGCACCTAATGACATTCCCATGTAAGTGGGAGAAAGGTTTCTGACCTTACAACCAAGCTCTGAAGCTAGATCCTCTACATAAATAAGAGTGAATTTCATACTTCTTTTTATATAAGAGTATTTACCCTAAGTATTGACAGGTAGGTTTCTTAAGTATGATGGAGATATATTTCTTTTTTCCTTTTTCTTTTTCTTTGAAAAACATAATGAGATGTGTTGAGCTGTAAATAAAATAGGAGAATTATTTTCTTATTATGTTAGTTTCTTATTTCTGTAAATAGATAGTTTTATTAGTTTCTTATTTCTATAAATAGATAGTTTAATTAGTTTCCTATTTCTGTAAATAGATAGTTTTATGATTTAAGAATAAGTTAGTTTAGGAATAAGTTAGTTTCCTATTATGTCTTTTGTTTCCTATTTCTTCTCTTGTAATCTCTTATATAAACTGTGTATAGTCAATCTAATAGACAGAACTTATTATTTTTCATCCCATATTTCGTGTCATGGTATCAGAACTGTAAGTTTTTAAGACCTGGGCATTATTTTGGCCTTCATAGTTGGATTTTTTTTTATTCATGTGTTCTTTTACCAGCCTTCATTGCTGTTGGTTTTTTTGTTTTGCGATCTACCTTAATTCCAAGAGATCAGGTTTTTTTCGTGGAAGATGTCGGAAAATTCAGATACACCTTCACTCTCTTTTTGCATAAATGCCTCACACAGGGTTTATGATGATTATTGGATAATAGACTCCGGTGTCACAGACCATATGACCTCCAAATCTCAACTTTTCCATACCTATACCCCAAGCCCAAGTAACAAGAAAATTGCAGTGGCCAATGGCTCTTTAGCTACCGTTGTAGGTTTCGGAGACATGTACATCACCACACCTACCCTTATTCTTAAAAATGTCCTCCATGTACCAAAATTGTCGGCCAACCTTGTTTCCATTCAAAAGCTTACCCATGATCTTAAATGTTATGTTATTTTTTTCCCTTCTTATTGTGTTCTTTAGGAACAAGGCTTGGGGAGGAGGATTGGACTTGCTAAGGAAATGAACGGTCTTTACCACCTTGAATCATCTTAGAAAACTAGTAATAATTTGTCGTTGTCTTTTCTCAGTTCCTCAAATAAAGATATCATTTTGTTGTATCACCTGCGTCTAGGTTATCCATCTTTTAGGGTTTTAAAGGTCATGTTTCCTCATTTGTTCCAAGGATTAGATATTTCTGAGTTTCATTGCGAAACTTGTGAATTGACAAAACATACTCGTGTATTTTTTCCTATTAGTAATAAAAGAAGTTCTCATCCTTTTCATTTGATTCATAGTGGCATATGGGGTCCTTCGACTATACCTAATGTTTCTGGGGCTTGTTGGTTTGTATCTTTAATTGATGATTGCACTTGGGTTACATGAATCTTTCTTCTTAAACAAAAATCTGATGTTAGCATTGTTATACCTAATTTCCACTTAATGGTTCAAAACCAATTTGGGGTTAAAATAAAAAGTTTTAGGACAGACAATGCTAGAGATTACTTCAACCAGACTTTGTCACCCTATTTTCAATCACAGGGCATTCTCCATGACTCATTATGTGTTAACACACCCTAACAAAATGGGGTAGCCGAGAGGAAAAATAGGCATTTACTCAACACAACCCGAGCCTTACTCTTTCAAGGGAATGTTCCTAAGTCCTTTTGGGGGGAAGCTGTTCTTACTGCCACATACATGATAAATAGAATTCCCTCACAAGTGTTAGACAACAAAAGCCCTGTAGAGATACTTAAGAGTTTCTATCCACACTTTAGAACCTCAAATGGGCTCACTCCTAGGGTATTTGGGTGCACTGCATTTGTTTATGTCCACAGCCAACATAGAGACAAGCTAAACCCTCGAGCCATAAAACGTGTGTTCTTTGGTTACTCATCCACTCAAAAAGGATACAAGTGTTACAATCCCTCAGCCAGAAAATTTTACATCTCTGCAGATGTCACCTTCACAGAAAATAAAACTTTTTTCCCCAAGTCCTCTCTTCAGGGGGAGATTTCAATGATGGAAGATAGTCCTTATGAGTCCTTTGAATCTCTTGACCTTCCTCATGTCTCAACCCATGGTGATGAAGATCCTAAGTCATCCGAGTCAATCACACCTAAGTCACCCAATTTTACCACTGAACCCGTGTCAACCTCTATTCCAGCCAGTGTCACTCGCAATTTTCCACAGATTCCTAAGGTGTATTCAAGGGAAAAGGCCATTTTAGAACAAAAGCAGGTCCAAGAATCCAACTCAAACCCTGGGAATGAAATCACGGTAAGATCTGACCCACCTTTACATACACAACCTGGTGAAACTTCCACTGATTCAACAGACAACCTAGACCTAGACCTTCCCATTGCTGTCAGAAAAGGCACCAGAGAATGCACTAACTGACCACTCTATCCGACCACTCTATCCACTATCACACTATGTATCTCTTAAGCATCTATCACCAGCCCACAAGAATTTTATTGTGAGTTTAAACACCACTATCATCCCTAACACTATTTCTGAGACATTGACAAAAAGAGAATGGAAGGATGCTATGAGAGAGGAGATGAGTGTATTAGAAAAGAATAAAGCATGGAAGATTGTTGAAAGACCGAAAGAGAAAAACATTGTTGATTGCAAGTGGATTTTCACACTGAAATATAAGGTTGATGGATCTCTTGAGAGACATAAAGCAAGATTGGTAGCCAAAGGGTACACTCAAACTTATGGAGTTGATTATTAGGAGCCTTTTGCTCCAGTTGCAAAAATGAATGCTATAAGAATCCTGCTGTCACTGGCTGCCCACTACAATTGGCAACTCCTACAGTATGATGTTAAAAATGCATTTCTTCATGGTGATTTAGATGAAGATATTTACATGAACATCCCACCTGAATTTGAGGGAAACACAGGCAACAAGGTGTGCAAGTTGAAAAAGGCCCTTTACGGGCTAAAACAATCTCTTAGGGCTTGGTTTGGGAGATTTGCAAAAGTTATGAAAGAGTCTGGGTACAAACAAAGCCAAGGTGACCACACTTTCTTCATTAAGCACTCGGCTGCAGGGGGAGTAACTGCTCTTCTAGTCTATGTTGACGACATCATAGTGATTGGAAATGATGAGAGAGAAAAGCATAAATTGAAGCAGAGATTAGCAACAGAGTTTGAGATAAAGGAATTAGGGAAACTGAAGTACTTCCTCGGTATTGAGGTGACATATTCCACACAAGGGATCCTCATCTCTCAACAAAAGTATGTGACTGATTTATTGGCAGAAATAGGGAAGATTGGGTGTAAACCAGTCTCTACCCTAATGGATCCAAACCACAAGTTGGGAGAAGTTAAAGAAGAACCAGTGGTGGATAAAAGAATGTACCAGAGGCTGGTTGGTAGACTCATATACCTTGCTCATACTCGGCCAGACATCGGCTACTCAGTGAGCGTGATCAGTCAATTCATGCATGATTCAAAAGAACCTCATCTTCAAGCTGCTTACAGGGTGCTACATTACTTGAAAGGCAACCCCGGGAAAGGAATTTTGTTCAAGAAGAACAATACTCTTGCTCTAGAAGCATACACCGACATTGACTATGCAGGTTCCTTAGTGGATCGAAGATCAACTAGAGGGTATTGTACTTTTCTTGGAGGTAATTTGATAACATGGAGAAGTGAAAAGCAGAATGTGATAGCAAGGTCGTCTGTAGAATCAGAGTTTAGGGCCATTGCTCATGGGTTGTGTGAACTACTTTTGCTGAAAATTATTCTAGATGATTTGAGAATCAAGTGGGATGGTCCTATGAATCTCTATTGTGACAACAAGTCAGCTATCAATATTGCTCATAACCCTATACAACACGATAGGACAAAACATATTGATATTAATAGGCATTTCATCAAAGAAAAATTGGAGGAAGGAGTAGTGTGTATGTTCTATGTTCCATCAAAACATCAATTAGTTGATATCCTAACAAAAGAGCTGAACAGTTCAATGTTTCACGATTTTGTATTCAAGGTGGGAATGAAAGACATCTATTCCTCAACTTGAGGGGCAGTGTTGAACTGTAAATAGAATAGGAGAATTATTTTCCTATTATGTTAGTTTCCTATTTCTGTAAATAGATAGTTTTATTAGTTTCCTATTTCTGTAAATAGATAGTTTTATGATTTAAGAATAAGTTAGTATAGGAATGAGTTAGTTTCCTATCATGTCTTTTGTTTCCTATTTCTTCTCTTGTAATCTCCTATATAAACTGTGTATAGTCAATCTAATAGACAGAACTTATTATTTTTCATCCCATATTTCGTGTCAAGATGTATGATGGAGATATGTTTTTTGAGTGAGATTCATCAAAATTACTGAAGATTAAATAATTTATATTTTTTTTGTTACAAATAAGTAAAAATTTACCAACTAAAATAAAGCTTGGTGATAAAGTCTTGCAATCCTACATCTCCTGGGCAGTTTCATCAAATCCAATCTATTGGTCAGGTTTCCCTGGTTAGGTCAGTCAAGAGAGGATGGATGTTTTGAGATTGAAAATTATTCATCATACGCATCTCTCTGAAAAGGTTCGTTGAAGCTGAGGTGCAAGGAGTGACGTTAATTTCACAGCTTCAGAAATTTGGAGACCCTCAGCCTGGTTTTCTTCATCTTGCCACCAATGTAGGAAAACGTCCTGATATTGATGAGTTGATGTGTCATAATGTATCTTGAACAACAGGGGTTGCATGTGTAAATCAAATAAGGAGTCAGAAAATCGCCTCTGAATCCACTGTCTAGTAGCCTTAAAAATCTGGGTGATGTTCTTTTCATTGTCTATAGTCCTTCAGTTGTTCCCCAGGATACCAAGAAAGGTGCTTTCTAGTTGGCATGGCAAGTTCATCTAGTGGAATAGAAAAGCAATGGAGAGTGGCCCTTTTTCCTCTGGGTTGATGCCTATGGAAAGAGTGCAATGAGAGAATTTTTGAGGGAATTATAATTTCAGGACAAAAAAAACTATAAAAGAAGTTGTGTTGCATTTATCATCTATTTGAACCAAAGAGAAAGTGGAGGATAGGAGGCACTATTTTATGGACTTCATTGATTGCTGGGGTTCTTTGCCAAATTTCATTTTAATGGGGTCGGACATTCTGTCTACTTGGATAACTGAAGTCACAAGGTAAACGGATCTGAGTTGAGCTCAAGTTGGTTGCCTTGAGTAGAGTTGAGTCTCAGGAAAATGTTTGATTCTTTGAATTATCTTTATTGACCCTCTAGGCTTACCTAACTTGTCATAGTTGTATCCCTAGTTTCAATAGAAAAGACACTATCAAGATTGACATCCCTCTAAGTCAAGCCTGTATGCCATTTTCATTTCTGGTATTGATCTTGCATGTCTATGATTTTCTTGTAAGGGATTTCTGGTCCAGTTTGAAGGTTGAGAGAATGGTTCATCTTGAGGGTTGGATAAAGTATGATGCAATAAGAGATTATAGGTTTGTTTTTTCTATTTTTTGAGGGATGTGTTGTCTTCCTTCTTTAGGGCCTTTTGCATACCCCTGTGTTCATAGGGCACAGCCCCCTTTTGTTAGGTGCTTTTTATATGAATTTCTGTTTTCCCATATAAAAAAAAGTAAAAATAAAAAAAAGGAGTGTGATGTAATAAGAAGGATTTTAAGAAAAATATGTATTTTCTTTATGTTGTTGCCTCCATAGTTGCGAGGGTAGTTTTTGTAATTATCTCTTCTTTTTGTAAATATAAATTGCTAAAATTAGAGGGGGCTCTTTCCTGCATTCTTTTTTATTCTTCCTTTTTCTTCTCTTCTTCCCTCCTTTTCTGTTCTTTGATTTGTTCTTCCTCTACGCATATGCACAGTTATTTTATCCTTGATAGGAAACAGAATGAGATTGTTCAGAAAAAAAAACACAATATTTTTTTTTGTCCACAGCATTGGTGCACAGTGGTTTCCTTCATTTTCTTTCCCATTTTTATTTTTTTATCCATTCTTTCTGAAATGACCCTTCTCATTAGTTGGTTAACAGTAAGAATCTTTTCTCATATGGTTTCCCATAACAATGGCTCACCTTGGGCAGAGTATTGAACCCCCACACCACTGCTGACAGAAAAAGGAGAAAAAGCCCTCACAGAAAGCAATGAATGAAAAGATTCACCAAGTAACAACTTGTACTCAACACTTTACCCTCCTAGCCATTCCCCCAATCAGGACGAAATAGAGTTAAAGAAGCAAACCAAGAAACATCCCTTTTTCAAAGCTTTCCACATCTACAAATCCTTCAATCAGGGCAAAATACAGTAAGAGATGCAAGCCAAGAAACATTACACTAACTCAAGCTCCCAGGCATCAAATAATCATGTATCATGTGCATTCAATTTATTCTCTTCAACAGAAAATACCTTGTTGTGTTCTGATTAAATCCTTCTTTTGTCCAGAATCTACGACAAACTTTGGATGACCTGACACGTAGCGGGTATTCAGTTGTGAGTATAATGATTAAAATCTTGCTTGTGTAGTACACAACTTCATTTTATCATCTTGCATTGTAAAGTTAAGAATGAAGTTGAAAACAGAATCATATTTCACTAATGAAATCCATTTCTATCTGATGACACTCACTGCCATTGAGTTGAGAATTGCTTCTAGTTATTATCCATTTATCATTGCTTAGAAAATGGTGTTATGTACAATTTTTTTTTTTTTTGTTGGGGGGGCTAAATCTGGTATTTCTTTGTTTGACTTGTTCATTGTAATGGTTGCATGTTTTGGTTTTTGTAGTGCATAGTGGAGGAAGTTCAGGGTCCAACTCAAGCTCGTTCTCGTAAAGGTCGTTTTATCTCTGGGTAATCACATACATGTTAATAATGCTATTAATATGCTTGTTCTTTCTGTGCTTTTACCTATAAAAAAAAAATTAATTTGCCTTTTTTATTTTCATTTTGTTATCCATTTTAAGACACAACAAATGAACTGATATGATTTTTTTTTTTTTTTTTTGATAAGCAAACAGAGAATCTATTGAAAGAGTGCCAATAAAAGGGGGCACACCCTAAGTATACAAGAAGTATACACAAAAAACAAAACAAAGAATACGAATAGGTATCTACAAAAAATCAGCATCAAAACCAAACTATTCATAGCTAAGGCTATCGTGAAAGCCAACAATGAGAAATTTCCCATATTTAATGAAGCTTTGGACTGATCAAAGAGGGAATTAATGAAACTTTCCTTTAACCTCTGGTCTGCAAGTTCTTCTCCATTAAAGATTCTGTGATTGCGCTCTTTCCAAATGCACCAAAACAAGCAAATGGGTGCCATTTGCCAAACATGGTGACTCTTCTTATCCAGTCCCTTGAACTTCCACTTAAGAGGCAAATTCCTCTCTGTTGCTGGAAACACCCAATTTTGACCAAAAATTGATACAAGGAACGTCCATAACAACTGTCTTTGCATAGGGAATCAAAATGTGATCGATTAACTCTTCACTTTCTTTTCACAGACTGCATCTATTAACATTGTCCACCCCCACTTCATTAAAAAGCCTAGAGTTGAGTTTTTCCCCCAAGCAACTTCCCAATTGAAAAAAATGGGATCTCATGGGAGCTCGAGAACCTTAAATTTCATCAGCTGGAAAGTCCACTCTAGAATCAGCAAACATAGAACTATAGAACAACTTTACACTAAAGACTTCCTTCCTTTCCTCCTCAGACAAAGAAATTTTCCCCTTCATCTGACAATTTCACCATATAAATAAGCTATAGAAATTGGGACACTCCATCTGATTCCCAATCTTGGAAGGGTCTTTTGAAATGTACTAGCCACTGGCCTTCACCACCTCTTCCTTTCCACATGTTAGCAACATTAGCATTCTTGTGAGAAGCTAAACTGAACAATCAAGGAAAGGCTTCCTTCAGGCAGATCTCCCTCCCATCCCACCAAAATTTGTATACCATTTTTAACCCAATGAGTTATCCTGTGACTGAAAGCCCCCCACCCTTTTCTTATGTCTCTCCAAGGACACGTGCCAACAGTCTCTCTCACCTTACAAGTGTTCCACCCCCTGATCATTTCCCCAAATTTTCCTTGGATGATCTTCCTCCAGACCAGTGAACTGATATGGATGATATACATGTAGTTTATTCTGCTTTAATTCAAGCAAATTTCTGTTGGGTGAGATGGTAGTTGCTTTTAATTACTTCTTTATTGACCAGAAAGTATGCAGATATATTTATCTACATGAAATGTTGTTAGATGAAACCAACAAACTAGATGTTAATCCCCGTATTTATTTCTTTTAAACAATGACTGATAGATGCTTAAAAACCAAAAGGGAGAAGAGAAAAAGAATGATTTGATTAACGCTGAAACTAAGAAATTATTATAGATCATTACTGTGATTGACCTCCTTTGGTCACATTCTGAGAAGAAAAAGAAAATAGAACCAGTCACGTGATTAGATGCTCCCAAGGGGTCCAGATGAAAGTGAAGACTGCATTCTATGGAGTTCCAATGTATCTGACTGGGAAAAGGTGGATTACAAGTGGCAGTGGGTGACTGCATATGATTATGAGATTTACTGTGCTGTTGTGGAAAGTCAAGAATCTGAAGAAATAGATGTAGAAGTAGTAGCTGAATGCTAGTAAAGTTGTACATTCAAAGAAAATAGCTTAAAACAACTTTGAAAACATCATCATAATTACCAGAAAAATCAGTAGATCCAACCCTACACATTTCTCCATAAGATGATAATGCCAACATGACATCATCATGATGTCAAGTGATGTGAATGTGTGTGTTTTGGTTTGCAAAATTTACGGTAAATGTTAGGATCATGCTTTGGTGCCAATTTGAACCTATAAACATGTGATTCTAGGGTTTGAAAGGAGGAAAAAGAGAAGAAAGGAAAGATGGAATAAGCTTAGATTTTTGTCTTATTGACTTTCCTATATCTTTTCACCAATTTTTATTATTGAGTCTAAAAGGGGGAAGATTACAAACTCTTGCATAGCAATTTTTAAAATAACACATTAGAATTTCAAAGCACAACATGTAGGAATATATTCTTCCCCTTCCATGCTCAACAATAAATTCTTCTCCCCTCCCCTTTATACTATAGACTTCATGAACAAGTTGCTCATTGCATACTTCAAATGAAGATTGTCATGACTTTTTTTTTTTTTGGGTGCATATTTTTGCATTATTGAAAGGCAATTTTGGAATATTGGGAGCATAGAAATTAAAGCATACATGTAGAATATATATTTAATTTAATTATTAACTTTTTGTTTCTAATTTTCTTATTCTGAGAAAGCTTGACACTCATATCTTGCTCTAACTTGTTCTTTTTGAGTATTCAGGCATGCGCATCCAGGTAGTCCTTATGTATTTGGACTTGTTGGGGTTGATCATGATCTTGATTTTCCAGAACCAATGCCTGTAGTTGGTATGAATAAAATACATGGCCTACATTATACAGTTGGTTTTAGTGGAAATTATGCACCAAAATTTATCTTTACTACTTTGTTGAGTTTTGTTGCATGCTTATGTGCATCAATTTGCTGCCTTGACCTGTCTTTTATTTGCTGTCTCCCTGTTTGTTATTAGCTGTGTCATGTTATTTACTGTTCTGAAAGTTCTTACATACCATCTGCATGTTTGTTAGCCTGCACCATTGGACCAGGGCTTTGTTGAGAGATTTTTATACCGGATGAAGTGGTTGTTAGAATCAAATGAAATAATATATTTCTAAAAAGTATTATCTGCTCAAAGAAGTTAAAGAAACCACAATTACCAAATGATATCTGCTTGACAAAGTTGTAGAAACCAGAATGACTACTGCAGCCAGGATATAATTTAGGGTGCATTTATTTCCATAGTGAATCCAGTGTGATTATCTACAAATTCAGCCTTATGTGATATTAGCTACAAAAATGGTTTTTCATGATCTAGCTCTATTCATGTCCATATCCTCTGTTGAGTCAAAGGACTTAATGTATTGTCTTATTTTTGTCCTTCTGCTCATCTGCTGTAGCTTAAACATTTATCAAATGACTCCGTTTTGGACTGATCCATCCTACCTCATGGTTTTTTGTTTGAGCTGAGTTGTATTCGTCTAGCTTTAGAGTCAAGATGTGCGTCATACATTGCCACCTTGTCTGAAGCTTGGCTATTTGTGGCCATTTTTCTGTTACTTCCTAGCTACTGCATCTAAAGATTCTTTCTTGTCTTTTCACGGTAATGGGGAACAATTGGATTTTTCGAAAAATTTCACCTCCCATCCAATAGAAACAGCTAAATGTGAAGTAGATACTTCCCTTTGTTCCTTCATTGGACCTATATAGTATTGGTGATCCTATCTGAAATAAGGATAGGCTCTACTATGTTGCCCATATCCTATCCATTTAAATGCAGGTTACTGCACCCAAGCAATAAATCACCTGGTTCCTAGATTTCCTTGATATTGAACAAGAATCAGGGAAAACCCAGACCTGGATGGCAATATTTAACACTGAAGATTCCTCTCTTCTTGCAACCTTATGCTTGCTATAATTCAGTTGCTCAAATTAATTTAAACAGCTTTATATCTTCATAAAAACATATGCGGTGATAGCTCTTTCCTTATTGCTATTATAATTATTGGTAGGAGAGCAATATTGAACCACTGAAGATCCCTCCCTTCTTGCAATCTTTAAACCTGCTATAAATCAGTTCCTCAAATTAACTTAAAACAACGTTATGTCTCCATGAAACCATATGTAGTGATAGCTGTTTCCTTTTTATTAACTACAAATTTTTAACTCAAAACAATATTATTATTATTATTATTTATCAGAAACAATACAATTCATTTCAATGAATAAGTATGCTGTTTGTGAACCTGCTGGGAAAAGTAATTTAAATCTGATTATCTGCTGTTTCAAATATTTTATGCATTAATTTTTTTATTTAGATAAATTTTATTTGTTTCATAGTTGTACAATCTATTTTTTTTTTCTAATGTTTCATTCTAATTTGACTAATTTGATAAAAGTTAAATTTATTGTTGTACTTATAGGAATTTCTCGTTCTGCGAAGGGTTATTCTATAATTTTAGTCCTAGAGACTATGAAGACGTTTTCAGTAGAGGATGGTCTGACAGAAGAGGCTTTAGTTACCAAGCTTCGCACTTGTCATTACCATCATTTATTCCTGCATGCATCTCTGAGACGCAACTCCTCAGGTTTGTACGTGGTTCCTTCTTTTATTTTATGTACTATATGACATGTTTTGGGAACAAGGTAACGTATCTTATGACATTTTAGTGCTATAAGTTTGTTTTACATGACTCGCTAACAATTCTTCCTGTGAATATTCTATATGAACTATTTTTAGTCTCTTTTCTTAGTTTTATACGACATTACCTCTTAAATAGACCTAATATTTATGTAGCTCTTTATCTTTTTCCCATCTTCTTCCTTGCCATCATATATGAACAAATTCTCTATAACCTGATGGATTTTTTTTTTTGATAGACCATAACCTGATTGTGGACCTGCATTTTTCACGTGCGCCCCCCACTCGATCGGCGAGACTCGCTTTTATTAGTGAAAAATTAGTTTTGGAAGAGTTGGAGTCGCCACTTATTTTATTTTATTTTAAAAGGGAAAATAAAACAAGAAAGAAAAACCCTAAAGAAGTGACTCCATGGTTTTTGGAAAAGCGTGTATTTGAAAAACCTGAGTCTAGGTCCGAGGATTAGGTTACCTATTGGGAAGGTACCTGTAAAAGGTAGCACCCCTCTAAGCCCTATAAAGGTCCCTACTGATTAAGTTGAGGGAAATATGACAATTAATTGGTTGATTATAGATACCTAGGTAGACTAGGTGATTTGAAAAATAGCATGCCTAACAAGAAAACCGATCACAAATCATAGTGCGTACCTGGATTGCTTGTTGAGTGTTATCACAAAAACATCTAAGTTAATTCAAATAGTATATCATCTAGCATGTACTTTATCAGAAATAATCGAATAATGAAACAAATATCAAGACACCCAAGCACTATTAAACATAGACGGGGTTCACTGTGACAAGCATATTCATAGAATTTAGAAGGTAGGTGATAGGGGGCGTACCTGGATAGCATAGGTAATTTGTAATGTGCTTCCACAAGACATGAGGGGCTAGATTATAGATAATAAAATAAAAAAATCCTAGCATGCTTATTATCTAATTAGCATAGCAAGAATGATCAAAATATATGAAATAATCAATTATCACATAGATCTTGTATATAATTCTTAAAAAAAATAGATAGATATGACTACAAAAAGTAGCAAAGGTGGTAGCAAAGATGAGTTTTGAAAAAAATGATTTTTATGTAGGGGTTTCACCAATTCCCCAATTGGTATACACAAAACAAGCCTAAAATTATCCTATTTGTTTGGGACCACAAGCTTGGATTCGTGTCTTACTCAAAACCATAGTTTTTTTTTTTTTTTTTATTGACAACTGAGAAAGATGCGAATCGATCAAAACATGGTTGCATATTATTTAAGAAAACAAGATTTTGATTCCTGTTAATCTAAATGTATTTTATTTTTTTTATAAATGGATTTTCAAAGGGATCTTTTGAGAAAAGTGTTTTGTTTTAAAATAAAAGAAATTAATTTGAAAACAACAGAACCTAAGAAACAAAATACCAAGCAAAACAAATGGAAACAAAATAAAATTTTTTTAGTAATCAAAAAATGATAAAGGTGAGGGTAGAGGCCAATCTTCATGATTTTCCAATGGCCTCTGGAAAGTGAATTTGATAAGAGACTACCAAAACAATAAATTATTAAAACTTAGATCAAATAAGCTAATGAGATATCCACCAAAAATTAATGACTAAGATTCAAGGAACACATCAATTGAGAATAACAATCAAGAACTTACATAAGATCAATTAAACACACAAACACATTTAGACTAAAAAAATTGAACTAAATCGGAATTAAAAAACATGAACTTTATCTAACCTGATTATTTAAACTAATGAATTAAAATTACTAACACACTTGAACTAAGAAAAGGGTTAAAACTAAACTAATTTGGAATTAAAAAAAAGCATAAACTTTATCTTATAGGATCAATTAAACTAATTACCTAAAACTTCGAAAAACACACGAATTGAAATTGGACCAAATTAAATCAGGGCAAACTAAAAACATGAATTCTCAAACATAGAATCAATTTTATTAATGAACTAATATTATAAAATACCTAAACTAATTAGATGAGTGAAACTAAATCAAAGTAAACTAAAAGCATGACTTTCATATATATAATCAATTTCATTAATGAATTAAAACTACAAAAGTATTTAAACCAAATAGATGAATTAAATTTAATCAAAGTAGACTAAAAACATGATTTTTTTCACATAAAGTTGATTTAACAAAAAAAAAAAAAAATTAGAAACTCACAAACACATCTAAACTAAAAGAAAAATCAACACTAAACTAGACCGGAATGAGAAATAAAAACTTTATCATGTAGAATTAATTAAACTAATTATAAAAACATCTAAACTAACGAAAAAAATTAAAATTAAACTAAAATAAAATTTTTAAAAAGAACTTACCTTCAAGAATGCATGTTGCTGAATATGTTGTAGGAAGACCCCTCTTGGATGCGTGCCGTTCTTTTTGAGTGTGGTGTCTCAATTCACAAGGGTTCGTGTGTGTTTCTCAATCTATGCGTGGTGCCTCCACTCTCAAAATGGCTGTGGAGGAAATCCCTCCAAAAGTGTTGTAAGTAGTATTCTCTCCCCTAAAGTGGCAGCCTTAGAGAATCCCCACTGTACGTTTGTGTTCCAAAAATTTTGAGTGGTTGGAAGAAGGCGGCTGTCTCTTTCATCAAACTCATAGTACCATGGAGATTAATAAAAATCTCTTTTCCTCCTTTTGGATGGCTACGCCCTCTCTCCTATAGTGCATGTGCAGATCCAAGGATGCAGCCCGTGAAGGTCTCCCTTGTGGACTGCTTCTTCATGTGGATGGCGGCCACTCCCTTAAAATTTCTGGACTGTGCATGTTAGAGAAACTCCCGTGGTACATGTAGACTTTTGTTTCTCTCTAAGTGGGTTGGGTATCCTCCTCTTTTGAAGACGAAGTGGCAGCCTCCTTTTTACTCTGCACTGAAGCCTTCTAACGTGATCAGGTAGTTGAAGGTATCTGGGCCTTTCTGGACTAGCGGAGTGGAGACGGTGCAGGTGCCGGAGACGATGCCTGATCTGCCAAAATTTATCCGGCTGGAGATGCTGGAATTGGTGAAAACAGGCAGCAAATAGTATGAAAAACTTTCGTTTATGTTGGATTTCAACTGAGAAATCATTGACAACTCCCCGACTGCAAGGCCTACTATCCCAAAGCCGTGCTCATCGAATATGCCACCACTTTTGTGCCCACAGCCGAAAGCGAACCCCGGAAAGCTTACTGGTTTTCCTGTGGTGGACGCGACAGTGAGCATTTCAAGTGCTAGGTTTCCGCCAGTAAAGGATCCATTGGCGTAGGTGTACATGAATGTGCATTTTTTTCCATTGCGACATGAGCGGTCATTCCCCAAAGCTAGACAAAAGCTTGTTCCACAGGAAGAATCTCTACAAGTTGCTGATTTTTTGGGGTCAAAGAATGGGGCAACCTGCTTATAACAGTGGGTACAGGGTCGGCACTGCGTCCAGGTGAGATCATTGCTGGTATCAGCAATGACAATGACCGGAACTGGTAGAGTTCCGATAGACAAATTCATGAGATATTCCCCGGCCGATGGGACTACCCTAGATTGAATTCCATCTGGGGTCATGGCACTTTGCCTTAAGAGGCTGAGTTTGAACCCCTCCTCCCGTGCTGAAAATTTTACTCAAATATAAGGTGGTGGCGAAGGTGCTTGCCGGAGATCCCCCAAGTGGCGGCGATTAAGAGGAAAGAAATAAAAATCCATTCCCACTCTCTTCACCCCCCCTCTGTATCTTCCCCCAAAATCCCCCTTCATTCATCTACCAGAATGGTCGATCTTTTCCCTCCATGTGCTGCCCTATCACCCAAAAAACTCCACTCTCCCAAAAAAAAAAAAATCCAGAATCTCCTGTGAACCCTCCACTTTCCTTGCTCATCTTAACTCACTTTAGCATTCTGCCATATCAAGAATGGTAACTCGGTGTCCTTCCTTCCTCGTGGACTCCTCCCTTTCCAACCACCTTGAATCCATCCTTCAGCCCGCTGAATATTTCCTTTGCATAACCACACATGAAAATTCCTTTTTCTTTTTCCGACTGAATATCCTTTATTTCCCAAAAGACTCATGCCTGAATATCCTTACCAATACACGTTTTCGACCTTCCTTTTTCTCTCCAGTGATGATTCCTTTGGTGAGTTTCCCTACAAAAGCATAAAGAAAATTAGACTTAATCAATGAATCAAAAGGTGTTTTAGAAAATTATAAAATAAATAAACAAATTAAATTAATAAAATAATTAAGTAAATAATTAAAGTGTCATGCCAACTATGCAACCATGTGAGCAACTCAAGTCATGCAAAGAATGCCTAATGGGCCAAGTGTGCCTAAGTGTGCCTAAGTGAACTAAATGGGCTTAGGGTGCCTAAGTGGGCCTAGGACGGTGCCTTATGGGCCAAGTGTATCTAAATGGGCCTAGGGTGTCTAAGTAGGCCTAAGGTGGTGCCTAATGGGCCAAGTGTATCTAAATGGGCCTAGGGTGCCTAAGTGGGCCTAAGGTGGTGCCTAATGAGCTGAGTGCACCTAAATGGGCCTAGGGTGGTGCCTAATGGGCCAAAGAAGGAAGGAAAAGAAAACCTAAGTCTAAATTAAGGTTGCCTAGAATCACAATGGGGTCAGATGAGTCCTTCAACAAAGTCTCCAAGGTGGCTTAGAAAAGATAGGCTACATGTGTAGTAATGAGCCACTAAGGAGTTGCTGTAAAGTACCGAACAAATATCTAATAGGACATGTGTTAGGAGGACAAAATGGAGGGTCTACACTAATGGATTTCATTGTCTCTCATAATCTTATTGATGTGTGAACTACCCATTTCTTGGATTTCATTGTCTCTTATAATCTCATTGATGTGTTGACCACCCATTTCTTCTATCTTAGTCATGTTCTCTTCTCCTCCACCTTAGAACCTTAATTTCTATTCAATGATTTCATTTCTTTTATATCATTTTTACTTCATATTTATCTGTCACCTTCCTTGATGAGAAAGTTTGGCCATTTACTTGCATTCCTTTGTTTTGGATTTCTCTTCTTGTGGACACTCACATTCTTTCCCTTGGACCAATTTTATTTTGAAGTTCAAATCCCACCTAAAACCAAGGCTTTTGCATAGTCGGTTGCTAACAAAAAGTTAATTCTAATGACATGTTACAATTCAGATGCCTCATGGAGTTTACAATCAAAGTGGCACTTCATATGTATGGGTTGTGGAGAAATTATTGATCATTTATTTCTTGGCTGCCCAATGGCCTTGATTGTTACACCCCAAATTATAAAACCATGGTTTAACATAATATCAAGGATCTACCCATAATTTTAGAACTTAGAGTGTGAATTAAAGGAAAGAGTTATGCTCATTTAAATGTCTTTGAAACATTGCTTTTTGGGTTGGAAAAAATTTCAAGTTTGTCCTATATCTTTGACTTAGCTGCGCTGAAATTTCACCAAGTATGAGAAAAAGATCATTTTTAAAAGTTTCTCAATTTGAGATAAAAAAAATGGCGTATTTTATTGATTTCAAGTTGGTAGAAAAAACGAAATAAATTTTGAGATTTTTTGTCTTTTATAACTTTTCTTGTGCAAGCTCTTTTCATGAATTTTTTTTTTTTAATAAAAGTTGTCATTTTATAGCTGAAACTAGAAAATCGCATTTTGATTTCCTTGGAATATGTCCTTATTGAATTTGAATGGGGTATTGCGATATTTGCTTTGTAACTTAATGTAAATGGAGAAATAAATAAGAAAAGTAAAATGAGGACATTTACTTCAATGTTTACAACGTAAATACCAAGCTGATGTTGTCTGAGAATGATCAGGAAGAGCTATGTCAGATGGAGGTAGCTGAGGAAATTGGCATAGGTTCGCACAGGCCTGCTTGCGTAAGTTTGAGGGTTTGGGTTATGCTTCATGCATAGACTTGTGCAAGGAGGTTTGCCTAGGAACCCCTATCCAAGGTCAGGTTGCTTAGGTTCTTGAGGGGTTTGCGCCATGACACTTACTCAGGGGCATGCGTGGGTTCAATCTGCTCAGAGGTTTGTGCAGGGAAAAGCTACTTAGGACCTATGCAAGTTGACTTGCTTAGAGGTGTGCATGACCTTGCATAGAGAACCTCCATCCACCTTTGTGCAAGTTTAATTTTCTGTTCATTTTCAATGCCAAATTTATTTCTTCTTCATTCTAAAACTCACTTGCAACTCAGAACAAGTTTGTTGAAGATATAGACAACGATCCACAAATTTTAAAATCTTTTACCATGGTCACATTTGAAATTTTGTTGATCTACCAAAATAAAGTCTTTTTATAAGTGATGAAGGAGCCACTTCTCCTGTACTCGTTTTTGCAAATGCTCACTCTCTTCCCCACAAGCTAGTTTCTGGGAGATCAAATTATGAATTTCAATCTTGTTTCCATTTTTCCAAATCAAAATATTGCCATATCATCCGAATAATGAAGTCCATTCTACATAAATTTTACATCCACATCACAAAATAGTCTGAGCCTTGCCTAACTTCGTTTAGGCTTTGTTTATATTGCCTCGTTGCTATAAAGCAAGACTAATCCCATGTCTTAGCATATTACAATGTCCAAACATGATTTGCATAATGGCCACTTATCACAGTACTTAGTAAAAAGCATCCATCCCAACAATTCTTAGATAACATATCATGCATCCTGGTTTTCAGCCCTTGTTGCCTTATCTACTTTAACTGTAAAACATTTTGGAAAAAGGGTGAGCTTCATGGGTTAGTAGACAATGATTCCATTTTAAAATTTATACAAGAATTTAAGCAATGATAATACATAGCTGACAACATGTATACATTTTCCAGGGGGTAATTCAGAACAAGAACAATCATATAGCCCAACAAGCCATACCACCTTTCAAATACCTGAACCATTGATCCAACTAAACTTTCCCAGATTGTACCTGTATTACAGGGACTCCAACCGAAAGACACGATTATGCTCCCTATGAATTCCAATAAGGATCTTTCCGGAGTATGTTTTAGGTTTGTCACCATAGGGTATTTTACCTTTCTTCTTTTAGGGATTTTCACCTAGGGACTGTTCCCCCTTATTATTTGACAAGGCTGCCTAATTTGGTGCCTTTCCTCCATTTTCCTCGGTGCCTTAAGAACCTTGCCATGTTGCTCATGCTACATCCAAGGTTAGGTTCCAAGCATAACAGAGTACATATCTCTGTCATCAACAATAAATTTCAACATTTCAGTCAATATCACTTTTATTTAGGACAACATATGCTTAAAATTTGGGGGTTTTCAATAAAAAGGCATAATTCCAAGCTAGCAGTTGACTCACCTTTTACTTCTCGTCATATTTCTTTTGATTTAGCTATCCTAAATTCTCAATTCAATTCTCTATTTGCACATGTTCCAGCCACTTTTTAAATGATTCTGCTGTTCTGGTGCCACCAAATGGCTACAGTAACAGTCACTTATGGAGTCAAAAGTTTGGTAAATTCTCAGCTACTATTTTCTTCAAATTTCTAAGAGCATTAATTCTACTTTAAAAAAAATCAAAATCTTCCCCTTAATTAACTAATCAATCTACTAATTGAGTCTTTAATCAAGTAAAAGACTTAGTGAATCAGTATTGCATTTTTATATAGATTTAGGTTATTACATTGATTTCTTGGAACAAATTATTTATTTTAGATTGTGAAGACTAACTGACCATTTCCTATAATTATTGCTTCTAGGTTTTGGAGGCAGTCATGGGAGTAGAGTTCTATGGTGGTTGACCATACTTGATACTCTTTGGGTGATATGATTGTAGAGAAATTTTAGGATCCTTAAGGATATAAGTAGACCAATGGAGTCGCTATGGACTTGATCTTCTATCTCATTCTTTTAGGTTTTTGTGTCTTTCGTGTTTCATGGGATATCAATGAGCATGATTTGTTTGGATTGGAGATTGCCTGCTCTTCTTGTAAGAGCCTGGTGTAGTCTCCTTCAGGGTGGAAACTCTCTCGTGCAGGTTTACTTTAATCTTAACTTTAACGGTTGCTCTGTGGGTAATCCAGAGTGTCTTGGGATTGATCGTCTTTCAGGACCACAAGAATCTTGTGGTTATGGGCCTAAAGGCCTTATTTTCTGGTGAAGAATAGTGAGATTGAGATCCTTTCTTTATTGGAAGGCTTGATCATGGTGTGGTCATTGAGCTAAATAATATAGTAGTTCAGGGAGATTTGACCATGGTGATAAGTTAGTCTTTCAGTGTAAGAAAGGACTGTGGACATAGATCCCTGGGGCTTGTAATACTGTTGGCCTGACTACAGCTTTGAGGTGCTCCATCTCTTGGATTCCTCAAAGGCCAAATTTTATTGTAGATAAATCAGCTAAGCATGGGCTCTCTCATGTATCGTGCATTGTGTGGGGATTGTTTATTTATTTATTTATCTATCTATCTATTTATTTATGGCTGTGATCACAAACAAACCTTTGTGGAGGATTTTTTGCCACCTTGACTTGTACTCTTTGGTGATGTTGTATTTTTCTTTCTTTATTTTCTCCTTTTGGATTTCTGTATCTTTCTTCTCATCTTTTTTTTTTATGTACAATTTCATTTACCTAAAACTGTCACCGAAGCACTTTGCCACTTAAAACTTTATTTTTTCCTTTGATAACACTGATTATGCCATGCAGTCTACCTCAATCATTTGATGTTGAGAACAATCCTGTAGTCAAGAAAGGGATGGAAAATCTTAAATACTGGGTTTTTGGAAGCATCTATACCAATTTACTGACTAGTCAGAGATTGTTGCATTTTAACATTGGACTCATTAATTTGAAAAATGTGTTGTGAGAAATTCTAAAAAACTGTCTTTCTCATTCAAGTAGAAAAAAAATGGTACATATTTATCTAGTGACATAATCCTATTTAGGAAATTCAAAATTTAAATTGGAAACTGACTCTATCATTAAAAACTAGCTCTAACAACCCCTATAAATGAGGAACACTCCTAATATACAAAAAGTTTGACTTGTCACATCTGTACGATAATTTTCTAAATTAAAGGGCCCGATTTTCTTCAACACTCCTCCTTAAGCTGGTGAATAGAGATTAGCCATTCCCAGCTTGCTTGTTATTCCTTGAAACGTTGAATTGACTTGATTAGAATATCTACAAGATGCTGCCTTGTTGATATGTAAGGTGTGTAGATTAGACCACTTTCCAACTTCACTTTAATGAAATGTCTATCCTCCTCCATAGGCTTCATTGGATCATGTTGCATTGGATTGTGAGCTATGTTGATAGTTGACTTACTTTCTCAATATAATCTCATAGGATACACACTTGACTTTGAGATCATTGAGAATAATCTTAAGCCAAAGTAATTCACAAACCCCGTGTGCCATTACTCTGAATTTTGCTTCTGCACTTGGTCTTGCTACTACGGGTTGTTTCTTACTTCTCTAAGTTTCCTCCAAAAAATTTACAATAGCCCGTTATTGATCTCCTATCCATGATCGATCGTGCTTAGTTTGCATCCGTGTAGGCTTCTAGGCTCAATTCCATACCCTTCTCAAACAATAACCCTTTTCTTGAGGTCCCCTTAAGATAATGCAGAATTCAATACATTGCTTGAAGATGTGCTTCTTTCGAATTATGCATGAATTGACCCACAACACTCTCAGCATATGCAAGGTCTGGTCTTGTGTGAGAGGTAAATTAGCCTGCCAACAAGCCTTTGAAACATGCCTCGATCAACCATCATACCATCTATTTCCCCTCCTAGCTTGTGATTTGGCTTTATAGGGGTGTTTGCTGGCTTACAACCCAATTTCCCTGTCTCATTTAGAAGATCAGTTACATATTTTTGTTAAGAAATAAAGATACCTTCCTTCAAATATGCAACCTTGATTCCTAGGAAACATTTTAATTTCCCATGTTCCTTTATTCCAAACTCCCTTGCTAGATATCATTAAAGGTATTACCTTTCCTTTGGATCATTTCCTATCACAATTATATTGTCCACATACATCAATAATATAGTAACTTCCCCTAAATCTGTATGTTCTATAAATAGTCTATGATCTCCTTAACTTTGCTTGGTAATTGCTTCAACCCATATGACGCTTTCTTCATTTTACATGATTTTCTATTTTAGAAATTCATTCCAAAACCCGGTGGAACTTCCATATATACCTCCTCATCTAAATCCTCATGCAAAAAGGCATTCTTGACATCAAATTGTTGTAAGGTTCACCCTAAGTTAGCTGCCAACGATAATAGCACTGTCACAATGTTCATTTTCGCCATAGGTGCAAAGTTCTCTAGATAATCAACCCCATAGGTTTGTATATCTCCTTTGGTCACTAATCTTGCCTTATACCATTCTAAAGTGCCATCAACCTTATACTTGATGGTGAACACCCATTTATAGCCAACTGCTCTCTTCCCTTTTGGAAACTCTACAATCTCCCATGTTCGATTTTTCTCCAATGGCTCCATTTCCACTTTCATGGTTTGTCTCCAATTCTCATTACTAAGTGCCTCACTTAAGGTTTAAGGGATGACTATGGCATGTAATTGGGTAAGAAAACTCTTATGGGCTTGGAAAATTTATTAAAGGTCACAGAATGAGACATTCGATATTGGGTACAAGTCCTAGTACCTTTCCTAATGGCAATGGGTAAGTGAAGGTCATTGTTGGTTTTTAGAATGAATTAAGCTTATAGGAGGGACAAATTCATTACTTAACACTGGTTTGGATGATTGAGCAAGCACTCGGTTGGAAATTGTCTCTTTTCTTCTCATGTAGACCTGTAGTGGTTTTGTCACAATGGGCACCAATCTAATTGGTGAAGAAATTGACTCAGTTTCTTTGGCTGGGTTAGGCATATTTGGATTGGATTGATATGGGGTCATCTCGGTTGAATTGGGCAGATTTGGGTTTGGACTGATCATAGGTAATTTTGGCTGGACTGGACAGTGTTTCAGCTGAAGGGAAAGTGATTAGAGTTGAGGACAAAGATGGTAATTCAAGTAGCCATGAATCCTTATCTTCCGTACTTGGTTTTTTTCCCTGAAGAGAAGGATGTGAAAAATAGCCTTCTTTTTCAACAAAGGTTACATCCATAGAGACAACAAATTTTTTTGGTTGGTGGATGGTAGCATTTGTGTCCTTTTTGCGTAGAAGAATACCTAACAAAGATACATTTCAAAGCTCTTGGATCAAGTTTACTACGATTGGGAGCATGAACGTGGATAAAATATACACACCCAAAAGTCCTTGGAGTTGAAGTTTTTGAAATAGGATACTTGGGATGAAAAGTGGAGAATACTTCAATTGAGCTTTTGAAACCAAGCACTCTAGATGGATTTCGATTATTCAAGTGTGTAGCCATAAGGAGTGCCTTGCCCTAAAAAGATTTTGGTACATGTTTATGAAATAATAAGGCTCGCGTGATTGCAAGAAGATGCCAACTTTTTCCTTTCAGCCACATCATTTTGTTGGGGTGTGTCAACACATGATGACTCATGAATGATTCCTTTGTGAAAATGAGGTGATAAAGTTTGGTTGAAACATTCCCTTGCATTATTGGATCTTACTCTTTTAATGCAAATCCCAAATTGATTTTTTATCATGTTATTGAATATGGGAAAAACATTGCTTACTTTAGACTTTTGTTTTAAAAGAAAAATCCAAGACATTCTTGTGCAATCATCAATAAAGGAAACAAACCATTTAGCTCTGGATATATTTGGAACTCTAGGTGGAACCCAGATATTGCTATGCACCAAGGTAAATGGAATAGAACACTTTTTATCGCTTAAAGGAAAAGAAACACAATGATGCTTGGCAAATTCACAAACATCACAATGAAAACTATCTACATCAATAGACTTAAATAATGAAGGGAACATCGTCCTAAGCACACTAAAGGATGGATGTCCAAGGTGGAAGTGATGGAGCCATATTTGCTCCTTATTGGAAATTGAAGATTTTTTTTTTTTGATAGGAAACGAAAAATATATATATTGATAGAAAAAAGAAGTACAAAAGGAGGATGAGAAATCCTCCCACCAAAGAAACTAGACTACAAGGATACGAACCCAAGAAAGTACACAGTACAGCAAGCAAACACTCTAGATTGGACCACTCCTTAAGGAGAACACACCGCTAACCAATCTAATTGTAACACATTAAGGGCAGTCCCCTTAAAGGCCTTGGAACAGAAGGCCCAAAGAGAAGCAAGGAAAACAATAGAATCCCATAGATACTCTGAATTCCTTGCTTTATCCTAAAAAATTCTCGCATTTCTTTTCTTCCACACAACCCAAATTATAGTAGTGCTTGCAGCTTGCCACAAGACTCTCCCCCTCTTAGAGGCTCCAAAACCATCAAATTTGATGGACATCATGTCAACGATGCTCCTCGGGGTGACCCAATCCAAATTGGCTAACTGAAATAATCTGTGCCATAACCCCGTCATCAAGGAGTAATGAAGGAAAATGTGATCTACAGATTCCCCTTGCTTCATGCACAGAAAACAAATATCAGGACTAAAGGCTTTGTAGGGTCTTCTCAATTATAGCATGTTATTAGATTTACCTTCTTGTGTGCCACTAACCAGACAAAGGACCTCACTTTGAAGGGGACTTGAGATTTCCATACAAACTTAGAAGGAAAAACCTGAGGAGAACCTGAGAAATGGGATAAGGCCAAAAAGAAAAATTTGACTGAAAATAACCTGAAGATGATACAGACCAAAATCTAGCATCTGGAACCGAAGGTGATAGATGCAAACCATCGAGAGACCGCATAAGGCCTTCTAAGTCTTCTATCTCGAGATCTGAAAGGTTACGACGGAAATTAAAGTTCCAAGAGAAAGGGCGAGAAGAATCGAGAATCGAAGAAATAGGAATATTTTTATCCAAGAATCAAAGGTTGGTCCCCCCACCACAAATCTTCCCAGAAACGAATTCTTTCCCCATTTCCTACCACAAACCGAGTCAACGTGGAAAAATCCGGAAAGACTTGTGCAATAGCCTTCCAAGGGCAACGATGTGACCATCTGACTAAAGTGTTAGTATCCCAACCATTAGAGTGTGAACCATAAATGCTTAAGATGACTTGATGCCATAGAGCTGAGCCCTCTCTAGGGTACCTCCACAACCATTTTCCTAATAGAGCAATATTCTTTAAGTGAAATCTTCCCGAAACCCAATCGCCCTTTTGCCTTCGGATTACACACTACATCCCAGCTAATTAAATGATCTTTTTTGCCTTCCCCAATCCCTGACCATAAAAGATCCCTTTGCAACCTCTCAATTTTTGTAGCCACTGAAGCAGGTATCTTAAACAAGGAAAGGAAGTAACAGGGCATGTGTGTGAGGCAAGATTGAATAAGAGTTATCCTTCCTTCAAAAGATAAGTAAGCCTTTTGCCACCCATCTAATCTTCTTGAGATTCTCTCTATCACTGGATTCTAAAAACCACACGCCTTAGATTCCCTCCCAAAGGAAGACCCAGATAAAGTATGGGCCAACTAGAAACCTTGCAATCAAGCAGCTCAGCCAATCTATAAAGATGACTCTGATCAAGATTGATGCCATAAATATTACTCTTGTCAAGGTTGACCTTGAGCCCAGAAATATGCCCAAACACTAACAAAAGACTCTTGAGGGTTTGCAATTCTTCCTCCTTAGAATTAGAAAAGAAAATGGTATCATCTGCAAATTGCAAATGGGACACCCTAATTCTGTTTCTACCCACCCTGAAACCCTCCAACAAATTTCTTTCCTCTGCTTTCAATAGCATCCTGCTCATAACATCTGCGACTAAAGTGAACAAAAAAGGGGATAAAGGGTCGCCTTGTCTTAAACCTTTAGATGCCTTAACCCACCCTTTAGCGTTTCCATTCACCAAGACAACATAAGATACCGAGGACAAACAACCACTCATCCACTTCCTCCATCTAGGACTGAACCCCTTCTTCTCCAACACATGATCCAGAAAATCCCAACTCACGTGATCGTAAGTCTTTTCAAAGTCAATTTTGAAGACGACTCTTTCCTCTCCTGATCGTCTTCTCTCATCCACTATCTCATTGGCTATGAGGACCGCATCCAAAATTTGTCTCCCTTGAACAAAAGCGCCTTGAGTAGAGTGGATGGTCTCATATAGAACTCCTCTTAGATGCCCTGACAACACTTTGGCTATTATCTTGTAGAGGTTAGTGATCAAGCTTATGGGTCTAAAATCTGAGATTTTCTTTGTCAAACTCTTTTTGGGTAACAGAACTATGAAGGAGGCATTAGTGCTTTGATTGATAATTCTGCTCCTGTGAAACTCTTCAAACACTCTCACTATAAAGATGATTGGTACACATTGTTCAACTTTTCACTTGATCTCTCAAGGTAGTAAAGTTTGTCTCTTACCTTAGCATGCCCAATCATCTTCCCCGTGGTCTGTTCTTGAAAAATACAATGAGTGAAAAAAAAGGTCACTTTGCAATTTAGGTCTTTGATGAGTTTGTGGATTGGAACAAGATTAGTTGACAATTTTGGCACATGGAGTACATTTTGTAGAACAAGTGATGATGACAAGTTAATTTTTCCTTGACCAGTAGCTGTGGTTAAAGAACCATCTGCAATAGCTATTTTCTTGCTACTAGGACATGATTTATATGTGGAGAATTAATGAGAAGAACAGACCATATGGTTTGTGGCTCTTGAGTCAATGACCCAAGAGTCCAAAAAGGATAAACTTGAGGCACTTGGTGCATGAGATAGAGAAGACTTACCTGTTTCTGCAAGGGAGCACATGCCAGTGGGTTTTCCAAGAGATCCCAACAAATTTCTCAGATTTTCAATTTTTTAAATTCACCAAGTTTTCCATTAATAGAACTCACTGTGCCTTGGGGAGGCCCATCACCATTCACAAAATTAGCCTATCCACGCTGCTGCCAGCCTTTCACACCACCCCCCCAATTGAGGCCCTATGGTTTACCATGAAGTTTCCAACATTATTCTTTGGTGTAACATGCTTTCTTGCAGTATGGGCACCACAGTTCTTCTTTGTTAAAGTTCTTCATCAAATCCTGTCTTCCTTGCTCCATGTTAACATTTTGATTCATACCATTTAGCTCAACTCCTCCACCCGATTTCTTTGCAATCATGGCCGATCCATCCACTAGTTATGGTTCAAGCATCACCCTTCTTTGGCTTTCTTTGACACAGATAATAGAAAACACTTCATTAATTGATGGTTAGACTTCTTTCCTGAGAACTTGAACCAGAACTTGATCAAATTCTACATGAAGTCTGGCTAAAAATTCAAAAGTTCTCTCCCTTTCAACAAATTTTTGAAGCATAACAGTGTCTTTGCTGCACTTCATTTGAATGTTTGATAATAGTCTTCCTCTTGCCATGGGTTCTTCATCACATTGTGATATTCAATAACTGGCTGAGTACCCTGTTTTGTAGTTGATATTTTAACCTTCAATTCATAAATTAGGGCAACATCCTGTATTTTTGAGTATGTTTGCTGAACAGTTTCCCAAATTTCATGAGCAGTTGTCAAAAACATGCATGTTCTGATGATTTCGTGTAACATTGAATTCTATAACCATCACATAGTCAAAGAATCCTCTTTGTCCCAAACAGTAAATCTTGGATCTTTAGGTTTCAATAACTAAGTTTCCTTTGCCCTTTAAAAACGTCCTCACTTGTTGTGACCACTGTAGATAATTTCTTCCTGTTAAGCAGTATGCAGTCTGAAAATTTTGAAATTCTCCAGTCATATGGTTCTAGGATGCTTCCATGGGTGACTCTGTAGGATTGTTTGATGGGGCTGGTTGATGTCTGAGATATCGTGCATTGACAAATTCAGAAACAGATCAATGAATTGTAGAAAAAAAAAATAGAGAGGTAATTAAGGTCAAAGAATGAGTTTAGACAAGTTTTCAATGACAATGAAGGCCAAATATTTCCCAGAGAGCAAACTGCTCTGATACCATGTTGTAAGAAATTCTAAAAACCTGTCTTTCTCATTCAAGTAGAAAAAAATGGTACATATTTATCTAGTTACATAACACTATTTAGGAAATTCAAAATTTAAGGCTTATCACAGCTGTATGATAACTTCCTAAATTAAAGGACCCAATTTTCTTCAACAAAATGGGTGCTAATGAGGGATTTTCTTATGTGGGCAAAAGTGCTTTAGGAGAAGATATGACTGCTTGATGCTCTTTCTTTAGGTTTAATATCAGCACCTAAATCATCTTCTAGATGCTCTCCCATGGAACTTTGGAGTTCTAAATCCTTAATGAATTTGACACATACATCTTATTTTCTGACCAGCTTGACCCATATAGGACATCACCATCATTCATTACATCTTCTTCAAAGTTCAAACACTGTCCAGATCAAAATATTCAATTTATTGCTTCTTATTCTTGGTGATTTAGGCTATTTTTGATTCCTTGAAGGTACTAAAGAAAGGAAAAAAAATGCTAAGGAAAATGAAGTTCTCATGTTTGGTTTACTATGGAAAATACAAAAGAAAGTCAAATTTAATTAAAATTAATTAGAAACTTGTGCATTTCAAATTATTTAATCTTCATGTAGAAGAAGAAAAGTGAGTGAAATGAATTTGAAGAAACGTGTAAAAATAATTTATTAACTTTAAATCAAGTTTTTATTTTTCTTTACCTTTTCTTTTCCTCTATTTTTTCTCTTTTTTTTCTTTCCTTTTCATTTTCCTTAAAAGTTTCCAAGAACCAAATGTAGGGTTAATATCCAAGTCTATTGTAGCGCCTATTCTTTTGTTTAGTTTTCACTTCCTCTTAGTCATCATTTTGTGTTGAAGGATGCTTCATCCTTCTTCTCTATATTATTTTTCTCTCAATATATATCCTTTTTTTTTTGAGATAAAGATGTATTTATCGTAGTTTAAACATTTAAGCCTTTCTCTACTTGTCTTTAGTGATCCATATATTCTTTTCTTCATTGTTAGAATGATTATTGTTTACTTTATCATTTCATTTCAATTCAATGAGAATGGGTCTAGGTTTCTTGTCGATGCCAGTCAGTGTATCTGTTTCTTCACTATAATAGAGGCTTCTTAACAGGTACTTGTCGTTGGGGAGAATTTGGTGAGGGAGGACTATTATGGGGAGAATGTAGTGCTAGACACTTTGAATGGTTTGAAGGGGATCCTGTATCTCAACTTTTGTTTAAGGTTCAAATCTTCCTGTAGTTTAGTCAGTGCTTTTACTTGATTGTTATATTGCCCAATATATAACATCTTCTAGTTTATTTTACATCTGAAGGTGAAGGAGCTCTATGGTTTTGATGATCAAGTTACATTTAGAAATGTCACTGTGTCTTCAGAGAAAAGACCCCGTTCTTTACACCTTGGCACAGCTACACAAATTGGTCAGTCTAATTACTTTTAGGCATTTGATGTTTTATTATTGGTTTAAGAAGTTATCTTACATTGAGTAATATTGTTCCATTTGTTGTCTATTCAATTACTTCCAGGTGCCATACCAACAGAGGGCATACCGTGTTTGTTAAAGGTGTTGCTTCCATCAAATTGCACTGGTCTACCTCTTTTGTAAGTGAGAAATTGTAGTGTTCTTTTATTTCTCTTATCCTAAGTAATGGTAATTGAGATAAACTTGATGATTTTGTAGATTAAGAGGTTCTTGGTCCTGTCTGTCATGCGTCTAGGTTGTTTCTTTACCTGTTCATGAAATACGAACATCATAAATTGTGGTGTTTTTCTCTGTGGATCCAACATGTGCAATGAACATGGCAATTTAGTTTTGAGCCTCCCTTCCTAATTCTTTGCCAAAGCTTATTTAATTGAGAATGAGAAAGAGTTAATAATTGGCAAAAAGAGATAGCTATTATGAAATGGTATGGGTATGAAAACGATAAAGATGAGCTACATTCTAGATATGCATATTCAATTTGAATAGGATCTTAATAGTGAATTCCAGATGTCTGAATACCAAGATTCTTTCTCCTTTTATATTTATTACCTGCAATATCTCTTACTAATATATGATCCAAATTGAATTCAAGACCATGCAAAATCTGTATTTGGGTAGGGCTGGACTTGCAACTTGCATTGAAAGGAACACTTAGTCCCCAACTTGTTTCAGTTAGCCTCTATATTTCAAGTGATGTGTTAGTACAATATTTTTAAGCGGCTATTCAAAACTAATGGACAGAATAAAACTGTTTTTATAAATGTGATAGGTGGACATGATTAAAGAATGGGTATGGTTTAATATTACAGTTTTACCTGTCATATGGTACTTTTATTGCAATGGTTTGTTTAGTAGTTTTCTTTGTTTTGGAGTACGTATTATTCTATTTTGAGACATGAAGGATGGATTCTGTATATAATTTTTTGCGCAGTTGTTGTTTTGTATTTCTTGGTTCTTGAGACTCTTTATTTTATTAGTTGTGTAGATACCAATTGACGTTCTTTAGAGATGTGGGCTGAATAAGTTATTCCAGACCACAGACAGGAGAATCAAGGGCATTTGTTGAAGCTAAGAAATTCATTTAACTGACAGCGAAAGTTCCCAAATTCCTTAGATATAGTTTGCTAGCAATTAAAAACTTGTATAACGGTTCCAGTTTCAATGCATTTTACACCATTCTTAAGTGAGGATGTTGGTCTCCATTCTATGGTTCTACCTGGTTTACTTTTATCCCAAAGAGAAGTTCAGGTTATCCTCTGGCCAGCCATATCTAATGGATGCATAAAGTGTCTTTGAGTTGGATAGGCTGTTAGAACATGTTTTGCTTTTGTTTTGAACTTAATCATTATGAAAGTTGTCTAGTTTAAAACCAAAAACCTGTAGTATACAAGGTTTTAAGTTTCCATGCTGGGGTGAATTTAACTCAGTCAAATAAATATGTTGAAGTTCATGGAAGTTTAATCATGAGACTTAACTACTGTATTCCACTTATGCCAAATTTTGCTAGTACTGGATATAATATCATTCTTTTACTTTATTGGGCAAGTTTCAAAGTTTCTGATTTCTTATTGAAGACCAGGTCTGATGGGGAATAAAAATTTTCTGCTGTAGAAAAACCTTCTTCTGTTCATAAGATAGCTTATCTTCTTATTATTTTGTGAATATTTCTTGAGGCTTTTATTAAAGCCAAATCAGTGGCTATTCAAGAATGATAGAGGAAAACTCTACTTTTTTTATTTTCATGGTGAAAATGATAGTGCATAAATAGGAAACATTGCAACAACCTGCCATAGAGAATTCCTTAATTCTAGGACCATAAAGCTATCCCTAAAACAAAGGGATATACACGTAAAATTGAAATATAAAAATGAGATTTGAAATTAATCTATATCTCTTTATTTAAAAGGAGATAAGTAGGTCAACTAATCCCTATTTAATAATGATTTTTTTATCTGAATTCCTATACTCCCCCTCAAGCTGGGGATTAGATGTCTATCATGCCTAGCTTGGAAATCAATGCCTCAAACTTCACCCTTGGAAGAGCTTTTGTGAAAATATCAACTACTTGAAGACTAGTTGGAGTATGGATCAAATTGAGTATCCCTTATTCAATCTTTTCTTTGATGAAGTGACGATCTATTTCAACATATTTGGTTCTGTCATGATGAATCAGATTCTTTGCAATACTGATTGCTACTAGATCGTCACAAAAAACACTTGTTACTCCATCAACTTCAATTCTCAATTCTTCAAGTAATCCTTTCAGCCATATTCCTTTACAAATACCTTGAGCAAGAGCCTTGAACTCTACCTTAGCAATACTTCTTGCTACAACAGATTGCTTCTTACTTCGCCAAGTTACAAGATTCCCCTAAACATATGTGCAGTAGCTGGTAGTAGACCTTTTGTCTTGAATGGACCCTGCCTAATTAGCATCAGAGTAGACTTCAATCCCTTTGTTGGTTCCCTTCGTAAAGTAGAGACCTTTTCTTGGTGTCATCATTAAATACCGTAGAATTCAATACACGACTTCAAGGTGCTCTTCATTATGATTATTCATATATTGAATTACGACTCTTACTGAAAAACCAATATTAGGTTGTGTGGGAAAGATAAATTAGTTTCCCTACAAGTTGTGGGTGCCTTCCTTTGTCAACTAGGGGGCTTTCTACCATTAGTCATGCTTTGTAGTTTGATTCCATGGGAGTATCTGAAGGCTTACATCTTAGCATCCTTGTTTCCTGTAGTAAATCCAGAACATATTTCCACTAAGAGACCACAATACCTTTCTTTGAGCAAGCTACTTCCATGCCTAGGAAATATTTGAGAGGTCCTAGGTCTTTTATTTCAAACTCATTAGCCAATACTTCCTTCAACTTGTCCATTTCATTTGTATGATTCCCTGTCAAGATAATATCATCAACGTAGACAATAAAAATAGTAATCTTCTTATTCAAGGAATGTTTGATGAATAGATTATGATCTGTTTGGCCTTGTACGTACCTATGTTTCTTAACCACCTTAGTAAACTTGTGAAACCATGCTCTGGGAGATTATTTAAGGCCATATAAGGATTTCTGAAGTTTACAAACTTTACCAACATTGGCTTTATTCTCAAATCCTGGAGGGATTTCCATATAGACTTCATCTTCTAGATCTCCATTGAGGAAAACATTCTTGACATCCAATTGTTGAAGATTCCAATCTAGATTGACTGCTAAAGACAACAATACTCTCACAGTATTAAGTTTGGCAACAAGGGCAAATGTCTCATAGTAGTCTATGCCATAGGTCTAAGTGAATCCCTTAGCCACTAGTCTTGCTTTATACTGTTCTAAACTTCCATTTGGCTTGTACTTAATCGTGAAGATCCACTTACATCCAACTGGTTGCTTCCCTTTCAGCAAGTCTGATAATTCCCAAGTCCCATTCTTTTTCAACGCCCTGATTTCGTCATCTACAACCTTCCTTTATTAAGGTTTTTCTAAAGCTCCATGGATACTCCTTAGAATCTCTATATTTGACAGATTAGCAACAAATGCATGATATTTTTATGATAGTCTGTTATAAGAAATAAAATTAGAGATTGGATGTTGGGTACATGATCTCATGCCTTTTCTTAGAGCAATAGACATATCAAGATCATTAGGAGTATCCTAAACTTCAGTTTCTTGAATTGAGTTACATGGACTTTTTGATCTCGGATTGGATTCTTGGTTTTGCTTTGGAACAGTGTGATCCTCTAATTCTTCTTGAGGCCTTTTCCTCGATGAATAAACATGTAACTCAATGTTATCTACATGCTGTGTAAAAGAAGAGGTAGGAGTAGTTGGCTCAGATTGAGAGGTTAAAGGGACAAGCTATTTAGGAGCTATTTCAGGAATTTTAGAAAGGATAGGCTGAGGTATATCAGGTACAAGTTGGTTAACCAAAACACTAGGTTCAATTCTAGGAACTTCTTGAAGCCAAAAATCACATTCATGTATGTTCTCTCCTTGAATGTTATTTTTGGATAAAAATGGTTGATTTTCAAAAAAGGTGACATCTAAGGTGACATAGAATTTCTTGGTAGCAGGGGAATGGCACTTGTACCCTTTTTGTGTGGGAGAATATCCAAGGGGAAGACATTTATTGGCTTTAGGGTTAAGTTTGCTTCTATTATGTTTGTGGATGTGGGCAAAGGCAGTGCATCTGAATATTTTTGGTGGCAAGGTGGACATTATTTGGGTATTTGGATAGACTCGAAGCAGTTTTTGGAGAGGTGTTTGAAATTGAAGAGTTTTGGAAGGCATCTGTTGATAAGATAGGTGGAAGTAAGGATTGCTTCGCCCCAAAAATGTTTGGCAACATTCACGGTGAACATAATGGATCTAGAAACTTCTAGAAGGTGTTTTTTTTTTTACCTTAGATACTTCATTTTGTTGAGGAGTATCAACACATGAACTCAGATGTACAATTCCTTGACTCTCAAGATAGTTTCCTAGGTTTGTGTTAAAGTATTCTAGAGCATTATCAGACCGAAATACCCTAATTTTTGCTTGAAATTGGTTTTGGATCATGGTATTGAATTTCTGAAATATAGGACCAACTTTAGATTTTTCTATCATAAGGTAAACCTAGGTTGTTCTAATGTGATCATCAATAAAGGATACAAACCATCTAGCTCCTGTAATGTTATTGATTCTAGAGGGACCCCAAATATCATTATGCATGAGGGCAAAAGGATGAGATACTTTGTACCCTTGAATGGGAAAATTGGTTCTTGCATGTTTTAACAACTGACAAATCTCACACTGAAGAAACTTGGCATTGGTATTATTGAATAAATTAGGAAATAGTTTTTTCAAGTACAAAATATTTTGATGTTCAAGACTATAGTGCCACAACATAATTGCACTATCATTATTTGAAACATGAAAAGAAATAGGAAAAGGAGCATTATATGCAACTTGAGTTTTTTTTAGGATTATTAGGAACCTCAAGAAGATAGAGTCTAGCACATTCCCTAGCATTGCCAAACATCCTCCCAAATTCCAAGTCTTGAAATTCATAGTGTGTTGGATAAAAATTAGTAACACAATTCAAGTCGCGCGTAAGCTTACTTATTGACAGCAAGTTGTAAGTTAAACTTGGAACCAACAAGACAGATTTGAGTGCTAAATCTTCAGTAATGACTATTGATCCTATTCCAACCACCTTAGATATAGAACCATTAGCAATACAAACTGTAGAATTTTCAGAACACGGGCTGTACATGTAGAATAAATCAGCATTACCCTTCATATGATCGGAGGCTCCAGAGTCAATTATCCAATGGTTATTCTTCTCCTTTTGGGAGTTCAAGTTCATTGGAAATTTACCTTTATGAGCTACGCTACTGCTAGAGTTGATTGGAAAGAGGTTGCCTGATGATCAGTTTTTGAATGATCTCCACTTGTTCCTTGCTGAAAAAAGTGGAGCTATCGGATCTCTGCTACTCTTCCTTTTCCCCTGAGCTGGCTGCTTGACCTTGACCTTCTCTGGACGAGCTGCGAGGTTTTGAGTCTGCTGGTTTGCCATATATTTGCCAGCAACGGTCCTTTATATGCCTAGGTTCATTGAGTTTGTGTCCAATGATGAGAAGGACAGTCTTCTCCAAACCACCATGATTATTGGACTGTACAATTTCTTGACCAAAGGTTACCTCAAAAGTGGATTCTTACCTATCTGTTGCCATGCCATATTTCACCTTTGAATTTTCAGAGAAAAACAACGATGGAGGCTGAGGAAGGGTTATAAGGCAGTGCTGGAACAGAAAATCTGATCGTCGATGGAAAGGTTGCAGCAAAGCAGGCCAATGACAAGAAATGCTTTGTTTTCAGATTAAAAAACAGAGCAGAATGTTTTTTTTTCTCTTCAGAAAACAGATTTCTGCAGGTTCTTAACCAACCAGTGATGGAGGCTTGAGAAAAAAAAAAATTGAAACCCTAAGAAGCCAACTTTGGCTTTGATACCATCAAGAATGATAGAGAGGAAAACTCTACTTTTCTTATTTTCACGGTGAAAAATGATAGTCTATAAATAGGAAAGATGACTACAACCTGCCATAGGGAATTCCTTAATTCTAGGACCATAAAGCTATCCCTAAAACTAAGGGATATACATGTAAAACTGAAATACAAAACTGAGATTTGATATTAATCTATATCTCTTTATTTAGAAGGAGATAAACAGGGCAACGAATCCCTATTTAATAGGGATTTTATTCTCTGAATTCCTACAACTATCAAATTAATCTTTTGTGAAGCTTGATAGAAAGTTGTTCCCTTTGTTTAGATTCCAAATGTTCTTGATTGTGTCTATCTGTACTTTTATGGCAATATGAGTAAACTTTAGCCAACTATAAGTTACGCTAAGATTCCTTGTGATCATTAAAGGCTTCCAGTTTCAATAGTTGTTCACGAGCTCATTTCCTTGATGGACTCATCTAGTTGTATCTTTCTTTGTAGCATGGTAGGGATGCTCTTTTGCTTCCTTAATTTTGCTAATAATTGATGCCTCAGGTATGTTAGAGATCTTCTTCTCAATCCTCCTGCTTATGAGATTGCATCCATAATTCAAGGTGAGTTGTAAGATACAGCATATATGGTCCACATGGTCTTAACATCCTAAATATTTTTGTTAATGACTCCTATTTGTTCTTGGTTGTTCCTTGTGAGTATGCTGTCATTTCTTATTTAATTCTTAATGCGGTTGGCTTTTGCTCCATGTCTTCAAGCCTATTATATAAGTAACTATTTTAGTGTGTTATTTTTTAAATGGATGATGGATGCTTGCATACATCAATTTTTTTTCCTTTACAATTATTTCAAATGTTTTAATGCCTCAATATTGACCGATGATGTCCAAACTCTCCAATTTCCACCCAACATACCTGAGTTGTTGTGATAGACCATGAATGTGGATATGAGATCCATGTTAGATGCTTATATTTTTTCTCGAATATGATTGTTTGATTTTAATTAATTTCTTATTTTTATGTTCAATTTTCTTAGCATATAGTGACATTAGAGAGAGAGAGAGAGAGAGAGAGTTAATTGGAGAGTGAACTTCTAAAAGAATATTTAGGGATAAGATAGAAAAACTAAGGATAAAAGATAAAATGGGAAGTTTTTCTCAAGGATATCTTTGTTTTTTGTTGACCTCTAATTGATTTTTTTATTATGCAGTATCCAAGTACCCGTACCCATTATTTAGATCCTTTTTTATGACCATATCCTCAAATTTGGAAGTGTGAAGAATCAGATATCCATACAAATGCCAATGCCAGCATCTGAACCCATTCACATAGGTGCTCACAGTTCACCTTCGTTTGTGAAGATCTTTTAAGTATATTTCTTTAGCTGCTTAAAGATGAGAAATCTGCTCCTGAACATCAGGAGCTTCATGGGGAAAGGAATGACCGTGTTTTGAAGGGAGAGTTTTGGCCTAGATACAGTGAAAGAGATAACCGAACTTAGTTTTCTCCTGTTTTCCTTTAGTTAAAGACAAATGGTGACCTGAAAGCGCAAGTTGTACCAAAAGTTTATTAGGAGATTTTAAGTGTACTTATTGTGCCCTATCCTCACTTTGTTAGTGGAATGAGAATATTAAAACAAGAAAGCTTGATATATCTTCTAGTAACTGTCCTTGTGTGTTGGTTTGGTTTATATGCCACTTAATTAGTCAATATTTACCATTGTATGTTTGATGAACTGGACCAGTATATTTATTTGAGTATATTATTCATATAAAATCTTTAGTGCATGGGAACAAAAGAAATTCTTAACCTGAATAGTTTTAGCATTTATGCTATGGTACTTGGATCCTCCAACTTCACCCATCATACCTATGTTGACATGACACAACAAAGGCGTGGGTATGAGATCCTTATTGGATACTCCCACCTTTTTTCAAATTTGGATATTTGATTTTGATTCACTTATTTATTTTTATTTTCACCTTTCTTGGCAGATACTTAGATTGAAAAAAGAGAGTTTGTTGGAAGTGAACTTCTATAGAAATATTTTGAGATAAGAAAGGAAAGATGGAGATAAAGGAAGAAAAGAAGAATTTTTATCATAGATATTTTTGTTTTTTATTAATATTTAATTGTGTTTTATCCAAGTGTTGTGCTGGTGCTGAATCGTCGTATTCTAAAATTTGTGAGTGCAAATTAGATACCCAGATGCATAACCATGCCCAACACCTGCACCTGCACCCATGCAACATAGCATTTATTGTTCACTAATCTATTTCTACAGTTTTAGGAGCTCCAAGGCAACTACGAAATGAGTCTGTCACTGGCATTGAATGTGTTACTGGATGATTGAGCAGTTGTAATAATACTTTGCATGACAAATTCTTTCATTGAAAGTGCTGGGTCAGCAATTCCCAGCTTCTAATTCTCAATTGAATGGATTATGATGTGTTTTAACTTCATTAATGGCCCATAAACTATATGGAAAGCTCCAGTGAGATTGTTTGAAAGTGAAAAGACCCATGGAATTTCTGTTCTTCTGTTTTGGTTGAAGGACAATTCATCTGTCATGTGGCCTTTATTTCTTTTATCATTCAATGAAAATGTTGTTGCTGATTGAAAAACGAGTCACATAATTAGAACTACTGAACATAGTGATCTGTTGATAGTATAGATTCTTTAGATCATCATCCTGCAATGTTCAAGGGCTTTTTGTCATATGTTAACAAGTTCACACAGTAACTTCAAATTTGACTTGCATGAAGATTATTTTCCTTTATGGATATCATTGATACATGTATGATGGTATGTTTATGCTTTCTTCATGGTTGTCTTTATAACATTCTGTGCTAAGTTGTAGCTATTTTGGCAGCAACATGCAGACTCATGAGCAATGTAACGTGCTCGATTCCTGAGTTTACTTGTGTTTCCCCTGCAAAGGTTATATTCCTGTAACCCCATGAACATGTTCAATATTAAAGTATCAGTAGATGCTATTTTTTTTGGTTCCTATATGTTAGTATTATTTTATATTGTTTATGGCTATCTGCAGCTGAATTTGTTTACTAACTGCAATTGGAGGTCCAGAAGGGGGAACTCAATATAATTTATTGTGGTTGTTTGGTTATACTTGTACTGGTTACAACTTACATTTGAGTGTTGTTAAATTATGGATTATGAAATACTTTCTTGCTAATATTCTAAGATATATTGTAAGTTAAGACCAATCTCAAGCACCTGTTCTTCCTGAAAGCTTATCACTAATTACTTTTAGAATTTAGCATTCCTACAGTTTTCTTTAAGTGCGATGCACTTGGTTTATAGAATACTACTTTTTGTATAAAGGGTAAGCATGTGTCTTTCCTGACATTTACATAAGGTGTGGCCTGAGCTTCTATCAGTTTATTAAAGGAGATTTCAGGATTGGGAGATGGAGGAGGTGGGACAGTTTATGGTGCTCATTCAGGGTGTGAGTTTACTAGCAGCAGAGGCGGATAACTTATTGTGGAAGGAGTAATAGGAGGGAGATTTTAAGTGAAATCATTTTATAATGCCATCTGCTGAGGATTTTGTATTGTTCTCTGTTCAAGAAGCTTGGTTGTACTTGTGTTCATAGGACTTGTCTTTTTGCACTGTAGGCGGTGGTGCATACAAGGATAGGGTGGTTGTTGATGAACAGATGCAGTCATTCTAAAAGTAGTGGAGAATGGGCAAAGCACATTTTTAATTCACTATGATAGGACCAGAAAATTTTGACATATGCTACTGTCAATTTTCAGGCCATAATCAGTATTTTGAGAATTAGTTAGGGAGTTCCTGTTGGGATGGAAGGTTCAGGGTTTGGATAAGCAACAGAGGAAGGCAAGGCCATTGGCTCCCCTTTGCTTGTTTTGGTGCATTTGTGGGGAGAGCCTACTAACTGGACTTTAATTAAGGAAGAATTTTCAGATCAAAAGTTGTAGGAGACCATCATCAAATCCCTCTTGGAATGGTCTATGCCCCTGTCACACGCACAATTTCAGGCACCAAGTTTTTGCGTATGTGCAGCGCTTGGATGCTCTCTAAGCCAGCCTTTCCCCAGCCCACACAAGATTGCATGCAGGGTTACCGAGATCTCCTCAACTTGTATATTATTGATCACACAATAGAATACAAGGAACTCACTAGCAAGGACCCCCACAAGAACACCAAGTAGTTCATTTGCTCTCTAAAGGCATGTAGGCCCTCTATTTATAGATTCTGCACCAAGTAATCTAATCCTACTAGGGAACTAGTGTTTGAGTTCTAGTTAGACTCTAACTCAAGCTCAACAGATGCCTCTCTGAGTAGGGCTTTGACTCCTACTCAATCTTGAGTTCTCGTGCCTCAAGACTCTATCTCCTTGTGCATCGAGACTCAACTTCCCATCCCAATTGGGAGTCTCATGCATCAGGAGTCTCTTTCTTCGCGCATCAGGATGTGGTCTCCTACTTGGACTAAGAGTCTTGTGCCCTAGGAGTCTTGCCTATATATATCTGATGCATCAGCCCACTATTCTCATAGCTTGAGGAGCATCACATCTTTCTTAGGCTCGTCCCAATACCAAGACATGTCTCCCATGATCTGCCTCAAGTCCTCCCGTGCTTGCCTTGAGTCAGTCCCGCACTAGCCATGCAACCAGATCACCTATGCTCATGTCAGCCTGCACATGAGTCAGATGCTTTTGCTGCATCTATGGTCAGTCTGTGCGCATGTTGGGCTCACACGTCTCACAAGGCCTTGCTGTTGAGGCTATGCTCATCCATGCTGTAGTGTGTTGCCCTTGGCTGAGGCTCTTTGTAATTAGCTAACCTGAGGAGGGAATGAAGTTCAGTAATTTTTGTGGGCAGGCCAATCCCGGATTGCTGCCACCTTGGACCCTTTTATTTGAATTTGCCCCTTGGACACTAGGTGCTCCATAAACTTGATCTTAGCTTGTGCAAACTCACACTTCTTCTTTACATACAACTAGTTTTGCCTTGGTCTTTGCAATACCTTCCTGAAGTGGACTACGTGATCTTGTAGAGTCTAGTTGTAGGTCACTATGTCATCCAAATACACCACCACAAATGAGTGCAGGAAATTGAACAAGACATCACTCAGGAGGTTGCAAAAAGTGGTAGGGGCATTAGTTAGCTCGAAAGGCATGACCAAGAATTCATAGCTACCATACTGAGTCACACAAATTGTCTCAATGTGAACTTGCCAATACCCTGATCGCAGGTCTATATTGGTAAAGTACTTTGCTTTACTCAATCCATCGAACAAAGTCTACAACCTATGGTATGGGGTACTTGTTCTTTATGGTAACCTTGTTCAATGCCCAATAACCAATACACATTTTTAGTGATCCAACCTGCTTCTTTTGAAAAAGTATTGGTGCACCGTATTTAGTTAGTTGCTTCCACAATTCCACCAACTCTGATGGAGTCATTCGATAAGGGACTTGTGTAAGTGGCTGGACCCTGACACTAACTTGATCTAGTGATCTATGAGCTTCCTTGGTGGAAGCTTCTTAGGCAACTCAGGAGGCATCACATTTGTATACTCTTGCAGTATTAGCACAATAGCATAAGGGACCTTCACCATCTTGTCTAGCTTGATCTCTATCAAAGTAGTGACATAGGTGAGTTGACCCTTCCTTAGACCCTTTTCTACCTACAGGGTAGAGATGGTTCCTTTCTTAGATGATTTCTTAGGTAGCTTGTCCAATGCCTCCTAATAGCAAGACTGCATCTTGTCCATGATTAGCATCACATTCAAGTGTGGCAGCAGTGCCACCTTTGTTCTCTAGAAGAACACGTTGCCCAATATGAAGTCAAAATCATCTAGTGGTACGCTAAGGAAGTTGATGGTGCCCTTCCAATTCCCTAACTAGATTGCTATATTCTTGGCCAAGTCATGGGGGTCTTGTGCTTCGCTATTCATGGCCTTCAACTTGCTATCATCCTTGCTAAGCTTTAAGCCTAGCCTAGCTGCTTCCCGTGTAGAGACAAAATTGTGGGTTGCCCCACTATCCACCAAAGCCACAACCTTCTGCCCACCCATCAACAACTCAACATGTATCAAGCCCTTGTGAGTTGCCTCTGGTCGAATCGAGTTTAGAAATTGAAGTGGATTGACTTGTGTGAGGGTCTTTGTCTCACTGTTCTCCTCTTTAGCATCAATGAGAGCATTTAGCTTCTCCTTTTATGGGCTATCCCTTGCTCAATATGGCCTAGTATAGATAAAACAACTAGATGCCTTGGTTGTTTGTGAGGAAGCGGTCCTCTCTCTTACTTTAGTCTGAGATAATTTAGACTTTTTGTTTGATTTGCCACTTGACTTCTTGGAGGATGTGAACCCCCCCTTCTTTCCTAACTACTGTTGTTGGTTCTTCCCCTTTTGGGTCGTAGTGGAGGAAGAGTTTAGTTTGTGGTAAACTAAATAGTCTTTTGTCGCCATGGCTGCAAGCAAGTCTTGCACGCCTTGCCTTCTCAATTATGTTTGAGCCCATGCTTGCAACCTCGACATGAAGTTGAAGAGCTTATCAACTTCAGACATGTCTTTGATGTCAAGGATCAATGAATTGAGCTCCTTGACGTTGTCTCTGATAAATCTTGTTTGCTTTAGTTTCTTCAAAGACTCATGGGCCATTCACACTGTGTTTGTGGGAAGGAATTGGTCCTTAAACTCCTTTTTCAATGTCTCCCAAGTGTTCATCTTCATTCTCCTAACGGTAACATCATCACTTGTTTTTTGTACGCCACCATAGCTTTGTATCCTTGGAGAGATACATGGATGTGATCATTACTTGTTCATTTGCAGGGATATGAACAACACTAAAATACTACTCCATGTCCTAAAGGAAGTTCTCTATATCCTTGGCGTTCTGCGCACCATTAGAGGGTTTGGACTCAGGCACACGCACCTTTGTTGTGGATGGTTTTGAAGTAGAGGGTATGCCTTGCACCACAGCTCACTTCAGCAATGTGATCTCGTCCTCAAGAGATCCAATCTGCTCCAAAAACTCCTCTATCACATTGACTTGATCTTGTTTGTGAGGGAATCCCTCCGTTTCTCCACATATTTGTCCTGACTTTTCATCAGTCCATGTTGTGAACCAAGTTCTTAGAAGGCTTTTGCTAGTCTTGTAAATAGAGTGGTGTCTGCTTCTAAAAGGCCTTCATCCACATATGCTTCTAATCATGCAACTTGCTCACGTAGTGCCTCCATGGCACTTCTCCTTGCAGCCATCGATTAGGCTCTGATGTCAACTGTCACATACACAATTTTAGGCACCAAGTTTTGGCGTATGTGCGATGCTTATATGCTCTCTAAGCCAACCTTTCCCCAACCCACACGAGATTGCACACAAAGGTTACAGGGCTCTTCCCAACTCATAGATTATTGATCACATAATAGAATACAAGGAAATCACTAACAAGGACTCCCACAAGAACACTGAGTAGTTCACTTGCTCTCTGAAGGCAGGCAGACCCTCTATTTATAGATGTTGGACCAAGCAATCCAATCCTACTATGGAACTAGTATTTTGAGTCCTAGTTAGACTCTAACTCATTCTCAACAGATGCCTCTCTTAGTAAGGCTTTGACTCCTCAATCTCGAGTTCTCGGACTTTGTCTCCTCGTGTATCAGGACTCCACTTTTCATCCCAATTGGGAGTCTCACACATTAAGAGTCTCTCTCCTCGTGCCTCAAGAGTCTTGCCTATATATGTCTGATGCATCAAACCACTATTCTCATAGCTTAAGGAGCATCACATCTTGCTTAGGCTCGTCCCAATGCTAAGACATGTCTCCCATGATCTGCCTCAAGTCCACCTGTGCTTGCCTTGAGTCAGTCCCGTACTAGCCATGCAGCCAGATCGCCTTTGCTCATGTTAACCTACAAATGAGTTGGATGCTTTTGCTGCATCTATGGTCAGTCTGTGCATGTGTTGGGTTCATGTGTCTCACTAGGCCTTGTTGTTAAGGCTACGCGCATCCATGCTGCAGTTTGTTGCCCTTGGCTTAGGCTATCTATTATAGTTCCCATATACTCCATGTCGTTATGCCCATGGGTTGCACCACACAAAGGCACCGAGCTTGTGCATGTGCGTTGGTTTTGCATGCTACTGCGCTAGCATGCTTGTGTGTTGTTGCTGCCCATGTGTGCTAGCAGCTTGTGTGCATTTCCGAGGCTTCCATCCCGCTCACTACACCTTATCTTGCTGCTCATGGGGCCAAGGTGCTACCCTCATGAGGCCTTTGTGCCATCATGCTTAGTTTGAGGGTCTTATAGACCCCCTATTAAGGATGGAAAATTGTACATTGTTAGATATGGTTTTTGTTGTATTTTAGTTGGGTGGTTTGATTTTCCTTTCTTTTGCTTCCTCTTGTACACCCCTTATGCATATAGGGTGCATCACCTTTTAATTTGCCTATCAAGGAAAAAAAAAAAAAAAAAAAAAAAATCCCAAGGCTTCCCTGTTTTCTCTTAGTATACTTGCTTCTCACTATGATATGGTTCAAATGTTTGCTTTTAGCAAGACTGTGTTGGGAAGATCTACTAATTCAAAACAGATTTCCAAACCTTTACATGGGTTTCAGGCATAAAGATTCTCCTCCCTATTATTCTAGACCATTCTTCAACTTCCATTTCTTGGAATTTCAACTTCTATCATCACTTATTTTGACCACAAAATCAATCATCTTTTTTACTATGTCCTTTTCCTTTCATGTTCCTTGCCATTCTTACCCAATAATAGAGCATGATTGTTGACCTCATTGTTTATTCTCCTTGACATCATTTTTTAGGCTCTTTCAAAATTTGATTCTCCATTTATTTTCCTTTTTGGTTATTTCATTTGGCATAGGGTTTTTTTAGAGAAAAGCGCAGAAAAACTTGGAGGTTAGCCTTGTCATGTTTGTTTTGTACCATTTGCAAGGAGAGAAACTGAAGAACTTTTGAAGGCATGGAGAAGTTGTTTAAAGGACTCTTTTATTCAGACATTCTTTTCTTAGTCTAGATTTTGTGTGGGAGGGAGATGCTTATCCATGTAGAATTTTGTGGATTGGGTGGGGCCACACTAGTGTGTTTTCTATTCTTGTTTCTTGCCCTTTGGTAACCTTTCTATGCTTCTTATGTACTTGGGTTCTGCCCCTTTTTTATTTGCCCCATTAACAAATTGTTCTCTTGCCTATCAAAAAGAATCTAAAGCTCCACATAAAATCAAGGACCTTTTTTCTCATGGCAAATAAAAAAGTCAACATCAATGAAATTTGCAAGGTGTTTGGGTGTTCCTTTGTAAAAGGAGACTCAACTAGAGTTAAAATGTGGATCTAATAGGAGAAGATAGGACCATTGGAAATTGGATGTCTAGCTATGCAAAATCATTGATCTATCTGGTTGGTTGCTCTTAAACTTGGATTCCTTTTCAGCTATGCATCATTTAGCTGAATGAGCCTATAATATCCCACACCAAATAGGGAAAAAAGTTTATGATGCTATATATGTATGAGTTTTTCTTAACCTTGTAAACGCATAAACACATTTTAAAGCCATTAAGGCTCCTTGGGCCCAAAACAGATAATATCTACATGGATGGGAACGGGTTGCTACAAATAGTATCAAAGTCGATCCTCAACCCCAATGTAGGAGTTTTTTTGGCCCGTAAGTGGTGTCTGTTTGTTTAGCTCTGCAATCCTATAGGATAAAATGAGGATGTTGTGTCTACATGAAGAAGTGATTGTGATATCTAACATTGTGTAGAGGAAAAAGTTCCTAACACCATATATGCATGAACTCCTCTTAACCTTGTAGATGTGTTTTAAAGTCGTAAAGGTCCTTTAGGCCTAAAGCAGATAATATCTACATGGGTGGGAGCTGGTTGTTACATAGACGCTTCTCATATAGAGGCTTTTGCAGAGGATTTCATGTTTCCATGAGTTGTCATTTTTAGGATCTTTTGTTGGGCCATTTTTAGCTCCTGTTGCTGCTGTTTTCACTTCTTGCTCTATACTGTTTCTCTACTTTCTACTTGAAGGATAGCTCTTCCCTATTGTACCTTGATTCCTTTTAATAGATTGTTGGATTGATAATCTATCGGAAAATAGGAAGTGATTTGCAGTACAGCATGCATTTTAACCTTGAATTTAGCAATGTTTTGGTTTATCAACACGCACTTGCATATGTGGTCTGTCAACCTTGTTGGTACAATTGGAACTTGGAACAAGATGATTGAATGTGTATTGTTGCTATGATGACTGTCACAGATCAGGAGAAAAAACCAGCATTCACCAAATTCTTATTAAAAAAAAAAGGTACAAACTATAATTTATTCATAGCAGGACGTGAAATAAGTCTTAATTCTAGGAATAATAAAATCATATCTCCTAATCAAAAAGTCAAATAACAGCCAAATAATTGCTGATTATTTGGCTACTGATTTAAAACATAATCTGTCCATAATTAGAATGATTTGATTTTATTCAAATTATCTTCCAACAATGACATCATCTTGAAGTAAATTTTCCCAAGGATATTAAATGTATGACTATGATGGGATATACGTGTGTGATGCCATTTAGCATCCAATAGATTAATCCTTATGCTAGTGGTGGGGGATAGGTTTTGGTGGTTATTAATGTCCATAATGGTATAAACTCTATTACAAATCAAATTTTATGAAAAATGAGACTGAAATTTGGGAAATCTGGATAGTTCAACTGACTGATTGACTAACAACCGATGTAGTTACTGGCCTTTGTGAATGTTTCTGGGTTTTATCATATTTAAATATCAGCCTCGCTAATTTCTATCCCTAAAAGGTTTTTGAGATTAGGACCACAATTCTCTTTCTCTCTTTTCTCTCAACACACCCGTACATTGATGTTGGGATGGTTGTCCACAATCAAATAGGTGGATTAGGACCTCACTAGTTTAGAATTTATGGAAAGAACCTGTGATTAAAGTTTACTAAAACTTTCTAGGAGTCTCACTAGTGAACTGCAAGGAATGCAAAAAAAAAAAAAAAAAAAAGGTAGTATTATTCAACATTGATTCATTTATCTCTTCATTACATCAAATAGCCTTGTTTACAGGCTTTAGAAAACCCAAAAAACTTAACAAACTGTAGAAAAAGAAACCTAGTCTTCATGGTAATTTATTAGAATTTCTTTTTTTTTTTTCCCTAAAACTCCTAGATCTTCTAATTAATGGAATTTGAAAATAGAAACTTTCCTTTTTAGAATTAAGACACTTAGAAATTATAGAAACTTCTTGTAATAGAAGTTTCTAATAAAGAAGTATTTTTAGATTTCCAAAAATAGCACAAGCATCAAATTTTAGAAAAAGAGACTTGTAGAAAATATGAAGTTTAAAAATATCAAAAACTTCTTTTAAGGAGACATTTTCATTAAAAAAAAAACTTCTTTTATTCTAAAGAAGATTCCAATACCAACCACTTATTAATTATGAGTCTAAAGAAGCTTAAAATCTTCAAAATTTTCCCTTATCTTCCTTTTCTTGACTGGACCTTGGAAATTCATTCCCATTACACACTTTATTCTATCCTTTTCTATTCCTTATTTAGTATCTTATATATATATATATATATGTATATCCTTTTTTCTTTTTTAAAATTTTTCTTTTTCTTTCATTTTATTTGTAACTGATCCCTGAATTCAAATTTTTATTGTGCAGCTTGTGAAGCTACTTGAGCTTAGGGAGGCTAATCATATTGAGTTCTGCAGAATAAAAAGTGTACTTGATGAAATATTGCAGATGCATAGAAACTCTGATCTTAACAAAATCCTTAAATTATTGATGGATCCTACCTGGGTGGCAACTGGATTGAAGATTGACTTTGACACATTGGTGAGTGATAACATGTGGTTTTATATATATATTTTTTGTATTTCATTATAAATTCACTCTTGCCTATTTCATCTTCATCGTGTAAAACAAAGCATCTTTCTGTCTTGGCATATTATATTCGCTCCTTTTTCATGAGAAGATCCAAGGCCTTCGAGTTTTGATACCTCTTAAGTGTTTTAGGGTCCTAAAACACCAATAAACAATATTTATCATCATAAAATGATATAAACTCCATCATTTAAGCTGCATGTTTAAGACTCAAAATGTGCTTCACTACTTTTTATTGTTATTTTATAACCTTGCTTGCAAGAAAATGCAGCAATTGTGAGAGCTTTTAAGTTACATTATCTTAGTCTTGATACACTTGGATCATGGTTTTCTAGAAGAAATACTAGTGACCATCTTCATTTTCTCTGTTTGGACACATGAAACTACATTGTTCCCCCTTTAATGGTTATTGATCATATCACGTCTTTTTGTTGATTCCAATCTGAAATAAGCAGTGTTATCTTGTGCTAATTTCAATAGCAGTTAGTCCTCTGACTCATCTGAGCATTAGGTTGCAGCTCATGGTGATGGACTTGAATACTTGACCAGCAAAGGACTTCCAGATACTTTGTGAAACGTTCTCCTTTGGTTATATTATTATATAGATATTTTATCAAACAGGTGAAATCTAATGAAATATAATTTTAAAAAGAAATAAAAAATGGGTGGCTTGCTTGATATTAGTTCCTTGGTATATTGTGAATGGAAAAAATGTGGAAGCAGTGTGAGCTTTTGTACGGTTCGTTAACAGTGTGGAAGTGATGTGCAGTATGCATGGACCTATAGAAATTCTGTGAAAGAAACATGAAAACATTCTTGAAATTTATTATTTATGCAGTTCATTATAATGTTTCTTCAGTATATTTGTCATTGTCTCAAATGGCATTATAGATTGTTTGTAAAACTCTTGGCATGACAGATATTTTTTATGAATGGGCAAGGTTAATTGCTTAACTTGTATTTTTTTTTTCTATTTTAATTTTTATATTTTTAGTTCTCTTGAATTGGTGTCTATAGTGTTTTGTAAGTTTGTTTGGGTGCTGCTTTTGAGTTGATGGTTGATGCTTTGCATTCATGACATGAGTTCCTTTTTTTACCTTTTTATTCAATCTAAGCATTTTCAACAGTTCTTCATTATATCAAAATCACTATTTTGTTTTTATTTCTTCTTTGCTCCATAGTAGTGTTCTTTATACCCATATAGTTGCTTCCCTGCAGTGGCAGACATGATAAGGGGCTAAGGGAGGCTATGACCCCTCAACATTTTAAAAATATTTCTATCAACCTTGGATTTTCATAAATTCTGTATTTTTTTACCCATACAAATTTACAAGATATGGGTGTAGGAGAGGAAAATAAGAGAAAGAATTAAAGATTTCTCCTACAAAATTTTCACTCTTAGAAAGAAGATGCCTCTTGCAAGTATACTATAAGAAAGGAGAATAGAGAGTATCTCTTGCAACTCTAAGAAAGAGGCAATATTGAGAGAAAGTTACTGCAGAAAAAGAAGTAAAATGATTGAAACATTCAGAAGAAGGGAGGCTTGCCAAATAGGGGGAAACAAAAAGAAAGCTAAGGTTCTCATGCTTGAAGTCATTCATGCCCTAGGTAGGTGCCATTTTTTTTTAATGAAAATCTTCCTCTTTAAGTTTTACAAATTATTCAGTGTTGGTGGTTTGGTAAGTTGATTTGAGGATGACAGTGTTGATTTTTCTTCTTCTTTCTTTTGGAATTGATTGAGTGATATCAAGATAGGTATTTGTGTTATTATGCAATGTGGATATTGAGAGTTATTTCATGTCTGATAATTGGGGAGTGTGAAATTGATGGACTTATGGTTATATTGTTTATAGGGAAACCTAACATTTTGTTACTGTAAACAGTAAAATTTTCTGAATGTTACCAAAGGAGAACAACTTGGGTTTGTTGTTTATTGGTCATAATAGCATTACCTTCAATGTTTAATAGTGGTAATTCTAAAGTTTGCTAGGATATAGGACTTGATGTTGCCATTGTTGGAATCAATTTTTAACATGTTTTCAGGATTATGGCAATAAAAGTTTAGCTAATCATATATTTGATTGCTTCTGTTAATTTATTTTCCAGGTTCAATCATCCATGTATAAAATTTGTATGCCCTTGTTTTCTCCCAGGTGAACGAATGTGAATGGATTTCAGCTAGAATTAGTAAAATGATCTTTCTTGATGGTGAAAATGATCAAAAGATAAGTTACCATCCTATCATTCCAAATGACTTTTTTGAGGACATGGAATCTCCTTGGAAGGGTCGTGTGAAGAGGATCCATGCAGAAGAAGCATTTGCTGAAGTGGAAAGAGCAGCTGAGGCGTTATCTTTAGCCGTAAGTCTCCAGGACTCAACTTTTCCTGTCATGATTAGGTACCTCGCTGCTTTACTATAATGGATTCACATCTCCTTCAAGGTCATCCATATTATTTGTACTGCATATTCTTTAGCATATTATTTTTTTTTTGATAGATAAACACAAATATATTAAAAGGGCCAAAAAGCCACAAAGTATACAGGGGGTATACACAGTAGCTACAGACAAAAGACAAAAAGAAGCAGAACTGCCTCACCAACCCCTAGGTGGTTGACAGCCATTCCAAAAAACCTAAGAGGGAATGGGACTCCTCTCCAATATACACCCTAACCCAACTCCACAGATTACATACAAAAGAATTTTTGAGCTTCTGAATATCTAATGAACCCCCCCTAAAAGCTAATCTATTCCTTTCCTTCCAAACCGTCCAAAAAATACACAATGGAATGGAATTCCAAACCTTTTTCCTCTTTTTCCCCACAAAGGGGCCCTTCCAAGTAAGTAAAACCTCTTTAACAGACTCAGGGAACACCCACTTAACCCCGAAAAGGGCTAGGACAATCTCCCAAAGAGCCTTGACCACTATACAATGTAAGAGGATATGATTGGCATTCTCCTCTTCGCAACCACACAAATAACATCTGTTAGGGAGCTGCCACCCCCTTCTTTGAAGCTTATCCAACGTGAGGATCTTCCCCCACGTAGCTTCCCACGCAAAAAGGGAGGCTTTTGTAGGGACCTTATCCATCCAAATACATCTATTAGGGAAGACACAATCGTTAGGACCACTCAGCATATTGTAGACGTCCTTGACCCCATATCTTCCATGACTCTCCCCTTTCCAGATCACTGAATCCTCCTCTGAGGAAGTTCTGAAATCCCTCACCAAGTGGAGCAACTCTCTAACCTGATCCAACTCCCAATCATTGAAATCTCTAGCAAAACTGAGATTCCAACCTCCATGCCCCAAGCTAGAGGCCCACACTTCATTGATCGTAGCATTCTTGTGGGTCGTCAACGTGAACAAATGGGGGAAGAGATGGGACAGCACCACGTTACCACACCACTGATCAGTCCAAAACAAAACTCTAGTCCCCAATCCCACCTTAAACTCAATGCTCTCCCAGCACCAATTTGCCTCCTTCATTATCTCCTTCCAAACTCCCACAAGCTTCCTTAGTCCTCCACCCACACCCCTCTAGACCATACTTCACCCCGATCACCTTTTTCCAAAGATTGTCCTTCTCATAGGCAAATCTCCAAATCCATTTACCCAACAAGACTTTGTTCAGCAGGTCAATCTTCCGGATGCCAAGACCACCCTTCTTTTTTTGGCTACAGACCACCTCCCAACTAATTAAGTGAGCTTTCCCTTCCGAGATTGCTCCCCCCCAAAGGAAGTCTCTTTGTAACTTCTCAAGCCTTTTTGCAACTGCCTTGGGAATACGAACTATGGACAGGAGGTAGAGAGGTATGCTGGCCAAAGTGCTCTTGATAAGAGTGATTCTCCCACCCTTGGATATGTATTGCCTTTTCCAATGGGCTAGCCGTCTCCTCATTCGTTCTTCTACCCCATCCCACACAGAAGAGGCTTTATGATGAGCTCCAAGGGGTAGCCCCAAATAAACAGTGGGAAGAGCCCCCGTTCTGCATCCAAGCTCAACAGCCATTTCCTCCAAATTTTCCACTACCCCCATCGGAATAAGAACACTCTTAGCTAGATTAATTCTTAGCCCAGAAGCCGCCTCAAACCAAGCCAAAATCCAGCTAAGAGTGGTTAATTGATCTTTACTAGCTTCACAGAAAATGATGGTGTCATCAGCAAAAAGAAGGTGGGTCACAGGCAACTCCCCTCCCCCTCTCCCCCGAAGCCTGCAGCCCGTCAGGAAACCCCCCTCTCCAGCCCTTCTTAGAAGGGTGCTGAGCACTTCCATACCAAGGACGAAGAGATAAGGAGATATTGGGTCTCCTTGCCTCAACCCCTTGGAGTTCGAGAAAAAACCAGCCGGCACTCCATTGATAAGGATAGAAAACTTGGCGGTTGAGATACACCACCAAATCCAATCTATCCAACGAGGCCCAAAGCCCATCTTAAGCAACACCTTCATGATAAACTTCCAATTGATGCTATCATAGGCTTTCTCAATATCCAGCTTACAAATCAACCATTTTTCTTTCCTTTTATGCCAGAAGTCAATCATCTCATTTGCTATTAGAGAAGCATCCAAAATCTGTCTGCCTCTCACAAAAGCATTTTGGTCCACAGAAACCACCCTATCAAGCACCTTCTTCAACCTATTCGCCAAGACCTTGGCCATAAGCTTGTACAAACCCCCAATCAGACTAATAGGTTTGAAATCCCCCAAGTCTTCAGCACCTCCTTTCTTAGGGATTAGGACCAAAAAGGTGGTATTAAGGCATTTGGCAAAGGATCTGTGCTCATAGAACTCCTTAAACAAATCCACAACCTCCTCCTTCACAAAATCCCAACAGGTTTGCCAAAACGCCACTGTGAACCCGTCCGGTCCCGGGGCTTTATCTCCATTCATCTCCATCAAGGCAAGATGGATTTCCTCTTCAGAGAAGGGCAGCTCCAGCTCTTCAGCTTCCCTGGAATTGAGCTGATTGAGCTGTAGCCCCTCAATATCGGCTCTCCAGCCCGGCTCTTCAGAGAAGGATTGCTGGAAGGCGCTCACAATCCCCTCTCTCACCTCCTGATCCTCCGTCAGCCAAACCCCATTAATCTTGATGCTGTCCAGGGAGTTGTTCCTACGATGGGCATTAGCCATCCGGTGGAAAAAACCAGTATTCCTATCCCCTTCCTTTACCCACAGCTCCCTTGAATGCTGCCTCCAGTGGACTTCTTCCATCAACACCCATTTATTAAAAGCCTCGTTAGCTTCTTTTTTTAGATCAGATTCTTCTACAGTAAGGCTCCGCTCACTTTCCACACCATCCCAAAACTCCACTTGTTGCAAGGCTGAATTTTTATTGACTTCCAGCCTACCAAACACTTCCTTGTTCCAGACTTTGATTTTCTGCTTCACCCTCTGCATTTTAGTGGCCAATCTAAAGCTGGCCCTACCATTAACCTCAGTCCCCTGCCACCACCCCCGAAGAAGATCTTTAAACTCCTCAACTTTAAACCACATATTTTCAAATCTGAACGGGATAGGGCCCCTTCTTAACCCACCGCCCATTAGCATAATGGGAAAATGGTCAGAGGTGGGTCTGGGCAGTCTGCATTGGGAGACCCCACTGAACATATCCAGCCAATTCTGAGAAACTAGAAACCTATCCAGTCTAGCCCAAGATTGATTATTCCTCCCCCCACTCCAGGTGAAAACACCCCCTTGAAGAGGAAGGTCTAACAGCCCTAGCTCATCCACCGTCTGGGCAAAGCTTCTCATTGCCCCGGTCAACCTTCCTTGACTGTTCCTTTCCCTTTGGGATAGGATAACGTTGAAGTCACCCCCTAAGCACCACGGATCGTTCCACAAGCCTCTGATTGCCCCCAACTCTTCCCACATACAGTCCTTTTCCTCTCTAGAGAAGGGCCCATACACCCCAGTAAAGACCCAAGTTAGACCATCTTCCACATTCTTGAACCTGCAGGAAATTGAGAAATTTCCCACTTCCATACCAAGCATCTCCAAAGTTCTTTTATCCCAACATAACAACAGCCCTCCCGCAGAACCAATGGCATCCAGGGCCCCCCAATCAAGCCACCTACCAGTGCCCAGACTTCTCACCAGCCCCTCAGTCATTGATTGAATTTTGGTCTCCTGGATACAGAAGAGATCCACCCGCTGCTTCCTGATCATCGCCTTAATAACCTTTCTTTTATTACTATCATTAGCTCCCCGAACATTCCAAGTCAGAAGTCTTAGCTTCATTTAACTTCCGTAATCAGGCACCCTCTTTCATAAGCTCCACCATTCTGCTTTTTCCCCCTTTCATAGTTAATGGAGCACTCTAATCTCTTTAGTTCCCTTTCAAACTTGGACTTCTCCAAAAGGGTCTTGCTGTGAACTTTTTCCCTTCTCTTTCGAATTTTAGTCAGGAATTCCATGATAGGATCAAAGAGTCTTGAGTACTGCAAAAAAAAAAAAAAAAAAAAAAGGTAAAAGACAATTTCCGATAGAAGTCAAGTATAATAACTTTAACTCAGTCTCTATTTATTTACTTATTCATTTAAGGAAGTTCCTTTCTTGGGTTTTGGAATGAAATTTCATCTTTGGTGCATGCTCTGCACAACCTTCATTTCACTTGGACCCCTCCCCCTCATATGGTGTTCTCAAGCTTAGTTTTGATGGTCTCCAACTTGGTAATTCCAGTAAACTTGGTCCAAGGTACTTGTGCGATCATGAAGGCCATATCATCTTAATAATGTCAAAGTTGAACACCCTCCTTGTTGGCCTTAGTTTGTGTTAATTTATTGTGAAGGTGAAAACCAGAATGCATTGATTGACTTACTAGCAGAAAGGTGGTCATTTGAAGTGGACTCACTTGCATGCTTTCAAGTGATATGCTCCTTTGGAAGCTTTTGGAGGAGATTATCAATGTTGTTTGTTGATACATTTTGATTTCCTGCTAAAATAAAAGTGGTTTATATCTTCTATTGTTAATGCTCAATTTCTCAAAACTTTATGTTGCAAAACTATGGTTCTTTATGGCATACGCATCCTATCTCTGTGTTAATATAGATGGAAGTTTAACATTCTTCTAGATCACCGAAGATTTTCTACCTATTATTTCAAGAATAAAAGCTAGCATAGCCCCACTTGGAGGTCCAAAAGGAGAAGTTGTATATGCTCGAGAGCATGAAGCTGTCTGGTTCAAGGGAAAACGTTTTTCACCAGTTGCATGGGCAGGCACTCCAGGGGAAGAACAAATTAAGCAGCTTAGACCTGCTATAGATTCAAAGGGTAGAAAGGTTGGATTGGAATGGTTTACCACAGTGAAGGTGGAGGATGCACTAACAAGGTGTGGTTTCTTTTTTTTTCCAAGGCCATATAAGTTGTGTGGATGATCCTCTTATCTAGAATACTTAGGCTTTTTTGGTGGTGGAAATAAAGACAATTTTTAAATGTTGAAGAATGAAGATGTCAAAAACCTTGTCATTATTTTCAATTGTTGAAGTGCTTGCATTTTTTAAATCTCCAGAACAATCATTTAAAGTTTCCCAAATGACCCATTTTCAGGAAATCTTTATGAAAACAATTTTTGGAGACATGGTACCAAACGTTTCTTGTTTCATTTTCATTTTTTCTGTTTTTGGAACAGAAAACAGTTCTTATTTTCATACCATTTACTCCTTTGATTTTTGGTGTTTGGTATTTGATTTGTTGTGATCATTGATGTTTGTCTCTGTTTCAGGTACCATGAGGCTGGGGACAAGGCAAAAGCAAGGGTCTTGGAATTGTTGAGGGGACTTTCTGCGGAGTTACAAACTAAAATTAACATCCTTATCTTTGCTTCCATGTTGCTTGTCATTGCAAAGGCATTATTTGCTCATGTGAGGTTGACCATACGCTTATTGAATTATCCATTTAGCAATTGCAATATAGATTTTTTAATCTGTAGTAATTCAGGATGTTGCTATCATGGTGCTATGGTTTATTTAACAACTCTGGAAATGTTCCTCAATTTGCAATGGCACCATTTATGTTTTCTTGTTCTCTCTTAAAGGTAAATTTTCTTCAAATCCTGCTATTTGGGCCTAATGCACATAGACTACCTCCTCGTAAAAAACTTCCTTTACACACACCTCAACATTAACACAGTTAATCAAAACACGAAATATCCAAAATACTCTTTTCTTTTCCCTTCCGCTCCCCTTTCTAAAAAAAAAATGGAATTTCTAAAACAGGAAAACAGAGGCAGCCATGGCATCTAAAAATAAATGATAAAAAAATGAAGACAAGGAAGAAGAATTTCGTGAAGGTTGGAGCTCTGACACACACACACACACATAAATGTATAATTATAATAATTATCATTATCATAGAGAAATGGGGAAGGAAAAGAGCAATAGAGGCTAGTTTGCTTTTTTTTATTTTTTTTTTGTTTTTTATTTTTAAACAACAGCATCCATTTCCCTTGGCAAAACAAACAATGGTTTTTCTGGAAGGGGTCCTTGTGAAGCTAACAATCTAAGAGATGGGATGTAAATGCAGTTATTGGGTAGAGGGGGGTCTTAGTGGATTTAGGCCATAGGGGTATAAGTGTGTTCAATGAATTATTTAAAGGAATTAGAATGTTAAAGTAAATGTTTTTTAATAAGGTTGTAAATGAGTTCAGATTGGGTTGGGTCTGCCATCAACTTAAGGCTTAAGCTAAGGGTTATATCAATGATAGAAGTGACCCAAGCCACTCCTGAACTGGTTGTCTTATAACCAAGATTTGAGAAAATAAATTTTGTTGCCAAGGGTTTATATCAATGTTAGAAGCAACCCGATCTGCTCTCTGAACTAATCCTCTTATAATCCAAGATAGTTTCTAATCTGCACATCCTATTCCTCCTCTATAGAAGTACAGATGGGAGCCGCCACTTTTATCATCAAGTATTCCTTTTTCCCATGCCGTTACACTATTCGTATAGCTTGTACTTTGGACTTGAAGATGAAAAGAAAACTCTTTCATGCCTACTCAATTTAACCAATGTCTTTATTATTGAATTTGCATAAGTTGCCATATCTGCCTGTTGTATCATCTTTCTTCTTTGTTGGGTTCATCCAGCAAAGGAATTAAAAAAATAAATAAAATAAAATAAAATAAAATAAAATAAACAAAGTTGGAACAGAAAACCAAAACATTAATGGGATACCCCTATGAAGTTTTGTGTCTATAAATCTCTTGACTACTGTTTTGGCTCTGTTCTATTATGTTCCATACTTTCATGTACTTACGTTTCTGTTCTAATGTTATGGTTACATTGTCTGAAATGTGCATGTTATGAAATATTTATACATGATTTAATGTCATGTTTGAGTTACTGCTCTTTTTGTAATGTTCCATCAACCGATCAATTTTTATTTTTATTTTGTTGTCTTTTTACAGTGAAGGGAGAAGAAGGAAATGGGTTTTCCCCTCTCTTGTAGAGTTGCATAGGTCTAAGGTACTGTTTAACAAGTCATTTTATGGTCTAATGAAAATTATCTGATTCATTCCAATCTTGAACTTGAACTTTCTATATGCTGGAGTTATTTGCACTAATGTTTTTTTAACTTATTTCTTTCTATATACAATTGATTGTTGCTTGTGATTCATCTTTTTTTGTCTCAATGATCATAACATAGATGAGGTGAAAGTGTTTTGTGTGTTAGCCCAAATATGGGTCTGGCTCTTTTAGTTTGATATTGGCCCATGCTGAATTTGGACTCTGGGTTTGAGCTACACCCAAATTTATTGGTGTTGGTAAAATCTGTTGGTCATTTAGCACCATTATTATTACATTTTATGAAAAATGAACAATAGGAGAACTTCTGCTTGTGCTTTGTGACAGTAGCAAAAAGAACTACATATTCACCAATTTGAATTTTTTTAATTCTACAGATAAAATTCAGGAAGAAAATATCATGTATTGATGTCCTTTTCTTGGAGAATTTATACATTGATGGAAGAATATGCACTTGCATGCACATATTGATGAGAAACCGGAGATTTTACTCGTAGAAGAATTGTTGGGATATGTCTCAAATTCCTGTTTTGGTTTTGTTTCTATTTTATTTGAATCTCTTCTGTAGGATATAATTCCTATAGAGAAAGATGAGAATCGTTGTATATGTATTCTGGGCCTTTAAGGGAAAACTCATGAGATGAGATGTCTGTACTGTTTTCTAAGGTTTACAGAGATTTGAGGAAGATAGGGAAACAGCTGTTAGCGGCTTGAGTTGAGGTGTACATCCTGGAGCTTGTGTTTTGTGTCAATATTCTCCATCCTTGAACTTTTTCATGTCATTATAGTGGAACTCCATCTCATTTGTGATGGAAGGCATATTTTGCTGATTTATGTATTAATCATGTCATTTTAAGTGTAATTGCATAAGGAATGGAATCAGAGCTTTCTCTGTGCAATAAGAAGAAAAGAACTGTAACCAAGAAGCAGAATGGTGAGCAATTTTGAAACAGAAAAAAACAGCTTGCCAAGAATTTTCCAAAGTAGTAGGCCACCTCTTAGCTAGGGTGTCAGCTTCCTGATCAATCTCTCTTTACCTATCTGTATCCCATCCCTTGCATCGAAACAGTCCTCCAGCCTCAGCCATGTGCCCCATTACCAAAGGTTCAGAAACTGTGTCTGACTTAAGAGATTATATCTGTAGAATTACCCTCTGTGATGCATTTACTGAAATGCTTCCCACAGGACTTTTGTAAAATTCCTTCTCTGGCCTATGAACACTCATAGAGAAGTCATACTCAATAATTTATAATTCTTGGATTGATCTGGCCAAGAATCTGTCATCTCAAACAAATTTTGATTAGGGGAAAAATATTATGTTGAAGTGGTTTTATGTGGATTTTCATCATCAGCTATAGACACAAACAAACCAAAAAAAGGGCAAAAGAAGAGACTATTATTTTCAGAGTTGATTCACTTCAAAGCTATTTTATCTATTTGGATATATAAGCTTATCTTTTATAATTTGAATTTGCTAAAATACACACATTAACAAAGACACAAGCACACATGTTACATAGACCCAGACAAGCTTATCTTTTATAATGGACAAATTCTAGCACTTACATGTAAGTATGCATAGAATGAACATTGAACATGTACACATTGGGAAATCATGGATTGCTCAATTCCCAAGCCTTGGATCATTAAGGTGCATGAAATCACATCCTAGGCTTCTCTAGATCTAAGCACAATGAAAAACTTTGGTATTCAAAAACCAAAAACACACCAAAGATCTAGAAAAGGTGTCATATCTACAATCCGGAGTCGCCGGATCGATTCTTATCGGTGTAGAATACTCCAAATCTGCAGACGATCTCGTAAACTCAACAATCATCCACCTAATGACTTCTTGGGTCTAGGCATTGAGATGGTAGAGATCTTAGGGCTGGAGGCTAAGGCTCTCTCTCAGGACTGGAAGGAGAGAGTGACAAGGACTGAAGCCTTAAGAGGGGTATTTATAGGCTTCTTATTGAACTTAAGTGACTTGAACCCATCATAGGCTTGGGTCACTTAATCTAGCCCAAAAGATTGCTAATTGATTAATTAATCCAACAAGACTCCAATTAATCAATTAACTCAATCTAAAGATATTGCTCATTTACCCATATGCAACCTTATATAATTACCAAAATGCCTTTATGCACACAACTGAATTAAAAACTCATCCAACCCGCATAATCTATGTCATCAAAGAATATGAGCTCAAGCGGGAGACCATTAGGATCCATAGAACAGTATTGACTCCCTCAAAATCCAATTTTGAAGTTGACTCAACATCCTATTACAGAGAGTTAACTACATTCCAATACCCTATGTATATTGTTACGTGACACCAAGTGCTCAAGTTCGTAACTTGTTATCCACTATATATAGTCTCCTCATGAACTAGTCGTTTGTAATCTAATAAGGTGAAAACTATCAGTCTTTCAAGACTACTTTTACTATCCTTAAGTTATATATCCTCATATTATGTGATCAAATGACATACTTTAGTTCACTAAGAACATATGTCAAATTCCACTAAGGAATTACTGTGAGTCCATAGATTTCATGATCACATGTCCTTAGGACCATCTAAGGAGACATACTGTCTCAAAGTCCATAAGATATCATGGTACCTATATTGAAAATACTTATTGCTACCAGCTTCCATTAATAGTGACTCAATCCATAGGGAATATATAATCATCTTACAATCTCACTCGTAGGTCAAAGTCACTGTTAACTTTGACACAACCTCAATATTCTCTCGTTAAGAGACAATACAGTATAGCAACTTGGTGAAGTCATGACTACCCCAATAGTCTTATATCATGACTCACCATAAGTCTTATTTAATGTGTAACTATACACACTAATACACTCACCAAGGGAACTTTATTCTAATGGTCAAACTAGTCATCCCTCCAATAGGAGGTGGTGCTTTACAACCTCAAATGGATTACCTAAGTCCACAAATTGGATGTAAACAAATCATTTACTTGTAAGGTACGTATGACTTAAATCTTATGTGTAACTCCTAATACACCTAAACCATGTACAATGCAAGAGATGTTAGACCAAAATGCTTATAAAGTATAACGCATGAAATAAGGATAGATAAAAGTGAACTTGAAGTATCATTAAATTAATAATGAATTCCAAACCTGTTATATTATGTCATGCTTTTAAGGGCTTTATCCTAACAATACATTCAAACTATGCTAAAATACACACATATTAACATATAATGATTGTGTTGTCAATCTATTATTATACATTCAAAACCTCACATAAATGTTCATGTGCACTAACAGAGACAAATATTAACAAAAAATGATTATCATATCATCATCTCTTTTCACACATCACACATACATGCAAGTTAAAAGATACGCTTATTAACAAAATTATTGAGAGAGCCACATAAAAAATGCATGCAGACATACATATACATTAATACAAACACACATATTAACCAATAAGGATAAGAGAGACTTAATATAATCCATTTTAAAAAATAATGATTATATCATCATTCTATGATCATGCATCACACACAGACATTAACAGAATTATTCATAGAGAGAGATTACATCATAATTCTATTTTTATATATCTGTGACATCCTGGCATGTCCAATGCAGGACATGGAACCTCTGGATGGAGCTAATTGGATGAAGATAACTGGTTTATCACCATATTGGTTGGATGTGGCACAAGGCAGTGCTGTGCATAATACAGTTGATATGAAATCATTGTTTCTTTTGACAGGACCTAATGGGGGTGGTAAATCAAGTTTGCTTCGATCAATTTGTGCAGCGGCATTACTTGGAATATGTGGATTTATGGTGCCTGCAGAGTCGGCCTTGATTCCTCATTTTGATTCTATTATGCTTCACATGAAATCTTATGATAGCCCAGCCGATGGAAAAAGTTCATTTCAGGTGTGGTATTGCTTCATGGCATTTGTGCTACAAATTAACTGTTTATGATGATAGTCCAGACTGCTTTGCAGGAATGTATGCCTATCCTTCTGGCTCCAACACACACAAGCACACTTGCACACACACACGAATCTATGCATATATTTAATTTCCCTTGAAGTTTTTAATATCTTGCTGACATCTAGGAGTTCTTGAATTAGCATGACGGCTCCTGAGTTTTGTTTTTGAAAAACATCAGAAAGCTCAATGGTTTGAGTGTCTTTTTAGTATCTTGCTGATCTCTCAGACTACTTGAAACAGCATAACATCTCCTGAGTTTTGTTTGTAAGATATTAGACACCTCCTGAGGTTTGTTGTTGGTATAGCGCTTCTGTTTTATTGAGAAATTGTTATCAGTTATAATGATTTTCTTTTCAAATTATTGCAAGCCTTTGTATCTTACTACTTACTTCATCCCATCTGTTCAACATGTTTTATGCAACATGATGTTATGGTATATTTTATTAAACAATGATATAATGGAGGTACTAAGAAATACAAAAACGAATTTAATTACCCATCTATACTATGAAATTCAAAGAATGTAATTACCCATCTGACTGGATTGACCCCAAGTTGGTTTGAAATGTGCAACTTAAACTAAGGTTGGAATTGGCTTGTGTTTGCCTGCAGTCCAATTCAACCTAACCTTCCTGTGTTGCTACACTAATTCATTAGTGCGACAAAGATGAATATCCTTAACTAGCTTCTTCACCTGTTCCTCAAGATGGTCTTCAGAACCCTTGTCCCTTCTGCCAGTAGACATTGTTGCCCTGTGTCATTCTGAAGAATGCCGAGACCAACCTTTGTATCACAATGCACATAACTTTCTATCTGTACCCTTTACATGTGTATAGTTGCGGAAAATGTATCAGCTACTTTGAACCTGTGCCTACTTTTTTTCATGGAATTCGGTTAGATTATGAACATGCTGGGTTCTGCAGTCCTTAAAACATTATAGGTAGCTAGAATCAAGTATAAACTATTATTTTCTCATATAGCTTTAGAATTATGTGGACTTTCATACCATCACGCTTCAAGATTATTTTTGCTTTGGATGTTTTCTTATTGATATGAACATTTGAATGTATCCATCAGCCTGAAGGGTCTGAATGGTGTTCTGACACATACCCATATCCAGGACCTGTAATTTAACTCAAGTAAAATATATGCCAATGCCGTGTGCCACTTCAAAAATTGGTCACTGTTATAATGTTTTGTTACTTGATTTAGAATTTTTTTTTTTATTGTTTACTTTACATCAATCCCTAAACTTCCTACTTTTAATCATCAAATCTTTGATGCCTCCAGTAGCATGTTCACTTAATTTTGATTTTCAGATTGAAATGTCAGAGATGCGATCTATAATCACTGGAGCCACTTCAAGAAGCCTGGTGCTGATAGATGAAATCTGCCGAGGAACAGAAACAGCAAAGGGGACATGTATTGCTGGTAGCATAGTTGAAACTCTTGATAAGATTGGTTGTCTGGGTATTGTATCCACCCACTTGCATGGTATATTTACCTTGGGACTGAATACTAAGAATGCTATTTGTAAAGCAATGGGAACTGAATATGTTGATGGCAAAACAAAACCGACCTGGAAGTTGATAGATGGAATCTGTAGAGAAAGCCTTGCCTTTGAAACAGCTCAGAAGGAGGGAATTCCTGAAACAATTATCCGAAGAGCAGAAGAGCTGTATCTTTCAATCTATTCAAAAGACTTGTTATCAGGAAGAAATGAGACAGAACTGGAACATTTTTGTCTTGATACAACTGTAAATACTTCAGGTGAAGTCTATAATCAATTAAGTAGAATTACCGGGGGAACTCTTTGTCCTAAAATTGAGTCAACAAATGAAATGGAAGTCTTACGTAATAAAGTTGAGAGTGCAGTCACCATTGTTTGCCGAAAGAAGCTGAGGGAGCTCTATAAGCAGAAAAACACATCAGAACTTCCAGAGATAAACTGTGTGGCCATTTTGCCAAGGGAACAGCCGCCGCCATCAGCAATTGGTGCTTCAAGTGTTTATGTGTTGTTTAGTCCTGATAAGAAACTTTATGTTGGAGAGGTATTTCTCTTTTAACATCATTAAATTCTATTTTGTGTTATTGGCAAGTTTGTACATGGAAGTTCCACATCATGGAAGTGAAGGTTTGTTTCTATTTCTACATTTGTTGGAAATGCTGGAAAAATGAATTAGTAATAGGCTGTAACGGCCTGAGCAGCCTTTTGCTTCCAGTGTGTGGTACATTGAGATTGGTCTCCATTACAGTTAAATTAGGTGTCAACTTGTTGAAGTTAAAACTCTTCTTACTTGCTGAATTCCATCTTTGCCTTATTGTGGCACAGACAGATGATCTTGAAGGCAGAGTCCGAGCGCATCGATCAAAGGAAGGAATGCAGAATGCTTCATTCCTTTATTTTGTAGTCCCAGGGAAGAGCTTGGCATGCCAACTTGAAACGCTTCTCATCAACCAGCTCCCTGTCCAGGGGTTCCAACTGGTCAATAGAGCTGATGGTAAACATCGAAATTTTGGCACATCAGATCACTCCGTGGAAGTTGTGACCTTGCATCAATGAGCCTGCACTCCTTGCCACCCATTTTGCAGAATGTTTCCACCTTTGAAATATGTAAATGACAAAAACCAGATGAAAGTGGCTGCAGCAATTTTGGGTTTTTTATGTATGTTGCTCCACTTGCACTTGCTTGATCGACCAGATGAAATATACATTTATATTGCGTGCTCCACAGTTTCTTTCTATTGGAATTTATTAGTCTGAAAAATCTATTCTTCCTTTTATGAATTTAAACAACTGCTTATAAAATATTGATTTTTTAAGAAATCAAAATTATTGCAATTGACATATTTTAAAATTTTTGTAAAAAATCCAAGAATATATTAACGGAACTATTCTATTTAGAAATATATATAAAATAATAATTTTGAAAATTTTGAAATACCGTTTCTGAGTGGATCTTGAATTGCAACCGACCGTTAAGTGAACGGTCAAAAGTAAATCAAATCCATGGCATCCTTTCCTTTTTGCAAGAACGCGTAACGTCAACACCCAACTTCAAGAAAACCCATGGATGCACACTAGGTTTGTGGAAACTCAACATTGAATTAATTTGAAAAACAATTACTCGGTAGTCAAGCACAAAAAGAATCCCCGAAATAAAAATGAGAAATTTCCTACATGATTCAGGTAAAAAAAACAAAAAATGGAAATTAAATTCTAGGGTACAGAAAAACTTGAAAACACAAGTATCTTGAATTCATCTACCACGGATTAGAGACAACCCAAAAGGGTGTTGGCTTCATCTTGCAACGATTAGTGTCATAAAATGGCTTCACGCTTCTATCTCTCAGGTTGTAATACCCCATGTCGTGACCTCCATATGAGTAATCTTCATCCACTCGTTCCCAGTAAGAATCTGTGAAGTATATTGAATCCTTTACGCATCCTGGACAATCTCCAACCCTCAAGGACATTGAGTGGTTTCCACCTAGAAACACCACTTGATCCCCCAAGCTCTCCATCTCTACCCATTTTATCTTATAGCGGTCAAGCCTGTAAACATGGAACAACAACGTCTTATAGGGACAAATCTTGGGTTGGATGTCCTCATCACCAAGGAGGTCTGCCTCTCGAACTGGTTTCCCATCCCCATCCACAAATTCTCCTATAAACCTCACCACAAACAAAAGCTCCCCACATGATTCCACCAAGTAAAAATGGCTTGAATAAAGATCTTTGAAGCTTCTTCCAAAGTTTGCAGTTTTCAAGGGAAAGGAAGGCGTCATATCCGTAATCTTAGTAGGAAAAGACCCACTAAAATCCCAAACTTCAACTGACCCTGTATCCGATAATGCACAAACCACATTGTCGAAGTATATGATGTCATGGTAAGGCTGGTGAGCTCCGTCAAGGTCCATGAATTTACCATCTCTATACGTACAGAAAGCCAGCTTCTTCCTGCTTCCATATATCAGGACAACTCCATCCTTGTCCTTGTTCTTCTTACCATCAGACATCACAATAGCTTTGGGAACAAAGGCCCTGGGATCTTTCATAACCGTGTATGCATCAACATCAGTAAACTCCAAACCTTCTTTCAAGGAACCAACTTGAATTTGATCACCCGAAAAAGGATCGAAGACACTCAAATTTGCAGTTTCGTCCAAAAGCACTAACCAGCCATGAGAAGACCCAACGCAACAACCTTCATAAACATGAACCTCCCCACACATGCAAACGTCTCCGTACTCAATTTTCTCAGCCAGATCGAAAAAAGAGATACCGCCTTCCCCTTCACCATCCTCTTCCCCCTCTTCTACTCGGCTAGAAGGAAGCATGAGCCATGGGGTTTGGAAACAAGGACGGAACTCTCCTTTAAGCGCCATTGATATGGAAAGATTGTCGGAAAGATCTCTTATTCAAAACTTGATAGATCTTCGCTCCTCTCTTTCATATTTATAGAGGCAATCTTAAATAAATAGTTTCCTAAACTTAATCAAACTCACCTAAATCCAATCTTTTAAAATATTCGTAATCCTAAAATTATTATTATTATTATTATTATTCCTAAATCAAATCTTTTAAAATCTTTATTGATATAGTATTATTTATTTTAATATTAAAATATAATATCAAATCTTTTAAAATATTTATTATTATTATTATTATTATTATTATTATTTATTGATATAGTATTATTTATTTTAATATTAAAATATAATATCAAATCTATATTTATATTATATTATTATGTATAAAAGAGTGAAATATTTGTCCACCTTTTTTTTCCCCTAAAATGCCCCAATCAACACTTACATAGGCTTGCATTCTATTCATTATTTTATTTAATTAATTTAAATAATGTTTACCTTTACAATAAAAAAAATTATTTACATAATGTTTATCTCTAAAAAAAATATCATAATTTAATTAAAGTAATTTTAATAAGAAAATTTAGATATTATATCAAAAAATTTTGGATGAAAAAAAAAATAGTTGATTCTTTTTCTTTTTTTTTTTCTATTTCTAAAAATGCAAACCGGTAAAATAATTTTAAAAGTTATCATAACTGAATTAAAAAATAATATTTCAAAATGATATAATTTTCCCTCTAAAAAATGATAATAATTTATGTTTAGATAAACATTATTTTCTTTGATATCCAGATTGAAAGGCTGGAGCCACTTGGTTTTAAAAAATATTCAAATTATTGTGATTGCCATGTCATAAAATTTTGCCAAAAAAATCCAAGAATATATTTTATTTAGAAATGTATAAAAAATAATAATATTATTATTAAAAAAAATTAAATGTTATTTGTAAGCGGATATTATTAACTTATTGCAACCCTTGCATGAATGTTATATTGTGATTGCCAAAAGTTGAATCAAATCCATCCACACCACCTTTCCTCTTTCAAGAATCTTGCATTCATACCATGAAACCCATGCATGCACACCCACTTGGTGGAAACTCAAAATTGAATCAATTTGGAAGACAAATTACTCAATAGTCAACTACAAATATGCCAAAAAAAAAAAAAAAAAAAAAAAAAAAAAAAAAAAACCCAAAATAAAAATTACAAACTTCCTACATGATTCAGGTACCAAAAATAATTGGAAATTAAAATTCAATTTGAAAACCTAAAAATATATCCTGCTTTCATCTACCACGGATTAGAGACGACCCAAAAGAGTGTGTGCTTCATCTTGCAACGGTGAGTGTCATAGAATCGCTGCACACTTCTATCTCTCAAGTTGTAATACCCCATGTCGTGACCCCCATATGAGTAATCATCATCCACTCGTTCCCAATAAGAGTCTGTGAAGTAAATTGAATCCTTTACGCATCCTGGACAGTCTCCAACCCTTAAGGACATTGAGTGGTTTCCACCTAGAAACACCACTTGATCCCCCAAGCTCTCCATCTCTCTACCCATTTTATCTTATAGCGGTCAAGCCTGTAAACATGGAACAACAACGTCTTATAGGGACAGATCTTGGGTTGGATGTCCTCATCACCAAGGAGGTCTGCCTCTCGAACTGGTTTCCCATCGCCATTCACAAATTCTCCTATAAAACCTCGCGATAAGCAGAAGCTCTCCACATGACTCCACCAAGTGAAAATGGCTGGAATAAAGATCTCTGAAACTTCTTCCAAAGTTTGCAGTTTTCAAGGGAAAGGAAGGCTCCATATCCATAATCTTAGTAGGAAAAGACCCACTAATATCCCAAACTTCAACTGATCCTGTATCCGATAATGCACAAACCACATTATCGTAGCATATGATATCGTGGTAAGGCTGGTGGGCTCCTTCAAGGTCCATGAATCTGCCATCTCTGTACCAACAGAAAGCCAACTTTTTCCTGCTTCCAGAGATCAGGACAACTCCATCCTTCTTGTTCTTATAATCAAACCTCACAATAGCTTTGGGAACAAAGGCCCTGGGCATCAACATCAGCAAACTCCAAACCTTCTTTCAAGGAACCGACTTGAATTTGAGCACCCAAAAAGGGATTGAAGACAGTCAGATTTGCTGTTTTGTCCAAAAGCACCAACCAGCCATGAGAGGACCTTCATAAATCTCCCCACAAACGTCTCTTTGCTTCTTTTTCCCATCCAGATTAGAAAAGGAAATACCGCGTTCCCCTTCGTCATCACATTATTATTTATAATATTAATATTTTAATATTAATATAAATACCATTTGTTATTTATTTATATAGTATTATTTATTTTAATATTAAAATATAGTATTAACAGTGATATTACTCTTTCAATATTAACATTAGAACTAGTAAAATGAACAATAGTCATAATGGAAAAAATAGAAGAAAGAAAATTACAAACAAAATTAATAATAAAAGAGTACCATCAAAATAACCAACCTTAAAATATTAATTTTAAAAAAAATCCAAATTCTTATGATTGCCATGTCATAAAAATTTTGCAAAAAATCCAAGAATATATTATATTATATTTAGAAATATATAAAAATAGCAATAATATTATTAAAAAAATTTAAATGTTATTTGTAAGTGGATATTAACTTGATCGCCAAAAGTTAATCTTAAAAAAATTAAAATTATAATCCTATTCAAATGGAATTTCTCTTACAAAATATTTTATAAAATCTAAAATAAAAATAAAAGTTTATATTAAAAAAAAAAAAAAAAACCTGTGAAATTAAATCTAAATAAATTGTAAATAAACCTTCCGAGGAAACTTTAAATATTATGATATGTTGTAATTTTATGGTTTGAAAATTTAATTTAAAAAATAAAAAGTTTGCTTGAAATATCTTGAAAAATAATTTTTGAAAATTAGTATTTAAGCTAAATTCTTAAAAATAATTTTGAATTATTTTAAGAAATAAAATTTTGTTTAAAAACTTAAATAAATAAATTAACTTAATTATTTGAGAAGATATATAAGAATCTTTTTGTTAACAAAAGGATTATTATACGGTGAAAAAGGAAGAAGAAAGAAGCAAACGATAACGGAAATTAAGGTGGAATTTGGTGTATGAAACGGAAAAAAGAATAAAATAAAATAAAATCCTTGAATTTGATGATGTGAAATTCTCCTCGTAGAAAATGCCTTGAACGATTCGAATAGGAACCCTAAAACCAGAAAAAATGGGAAAATCACACACACCCAGAATGAAGATGAATCCAGTTTCAGTCCCTAATGACTTAGTTTTTGGTATACTCATCCACGTTCCCGTCAAATCCCTACTCCGATTCAGATGTGTTTGCAAGAGCTGGCGGTCTATGATCTCCGACCCATCGTTTGTTGAGGCCCATCAATCCCGTTCATCCTCCGCCCTCCTCATCTCCTTCCCGGACATGCGCGACCGTGACAGGGAGCGTACCCTCTTCTGCATAAACGAGGGAGAAGCTCACCGTATCCCCGGATTCTCTCACTCGAATATTTCTCAATCGGTGAACGGTTTAATTTGTATCTATGGGCAATACTCTCCGAAACAATCCTATCGCGTGCGTGTCTGCAACCCTAGCACTCGAGAATACGTGACTCTTCCACCCACAATCTTCTCAGAACCGGGCTTATTTTTCCAGTGCAACTCTCTAGGGTTCGACCCTTCCACCAAGACCTACAAAATCCTGAGGGGATGGATGGGGGATGGATGGGGCCCCAAGTATGAGATTTTCACTCTGGGTAGCGACGCATGGAGAATCATCAAAGATGCCCCAGAAGCTTTGTTGGACACAGGAGGGATTTGCCTCAACGGAACCATATATTGGACTAAGCCTAGGGCTATTGAGACAGACTATTCTCGCGAGGTCATGCAAAACAGTATGATAGCATTCCACGTCGGAGAAGAGAAGTTCCGATGGGTCCCCCTCCCTCCTGCAGCCCCCATATGGACGAATGACACGTCGAGCATGATACAAATCGGTGGGCACATCGTCATTGTAGACTACCAAGAGGTGGCGAAAAGCATTAGTAAGGTTATGATAATGTGGAAATTGGAGGATTCTTTAAATGGAGTTTGGAGCCAGAAGAGAATCATGCTGCCGGAATGTTGGAAGCAAGGCGACCCAAGACTTAGTCCTTTTTGCGTCACTTCGATTGATGGTGGTGAGATTACATTGATTCCCAGCCAGTTGTTTAGAGACTGGTATGTGGTTCACTGTAACTTAGAGGAAGAGAGTCCGAGGAGGGAGGTTTTATCTGGGCTGCCTCAGAATGATTGGAATATTCCTTTTCCTTATCCATCTATTTATTGTGGTGATGTCTCTGAGTACGCAGAAAGTCTTGTATCTTTGAAGGAAATTTGCAGGCATTAGTGTTTTTTGTTCTTGTCTTTTTTGAGTTTCAGGTTTAGGAAGTAGGGATCTTTGATTCACTGTTAAAGTTTCCACCAGTTTTATTACCATAGCCACTCCTCGGTATTGGCTTGTTTTGGTGTTAATAGTTTCCATTTGCCATTCATAAATGTATAGTGCTTTTAAGGGTTTTAGAGTCTTGTGCGAAGCCGGTTTCTTGAATTTGATAAGAATAAATTGATGTTGAGGACTGCTTCAATCTTTTTCTTAATGTAAATAGTTCGGTGTCGGTGTTTTTCTCTAGTGCATGCTAGGTGTTCGAGAAAATGATAACTATTTTGGCGTTAATAGTTGCCAGCTGCCATGCATAATGATTTTTAAATGTTATTTGTTAATGGATACTAAATTTTTGCAACCCTAACATCAACATTATATTGCGATCGCCAAAAGTTAAATCAAATCCATCGACTCCTTTCCTTTTTCAAGAATCTTGCATTCATACAAGTGAAGTCAGCTCAAACCCATATGCATGCGCACCCATTTTGTGGAAAGTCAACATTGAATTAACTTGGAAGACAATTAGTCAATAGTCAACTACAAAAAAATACCCAAAATCAAAATTAGAAACTTCCTACATGATTCCTACAATTTGAAAACACAAGTATATATCCTGCATTCATCTACCAGGGATTAGGGATTATCCAAAATGGTGTGGGCTCCATCTTGCAGCACCGAGTGTCATAAAATGGCTTCACGATTCTCTCTCTCAAGTTGTAATACCCCATATCATGACCCCCATATGAGTAATCTTCATCCACTCGTCCCCAATAAGAGTCTGTGAAGTAAATTGAATCCTTTACGCATCCTGGACAATCTCCAACCCTTAAAGACATTGAGTGGTTTCCACCCAAAAACACTACTTGATCCCCCAAGCTCTCCATCTCTTCCCATTTTTTCTGATGGCGGTCAAGCCTGTAAACATGGAACAACAACGTCTTATAGGGACAAATCTTGGGTTGGATGTCCTCATCATCAAGGAGGTCCGCCTCTCGAACTGGTTTCCCATCCCCATCCACAAATTCTCCTATAAACCTCACCACAAACAGAAGCTCCCCACATGATTCCACCAAATAAAAATGGCTCGAATAAAGATCTCTGAAACTTCTTCCAAAGTTTGCAGTTTTCAAGGGAAAGGAAGGCGTCATATCCATAATCTTAGTAGGAAAAGACCCACTAAAATGCCAAACTTCAACTGACCCTACATCCGATAATGCACAAACCACATTATCGTAGCATATGATATCATGGTAAGGCTGGTGAGCACCATCAAGGCCCATGAATCTGCCATCTCTATCCCGACAGAAAGCTAGCTTCTTCCTGCTTCCGTATATCAGGACAACCCCATCCTTGTCCTTGTCCTTCTTACCGTCGGACATCACAACAGCTTTAGGAACAAAGGCCCTGGGATCTTCCTTAACATTGTATGCATCAACATCAGTAAACTCCAAACCTTCTCTCAATGAACCAACTTGAATTCGAGCACCCGAAAAGGGGTTAAAGAGACTCAGATTTGCAGTTTTGTCCAAAAGAACCAACCAGCCATGAGAGGACCCAACACAGCAACCTTCATAAACCTCCCTACACATGCAAACATCTCTGTACTCCCTTTTCTCATCCAGATTGAAGAAACAAAGACCACCTTCCCCTTCATCATCATCATCATCTTCCTTCCCTTCTGTCCCAGGAAGAAGGAGCCATGGTGTTTGGAAACAAAGACGGTAACATGAAGAAGACACGTAGCTTTCTGCAACCGAAAACCACCAACTACATACCCTTTTAAAGCGAAGAATGTCGAGGAAGGACAATCTTCTCAAAATGCATTCCAACATATCGATTTCGAGCTCAGACCAGGGTGCATCGCGCTTTCTTTTAATCGCCATTGAAGCTTTCAATTGATTTGAGAAGTATGAAGATTTTATAGTTCCCTGGTCTTTCTAAAGAAGGATTTTATTTCAATGACTTCTCAAAGAAAATCTTTTCAAAGAAAGATTCTATTTCAACGGGTTTCCTTATTTCGTTCCAACTTTTTTATTTGAATTACTGTCCGTTTTGGTTCCAAAAAGAATGAGACCGTTTGATTTCCTTTATTGTATTTATTTATTCAATTATTTTTTATTTATATTATGCCCATATTATACTAATATTCCATTTCCATTTTTTAATTATAAAATCATAATATTCTGCATATTCAAATTCCAATATTTCTTTTTTCTTTTTCTTTTTTTTTTATAATAATAATAAAACCATATATTGCATAAGTTTAAAAGTGTGATTATAATAATATTTTGCCAACAATTGTGACCGTTTCTTTATCCTTATTTATTCAAATATTTATCAAAGATTGATATTAAAAAAAAAGAAAAAAAAAAAAAGAAATCTCATTCATATATTCTTTTCCATTTTTATTTTTAGTTAAAATAAAAAAAATATAAATTTATAAAATGGACTATAGAAGATTGAAATATAAATTATTTTAATCTAAATTGTTGTTTTTATTTTTAAAAGAAAAGGCCCATGTAACATGATAAATATTGTACAAATAAATTTATTTTAATAAAAGAATATTCAACAAATTTACATTTTAAAAAAATGTGGGTATACTCTTCTATAATAAAGAATACGTAATTTTCTTATTTTGTAACTTGGGCAAGTTAATCCGAATTTAATAATTTTGATTAGGTTGAGCTTAGGTTGGGTGCATTGGGTTGGAAATCGGGTTGAGTCATACCTCGGGTTCTCCCTTTTTTGTTTGGAAGATTGTGATGAAAATATAATTTATTTTTATTTTAATTAGATAAGAGTTAAAATTCTTATTTGAATAGGATTATTATTTTAATTTTGTAGAAGTTTAGTAAATATTGTCTAAAAAATTATATTTAAACAGAATTAATATTTTTATATTTTTGTATTTCTTAAAATTTTAGGAAAAAATTTTATTGAAAAAAATAATTAATTATAGAATAAATGTGTGTAGAAAGTTTTCATGCTACAATATTTTTTAAAAGATAGATAATTAAAATTTTAAATATTTTATATTTTATTAAGATTATTCTTTTTATAATTTTTATTAAATAATTTAAAATTTTTATATAATATTTAACTTTATTATTTCACTGCTCGCGTGCCTTGCACGTGGAAAAAACTAGTTCTGTGTATAATTCGGAGAGGTGATAGGTTTTTTTAATTTATTAACATCTGCCACCTAATATCCTTCCTTGCCCAAAACGCTGCGTTTAAATTGTCTCACCAAAGTGTCTCATTTTCTCTTTCCTTTTCCTCCAGTTTCTGGCAGCCCAAACAGATCTCCGCTTTTACCTCAAAGTATCTGAAATGGACAAGGTCACAGAAGCTGTGGAGAAGGCGAAGAAGGATTGGGAAGAGACGTATGGAAAAACCCTAGATCACATAAAGGCAATTGAGGATTATGGCAAATCATCCGATCAGAAGAACTCACTTCCTAGATTGAATGGCCTTGCTCAAGACGGTTTGGCTTTGCTCTCGTCGTTGCAGTTCAATCTTGATCTTCTCGCTCCACAGCTGCCCACTGATGAAGACATTCAATCTGCTAACACCACACTTCAATCTTGGAAGAATCAAATTCAAAGGTATGTGCTGAATCTCTCCATTTGGTTGCTGTGAAAATTGAGTGAATGAAAAGATAAAAAAAAAAAAAGATTCTTTCCTTCCGATTGTTTTCATTTTTCGTTCTTTTTTTAGCTTTTCAAGGAATGAAAGTTTCCGACTCAACTGAGCGGAATATTTGGATGATTGGAATTCAATTTTCTTATATTATGTCCGAGAAAATGAAATTTCCGTACTGAAACTTTTTTTGTACATTTCTCAGCAACCAAACACAGCTTTAAGTTTCCATTTTCGCCGGAATGTTTTTTTTTTTTTAGATCAGTATTTTATGTTTCTTCGTAATGCTTCTTTTTGTGTTGATTTTAATTAGTTTGCGTTCGAGTTTGAGGAATGCGAATTTACAAGCAAAAGCAAACATGAGGAAAGCAGCTAAGGAAGAGGTAACGCCCTTACTTTGCCTAACTTTGTAATAGCTTATTTGAGTGTAAATTTTCCCTTGGCTTAACTTTGTATTAGCTTATTGAGTACGAATATTCGGGTTTGATGTTTAATTGACGTGCATGAAATCTGACGCATTGGCATCATTTTATTTTGACAAAAATTTGACGCAGAATGTACTTGTATGAATGAAATTCAATTTAGGATGGTTTTATTTGATTGTAGAGGGAACTTCTTTTGGGGGCTGGAGGAGAGTCCACAATTCGCAGACGCAATTTACAGTATGTATTACAGATATGCAATATTTCTGTTATGGACAAGACTGTATGTATTCTACATGGTGTTATTGCATTTTATTTAATCCCTGATGTCTTATTACAAAATTATTTACAAGTGTCCTTCAGGACAAAGGCTGGAATGACATCTGCTGCTGAAAATATCACAGAGAGCCTTCGCCGAACTCGCCAGCTTATGGTTCAGGTTGGTAGTTGCTTTGTGTTTTTTTTTTCACTTCTTACTTAACTCTTGCGCCTTTTAGGGGCTGTGCATATCTTTTTTTTTTTAATTGTCATCATTTTATGTTTATAGGAGGTTGAAAGAAACACAACCATGCTCTTGACTACTGGTGAGTTCTTTCTATCCGTAAGATGCTTAGATTCATTGTGGTATTTTTATAGACTGATTTTGTGATGTTATATTTTTTGCATCTTATTCTTCATCTCTTCTGTTTGGTTAATATGATTTTCATTCACAAGTGTGTTACAGTTCTCTGTTAAGTCCTAACTATTATTAAAAGGATGAGTTAGCAAGGTATCAATTTATCAGGAGAGGCTATAAACTAATCAGTCTCTTTCAATAATGCAAAAATTAATTAAAAAAAGAAAGTAGATGAAACTAAAGTAGGGTAATTGACAAATTGTATATTTGGTATGATATGTTTGGGGGGGCAGCACCTAGGTTATTTTTTACCTCAAATGTTGTTAAACATTTGTGGAATTTATCATTTGGAGGGATTGTGGGATCCTCTCTGTTTGTAAATGAACCACTGAGTTTAACTGAGGATATGGGTGTGCAGCTGTTGGGATCCTCTATGGTTGATCCTATTTTGTGTGGGACCTGGATTATGTGGGTCATGGTGTGGATCACTTTGGTCTACAGTTGAATCTAATAATGGAGGTTTAACTTAGATAACAATGTTTTTTTTTTCCTTTCTACCTTAGAATGTAGTATAAATATTATTACTTTCTAGATGGAAAATTATGTCTAACTGTTGGCAAGAACATTTATATCAACTGCTCACAAAACTTCACAGCCTTAGAATTTTTTTCTAAGAAAATTGAAGCTTATTTGGTCATTAGCATTTCCTTGTTTGCACTAAAACCTTTTTTTTTTCCTTCTTACTTGTTATAGTTACAAAAAAATTGTATATAAGTTATTGTATACCTTATTTTGCCTCCTTTCCAGACACCTAAAGTGTCTAAAATAATAAGGATTGCTCTGCTTTGTGATACGTAAAGATATCCCTGACACCACATCTACTATGGTTTTATAAGAGTCTCTTTCGAGGATAAATTTGATTGCTCTGTTCCTTTGAGGAGGCAATTCAGGATAATTTGCTATCAGATGCACCTGTTGTTCTGGCATGCATCTTCCTAACTCTTCTCCACATCTTAGGAAAAAAACTAATCATTTGTCTTGCTATCTGTTTCCGATAATAAGGAAAAGAAAAGAAGAAAATCATAGCTCTATGTGTTCAACTTACAACCCCTTCAACCTCGTAAGGCCATACCTTCAAATTGACCCTCTGAAATGATTTGTTGAGTGTTCAAACAATTCCTCAATAAGCCTTTCTCTTTGATACCATCCTTGTGCATGTATCTCCACCATATATCCTTCACATAGATTCCACCTGATGTGTAGTGTATTCTGGTTGACAGATTAACATTACCAGTCCCTGTGCACATGGGTTGGACCCCCTTTTGTTTGGTGTTTTTAATAGACTTTTCTCGTTGCCTATAAAATAACTAAATAAAGAAATATGAAGAAGAAGAAAAAGAGAAACAGAAAATAGTTTTTTCATGTATACACTACATTTTATTGTATGATATATTTATGGGTAAATTTCAAAAACCACCCTTATACTTGAGTCTCAACTTAGGTGATATTTGTTTTTTTAACTTTTTGCTAAAAGCAACTTGCTTGCAGATTTCAAATGATTTGTTTTTTAACTTTTTGTTGACTTATTACTTATTTCTTAAATTTTTTGACTGAATATAAAAGTTAAAATATTTGATTTTTTCTTAGTACTAAAAGTAAATCACCATAACTAAAGTGAACCTATTTAGTTTTTCTTTTACTTCTTAATACTTAATAGAAATAAAATATTAAAAAACAGACAACTTAATATTCAACACTATTAAACATTATTTGCTTGTAAATTATATTTAGAATTAAGTCAAGAAAACAAACACTATCTTAGTCCCTAATTATTTTTATTTTTATTTTTTTCTTTTGAAGCAATGTCAGCCTTACATTGTGCCCAAATGTCAAATAGGTCATTTTGTTAAGATTTTTCATAAAAATTTGATGAAGAAACTTATGTAACAAGCATATAGAAAAATTGCACACCCCCAAATAGATCAGATTAAATTTTATGCAAATGTATATGTAATTATCATTTGAGTTTTTCCATCAAATTCTAACAAAAAAATCTTAATACAAGGGGGCTTATATGATATTTGGGCATAGTATTGCTTCAAGAAAAAGTTTGGGGGCCAAATTAAGACACAATAAAAGTACAAAGGTGATTTTTATAATTTATTCTATATTTATTTATCTTATTATCATAAAAATTTTAAGTTCAATGTTTTTTAGAAAGAAAAAAAGTACTGAAAAATGATAGTACTTATGTCTTTGTGAATTGTGAATATGGTGGATACTTCTCTTGCATAATGAATTTCTTATAAATAAGACAAAAGGTAAGTGATCTGCAATTTTTGTTTTTTTGTTTTGGTTTATATTTATATATCAAAAACGAAATATATATTGATAATAGTAAAGTTCAAGGGAAGGATGAGAGGTCCTTCCCACAAAATACAAATTCTAATCAAATTAAGACTAGATTCCTCCACTATACAAGGAGAACTACAAATAAAGGCATGAACAAAATATCTCAAGAACCAAAATCAAACTGTCTTAACGTTATTCACCATTTTTAAATTACAAACCAAAATCCAACTAAGGTGGTGTTTGTTTTTTGGCTGAATAGAAAAAGTCACATATTTTGGCTTTTTCTATTCAGCTAAAAGTAACCTGTTGACATCATCCAACATAACTAAAGTGAACTTGTTATCAATAGGTTCAATTTAGTTATGTTGGATGATGTCAACAGGTCACTTTTGACTGAATAGAAAAAACTAAAATATTTGACTTTTTCTATTCAGCCAAAAAACAAACACAACCTAAGTTAAATAACATTAAGTGGAACTCCTCTAAAAGTGGCAGTACAAGAGGCCTAAAAGGAGGAGTAGAAATGAAGAAGATCCCATAGCATTGGTTTTGTTTTGTTTTTTCCTCAAAAATCTTAACATTTCTCTCTTGCAACACAGTCCATGGTATAGTGAGATAAGCGATTTGCCAAAGAGTCTTGCCTCTGATTGAATTCCTTAATCCTCTCAATGAGATAATCATCATATCACCAATACTCCTAGGAGGAACCCAATCCATATTAGCTACATTGAAGAGCTTATGCCAAAGTCCCAATGTTATTAGGCAATGTAGAAAAAGATGGTCAATTGATTTTCCACTTCCTTTGCATAAAATGCCCACTAAGGAGTGAGGATTAAGAGATTTGTAGGTTCTTCTCATCTATAGCATGTAATTGGTATTTACCTTCTTGTGTACCACTAAACAAACAAAGGTCTTGACCTTTGAAGGGCCTTTTGATTTTCAAACAAAACTAGCCAGAGGAAACGAGATTAGATTTGAGGAATTGGACAAGATCATGAAAAAAAAAATTTATTGAGAATAAACCAAAGAAAGATAAATACTAAGCTCTTGAATCTACGGTAGAAAGAGACAAGTGATTGTAGTAAGTGAAGACATGAATCTTTCAGGAAGTTCAATTTATGAATTAATGAGATTGAGTTGGGAGTTGAAATTCCAAGAAGACGGATAGGAATTACCAAGGACGACCGAGATGGAGAGATTTCTCACTAAAACAACTCTATTTTTTTTTTTTTTTTTTTTTTGATAGGAAACAACACATGTATATATTGATAGAAAAAGAAGTACAATAGGAGGATGAGGAATCCTCCCACCAAAGGTGAAACTAAACAACACGAAAAGATAACAAGACACTGCACTATGTCAACTACGCACAAGCACCCTTGACTAGACCGTCCCGTTGGAACTACACACTGCTAGCCAATCTAGTTGTAATACGTTAAGGGGAATGCCCTTAAAAATTGCGGAACAAAAAGCCCAAAGAGAAGCAAGGAAATGAATGGAGTCTCAAAGATTCTCTAAACTCCTAGCTTTATCCTTAAATATCCTAACATTTCTTTCCCTCCACACAACCCAAATTAAAGCTATGCACGCATTTTGCCACAAAACTAACCTTGTCTTGGACTTGCCAAAACCTTTATAATTGATGAACATCATGTCTGAAATGCTTCTCGGAAGAACCCAATCCATCTTGGCTAACTGAAATAAGACGCCACAACCCCAACAGCACAAAACAATGAAGGAAGAGATGATCTGCTGATTCTCCTTGCTCCATGCACAACTTACAAATGTCAGGACTAAGAGCTTTGTGGGGTCTCCTCAATTGTAGCAAGTCATTAGTATTTACCTTCTTGTGTGCCACAAGTCAGACAAAGGCCTTAACTTTGAAAGGGACTTGAGATTTCCATACAAACTTAGTGGGGAAGAATGGAGATGAATCAGGCATTTGGGACAAGGCTGTAAAGAAAGACTTGATTGTAAACAATCTTGAAGACAATAAGGATCAAGATCTCGCATCTGAAGCGGAAGTGGATGAATGCGTACAATCAAGAGAACGCATGAGGCGTTCTAGATCTTCTATCTCAGAATCGAATAAATTACGACGGAAATTAAAGTTCCATGAGAAAGGGCGAGCAGAATCGAGAATTGAAGATATAAAGGTTGACCTCTCCACCATGAATCTTCCTAGAATCGGATTCTCTCCCCATTCCCCACCACAAAGTAGTTGTATGGGGAAAAGTCTTGAAAGACTTGTGCAATAAACTTCCAAGGACATCTGTATGACCATCTAGCCATAATGTAGGTATCTTGGGAATGCTCAAAATTACCTGATGCTAAAGACCACAACTTTCCCTTAGAGATCTCCAAAGCACAATTTCTTAGGGAAGTTTTCCTAATCCTGTGACCTCCAAACTCCTTTGGCCTACACACTATGTCCCAATTAATAAGATGGTCTTTCTTCCCCTCCTCAGTCCCTAACCAAAGGAAATTTCTTTACAATTTCTCAATCTTTAAGGCTATTGATGGTGAGATCTTGAGAAGAGAGAGGAAATGGCTAAGGAAGTGAGACAAACATGACTAAAGGTTATCTTCCCCCATCCCAAAAGACAAAAAAGCATTTTTCCACCTATCCACCCTCCTCGAAATTCTATCAACCATTGGGTCTCAAAATCCTATTGTCTTTGGATTCCCTCCTAAAGGATCCTAAAGGAGGACTCAAATAAGACAGTGGTCACTTTAAAACTCTACAGTCAAGTGTCGAGGCTAACCTAGATAACAACTTTTAGCTTTACATTAATATCAAAAAGAGTGCTCTTCTCTAGATTGATTTTCAACCCTGATAATTGCCCAAAAATCAAAAGGATTAGCTTAAGGTTTTATAGAATTTTGGAGAAGCTTTAGAGAAGAAAATGGTGTCATCTGCAAATTGTAAAAGAGACACTATAGTCCTATTCCTACCAACTATGAACCCCTCAAATACGCCACTTTCCTTCGCTCTAGTCATCATCTTACTGAGAACATCCATAGCAATCGTAAAAAGAAAAGGAGAAAGAAGGTCTCATTGGCTTAAACCTCTAGTGGCCTTAACCTAACCTTTAGCATTTTCATTTAACTAGGACTTCAAAACTTGTTGAAGACTAGCATCCCCTTAACTAAGATATCCATTTTGTGCTAAAACCTTTCATTTCAAGCACATGGTCCAAAAAACCCCGATCCACATGGTCATAGACCTTTTCAAAATCAATTTTGAAGACCACCCCTTCCTAACTCGACCTCCTTTTCTCATCCACCACTTCATACGTTGTCAAAACTGCATTCAAAATTTGTCTCCCCTCAATGAAGGCTCCTTGAGATAAATAAATTATTTCATTGAGCACTCTTCATAAGTGCCCTGATAAAACCTTAGCTATAATCTTATATAAACCTGTAATCAAGTTAATAGGTTTGAAATCTGAAATTTTGGTTGTCTAACTTTTTTTTGGCACAAGAGCAATGAAAGTGGCATTGATGCTTTGATTTATTATCCCATTACTATGGAACTCTAAAAGCACCCTTAAAAGGTCCTTTTTTATTATATCTTAACACTCTTGATACATTGTAATAGTAAAACCATCAAGGCCAAGGGCCTTCTCCTTGTTCAGTTGGAAAACAACAAGGTGCACCTCCTCTTCAGAAAATGGACAATCTAGCCAAGCAACACTCTCTCTGGATATGGGAGACCACTCTAAACCTTCCATCTTCCAAGAAACACCTGAGGGTTTTAGAGTTAGAGCTTTCCAAAACAATTCAGTATCTCCTCTGAAATATTTTCAAAGTTGTTTAGAATTACCTCCTCTTACAATGTCTGGGTTTACAGAGTTGAAAAACCTTTTACTATCCTTCTTTTCTTCTTGGAGCCTAACCCTCTAATATTCCAACTTATCATCTTTATGTAAACCAATGAGAGCCCTCCCAATTATCAAATCTAACCTAATAATGGGCTCCAGAAAAAGGCTTATTCTTCCTTCTAAAATAAACCTTAACTGAAGGACGATTGTCCAATGAGAACCCATTCTCATTGCCTTTGATAAGTTTGATTTTCATAGACTCCCACACTGAATATAACATTGACCATTTTACTGGGTAAGAGACTCGGAGACATGAAAACCTTCCTTTGAGAAAGATTCTAGATCTAGGGAAAGACCATTAACTAAGAAAAAATGCTCACGAGGGCTACAGAGTGATGTCCTGAGAAAAGAACAATCTTTTAGCTCTTGGTTATTGACCACTTCAGGGAACTCCACACCATCAACAATGGAACGCCAACATTAGGGAGAGATGCTAACTAGGTTGATTCTTTTGGTTTATAGCCTAAATGACTAGGCTTGACTCTAAAGGATTCAACAACAAAGGTTGACACTGAACAGAGTGAGTAGTCAAAGCAGAAGAGAGGGGAATAAGATTTGAATAAAAAGCCCCAACTAAGGATTAGCCCTCGACAAAGGTTCCAGAGTTAGAAGGATATACCTAACTTGGCAAACAATGGTGCAGGAGCCCCTTGCCTCCCATAGTCTACTCAGATGCTCAGGGCTTTTCTGAGAAGGGAATATGTTCACCCTAGTTGAAGACCAAGGATCTGCATCCATTTATTGGAAATTGTTTAATCTGAAATAACAATACTAGTACTACTTTTCAGCTCAGTGCACTTCCTCGAATCCAACTCCCCTCCACTCACTAAGGTCTCCTCCTTAATTGAAGACTTTTGGATGTTTAGATTGCTTTTTCTTGCTAGCGACGAAACTTTGAAACACAGAGGTCAACTCCTCACTCAAATCCTTGCATTGCTTAGAGTTGCCCTTTTTAGTAGGCGACTCTTGTGCACCAGCAACAAGTAGAACCTCCGTAGAGCAAAACTTTGTGCCCTAGAATTTTGGGGACGAAGGCTTAAAAAGGGCCTCCCTTTAAAGACTCACAATAGCTCATTACTATTGGGTGGGCTTTGCTAACGTCTCATGAAGAAGAAGGCGCAAGGCCACAATCTCTATCTAGGCTTCCTCCACGTCAGGCCTTAACAGAAGAAAGGGCTCTTAGACCATTTGCTGAGGTCTTAGTGGGCCTTGAGCTTCCTCCACAACTTGGGCTTCTTTCACGCAATTGGGCTGGCTTACCACGTAATATAACTTACTTACCAGAGCAGCCCAATTAATTTAAAGGCCCATTAAGTTGCATCCAAAAGTCCTGATCCTTTTTACCATTGTTACCAGATTTGCAATTTGAAAACTGGCTGGCATGGAAAGGTTGGAGTTGGAGATGTCTACCACCTTTCCCAACGACCCCCACGTGGCCTGAAACGTGGCAACATGTTATCCCTATGATCTTCCTCAAGCCCCACTTGGCTAACACATCCACCAAGACTGAAAACTCACTCTTCTTCATCTCCTCGCTACCTGTTTGAGTGTCGATGACTTCTCCAATGACCATTATTGATGCTGAAAAAGTCTATTCTCCATTTGATACTCTCACATTCGTGGGGATCCCTACTCTTTCCTCCACCTCAACCTTAATCCAAATCTTCATCAAATCTACTAGCTTTGGGGTTCACCTGTCGATTTCAAGAATCCTGCCCCAACCTTTTGCCAAGTGAAACAAGGGCTTCTTTGACCACAAATGAAAGGGCAACCCCTACACCTCAATCTACCCCTTTTGAAACATCCCCGAAATAGTAGTATTTACATTCAAGGCTCCATCTGTATACCTTAATTTCTATTTTTTCACTCACCGGAATAAGCCTCTTTTCATGTAAATAATTTGCTATATCAATAGACTCCACAAAGAAGATCTTAGAGAAAGGCGTGATGGTAATCACCTCTTTAATTCCCACAACTTTGGCTAACACTCTGTATATTGCAATTCTGCTCACACCTGCTACCAAGGATTCACAAACCATCGCCCCGGCCCACCTTCTCATAGATTCAATACCTTGTTTTCTTGACCCTTCCCCAACCACCACACTAGCGAAACTGCATTTTGGAGGGTTCAAAACTGGCTTAGCCTTCTCAAATTATGATCTCTTAAAAATCCTGTTCCCCACATTGGGAAGGAAATAACATCACAACTGCTATCGCTTCTCCCACTGCCATCCAACCCCTGCTCTTCTGTCCTTATGGAATGACCACAAATGTTGGTTTCCCGCATGTCATGAACTCAGAGATTCGAAAACATCTTCTGCTAGGATTTACTAACACCTCCAAAAAATGAGCTCTGGTTCGTCTTCTGTATTTTTGGTTAAAACCCAGTGACCTTTCCAACTTTGAAGCCTTCTGTAAATGATCCAGCAACCATTCAATCTCTTCTTTCTCAAAATCCACCGAAAATGAAGCTCCTCAACTTCATTCAGACAAAACCAACCATAATCCTCCATTCTCCCCAATGAAATGCAGCTGAAAGGATTTCCTTTCCACTAAACAAGTCCTGATACTCATGGACATCTTCCTAAGAAAAGTTTGGATGGAGAGGAAAACAGATTCTTCAAAATTGTTGAGTAATTAATCTTGATGGTGAAAAATCAGTTTATCAAGAGTCTTTTCTTGTGATCAAAACATGTATTGTTGTATGTGATCTGGAATTGCTTAGCTAATATGAACTATAGAAGCCTCAACTAATGCTATATTTGTTTGATTATACAGAGGAATCAACAGGAGTATTAAAAAAGGCTGAAAGTGAATATAAGGGGCACCGCTCACTGCTCATGCGAACCAGAAACCTTCTTACAACAATGCAACGTCAAGATGTCCTTGACAGGTACAGAAGTAATAATTTATAACCAATTAAATCATCTCTATCTGGAGGACTTCATGCTGATTTTTATTTGGACAGGATCATACTCATTGTTGGCTTTGTCTTGTTCTCTTGTGCTGTTCTCTACGTTGTTTCAAAGCGTATTGGCCTACTCAAGTTGCAAAGAACAGTTACTGCTGCAATAAAGGCTGGGATGGTGAGACAAGCAAACATTGGACGGGATGCTGCCGAAGACGGCATAAATCTTGCTCCTGTCCACGACAATGCAATTCCCAGAGTGGAGGCGCCATTGGAACAACATATGCACGATGAACTTTGAGGTTATTACAGCTTTGTTGCTTCACATTTTCGGCAGCATATGCACAATGAACTTTGAGGTTATTACAGCTTTGTTGCTTCACATTTTCCTTTTGTACATATAGTAGCTTCCCAAACTCAAATTCCTTGGTTTTTTTTTTTGTGCCATTGATTTTCATGAGCCATGTTGTCAAGTTAAGAGTTAATCATGTCATTCATTTTATCATGATGAATTCATCCTTCGTTATACTCTTTCTCTACGCATAGAATGAACTTGAAATGAATGGTCTCAACGCCCATCACATGCTCCACCCTCAACTTTGCATACATCTATGGGTTTCTATACTCCCAGGGATCATTTCGAAAGATACTTTATAATTTCAAGAGAATTCAATAAGTAGTTCTACCCAGAGGCTGTAGCCTACTCAACTTAAAAGAACATGAAAAGGCTGAAGCATGCCCGATCTATTTGGGATTATGTAAAGGAATTCCCAGCTCCCTTGCTGGAAATCCTGGAAGTGTCAGATGATGAGCTTCTTTTCAATTCGAAGGAAATGTTTCTTTTGTTGTAAATGGCCTGCCAATTGGAGGAAGGGAAGTTGGATTTTGGTGCTTTCTCATTCACATATGGGGGTTGACAAGGACAGGAGTCACCCATGTCCAAATACATACATATGATTAACTCCATAACCAAAAGAAGAGAAACAGAGAAGAATCCTTGATTCACTCCATCACCCCAATGTGACTGCAGAAGGGAAGCTGATGGAGGGCACAGTGAAATCCAAAAGCAGACATGGCTACGCCAAGAGCCAAAAGTTTCTTTGGGTTTTTGAATTGAGAAGATAGCCTGCATTTTGGCCCTTTTTCTGAACTCCAACACAAGTACACTTGCTGTTCTCAATCAAATACTCTGCTGTATCTGTGGCCTTTGCCAATCTTGAAGGCCCTCCATTTCGCCTAGACCTGTCACTCCCAATAAACAAGAATACAGAGAATACAGAAAGGACGATGCAAAAAGGGAATTAGAAGATTTCATATTGCTTATCAAAGAAATGAAAAGAAACTGAGATGACATGAAATTCACCCTAATATTGTGGTGGAGAGACTCCGGCGCTGGCCAACAATAAGCAGATCCACCGAGAATAGCTTGCAGTAATGAAGAATGATGGTAGCCTTTTCACCCTTGCCATCCATTGCCACCCTTTCAATATGAACACGTACATTGGGCAAAGCAAACGCACATGCATGCTTCATTGCTTCAAGATGATCCCAGTCCCCTCCTCCTCCCCTGCTGCGTTCAGTGGAAGAGGCTGCAACTGCCGCAGGTGAGGTTGGCCTTTTGAGTAAGGTGGAAAATGTGCTTCTCCAAGAGTTAGGATTTCCAACCTGGATGAGAATTAGCTCGTCCTTTTCCATCATAGCATGAGAGATAGCATACTGGAGTGCAGCCGCTGACTCACGGGTTGGGTCCGCCACCACCATCACCTTCCTTTTTGGCACAGTTCCACCATTCATGGCCATGACCTGCGGCTGCAATTACTCGCATCTGCCACCAGAACTGCAACCAGCGGCACCTCTTCCAAGCATGGAAGAGGGTTTTGGGATCCAAGGGCAGAACAGCAAGATATGAGGTTGACATTTTGTTTTTTAATCAAAAAGGACAGCCATCAACAAATAGTTAGCTTTTATTTTGTGATTCACAAGTTTGTTCTCGTCTTTATATGCTAAATTGAGGGGTGTCTGTTTTTGGGAGCTTCATCCATAAGACCAGGTCAATGCAAAACAAAAACAAATGATTTGTTTAATAAAAGGGCAATTCTCTTCTCAGCTTTAGTGACATGTCATCTACTTTTGTTCAAAATCAGAACAGTTATGCGTGCATCTGTTCATGGTGGATAATATTAAAAGAATAACAAGTCATGCTCCATTGAATATTTCCATCTAAACAAACAAAATGGCAAAAGTTAAGAACATAATGCATTCTTAAAAAGTGAATAAATAGATATAATACAGAAGGGAATTACAGTTCAATGTTTAACTCATCCCACTGACTAACATGGGAAGATAACAAAACTCATAGGGGAATAAGTAAAATGGCAAGCTATTTACTTCCAGGCAGTTCCATACTTTGCATGGCCTGGGTAAAACTACATGCTGCCGCCGAGTATTATGGGAATCCAGAAGAGGAGGCTCAAGACTCACAGATCCAATTTACAGTCTGCTTCTACCCATGGTAGTCAAAATACCCGTCACCACGAAGTCTCCAGACTCCTATCATTGGTGAAGTTTAAGGGCAAGATATGTGTTTCTGTATAGACTCAAGAAAAATCAGATATTATGGAGTGTGATAAAAAGTTTAGCATGAATCTGCATGAGAAAACCAACAAGCAGATGCCCACCTGTGAATTATCAACTTTTGGCATTTAATTTCTCTAATAGAATCTTGTTCAAAAGCCCTGGATTTGCTTTTCCTTTTGAGGCTTTCATTACCTGAGCATTTGGAAGAACCCTCAGAATAATCTCATTCAAGTACAGAAAGAAGAGTTTAAGCGATGTAACCAGAATAGCAAACTACCATTTAAAATTCACACAATCTGTATACCTGGCCAGCAAAGTAACCTTGTAGCTTAGTCTTGCCCCCACGATATTGTTCCAGCTGCTTTGGATTCTCAACAAGCACTTTATCTACCATTTTTTCAATCTCAGCAGGATCTACAATCTGTGATTTTTAAATCTTGTGAGAACCCACCATCTAATTTTCTACTAAGGCTCCAGTGGTTCATGATCATTTTACAACTCATATTCCAGTTGTTAGCATCAACTGCATGAATAATCACCTAATGAAACTAGTTTGACACTCCCTTGGATTTCATTGCTTATGATATTGTTCTTCCAACTTCTAGGTTTGTATTATTAATATTACCTGCCATTTCAGCCTTAATATATTAAATCCCCAATTTGAACCCATTCAATGTGAGGAAAAGATCAGGAGAACAAATGTTGCATGGCATTGGACTAAGCTGCCCACCATTAATAATTAAATCGGTGAACTATGACATTGAGCTTTTTAAAAAATGCAAAATAAATGAGAACAACATGTATAGTCTATTTTGTGGATAGCACAACTCCCAAAGCAATACAAGTACACAATTTTCTGTCACATATTGAACAAGTTTAAGAATTGTTATCAACAGAATGCTTGTGCAGAAAACATAAGCACACAACAATGATGAGGTTTTCTTCACTCAATTTTCAGGATCTGCTTCCATATAAAACTAATGGTGACTTAAGTTCTATTGCATAGGAACTCACTGGAGCATCCTATCCTATTCTAATGGACATGCTCCACATTTGACATGACCCATCTTTCTGATACCGAATTCATGGTATCATTGACCAGTGTTTTAAAAGGCTATTGAGGCTTACGCCTTGAAGCTCACCTCAAGGCGAGGTTATGCAAATTAGCCTTGAGGCTATAGCCTCCATAGAGACTAATCGAGGCTTAAGCCTCACCTAATTGAGGCTTCTAGCCTTGAGGTTATAGCCTCAACACTATGAGGTTTAAGCCTCAAATATTCAAAACATTTTAATGAGTTTAGGGTCTTTATGGACTTTTTGTATACATTTGTTGAGAGGTTTTAGCCTCAATATTTATTGGTTGTAATGCTTGTGCTTTTACGAGGTTTTGGTATAAATTTGTAAATTTTGTCTTGCATCCAAGATTAGGGTTAAACCTTTTAAAAAATCGGGCTTAGTTGACTATTAATTAAACCTGTAAATGGAAACGAAGGGAAGAGATTAGGAAGAAGAAATAAAAGAATTGTTGGTCATTGTAGTGGCTGAACTTATATATAATCATTCTCTTATTATTGATGGATAAAGGAAAACATATCACTATAATTAATGGATAAAAAAGAAAAATGGATTGACATTAACATTGATCAAGAGGATAATAGAACAATTGGATATAATTATGATTCATTAGAGAATCCTACTAGCGATGGTGAGGGTAGTTTTAAAGATTATTTGATAAATGCATGAGAGATACAATAACATACAAGTAATTTGATTATTATACATTGGATGGTTTTCTTATTATTTAATTTTCATGTGATTTTATTAGTATTTTTCTTTCTTTTTTTTCTTCTTATTATTATTTTAAGTAGAGGCTTACACCTTGTTCCACCTCGAGGCCTACACTTTGACTCATTTGGGCAAAACGCCTCAAGACTGTCTTTAACCTTTAAAAACATTGTTGTTGACCCATTTTTTTCTTTCCCTTCTTTTCTTTCAACTGAGGCAATAAAATCCGCACACTATTTATAAAGAATCTTTTTCTTTCTTTCTTTTCAATTTTCTTTTCCCTTTTTTATATACAAACAGAAATTTCTATGAAGAATCTTGTAATATGAGTTGAATAAAGTTGGTATTCCCAGCCCACCTCCTACAATTTAGCAACCAATAAGAGGCAGAAAATTTCTGGAAATAAGTATAAATAAATAAAAGGAAGCTTCTTTCAATGAGCTTGATGTGTAGAATTCAGATCGATCAAATACCTATATCATTGTGCCTCAAGTATGTAACATTTATGAGGTTTTCCAAGCTGCCCCAAATGCCAAAAAGCCAATATCGTCATTTATTAACAATTGCTAAGATGAATAGAATACTTTAGGCACTCACCACTTTAGCAAACATCACTCCTTGTTCAACTCAAACCCCTCCAACCCTCAACCCCCCCACCCCAGTTCTTCTGAAGGAACCTAATGATAAGGTAGGGCCAAACTTTTAAACAAATGAATGTCAAAATAACAGTCATTTCTCCTTTTCAGTCTATAATCTCTTCTTTTTCTGTTTTATTCCCCCGTAAGTGTCTAATCTCACAAGCATTAAAAAGGACCAGTTTACTATAAAATGCTAATTGTCTTAAGTATTATAATTCTTGTTGTTTTAGACACAAAGATACGAACCAAAAGAAATCCTAAAACCTGACATGAATGATTCTATATTTAGAGCTAAATTAGTTAAAGGGATGGTTCATAATTATTACAAAGAATCACATGGGCCATGACCCTTTATATATTTTTCCAATAGTAATTCTAGATATTATTGCATGTAATGTAGGCTTAGCAGTTCTAGAACCATCAATGATTGGTGAACCAGCAGATCCATTTGCAACTCCTTTGGAAATATTACCTGGATGGTATTTCTCCCCCATATTTTTGCATAGCTACTTTCTCTTCTTTTTTCTCTTAAAAAAAAAAAAAGTCATATATAGCTATTTTATGGCATATTTATTAGGAGGAAATAAATCTGAGATTTGCATTATGACAAAGGTTAATACCACACTGCCTTTCAAATGTCTAAATGCAGAGTGGAAGTTCATGAAAGTTTAGAATTTAGATTGTTGGACAAAGATTAATATAAATTTTGTTCAATATATATGCATTTGAAATAGCAATATGTAAATAAAGTGAAATAACTTGCCTGAACCAAATCCTTTTCTTCTATCAGTCCCTTGACTGTTCCCCCTTTGGCTATTAACTCAAAAAGTATCTGCAAATTTTAACAAGAAAAAACAGAAATAAATAATAATAATAATAATAATAATAACAATAGGCCAAAAGAGAAACATCTACCCAGACTATATTAAGATATAACTCATTAAAAATCGTCTAAAAAATACCTGTGTTATATTCTAGATCTTATGTGTTTCCACATCAATGTCTTACAATATACAAGACATTAAAAATCTCAGCAGGTGAAAAGTAAGAGTCATGTCAGCTAAGCAGTCTTTGCCAATAGAACAACATATTTTATGTGCCTAATCTGGAACAAACCTAATGCCAAAGTTTCATGTCTGCTAACCAATTCTTGAACAGCATGTAATTACATGCTTAATTCATAAACAGTTTTATGTCAACATTTATCTATTTCTTTTTTTTTTTTTTTTTTTTTTTGATAGGAAACATCAAATATATATATATAAGGAAAAGAAGTACAAAAGGAGGATAAGAAATCCTCCTACCAAGGAAGCTAGATTACAAAGATGCAATCCCAAGAAAGATCACAAAACATCAAGTGAACATTCTAGATTGGACCTCTCCTTAAGGAGAACACACAGCTAACCAATTTAGTTGTAACACATTAAGGGGGGTCCCCTTGAAGGCCTTGGAACAGAATGCCCAAAGAGAAGCAAGGAAAACTATAGAATCCCATAGATTCTCTGAATTCCTTACTCTATCCTCAAAAATCCTCGTATTTCTTTCCTTCCACACAACCCAAATTATAGCAGTGCTTGCAGCTTGCCACAAGACTCTCCCCCTCTTTGAGGCTCCAAAACCATCAAATTTGATGGACATCATGTCAACGATACTCCTCGGGGTGACCCACTCCAAGTTGGCTAACTGAAATAACCTGTGCCATAACCCCGTCGTCAAGGAGCAATGGAGAAAAAGGTGATCTACCGATTCCCCTTGCTTCATGCATAGAACACAAATATCAGGACTAAGGGCTTTGTAGGGTCTTCTCAATTGTAGCATGTCATTAGAATTCACCTTCTTGTGTGCCACTAACCAGATAAAGGACCTCACTTTGAAGGGGACTTGGGATTTCCATACAAATTTAGAAGGAAAATCCTGAGGAGAACCAGAGAAATGGGATAAGGTCAGAAAGAAAGATTTGACTGAAAAAAACCCTGAAGATGATGCGGGCCAAAATCTAGCATCTGGAATCGAAGGTGATAGATGCAAACCATCGAGAGACCGCATAAGGCCTTCTAAGTCTCCTATCTCGATATCTGAAAGGTTACGGCGGAAATTAAAGTTCTAAGAGAACGGACGAGAAGAACCGAGAATCGAAAAAATAGGAACATTTTTATCCAAGACTACTCTAAATAGTCTTGGGAATTGGGATCCCAAAGGTTGGTCCCCCCACCACAGATCTTCCCAGAAACGAATTCTTTCCCCATTTCCTACCACAAACCGAGTCAACATGGAAAAATCCGGAAAGACTTGTGCAATAGCCTTCCAAGGGCAACGGTGTGACCATCTGACTAAAGTGTTAGCATCCCAACCATTAGAGTGTGAACCATAAATGCTTAAGATGACTTGATGCCATAGAGCTGAGTCCTCTCTAGGGAACCTCCACAACATTTATCTATTTCTTATTCCTAAGAAAATGCTAAAAGAGGCAAAACAAATTTGCAGACAGATTTTTGTGGCCTGGTCCAGAGCTGAACAAGAAATCAGACCTTGTGACTTGGAACAGAGTTTGCAAAGCTCATAAGAAAGGTGATTTGAGCCATAAGAGGCTAGAAGACTAGAATGTAGGAGTCATAATGAGATATCTTTGGCTTTCAATTTTCTGAAGCTTTCACTAGAGGTTAAATGAATGCATCTCATTCTGATAGAAGATTGGACATTTAGAGCCTAAGCAGCTCATGGAGAAAGATCTTGAAGATCTGAGAGAAGCATAGAGATGATTTTCTACATAACATTCAAATGGACAAAAAACTTCTATGATAATTGTTTGCCTCTGGTGCCATCATTTCAAACCATGGTGCCAGCATTATTGATCACTCTGATCTCCCCAGGAAAGCTTGGGTTGCTGACTTAATCAGGTGGAATCAATGGCATCCTTGACTATGGAATTTCATGCAGTTCAGGACCAATTATGGGGCATCAAATTGCCATCAACTGAAACTAATAATAAGATTATCTTAAACCAGATGCCACAGTTCAGTTTTCTTTTTTGAGGGTGTAGGATTTAGTTTGTAATCACAGGCTTTCAGTTCCTTAGTATCCTTTTGGACAAAATGCAGATTCAAACATCCCTTCACCTTGTGGGTGGCTCTCAAGGGTAAACTCCAGACTCTGATTTTTCATGGAGAGAGGTATTCTGCAACAATCTAAATGCATACTTGTGTGAAAATGCTTCAGAAAATTTGGTTGTGGATTTTCCAGAGAGGTATGGTTCACCATCCTTAAAACTTGCCAAATTTGTAGAGGGGCAAGCATTGGTTGCAGGAGGAAGAGTAAATCATATCTCACCACTTAGGTTATATTATTATTAAAGAGGTGAAAAGATTGTGCCCATGAGACCTGGCTCAAGAGGTTAGAATGGGGATACGGGAGGTCCCAGGTTTGATTCCATGTTAAGAGAAAGGTTACCTACTAGCCTATTAAAAAAAACAGAAAAAGGTTACCTCCTAATAATGGGTGAAATAATTGTTTACCTCTTATTCCATGGAATTCCTTTTTCTGCCATTTTTTATCACTTATAAGCTGAGTAAATGACTGAAGATTTGGGAATTTCTTCAGACCTGATAATGTATGTTAAAAAAATCATAGAGGATGCTAAGCTTAAAATTGGCAAGGAAAAAGCAATGGCTGCTGATCCTCCTGACAGAATTCTTTGGGTTTTGTAGTCTGCCATCAGATGCTATTGGGAAGGGCACTTGGTTAGTTAGCATGTACAGCTCTTCAATATGTTCTGTAGGAGGCCATGGTGGCACCATTAGGAATTATAAAAGCAATCTACTGTATTTATGCTACAACTTCTCCGGTATCTGTTTTGCAACATGAAATTTAGGCTGAAAAAATAAGATTGAATATTGCCATCGAAAAGGGGCAAAATGCAGTGATAGTCACCACTCAGTCTACAAATGCAAGATACATTCTGAAAGTTCTGATGGTTGCTCTATGCAAAGCTCAGAGACTAGATATAGATATCATTTGTTTACCTAATAAATTTGAGCTGTGGATTTGTGATCATGAGTAAAAGTTACTCTGTTGAAAATTTACTCTATAAATTAACTTCTCAGAGCGATGATTGGCATGATTGTAAATGTTAAAAAAGGTTCACATAGATATTGTTTTCTTTTGACAAAATAGTTAAGTTACCAAAATGTATTAATCTGTTTTGTACTAAGGCTTCCACAATCAAGGATAATGGAAAAAGAGGAGCGCTCAAAGGTTTAAGAAAAAAAAATAGAAGATAAAAGAAAACAAAAGTTTCGTACTAGTGAGCTAGTTTGAAGCTGGAAATGTGAAATGCTTTATAGTCAAATAATCAGACAAAACCAAGAATTAAGCTTCCATTGATGAGCCAACCAAATCTGAAGACTAGAACATAAAGCTAAGGAAAGTTCTTGTACTGCATTTATCAAGCAGGATATCAGGATGCTACAGAATTTGAATATGAAGCATAAGAGAAACATTATTATAAGCAAGGATTTACCTCTTTCCCAATCTTCCCACTAATAGTCCCACCTTTTATGGAAGCTATCAGCTCTGCCAATTCCTGTGGCGTAAGTTTAATTTCATTTATAGACAATTTTTCATTTTTCATGTAGGCAGCAATATCACCCATTATCCAATTGGCAGCCAGCTTCACATCAGCACCCTTTCCAATAGTTGCATCAAAAAAACCTGCAACCTGAATCATTCATCCAGCAAGAGGAAAAATCAGTCTTTCAAGCATGAGAATTGTTTGAAGAAAATACTGAAGAAACAAAGGTAGGGTAAGGCAAGCATAGGATTCTAGAAGGCACTGGAGCCCCATCCCTGGAGGCTTTTTATTTCGAGTTAGATTCAAGGAAACTGCCATAGTTGCAGCCCTTATGTTCTCTTACCAATAATATATATATATCATGACCAATGCCTCAAAATATTAGGCACTCAGGAAGGGCCCCATATATTAAGGAAAAAAAATATGCTTTCTCATTAGAAAGAGTAAAAACCCTCTTTTATCTGCTGTACCTATTAAAATAGAGGCTCAATTATTCTATTTAATGAATTTATAGTTGTAAAAGAACATTGAGACAAAAATCTAACTTAAGAATTATTTTATTATGCTGAAAAGGTACAGAACCACAAATCTTTTCTTTTTCACATTTAAAAAAATGAAGTTTACCATGCATGATGGCTAAAGCTGAGTTTTTCTCTTGTATTTAGACTTGAACTAATTAATTCCACATGTCAATGCATTTAGGTACCAACATATGGAACTATATTGAATGACACTTACATTAACATCATTGGCAAGGAAAAGAACATCCTGCATGCTTAGCCCCATTTTCTCATACCGACGGCGCTTCAATTCTGGAAGTTCTGGTAAAGAACTACAAATGCTATCAACATAATCCTCAGTAAGAATTACTTCTGGAAGATCAGGCTCAGGGAAATATCGATAATCGGAAAGACCTTCCTTCTTTCTCATTGTAACTGTTTTCTACACATTACAACAAAAGTTGCTAGAGCAAATAAGCATCCATGAGGCTACTATGTGAATTTCATTTCTTATATTGATTCCACAAAAAAGAAAAAAACAATAAAGGGAAAAGCCAAGGATGTAGCTACAACCTGACCACCCTCTTCCCAGAGTCGAGTTTCCTGTACAATCTGATCACTCTGGCCTTGACTATGTAGAGAAACCTGCCTGGAAATTTCAAAATCAATGGCCCTGTTCATTGCCGAAAATGAGTTCAAATTCTTTATCTCGACCTGCCAACACAACAGGGAAAAACACATATCAGCTGCCAGATATCAAGATACTTATATACATTACATGGACATTTCAAAGACCACCTGAAAATGAAAGCATTTTATTTTATTTGTCAAAGCTTTTGAAGGCACAGCTCATTTTCAGAGAGGAGATGTTTGGAAAATGGGAAATAGGCTTCCTTACCAAAATATGATGACAAATGAAATGCTATCATCTATAGAAAGAAAAAAAAAACAGATAATATATAAGCAACAACGTAGACTCATTCGAAACTTTACACAAAACAGAAATAAATAAATAATAAATAAAAGACTCAATTTTACAAAGTGAGGTAAAATATAATGAAGTTCTTTGTTCCATTTCCAAATTTTTATCCCATACATTCCCTCCAAGAACCCAAAGTTAAATCCAGATGGCATAACCAATGATGCCAACAGATGGAGAATCTGATTGTATTACAACATGTTAAGTGAAGCAGGATGTTAGAGGGCATTTATCAGCTTCATACTCAGTAGTCATCTGTTATACAGCTTAGCTCTGTCCAAAGTCCACTTCTCATTCCATCACCTATGCAGGCTTGATAGAAATTAATAGATTGGCACATTCAAGATGAATTAGAATGAAAAAAGCAACGTCATGTCAGGATTCATTGAGTAGACTTCCAAACCGAAAATGCTGGTTCTTAACATATTTTGATTAGCATGCTTGAATATCAGTCTGCTCTACATAGCAATCCCATTAGTTGTTTAGTTTAAGAATTATGTAGCCAAAATGGCACAGAAAAGTATGGTGATTTCTGCAGTTATTGATCTACAGGAAAATGAGCAATAAATCTATCTACATCCTGCCAAACATAGTACTTAACATGAAGAAGAAACAAAGAAATGATGACTAGTTCCACTTCGAAATTGCACTATCTCAAACTCTAGTTATATATGTTCCTTCAACAATGATGTTAGCACTCAAAAGAATTGTGACAAAATTTTGTAATTTGTTTCACAAAGAAGTGCCAAACTCACCCAACTTTTTCAGAGTATAATTTAGCCCAGTTTTATGGTAACATTCATAAAGTATTCAAAAGTATTCATACTTCCTTTTCATAATATCCGCCCATTTTCCATCTCCTAAAATACACGGTTGTTTAAGCATTACTCACTTCTCTACTGATCCTTTTTGAATTTTGAACTATTCCTAGAAACAAATCATTATGCCTGAAAATCGACACATACTTCACTCATATCACATCATATTCAAGCTCTCTCTTTTGTAAAGATTGATATCTAACAAGATGGAGAGAAAAAAAAAATCAAATAAAACAGTTAGATTGCAATTTCAAAGGGCAAAGTACCCCATGTTGACCAATTTTTATGTTAGACAGTAGACTGCACATTATTCATCATGTATTTTTTTGAAAGTACAAAGATCAAGTAATTAGATTATAAACTACCTTTGTGCCAAACTCCAGCTGCCCAATTGGTCTAACTGAGACATTGACATCACAGCGAAGTGAACCTTCTTGCATATTACCATTACTCACCCCCAAATAACGAACCAATCTCTGTAATTCTGCTGCATACTCGGCAGCTTCAATACCACTTCTCATATCAGGTTCAGAAACAATTTCAAGCAAAGGCACTCCAGCTCTATTCAGATCAACCTGCAACAAAAGATCAACATAATCAAGAAGCTTTTAAAACACTTACATTATGTTTGGTTCCAAGAAAGTTCTAAGAAAAAAAATATATTAAGAAAAATGATTTTATCATGTTTGGTTGCACTTTGAAAAATATCAAAGAAAATCAAATATAATTATAATTAATAAGAAATTCATGCATTTTCAAACTATGTAATCTTTATATAAAAAAGCTAAAATAAGTAAAATGAGTTTGAAGTAGCATATAGAGATAATTTATTGATTTTAAATCTTTTTTTTTTAATTTTCCTTGGCTTTTTATTTCCTTCTACTTTTCCTCCTGTTTTCTCTCACATTTTCTGGGAACCAATCATAATCATAGTAATTACCAACTAAAAACTGTTAACAATCCTTGAGGGAGGAGGGGAAAAAAAAAATCATACACCAATAATTTAAAATGGGGAAAAAAAAAAAAAACACTTATCTATTAATGCCTACTTGATATTCTATAAACCCAATATAAGTAAAACCAAAAACATATATCTCGCACGCAAACATGATTATACTACAGAAAAGAGCAACACCATGAACTGAAGAAATTGATTGAAGCCACAGTAAGAGAGAACAGTATTGAACAACACAGAGTACAGGGAAAAAGTAATTTCCTGTGAGTAACTCCCATTTCCTGAATGAAGCAGTTTCCCAGCATCCTCTTCCATATGGACCCTGGTAATGCCAAACCTCCTGTGCCCACCACCAAACTCAACTGGAAGATCCAAATCAACATATCCACCGCTAGCGATTGGAATGTCAAACTGAGATATTTGGTACCCCTTTGGAAGGTCCGGATAGAAGTACTGTTTCCTGTCAAACTTGGAGTTCAAAGACAACTTACTATTGAGTGCAAGACCCACTTTCACTGCGAACTCAATGACCTTTGAGTTCAAAACCGGCAATGTGCCGGGCAGACCCATGCAGATGGGGCAAATACAGGTGTTTGGTTGAGACCCATAATTGTAAGGGCAACAACAAAAAGCCTTGGTCAGTGTGGCGAGCTGAACATGGGTTTCTATACCAATGATTGCTTCATAATCTTGTGAGATTTTATCAAGTCCCTTGGCCTTGGTTTGCGGTGATACTTTGAGTTGAGGTTGTTTGTTTTCAGGTGCCGCAGTTTGGGTTTGCGTGCCTTTAATCGTACAATACAAAACACCACTTTTTCTTCCAAACAATGCAGATGGGTAGAGCAAGAAAGGGCGGGTTTGTACCCCTCTAAACAATATGGAAGCCATCTCACTGATTACTCAATCCAATTTGAACATCAAACTACACGGAAACTGTCTCTGTAGACCACTGACAAAAAATTAAAGGTAAAATTAAAATTATTGAATACCCAGAAAACAAGTTCATGCTTAAAGCTTGGAAATGAATGAGAATCGTACAAATGACAAATCATGAGGCATGCCCAGAAATTTGATCAAAAGTGCGAGATAGAAACACTGAGAAACTTAAAAACAGCTGATTTTGAAAGTGAACCCTAGGAAAAGAGTGAAGATATGCAAATGAGAGAGAAGCAATCGACTGACCAGAAGGCAGGATTGGGAGGATGTGTTTTCCCTCTGATTTTGCCTTTCAAATGTTTGATTGGTCGGACGGTTGGAAGAATAGTGGCCTAAGTAGCCGAAGGATAAGAGAGGGAGAGGAGAGAAGAGACACAAAGAAAAAAAGAATAAATATATTTTTTTTGAAGGACATAGCCCAGTTGTGGGCGTGCCGGAGTGGTTATCGGGCATGACTAGAAATCATGTGGGCTCTGCCCGCGCAGGTTCGAATCCTGCCGCTCACGCTTTTACAAAAATATTGATAATTTTAAAATAAAAATATCTATTTTTTATTCTTAACTTTAGAAAATTGAAATGGGCAATTACATTCACCCACCCTTTATTCTTCTTTATAGAATCAATAACATTAATGCCTCGGTTATAAACCTTGAAAAATGATCAAAATATTTTTGTTTTGGATTTAAAATAAAATAAAAAAATCATCAAACATTTATGATATTTACAAAAATAAACAGACAGACATAAAAATAAAATTTATTTTAATATAATTTTAGATAAAAATATCAGAAGCAAACCACATATTAATCGATGATTATAAAATTGCTATTCCAAACAAATCTATCACATAAAAAGCTACTATATTAATATCATTGTTACAGTTGATATTATTATTAATGGTTTTTTCTTTGTGTGGTCACTGGGGTGGAATCCGGGAAGACAACGTCCGGTTGTTGACTTGATTTGAACTGTAAACTGAATATCTTTTTTTAATGGATAAATCCAGGGGTGGATGATCTATCATCATAGAGCCTTGGGTTTTCACTCTTCTGGGTCCTCACTCTTCTGGGTCATCTCTTTTATCCTGACAGAGGAAGAGAAGAATAGAAGAATTCAAGAAAGGTGGAGATACAGCAGCCGAGGAGGTCACTGAGATTCTTATTCAGAAGTGCAACAATTTCCTCAATCTGATGGCCGCTCTTCTCTTGCTTCAGGGCTTTCCATCTTCTGCTTCCACCCGCGAATTCCCCACTCCGCGTCCCGATGCAGGCATGCCCCGTCTTTCTGTATATAATTTTTTCAATTTACTATTATAGATTTTTTCGAATGAGCTACAATGAATCATGTGTTTCGTGTAAGTGTAACAAGCCAATCGTGCGGGGTTTATCTTTTATTTTATTTTTTGGGTAGTTCAATCCAAGGAGAATGGCGGGTGTCTGTTGAATTAGACAGTTTTTTTTTTTTTTTTTTTTTTTTTTGTATGTTTGGTAATTGAATCAAGGAAGAATGAAGGGTGTTTCTTGAATGAAGCAAATCGGTATTTTACTGAGTAGTTGGGTTGGGGGTTGGTGTTTATGTATGCTAGAGAGGGTTTTGGTGAATTGGGTGGAAACCTGTTATTTTTGGTGATTTGGAGTTGTAGGGGGTTGGGTGAGGAGAATAGTATTTATATCATGGTTGAGGAGTTTATTATTGAGGGGTTGAAAGTAACATTTTAGGATTCCTTGCACACCATTTGATCCTTTTCAGTTCTTATTACTGTGCTTCCTAGGACATAAATTGGAGATTAATTGCTTGACTCTTGGATTTGTCTTTTCTTCAATTGGATCATTTTTTTAGCCTGTGGGAGTTCACAATCACAGTTGTTTTGAAGAATCCTTCTCCCAACTTGTATATCGGAATTAAGAATTAAGACTATTGTTGTAAACTTAGAGTGTGTTCAGCAGTGATTTTAAGAAGTGTTTCTTGCCTTTCTAACACTAATTTTTTTTTTTCAAGTATTAGAAAGGCTAGAAACACTTCCTAGTATCCTGCCAAATGTATTCTTATAAGGAATGTTATTTGAGGCTATAGGGACATTCTTTAATGTTTTTGTCTCTCTTTTCTGATTCCGGATAATTAAGTTAAATCGAGGGACCTTTTTTACTGTCTGTTTTTTCATGGGGCTATTTATTAGTTGCATACTTTCTTCTTGAGTAGGTTAAATTTTTTAATTTTCACCCTTTTCCCCATCTTTTCCAAGCTGATGTCATTTGCCAGTTTCTTTTACTTTGAACTAAATTTGTGGAAATGGAACTCTTGTTGGGCAATGTTCATATTTGAAACTTAATATAACAAAACTGAAATGGAATAAAATTACAAGCCTATCGTGCAAATGCATCATATTTACTCTTTTGCTTCATTATCATCTATGGATGATATAGCTGGTTTCACAAACCGCTGCCATTACCCTGCCAAGGGGGAGAAATCATAGGTTTGGTCAGGCTCAATGAACAAAAAATGAGAAACAAAATTCGGTTGCAGGACCTTCTGGAATCAAACTTTTGGAAACAATCCTCACTTTTTCTTCTTCCTCATTTTTTTGGCTTGTTCTAGTTAATGCTTATGTTTACCATTTTGTGATGGGGAATTGTTGGAGATAATGAGTAGTAGGACCAATTCATTGCTTGGTGCAATGCTTACTTTCCAGATTGTTACATGTGAACACATGGTTCCAAGCTAGGTAGGGCACTGGGATGAGAAGTCCTGCTTATATTCAGAAATTCACTGTTTGATCATTTTTCATTTGAAAATGATGGTGTCAATTTCTCAATTCCCGTATCTCATTATACCATATATTTATAATTCTATTCCAATGGGTGCATCTTGATTAACCTGAAACTTTTAAAATTTAACTTCACCATTTTAAAATTTACATTACTTGTTTTGAGTCTTGATGAAGAGGAGATTTTTTCCAGTTCTTAGATGTTTAAATTGAATTTCTTTCTTCCCTTTTCTGGTATCCTAAGCTTCAACTGAATCCAGAATTTATAGATATAACTTGTGTTCATGAAGTCCTTTTGGACTTTAAAAATTAATTCTATGTTAAGAAAGTCTGAATCAAGGGCATTCCTTGAAGTATCAAGGAATCACAGCCCTTGAATAAGGGCCATTGACTTAAATTTTTTGTTTTTTTTTCATAGGCAAAATTTATTAAAAATAAAGAATTTAGCGTCGCCCAGACTCGAACCGAAGACCTTCAGTGTGTTAGACTAACGTGATAACCAACTACACCACGACACCATGTTAAAGGAACATTGAATTACATCTCAACAACATAAACCTATTGTTGGTGTTTTTGTTACCAAAGAGGATGAAATGTTCTAGGATTAGAAGTCCCCGATGTGCTGAAAGTATTGTTATTGCTTACATAGAAAACATTCTTTTTTAAAAAAACTTATTATATATTGTTGGTTTTTTGGATTTGTTATCTTTATCTGCAATGCATATCAATCACTTAGCACTGGACATGATAGTGAACTAGGGCATGTTTAATATTTTGGACTGCAGTTCAGCTCAGTTACATTAAGGTTTCTGAAGAGATGTGTTGTGCTATGGAACCTTTGGAACTGATAAAAAGAGTAAGTATAAGAGTGACTTTATAATTCTAATCATTTTACTATAAATCTGGTTAAATTTCCTATTAAGTAAACACAGATGATCTGGTTTCGCATGTAAAAGCTTGAGGGCTTGAGATATTCTTTTAATTGAGTGGAAGCTTCCCTTGCATTTTGTATTTAATGTTAAACTAAATAAACAGAAGTGTTGTGGTGAAATTCACATAATATTATTGCTGAATTCTTTTCTAAATTTAGGTGAGGGAAATCACTCAAGAAGCTTATATATATAGTCCAACCAAAAGATACAAAGCAGAGGGCTGCAGAAGATCTATCCCAAAGGTTAAAGGACTCACACTCCTTTAGTGATTCTGCCAGCCAAAAAGGTAACTAACTAGGTTCTGTGCAGAAATCCATTGCTCTGTCTCGCTCTCACATACACACACACACATATGCACAAAGCATTGGATAATGGTAATTTACTATAAAGAACTATCCCTAATCAGTGAGCGAAGGCTGTTATGGTGCTTGATATAGAAATTCTTCATGATTTATCTAAACTAAAAACTAATTTTACTGAAGTAAACACATTGGCTTTCAAGCTGGATGTGAATCCTGGTGATCTTTTCATTGAAACAATTGCACCCAGAAACTGGACCTATGAGCAGCCACGTCGATGAAGTATAAATTTATCATCTGACATAGATATGTGAGTTATTCAAGTGTTAAATCTTGGTGATCACAGCACATGCATATTAAACATTTTGAAGAATCATCTATAATATTGCAATCCTTCCGTTAAAATGTTTGACTACTTTCCTGTAGTAGTATCCCTGCACGCTTCTATACTCATAACAATGGCTAGAATTTGAAATGCTCGTCTTTCTCTTGTTTGAAATAGGATATCATGTAGAGGGGGTGCGGAAGCTCCTATTTTTGTTTTTATTTTTATTTTTGTTTTCTTGAAGTATATATAGTGGTGGATAGGCTCCACTGCAACTATTCATCTTCAAAATCAGTGTCCTTGTAGTACCTCCTAGCTTCCATCACAGTTTCTCTATTTGTATTTTCCATCACCCCAAATAACAGAATTCGATGTTCCTTCTAATTCTTTTTTTCTATTCCCTCATTGTTTCTTCGATCTCTAGCCTCAGGCTTAGGTGAATTTTTATGCTGCATGGTAGGACCTAAATACCGATGTTGTCTTCAATTTAAGCCTTTATGAATATGATAAATTCCTTAAGACATACAGATGAATCTAATACTGATTCTTAATCATTTGTTCAAGACATTCTCCATACCCCGAATACCTGTCATTTTTTTATTAATCTTCCATATAATTGGCACATTTGTGGAGAAGTAGTGCTGCAAATAGGTAGTTGGTTATACATGTGGAAAAGTTGTTTGAGTCAGGGGTGGGTGTGCCGGAGTGGTTATCGGGCATGACTAGAAATCATGTGGGCTCTGCCCGCGCAGGTTCGAATCCTGCCACTCACGCTTTTACTTTTTGCTTATATATACATCTTTGAATTATATAAAATTATTCTTATAATATGCTCATGTTTCATAGACTTATTATTAGGCTGGACGGTTAATTCACTTTAATGCACTTGTAAACATGTCCTTGATAAACAAATATTTTGAAAGAAGCACTCACTGAACTAGTAGTCCAAGAAATCATTTAGAAAGGTTTCTAAAACAATAATTTTAAAAATAGGATTTTAATATAATTTATATGTGATTTTACTCAATGATATATTATTGTCCTGACTAATATATGATTTCATTTGGACTTATTTAGCAAGGCTTTTAGAAAAAACTCTCACATAAGAAGTGTATTTAGAGAAAAATAGGGTGTTTAATAGAATTTATAAAGTATTTTTAAAAAAATTGAAAATTCATTTATAGTGTTTTTTAAAAAGAACACTTGATAGACAATTCTTTTAAAAGCATTTTTATGGAAAGTATTTCCATGTATTTCATTAAAAACCGTGTCAAACACAAAATGTGTAATAATAAATAAATATTTATTATTAGAAAATTAATATTTTTCCTATTGTTTCATCTTTCAATTACTAGTCTTTTCATTCTTTTTTTTTTTAATATTCGCTCCCTTTTTCTTTTCTTTCTTGTCCAAAGTCACATACCATAAACTTGACTCGAATTTTAGGGAGAAGAAAAAAACAAAAGTTCTAAATGAAATTGTTCTTAAACTTGGAGAATTGGTTTTGATGCTGTAGACCCTTATTTTGGGTCCAGGGGTAGACTTCTTTTTGGTCACCTCTTTTTTGCCACCTGCTAGAGGCTTCTAGAAGCCAATTGGAGAGTGTGAGCTGTCAAGAGAGTGAGTAGGAGTAGTGGTGGTTTTTAGGGAGCAGCAGAGATATTCTATGCAAGGGAGACATGTAGCAAGTTGGTTGGGGGTTGTTTTTGGCAGAGAGAACTTTTCCTGGAGGGGAGCGGTAAAAAGGAAAAAATGGAGAGAGTGAGCTGTTTTGGGAGAGAGGGTAGAGTCTTGAGAGACAAGAAAACCAGGGGAGGCTTGGGGGAAAACGGGGAGAGTGAGCTGATCTGTGAGAAAAAGCAGAGAGAAGAGGGGAGCATTTTAGCTGGTGAGATTTGTCTAGAGAGAGGCTTGGAGAAGGCAAGAAAAGAAAGGAGCAAGAAGAGAGAGTAGGGCTGCAGGAGACATCTACAGAGGGGGTGAGCTGCAAGGGGGATATCCATTGATGTAAGCCAGGTTAGAGATAAAGAGCTGAACAGAGAGGGGGAAAAGAAAGAAAAACTTGAGGGAGAAAAACAAAAGCTGTGAGAGGCAAGAAGAAGCGAGAGTAAGAGGGGGATTTTTCTGGGTTCCTGGGAGCAGAAAAGGAGCAATGGGAAGGACTTCCAGGTAAGTTTACTGTGTATTTCCCATTTTCTCCCATATCACACTGTTCTTCTTTCTTCGTTATTGTGTTTGATTGGCATTTGTTGCTTAGATGTGTATATCAGAGAACACATATTGATTCCAGCTGATTTATGGGTTGTATTGACTCTGCCATAGTTGTTTCATCTCCATTTCTTCGGTCCTGTTAGGAATACTTTGGCTCTGTTTCATCTGTGTTTGATGCCTGAAAATCATGCCATTGTTTTCTGTTAATTCCACCTGTCCTTAGCCCATGGATGTCACCTGAAATGAGGCTTTGTACATTCATTATCTGTTTGATTTCCTTCTGCTATTTCTTGAGTCCTTGCTCTGCTCCTATCTCTGTTTTTTTTCATTCCTCTGTTTCTGGTAAGTTTGGGGTGTTTCTGGGAGTTGCAACCTGTTAGGTATCTAATGGAAATTTATTATGGAATTTCAAGAATTTCAAGAAACAATAGACCTAACTAGTACTCAGATAGCAATTCGAGAGGCTATCACTCTCCTACCATACTCACATACTACCTGTCCCCTTTTTCCCTCTTTTTCTTTCTATTTAAAACCCCTCAACCCGTATCCATTTTGTGACCTAGCCGCCTTAGTGAGGCTGTTACAACTAACTGCCAGGTGGCAGTCCATTCCTCTTCCCTTTTCTATTATACACATAACGTATGGGAGGCCTATCATTACCCCCCTCAATGAGAGACACCTTGTCCTCAAGGTGGAAGTCAGGAAAGTGTTCTTTAATTGTGTCAGCTGATTCCCAAGATGCTTCAAACTGAGGAAGTCCTTTCCACTGAATAAGTACTTCAATATCAAGCTGGTTGTTATTGGGAGACTGGCGAATATTTAAGACTTGATCAGGCTGCACCCGCCATTCCAAATCATCAGCAAGAACAGGGGAAAGTGGCTGACATAGATCCGCTGAACCCAGAGCCTGCTTGAGCTGTGAGACATGAAACACTGGGTGGATAGTTGCTGAAGAAGGAAGCTCCAGCTTGTATGCCACTGGACCAATTTGCTGCAGTACCTTGTAAGGGCCGAAATATCGAGGGCAGAGCTTCTCATTGGGTCGCTTGGCAAGGGAACGAAGTCGATATGGACGAAGTTTTATATAGACAAAATCCCCAACTTCAAATTGGACTGCACGACGATGGGCATCTGCAATTGACTTCATTTTGGATTGTGCACAGCAAAGATGATCCTTCAGTTCATTTAAAATTAGATCTCGCTCTTGCAATAACTGATCCACTGTCAGAACAGAGGTGGAATCTGATCCATAACGTAGCAATGGTGGTGGCTCTCGCCCGTAAACTGCTCGAAAGGGTGTCATCTTAGTGGAGGAGTGGAATGTTGTATTATACCAGTATTCTGCCCATGGGAGCCATGTAGACCAACGTCTTGGCTTGTTATATGAAAAACATCGAAGGTATGTCTCTACACAACGGTTAACCACTTCTGTTTGTCCATCCGTTTGAGGATGATATGCGGTACTATGGCAGAGAGAAGTACCTTGCAACCGAAATAGCTCCGTCCAAAATCGACTAAGAAATACTTTGTCACGATCACTAACAATGGAACGGGGGATTCCATGTAATTTGACAACATCCCGAACAAAGACAGCAGCTACCGTTTGAGCTGTGAAAGGATGCTTGAGCAGTGAGAAATGAGCATATTTGCTCAATCGATCCACAACAACTAAAATGGAGTCATAACCCTCAGACTTAGGAAGCCCCTCAATAAAGTCCATCGTCACATCCTCCCATATTTTTTTTGGAATGGGCAGTGGTTGTAGTAACCCAGCAGGTGATAAGGTTAACGCCTTATTTTGTTGACATACTAGACATTTTTCCACCAACTCTTTGATGTCGTTCTTCATGCCTACCCAGAAGAAATCTCGTGTGAGTCGTTTGTAAGTCCGTAAGAACCCGGAGTGCCCTCCAATCACACTAGCATGACCCTCTTGAAGAAGTGCTGGAATAAGGGGTGAGGCCTTGGGAAGAACTAGGCGCCCCTTGTAGAGGAGAATGCCATGGTCTAAAGAATACCGAGGATAAGCATCCGGATCAACCAGCAGCTTCTGCCGAATCTTAGCAAGGTGTGGGTCAGCTTCAATTTGTGAACTAATCAACGAAGTGTCTAAGCGATTGGGAACCATGAGGGCAGCTAACCCCATAGAAATGGGAATGCGAGATAAGGCGTCAGCTGCCTTATTCTCCAGTCCAGGCTGAAACTGAATTTCAAAATCATACCCCAACAGTTTTGCAACCCACTTTTGGTACGACTCATTCACCAATCTTTGCTCTAGTAGAAACTTCAAACTACTTTGATCCGTTCGCACAATAAAGTGGCGACCAAGCAGGTAGTGACGCCACTTTTGAATTGCTAAGACAATGGCCATTAACTCTCTTTCATATATGGACTTTTGTCGCTCCTTTGCTGAGAGGACTTGGCTAAAATAAGCTACTGGTCTATGATTTTGCATCAAAACGGCACCCAAACCATACCCCGAGGCATCTGTCTCTATAATGAAAGGTTGACTAAAGTTGGGCAAAACCAAAACTGGAATTGTTGTCATAGCTGTTTTCAATTTTCGAAAGGCCGCTTCAGCTTCTGGGTTCCAATTAAAAGCATCTTTTTTGAGTTGCTGAGTGAGCGGCCAAGAAATAGCTCCATATCCCTCGACAAATCGACGATAGTATCCAGTCAATCCGAGAAATCCTCGTAATTCTTTTATGGATTTGGGTGTGGGCCACTCTACCATGGCTGAAATCTTATTGGGATCAGCAGCAACCCCTTTGGCAGAAACCAAATGGCCCAAATATTCCAACTGTGGTTTAGCAAAAAGACATTTCTTTCCATTGACGTGCAGTTGGTGGTTCGCCAAAATGGACAGCACACTTTGCAAATGATCACAATGCTCCTTCAAGTCCTTGCTGTAAACCAATATGTCATCAAAAAATACGAGCACAAATTTTCGAAGGTGTGGTCGAAATATACTGTTCATTAATGATTGGAAAGTCGCTGGTGCATTCGTTAGTCCGAAAGGCATCACCAAGAACTCGTAGTGACCTTCATGGGTGCGAAATGCTGTTTTGTGGATATCTTGTTGTCGGACTCGAATTTGGTGGTAGCCCGATTTGAGGTCTAGTTTGGAAAAAATGGTCGCACCATGAAGTTCATCAAGTAGCTCATCGATCCCCGGAATGGGAAACCGATCTGGGACTGTTACTTTGTTAAGAGCACGGTAGTCTATACAAAACCTCCATCCTCCATCCTTTTTTTTAACCAACAACACCGGACTAGAAAATGGGCTTAAGCTAGGCCGAACAATTCCTGCCTCCAGCATCTCTTGCACTAATCTCTCTATTTCATTCTTTAGAATATGTGGATACCGGTAGGGACGGACGTTAACCGGAGATGCTCCCGGAATTAATTGAATGGCATGGTCAATTTCACGACTTGGTGGTAACCCTGTTATTGGCCCAAAAATTCGCTGATATTGGGCTAACATTTCTTTGACTGTTCTCGGAACCTCTTGTACTTCTTCACTCGACTCTAAAGTGGTGGAAGTCTGACAGAGTTCCACCCATATTCCTTGGCCATGGTGCTGCAGTGCTTTAGTCATTGCCTTAAGAGATACCTCAGTCCGACTAAGGCTCGGGTCTCCCTTTAACACTATCATTGTCTTCCCCATTCTGATTTTCATCGTTAGCATCTTCCAGTTTACTTTCACGTCTCCTAAAGTCCCCAACCAAGGCATTCCCAGAATTACATCAGTGTTGCCTAATTCCAGTGGAAGAAAGTCTTCCACTACAGTGAGCCCTTGCATCGTAATACAAACCCCCCTACAGATGCCCTTTCCTTTCACGGATATTCCTGTTCCCATCATCACCCCGTAACTGGTTGTTGTGGTTAATGGAAGTGCTAATTGCTGAATCAATTCAAGGGATAAAAAATTGTGGGTAGCTCCACTGTCTACAAGGATGATTACCTCTTTTGACCCGATCATTCCTTTGATCTTCATAGTTCCTGGCGTAGTTAAACCTACCACGGAGTTTAAAGATAATTCCACAGTGTCTTTCAGCTCGATGAGAGAAGGTTCTTCGGTTGCTTTGCCGTCAAACTGATTATCCTCCTCTTCCTCCTCGTCTTCGTGCACCAACAAAACCCTTAATTCTTTCTTACATCGATGACCAGGCGAGAACTTTTCATCACACTTAAAACAGAGCCCCTTCTCTCTGCGGGCTTGAAGCTCCGATTCCGTTAGTCTCTTTATTGGAATCTCACGCCGCTGGCTCATCGTCTTCTCGCTAATAGCCACTGCCCTAGTCGGAAAATTCTCTCCGATCTTCCAATCACCTCGATTTGCAGATGACAGTATTTTGGTGCTCTTGGGGTCTTTTGGTTCACGGGCCAACCTCATTGTTAAATTCCTATCTTCGACCCGTTGGGCCATTTCCATTAACTGGCCCAGCCCAAATGGTTGCAGAAGACGTAGCTCAGCCCGGATCTCAGGAAGCAGCCCATTCATAAACGTGCTCTCCATTACCTCCTCTGAAATCCCTTTCAGGGGAGTCGCTAGAATCTCGAATTCTCGCCGGTATTCTGCAACTGAACCACGTTGTCGCACTGCCAGGAACTGCTCACAAAGGCTCCCTTCCTGAGTCGGACGAAAGCGAAGCAACAGCCGCCTCTTCAAGTTTCCCCAACTCCCAAACGCCTCCCTCGAGTCAGTCCACTGGTACCAAGAGAGTGCGTCCCCATCTAAACTCATCGCGGCGGCGACTAATCTCTCCTCCTCCGTGAGTCCGTACGTTGCGAAGTATCGTTCGGCTCGGAAGATCCAGCCGTCCGGGTTTTCTCCCGTAAATACAGGCATCTCTACTCGTCGGCCGCCACGCCATTCCCCGTTTCCACCTCGTCTCGTCTCGTCCGACGCCATCCACGCCCCACTGGGTTCTCCAACTCCAGGGATCCATCTTGCATGATCTTCTCGTTGAGCAGCAGTCGTCGTGACCCGCCCCAAGGACAACGCCGTCACCGCCTTTTGTGTCTCTTCCAGTGATTGCAGAACTCGCGCCATGTTCTGGGCAAGGTCCATCACCGTCTTTTCCATTCCTGGTAAGCGCTGCATCTCCTCTCTGATTTCTCCAACTTCCTTCTCTAGAAGATCCACCCGACCTTCATTCTTTTTTTGAGCCATTTGGATCGATGCTCTGATACCAATTTGTTAGGTATCTAATGGAAATTTATTATGGAATTTCAAGAATTTCAAGAAACAATAGACCTAACTAGTACTCAGATAGCAATTCGAGAGGCTATCACTCTCCTACCATACTCACATACTACCTGTCCCCTTTTTCCCTCTTTTTCTTTCTATTTAAAACCCCTCAACCCGTATCCATTTTGTGACCTAGCCGCCTTAGTGAGGCTGTTACAACTAACTGCCAGGTGGCAGTCCATTCCTCTTCCCTTTTCTATTATACACATAACGTATGGGAGGCCTATCACAACCCCAATACTATATCCTGTGGATCCCTAGCTGCAGACCCTGATGTTTGAGCATGAAGAAGGTCCGGTTGTCAAAGAGATGGATTTTCTGAAGTGTTGGATTGCTGGTACTGCATGTGGTTCTGGTCCAGTGAAGTTGAATTTGCTGCTGCAAGGCAGACAGTTATTGACCTTGCGGAGCAGGGAAATGAACTCTCCAATTTTCCATGAATAGAAACAGTACTGGTGATTCATAGGATAATTCAAATGTTTGTGACTAAGGTTTGATGTGGCTGAAGAGTTGGCACAAGCAGTGTCTACCAAGATGAGCTTCAAGAACTGGAAATCTGAAGAAGCAAAGGTTGAACCCATAAGAAAGTTGGAAAGCCTAGACAGCTTCTTTCCGGCCTTCTTAGTGAGTTTACCTATTTTGAAGAACCATAAAAAGTCTGCCAATACTATTCCATGGTCACCGACCCTTGCCCATCTTCTTGCTTCTGCTAGAATGGATCATATCATCTGCATATGGAATGCATGGAATAGAGATCAGAAGGAAGCATGTGAATTCAGCTATCATGATGCAGCAGTGAAGGATGTCGGGTGGAGGAAGCAGGAACAGAGCAGCGACAGCCTCAAGGAATTTCGCCAAGTGAAGGGAATCATGATGCAAATCAGGATCAATCAGTGAAGCAAGAAATGAGAATAGAAATGGAAGAGGCTAGGCTGTCGACCCACCTATGGAGCTTGGGATGGATTTCATGTGTGAAGAAATGGATGAGGGCGGAGTTTTTGCTCAACACAGATCAAATGGAGTCGACTTATCATGTAGAAAATAGGGCAGGCCTGAGTTCTAAGCAGGGCCCTAATCATGGACCTGCACAAAATTTTCTGGTGGTACAAAGAGCGGCTCCTGTGGTGCTAAACGTGTCTTGAGTAGGAGCAGATTGTGGTAAAGAGGGAAAAGTACTATAAACCAATAGATGCAGAGCAGTTCCTCATAGAACAAGGATCATTTGATAATTGGGACAGTGACATGGTTGATGGTGGGGAGCAATACAAGCGTTCAGATGACAGGTGCAACCCTTGCTCCCTATATTGAAGTCTTTGCCTGATAGACTTCATTGCACAGTGTCTTATCTGCTCAGCTTTACTATGGGAGGTCCAACAAAGATGATCCAAGCCATGCACTTGACCTGATACGTGGCAAGGATTTTCTGATGTTAATGGACTCTTGTTTGAAGGGCCATTTCTCAAATGATGGTGAACCTGATAATGCCGAAGCCTTCCAGGTTATCCCTGAAGATCCACTTCCAGTCTCTGATCCACCAAAAGATATCTCTCTCAAATCTGAAGCTAACAATGATTCTACAGGGATTACCAGAGCGACCACAAGTTTGCTGTTACTACTTACACATCCTCTGGAGTCGCCATTGCTTCATCAGGAGACTCAAGAAGGGTGCAGGAGGTGATATGAGACGCCTGTTTTACTGGGTTGCTGTCCATATGAAGAATGAAGCGATGTGGGAGAAGTGGCTTCCTAACATGAATGTCATTCTTTATATCGGGACCCGTGCTAGTCGAGAAGTTTGTCAGTTGCCATCAAAGAAGATGCCTGAACTTACATTAAGCTATGCAGTCATAGAAGTTGAAGACAAAACAAAAGATATTCCGATTTCAAAGGATATCCTAATGCGGGCCACAGGGCAAAATCTTCATACAGAATCCACTCCAGTGGAGAAGGTCGTGACTCCAAATCCAGAATGTTTAACAATTGATACACCCATTTTTAATGCCCTGCATACCATGCATGATGGAAAACTTTTACACCTTCCTGTCATTGATGGAGATGGCGGTGTAGTTGCTGTTGCTGATGTAATGCATATCACTCATGCCACTGTGGCTACAGTAAGTCAAGTGGGAACCAATGCTGGATTCAATAATGAAGCTGTAAGCGGTATGATGCAACGAAACCAGACCCACAAGCGCAGACATCTGTCCCTGCCCAGCTGACCCAAGTGCTCCTCCATTGAGTATGGCAAGGAAGGAGAAGGAAAGGAAAGGGATAAGATGGCAAGCATGGATATAATACTAGCAGTGATGTGGAAAGACTTGGAGAAGGCATCAGGAGACCACCAGAGCTGTGTGCTAGGACCCTCAATGGCCCATTTGAGCAACCCTCTAATATTTGATCAAACATGATGAGAATGAATTATGGGCCATGCTTGCACCCTGCCAGGAGAAACTCAAGCTTGAAACATGACAGCCTGCTACAGTGATATCTGTGGTGATGTATTATGTCGCCTCATTCTGGCAGGAGTGCAGGTATAGAAAACCAATGTGGACTGGAGTGACACATCAATCTCATGGACATCCTTTATTATCCATTCAATGAGTCCCTCAGTTCCATATGAAGTTTTTTGCATCTTCAATGCTGAAGCTCACAAAGAGCCTCAGTCAGTATGTGCGGAGACATCAAAAGCTAAGGATCACCTTCTATCCGCCTTCATGAAATACATGCAGACTGCTGGCCTTGCAAGGAAAGAAGATACTATCTCTTCTGTGCAATTAGGACAATTTAAACATGATGGTACAAAGGAGGCCAGATTTCAAGGAGCACTTGAAGAGAAGAAGAACAAGGTGTTATCTATTTTGAGTATGGCTGTAAGCTCTCTGTATGATAAGGATAAGCATAGAGTTCTGGGCATTTTTAGTGATTTGGCTGAAAGAAGCAGTGCAGATAACAGGTTGCAGTCTGATTCTATTTTCTGAAATTTTGAAGAGCAAGTAGAGAAATGCATACTTGTAGCAGGATTTGCTAATGAATTGCAGCAAGTCATCAATGGGGACATGCCTACTGTTCGTATAGATATAGAACATTCAAGATATTATTCAGAAAAGAACTGGGTCCCATCTTTTAAACAAGTTTACTTTCCCATAAGAGCTTGGTTGGGAGAATGAACGAGGACATTTTACCAGAAGTGATTAAATTCATTGTTTCATTTAACTTGGGTAATGGATGCATTTGGATCCCTCTCACAAATCCAGGGGTCTATTGATATGGCACTGGAATAGCTTGTTGAGGTTGAAATCAAAAGAGCTTCTTTAGTGGAACTGGAGCTGTTGAGCAGAGTTCTAGCATCTCTCCTGGCGGATTTTCAGAATGATAGGCCAATGCTTGTTTTTAATGCTGATGACATGACCCAGATCGTGTACACCATGATTGGAATAACTGAATACACAGTAGCAGACACGTATGATTATATACAGAAACATGAGGAAAGAGCATTTGTTTCTAAGTTCTCTGCAATGGAAATCTACAATGAAGCTGTCAAAGGCCTCCTTAGCATAGGCTTTGGAGATATGCCAAAGAGAGAGGGGAATAGGCAGCCGAGAAGCTGTTGGAAATAAAGCCTGAAGATCCAGGGTACTATGTGATGATTGTTAACATGTATGCTGCTGCTGGATGTTGGGACAAGCTTGCAAAGGTGAGAATCTTTGTGAGGAGGCTGAAAGTGTGGTGTTTTTGAATGTTCTGAAGCTTCCAAACAGTTCTTGAAAGAATGGGAGCAAGACTCAAAGAGGAGATCCTCCTTCTAGGTGCCTTGTCACCATCCTACCCCGCATATGTGAAACATTACTTTGCATGGCCACCTCTGGCACACCACGCTGACATGACCACCTCCACCCAGGTGGAAAGATCTGTCTTTTACAATGAACACAGGCCAAGGAGGCCTCCACTGGACTTGCCTAATGCCATTGGTGCCAGCTGTCACAGAGCTCGTCATTGCAGAACTAATGTACCTGCAGAGGATGGATCCCAAGGAACCAGTATATAAGTTCCACTGGAATCACTCGTGATGGTGGTGAAAGGTATTTTTGAGCTTATCGGTGATAAGAGGAAGGCCGGATCATGTTTATGGATCCTTGAATATCATTTAATTTCTTTCTTCCCTTTTGTGGTACCTTAAGCTTCGGCTGAATCCAGAATTTATAGATATAACTTGTGTGCATAAAGTCCCTTTTGGACTTCACAAATTAATTCTAAATGTTAAGAAAGTCTGAATCAGAGGCATTCCCTGAAGTATCAAAGGAATCACAGCCCTTGAATAAGGGCCATTGAATTACATTTTTTTTATAGGCAAAATTAATTAAAAAGTAAAGAATTTGGCGTCGCCCGGACTCGAACCGGAGACCTTCAGTGTGTTAGACTGACGTGATAACCAACTACACCACGACACCATGTTGAAGGAACATTGAATTACATCTCAACAACATAACCTATTGTTTGGTGTTTTTGTTACCAAAAAGGATGGGATTAGAAGTAACCAATGTGTTGAACGTATTGTTATTGCTTACATAGAAAACATTCTTTTTAAAAAAAACTTATTATATATTGTTGATTCTTTGGATTTGTTTTCTTTATTTGCAATGCATATCAATCACTTAGCACTGGACATGATAGTGAACTAGGACATGTTTAATATTTTGGACTGCAGTTCAGCTCAATTACTTTAAGGAATCTGAAGAGACGTGTCGTGCTATGGAACCATCGGAACTGATAAAAAGAGTAAGTATAAGAGTGACTTTATAATTTTAATCATTTTACTATAAATCTGGTTAAATTTCCTATCAAGTAAACATAGATGATCTGGTTTTGCATGTGTAAGTTTGAGGGCTTGAGATATTCTTTTAATTGACAGGAATTTTCCCTTGCATTTTATATTTAGTGTTAAACTAAATAAACAAAAGTGCTGTGGTGAAATTCACACAATATTATGGCTGAAATCTTTTCTAAATTTAGATGAGGGAAATTACTCAAGAATCTTATGTGGAAGCAGAGATAGTCCAACTGAAAGATACAAAGCAGATGGGTGCAGAAGATCTATCCAAAAGGTTAAAGGACTCACGCTCCTTTGGTGATGCTGCCGGCCAAAAAGGTAACTAACTAGGTTTTGCCTAGAAGTCCATTGCTCTATCTCTTTCACATACACGCGCATATGCACAAGGTGATGGATAATGGTAATTTACTATAAAGAACTATCCCTAATTAACGAGTAAAGTCTGTTATGGTGATATAGAAATTCTTCATGATTTTGTTAAACTGAAACTAATTTTACTGAAGTAGACACATTGGCTTTTAAGCTGTATGTGAATCCTGGTGATCTTTTCATTGAAACATTTGTGCCCAGAAACTGGACCTATGAGCAGCCACGTCAATAAAGTATAAAGTTATCATATCTGACATAGATATGTGAGCTATTCACGTGTGAAATCTTGGTGATCACAGCACATGCATATCAAACATTTTGAAGAATCGTCTATAATATTGGAATCCTTGTGTTAAAATGTTTGACTACTTTCCTGTAGTATTATCCCTACATGCTTCTGTACCCACAACAATGCCTAGAATGTGAAATGCTCATCTTTCTCTTGTTTGAAATTGGACATCGTGGAGAGGGGGTGCGGAAGCTCCTATTTTTGTTTGTTTTTGTTTTCTTGAAGTATATATAGTGGTGGATAAGCTCCACCGCAACTGTTCATCTTCAAAATCAGTGTCCTTGTAGTAACTCCTAGCTTCCATATAGTTGCTCTATTTGTATTTTCCATCACACCAAGTAACAGAAATCGATTTTCCTTGTAATTCATTCTTCCTATTCCCTCATTGTTTCTCCAATCTCTAGCCTCAGGCGCAGGTGAATTTTTTATGCTGCTTGGCAGGACCTAAACACGAATGCTGTCTGCAATTTAAGCCTTCATGAATATGATAAATTCCTTATGGCATACAGATGAATCTAACACTTACTGATTCTTAGTCATTTGTTCAAGACAATCTCCATGCCACTAATACCTGTCATTTTTTTTATTAATCTTCCATATAATTGGCACATTTGTAGGGAAGTAGTCCTGCAAATAGGTAGTTGGTTGTAGATGTGGAAAAGATGTTTGGGTCAGGGGTGGGCGTGCCGGAGTGGTTATCGGGCATGACTAGAAATCATGTGGGCTTTGCCCGCGCAGGTTCGAATCCTGCCGCTCACGTTTTTACTTTTTGCTTATATATACATCTTTGAAAAGACCAAAAAAAAAAAAAAAAAAAAGTGTAATAATAAATAAATATTTATTATTCAAAAAATAATATTTTTCTATTGTTTCAGCTTTCCATTGCTAGTCTTTTCATTCTTTGCTTTTACACTTTGATTACATTTTTGTTTTTGTTTTTGTTTTTTTTTTTAATTTTTATAATTGAAAATTTTGAAATAATTTTAGAAATTAAGTAGAGTCTTTATTTTTAAATACTGATAAAGAATTTAAAAATAAAAATATCAATTTTTTATTCTCAATGTTTGAAAATTGAAACGGCTAATTACATTCACCCACGCTTTATTCTTCTTTATGGAACCAATAACATTAATGCCTTGGATATAAATCTTGAAAATTTATCAAAATATTTTTATTTTGGATTTAAAATAAAAATAAAAAATTACCGAACATTTATAATATTTACAAAAATAAAAATGAATATAAAATTGCTATTCCAAATAAATCTATAACATAAAGAGCTATTTCATAATTAAGCGTTACACATGATGCAGAAAAAAATGAACATTTATTCTTTTCTTGTATCCTAACAGAGAGGGTAGAGAAGAATAGAAGGATCCGAGAAAGGTGGAGATACGGCAGCCGTGGAGGTCACTGAGATTCTTATTCAGAAGTGCGACAATTTCCTCAATCTTATAGCCGCTCTTCTCTTGCTTCAGGGATTTCTCTCTTCTACTTCCACCCGCGAATTCTCCACTCCTCGTCTCGATGCAGGCATGCCGCGTCTTTCTGTCTTGATTATTATTATTAGTATTTTTTCAATTACACTGTTATAGGTTTTTGCTAATGAGCTGCAATGAATCATGTGTTTCGTGTAACCAAGCTAATCGTGCCGGGTTTATCTTTAATTTTATTTTTTTTTGGTAGTTCAATCCAAGAAGAATGGCGGGTGTATATTAAATTAGACAGATTCTTTTGGTTTTAATTTGTATGTTGGGTAATTGAATCAGGGAAAAATGAAGGGTGTTTCTTGAATGAAACAAATCGGTATTTTACTGAGTAGTTTGGGTTGGGGGGTTGGTGATTATGCATGCTAGAGAGGGTTTTAGTGAATTGGATGGAAACCTGTTGTTTTTGGTGATTTGGAGTTGTAAGGGTTTGGGTGAGGAGAATGGTATTGATATCATGGTTGAGGAGTTTATTATTAAGGGATTGAAAGTAACATTTTAGGATTCCTTGCACACCATTTTATCCTTTCCGGTTCTTATTACTGTGCTTCCTAGGGCATAAATTGGAGATTGATGGCTTGACTCTTGGATTTGTGTTTTCTTCAATTGGATCATTTTTTAGCCTGTGGGAGTTCACAATCACAGTTGTTTGGAAGAATCCTTGTCCCAACTTGTATATCAGAATTAAAACCATGTTGTAAACTTATAAGCAATGTTATTTTGAGGCTACAGAGACATTCTGTACTGTTTTTCTCTCTTTTCAGATTCCAGATAATTAAATTAAATGGAGGGACCTTTTTTACACTGTTTTTTCATGGGCTTGTTTGTTAGTTGCATAGTTTCTTCTTGCGTAGGCTAAATTTTTTAACTTTCCCCATTTTTTCCAAGCTGATGTCATTTTCTAGTTTCTTTTACTTTGAATTGTTGGGTACTGTTCATATTTTAAACTTAATATAACAAACTGAAATGGAATACAATTACAAGCCTATCATGCAAATGCTTCATATTTACTTTTTTTTTTTACTCCATTATCGTCTATGGATGATATAGCTGGTTTCAAAAAGCGTTGCCTTTAGCCTGCCAAGAGGGAGAAATCATAGGTATTTTCAGGCTCAATAAACAAAAATGAGAAACAAAATTCAGTTGCAGGATCTTCTGGAATTGAACATTTGGAAATGACCCTCGCTTTTTCTAGTTTATGCACGTGTTTAACATTTTGGGATGGGAAACTGTTGGAGATAATGAGTAGTAGCACCAATCCATTGCTTGGTGCAATGGTTACTTTCCAGATTGTCACATGTGAACACGTGGTTCCAAGCTATGGTTAGGTCTATTACCTACACTTACGAGAACCCCAGAGATAGGATCTTGCACTAGGTAGGGCACTGGGATGAGAAGTCTTGCCTACATTTAGAAATTCACTGTTTTATTGTTTTTCATTTGAAAATGATGGCATCAATTTCTTTTGTTTTTTTTATCAGTTTTTTTTTTTTTTTTTTTTTTTTTTTTTTTTTTTTGGGGGTCATGAAATGGTTTTTCTTGTCAATCCATTTCTATTTCCTGCAGTAAGGCAGGCATAGGAATCAGAAGAACATTGTATTTGAGAAAGTAAACCCACTAGTCCCAGGAACAAGGACCAGTGTATGAACACCAAGAGAGTGAAATAAACTCTCAAAGCTCGCGCAAGAGATGCTAAAACTGGTAGCAATGGGGATGACCCATTAAGAATTAGTATCAGCAGAAGTATCACACCGACACATCCACTTCCTGCTGCTCCTCTGGTAGTCTTTGGCAGTCTTGAGATTCTTCGTTCCATCCTTGACATACTGGGCTACATTCATCACACGGTGCTCAATGTCATCCATCTGCTCCCCCTGCACCTCCACCATTATCGCCATGTCCAGAAACACCTGGTGCAGATCCAACAAGCTCTTCTCTATCTCCTTTGCCGCATTGTGCCTGTCCTGTATCGCCACCACTGTCTCCAACACCTTCCCTCTCCCATGCTCCTGTATTGTCCTCCCCAAAAACTCCTCACCCCCATCCACATTCGATATATCTTCTCTATCACCTCCTCATCTGGGTACTCCCCTGTCACTGTAAAATACTGCCTCCCCACTGTCTCCTTGTACTCCATCATCATCCTCTGCCTCAGCCCCTGAAAGTCCATCATCAGCTCCTTGAGCTTCTTCCTCACCCCATTCATGACTGCAGCCCTAGTCCTGTACACCGGAGTCCCCTATTTGTAACCCGAGAGCCTCATATTAGCAGCATGGGTGCAGTCCATGTCCTCAAGCTGAGACTTGATAGCCCTGGCCTTCTTCAGTACCCCAATGATATCGGCATTGATTCAGTTTTGCAGTGATTTCAGAGCCTCAAGGACTTGCTCTCCTCATGCAGCCTCCCCAAAATTTCTCTAATCAGACCCATCTCCTGCTTCACCTTCTTGGCCTCCTCCAAGAACAAACCCAGGTTCCATCTGGGTTCCAGTCATCTGTACATCATACTCAGGACCAGCTTCCAAGTTCTTCATGGCTTCCTTCTTCAGATCCACATAGCTGGTGAACAATTTTGTCATCAGATCATTTATCTTCGAAGAATTGAATGAATTGAGAGACACAGAGCAAGATTCTCAGTCAATTTCTCAATTCTCTTATCTCATTATACCCTATACATTTATAATTATATTCCAATTGGTACATCTTGAATAACCTGAAACTTTTCTTACCGGGATAATGTTTAGAAAAAAGAATAAGACATAGATATAGTAGCCAGATGGTTGAGATATTACATTTATCTATGAGTTTTCACTTTCTTATGGATACTTTCTTCTAGACTTATTGGCTTGTTTAAAATTTTAGAGTCATGTTTTCCGGTAGTGATTATTGATTTCTCTGCAGAACTAATAAATTCTGTAATGATTTATGCCCTGCAGACCACAATTAAATATCAAAATACAATGTGGATTAAAATTGGATGTAGTTCCCGGATAAACAGCGGAGTATATATATATATATTTTTTTTTTTCAATCTAGAATCCACTTCTTGGCATCGTTCATCGTAATGGTCAGTTGTGGCATGGCTGACTCTAGACACCAATACTATTTTCCTTGCCCATTTAAATTTAACTTCACCATTTTAAAATTTACATTACTTGTTTTAAATCTCGATGAGGAGGAGGTTTTTTCTAGTTCTTAGATGTTTAAATTGAATTTCTTTGAATATCATTTAATTTCTTCCCTTTTGTTGTATCCTAAGCTTCAGCTGAATCCAGAATTTATAGATATAACTTGTGTACATGATGTGGTCTTAGTTTTGGACTTTACAAATTAATTCTGTGGTCTTGGTTTTGGACTTTACAAATTAATTCTAAAGGTTAAGAAAGTTTGAATTAGAATCCAGAATTTATAGATATAACTTGTGTACATGCTGTGGTCTTAGTTTTGGACATTACAAATTAATTCTAAATGTTAAGAAAGTCTGAATCAGAGACATTCCTTCAAGTATCAAGGAATCAGCCCTTGAATGAGCCACTAGAGGGACATTGAATCACAATTTTTTTTTTTTTTTTTGATAGGCAAAATTAATTAAAAATAAAGAATGTGGCGTCACCCGGACTCAAACCGAAGACCTTCAGTGTGTTAGACTGACGTGATAACCAACTACACCATGGCACCATGTTGAAGGAACATTGAATTACATCTCAATAACATAAATCTATTGTTGGTGTTTTTGTTACCAAAAAGGATGAAATGTTTTGGGATTGGATGTGACCAATGTGCTGAAAGTATTGTTATTGCTTACATAGAAAACATTCTTTTTAAAAAAACTTGTTATATATTGTTGATTCTTTGGATTTCTTTTCTTTATTTGCAATGCATATCAAGCACTTCGCACTGGACATGATAGTGAACTAGGACGTGTTTAATATTTTGGATTGCAATTCAGCTCAGTTACATTAAGGAATCTGAAGAGATGTGTCATGCTATGGAACCTTTGGAACTGGTAAAAAGAGTAAATATAAAGAGTAACATTATAATTTTAATCATTTTACTATAAATCTGGTTAAATTTCCAATTAAGTAAGCACAGATGATCTGGTTTTGTATGTATAAGTTTGAGGGCTTGAGATATTCTTTTAATTGATTGGAATTTTCCCTTGCATTTTGTATTTAATGTTAAACTAAATAAACAAAAGTGCTGTGGTGAAATTCACACAATATTATGTCTAATCTTTTCTAAATTTAGGTGAGGGAATTTACTCAAGAAGCTTATGTGGAAAGCAGAGATAGTCCAACTGAAAGATACAAAGCAGACAGCTGCAGAAGATCTATTCAAAAGGTTGAGGGACTCACACTCCTTTAGTGGTGCTGCCAGCCAAAAAGGTAACTAACTAGGTTTTGCATAGAAATCCATTGCTTTCTCTCTTTCACATACACACACATGCACAAGGTGATGGATAATGGTAATTTACTATAAAGAACTATCCCTAATCAATGAGCGAAGTCTGTTATGGTGCTTGATAGAGAAATCCTGCATGATTTTGCTAAACTAAAGCTAATTTTACTGAAGTAAACATATTGGCCTTTAAACTGTATGTGGATCCTGGTGATCTTTTCATTGAAATAGTTGCACCAAAAACTGGACCTATGAGCAGCCACGTTGATAAAGTATAAATTTATTATTTGACATAGATATGTAAGTTATTCAAGTGTTAAATCTTGGTGATCACAGCACATGCATATTAAACATTTTGGAGAATCATCTATAATATTGCAATCATTTCGGTAAAATGTTTGACTACTTTCCAGTAGTAGTATCCCTGCATGCTTTTCTATACCCGTAACAGTGCCTAGAATGTGAAATGCTTGTCTTTCTCTTGTTTGAAATTGGACATCATGGAGAGGGGGTGTGGAACCTCCTATTTTGTTTTTGCTCTCTTTTTCTTGAAGTATATATGGTGGTGAATAAGCTCCACTGCAACTATTCATCTTCAAAATCAGTGTCCTTGTAGTACCTCCTAGCTTCCATCATAGTTTCTCTATTTGTATTTTCCATCTCACCAAATAACAGAAATCGATGTTCCTTGTAATTCATTTTTCCTATTCCCTTATTGTTTCTTCAACCTCTAGCCTCAGGCTTAGGTGAATTTTTATGCTGCATGGCAGGACCTAAATACCATGTCGTCTTCAATTTAAGTCTTTATGAATATGATAAACTCCTTGAGACATACAGATGAATCTAATACTGATTCTTAATTATTTGTTCAAGACATTCTCCATGCCACCAATGCCTGTCATTTTTTTTATTAACCTTCCATATAATTGGCACATTTGTGAACTAGTCCTGCAAATAGGTAGTTGGTTATACATGGGGAAAAGTTGTTTGGGTCAGGGGTGGGCGTGCCGGAGTGGTTATCGGGCATGACTAGAAATCATGTGGGCTTTGCCCGCGCAGGTTCGAATCCTGCCGCTCACGCTTTTACTTTTTGCTTATATATACCTCTTTGGAAAGACGTGAAAAAAAAAAAAAAAAAAAAAAAAAAAAAATCCTTCAATCACAATTTTAATTGTTTAATTATATAAAATTATTCTTATAATATGTTCATGTTTCAGTGACTTATTAGGCTGGAAGGTTAATTCTAAATGTTAAGAAAGTCTGAATCAGCAGCATTCCTTGAAGTATCAAGGAGTCAGAGCCCTTGAATAAGGGCCATGGCAAAATTAATTAAAAGTAAAGAATTTGGCGTCGCCCAGACTCAAACCGGAGACCTTCAGTGTGTTAGACTGACGTGATAACCAACTACACCATGACACCATGTTAAAGGAACATTGAATTGCATCTCAACAACATAAAACTATTGTTAGTGTTTTTGTTACCGAAAAGAATGAAATGTTGTGGGATTAGAAAGTGCCCGATGTGCTGAAAAGTATTGTTATTGCTTACATAGTAAACATTCTTTTAAAAAAAAACTTATTATATATTGTTGATTCTTTGGATTTGTTTGCTTTATTTGCTATGCATATCAATCACTTAGCACTGGAAATTATAGTGAACTAGCACATGTTTAATACTTTGGACTGCAGTTCAGCTCAGTTGCATTAAGGAATTTGAAGAGATTTGTCAGAACCTTTGGAACTGATAAAAAGAGTAAGTATAAGAGTGACTATAATTCTAATCATTTTACTATAAACAAATGATCTGGTTTCGCATATAAAAGTTTGAGAGCTTGAGATATTTTTTCAATTGATTGGAATTTTCCCCTTCATCTTGTATTTAATGTTAAACAAAATAAACAAAAGTGTTGTGGCTTCATACAATATTATGGTTGAAATATTTTCTAAATTTAGGTGAGGGAAATTACTCAAGAAGCTTATGCAGAAGCAGAGATAGTCCAACCCAAAGATACCAAGCAGACGGCTGTAGATCCATCCAAAAGGTTCCTTAGCCAACCAAAGAGCTAACTAACTAGGTGGGTGTTTGATACATCAATTTAATAACTTAAAGTGATTTAATAATTAATTTAAGTCATTAAGTAAATTAAGTATATTTAGTAAAATAACTTAATGGTATGATTTGGAAGTAAAAAATAACTTTTTAAGTAGTAAGTGAAAATAATTAATTTATCCTTAAGTTCACATTTTCATTGTACCTTTTTATCATCATTTGTCCTAATTACTTTCATGATTTTTTTGCCTTAATTATTATTTATGAGAATAAATATTTTAATTTAATAATTTAAAATAAATTTTAAGTTAATTTTATCAAAGAACCTGAATACTTGAAGTAAAGATTAAGTAATAAGTTTTAAATTAACAACTTAGGTAAAATTTAACTTAAAGTCAACCTAAGTTATTAAGTAATAAGTATTAAATTTTACCAACACCTACTATATTTTGCGTAAAAATCTATTGCTCTTTCTCTTTCTATGACATAAACATAGACATATGCACATAAACATAGACATATGCACAAAGTGATGGATAATGGTAATTTACTATAAAACTTGTGTTTAACAAAATTTAAAAAATAGTTTTAAAAAATTGAAAATTCATTTATATTGTTTCTCGTGAAAGCACTTGATAGATGATTATCTCAAAAATACTATCAGAGAAATCATGCTATAATAAATATATTGTCTAAAACAATAAATCAATATTTATTATTAGAAAAACAATATTTTTTTTTGTTGCTTTAACTTTGAATTATTAATCTTTTCATTATAAGTTTTTAATTTTCTCTTCCATTTTGTCTCCTTTATTATGTGTCCAATGTCACGTACCGTGAACTTTGCTCAAATTTCAAAAATAATAATAACAATAATAATGCCCTAAATGAAATTGTTCTTAAATTTGAAGAATTTATTTTCACGTTTTTATTTAAAATAGCACTCAAGCTTTGGTGAAATTACTTTTGATTCGGTTATTAAAATATGCACAAAATCAATATAAGATAATAGGGAGAAAAGTAGGTTTTGACTCACTAATTTGAAAATAAATATATAGATATATATATAATTTTAATTTTTATAAATCAATTTTATTTTTCTTCTATTTAAAAATATTTTAAAATATATACATTTTTTCATAAGTCAAGTAATGGTTTTCTAAAATACTTTTTATTTGATAATATTAAATAAATTTATTTAAATTTAATTTATTATTTTAATTTGATAAAAATATTTTATAATTAAATATATTATAAATTCTTTATTATATATATGACATAGATAATAATATTTTACTAATCACAAATTTTAAAGATTTAAAAGCAAACCCAATTACAATTAATGGTATTAGGGATGACTCACTTTAGTTACATTTTTGCTTTTCAAAATAATTTTAAAATTATGTTTAGTTTTTATTTTAAATATTGCAAAAAAAAAAAAATCTATAACATAAAAAACTATATCATAATTAAACGTTACAGATGATAAAAAAAGAAAATATTAATAGCATTAGTACGGTTAATATAATTGTTAATGGTTTTTTTCTTTTTGGGGATGGGACCCACTGAAAATGGCGCACAACTTCCGGTTGTTGACTTGATTGGAACTATGAACTGAATATTTCTTTTTTAATGGATAAATCAAGGGCGGATATCCATCGTCATAGAGTGGTGGGTCTTCACTCGGGTGACTCGTTGAGTCTTCTCTTGTAACTTGTATTCTAACAGGGGGGAAGGATAGAAGAACAGAAGAATAGGAAGAGAGATGGAGACACAGCAGCCGTGGAGGTCACTGAGATTCTCATTCAGAAGTGCAACAATCATAGTCTGTTTCCTCAATCTCATAGCTGCTCTTCTCTTGCTTCAGGGCTTTCTCTCTTCTGCTTCCACCCGCAAATTCTCCACTCCTCGTCCCGATACAGGCATGCCCCTGTCTTGCTCTCTTTATTATTTTTTTCTTCAATCATACTGTTATGGGTTTTTTCAAATGAGGTACAATGAATCTAGTGTTTCGCGTAACCTAGCTTATCGTGCTGGTTTTATCTTTTAATTTTATTTTTTGGGTGGTTTAATCCAAGAAGAATGGTGGGTTTCTGTTAAATTAGGTAGTTTTACGTTCTTATTTGTATGTTGGGTAATTGAATCAAGGAAGAATGAAGGGTGTTTCTTGAATGAAACAAATCGGTATTTGACCTAATGGTTTGGGTTGGGGGGTTGGTGTTCATGTATGCTATAGAGGGTTTTGGTGAATTGGGTGGAAATCTGTTGTTTTTGGTGATTTGGAGGTGTAGGGGTTTGGTCAAGAGAGCAGTATTATATCATGGTTGAAGGGTTCATTATTGAGGGATTGAAAGACATTTTAGGATTCTTTGCGCACCATTTTATCTTTTTCAGTTCTTATTATTGCGCTCCCTAGGAAATAAATTGGAGAATGGTGATTAATTGCTTGACTCTTGGATTCGTGTTTTCTTCAATTGGATCATCTTTTAGTTTTTGGGAATTCATAATCACAGTTGTTTTGAATAATCCATGTATATTGGAATTAAAAGTGTTGTAAACTTGTTAGCTATGTTATTTTGAGGTTACAGAGACATTGTAATGTTTTAGCCTCTCTTTTCAAATTCCGGATAATTAAATTAAATTGATGGAGCTTTTTTACTATTTGTTTATTTATGGAGCTGTTTATTAATTGCACACTTTCTTGTTGAGTAGGCTAAATTTTTTAACTTTCCCCGTTTTTTCCAAGCTGATTTCATTTGTCAGTCTTTTACTTTGAATTAAATTTGTGGAAATGGAACTCTTGTTGGGTGATGTTAATATTTTGATCTTAATATCACAAAACTGAAATGGGATACAATCAAAAGCATATCATGCAAATACATCAAATTTAATTTATTACTCCATTATTGGCTATGGATGATATAGTTGGTTTTGCAAGCCATTGGCTTTAGCCTGCCAAGAAGGAAAATAATAGGTATGTTCAGGCTCAATAAACAAAGACGACAAACATAATTCAGTTACTGGACCTACTGGAATCAAGCTTTTGAAAATGACCCTCACCTTTTCTTCTTCATTTCTCTCTTTTTTTTTTTTTTTCCAAATTTTTTGGCTTGTTCTAGTTTCAGCATATGTTTACCATTTTGGGATGAGAGAGCATTGGAGAGAATGGGCATTGGAGAGAATGAGCAGTGGGCACTGATCCATTGCTTGGTGCAACAGTTACTTTCCAGACTGTCAGGTCCAAGCTACGGTTAGGTCTATCACAAGCTACACTACACTTACCAGAACACCTGAGATGGAACCTTGCACTATGTAGGGCCTTGGGATGAGAAGTCTTTGCTGCATTTAAGGAATTATCACTGTCTGATTATTTTTCATTTGAACAAGATGGTGTCAATTTCCCAATTGCCTTATCTCATCATATCCTCTGTATTATAATCATATTCCAATTGGTGCATCCTGATTAACCTGAAACTTTTCTTACTGGAAAATGTTTAGAAACAAGAATAAGATTTAGGTATTGTAGCTAGATGATTGAGATATTGAGTTTAGATATGACTTTTCACTTTCTTATGGGTATTTCTTCTAGACTTGTTGGATTGTTTAAAAGTTCAGAGTCATGTTTTCCTGTTGTGATTATTGATTCTCTGCAGAACTAATAAATTCCACAATAATTAATGCTGGAGACTGCAATTTTAAACACCAAAATACAATGTGGATTAAAATTGGGTGTGGTTTCCTGGATGCACTGTGGCAAATATTATATTTTTCAATCAAAGGCTGCTAGAGTGCACTTCTTGGCATCATTCATCTTCGTGGTCACTTGTGGCATGGCTTACTCTAGACACTAACACTGTAAAAATATATTTTCCTGGCCCATTTAAATTTGACTTCACCATTTTGAAACTTACATTACATGTTTTATTCTTGATGAGGAGGAGGTTTTTTCCGGCTCTAAGATGTTTAAATTGAATCTCCTTGAATATCATTTAATTGCTTCCCTTTTGTGGTATCCTAAGTTTCAGCTGAATCCAGAATTTATACCTATAACTTGTGCACGTGTTGTTGCCTTAGCTTTGGACTTTACAAATTGATTCTAAATATTAAGTGAAAAAGTCTGGATCAGAGGCATTCCTTTAAGTATGATTTCGTGATTGAAAATCATTCCATTAAGTATGATTTTGTGATTGAAACAGAGCCCTTGAATGAACCAAGGGACATTGAATTACATTTTTTTGTAAGCAAAATTAATTAAAAATAGATAATTTGGCGTTGCCCGGACTCGAACCAGAGACCTTCAGTGTGTTAGACTGACATGATAACCAACTACATCATGACACCATGTTAAAGGAACATTGAATTACATCTCATCAACATAAACCTATTGTTAGTGTTTTTGTTACCAAATAGGATGAAAGGTTTTGGGGTTAGATGTGACCCATGTGCTGAAAGTATTGTTGTTGTTTACATATAAAACATTCTTAATATAAAAAAACTTATCACATATCCTTGATTCTTTGGTTTTCTTTTCTTTATTTGCGATGCTTATCAATCATTTAGCAGTGGACATGATAGTGAACTAGTACATGTTTAATATTTTGGACTGCAGTTCAGCTCAATTACATTAAGGAATCTGAAGAGATGCGTCGTGCTATGGAACCATTGGAACTGATAAAAAGAGTAAGTATAAGACTGACTTTATAATTTTAATCATTTTACTATAAATTTGGTTAAATTTTCTATTAAGTAAACACAAATGATCTGTTTTTACATGTAAAAGTTTGAGGGCTTGAGATATTCTTTTAATTGATTGGAATTTTCCCCTTCACTTTCTATTTAATGTTAAACTAAATAAACAAAAGTGCTGTGGTGAAATTCACACAATATTATGGCTGAAATCTTTTCTAAATTTAGGTGAGGGAAATTACTCAAGAAGCTTATGTGAAAGCAGAGATAGTCCAACCGAAAGATACAAAGCAGACCGCTGCAGAAGATCTATCCAAAAGGTTAAAGGACTCACGCTCCTTTAGTGATTCTGCCAGCCAAAAAGGTAACTAACTGGGTTTTGCCCTATAACGAACTATCCTCAAGCAAAGAGTGAAGTCTATTGTGGTGCTTGATAAAGAAATTCTTCATGATTTTGGTCAACTATAACTAATTTTACTGAAGTAAACATATTGGCCTTTAAGCTTGATGTGAATCCTAGTGATCTTTCCATTGAAACAGTTGCACCCAGAAACTGGACCTATGAGCAGGCACATCAATAAAGTAGAAATATATTTTCTGACATAGAATATGTGAGTTATTCAAATGTTAAATCTTGGTGATCACAACACATGCACATTAAACATTTTGAAGAATAATTGATAGTATGCAATCATTTGAATAACAGTGCCTAGAATGTGAAATGCATGCCTTTGTCTTGTTTGAAATTGGACATCTGGAGAGGGGTGCAAACATAGTTTTAAAACGCGCACCTAAGGTGCAAAAATCTCCTATAGCTTTTGGCCTAGGCGCGCTAAGTGCACCTTTTAAAACTATCAAGCTCCTATTTTTGTTTTTGTTTTCTTGAAGTATAGTGGTGAATATCTCCACTGCAACTATTCATCCTCAACATTAGTGTCATTGTAGTTCCTTCTAACTTTCATCATATTTTCTCTCTCTGTATTGTCTCTTCAATCTTTAGCCTCAGGCTTAGGTGAATTTTTATGCCACATGGTAGCACCTAAACACCAATGCCATCTGCAATTTAAGCCTTTATCAACATGATAAATTCCTTAGGACAAACACATGAATCAAACACTGATTCTTAGTCAATTTGTTCAAGACATTCATCATGCCACCAAGACCTATCATTTTTTTTTCTTGATCTTCCATATAATTGACACATTTGTTGAGAAGTAGTGCTGCAAATAGGTAAACATGCAAGGGTAAAAGCTGTACAAGTCACGGTTTTTGTGAATTCTGATTGCCCATGTAATGAATATCTGCTATATGTTCTTATTAAGCTTTCTTTTCTAATACGTCTGTGTTCAGCCCTGGAGGAATGGCGTAAGCGGAAGATGGAAAGAGCCCGACAGCGGCAACTGGAAAAAAATGGAACAGCAGCCATGACTCAAGCTTGACATTCTTCCTCCTCCAAATTGATTTTGATATGTTATACTAAACACCCTCTTCAACACTTCAATACTGTCTGCCTTTATGCCATGTTTACTCTCAGGAAAGGGAATGGAAGGAATGTGAATGATTTCCTTTCCTTTAGACTAACCTGTTTACTTCAATATAGGAATCAAAAAGGGTCGTGATCCCACAACTTTCAAGAAAACCCAAGAGGAATGTGATTCCTGGAATGGAATCATTATAAATTGTCCATTTTGCCCCTATATTAAAAACAGTTACTAAATAATTTTACATTTGAATATAGAGTCATAATTGTAAAATATATTTTCATTTAAAGAGATTTGGGATAAAGAATAACTTAGCTATTTTGAATTAATACTTAAAATTATTTTTACATTAAGTTGTAATATTAAATTATTTTATTAAATATATTTAATTTATTCAATAACTTAAATTAAATTATTTAAGTCATTAAATTATTAACCAAATGCCTTTTAAGTTATTGCTTTAAAACTGATGCCTTGATTTTTACATTAAATATTAGGATTATTTAATAAGCTAATTGAAAATTTATTCTAATTCATTCATTGAGGCCATAAACTTATACTCATTAATTTTAACTAACATTCATCCTTCTTAATTGTAACTAATAAAACTAATAAATAAAGAGTAATATAGTCAACTTGAAAATTACCAACATTACTCTAAGAATTTCTAAGTTGATCCACAGTCAAATTGGCATCCCTCGTCGAACATGAGATTGATAAAACATCTTCTTTGTTCAAATTTTTCTCTTTTGCTTTTGCTTTCTCATAGTAAATTAATTGTCTCTCACTCATTTAGAGTGCGTTTGATAATGATTCTAAAAAACGTTTTGAACATTTCTAATACTTGAATAATAAAAAAATTTAAATGTTAAAAAAATTAAAAACGCTTTCTAAAATCACTGTCGGGGCTTTTATTATACTTTTATTTAAAAAAAAAAAAAAACATTTTTTTTTTTACTTATATGGCATTTTGATCTTATAAAATAATTTTTTTTATTATTTAATAAAATATCATAAATATCATTTTTAGTGACCAATCTCTCTTTATGTTAAATAAAATATATTTTCATCCTTTTATATCCAAAAACCAAAAGAATTACTCATATTTTTTCAAATATTATGTATATATAACTAAAATAGGCTATATATTATCACATCTTTTATTTAATCACATGCCCAACCAAACATGAGCTCAATGTTTTTGCTCTGACAACAATTATGCAGTGAGCGAGGCAGCGCGACTAGCACATACCTACCAACATCCTTATTCATGCCTCTCATTTTATTTTAAGGCAACAAAAGTCAATAAGAAAAAGTACTAACAAAGATGCCTCGTTCAAGAGTTGCACGATAAAAGCCTTTAAAACATACACATCCGTAGCATGAGGAAGCACAGTCCTCCCTCCAACTCACCCCCACTCTGCTTAATCTTAGATCTTGCATCACTTACAATAGCTAAGCTAAAGCATATAATCGCATAAAAAATTCAACAAAAGAGAGGCATTGAAAGAACAAAAGAAAAGCATCAAAAGAACCGGATCATATCCATCCATCAATATGCACATGCACTGATACAACTTCTGTACAAGTTTTTATCCGATTAGAACATATATACAGGCTCAAACTACAGAAGATCATATAGTTATTTGTACAAGATTATGGATTTTGTGGCACACATCTCAGCAGAACAGCATGAGGATTCCTTCAATAATCCAGTTAAAGACTATATTGTCGAAAAATGTTACCAGAATCACTGAAGTGGTATCCCTACTTTAGTAGATTGCACCTCGTTCTGGTAATTGATTTCCCTTTCCATTCACCACCTAGGCGTCATTGTGACGTGAAGGCCAGAAAATAGAAAGATAAAGCCACATCAGTGTAAAGGCTGGGTCACAGCTTTTCTATAATCTCATACCAAGGTCCAGATTTACAGCATTCTATCTTCAGGGAAGAAGTGAGGACCAAAAACTTTCAAAACCAGGCAACAAAACTGTTGTCAATGTGTAATTCGACGCCCATCTGCATATAATATTTGGAGTGCAAATAATCACTGAATGAACGAACAGGGATGCAACAATAAATTTTAAATTCTTGTTCAATTTTTATTTATTTATTTTTTTTTATAAATAAGCACGGAATATATTAACACGAGGAAAAAAAGCCACAAAGCATACAGAGGGGTATACAAGGCAGTTAAGGCCTCACAACCAAAAAAGAAAGACAAAAAACTCACCAACCCTTAAATGGAGGCTAATCACTCCAAAAAGCCTATAAGGGAGCGCAGCTCCACTCCACTCCACTACACAATTTAGTCCAACCCCACAAATTACAAACAAAAGAATTTTTAAACTTCTGAATTGTTAACCCCCCCCCCCGCCTCCTTAAAAGTTAGTCTATTCCTCTCCTTCCAAACCGTTCAAAAAATGTACAACAGGATGAATTTCCAAATTTTTTTCCTTTTTTTTCCCACAAAAGAGCCCTTCCAGCTAAATAAGACCTCCTTTATAGTTTTTGGAATAACCCACTGAGCACCAAACAATCCAAGAACAATATCCCACAACACTCTGACCACTGTACAGTGTATGAGCATATGATTCACATTTTCCTCTTCGCAACCACACAAGAAACAACAATTAGGGAGCTGCCACCCTCTTTTCTGGAGTCTATCAAGGGTAAGCACCTTCCCCCAAATGGCTTCCCACGCAAAGAACGCTAATTTGGTTGGAACTCTATCCACCCAAATGCAACTTTTGGGGAAAACAGAGACAATGGGGCTGACCAACAAACTACACGCATTCTTGACACTAAACTGCCTGTTTTTTCCTCCCTTCCAAAAGACTGAGTCTTCCTCCAAAGTAATCCTTTGACCCCTCAAGGCTTGAAGCAAATTACCTACCAAGTCCAATTCTCAATCATTAAAGTCTCTAAAAAACCTTAAATTCCAGCCTCCTTGACCAAAATTCTGGTCCCACATCTCTCCTACTGTGGCGTTCCTATTAGCAGCCATGGCATAAAATGAGGTTAAATTCTTGTTCAGTTGTGTGCATGATCCTATTGTTTAATATAAAATGAAGATGATATGACAAGTATCAAGTGCTATATAGATCAAGTCACTTCCCAGTTGCCTACCAGGACCTTAAAATGTTAAAGCCAAACTACTCAGGATTGTTTATCAGGATGATAAACAAGGTCTTTATCATCATTCAGTTCTATCCAGGACATATCCTCCAATAACTGACACGGCATCATCACTAACTAAGCATCCCGCTAGTTTCAGAAACTGTGCAAGCATAAAAAAACAAGGATGAGAAAATTATATATCCTCCTACTCAAGATAATTAAATCAATGTGCCTAGAAAATGCATATGGTATAAATACATTCGAGCTTCTAGGATCCAGTAGATCCAGAGAAACTTATTGTGGCCTGGAACAGAAGAGGGCAGCTGAACATCTTGAGAGATGAGAGGTTATGAGTAGATCAAGGTGCAAGGAAACTTGCTCTTAGGGATTACAGTGCGCAAGAAGGCCTTCATTAGTAAATGGTTATGGATGTTTCATAAAGAATATAGCTCTCTGGCATTCTATTATCAGAAAGAAAATATGGTCAATGTCCCAAATTATGGGATGCTAACCTTGACACCAGAGTTCCACACTGCTTTCCATGAAAAGCCATCTCTAAGGACATCCGGGACTTCTCTCAGTATGATAGATTTTCTGAAGATCCATACCAGGGAGATTAAAGTTTCTGCTCCACTTCCTCCATGGCTGTAACATCTTTCAAGGACTCCCCCCATCTTATTCTATCTCCAACAATCCACGACCCCTAAATTCTTACTTCCATGGATATCAAGAAATTAAGGGTTCCATATCATTTCTCCTACAAAATATTTACTATCCTGTTTCACATTGATCAGGGGTACTGTCGGAATCTTCAGATTCCTTCCCATCAACATACTGCTTTACTTTCCTTAAAAAGAGGGGTTCTCAGACTTGCTTTCTCCCAGCGATATTGTTCTGGAAGACTAAAATCTGTGCAAAGTCAAAACTTTTACATTGCTAATGGCTCATGAAAAGTGAATACTAACAATCTCTTTCAGATCAAGACAACTTATAGAGCCTCCAATGAGAACAGAAGCACCTAATGTAGAGAGAATAATAGGACAGCTAATCATCTCTCCTGAGCCCTTCCACATGTGTTATGGCATTGATTGTTCCTTAAGACAGGGACCTATTCAGTGGCTGCAAGAGATCTCACAAAGACTGAGAATTTCCTTCCAGTGCCTTGGTCCACAACCAAGGAGTAGAGATTTGTTGCATTATTTCCTGTTGGCTGCCGTGTGGGTTATTTGGTCGGAGAGGAACAGGACAATAAACCCACTCTCTGAATTAAAGTATTGCTTCTATGGCCTTCTATGATAAAAGAGTTCCTGGACATGCCATTTAGCTTGCTATCCAATGATGGAAGGTGACAAGTGATTATTCTTTGAGGAGATGAACTAGCACCTGTTAGTGGTACCTTCATCCATTTGGTTGTATCAAAACTTCTTGTAACCCAAGTTGTTTCAGCACTAGAGCCTCCTTAAGAGCTCACAGGTAAGTTACCGATTGGGCTTTCTCTGAGCCAGCCGAATGTGGTTGGAACAGTGAGACTGAGATTAGCACTATCAAAAGACTGGCAAGAGGCTAGGAAGTTAGGTTTGAGGAACACCTTGGTCCACAGGAATTCTTCACTTGTTCTTGCTTGGTCTTCTAAAAACAGGGGATCATAGATAATTATTGGATAAGGCAAATCTAGAACATGTCAGGAAATAATACACCTACCTTCAGTTGGAGATATAAATCAGTGAATCGACAAAGTGAACATGTAAACCAAGAAAGGCACTTGTTCCCAAGAGGAATTTGGGACTTCTTGCCTGTATATAGTGGCAATGATCAGAATCCTGTTTATTTATTTTATTTTTTTATTTGCTGCCATAGAAGTCAACTCATAAATTGTTATAGGTTTTTTTTAAATCTCTATGCATCAGTGCCTTTCTTTTTATTTTTTTTTAAGGACATTGAAAGGTAAATAACATGGGTACACATGAACCACATATATCACAAAATAAAGTAGAGAAATAGATTACCAATGTCATGAAAGAGATAATGGAGTTAAAAGAAGTAAACATAGAGTACATGTCATATGTACATAAAAATTAAGAAGAGTCTAATAAAATAAACTTAACATGACAAGAAGACAAATAAATTCATCATAAAATCCACAAAATAAAACTTTTGAACATTTTTTTTTTTTTGTAAACTGAGAATGCACCTAACAGCAAAGCTTTTATCCCCAACTGTCGATGCAGCAAACTCCAAGTGATGTGGGACTGCCCATCTAGCCCACCTTGCTTAAATACCTAGGAAGCTTGAGCTAGAGACCTCTTGTTTATTGTCATAGGGAACTACTGTCAAGCTACAACTCCAGGGGTGAGTCCACTAATAAATATTGTTATGCCAAAATTTTCAAATTCTTATGCATCCCCAACTAATATACCAAAAGGAAAACTATGATCAACTACAAACACAACTAAATTTCTTTGTGATCAATTGACATAAATGTGTTAATATATGCTCAAAGTTTTACCTTTTCAAGTTTGTCATCATCCAGTTTAAAAGGGCAAAAACTCGCCCCAGGGTGTTGCTTAGGGTAATGACTTTTGGCAATGAACTGAAGGGTCTGAAGATCAAGCTTCCCTAGTATTTGAGTAGTGTAAGGTAGAGGGGTGGGTTTGAGCCTATATAACCTAGGTTTTTCTTCATTGACAATCAGGATAAATATCTAACTGTTAGCATTAATTCCTCATCATTACAATAAAAAGAAAACAGAGGGGAGGGAGGGAACTCAAAAACAAAAGACCAATCCATTAAGAAGAAGTTTTCAAGTCTCATTCGACATCCAAACCATCTAAAGAACACATCTTTCATTTGAATACTACTTCCATATTTAGTATAACAATAATTAAACTCAATTTTTGACAACACGTGTACATGTTTCCTAACTAGACCATTCTCCTTTGTCTTTTTTCACATCCATTTTTTATGTCATCATTTTATAATGTACACATATATTTTGACGTACATAGAACAATGTAACGTATCGTGCTTTATAATTTGTATCATGAATATTTATCAAATATGCTTATTGCCTTCTCATGCACATTCTAGAAGGAATTCACATTTTTCTTGCTTTCTCTCTTCCTTCATCCTTCCTAATACTCCTCATAATTATTATTATCAATAAGTTTCTTGCCCTATAAAACAACTTTCAATGAACATATAACGAAAATTATTACAATTCAAATTATCATTTTATCTATAGTATTTTATCATGTGAATGACAACTAAAATGTCAAATGTTCCAAGGGCTTCAAGCCAAGCTCAATCTACTCTTGGTCAAGTTTGCATGTCTCATCAAAGCTTGCACTTTGCTTTGAAAAAGCCAAGACTTCAAATGCCCTTATGGGCATTAAAGACATCAGTCAAGACATATGATGGCTCCCTATAAGAGAAATAGTGGGACAAGGTGCAAACTTCCTCACATTTTTACATCACTATGACAAAAGACATGTTAAAGGATATAATTAATTAATTTAGCTTCCTGCATTGCCAAGTGTTTGTAGAGATTTCCTATGGAGCAAGCCTCTCTTTGGCATTATGTAACAAAGAGTATTGTTTGCAAATTGGTGGTAAGATGCCAACTTGGGGAACCCACATTTCTTATCCAAGCTTGTAGGGAGCTACTTCATGCTTCAAGCCTTTATTCCCCATGTTGGCTTCATTGTTGGCAATGGTTCTAAATTAAAATTTGAAAGTAACAATCATTGGCTCTATGCTTTCTCAATGACAGCCAATGCCCCCTATCTCTCCTTTTGCAATAGTTCATCTCATGAAACATCAACTGCCACAAAGACTCCAATGAGTATAAGATTGATATTTGGCCTCTCTTTTACCATTCCTTAAATGAACATTATCCCCATACTCTATTGAGACCTTTTGGATGAAATGGGCTTTTTTTCCTCAAAATCTTTATCTTCCTTTTCAAGAAGGATAACCAAGCTTTTTTTTACTAGAAAAAAGTTGTTTAAAACTCTAAAGCCTTATCAAAGTAAAAGCCTTCACATGGCTAGGGTGCATAAGAGAGTGAAAACTCACATGGAATATCTCAGAGTCATTAAATTGAACACGTGTTCTTTGCAAACTAAGTGAGGAATCTTCTTATCAATTGTTCCTCCATTTCTCCTTTGCTAATGACTTACAACAATACATTTTCTCTTTAGTGGACATTATGTCGATGATCCCAAGAGATTCCAAATCAGTTATTGCATTTCAGGGAGTTGAGAAGGACACTAATAGTAGAATTATTTGGTACTATACTATACGGAAGGCGCAAGAGAAATGCTAAGACTTAAGGATAGACAAAGAACTCGAGCAAATTTGAAGGATTAGATTCATTTTTAAATATCTTTGTGGCAAGTTTTGTAGATTGGATTCATCTTTTAATGTCTCTTTAGACATCTATTACCAAGGAGTTTACAGGCATTCCTATAGTTTAATCCCACTGGATTATTAAGGTTTCATCACTCTTCCTCTTAAAGGAGTGGATATTTTCATATGGATATTCAAATAGAGCATATGTGCCCATGTCCACATAACAAAAAAGCCTAAAACTTTGAGAATATTAGTTACATTTTCTGCAAACCATATTTAAAGCCCATAAGTCAGAAATTATTGAATTTTTTATGAAAGCCATATTTGAAAAACTTAGTAAAGAAATAGTGTTTTTTTTTTTTTTCAAAACTTCATTGGGTAAACCCCAAAATTGGAAGCTAGATATATTTTGTCTTATATGATAGAAAATTTGAATTCAAAAAAGGACACAAGTTGTCGTGAGTTTGTCTTTCTTAATAAGAAAACAATTTCTTAGAAAGAATACAAAGAAAACAAAGGCCTGAGGAGATCTAGAGGAGTGAGGGTAGGGTATGGGGTGGGAGTGTGGAAGGTGATAAGTAGGTGGGAAGGCTTTAAAAATAGAATGGTCTTTAGGATAGGAAATAGACAAAGGATTAAGTCCTGGGCAAATGGATGGTGTGGGGATGAGCCCTTAGGTGAGGCTTTCCCCACACTATTCTCAATAGCATCCACCAAAGATGCATGGATAGTTGAGGGATAAGGGAGCAGATTGCGGAGGGTGGCAGTTGGAACCCCATATTCATAAGACAAATCTACGAGTAGGAACGAAATGAGGAGGAGGCCCTTTCTAGGAAATTACATGCTCAGTAGATTTGCAGTGGTATAGAGGGTAAGATGATTTGGCAAAGATGTGAAAATTTCTCATATAAGTCTCTTTATTCCTCTTTTTCCATTGAAAGCTTAGAAGCGTTTCCTTCAAGCACGATTTGGAATCCTTGGTTTCTGGTGAAGGTGGGGTTAAAAGCATGGGAAGCTACATGCGGGAGGATCTTCACATTGGACTAGCTTAAAATGAGGGGTTGTAGAATACCGAATAGATGATATTTAGACAAAGGAGATACAGAAACAGTCAATCATATCATTCTTCATTGATCTAAAGCAGCCATGTTGTAGCATCTTGTTTATGCTCTTTTTGGGATAGAATGGGTGATGCATTCTATTGTAAGAGAGACACTCTTAAGCTAGCATGGACACTTTGTCAGGAAGAAAGCTTACAGCAACTGCTCTCTTGTGTTTATTTTGGACCATTTGGAAAGAAAAAAATAGGAAATTTTTTTAAAACATTGAAACTGGGGCTCAAGCAACCAAGCAAACTTTCATGTATATTTTTTGGAAGTGGGGTAGAATGTACACAGATGTTAGCTCTCTGTCCATGTTGGACTCATTGGTTGAGCTTTAAGTGAGACAGGGGAGTTGTTTTTTGTGTTTTCCCTTAGCTTGGTTTGGCCTTTTGGCGCCTTTGTATACAATGTGCATACCTTTGTGCGCCCTTTTGTTAGGCATTGTTAATATATTCTAATTTTGCCTATCAAACTAAAAAGGAAAAAAAAAAAAAAAAAAACATAAAAAACATGAGGCCAGAAATATCCAAAAGCAATGGTTAATGAAAATCCAATTGAAAATTAATTGCATATGACAAGAAGGAAATAAGAGGAAATCTGACATGTTCAAACCATTACAACCAAAATAGACTACATTTAAAAGATCCATAAAACTGATTAAAAAGAAAAGAGAAAAAAAGATTCTTAAATCCTCAAAAAAACATAATTTTGCATAACCAGCAATTGTATGAAACTAAAACATCCCCTGTCTCACACTCTAGGTTCCATCCTCCAGTACCACCTACAAATAGATGACACAGTTGAAATTGAACTAGAGCAAGTGCAAAGCTGAGAAAGGACATCAATCGAATAAATCATCTTTAAAGATGGGGAAAATAGTGCAAGTTAATATGACTCTAAAACACAGAAAGAAACTGCTAATGGTTACAGAAGAGTAAGTTGAGTTTACCTTAGTGCATCGTATCCTCAAAACTCTGCTGCACCACCACATTTCAAAAATGAATCAATGATTTAGTACTATTCAGTTACAGATAGGAAGCTTCCCAGTCCATTCATCAGCCACCCCATAATCTAAGCTAAGTTCTCTCAGAGGAGGGATGTTTTCCATGGCAAATAGCATAAGGCGAGGGAACAATAAATTATGGTGATCATATAGCACAAACTGCACAAGCACATTAGGACATGAACTGTGGCTCATATAACAAGCAAGATTCCTCATTCTTGATACATCCATTGCGAAATCTAATGGAGGAATTGAGGGATGCATCGGTCGTACATAATCCGAGTACACTTTGGATAAGTCACCCCATTCTGCCCATCTATCAGTAAATCGATTGGGATAAATCAAAGTATCACCATTCATACTAAACAGTGCTGCCTGCTCCCTTGTGAGAACAACCCCAGCATACTCACATATAAAAGCTCCAGCCTGTATCAAGTCCAAGGACCTAACGCCCCAACCAGTTTCCCTCGATCGAAACACTTCAAACCTATTCCGCAATCCTTTCTGAGTCAGACGATTCCTGCAAGTTGGTGGGCAGCGGCAGAAGCTCCCGCATTCAAATATCACTGGCTTCCCTCTCAATAGAAACCCATTTTGATCATAAGCAAACTCACCCCCATTTCTCCGCGCACAAACGCAATCATCAGTACAACCTGCAACGCAGTCACACCCACTTCCATTTCCCCCAAGATTATAAGCATGGAGCGGAAACACAGTCCTCGGAAGATACTCATAATACATTGGTTCATTATCACCATCAATATCATTGAACAGAAAAACAGGGACATTCTCTTTCTTCGTTGAAATATCCTCACAAAGGTAACCCACCGGTCGAACAGTCAAGGGGCTAATCCTAAGATTCTCAGCAAACCTTAAAATGGCACTACCCATTTCAGCTTGTCCTTCATTTCTCAGAAGCTTATACTTATAGACCCCAAAACCAGACTTGCCCACATCAAACCAGGAATCATGAATTTTATATAACCCATCATAAACGTAAACTTTACCTGTCACGCTACCCTCATACTTAATTCCTCGAATGACTCTCACCTCAATTCCGTAATGCATGCTTCGCTCCAGTGCAAGATTGCCACCTTCTAGTTTCTGGTGATCGCATTGCCTTGAAAATTTATCTTGCCCTCCATGACCAGTATAGATTAGCACATCACCCTCGTCTTGGTCGTCTTCGTAGCCGCCAGAGACAATAATGCTGGTCGCAATTGGTTCCCCGTTCGAGCTCCTGCTCCCCGGCAAGTAGTCAATTCCGGCTTGAGCTTGACCATGCAATCCAACCACACACAATTCCATTCTGAAAAGAAACAAATCTCCAATGTTAATCCCCGGAATCGACCCAACGATCCGCTTATCGCGATTCAGCCACAAGCCTCGGTCTTTCATCAACTTCGCCGCTCTCAAATCCCCTCTGCTGCGCCTGGTAATAAGGCCCACTTCTCGGCGTTTCTCCTCCTCCATCATTGAGAAGATTCGGAGCGCGTCGTATAACATTCTCGTTCGTCTCACGAGGTCGCGGAAGTACCTCACGTGATCAATCGTAAGATCCGTAACTCTCACCAGCTCCGACGACCGCTGGTCCCGGCGACGAGATACAACCACGTTGGAAATCCTAGTTTCCTCCGGCACAGGCACAATTGCCCGTGAATCCGGATCCAAGACGTCGATATTCCCTAAGTTCTCCATCCTCTTGGAGAAAGCCGTCCTGAATAGCTCAGAAATCCGGTAGTATTCAGAGTAAACATTGTTCTCTTCAGGTGAACCCTCAGGAGTCTGAGAAAAAACAGTATCATTAGGGTTCGAACCGGGTCCAACAAACGGCAGTTGTCCGGAGTTTACAAAGAAATTAGGGCTAGGGTTCTCGGGAAAAGACTGTAGCGGTAGAGTAGGAGCATCAAAGGGTTCGAGCTTGGGCTCGATTTTGGGGAAAATGAGGGCGGGAGTAATGGCAGTGGCAGCGGTGGAGGGGGAGGTGGCTGGGTCAGGAAGAAGATTGAGGTCTTGGAATGGGATGAGAGAACCCATTCTTGGAAAAATGTGCCGAGAGCGGTGGTGTCGATTTGATCATCAAAGGGAAGGGACCGAAGGGTTTAAGGGTGTTAAGGTTTAAAGCACAGTGAAAAGAGAGGTTTTTGAAGGCATTTTCATGGCGGATTTGAAAGGAAAATGAGGAGAGAGAGGGCCAGAAAGAGGAGAGAAAGTGAGAGGAGAAAAAGTACAATCCCAAAAAACTTAAATCAGGACACCAACTCATCCTGTCAGAAGTGAAAATGAAACGCAAACATTTACACTTTGATGACCATTTTGCCCTTCCCACTTCCATTTTTGAAATTCATAAATTATCCTGCTCCACTGGGCCCCACTATTTTCCATAAACAGAAATATAATTAATGCTTCTGCACGTTTTTTTTATTTTCCCAATACTATTTATTCAATCCTGTTGAAAGAAATGCATTGAATTAGAGTGATGGATTTTTTTATTTTTTTTTCTCAATTTTTATTTAAATCATTTGATTTTGATAAAAATAAATATTAACACTACTATTCGCACGTAGATCTTTTCGTACATTTATTGAAGAAGATTTTAATTTGATACAAAATTTTTATTTCTTTATTAATATTTTTTTAATTAATAAAAAAGGCTGAAGGTAGGGCTGCCATGTAATCTCTATATATATGTACATATAAAAAGATTCCATTAATGAGCTAGAATGGTGTACTTGTGTCGTATCTGACAACTGACAAGACGTTGGACAGGTTGGAAAAAGACTTAAATTTTTTTAATATAAATCCCAATTTGTTAATTATTTCCATAAAAAAAACAAAATGAATAGAAAATAAAAAATAAAAAAACTTTCTTCCTTTTAAAAAATAATAATAATTTGTGGGGAGAATAGAATATGTAGAGGAAAAAAGAATTGTGAAATGGTATTTTTGGATTTTTTTTTTTATATTCATCAATAAAAATATCAGAAAATTATACTAATGTTGTGATTAAGGATTTATGTAGGGTGTCATATTAAAAATTCGGTACATTATTTTTCTGATATTCTTAAGTTTTTTTTTTCTTAAAAAAAATTAATAAGTAATTATTTAATGGCTGTGTTCGGATGATACTATTGTAAATCTCATTGACAAAAAGGGTCCTTTTTTGTCATTTGCTTCAACTTAAAAAATATATTTCTATAATTTTTATTTTCAAATGGGTGCTTATAAATGCATTTATCTAAATTTCCTTTGTACCTATTGAATTAATTAATTTTTTTTAGACATAAATACCCCTTCATGGAATTCCCAAAGTACCCTTCAATGCAAAATTTCCCTCTCCTTCCCCTATTCATCTTCTTCTTCTCATCTCTCCGAAACTCCACCCAAATTTAGCAAGAAATTTGTGTTTCTAACTAATAAATAGTCCATATATTAATATCTAATGTTGTTGCAAGTTTACAAACATTAATTATATATATATATATATTTGTATTTTTTTTTATCATTTTCTTTTGGGTTGAGAGAAGGAAGAATCGTGGATATCATTAAGAGTTTCAAAACTGAACATTTTATAATTATCTAGCCTTGTACCTTTGTACACTCTCAATGTGTTGGGTCATATACTTCTAAACACTCTTAAAGCTAAAATATACCGAAAAATGTTCAGCATTAGAAGGTCAAAGACCATAGGTTCCAATTTTATTTTTTTCGTTCATTGAAATTGCGATTTTTCACAATTTCTCACTTCTAAATCACACCTATAATTTTTCCTAATTATGTTTTTTCACTTTTAAACTTTAAGCAAGATGATTTATATTTAGGATTTGTGGTTATAAAGAAATAGCTTAAGAGAAAAAAAAAAAAAAAAAAAAAAGGAAGAAAAATGAATTTAGGAAGAGAATAATGAGAATGGCGTTTTGGGTATTTTTTAAATTTTAAAGTGGATGTATTAATAACTTTTCAATTTTTAAGTGGAAACTATAAATAGGATAGATGCAAAATGAGTTTATAAATATGTATTTATAATTTCACATTTTTTTATAAAATACATATATTTCATATTAAAATTAAAATATGATGGTGTTCGGAAGCATAGCTTTGCTTTAATTAAATTTTTTTAAAAATATAAAATAATTTTTATTTTAATATTGTATTTTAAAGATATATTTCTCAAATATAAAATCAATCATCTATTAAAGCTAATTATTTTGTTTTTACTTTATTTTTAAATATAAAAACAAAAATGATAATACATAAGAGTGAATAATCAAATAAGACTCATGATTTCATAATTTTTTTAAAATATTAAATATATTTATTTATTTTTCAAAATATTAATAAAATAGCAAATAAGGTTGATTTTAGAAATAATAATGTTTGGTATAAATGTTTGAGTTTACATAAAGGTTAAAATTATTAGGGACAATTATGTTTTTGGACCAATTGAACTCAAAAATTAAGTTTTTATTTATATAAGCCTCATAATTGACAGAAAAGATATAAAATATAAAGTGACCAATATACCATTTAAAACTATTTTTTACCACAATGTTTTAATAAACTTTTTTATGTTAAATATTTTTTTTAATAATTATTTTGAAATTTTATTATTTTTTTAAAACTAATTTTTTTAAAAATATATCATTTACCAAAAAAAATTGACATATTTTTAGTTATTTTTTATATATACAACTTTAAAAATATATATTTTTCAAGATGTTTGATTTTAAAATAATAATAATAATAATAATTTACTTTTATTTTTTTGGAAAATGGGATATTTTTTTTCAAATCATTAAATTACATTAAATTTTATTGAGGTTTATAAAATGAATTAAATTTAAATTAATACTTTTCTATTTATTTATTTTTTAATAGTGAGTAAAGGTAATTTCTGAAAAGGTAAAAAATTCATATCTTTATTTTTAATTTTCACATTTCTTATGGGTCTTATTCTTAAATGATAAACTTATATAGATCAAACCTTAATTTTTATACCCAATTGGTCCAAAATATAATTATCCCAAATTATTATTGTTTACTTTGAAACTAAATTATTTTTATTAATTTTATAAATTAATATATTGAATGAGGGGAACTAATTTAGAAAGAGACAAATTTATGGAATTTACAACGAATTGATAACAGTTGGATGGCACGCGTGGAAGCGAGGGCCCACCCAGCAGCTGCGTTGTCTGTTTTAATGGAGACAATGGCAATTTTGACATTTTCTTCCCGTGAACTTTCGCTGAGAATAATGGCAGTTTTGTCATTTCCTTCCCTGAAGTTACTACTCTGACTCGCAATTCATTAATTCTTTAAAAACTTACGCTATCCTGAGGGCATTTTGGTCTTTTTAATAATAGCACATACAATCATATCTGAATTTTAGATTTTTATACCCTATCAAAGATTTTATACGCTCTACAAGGAAAGTAAGGTCCTGACCGTAGGATAAGAAGATCATGCAGTACATTGGAGGTGAAAGTACGCTGGTCCTTAGGGGATAATCAGATTTAGAGAGAGGGATCACGTGCAATCCGTTATGATTTCTACACCAACGGCGCACTCTGTTGTCACGTGGGAGAGGACTAAACAGTTAAACACCTGTGATGAACACACTGACAAAATTAATTAAGTTTAATGTATGGAGAATATTTTTATACCAAATAATTATTTTCATTTATTCTCACATAAACAATGGTAAAATAAAAATAATAATAAAAAACGAGGGAAATGAAAATATATATATATAAAATGTATGATAAGAATATTAAAAATGATGATGACGGCTAATATAATCAAATTACAAATAATGTAAATTAAAAATAAAAAATTATTTTTTATTTTTAATTTTCTATATTACTCTAATTTTTTAAAGTAATACTTCGATTATGTTTGATAATAATTCTAAAAATAATTTTTAATGTTTTCAACACTTAAATTTTGTTTTCTTTCAAGTGTTAAAAATATTGAAAATACTTCGTAAAATCACTGTTAAACACACTATTTATTTGTTTAAAAAAATGATTCCTAATATAAGAATATTATAGAGTATAGTACGATTATATAAAATTATTACTTTTGTAAAAAAAATTAAAAATTTTTTGATTAGATTTTATTATAATGTAAGTATATTTATATTATAACTATAATATATTTTTGTCGTACTTACATTTTATAATAAAAGTAATAGTAGATTCTTCATTGATATTCGACTTATCATGTGTTAACATCCCCTACCCTACTCCATGCATTGAAAAAAAAAAAAGGAAAAAAAAATATGTACAAAACTTGTGGAAGGAAAAATATAAAAAAATTATATAAAATTTTAAAATAATTTTATTATAAAAAATAAAAAATAATTAAATATTTTTTATCATTCTTATTTTTTTGGGTGATTCAAATGAAAAATTAAACATTTTATCTTGCTTGAACTTAGTGCAGAAACATGATTTATCAATTTAAAACTAAAAAATATATATGAAATCATTCTTATTACATAATTATAATTTTTTTGTTTTTAATAAAATTAAAAATAAAAATAAAAATAAAAATATATAAGAAAAACACATTAGATGTTATTTTAAAATATTTCTTAGAAGTATTATTTTTTAAATAATAAATTATATTATCAAAACCCAAAATTTTGATTTAAAAATTAGATGTCAATAATTACAACTAATGTGGAGCCCATATACCATAAATATTATGACAAAAAAAAGTAAAGTGCTTTAAATGCTTTGAAATTTAAAAACATTTAGTTGAAGGATAATTATGATATTTATGATATTTTATTATGCGATATGGATTTGGAGCTCTTTTGTCCTATCCTCTTAGAATTATCAAAGTAGATGACCCTTCTCAACTCTCATGGGGTAAGTATGAGTACCGTTTGGAACAAATTTGAGTGGAGTTTTGAAAACCCACATCGGGTTTGGAGAGGGTTTGATTTTACAACCTACCTATCCTGCCTACTCAATAGGATATTACATTTTTATCCTTTATCTATTTTTACATCTCTTAAAAGCCCTATATCAGAAACCCTAGACTCTCTCTCTCTCTCCCTTAAATATACGTATGGTTTGGTATGGTTAGACTGCACTGCCTCAACATCTTAACAGCGATGACTTCTCTGCCAAGAACATTAACTGAATGGATTCAGCTCTCCATTTATTGCATTGAATTTACTTTGGGATTCTGATATCTTCATTTAAAAATTTTAAAACTAGTTTTGGCATAACTTCTTACAAAAAAATAAAAAATAAAAAATCTATGGCACATTCACATTAAATAAATTTAAGTACTATATGATAACTATTTTTTAGAATAATTTTTGTTTTCTTAGAAAAATACTTTTGGTATCCAAAAAATAAAAAATATTTTTATACTCCTAAAAGTAGAAAACATGTTTTTTTTTTTTAGTTCTAAAACTTGTTTTAAAAAATAATTATATAAATATAATAATTACACTATGTATGAAAGTTATTTTTAAAACATGTTTAAAAATGTAGAAAATAAGTGAAAAGAAGATTCTAGGTTACAACCATATTTTTATTTCACAAATGATCAAAGAAGAATTTTTAAAAATTGTTTTTAAAAACTCTTTTTTGTAACTATTTTTATTTTCAAATATAACGTAAAATATTAGCTCAAACTATTCCTAAAAATAGTTTTAAATTAAAAGCATGTTTCACAAACTTTTAATAAAAAATGTTTTTTTAAAAATATATTCTCAAAACGTATTATTTTTTAAAACAAAATTTAAATATTTTAATTAACTGTATATAGTATTTTGATCAATAATTGAAAATATAAAAAATATTTAAAATTTTTTTTATGGAACATAATTATGAGAATTTTTCGTAACAAATAAATAAAAAATATTTTTTATATTTGAGTTCTCAAATAAAATTTTATTTTAAAAAGCATTTTTAAAACCATTCTTAAACAAAAAAAAAAAAAATCAAATTATACTCAATTCACACCTCATTTCCCAATTGTTTTTTTTTTTTCAAATTTATATATATATTCACACCACTTAAAAACCATGATGCTTTTTTTTTTTTCCTTTTTTCACTATTGGGCCCCACCGATGGCCATGGCCATGCAACCCCTTTATATTGTTTATTTATTTATTTTTCTATTTCAATTTTAAAATTAGAAAAAGCTTTTTATTTTATTTTATTTTTTTCAATTAAAAAACTATTCCATTTTCTATTATTTTAAAGAATAAGAATAGGACATTCTTATAAGAATTACATTCCATCTTCTCAAGCATTCCATTCCATTATTTTTGTGCCTTTTCCTTCAATCAAATGGCCTTTTTGAGTCGAGTCAAATTGTGCTACTTTTGTTATATTCTTTCTTCTCATAGTTGCAATTAAAATATGTAATGATATCAATGTGAAAAAAAAGAGGACACCCATAAATAAAACTATAAAAGTGAAACATCATCTCAAGAATTAGCAAAGCAAATATAAAAATATATAAACAAAGGGCATCCCAAACAATGAGTTGGGCAAATCAATGGAAAGATATGGTCTAGGTCCAAAGTGGGAAATAATGTCTCACATATTGAATTTTGAAAAAATATGTGCCACATTATTCAAAGTCTGCTTTGCTCACATCAAACTAGGTGAAGTGGCCTCCTTTTTTTCAATGCCACCTACCAAAGAGGGCTTTTTTTTTTAAGGAGATTATATTCACCTACCAAGTTAGTTTGGGCCACCAATTTTTTTTTTTTTAAATTTATCTTCTTAAATTAAAAATAACGATAAAAGTGTCAAAATACCCTCATCTTCCTCTCATTTGGCCCACCTAGATCCCAACTAAATGGTCCATATTCTTTCCCTCTTCTCCTTTTTTTCCCGCTAACTTTCTTTCTTTTTATTTTAGTTTCTAAGGGGGAAAAAAAAAGTAGCAATGGAACGAAAAGAAAGGAAAAGAGGAGAGAAGATGAAGACATTTGGAACATTTAATATTTATTTTTATAATAAATTGTTATCAATTGTGTAGAGATTGTTCGTTATGAGCCTAATGGTATAACTTTAAAACACGTCTATAATATTTAAAAGAGCTTATACATATATAATGCTATGGATTTTTACCTTTAATTTGATATAAAATATTACAATCATACCTTCACTCTTCTCCCCATGCACACGTTGTGTCTCATAAGAATGCGATGCTAAATAGGTAGATCGTATACGTCCCTTACAGGACTAAACAAATCCCCATATTAGACTTGGGGATTGATTTTAACATAATTTGTTACCACTTGTTCCTAATTATGTAAATATTATTTGTTTTGAGCCTAATGTGCACTCACCATTTTAAAATGTGTTTACATACTTAAGAGGTTCATACTCATATAGTGTTAAATTTTTTTTCCCTTATTTGATGTGGATATTACATATATGTTTAAAGTTGTGAGGATCCATTAGGTTTAGAGCAGATAATATCTACACAGTTGATAGCAAGTCCTTACAAGTTACAAATAGTATTAGAGCTAATTTTCGACTTTGGTGGGGAGGTTTGTTTGACTCTATAAGAGATATTTGTTTGTTTGACCCCTTAATCTTGTAAGACACAATGAGGATGTTGTATTTGCACGGGGTGATTGTGATATCCTACATTGATTGAACGGACAATATCTATACAATTAGAAGAAAGTTGTTACAATTTTCGAATTAAAAGAAAAATTAGATAGATAAAAAAGTAATTATAATTTTATATAAATATAAGAATATAAACTATAACTAAAGGATATATTTGTTATTATTTTTTTATCACAGTTAAAACACTTTTAACCCAAATACAACCCTTTTTTTGGTAGAAAGACATTATGGTATAAAATATTTACAAATTTTATTAAAATGTAATTTTTGATAATCTTCAAATCCAAACTTTATAACATATTAAGGGAATTTTGACTTCCGAATCATAAACCAACATTGTAAATATCTTTTTTAGCTGGTCAATCTACTTTTGCAAATGTTTAACTCTTTCAAATATTCTCCATTAATATCTTGATAGAACTAGAAATGTTATCTTTTTTTATTACAATAATCCATCAGTATTTTTAAGTTGTCTTTAATCTTTTGATTAAGGAATCCATTGTTCCTAGGTGACTGGTTTGTCATCTCTTAAAGCCATACATTCTTCATTAAGTATTGACGTATTACTTAAATGCATATTTACACTTAGTTTTATAATTCTATTAGAGTTTTTGATCATCCATCGTAAAGCACTTTTACGCCCTTTCTTTGATCCATCAAAGTTTCGTTTAAAATTGCATTGATGGGAGGAGCCATCAAATCTTTATCAATCACTTGAGGAACACTATATATTTTGGTAATTACTGGTAGTTTTTTTAATGAGCAATTGATTGAGAGGGTTCTTCCTAAACATTACCTAATTTCTATGATACCATATATTCCACATGATAATGACAATTCTTTCCATAGGGTGGTTAAAAATTTTATAATTTTTCTACACTATTTTAAGTCATTATAAACATTCACCTTCATATGATAGAAGGGTAGTGCAATTGAATTTATTGTGATCCTAAATTCTTTGAATAAAATGACATTTTCTAAAAATATAGTTAATATTTTGAGTACTCTCGTTGTGTAGATGACAAGTATTTGTAATCTTAATTCTTTACTGATTATACTCACAAGTAGGGAGGCTTGTGATAAGAGACCACAAGAAAAATTATATTTTTTGCATAAGATTTAATTTCCAAATCCAACATAGAACTTTGACTCTAGGATGCATAGAAGGCTTCCTCATGGCCTATGTTGTTGATTTGAGAAAGAAATTGCGCCATCTTGGAATAATCCCTAAAAATTCTTATCAAAGGTGGGATAGGAGGAGATAGAAATTCTTCTAATATCTCTTAGAATATTTAGAGAGAGAATTAAAGAAATGGATTAGAGATTTCACTTACTAGAATCCTAATTTATAAAATCATAGACTTTGGCATCCCAATTAAAGTAATTTAAATGATTCTCATCTACAAATGAAGCAAGAAGCATTATATAAACAACACAAATCTATCCAAAAATTGACTTTCGTACTATCTTTGATACACCATTTTAGCTGAGTTCGAATATATTTTCTATAGTTTATTATTTCCTTTCAAACAATAGAATCCCCTTATTTCTTAGGAATCTTGAAAAAGTCATTGTTTAAATATATATTTTCTTTTGGATCAGATGATATATATCATTATTCATGAGAATTCTCCAATCTAGCTTAGTAATTGAAGCTTTATTAACACCTTTATTCATTCTAATTTCCAAACCTCTTTCATATTTAGGTCTACGAAAATCTTCCCAAGTTACCAAAGAAATCTCCTTAAATTCATTGGATCCCATATTAGGCAACCGTAAGAATTCTTGTTGATCATACCTAAATCCAATTATTTCTTTTTATGTGTTTAAAATAATTCATTAGATGTAGAGGAGAACTAGTTAAATTAGCCTTGATTAAAACTATTTTGCTAGCTCTTTATAGGAAGTGAACTTTGCATGAGCCTAGTTATTGATTCTCAAAGTTACTTTACTAAAGAGTTTTACTTTTCTCACATTTTTCAATTTATACTATCCAAATTATAAAGGACAACCAAATGATTTTATTATATTTTAATAATGTAAAAAGTATTAAGGTTTCACCAATATCCTCCCTCAATTTTTTTTTCCCTTTCCTTTCTATATGATGCATGCTAGCATCTCCACTACTCCAATGTGGAGCATAGTGTCACAACTTGCTCACTTGCTCACTTGCTCAAAATGATCCCTCAATTGAGCTTATATAAGGGAGTAGGAAGTTTCAAGGAACTCCTAGAGATATTCACTTATCTTCACACATGGATTGAATAATGTAGAGTAATGTGAAGAATTTTAAAGAATTCTAGAAAACTATTGTATAAATCTTGTATATAACATTTGTGTAGGGAATTCTAGATAGTTTCAAACTCATGGGAATTGTAGGGGCTCTAGGTGTTTCCATTAGTGTCTATAAACAGGTGATGACCTCATTTGACTAAGACACCAAACATAAGCATTCTAGTGTAATAAAATTTAATTCTCCCTAATTCTTCAAGTGTGTTTCTTTATTTGTTCCGCAATTCTCAATGTTGTAGTGTTGCTTAGCCTAACAAACTAAGTACACATAGGTAATGTTGATTTAACAACTTAAATTATTTGAGTTGTCTAAGTGCAACATAAATGCGTAGGAAACACCTAAGTGGTGAGTATTGTAACAAGTGAAAGAGCATGTTGAGCTCAAATATTGAGGAGATGACTACTAAGAAAACCTGATAAATGGTATCAAAGATGAGGCAAGTGTTGTCATAAGTGAAGGAAGTATGTTGAGCTCCAACAAAATGACTAGTGAGTTAACCTTTGGAAGGAACACCCGTGGTAGTGGTGGGAAAAGGAAGATACAATGACAATGTGTGGTGATGTTATTGCCTCCATGGATGAAAGACTAACCAAAGTGGAGCTAGTCATAGCGAACACTCTTGATGGTGTGGACTTGATTGAGCAAAGCATAGAGAGAAGCCTAGAGGATTTATGGGAACAGATTCAAGATCTCAAAGAGGGGTGCAAGTTCAATAAACAAGGAGTGTAAAAATAAGGAGTGTAACATGAAAAAGAGACATAAGGTTCTACAACCAAAAATCATAAATTGCAAACCTTTTTGAAGCAAAGTATGTCTACGGACAACATTTTTCTCATACTGCATTCCAATTGAGATTATGATATGCCACGTGTTTATATGCATTTATGCATACTTTATTGTTTATACTCATATAGACTTTGGTTGAGACCTAAGATACATGCTCAGAAACTTAGATGATGAGATAACACATGTTTATATGCATTTATGCCTACTTTATTGTTTATACTCATAGACTTTGGTTGAAGCCTGAGACATATGTCGAGATACTTTTTGAGATACATGCCAAGAAAATTGGGATTTATTAATCTCAAAATATCTATTTTTCTCCTCATAAAAACTAGTTAAAAATTCATGTACACGACATGTAAGCTAGTAAGGTATAATTTTTTTTTTTAAATATTTTACTAATAAAAAAAATTAAACAAAAGTTTACATTTTATGTTAATATATATTTTATAATAAATTAATTAATAATAAATTTATATTCATTTATTTATGAATGGATTTTTTTAGATATTAAAGGTTTAAAAAAGATAAGATCTATTTTAAATTTATGATGCTTTGATATTGATACTTACCATCTTAATATATTCAATTTTTTTTTTTAAATAAATAATTTTTTATATTCTCTTATTTGCTTATATAATATTAATACTTAATTTTATTATATTCATATATCTGTGATAATAAATAATTATATATAATCTCTAATTTATTTAGATAATATTAATATTTAATGAATCATTGAATGGATTAAATATATGTTTTATTTTAACTTTATGGCTCTTATTTGATTAAATAATATTAATATGAGATTATTAAATTAAAAATAAATTCATATTCATGTTCTTTGATAATAAATAAATTAGTAGTAAATTTATATTTAAAATATATATATTTTAAATAGTTTATTTAAAAATTGAAATAAAAAAGTTTGTGGTAAATGTGTAACTCTTTATATTATAATAAATTCATATTCATATATTTTTCAACAAATAAATTCTTAATAAATTTAAATTCACATATTTTTTATAATTTTAAAATTAATGATAAATTTATATTTATATAATTTTTATACTAAATGAATCAAAATACAATAAATTCATACTCATGCATGTTTGAACAATAAATTTCTTTTGGAGCCATGGGAGGCACTACTACTTCAATAGCTTTTTCATATTATTTTATATTAATTTTAAAATTCCCTTATGTAGTACCCAAACTTAAGTTTTGGCAACTTCGTAATTTGATTATTTAAGAAAATAAAATTTTGGGCTATTTAAGTATTATAGAGCTTTAATTTTTGGCTTTGGTCTTAAGTTGTACAAATTGATTTTGAGATGACGAAGAACAATAATAAATAAATAAATAAAGAAGGGAGAAATTGTCTTTTTTCCATTAGAAACTCTAAATCCAAATATATATCATTATCTCTTAATATTTAATATAGAAGTTAGATAGTAGAAAATTAAGGTTATTCTTCAGATCAGTTTATATAACTTGAGGTAAGCACATCTTACCTTGATTCAATACTTTGGATTGATTTCTTTTAGATTATTTGAAACAAATAATTGTAAATGATTTATTTATTGAAAATCTAAATTTAGGTTAAGTGTTTGTTGATTTGAATATAATTGAGGTAGTTGTTAGCTAGCTATATGTTGGTTTGTTAGCTAAGGTCATTCATGTGTCAGACTCTTGGGTTTGGCATGTAAATTGATCTAAAATTCTTTGGCCTCCAGGTTCGAGGTGTCAATCAAACTTGAGCTTAGGCAAAATGTACAAACTTTAATTAGCACCAACTTTAGTTTTAGACAAAAAATAAAAACAAGAGTGATATATTTTATAGCTTTTTAAACTTAGGATATAAAATCAAGAAGATCAACCCCTCTAACATTCTAAAGGACAACTAACATTCTAAGGGACAAGCATCATGAGTGAGACTTGATGGTTTGAGGGCTCCTTGCCCACCTTTTTGTCCCTTGAAGAGTTTATGTGGTCAACTCTTCCACTTTCTCCTAAGATAGACCCATTAGAATCCATTTGCATCTTCATTGCATAGACTCTAACAATTCAGAGCCCTTTGAGTCTTGTTTCTCACCTTTGGCAGCAAGAATACCATTTGTATGATAATTGTGTCAACGAAACCAATCCATTTATTCATGGCTAACATAATACAACTAATTTAAAATGTTTAATAAATGAGTTGGATTGATTCTATATGAATTAACACATATAACTTGTTAATATGAATCTAACTTGTTGAAATGGTTAGCATAGTTCTAATCTCTTGAACTGACATACTTTATTATAATTCATTTAATCTCTTTTAAGATTTTAAATTTATAAAAATATTATTTTAAAAATAATTTTTAATTATATTTAAATTTTAAGTTCATCTTTTTAAAATCTTAATTAACTTAAATAATATAACTGTTGATTTTCGTGCAACGATTCTTGGTGAAAAATTAGAGAAAAATGCAAATAAAACACATAAATTTAACATAGTTCAACAAATTGTCTACGTCCATGGGAATAGGGAAGAAGACTTTCGCTATATTTCAATTAGGATTACATAAAAGGGTATTTATACCAACCTTCAAGTATTGAAATTCCAAAAATACCCTTAAACCGTACCCCGGGAGGCGTTGCCCTCTCGCACCCCCCCAACCTATCGTTTGTCCTTAACAATAAAAATACAAGCTTGAATAGCAAATGTCGTCGCTTCACTCTTACATTTATCAATTTTTCTTCATATGTCTTTCACTCAATATAAGCCACATACTATAACAATAACAAAAAAGACAAATTTAAATTTATATTTTATAATTGTTTAAGTTTATTTAATACTTTAATTATAAAAACATTTTTACTTTTTATAATGAAATATATATAAAGTTAAAATTTTTCTTTTCTATTTTAACTGTTTTTTTTTTAAAAAAATTCTCACTATTTTCTTTTCCTCACATTTTTCTCTTAAATTTCTTAGAACTACAAGCTTTGTCATCTCATAGGGAATGCTAATGGAAGTACAATCTTATTTAATAGTTTTAAAAAAATTTTGAATTATTTTTACTACAACCTCATTCTTAAATGAGATAAAATTAATAGCCTAAAAATAACTTAAAGTTATTTCAAATCATTAATGTTATGTTTGATAATAAGAAAGAAAGTATTAGGGAAAGGATTTAAAATATTTAAATGGAAATATTTTTTTATATTTAATTTACTATGTAAAGTATAAAATAAAATAAAATTAAAATTAATTAAAGTTTAAGCATTTTGAATTATTTAATCTAAGTATAAAAAAATAAGTGAAATGAGTTTGAGTAAATATATCAATGTAATTTATTAATTTTAAACATTTTTTTTTTAAAAAAAAATCTTTTTCTTTCATCTTTAGTTTCATTCTTGTTATTTTCCTTCAAATTTATGTGAAAAGAAACATAGCCTAAAGAAATATAATGTTAAGTGATTACCCTCCTTATTTGAAATAAAATACATAATAATCTTTTTGGATTAAAGAAATGAAAAACAAGCTACATTTAATATATATATATATATATATATATATATATATATATATATATATATATATATATATATATATGTATATGTATATATTTTCATCCTTTATTCTACTTTTCCCTAAATACATTTTTTAAACATAGAAAACACCAAGATAATATAACAACAATAAGAAAAAAAAAAAAAAATCTTTTATGATAATTTTTTAGTGTTTATGTAGATTCCTTTCAATTAGTACAAATTGATTGACAATTATTATTGGGTTTGTAGTGATGCTTACACGACCCACCAGTTAGTCCCACTTTTGCTTTTTTATTAGACCTATGTCTTTAAGAAAATGTCTCAATAATGTGTTATGAAAACTCTTCGTACACGACTCTTCCTTATTCATTTTTCGAGCGATACAAGACACTACAATAACTTTTAAGACTTATGTCAAATATCAAATTTAATGCAAAAGGGAGAAATGCAAATAAGTAACAATAAAAGTGTATAAAATAGTAGAGATAGAAAGAGAAAAGAAAACACCAAATTTAATGTGGTTCAATGTGACATCATCTAAATCCTAGTCCTCAAGTTTACTAAGCTTTTGAGGTCGCAATCCTTAAAAGTACACAACTGGTTTTAAGGTACCATCTATACAAACAATGTACTCTAACTGAAAACCCAAGGTTAAAAACTCTCACTTGAAAACTCCTTGTCACAAAGTACAAAGGACCAGAGATTTTACAATGAGAAAATAGCTAGATTATAAGGTACAATAAATGAAGTATACGAACTTTAAGAAATTACTGCAGTCCTAAAAGAGGTCCACAAGTCATCTGCACCATGCCATGTCAGTTGCTAAAAAAATCCCACTCAACCAATCAGTTTACTTCTCCATTACTTAGCCACCATTTGACAAATAGTACACTCTACAAATACTAGTTACAAGGTAAAACAAATAAGTTGATCAATCATGCACTCTTGGGCTTGGTCAACCAGTTCCTCGTCTGCTGTTAGCCATCGCCAATGATTCAATTTTGGAGAAAGGCACCAATGCCTAACTGGTGGACCTCCTAGTTAAGTTAACCTCTTGTGCTGTACTTCTCCAATGGGAAGAACCTTTGGTGGCACAAGCAACTTTTGTACCTTTTTGAAAAACTTGGTATGTTTTCTAAGGTCCAAAATGGCCTAGGTTTTTTATTTTAATAAAGTTGACTATTTTTAAAAAATGATTTCATAAAGCAAAAAATGTCAATCATTCGAAGTTTCTTTGTTAAGGGTGCTTTTAAAAAATAATTGAATTGGTGTAAAGTCCACTTTGATTGCACTTATACCCAACTTCAAAGACAAAAAAAATCACTTAGGGTATGGTCTTCATTTTTAAGCTCCTCATTTCTTTATGTTCAAATAGAGTTTAAAAAAATTTATGATAAAAAAAAATAAAAAGACTAATTTACCCTTTTTCCTAATTATAACAAATATAGTTATGTTTGTTGTATCTATCTTAGACTTTCTGCCTTTAAATATAGATTAGTTTAGGTGTCATTTGGAAATACTTTTTATTTTTAAAAATAGAAAATTTCATATAAAATGGAACAACTCTTATTCAAAAATTGAAAATTTACCTTATATTTTTAAAAATCTTTTCAAAAATTTAAAAATATGAGAAAATGATTTTTTTTTTTTTTTTTACTTCCTTAAATTTTAAAAATGTTTTCATGTATATAAAGTATTTAACTTCTTTTTGTATAAATATTTTTATTTAAAAAAAAAAAAATCCAAACATCCATCTAATAGTTTGTTTTCCAATTAAAGAGTATAAAAAATAAGTATGAATGAAGACACCCAACCCTGAGTTTTTTCAAATCATGAATGAATTGTTGAAAATAAAAAGGTTAACAAGGACGTCAAGACTCCAAAGTGGAAGAAGAAATAGTAGAAAAGACGATGAAATCAGTGTCTTCTAAGAATGTATGATTTTTGTCCTATCTACAAAAAATTTATTTAGAATTTTTTTTTAAACATCTCTCTCTTAATTAATTGTATGTCATTTTCATGGGTTTAGGTGAAACAAAACAATCCATGTACTCACCTATTTTTCAGTCAAATCATCCAAGGTTAAAACTGGAGCCCAAACTTAAGTTGTGAATGATGCTAAGGCCCAAGCCATGCCAAGGCCCAACTCAAAGTCCAAGCCAAAGCCCAAATCCAAGTCCAAATCAGACCAAGGCCTAAACCTAAGTCAAGACTCAACCCAAGTTGGTGACTCAAGCCATCCTTAAGCCCAAGCAAGTTTTTCTTGGACCTCTAGCCACATCTTTGAAAAGGAAGAATCAAAGGATAGCATAAGATTGTACTCATATTTCTACAAATCAATAAAAATTTCAATTTGCTTATAAATTTTATGTCTAAGAAAAATTCATCCAAGTATTTTTTTTTTTTTTTTAATTATATAGAGTAGCATTACATTGGGTTTTATTTATCTTTTTTGGCCCAATTTTGACAAAAATACCATCATTTTTTCTTGTAAAAATTATTATTTTTTATAAAACATATGCATAAATACTTAAAATAGTTAAGGGCATTTATATCAAAAATAGGTTACCCTTTAAACAAAAATATGAAAGAGGTTAAATTTACAAATATGAAGACTATTTCATTCTTGTTAACCAATTAATTTTTTACATAACGTGAGAAAGCATGTGTGGACCCCTCTTGGACCAAGGGGTATTTTCTGATAACCCGAAGGAGCTGTCACCATTCGGAGGAGTGGGAGGGCCGACTTCTTCAAGTGAGTTGCTACATGGGATGTGTAGCAGTGGACGTGACCACCTTGCCATGGTGGTGGTTGAAGCAGTAGAGCTGGTGGAGGCTTGGTGAAGAAGAAATGAGCTGGGGGAAGAAGAGAATAGGCTGCAGGGGGGAGATTTTTTTTTTTTTTTAAAGGGGGGAGGGGGGGGGGGGGGGGGGGGGGGGGGGGGGGTGGTTAGTTTTCGGAGATGCAGGGTTTGGTGGAATTTTTGAGGGCCGAGAGGAAAAGGAAGACTGGTAGAGAGAGTGAGAAAAAAAACATAAGAGCGAGAAAGCAGTTTTGGAGAGAGAAGTGAATAGTTTTTCTGTGCCTATTTGAAGTCAAATCGTCACTCTCATGTGGATAGAGTAAGAGATTTTTAGAGCTTGGAATAAGTTCTTTTTCTTTTTTTTTTTTTTTTTTTTTTTTTTTTTTTTCCGTTTCTCTTTCTTGTTTTAGATAAAACCCGTTTGACAATTTGAGTTAGTTTCATGAGAATTGAAGTGAAAAGTTTGGGAGAAAATTTGGGTGATTATGGAAATGGAAATCCACTTTGTGGGATGGAAATGACCTTTTTGGTTGGTTTTGTTCTTAGGTAGTGGGGAGTGTTTTTGGTGATTTTCTTGTTCTTTTTTTCTTTTCTATGAAGAATCCATTTTTGGGTCTTGAAATATCTTTCAGTTTTTATCTTTTTTCTTGCATTTTTGTGACTTCAAATCTTGTGAAGTCAAGAAGTTTCTGAAAGACCCAATTCAGATCTCTAAAAACCCATTTGATTTTCTTTCCAAATCTTTGTTCAAAGACAAACCCTATTGAGAAAATTGAAGAAGGCGAGAAAATTTTCTTATGGGTTGTTTGGATTTGGTGACAATGCAAGACCCATCAACATTGCAGCCTATGAAAACCCATTTTCCAGAGCAAGAATGCCTCAAATGCCTTTGTTGTGAATCCACCAACACTAATTCTGCTACTACAACAACTACAATCTCTCCCAGCCTTGCCATTTTTGCAAGAATTGCCGCCACTACTAGACCAAGGGCAACGCTCTCTGCAACATTTCGGTGGGCGGCGGCAACCGCAAGAACACCAAGCTCTCCTCCAATCCCAAATGTGCCCATATTCCTTTTTGATCCTTTATGCTCACATGTTTTCACAAATAATTTTTTTAAATAATTTTCAAAATTTTGGACTTTCAAATAATCTTATTTTCACTTCAATTTTCAAATAATTTCATTCTCGAAATAATTTTTTAAAGTTCCAATTTTTAAATTTTCCAAAATTTCATTCTTGAAATAATTTTTCAAAGTTCCAATTTTTAAATTTTCCGAAATTTCATTCTCAAAATAATTTTCCAAAGTTCCTATTTTTAAATTTAATTTTTTGAAATTCTATTTTTCGAATAATTTTCCAAAACTACCATTCTCAAAATTTTCCAAAATTTTCAAAATTCCAAAAGTTCAAATTTAATCTTTAAAATACCATTTTTCAAATTTTCCAAAATTTCAAATTCCAATTTTAATTTTTAAAATGTCATTTTCAAATAAATTTTCCGAAATTCCAATTTCCAAATTTAATTTTCAAGATTCCATTCTCAAAATAAAATTTTCAAAATTCCAATTTCCAAATTTATTTATTTATTTTTAAAAATGTCATATTCAAATTTAATTTCTAAAACTTCAATTTTCAAATAATTTTCAAAATTCCGATTTCTTTCAAATTTAATTTCCAAAATTCCTAGTTCTAAATTTAATTTTCAAAACTCCAATTCTCAAATAATTTTCAAAATTCCAATTCTTAAATTTAATTTCCAAAACTCCAATTTCTTAATTTAAATTTCAAAACTCCAATTCTCAAATAATTTTTAAAATTCCAATTTCTTTCAAATTTAATTTCCAAAATTCCAATTCTTAAATTTAATTTTCAAGACTCCAATTTTCAAATAATTTTTGAGATTCCAATTTTCAATTTTTTTTTTTTAATTCAGTTTTTTAAATGTAATTTTTAAAGATTTCAATTTTCAAAACTCCAATTTTCTTTCAAATAGTTTTAATTCCGCTCCAATTCACAAATTTTCTTTAATTTTCAAATAATCTTTTGTTTTCCTTGATTTTTTTTTTTTTTTAATAAGCATGAATGAATTTTTCATAATTCCAAAATAATGGAATTTGTGGGATTAATTAATGCAAAATCAATTGGACTTTGGTGGGGGTCCTACATATGAGTTTTCTCATCTGATTGTCAACTGTTATGTTTAATGAATATTGCTTGATTTTTGTCTTACTATTTGATATGCATGTGATAATTTTATACTTGAGCTAACCTTGTTTCCATGATAGCGTACTATTACTTGCTGCTAAGGTACGATCTCACTCTCACTTTGCTTATTCTCATACATGATTTATTTTATTATTTGATCATTTCATTGGTATCTATTGATTTCCTAGTTAATTGTCATGCTTGCTTCATCTTATTTAGTAGAGACCCGTTCTTAGGGGCTTAGAGGGGTGCTACGGCTCACCACCGTACATTTATAATACATCACCTAACCCTCGGACCCAGACTCGATTTTTTATAGACCTGTTTTTTTCCTTCAAGAGTCACACTTAGGGTTTTCCTTTCTTATTTTGTTTTTTCCTTTAAAAATAAAACAAAAATAAGTGGCGACTCCAAGTTTTTTTTTCTAAAAATCATATTTTCACCAAATAAATAAATAAAAGCGAGTTTTGCCATCGAGTGGGAACGCATCAAGCGAAAATGGGGGTCCACAAAATGGCAACTCCACTCGGGAATTTTTAAGGGTCAAACTCGAACTTAAGTTGAAGCAAATATAGAGTTTGATTAGTCGATTGATGGAAACCTTCTCTTTGTGTTTTTCTATGATTAAGTGTTCATAGTACATTGAGAGTTTTGATATGACGATTTTCCATGCTTGATTGCTATATCCATTTGGGACATTGACATGCTGATAATATTGATCGATTATCTTGCTTGTCTTAGTCTATCAAATCTGCTCTTGCCATGATTATCTTGCTCACTTTGACATGAGTGTTCACTTTGCTGTATATCCTATTTGTCTTAGTGTTGATTCTCCTGCTTGTATATTATCTTGATCATCTTGGAGCATGCTATCCTTGCTATATATCCTTCTCAATTATCATACTTCCTGCTTAGCTTGTGTGTAGATTTGGATGATATATACATGTGTTTTGCATGACTGTCTATTGCATGACTTTTCTCATTCCGTGTGATTGCATGAGTTGCTTATCCGTGTGGGACACACACCTATCCCCTTATCTCCAAGTTCCTAGTCTTGGTCGAACTAGTTTCCTTTAATCTCGTATTTGATATGAGACTTGTTGCTTTGTTTGCTCTTTGACCAAGCTAGTGATTATGAGTAAGGTTTAGCGATGGGCTATATCTATGTTTGAGAGCATTTTGGAGGTGGCCGACACATTGATGCTGATTAGAGTCCGACCTTTGAAGACTTGTATAGCCTAGAGCTAGATTTTAGGATATTTTGTGTGGCCAATGTGTTTTCTTTTAGTTTCATAGGATTTTCAGATGCACCCATACCACTCACTCTGCACCTTAGATCGTCGATGAGTGATCAAAGTTGTGAGATACGCTAGCCATTAGGAGAGCCCCCCTGGGATGCGAGGTAGTGCATGTGTGGAGGTGATGACCCCCTTTCATGGAAATGCCCTGTCTTTTTGGAGGCATGCAATAGGTTGCGTACCTCCTGAGGGTACGATCGCTTCTGCTAGGGATCTTTTAAAATCCACCATTCCCATTTTTAGAGCCACCTTGACCTTGTAAGGCAAGCCTTAGATCATTTGATTAGGATTTCCTTCCCTACACGTGGGTGCATTTGAGGGCCTTAAGAGCCTCTTTAGTTATAGTTTGGATCCAGTACCCTACTTTTGGTTTCCAGTTGAGAGTGTTTAGAGATCGGTATGAGTTTCAATATTAGTTGAATCACTTTTTGTCATGTTGCCTTAGATTGTTCTTTTCACTCAATGAGTTTAGCACGCTTTCTCCTTTGGGCTTTCGTATTTCTCTCTTGGCTTGGCACATCTTCTCAATTGGTTGTCTTTTGCTTGATGCTTTGGGATATGCTCATTGATTATGCTCACCTTTTTATATTCTTCACGTATTATGGACTTGATACTTCATTCTTTGGTCGATTTGCCTATTTCTGTTTTCAACTCGATATTTTCATTACAGAAAGGTGAAAGGCATGTTTTCACATTCACACCATTTTTGAGAGGTTCGCCTTTATCACCTAATCATTTTTCTTTATTGAGCTTGGGTTGAAAGTGAATTAAAGATATTTTGTTATAGATGAAGTATCGATCTCATGGCAGTGTTATCTTTCTCTCTTGGCTTGGCACATTTTCTCAGTTGGTTGTCTTTTGCTTGATGCTTTGGGATATGCTCATTGATTATGCTCACTTTTTTATATTCTTCACTTATTATGGACTTGATACTTCATTCTTTGGTCAATTTGCTTATTTCTGTTTTCAACCCGATATTTTCATTACAGGAAGGTGAAAGACATGTTTTCACATTCACACCATTTTTGAGAGGTTCGCCTTTATCACTTAATCATTTTTCTTTATTGAGCTTAAGTTGAAAGTGAATCAGAGATATTTTGTTATAGATGGAGTATCGATCTCATGGCAGTGTTGTTTTTTACACCTCATTCATTTTTTGGATCACTGATAAAAATTCTTTAGTCGCATTTGTAGTCATCTCATAGTGGACACCTTTATGACCTTAGAGTTTCTGCCATATTTCTAGTTTTAGATTGCCATCACAGGACCATATATCATATGATGTGTTGTACTTTTGACTTGGGACATCTATTCATTTGCACATTGTGGTCTTGAGGCCTGACCTATCATGGAGGATATTAAGCCTATTGACCTAGGATCAGAAGATCGACCTAGAGAATTCAAGACTGTGACCCATTTCACCTTTTGATCAGAGTAATACCATAGCTATATCCATATCTTGACTTTGTAGACTTGATGACTTACCCATTTTGAGCCTGACATAACACCACCCCTTAGTACCATTATACGACCTTACCAGCCTTATTCGCCTTTGTATACTATAGTACCATTGCCTATTCTTTTCATCATTTCCTTGATTTGACCAGGTAGAGTCCAAGATGGTTAGACCTGAGGTGAGTTTTGCATGATGATAGATGGATCACGATGAGAGAGTGGTTTGACAGCTTGATCATTTTGCTGAGGCAGAGGGGTTGTCATGGAGCATCTAGTTCTGAGCCATTGCACACTCAGAGGTTTTGCTATGATCAGAGAAACTAATTTTATGAGATGATAGTGAGTGACATGTTATGATAGAGTGAGCTGATTTTCATATGACATTGATGATCATCACAGAGTATCCAGAGTAGGAGCTTTCACACGATTTCAGAGGAGTTGACATGTCTATGTTTGATAGATGTTGGTCTTTAGTATTGACCACGTGAAATCTTGAAATCTTAAAAGCACAATGTTCGAGGTTGTGGACAAAGGATGGGTGACCATCATTTCAGGAGCTTATTTACCATATCACCCTCGCATTTAAGTTACCCGTTGCTAGCCATTTGAGCCTCACACGAGCACCATAGCATTTTCTTTCATCACCTCATTTACCTATTACATCGGGTTGGGGACCCTATAGTGTTTGCATGCTTTGATTAGATACGTCATGAGTTCCAGACCTAACATACATATTCAAACCTCATCCATTACTCTTCATTGTGATATTTTCCACTTTGACACCATCTCATCACTTTTCCCGGCATTACATATCATTACTTGTGATATTCATTCTTTGTCTTTTCTCTCATCATGGCTTACTTGACATTATCCTTGTTTCACCTTGAGTGGTGGTTTTTCACACGTCACTACATGGAGGATTGTCACATTTTTTCCCCCCGTTCACCCCATGGGTAGTGGTTCAGAGATCTCAGTTTGAAAGGTTGTCTTGTTAGTGAGGATTCATGTTATATCAGCATTAGGGAGGGTTTAATCATTTGGGTTTGTATTTTCATTGGAGATCATTCATTATTGATCAAAGTATGCGCAAAAAATAAAATAAAATAAAATAAAATAAAATAATAATAATAATAATTAAAAAAAACGCATTCTTCATTGTATCATTCTTTATTGAGCACATGTATGGATGTGCTAGTTTGCTTCATTGGGTTTATGTGTTAGAGAGAGTTCGTATGAGAGCTTATTTATGAGATTCTATCTTAGTATATATTTTGGGTGAGAGTATGAGTCGCCCATTTGATTTTTGTGAGAGAGGCGAGCGACCTTTCTTTAGGATTTCTGGATCCTTGCCCTATCCCTCATTACATCCATTTTTATGTGACTTATCCCCATGCTTTGATGCAGGTTGACCATCACTCACTTTTATATTTTTTTGCCTTATTCTATCTTTATTTTATTCCTCCATTTCACTCTATCGCATCTGATTTCTTTCTTTTCTCATTCTGCTTGATGTTTGACTTGGGTTCAGCACCCACACTTTATTCTTGCTTATTCGATATGTTCATTCCTTTATCATCATTTTTGTGAGAGGATCTTAGGTCTATGACTCATGATGTTTTCTACATATTGCATCTCATGCATGAGGGGTATGAGGATTATGTCATTGGGATTATTGAACCTAATTTCCTCTTGTTTCTTTCATCCTATTACCTTAGCCTACATTACGTCTCGTGTCTTAAGACCACCCTGAGGCCATGACTTCACACATTGTGCTTGACGGTTCACACATAGGTAATACTTGAGATTGACTGGATATTATTTCTTGGAGCATGATGGATGAGGACCTATGATATGATTTACATTAGGGCATACCTCTCTTGTCAATGATGGATTTTCAAAGGTGATGTGATCTACACTGGGGCATACCCTGCTCATTGATGATAGATTTTTGAGTTGATGACCTATACTAAGGCATAGTTTTCTTATTGATGATGGATTATTGGGATGACACCTTACACTGGGGCATAGCTAGTTCTCCTCTTCACTTGGATTATGATGGATTAGGAGTTGTGGGATAACCCTACACGCATAGCCATTCAAGAGAGCACTTTTATTGGAAATACAGTCACTCTACTTGATATTCTACATTGGGACACACTCCACTCATTGATGGTTGATTTTTGAGATGATGGTTCATCTTGAGACACAGTTGCTTTAGAGATTGCAAATGTTGAGACATAACCCTCTCATTGGCGATGGACTTTGATTTATCTTGGAGCATAGACACTTCAAATGGTTTATACTGGGGCATAGCCACTTCATTCGCACTCATAGAGCACATGGATTCTGATTCGTGTGGATTATGTTGAGATTTTTCCATTTTTGGCACCAAGAGTAGAGATTGATTGATTTGTTAACATACACTATGCATGGTCCTCCTCAGCGGTTGTTGACTCAGATATACTACTTTATACTGGGGCATAGTCGAAGTGGAGAGCATTTTTCATTGGAGTATAGCCACCTTATCGAATCCTTTACACTGGGGTATATCCATCTTTTGGAGAGATATCAAATTAATTCTTTGCATTGGAGCATCTGACAGGTGATATGGAGATTATTGGATTATTTCATGTTGTCCTTATTGCATACTTGGGCATAGCCACCTTGTTAGATGTTTTGACATCAAGACTTAACTTTCTATTTATGATTGTTGTTTTTGATGGATTATGAACTTATTGCCACCTTGGGTTTAATTTTCTCAATATACTTGGATGATATTGGATACGTGCCTACCTTTCATTTCATACTCAGACATTTCACCCTTGATACTTTCATGCTTTCTATCTTACCAGAGCTTGATCATTACGTTTGTTTATCCCACACGTCTCACCATGACATATGACCTCAAACCCCTCTCTCGATTAGGAAGAGATGTAGATCAGTTCTCAATTTCTTTGGTTGTGCTTTCATCCATCTTTTGGACTTTAGGTTAAACATTTTCCATGATGGCAAGGCCTGGCAGATTGTTGATTTATTAGTGACGATGCTTTCATTTTGACAGTTGACGTGTTGAGTTTTGACTTTCTTACATTTTGCATTCTGTATATTAGTCATCATTATTTTTGTCTACCAGTCCGTTTTTGTTTGTCAGTATTGTATCCCAATACATGGTCATGTTTGGCATTCCCATTTGAGGTTGGACATATTCATTACATGATGGATGAGCATATTTTAGAGCACAGTAGTTTTGAGGCATTTTGTATCTCAGTTTGTTCACCGTTACATGCTGGGGCATACCCTCTTCTCCGAGAGCATCAGACTCTTCAGCAGACTTTCATTCACCTTTTGATCTAATTGTTGACCATTGTGAATTGCATACTGGGGCATACCCTCATTCCCTAGGTTCATCAGACCTTTCACAGGCTTCATTATCTTTTGGCCTAGTTATCGATCCTTATGAGTTGTCATACTGAGGCATATCCCTTATTTCTGAGCTTGCTTGCATCGTTATCTTAGTTATCCTTTAACTTTAAGTCACTTGATCAGATCATCATCTTATCAGTTTAGTTTGAGTTTTTTACGACCGCACCTATATTGATTAGTCATTCATTCATCATTTTGTCAGTTCAGTTTGAGTTAGGGCCGCATCTATATTGATTGGTCATCTTCCTATCAATTTAGTTCAGTTTGAGTTTTTCAAGACCGCACCTATATTGATCGGTCATTCATCTTATCAGTTCAATTTTTGGGGTCGCACCTATATCGAGCGATCGTCTTCTTGTCATTTTGTGTTCATTTTATTTTTTTCGAGACCGCACCTATATTGATCGGTCCTTCATCTTGTTAGTTCAGTTTTTGGGACTGCACCTATATTGATTGATCATTCGTCATGTCAGTTTGAGTTGGGACTGCACCTATATTGATCAGTCATTGTCTTATCAGTTTGAGTTTGGGTTTTTGGGGCCGCACCTATATCGATCGACCATCTTCCTGTCAGTTTGTGTTTAGTTCAAGTTGAGACCACACTGATATTAATCGGTCATCCTCTTGTCAGTTTGAGTTTAAGTTTTTGGGGCCGCACCTATATCGATCGACCATCTTCTTATCAGTTTGAGTTTTCGGGACTGCACCTATATCGATCAGTCATGTTCATGTTAGTTACATGTCAGTTAGAGTTTGAGGCCGCATGTATATCGATCGATCATTTGTCTTGTCAGTTTGAGTTTTTGGGGCCGTACCTATATTAATCGGTTATTGTCCATGTCAATTTGAGTTTGAGTTTTTAGGACCGCACTTATATCAATCGATCATCTTCATGTCAGTTTGTGTTCAATTTGAGTTGGGACCGCACCTATATCAATCGACCATCTTCATATCAGTTTATGTTTAGTTTGAGTTAGGATCATACCTATATCAATCGGTCATTGTCCATGTCAGTTTGAGTTTGAGTTTTTGGGACCGTACCTATATCGATCGGTCATCTTCATGTCAATTTATGTTCAGTTTGAGTTGGGATTGCACCCATATCGATCGGTTATTCATCGTGTCAGTTTAGTTTTTGGGGCCACACCTATATCGATCGACTATCTTCCTATTAGTTTGTGTTCAGTTTAAGTTTGGACCGCACTCATATCGATTGGTCATTCATCGTGTCAGTTCAATTTTTGGGGTCGCACCTATATCGATTGACCATCTTCCTATCAGTTTGAGTTAGGATCGCACCCATATCGATCGGTCATTCATCGTCTCAATTTAGTTTTTGGGGTCGCACCTATATCGATCGGCCATCTTCCTGTCAGTTTGTGTTAGTTTAAGTTTGGATTGCACCTATATCGATTGGTCATTTATCTTGTCAGTTTAGTTAGTGTTTTGGGGCCACACCTATATCGATCGACCATCTCCCTGTCAGTTTGTGTTCAGTTTGAGTTGGGACTGCACTCATATCGATTGGTCATTCATCGTGTCAGTTTAGTTTTTGGGGCCGCACCTATATCAATCAGTTATCTTCCTATCAGTTTGTGTTTAGTTTGAGTTGGGACCGCACCTATATCGATCGGTCATTTATCGTCTTGTCAGTTTGAGTTTGGATTTTCGGGGTTGCATTTATATCGATAAGTCATTTTCTTGTCAATTTGTATTTAGTTCGAGTTGAGACCACACCTATATCGATCGGTCATGTCTTTGTCTTTTCCTTAGTTTGGTGATTTTGGTCATGACGACTGCGTCCCGTCTGTTTTAGGTGATTTCGGTCATTGCGACTGTATCCTGTTTGTTTCAAGTGATTTCGGTTATGACAATCATGTCCCGTTTCTTCCTCTATTTTCGGTGACTCTAGTCTTTGCACACCTTGTCATCACAACTTCATATTCCATCCTGCTTTCGTATAGTAGATGTGTGGTTTCTTCCTTTGTACGCATTTATTCCTGTGCTCTTTGGTGGTTTAACTACTATTGGACTTCGACATCAATTTTCGAGTCGCTTTTGGAGACATCTTAGAGAGAGTCTAGATCTATAGCGCAACTTTAGAGGCATTCTGAGAGCTACCATTTCTCTTAGGATTTTAGAGCCTTTTTTGTTCTTTATGGGTTTGAGCAAGTTTGTGTTCTACTTACATATCTTTAGGGGTCTTTCTTTTTCTTTGGTAGAGTTCACTTCATTCCATTCATTATTCACATTCTCATTTCATTTTGATGTTCACATGCTATGCACTTGTGAGCTCTACTGAAAAGGGGCATATTTGTAGACCCCTCTTGGACCAAGGGGTATTTTTTTATCACCCGAAGGAGTTGTCACCATTTAGAGGAATAGGAGGACCGACTTCTTCAAGTGAGTTGCTACATGGGATGCGTAGCAGTGGACATGACTACTTTGCCATGGTGGTGGTTAAAGCAGTAGAGCTGGTGGAGGCTTGGTGAAGAAGAAATGAGCTGAGGGAAGGACGGAGCAGGGATGTCATTGGTTGATAGGATAAGAAAAATAGGTTGCAAGGGGGGGATTTTTTTTTTTTTTTTTTTTGGAGGGGGTTAGTTTTCGGAGATGCAGGGTTTGATGGAATATTTGAGGGCCGAGAGGAAAAGGAAGACTGGTAAAGAGAGTGAGAAAAAGAACAGAAAAGAGAGAAAACAGTTTTGGAGGGAGAAGTGAACAGTTTTTCTGTACCTATTTGAAGTTTGATCGTCACTCTCACGCGTACTAGATTTTTAGAGCTTGGAATAAATTTTCTTTTTCTTTTTTTGTTTATCTCTCTTGTTTTGGATAAAACCCAATTGAGAATTTGAGTTGGTTTCATGAGAATTGAAGTGAAAAGTTTGGGAGAAAATTTGGGTGATTATGGAAATGGAAATCCACTTTGTGGGATGGAAATGACCTTTTTGGTTAATTTTGTTCTTGGGTAGTGGGGACTGTTTTTGGTGATTTTCTTGTTTTTTTTTTTTTTTTTTTTTTTTTTTTTTCTATTCTATGAAGAATCCATTTTTTGGTCTTGAAATATCTTTCAGTTTTTGTCATTTTTCTTGCATTTTGGTCACTTCAAATCTTGTGAAGTCAAGAAGTTTTTGAAAGACCCAATTTAGATCTCTAAAAACCCATATGATTTTCTTTCCAAATCTTTGTTCAAAGACAAACCCAATTGAGAAAATTGCAGAAGGTGAGAAAATTTTCTTGTGGGTTGTTTGGATTCGGTGACAATGCAAGACCCATCAACGTTTCAACCTATGAAAACCCATTTTCCAAAGCAAGAACACCTCAAATGCCCTTGCCATGAATCCACCAACACTAAATTTTGCTACTACAACAACTACAATCTATCCTTTCCCCCCATTTTTGCAAGAACTACCGCCACTATTGGACCAAGGGTGGCACTCTCTGCAACATTCCGGTGGGTGACGGTAACCGCAAGAACACCAAGCTCTCCTCCAATCCCAAACATGCCCATATTCCTTTTTGATCCTTTATGTTCACACGTTTTCACAAATTATTTTTTTAAATAATTTTCAAAATTTCGGACTTTCAAATAATCTTATTTTCACTTCAATTTTCAAATAATTTTACAAAACTCCAATTTTTAAATATTCCAAAATTTCATTCTTGAAATAATTTTTCAAAGTTCCAAGTTTTAAATTTTTCGAAATTTCATTCTTGAAATAATTTTCCAAAGTTCCAATTTTTAAATTTAATTTTCTGAAATTCCATTTTTCAAATAATTTTCCAAAACTACCATTCTCAAAATTTTTCAAAATTTCCAAAATTCCAAAAATTCAAATTTAATATTTATAATACCATTTTTCAAAATTTTCAAAATTCGTATTTCCAAATTTAATTTTTAAAATGTTATTTTCAAATAAATTTTTCGAAATTCCAAATTCCAAATTTAATTTTCAAGATTCCATTCTCAAAATAAAATTTCCAAAATTCCAATTTCCAAATTTATTTATTTATTTTTTAAAATGCCATCTTTAAATTTAATTTCTAAAACTCCAATTCCTAAATTTAATTTTTAAAACTCCAATTTTCAAATAATTTTCAAAATTCCGATTTCTTTTAAATTTAATTTCCAAAACTCCTATTTTTAAATTTAATTTTCAAAACTCTAATTATCAAATAATTTTCAAAATTCCAATTCTTAAATTTAACTTCAAAACTGCAATTCCTTAATTGAATTTTCAAAACTCCAATTCTCAAATAATTTTAAAAATTCCAATTTCTTTAAAATTTAATTTCCAAAATTTCAATTATTAAATTTAATTTGCAAGACTCCAATTTTCAAATAATTTTCAAGATTCCATTTTTTTTTAATTCCATTTTTGAAATGTAATTTTTAAAGATTTCAATTTTCAAAACTCCAATTTTCTTTCAAATAGTTTTAATTCCGCTCCATTTTTCAAATATTTTTAATTCACAAATTTTCTTTAATTTTCAAATAATATTTTGTTTTCCTTAATTTTTTTTTAATAAGCATGAATGAATTTTTCATAATTCCAAAATAATGAAATTTGTGGGATTAATTCATGCAAAATCAATTGGACTTTGGTGAGGGTCCCACATATGAGTTTTCTCATTTGATTGTCATCTGTTATGCTTAATGAATATTACTTGATTTTTGTCTTACTCTTTGATATGCATGTGATAATTTTATACTTGAGCTAACCTTGTTTCCATAATAGCGCACTATTACTTGCTGCTAAGGTATGATCTCACTCTCATTTTGCTTATTCTCATACATGATTTATTTTATTATTTAATCATTTCATTGGTATTTATTGATTTCCTAATTAATTGTCATGCTTGCTTCATCTCATTTAGTAGAGACCCGTTCTTAGATGTTTAGAGGGGTGTTATGACTCACCACCGTACCTTTTCAATAAGTAATTTGACTCCCAGACCCAAACTTGATTTTTCACAGACCCATTTCTTTCATTCAATAGTCACACTTAGAGTTTTTATTTCTTATTTTGTTTTTCCCTTTAAAAATAAAACAAAAATAAGTGGCGATTCCAAGTCTTTTTCTAAAATACATATTTTCACCAAATAAATAAATAAAAGCGAGTTTTGCCATCGAGTGGGAACACATCGAACGAAAATGTGGGATCCACAACATAATATCATATCAAATTAAGACTCTTTAATTCATTTAAGATTAAATATCACCCAAATAACCATTGAATTTTTTTAGTAAAAAGAACTTGATTAGCCACTGATCGGAAACACGATAAGTGAATTTTGAAATTTTATAACTTTTTATTCCATATTTACTGTTTTTGTAAAATAAATATTTTTATTATCCAATAATTTTATACTAAAATGTGCCTCCTTTTGTTTGAGTCAAAATTTTAATTATTAATTAAGATTGTTTTTAGTTTGAAATTTAGTTTTCAATTTTAAAATTTACTTTTTGAAAAATGCCTTCGATTAAGAAAAGTATCTTTGAAAGTGAAGTGATGGGCTGTTTTACTTGTGATAAGACGGCACTGCAGCCTCATAATCTTCTTGAAGTTGTTGGCTTGTCGTTGGTTTGGTCCCCAAGGGGCGCCCATCAAAATGCCCTAAAGCTTGCAGGTGTCACATAAACTCACGACATCATGCTTCGACTCCGTATAAAGCAACACAGAGAGAAAATGAGAATTGGCAATAATCATAGACACTCGTTGCGAGTATACAGAAACAGAGCCATTGCATACCTTTGGAATAGCAGTAGTACCACCAAGGGTCGTTGCATTGCATCTGCTTTAATGGCTTTGTATTCATTCATCTTCCATTGTGAGAAATCAGAAGACTTTCTCCTTTACTGATGTTGACAATAAAATTAATTTAATAAAAATTCTAAAAACATCAAAATTATTCTTATTCTTATTCTTATTCTTATTCTTATGTTTTTTATAAAATCATTTAAAATGCAGCTTCTTTAACAATAATATTATTCTACGCGTAGTTCTCGTAAAAGGCAAAACGTCCTGTTCATATTTTATTTTAAGGGAAAACTTAGCAATATTTTTATTTGAAGTATTTTTTAAAAAATTATTTATTAAAAGTCAGTTTGACACTCATTTTAGAAAATATTTTTAACTTAAAAAGTGTTTTTTTTTTTTTAAATTAAGTGTTTTGTAAATTTTATAAAACATTTTTAAAAATTTTAAAAATCACTTATAGCATTGAAAAATCTCTTTAAGTAGTTTCTAAAGAAACACTTAATATGTGATTATCTTAAAAACACTTATAGAAAAAATATTTTTATTGAAAATAAATTGAATAATAATATTATTAAACGCATTTTAAGAGTGCATTTGACAGTGATTTTAGGAAGTGTTTATAGTATTTTTAATACTTAAAATTTTTTATCTTTCAAGTATTAAAGATGATAGAAACACTTTCTAAAATCACTACCAAATACACTAGACAGTGATTCTAGGAAACGCTTATAATATTTTTAATACTTCAAAATTTTTATCATTTAAGTTTTAAAAATATTAATCATGCTTTTTAAAATAACTCCTAAATAAGTTCTAAGTGTTTCTTCAGAAAATATTATAAATGATTTTTTAATATTATATGTAATTTTTCAAATTTTTAGAAGTGTTTCATAAATTTTGTTAAACATCTATTTTTTTTAAAATGCTTTTTAAAATTAATACTAAACAGATTGTTTAATCTTTATTATTATATATAAAAGTTTTCTTCCATTGCAAAATAACATATGTTAAATGCTTTTATTATTTTTAAGACATAATTTTTGAACCAAAAAAAAAAAAAAATTCAGTTACATTAAATCATGCTGGTAATTAATTCTTTGTAATTTATCATTTTTAAATACAAAATTTTTCTTCTATTCATTAAATGCTCTTCTTTTCTTAAGAGGATATTGAAAACACTATCAAAAAAAATTTTTAAAGCAAAAGAAAAATCATAACCAAAAAAAAAAAAAAAAAAAAAAAATTCAAATTGTTTTAAAAATAAGAGCAAGAAATAACCCTACCTATTTTGCTTTTCTTTTTTTCAAAGAAGGTACTTTTAAGAAAACCTATAATTATTTTTCCTTTTAACATTTTGACAAGCCGGTTCTTTAAAAATATCAACAAGGACAGATTCAAAATTCAAAATTCAAAATTCAAAATTAAAATTATATTTTCTTAAAACAACTCTAATTTAAAAATAATTTCCAACCTATAATATTTGTAAAAATAATTTTTAAAATTATAATATTTCTATCAAAATCCCCAAAAGATTGTCCGTGATAGGCAGGCAGGACAGACCTTCGAATGCACAATAGTTAAATTAAAAATTATTAAACACTTTGATTTTTCAATTATTTAATAAAAAAATTGTAATAATTGAATTTACAAGGATTATTACTTAAATCAAATATGAAGCAATCCTCTTCATTTGAATGCTACTTGTCCGCCTTCCTCGTTCTCTGATTATAAGCACCGACACAGGGAAGGTCACAAACAAAATGGTGTCGGCTATAACCCCTTCAAACCCCTGGAAAACCACTCTCCGCAGCCGTAAACCATGGGCTATGTCTCTAGAACAACATGGATGGTTCTAGAAACAGGGTAGAGAGCATAACATCGATCATCACTGTCCACGTATCATATCATCTACCTCACCGAGCCCTTGATGAATGTGGGTGTGGGCTCCCACTTCTTTTGAAAGGAAGGAAGAATCCAAGATGGAGGGCCCGATGGGAAACCCAATATAGAGATCGACATGTGTCCTGCCACATGTACATAAACCGACATGCAGGGCTCAAGCGGGTTGACACGTGTCTTATGCCGTCTGCTATACCTCCTCTATATAGGATCACCTCCAACCTCATTTCTCTTCCCACCAACTTCTTTCTACCTCCTTCGAAACGGAAACGTTGCTTTGCCTGAGTGATTGATTGAGAATTTGGCAGGGATATACGGAAGCTACAAGAATGGCTACAGTGGGAAGAACCATGGCAGCTCCTCTACTCTTCCTCAACTTGATATTGTATATTCTTGTGCTGGGTTTTGGTAGTTGGTGCTTCAACAGGTTGATCAATGGCCAGACCAACAACCCTGGTTAGTAGCTCACAAACCCTCGCTCTCAACTCTCCAACTTCCATTTTTTTTTTTTTCCCTTTTTGTCTCTGGGCTAAGGAGCGAGGAGTGAGGGGCAATAGGCCTAGCATCAAAAGTCTAAAGAAACAGAAGTATATATATATGCTTTTGTGTGTTTTTTCTTTCTTTGCAGGGTTTGGAGGGAACGGTGCAACTATGTTCTTCCTGATATTCGCCATACTGGCGGGTGTGGTGGGCGTGGTATCAAAGTTTTCCGGCGGTAACCACATCAGAGCATGGAGGAACGACAGTCTAGCAGCAGCAGCATCATCAGCACTGGTTGCATGGGCCATCACCGCACTAGCCTTGGGGTAAAAATCACTAAAAAAAAAAAACCATGATTCTCACTGCATGAATGTAATCATTAACTCCCCAACTTTTTCGACAACTGGACAGATTTGCTAGTAAGGAGATCCACATAGGAGGGCACAGGGGCTGGAGACTGAAGGTGCTAGAGGCACTGATAATAATATTAACATTCACCCAACTGCTCTACCTCTTGCTGCTCCATGCTGGGATGTTCAGCAGCACGTATGGTCCGGGTTACAGGGATACTGACTATGGCACCGGAGCTCCTGCGGTCGATCCGGGACATAAAAGTGGTGTTGCTGGAACTAGGGTTTAAATTAAGGGCGAAGTAGCTAGTATATACCACTGTTGTATTCTTAGACTTGCAGGGTTCTCTGTTTGGACATCTTGCATGTTCCCCTCCCCCCTCTTTCTTTCCTTTTTCTTCTTTTAATTTGTGGTTATGTAAATAATGGTGGTGTTTGTGTTGTGTTGTATTGTGGAATAAGTTGAACAGCTTTTAACTGTTTGATATCAATACTATGGGTAGTTTTCCCTGGTTTTGGTTTGAGCAACTGCAGAGATGCTTTTTGATTTTTGTTTGTTTGTGTGATGAAAGCATTCATGACTTTGGATTTGGGCAAAATTGGCAACTTCTTTTTTTTTTTTTTCTTCTTCTGTTCAAGACACAAAGTTGATCTTATCTTATAAAAAAAAATAAAAAAATAAAAAAATCTTGAAAGGATGCTGAAAGAACTAATAACAGACCTAGAAAATACTAGGAATGGAGAATGTAGTGATGGATTACCGAATTGATGTGGACGGGTCATCAAGTAATTATAATATTTTATTAGGTTGATAGAATAATTAATTTGCCTTTTTTATTTTGGGATATTATTGAGAAGAAGAAAGGGTATTTTTGGGAAATTAGAAATAATTTATTTGGATGTATTAATAAGATTCATATGTATCCGTTTCCTAAAAACAAAAAAAACAACAAAAAAAAAAAAGATTCATACGTAAATATAAATTTTTATTTATTTGGGATTTGGGAAAAAAACTAGACCAGATATAGGAGGAATTTATCAATCAAGGAAGGGAAGATACAAGTTGTTTGGGGTGAAGCAAATCCCTAAGATCGAACTCCTATACACTACACTATATTTTCAATAAAAATAGAAAAAAAAATTAAAATTAAAAATAGATTATTGTAAAAAAAAGATAAATACAACGCAAATAAAGTAATAGAGATAAAATATATCTTACTTTAACAATATATATAATGGGAAGAAGGAATCACAAAAAAAATTGAGAAGAGTTGAGAGAATGAAAGATAAAGAGAATGAGAGAAAATAAGAAATTTCTTCTTGCTTAGGGGATGCATATTAGAAGCCCTTTTATAGACTTTCCAATTGACTTCCATTAATATTCCCATTAATGAATATTAATGAAAATCATAAATAACATTAATGGTTTCCATGAATGAGTATTAATGGAAGTAAAAAATAATATTTAATTAATATTTATTATAATTAATGTGGTGATATTTATTATTTCAATTATAACACTCCTCCTTGGATGTTCACCACATTGAAAAATATGTCTCATTAAAATCTTGCTAGTAAAAAAAACCCTATAAGAAAAACCTAGCGAAGGAAAAAAAGTACAATATTCTTATAATTCTTTAAGTTGTTTTTGGTATGTTAGGATTGCCTCATTAAAAACCTTGCTAGTAAAACCCAAAAGGACAAAACCCAGACGAAGGGAAAAATAGTACAATATATTAACATCCTTTTACAAGCATACTCCCCTTCATGTCGATATCATTGAGTTGATGCATTCCAATTTTGTGTATTAAATTCTTGAGTGCTGAGGTTGACAATGATTTTGTGAATAAATCTACTAGATTAGCACTTGAGCGTATTTGTTGCACATCAATTTCACCACTCTTCCGGAGTTCATGTGTATAAAAGAATTTTGGTGAAATGTGTTTAGTTCTATCTCTTTTAATATAAACCCTTGTTATTTGTGCAATGCATGCAACATTATCTTCAAATAATATTGTTTGGTCACCTTTGATAGAGTAGAGTCCACATCATTTCTGAATATGCTGGATCATAGATCTTAGCCATATACATTCACGACTTGCTTTATGAATTGTTAGTATTTTTGAATGATTTGATGACGTGACCACCATTGTTTGTTTGATAGATCTACATGAAATAGAAGTACCATTGCAATTAAACACATACCTTATTTGTGACCTACATCTATGTGGATCTGAAAGATATCTTGCATCTGCATATCCAAACAATTGTTGTTTTGATTTCCTTGAGTAAAATAGACCCATATCAATAGTTCCGCAAAGATAACGTATTATATGTTTGATACCATTCCAATGTCTTTGAGTTGGAGTGAAACTGTATCTTGCTAATAAATTGACAGAAAAAGCAATGTCTGGATGTATGCAATTGGCAAAATACATAAGTGCACCAATAGCACTAAGATGTGGTACTTCAGGACCAAGTAATTCTTCATTTTTTTCGCAAGGATGAAATGGGTCTTTTTTCACATCAAGTGATCAAACAACCATTGGAAAACTTAAATGATGCGTTTTATTCATATAAAAACACTTCAAAACTTTTTTAATGTATGTTGATTGATGTACTAAAACTTCATTTAGAAAATGCTCGATTTGCAGGCCGGGACAAAATTTTATTTTTCCAAGATCTTTAATCTCAAATTTCTTTTTCAAGTAATTTGTTGTTCTTGTGAGCTCTTTAGGAGTTCCAACAAGATTTAAGTTATCAACATACACTATAATAATTGCAAATCCAATTTTTGATTTCTTAATGAAGATGCATAGGCATATAGGGTTATTCACATACCCTTCTTTTAGCAAATATTTGCTAAGGCGATTGTACCACATGCGTCTAGATTGCTTTAATTCATACAAGGATCGTTGTAACTTGATTGAGTACATGCTACGAGGCTTTGTACTATTTGCTTCAGGCAATTTAAATTCTTCAGGGATTTTCATGTATATATCATTATTCATGGATCCGTATAAATATGTTGTGATAACATCCATGAGAAGCATATCTAGTCCTTCTGAGATTGCCAAACTAATTAAGAAACGAAATGTGATTGCGTCCATGACGGGAGAGTATGTTTCCTTGTAGTCAATACCAGGTCTCTACGAGAAACCTTATGCTATTAATCGCGCTTTATATCTTATGATCTCATTATTTTCATTGCGCTTTCGTACAAATACCCATTTGTACCCAACATGCTTTACATCTTCAAGTGTTTGGATTATAAGTCCAAAAACTTCTCATTTTGTTAATGAGTTTAACTCTGCCTGTATAACTTCTTTCCATTTTGGCCAATCATTTTTATGTCGGCATTCTTCCACATTTCGTGGTTCGGGATCTTTATCATTTCTTATGATATTGGAGGCCACTTGGAAAGTGAAAATATTGTTAATAACAATATTATTTCAATCTCATTTTTTTTTCCGTGTGTACATAACTTACTGAGATCTCACAATTTTTAAGTACCTCTCGTTCAATATGTGCCTCTTCAGGAGTTTCTTGTTCAATATGTGCCTCTTTAGGGGCTTTCTGTATTATTTGTACCTCTTTTGGGGTTATAGATTTATCAATTTTAAACTGATCAATCATTTTGATGGTCTCTTATAAAGTGCCAAGTTTTTCTTGTGTTCTTTTTCGGGTAGTTACATCATTTGAGCCGATAGGTCTACCACGCTTTAGGCGTATCTTAGATTCATTTGTTAATTGTCTTATAAGGACATCAATCCGTGCTGGAGTATTTGCAGCCGGGATATGCGACTGTCACTTTCTTTGTATCAATGAATGCATCTGGTAATTAATTTACAAGATTTTGCAAATGAATAATTCTTGGAACTTCTAGTTCACATTGATTTGTACGATGATCAAGATGGGTCATAGTAGATGTCTTCCAACCAATTTCTCGTTGTTCTTTAGGAGTCGACTTTTCTCCTCCTAATTATGGGAAAACACTCTCATTAAAATGACAATCTACAAAATGAGTTGTAAAAACATCGCCTATCAAAGGTTTAATGTATCTTATGATATATGGAGAATCAAGACCTACATAAATCTCAAGTCTTCGTTGGGGACCCATTTCAGTGCGTTGTGTAGGTGTAATTGATACATATACTGCACAACCAAAGATTTGTAAGTGAGAGATATTTGGTTGTTTTCCAAGCACAAGTTATGAAAGGGAGTATTCATGGTAAGTTGTAGGTCGAATACAGACTAAAGTTGCAACATGCATAATAGCATGTCCCTAGGCGGAAGTAGGTAATTTGGTTTTCATTAGTAATGATCGAGCTATTAATTGGAGACGTTTGATGAAGGATTCTGTTAAACCATTTTGGGTATGAGTATGAGCAACATGATGCTCAATATTTATCCCTATTGACATGCAATAGTCAATGAATGTTTGAGAAGTAAATTCACCAGCATTATCAAGACGTATTGTCTTAATTGGATAATATGGAAATTGTGCTCATAATCTGATTCTTTGTACAAGGAGTCTAGCAAATGCAACATTACGTGTAGAAAGGAGACAAACATGTGACCACCTAGTAGAAACATCTATTAAGATCATAAAATAATGGAATGGTCCACACGGTGGATGGATAGGCCCACATATGTCCCCATGTATTCTTTCTAAAAAGACTGATGACTCAGATATGACTTTAGTAAAAGATGGTCTGACTATCAATTTACCTTGTGAGCATGCAGCACATGAGGATTCATTGGGCGAAAGAATCTTCTGGTTCTTTAGTGGATGCTCATGTGAGTGTTCGATTATTCAACGCATCATTGAAGACCTTGGGTGACCTAACATGTCATGCTAAAAGACAAAAGCTTTTGGGTCATTGAACTTCTAGTTCATGACAACATATGATTCAATAGGCTTCATAGTTGTATGATACAACCTAGAGGAGAAAGCAGAGAGTTTTTCCATTATAAGCTTTTGACCAGATATAATGGAAGTAATGTAAAGATATTCTACATTATCTTCATTCATAGTTTCATTATGATATTCATTTCTGTGGATATCTTTAAAATTGAGCAAATTTCTTCTGGATATGCTAGAGTATAAAACGTCATTTATATGAAATCTAGTTCCATTTGGTAGCGTTATATTTGCTTTTCCAAAGCCTTAAGTTTGTAATACCAAATATGGTACTTACATTAACTTTTATTAATGTCAATTCAAGGAAATATCTTTTATCTAGAAAAATTGTGTGCATGGTTGCACAGTCTGCGAGACATACATCATCCTCAATAATTTTGAGACCAAATAACACATGGATTTTAGATATAATTAAGGCATAATGTAAATAACAAAAGAAAATTAGATGTAAATATAAGAAATAATAATATATTATTTGATATATAAAGTAACATCAATCAATGTTAATTTTTTCATCATTTATTAAATGGTCTATTTTTTCATTAGGACATCCAAAGAAATCAATGTCATAGTAGGTTAGGTCTAATCCATCACCATCGGTAAAGTTCATCTCTATCTTTTTTCCTTTTGCTTTTATTGATGCTTGGTAAAGGTTGACCAAATATTTGGGCGTACGACAGGTACGCGACCAATGCCCCTTCATACCACATCTATAATAATTATTCTCATGGTTCTTAGGAGGTTTATCTTTTAAACACTTTCCATTTTCTTATTTTGCCTTAGTATTATTCCACTTCTGATGGTCCAATAAGGCTTTCCTTTTATGAGAATTTGATGAAGTATTATTATAAGAATCATGGTATCGAAGATTTCTTCCACGACCATGACCATGTCCTCATTCTCGTCCACATCCATAAGTTTGGGATGATATTGCATTCACTTCAAGGAATGGTTCAAATCCAGTTGGACGAGATTGGAGATTTCTCATCAAAAGCTCTTTTATTTTTTATTTATTTTTTATTTTTTTAAACCTTCATGGAGATGATGATGAAGGAAAATCAGTGTTTTTGCACGATCCTGCAGGGATGCTTGATTTCCTTCTTTGATCATAACTTTAAGATTCATTGCATCAAGATGTATTTCAGCATCAAGGATTCAAGATAGATAGTTCTTTTTCGAAATGTCAAGTGTCACAAATTTGAGTTTTGTGAGATTCGACATTGTCAAATAATTTCATATATATGACAAAACAATATTATTAGAATAAGTTATAATAAATTGATAGCATTGATATAACTTTGGTTATAAACAAAATCAAATAATTTGTTTATAACTTTTAACAATATGTAATAAAACAAATCAACAATAATATAAATATGTAAAATTTTATTATATATAAATAACTTCAAGTTTAAGATACGAGAATTACCTTCAAAGCAATTCGTGCTGATAACGTGTTGTAAAACAAGGATAAATGTAACGCAAATAAAGTAGTAGAGATAAAATATATCTTACTTTAACAATATATATAATGGGAAGAAGGAATTACAAAAGATAATTGAGAAGAGTTGAGAGAATAAAAGACAGAGAGAATGAGAGAAAGTAAGAAATTTTTTTCTTACTTAGGGGATGCATATTTCAAGGGATGAGAAATCCTTTTACAGACTTTCCAATTGGCTTCCATTAATATTCCCATTAATGAATATTAATGAAACTCATAAATAATATTAATGGTTTCCATTAATAAGTATTAATGGAAGTTATAAATAATATTTAATTAATATTTATTATAATTAATGTGGTGGCATTTATTACTTCAGTTATAACATAGACAAAAATAATAATAGAAATAAATAAATAAAGAAAGAGCATTTATGATGTACATTAGAGGGCAATACAATGTGTAATTTGTTGTAGGTTTTATTTCACTCATACCTAACGTTTTATAACATATACACTAAAACAACATTAATTTTAAATTTTATCATAATAGATTTTATAACGAAAAAAATAATTGATGTTAATAGATGAAATTTAAAATAAATCATGGTTAAATATAGAGCTCGCTTTACAGTGATTCTAAGAAGCGTTTTTAATTTAAAAAGTATTTTTAGGTAAAAATTTGGAAACACTTTTTAATTCGTAATGTTTTAAGAAACAGAAAACACTTCTATATAAATGAAATCAACCATTGTTATATAGAGGTGGAATAGCATATTTCATTTCATTGGTGGTCAAACATTTCATAAACCTCTAAATCATGAATGTGATCAGAACCTTTAAAGCCATTATCATCAACCTTGTTCTAGAAGAATAAGCCTTAAACGAGTTCTAGAGGTTCTCCAAACCCAAGTTCAAAGATATCCCCCAAGTCCAACAACCCTGCCAAGGGAACGTCGGAATGGGACTGCCCCCAAAGCAAATCAATAAAGGGGTTTGGAAAACGCTGGGTTTCTGATAACTCTCAATCTCCACGGTTAAAAGTGCATAAAATATATATATATATATATATATATATATATATATATATATATATATATATATATAAAATGCTACTCAAAGATACAAAGAATAAACTAATATACAAATAAATGGTATTAAAATATAAAACAAATTGATGAAAAATAATGAGATCTAAATACAAATATATCAGACATGTTTAGTTGCACTTTTTGATAGTAGCAAGTAAAGGTTAAAGAAAAGTTAGAATCCATCCAATCTTAGTAGTTTTTTTTGTACACTACGAATAGAACCCTCATCTTACATGATTAATCCAACAGTCTTAAACTTAACCATAAAAAGAACCAACCAACTATATACATTTGATATACAAGCATTTGTGAAATGATTGTTGTTTTAAAATTTTGGAAAGTACAGGCATAGACAAAACAGTTTGACAAATTACATGTCTTACATTGATTTAGATAGTATGGTAGGAAAGAAAGGAATGAATTTTTTAGGATAAGAAGTTTAGCGATGATTTAAACTTAATCTACTTTGATTCCTCTTTTAAGGTTCAACAACTTCAATTTTCAAGGGTCCTCTCACTGTTATTCAGCTCAAATGAAATTTGGCCTGTAATTCAATGGTTAAAAATGCAAATCTCAGAGCAAAGTTTCTGCCTTTCTTTATCAATGTACTGTTTCCTAAAGAAAGTAAAATCACATTTCCTTTGTATAGTGTTGGGTGGTAAATGGGGATATTATAAGGATTTCTCATCCTTCTCATATATATACTCTTGATAAAAAAAAACTCTTTAGAATATATGCACCCAAGCTTCCTAAAAAAAGGCCAAGAAAGAAATTCTATTCAATAAAAACATTAATGGGTTATTGGCAAATTAAGATACAAGATCAGGGTTCCCTCCTACAAGTCCGATTGCAATTTTAACAATAATGACTCCCTGCATTTCATGTCTTCGTAATACCAAATCCTAGTTTAAAAAGCAAAGCATCCCAGCCCTCCAAGTATGATCTATTGCAACAGTCCCTTCAATAGGTGAAGTTAGATCTGCTAAAAGAAGAGACTCCAAAGAAAACTATGTTAAGTTTGTCATCGCTAATGTTGAATACAAGCTGCAATGTACACGCTTTGTAGTCCAAAGAAAATATCTAAATTTTCATTCTTATAGAAAATGAAAGTCCAAAGCATTCTAGCTTGCTGAAACCAAAACAGGGCAAGCCCATATGTGGAGAGAGTCTTTGTAACACAGGCATGTGGTGTAATACAGGCACTTATATAGTTCTCCAAACTGTATTTTGGGTCTATAAGCCACATTTCTCCAGACTGCATCTGCAGGCTTTTTCCTAATGCAAGTCCATTAGGATAAGTGTCCAGGTCCAGGATATTAAGGGAATTTGTTCACCAGAAGGGCACTGGTAGCTTTTAACTAGAATGATAAGCAGCTTTGTAGGGTTTCTATCTGAATCTTAAAACACAATAAAACAATTCTAGACATCCAATGGTTGGTTGGGCTTCCTTTCATTGTTTACCCCTAAGTTTTGGAAGTGATGTATTGAGATAACAAGATATATTAGCTTCATCAGCAACATTAAAAATCATACAACAAAGAAGATTATGTTAAGATTCAGACTTTGCAATATATCATCCAAGCCATAATCAAAACCATATGGTACTTAAAGAAGAAAAGGTAGGGGTTCTCTTTGAAAGCATAATTCCTAAAACTAGAGCAGTTGACCTCTAAGATTTTGCTTTCTGCCAATCCATTGAAAGAAAAGGACAAACACGGTTAAATTTCAAAGAAGGCACCTTAAGCTTTATCTTTAGTAATAAAACCTTCTTTGCGACCTTCAAACCCAGGTCGCATGAGCTTTTTCTCCCTCTTTGCAATCCGCCGCATCTTCTTCTGGTGAATCCTCTCACCTATATTTTCTGATCTTGTCTGCTGCTTCTGTGCTCTCATTTTATCTCTAGTTTCAACTCTGTCTTTCCACTTCTCAACATTCTTTTGGTGCCTCTTCTTCCCCTTCTGTATGCTTTGTTTCAACAATTTCGGATCATCGTGGACCTTGATTCCTGCAGCTCTACTTGTTGCTGCTTGCCATGAATGCTTCTTCGAAATAATCTTGCCTTTCTCTGGGTCTTTCTTCTCCTCCTCCAATTTCTTTGCCTTCTCAAGCTCCTTCAACTTTGAGAGCTTCCTCTTTTTCTTCTTTCCAAGCTCTACTTTGTTCCCAATCTTCACATGACCAAATGTAAGTTCTTTTGAAGCCTCTGATGCATCCTCAGTCAATTTAGCTGCTGAATCACTGATCTTAGGTTGATCATCTTCTTCGGATCCAGGGTCTCTCTTGCGCTTCCTTTCCTGAAAGTTTCCTGTTTCTTTCTTCTTTCTCTCATCTCTCTTCTCGGCCTTCTTTGCTTCATCTAAATCCCCACTATTTTTCTTTCGACCTGACTGTAACTCCTCAATTCGGCGATGAAGTCTTAGCCGTAGTTCTTCATATGTCACTGATCGTTCATCATTTTCTACACCAGAAATCATTGGTTTAATATCTGCTTCACCATCACTCTCACTGTCCAATTCCTCATTTCGTAAGCTTTGGTTCAACAAATCTAATGTCGTAGATGATTTCCCTGGATCTAACCGATCTCTTCGAGCTTTCTTAATATTTTCTTTTGATTGTTTCTTTGCTGAAGCTTTTGCAGCCTTGCTTAGGCCCTGAAACCATGGCTTTTCTGTACTGTCACTGGGGAGATAAAATCTTGCGGGGATTAGCTCAATTAACTTGTCAAAAAACAAGGAATGCTGATGAATGACAGATTTCAGATCTGAATCAGGCACTGATTGACTGATGGGTTTTTGTTTCTTCTTCATCTGCAAGGCGATAGAGGTTCAGTTAGCAATGAAATCAAAAGATGCTAAGATTTCTGAGATTCCTCGTATTTAGATTTTACAAAGAAACTCGGACATAAAATGGAAACAAAATTAAATAAGAAACTGTACAAAGTATGGCCCCTTCAATAGTGTGAATTTCATTCTAAAACCCATTCAACTCAGAAGGATGTTGAAACCGTATCAAGTTCGCCCCGGTTTGAAATAAATTAAATTTCAAATAACATATCCAACAGCATAAAGTACTATCATCAAGAACAGAACCACACAATGCAACAACTCTGTCACATGATTATTTTGTTACTTGGGTTGCTTGGGTACTCCTCTGAAGACAAATGCATGAGGATATTTAAAGCCGATCCCGTCAGCTTCAAAATAGGAGATCAATTGAGGGGTTAAAATCATGAGGTTGAAACGCTTTGAAGCTAGCTAATACAGCATAAAAAACGACTGGTACCGAATTTCTATCACAAAAACCCTACCAAATTAGTGAACTCAGTACCCCAAACAATTTCAAAGAAAGAACTCCCCGAAATCTGACCAACTGTAAAAACCCAATGCCTTGAAAAAGGAAACCATAGTACCTAGAACATCTAAAGCATTCAAAAAACCAATCTTTTAATATAAAAACTCCCCACGGAATGAGTTGACCCTGTGGAGTCGGGGAAAAAATCAAGCCCAACAATGAATACAGAGACTCAAAAGAAGCCAATACAGATAAGATTGAAGATAAACTAGACCGAGTCAAATGTTCCGCTCAACCATCTCAATCTTAGATATCACTTAGGATATTTAGCGCAACAAACCTAAAAAAAATTCATAGATCTGACAATTCGAATAGATTACCTCCCGAAGTTTAGACTACGATGAAGAAAGAAGATGAACGGAGGTGGCGGCAAGAGGTGGTGTCGGAGAGATGGCGGCCGGAGATGACTTCGAGAGGCGTCACGACCGACCTCTGCAACTTTTTAAACCTACTCTTCCCCTCTCTCCCTAGAAACCCTATTTCAGAAACCCTAACATCTTCATTCATAAATATTTTAAATATTTATCTTAAATATAAAAATTAAAAATTATGCAACCCTAACGTCTAAATAAATAAGTATTTCTCTTAAAATATAACATTATACTCTTAATATATAAAATTTAAAAATTATGTCACGCTTCAAAATTGAGTATCTTTATTGACTAAAGAATATTTGACGAGAAAATTAATAAATTAATGTTAATAAGGTTTTAAATATATTTTTATTTTTTATTTTCTAATTATACATCAAATCAATTTTGTTATTAAATTTATGATTTTAATAAAATATAATTAAATAAGTATTTTCACATAGATATATTTTCCATTTTTGATTTATAAAAAAAAAAAATAGTAGTAACTCTTATAATAATTCTTCTACAAAAGTTTAGTTTTATTTTATACTCTTAAAAATTGTTTTGGATTTTTTTAATATTTGAAGTAGTGATTTTTTAAATAATATTTAAAAATTATTAACTTTTTAATGTAAATCTTTAAATCTTCTTATATTTTATATAAAAATTATTTTTTTATTTTTTAAAAATATGAATTAGAAAATGCATTTAAATGATTCCCAAACTAAATTATGGGGTGAAAAGAGAGAGCAGCCCTTTTTTATCCCTAGATATATGGGCATAACATGTCATGACTTTTATTAAATTTATTTTTAATATAAAATATAAAATTAATATGTAATAATTGAAATATTCATTTACATGGTTAATGAATCAACAATCTTGATGTCTCAAAAGACATGGTTCTGTTTGGTAATTATTTTTTAGAATAATTTTTTGTTCTTTAGAACAAAAAAAAAAAAAAAAAAACCAAAAAATATGTTCGATACTCAAAAAATTGTTTTCTATTTTTTATTTTTAAAAATAGAAAATATGGTGTTTTCAAAGATATCATTTAGTTCTTTTAAGTTGTTTTTACTTATTTTCTAAAAATTGTTTAAAAAAAATAATTATACAAACATATAAAATAATTAAAAATAAAATATAAGACATAAAAATTATTTTTAAAATATTTTTCAAAATATTAAAAATATGTTAAAAATATTTCAAGTTTTCAAACAAACTTTTGTTTTATAAAACATTATAAAACAGTTTTTAAAAACTGTTCTAAAAAACTGTTTTTGAGAATTGTTTTCGAAAATAGTTAGGGTCATAACCTTTCTAATAACCACCACCTATAACTATAACTATAAATGGAAACCTTCCATGACATTTCATTAATTTCAATAATTATCTTTCTTTCATTTTTAAATTAATCCCAAGTATAATATTCCATTTTAACCAAATGTAGTATTTCATTTTCAAGTGTAAAATTTTATTTCAAGATAAGTGTGAGTTACAAATGTGCATTCAATTTTTGTAGAAAGTACAAAATATTATTTGATTCGTTATTTATTTTAATGTATAGTACTACTATTATAAGAAAGTGATCATTGTATATTATGAGATAATTGTTATTAAATTATAAGTAAATCAATATTATTTGTGTGTTTTGATTTTTATTTGCTTTATTTATTTATTTACACACTTATTAGTCTATATATTTCAAAAAGTTTTGTTTTTAAATTTCATAAACTTGCTCGTCTTCCTAAATACACCAATCTTTTTCTGTTTTTTCATTTTTTTTTCATTTATTTATTTTTATTTTGTTACCTTCTTCAAAATTTATTTTTGTTATCTTCTTCTTTCTTTTTTTTTTTTTTTCCTTAAAATTCAAATTTACTTTTTGTTTTTGTTTTATATTGTTAAATGCACTATCCTTCTTCTAAAAATAAATAATAAAATTAACAAATTTTAACAAATAATATTTTAAAAATTCACATAAAGTTCCTCATCTTCCTAAATATACCAATTTTTTTTTTATATATATAATTTAATTTTTATTTATTTATTTTGCTATCTTCTTCAAAATTTATTTTTGTTATCTTCTTCTTCTTCTTTGTTTTTTTTCCTTAAAATTTAAATTCACTTTTTTTTTTTTTTTTTTTTGTTTTTGTTTTATATTGCTAAATGCACTATCCTTCTTTTAAAAATAGATAATAAAATTAACAAATTTTAACAATGGATCATAATATTTTAAAAATTCACATTAAGTTCCTCATCTTTCTAAATACACCAATTTTTTTTTCTTTTTTCTTTTTTAAATTTAATTTAATTTTTTATTTTGCTATCTTCTTCAAAATTTATTTTTATTATCTTCTTTTTCTTCCTTCTTTTTTTTTTTTCCTTAAAATTTAAATTTACTTTTTTTTTTTGTTTTATATTACTAAATGCATTATCCTTCTTCTAAAAATAAATAATAAAATTAACAAATTTTAACAATGAATCATAATATTTTAAAAAACACATAAATTTTAATCTACTTTAAAATTAATATTAAACTATAAGGAATAAATAAAAAATAAATGGATGATAATTGTTTGTAGTGATAAATTTGGTACATAAATAAAAATGAAAATTGGTATAATTTTCAATTTTTAAATTATTTTTAAAAACTATTAAAATCATTAACAATAATTAAATCTCACATGGTTTAAGTTTGTTTGTCTAAGTAAAAAATTAGAAGAAACATTATTGTATGTAGAGGAGAAATTGATGTAATTATATTAGACTAGTTTTGGTCCAAGAAATTTTGGTATTTATTTCTCCAATTTTTAGTTCTAAATAACTTTTAAAAATTATTAAATTGATTAATGAATCTAACACATTAAGTCTTATTTGATTTGGAACCTATTTGCCTAATAAGAAAATTCATGAAAGTTAGCAAACTCATTGGTTGAGTTATAATGTTTTACTCCATAACCAAAGTATTACATGTCTAGAAATGGGTTAGTACATGCTTAAATAAAGGCTAATGCATGTATAAACAAATAAACAAATTTTGTTTTGAGATATTTTGATATTAATTTACTTAATTTTTGTCTTTCAAATTATTTTTGAATATTAGTAGACTTGTTAAAGAATCCAATGTATTAAGTCTCATTTGATTCAAAGTTTGTTTTCCTAGTAAGAAAATTAGAGAAAATTTAAGAAAATCAATTGGAAATTGAGTATGAATAAACACATGTAACTATTTACTATTCCTTGTTTATGCATGTACTAGTGTCACAAATGTAGTTTCTCCTTTTTAATTTTTTTGTTACTATGTGGTGCTTAAAAGCCCTCTAAGCTAACCTTCCCAAAAGCCATATGAGATGGAAAGAAGGAACCCATAAAACACCCACGAAATTACGAGGTTAAGCTCCCTAACTTGTATATTATTCCCTCTATAAGATACAAGACACTATTTGCACAGACTTCCACAATAGCTTGGTGGAGTTCAATTGCTTGAGGACCATCTCAAGTCCTCTTTATATAGGTGGGTGTTACCAACCATCCCCAACTATATAGGCATTATCCTACCTAAACGAGTTTACAAATTTAAGAGTCTTTTAGCCAATTGCTTCTAACGCTTTGAATTTACTTCCCTTGCTTTAGGTCTAAGCTCAATAGGCCTCGCAAGGCATATATGAGGTTTGGCTACTCCACTTGCTCTTGTGGTTAAGAGAACTCCTCATCCTATGCCAAGTGTCCATCATGACTTTGTCCATGCTTCTACCAAGTCCTTCAACCCACATGTTGTTATGCATGTGGCTTACTCATGCTTCTGCCATATTTTTCATGACAATTCATTTTTCCACGTTCTTGCCCCATGATCAACCCATGTTTTGCTACGTGTGTGTGATAAACCCATATGCTGCTAAGTGTGCCTAACTTGGTCCACCTAGTACTAAGTGCTTACCCTATGATTAGCCCATGGTATGCATGACTTAGTCTTTTAGCCAAGTGTCACTCCTCACACCTTAACCATCCAAGCATTAGCCTTGTATTATATAAGAATGTTCCTTGAATCTTATAGGGTTGTTGCATGTATCTAGGCAGCTTGTGTACATGTCAAGCCCTTTCTTGGCCTACACACTGAGCAATATCCCATAATATCAAGCCTAACGATGGCTTACTTGCTATTTGTTGGCCTATAGGTGTGCCAACCTATGTTACATCATGTGCGTCCCGTCTCTGGATCATGTTTAAGGCAGCCAACCATCTCTATTCTATGTCCACACCCCATGATATTACGCACCTGAGTTGCATTGCACCATGACTTATATGCTTGGCAAGGGTCACTACTACCTCTTACTCATGTCTGAAGCCTATGCATTGCACATTAGTGTGGTTGCCCATGACACTATGTCACATCTCATTCTCTCTTAGTATAGCAATGAGTCATAGCATTACACCAATTACTCATCATATTTGTGCATAAGGCATTACACCTTTGTGTCAAACATCTATCATCATGTCAAGGGTTGACTTTGTTATTGGTGCATCTCTATGCCTTATCCAAGCTTACCTTGGTGCAACAATGAACTATGGTATGGCACTTATGGCTAATCAAGCCACCTCACACAAGGCATTGTGTAATTATGTCATCATCTGGAGAGAAGACCATCACTCCTTGTGTCAAAGGCCTTGCACCAAGGCCTTATTGTGACCATGGGTTGTACACCATCATATGTGGTGGAGCCCATGTGTGGGTGCCAACAAGGCTCAACCCATGTGCTTTGCTCGTGTCAAATGCCTTGCATTGAGGCTTTTTGGTATGGCCAAGCCCATGCCATCTTGTCTCATCTTGAGTCACCTATCCCCCCTCTCCCCTTATCCCCTCTCTTAGTCTAACATTGAGTCATGGAATTACGCCCATGACTCGTCATTATTTATGTACAAGGCATTGTGCCCTTGTGCCCTTGTGCCCTTGTGTCAAGCATCTATCATCACATTAAAGGTCAATTTGGTTGTTGATGCATTTCCATGTCTTATCTAAGCCTGCCATGGTGCAACAAAGGATTGTGGCATTATGCTCATGACTTATTAAGCCACCTCACATAAGGCATTACATCTTTATGCCACTATCGAGTAATGAGACTATCATGTCTCATATCGTTGTGGCCATGGGTTGCACATCACCATATGTCGTGGAACACATGTGTGGGTGCTAACAAGGCTCACCCCATGTGGCCTTCTCATGTTAAAGGCCTTGCACCGAGGCCCCTTAATGTGTAGCCTCTCCCATGCCACTTTCATAGCTCTTCACTAAGAATGAGCACAAAAACCGCTCACTGCTTCATCATAATCTGTGGGATATGAACCTCTCACTATGATGAGGTACTGGTGTACTAGTAGTAATGAGAATGATATGTCTCTAAAACTCTGGATCCATAGGATCTTGTGTAATGTGGAATTATCTTCTAGTGTATTCTAATCGATATCACTTTTTTTTTATTGCTTATCTTATAACTTTTATAAAAAATTTGATATTTGTACCAACAAACACCTTCTGATTATCTTGACTATGAAGTAATAACCTCTAAAATCCTATTGGATGTTATATAAATTGATATACCTCCAAAATCTTATTTAATTTTATGCCTTTGAAGTCAATCATAAAAAATAAAAAGTTTTAAGTTTTAAAATTAAAGCACCTTTTTAATTTAAGGCTTTGTGAAAAGGTTTTCCATAGTCAAAATAATGTTTTGAACTATAATCTTTAGCTACAGTCTAGCCACATAAAACTCATGTTTTCCATCTACTCCTTTGTTCCCCTAGTAAACCAACTTACACCTATGGTTATTCCCTTTAGATGCTTCTGTAGAAACTCAGACTATGTTAACTTCCTATTATGATAAGGTATCGGTGTACTAGTAGTAATAGGAATGGTATGTTTCTAAAACTTTGGATCCATGGTATCCTATGCAATGTGGGATTATCTTTTAGTTTTTTCAATCTATGCCACTTTTTTCTTTATTACTTATATTATAGTCTTCATAAAAAATGAGGTATTTGTACCAACAAACAACTTTTGATTATCTTGACTATCAAGTAATAACCCCCAAAATCCTATTGGATATTTTATAAACTGATATACCTTCGAAATCCTATTTAATTTTATGCCTTTGAAGTCAAATCATAAATTTAAAAAGTTTAATTTAAGCGCCGTCTGTGGGAATCGAACCCACGACCACGTGGTTAAAAGCCACGCGCTCTACTGGCTGAGCTAAGACGGCTATTGAAGTTAAAATATATAGTTTATATAATTTAATAAAAGATATTTACTTATAGTTGCCCATTCTTTTTTCCAAATTGATGTATAATAAGGTAATGATATGAAAAAAGGGCAAAAAAAAATGGTTTTAGGAAGGGATTTCACCATTTAAAACATTATAGTAATTTTAACCATTTTATTTATTTATTAGTTTACATTGTAATAAAAGAAAATAATCAATTTAAAAAAAAAATTATGAGCTAAAAAATAAATAAAATATCTTTTTTCTTTTAATACTAAAAACATTCACCTTATAAACCACATGTAATGTTGATTTACATAATTGAATAATTTAATAATCATAAAATGACTTAGTATTACATCCGAAGTACACTAAATATTTCTTTTTAGTTTTGAGAAATAATATTATTAATAAAATATTTAATCTCATAAAATTATGTGATGATAAAGCTCTTAAAAGCATGACGTGATGTAATAAACTTTTGAATTTTATTATGTATTAATAAAGTTCTAATTCACTTTTATTTATCATATTTCCATGTATACCTTATAAGTATTCTAGCTTGCACATTTTGAATTGTATGTGACTTAGCATATTAGAAATTGCATGAAAGATTGAAGTCATAGGTTTCTTGCAAATAGATGACTCGTTCATAACCGGTTCATGGGCTCAGTGACCTGTTAGGGGTTGTAATGCACTACCTCCTAATTAGAGGAATGGTTGGTCTTGACCATTAGGATGAGTTTCCCATGCTGAGTGCACTAGTGTGTATGGTTGCACATTGGACAAAACCTATAGTGAATAATGAGTTAAAGCTATCAAATAATCATGATTTTACCAAGCTGCTTCATAGTGTTGTCTCTCAATCTTAAGAGAATATTGAGCATGTGCTAAAGTCAGTAATGACTTTGACTTATGAATGATATCGTAGGCTGATTATATATTTCTTGTGGATTTAGTTATTATTGATAAAAACCAATAGCAATAGGTATTCTCAATAAAGACACCATGATATCTCATGGGATTGAGACAAATTGTCTTATTGGGTGATCCTAAAGACGTGTTCATGTAAATTATGGTCATAGTAGTTCCTTAAGTGCAACTTGACATAGGCTTTTTGAGAGCTAAGACATGTCAATTGAATAAACAGTAAGAAAATTTGTAACTCAAGGATAGTAGAGGTAGTCTTGAAAGGTTGATAGCTTTTATTTTGTTAGACTACAGACACTAGTTTATAGGACGATTGAATGCAATGGATAACAAGTTACGGACTCGAGCATAGTGTCTTGTTATTATTTACATGTGGTACTTGAGTGCAGTTGATTTTCTATAGTAAGATGTTGAATCAACTCTAAAATTGGATTTTGAGAGAGCTAATACTGTCCTATAGGTCATAGTGGACCCCGCTCGAGCTCATATACCTTGATAATATAATTTTTTTAAGAGTTGGATTGGCTCTAGATTTACTTTTGTGTATAAGGGTGTTGTGGTAATTAACAAGATTGCACAAGAGTAAGTGGACAAAGTCTCTAAATTGGGTTAATTGATTAATTAGTAAGCTTTATTGGGTTAATTAATCAATTGGAACTCGTTTTAGGTTAGATTAAGTGACTAAGCCCTTAGTGGGCTCAAATCACTTAAGCCCAATAGGAAACCTTATAAATAACCCCTTAGAGGTTAGAGTTTCCATAACTTTTTTATAAAGTTACCTTCCACCTTCAAAGAGAGAGAGAAAGAGAGTTACAGCCTCCACATTCTCTTCCTCCCATCGAAAGTGTGTCGAGATCTAAGGGAGAGTCATCATTAAGATCGTGAGTCTACGAGATTTTTGGAGGATTCATTCTTCACCCAGTGCATTAGATTTGGGAACATTCAAATATGAGGTATTATATTCGTTTACACACTCTATATCCTATTAAAGTTTAAAAATGCATTTTTTTCGTTGTGCATAGGATTTAGAAAAACTTAGGATAGTTTCACATGCTCCTAAGCTAATCTAAACATAGGGTACGAAGAGATTTGGGATTACTATAACTAGTATCAAAACCATAGGTTAGTAAGCATGTTAGAACTTTTTAAGATGTGCTAACGTTGGTTTTGCAAAGAATTTTATGTTGGGATTAAGCCTTTAAAAGTAAGACATGATGTAACAAAGTTAGACTTAACTCTCCATTTACTATCCTTTTTATGCATTGACATTGATTTGAGCATTCAACCTATATCTCTTACATTGTACATGACTTAGGTGCATTAGGAGTTGCACAGAGGGTACAAGTCATGGGTTCCTTGTAATTAGATAAGTTATCTACAGTTAGTTCATGGATTTAAGCAATCCAATAGAGATTGCAATAGACTACCTTATAATTGGAGGGATGACTCGTCTTAACCGTCAGGATGAGTCTCCTATGGTGAATGCACTAATGTATGTGATGCACACTAGACAAGACTTACGATGAATTATAACTTAAGGCTATCAATTGGTATGATTCACCAAGTTAATATACTGTATAGACTCTCAACTTTAAGATGCTATTGAACTTGTATTGAAATCAACAAGAGACTTTAACTTATGAGTGAGACTCTAAAGTGGTCATATATTCATAAGGATTAGGTTGATAGAGGTTAGTAGTAATAGGTGTTTTCAATAGAGGTACCATAATATCTTATGGGTTTGAGATAATGTGTCCCCTTAGGTGATCTGAAGGACATATGATCGTGAAATTTGTGGCCGCTATAATTCCTTTAGTAGAATTTTGACATATGCTCCTTAGAGTTAGAGTATGTTAATTGATCACATAATAAGTGGGGTCTATAACTCAAGGATTTAAGAGATAATTTTAATAAGTGATAACACTACATTGTTAGATTATGGACACGAGTTCTAAGAAGTCTTTATGTAATGGATAGTAGGTCACAAATCATAACTTTATCTTGTTGTTATTTATATAGGGTACTAGAGTACAGTTGATTCTCTATAGTGGAATGTTAAATCAACTTCAAAATTAGATTATGAGGGAGCTAGTACTCTTATAAGCCCTAGTGATCCCTACTCTAAATCATATACCATGATGATATAATTTATTAAGGTTCGATTGGCTCTAAGTTTCCTTTTATGCATATGGACGTTTTAGTAATTACATAAGGTTGCATAGGGAATAATAAACAAGGTCTCTAGATTAGGTCAATTGATTAATTAAATGGTCTAGTATAGTTAATTAATTAATTAGGACCTATTTTGGGCTAGATTTACTGACCCAAGCTTATGTGGGCTCAAGTCACTTAAGCCTAGTAAAGGAACCCTATAAATACCTTTTAAGGGTTAGGGTTAGGATTAGGGTTTCCAAGACCTTAGTTAGTTGTTTTTCACCTCTAAAGAGAGACAACTAAAGCTTCATTTTTTCCAAAGTCCACCATTTGTAGTGTCAAAGTTGTGGTCAAAGTCATCAGGCAGAAAATTTTGGGCGTACGAGACCTTTGCTGATTGTAGGCTTCATTTTCATCAGATGGATTTTGATCTAAGAACATCTAGGTCGTAGGTGTGAGTTTTAATTTCTAGATTTATATTGTACTATGGTTTTTAAAGCCATTTATTTCCATTATGTTAGATTTAGAGATCCCTAGGGATAGATGCATGCACCTGATGAGATCTAAGACATGAGAACTAAGTAATCCAAGGTTCTCAACACCAATCTCTAATTAGGTATAAAAATTTAGTGGTTTCTTGATCTTGATGTCATAATTATTTGGCTAGCTATGGTATTTAGGGCTTAATGAAGGCCCTCACAAGTAAAATGGTTTTACCATTAAGTGCTTGAGATGTCTTATTGAGACATATAATCCTTAATTGTGCAATATTGAAATATGACACTTTATATTGAATAAATGAGATTCTCTTGACGGGTCACTTTTAATTAAAAATATTTCTTAATGTAAGGATACATTCTGATGGAAGAAAGGGAAACCTTAGGGCTTTTTTTCCTCAACCTAGATGACTACTCACTATTCATTGAAAGTAAATCAAACGAAAATGGTAAATTAGAGAATAAGAAATTAAACATTGGAAAATTAAACTCAAATCTTAAATTGCATTAATTGAAAATCAATGAAATTAATTTGAATATTCTTTGAATGAAAATCAAGTCACAACAATTATAAAAAAAAATGAAAAAAAAAAAAATGTAAAACCTAAAAATTAAGAGAGAGTTCAAAGATGCCTTTTCCAGGATTCGAATTTCCCAAGTTTGTTGGTTGATGTAGTAGAAGAATCCCTCTCTAAGGGAGAAGATTTGATCATCTTCAATGGTTGCCCATTCCCTTTTTTATATCCAACCTAAGTTATCCCCATGTGAGAGCATTTTCCCATCATATGAAAAAAGATGCAAGGATAGTTTGGAATTAGTAAGTCATTAGGCCTACAATAAAGGTGCATGGTTGGTAATTGGAAGAGTAGACTAGATGGTTGAATGAGATTATCAATGAACATAAATGCATTGTGACGTCATTGAGATTTGAATTATTTAAGCGTAGCAAACTAATGTTGCAGGTCATAAAAACAAAAATGTCATTATAGGTGGCCTTTTCTTAATGTAAGTTGAATCTTTAATTGCATATCCTTCACAAATGTTACCAATTAGTATTCTGATAGTGTTTTAAGTTGTATTTATTTTTTTTTCTTCCTTCCTACATGTAGACCCTCAATTTTGTCCTTCGACACTTGCATTTATCTTAGGGGTGTCACATGCACCCAATTTTTTTCGTATGGCACCGTCATGGCCCCCCTTTTGGGCTTGATCGGTTTTCGAGCCTTGCAGAGGTTCATTTGTGGTCCAATGTAGTGCGAGTGTGTAGTTCGTTTTGGAGTGCTGTCATGGCCAATTCCCTAGTTGTTCACATCATGCTAAAGGAAGGAAGTGAGGTCTCCCCAAAACTTGGGCTTGTTTCGATCGTATCTTCCTCATCCGAACTCGGAATCGCACACCATTTTTTTTTATGGACTCCTTGTTTTTCAAAGAATATTCTATCAAAATTTCAAATTTTTTCTCAACCGGCTCGACCGGTCCCCAAAGTTTTAGTTCAGCCTGAGTTCATAGGAGCAGGTTCGAATATGGAACACTTGGGCTTATTTCGATCATATCTCCCTCATTTGAACTCGGAATCATGCACCGTTTTTTTTTATGGACTCCTTTTTTTTCAAGGAATATTTTTTCAAAATTTCAAATTTTTTCTCAACCGGCTCGACTGGTTTCCAAAGTTTCAGTTCAGCCCGAGTTCATAGGAGCAGGTTCGAATACGGAGTACTTGGGCTTATTTCAATCATATCTTCCTCATTCGAACTCAGAATCGTACAATATTTTTTTTTATGGACTCCTTCTTTTTCAAAGAATATTATGTCAAAATTTCAAATTTTTTCTCAACCGACTTGACTGGTCCCCAAAGTTTCAGTTCAGCCCAAGTTCATAGGAGCAGGTTCAAATACGGAGTACTTGAGCTTGTTTCGATCATATCTCCCTCATCCGAACTCGGAATCGCACACCGTTTCTTTTATGGACTCTTTGTTTTTCAAGGAATATTATGTCAAAATTTCAATTTTTTTCTCAACCGTCTCGACTAGTTGGCAATCGATTTAACTAGTTCGCTGGGCCAGCTTGTATAGAGCTATGATTTTGGAGCCCAAATCCTACATGGCTTGGGCCCATAAGCTCCAAATCGCTCTTGGGCAATATTTTGGGTCCATTTTGGGCCTTAGTTCGGGTTCCTTGCAGCCCACCATGAATCCATATGGATTCTTGGTGGTGAAGCAAGGGATTAAATGTGGAGAGAGCAGCTTACCTCGTGAGTGTGAGGAGTGTTTATGAAGCTAGTTTTCAAGGTTGATGGGGGCACTTTCTAGAGTTGAAGGAGGGAAAACTGAAGGTGGAAGTGGGAGGAGCAAGGGTTCTAGTATAAAAAACCAGAATGGAAAGAGAGAAGGACCTTTCCTTGGCATTTTCTTTTCTGGGAGAAAAAAAACTCTGTCCAAGTTTGGTGAGGGAAAAGCACACAAGAGCGGGAAAGGGGTGATTGCAGCCAGGGTTCTTCCAGGTACGTTTCTGGTTATTCTCAGTGTTCTTACTCATGTTCAATTTCTCCATTTGGTTTTTTTGAATACTCTTTACATTGTTGATTGGTGTGGACGGAAAGGGCCACAATTGGTTTTATTGAGATCGGTTGGTTGCTTGTTTATTTGCTCTGATTTCTTATTCCTTTTTGTATTTTCGTTCTTATTAATGTCATTGATTTCATCTGAGAATAATATGCATTTGGGTTTGTCGTTGAATTTGATGATAAAAATTCTACTATGTTTATGTTAAAAATCTGTTTTGCATCAGTCCTTTATTCTAAGCCAATTGATTGAAATGTGAAATTGTGGCTTTTGTTGGTTATTTTCCCCTACTTTCTGGATGTTTTTTTTTTTTTTGTTTTCTTTTATTTCTGGCCCACACCTCAACAAGCTCCATTCCCCCTTTTTAAGATTTGATCTCTGTTTTGGAATTAAAATTTTAAAAAAAGACACTCCCTTTCTGTATTAGAAGGATTTATTACGAGCTCCCATAGAGGATGTGTCAGAATCTGAAAGTAATTTGGGTCATTCACCTTTAGCAACAGCTCTAATCAATTCTTCAGAGGGATGCATGAATCTGAAATCAAGGAAAGCATTGACAACGATGATTCAGGAATTTGGGGACTATGGAAAGAGATGGGAAATAATGAGGAGATGCAATTGGGGGCTTTAGGTGGCTGAATTTCAGCTGGATTCATAGGCTATAGGAGGCTGAAATTTCAGTTTGTTCTATAAGATTTAAGTAGTTGTAAGTGGGAGGCTTCAGGTGAATGAAATTTCAGTTTGGTTTCAGGGGATTTAGGTGGTCGCATATGGATGTCCGTGCGACTGAATTTTCAGCTGGGTTTCTTGAGTTTAGGAGGGCTGCATTGTTGGTTGATTAATGAGCTCCGTGGCCTTAGTCTTAATAAGGTTAGGTGGCTCGGGTTTGGCCTTCTACAAGGAACACGTTGAATTGTTTTGACCAGTTCTCCCTCATCTGTGATCGGAATTGAGCACCATTTTTTTTGTTGGATTCCTTATTCTTCAAGGAATTAATTGATAAAGTTTCAAAAGTTTTCACAATCGGTTGGACCAGTTGGGAACTAGTTCAACAAGTTTTACTAGGCAGCCCCATTTTATAAACACATTGCATTGTTTTAGCTGATTCTCCCTCATCCGGGCTCGGAATTGAGAGCCGTTTTTTTTTTTTTTGGATTCCTTATTCTTCAAGAAATTTGCTGATAAAGTTTCAGAATTTTTCTCAATAGGTTGGACCGGTTGGGAACTGGTTCAACGGGTTCTGCTAGGTAGCCCTATTTTATAAACACTTTGCATCGTTTCAGTCGATTTTCCCTCATCCGGGCTTGGAATTGAGCGCCGTTTTTTTTGTTGGATTCATTATTCTTTGAGGAATCTTTTGGTAAAGTTTCAAAATTTTTATCAATCAGTTGAACCAGTTGGCAACCGGTTCAGCAGGTTCTGCTAGGTAGCCTCAGTTTTAACATGGTTTGACTCCCATTTTTGTTGTGGCTTGAGCCTTTAGGCTCCAAGGCACTTGTGGCCACCTTTAGGGTCAGAGTTCGATTTGGCTAGATTTCATGTGAGCCCAATTCATGGATGGGAAGAATGTGGGTTAAGCGAGCATGGTTTGGTTTGATGGAGTTTAGAGGAATGTGTGCAAAAGAAAGCAAACCATTTATTTCATTTCAACCTGCTTCCCTCCCCTTTGGGTATGAGATTTGATGTTTGATTGAGAGTGCATGTTGTATGCTTATATTACTTATCTCACTTTTTCCTTGCAGCGCATGGCTGGAGACCACAAGTATGCACTTCGGCTTTGGATAATGAAATTCACATGAATGCTTGGTGCATGATTGCTATGCATGGGAACCTCAGCTATGCACTCTAATTTTGACTTGTTGAGTGTATGTACATGTTAAATACTAGGCGGGTTTATGTGATTCATGTCATTTGTTTAGCCCAAGGTTTGTTTGATCTTTGACCCATATGCTCCTATATACCCAATTCATTAGTAGAGACCAAGTTCTGGGCCTAGAGGGGTGCTACCTCACATGAGGTACTTTCCCGATAGGTAATCTAATCCCAGGACCTAGAATCTAGTTTTCGTAGACCGTTATTTTCTGACTGGAGTCATGTTGGGGTTTTTATTCTTACTTAAATTTTTCCTATTTAAAAATAAAAATAAAAAGTAAGTGGTGACTCCAAATGAAAATCGTCCCTCGTCGGGATGGATTTTCTAAAACTCGAAAACCACTTTTCTCCACATTCACTTTATTTGTTTTAAAACAGTGAGTCGCGTCGATCGGTGAATCGGGTGAGGGTCCACACTACATTATATTTTTTATTGTCTTAATGTTTTAAGTAATATATATTAGAACATTTGTTTGATTAACATGTAAATGCACATCCTAATCTATTATAAAATTTGGCTTTCTCTTGTTGCACAACCACTTCAATGTGAACTCATTTTTTCTAGATTCCCAAGCCATGTCTAATACATTATGTAGAGGTAAAAGATTCTATGAGATTGGAAATTGATTTTAGGCTATATCTTCACCTTTTTTTTTAATTTTTATTTCTTACTCTTCTAAATGTAATAGGAGATGATGTTACTTGTAAAGATGAACTTGAATTGATACTCATAAAATGAACAATAGTCATGTGGATACATGATTGTGTTTGATTTTGTTTGGTTGTGTTTCAAGATATAATTGATTGCATAAGGATAGATGGTTGAGACATGTTTTATACTTCAATGTTTAGTTCATGTTTTTGACAAATGGATGGTTATGAACGCATATACCCATGTTTGGCATGAAAGTTTCTATTGTTTAAAAAGTTGGTGTTGAGCAAAAAAATGTTCGTATCAACCATTTCATTTGAAACGTTAATATTGAATTTATTAAAAATGATATTTAAAATTGAAACATGGGAGATGAATGAAAGGTAAAACATGTGAGATGCATAATTTTTTATTTTGTAGTAAAACATATTTCACCATAAATTTTTTTTCATAGTAAAAAGATTATTCTTTCACCATGAATTTGTTTATGGCAAAAAATTGACCTTTTACCATGATTATTTTCATTAAAAAAATGACATGTTGCTATAAACTTGTTTTATGACAAAAAATAAAAATGATGTACTACTATAAATTTTATTTTGTAGTGAAAAGTGACATATTACCACATATTTTATTTTATGAAAAAATTATTTATTTTTACTATAAAATTAAATTTGATGGTTAAAAATAATTATTGAAGCACTCATAGCAACAAACTAGCCATAAATAAATTTTTTTGTGGAAAAAAATTTTCTCCCACAAAATGCCATTTTTTTTATTTACAAATTAATTTATGGAAAAACTCCATATTTGTTGTAGTGGATATAATATTATAATAGATTTGGTCCAATAGTGTATGTAATATTATAATATATTTGGTCCAATGGTAGAAGCCGTATTTTTCATACATCAAGCCTAGGCTCAATTTTGGCCTTGTGAGTTTGCGTGTGTATGTGTTTTAAATTTCTTCTTTTTTTTTTTTAAAAAAAAAAAGAATCCAACATTGGGAAGATATAACAAAACAATGCCTTATTTAATAATGTGGTGCCCCATGTGCTACCATAAGTTAATTGTGGGTTGGGTTTGGCTATATGATGCCTAGGCTTGCCATAGCCAAATTAAAAATAAATTTTTTCGACATTAAACTGATAAAGCAGTGTTGATGTGGCGTTGCCAAAAAAATTGACTATGAATAGGAGAAAAATCCTTGATAAATCACAATATTTTTTTCTCAATGAGGAGAAGCAATGTAGCAATCATCGAATTAACTCACCAACTTAGTGAATTGGTCCCCCTCCAATCCATGCATCGCAACAATTGAGAACATTCAAGGCTAAAAAATTGATTATAAATGGGATACAAATCTAAAATATTGTTGATAACTCATGATATCATTTTTTTGTCAATGAGAAGCAATGTAGTAGTGATTGAACTAACTCACTCAACAAGTTGAACTAACTCACCAACTTGGTACCTCTCCAAGCCATAGATCACATCAATTGAGAACATTCAAGTTTAGATATTTTTTTCAAAAACCTTGAAAGATCTAAAAGCTTAAATTTATTTTTTTGTATATTTCATTGTGACGCTCTTTGAAACCAACAATTGGTATCAATGTTGGAAAGTATCCTAAATTCCTAATTATTATAGATTCTCTTTTGTAAAGAATATTTTATGAAATATTTCCTACATTTATATATAATTGTAATATTAAATTTACTTATAGAATGAGGAAAGTCTTTAGGAATATCCCTATAAATATTCTAGGTCATAAAGGAAAAAGGTTATAAGATGAAGATGAGCTTGTATAGATTATACACTGTGAATAGAGAAGTAAGGAAGAATGGGAGGCACCCAGAGTTGTAAGGAGGATCGTGGTTCAGGATGCAAATACAAGGACTAGGGAAGCACGAAATGTTTCAAAAACCTAATAGTTGTATCTAGTTTTATTTTCTATAATATTTTCTATGGTATAACAAAATGATTCTCTTTCTTCTATAGATAGAGGTTGGTTAGTAAAACCTCATTAAAACCTCATGTACATTTATGTAGATTGTTGTATCTTTGTGTTCTTGAAATACCATTGTTTGCATTAAAGTTTCTGTTTGCACAACAAATTGGTATCAAACCTCTTTTAATATATATATATAATGGTTTGAATTGAGTCTTTTGAACCCAAGGCTCAAAATAAAGGAATCAAATCTTTTGCACCAATATCTTAGGACCTATTTTAGACCATATAGAAATTTGGTAAACCTACAAACCAAGTTTTCTTTCTTATTTTTTTCAAAAACTTTTAGTCAAATCATATAACTTCTTCAAGCTCTTCATGAAGAAATGAAATTTTCACACTAACTGCTCAACGTGTAAATAAAATTTAGCACACATAGCCAGAACTACTCAAATTGATATAAGTCAAACAATTGAAGAAAAGATCTAATTGAAATTAACACCTTTTTTCTGAGCATATCCTTTAACCACCAATCTTGCTTGATATCACTCCATTTGGTCATTGTTACCACATTTAACCTTATAGACCTACTTGTTCCAATAGTTTTTCTTCTAAGTGGTAGCGACACAAGTTTTCATGTCGAGTTCTTATGCAAGGCTTCAATCTCCTTATTGCATTGCTACTATCCAAAAGAATGAATATGAACTATTTATGGTTTTTTGATAGTTTGAAAGTTCTCCATCTTTTATAAAGAGAAAGTATGCAACATTTTTTGTCATAACAAACTCTGAGTGCTAGAAAGGTTCTCTTCTTTCTTGGATTGACCATTGCATTTCAGGTGTCTTAGACTCGACTAGTACTTGTTCACTATGCTTTGGAACTAATTTAGAATATTATTGTTGTTCTTGTTCTAACTACTTGTTTCTAATGAAACTTATAGTATTTGCATTTTTCTTTAGTGTGCTATCTTTTTCTTCACTCTGTAGTTTTTTTTTCTTCATAAAAATGACATCTTTACTGATGATAAACTTAAGGGTAATGGGATCCCACAGACAATACCCCTTTATTCCATCAACATACCCTAAGAAAATACATTTTTTGGATTTTGGATCCAATTTTAGTCTTTTTTTGTTATTATACATCACATAAGTAGGACACCTACATATGGGTAAGAAGGAATAGTTTGTTGGCTTATCGGTCCACATCTCTATAGGCGTCTTCATCTCAATTATTGTTGATGGAGACTTATTAATCATATAATAGGCAGCTTTGACTACTTCAGCCTTGAATGTTTTGGGTAGTCTTGCAGTCCTCAACATAGCTCTCATTCTTTCTACAAGAGTTTTATTTGTCCACTTTGCTACACTCTTTTGTTGTGAAGTGTAAACAACAGTTTTCTACAACTATATGCTTTATTGATTGCATAATACATCAAACTTCTTGCTACATGATTCTCCTTTATTGTTTGTTCTCAAAAATTTAATCTTTTTTTAATTCCAAGCTCCTTCTATGCTTTAAAGGTTTTGAATATTAGAAAAACATCTTACTTTCTCTTGATAAGGTGTACCCAACATCTTTTGGAATAATCATCTAAAAGCAATATTAAATAGTTTGCGTTTTCAAGAGATGTGACTGGTTATTCCCAAACATCATAATAAACCAAGTCTAGAATGTCTTTTCTTCTTATAGTAAATTTTCCGAATCTTAATCTATATTACTGACTAATAACACAATGGTCACAGAATGGTAAACTTATAGTTTTGAGTCCAAGAAGCAATTTTTGGTTGGAGAGGATTTTCAAGCCTTTTTATGACATGTGACCAAGTTTGCGATGTCACATCATTATCAATTCTTCTCTAGAGTTTGCAATAGAAATATCTACCTCCTGATATGTACTTTTATGTAGCATGTACAAATTTGTAGCAATCTTTCCTGCTTTCATCATTGCAAGCTCACCTTTGACAACCTTCATGATTCCATTTTTGGTATAAAATTCATATCCAAGATCATCTAATCATCCCATTGATAGTAGATTCTTCTTTAAGCCTTTCACATGTCATAGTTCTAAAATGGTGTAAATCATGCCATCATCCATCTTTATTATTATGGAGTCAATGCCAACAATCTTCTAGGCATGATAATTACCCATGTACATTGATCCTCTTGAGATAGGTTCGTATTGGTGAAACCATTCTCTATAGAAAGTCATGTATCATGTTATTGTTGAGTTAATTAACTAAGCTTCAGGAAACCTTTTTCTACCTTTCGCGATGGTTGTTGCCTTGTTGTACAAGATTTTTCCTTCATCTGTAATACTTACTACATAACTTTGAGTATTTGACGACGCAAATTTTTTTCCTTTCATGTTTTACTCTACTATTCCTTTGTAGAGTCAATATTCTTTTTTCTCGTCCTTTTGCTTTCCATAATGATAATATTTAACTTTTTTCTTACCCTAAGACTTTAACCTATTATAGACCCTCCATTTTGTCCTATTACATGTTCATTTGGTATTTTACAATAATTCTCTAGTGGCCCATTAGACACCACCCTGGAGACTGTGGTTAAGGGACTCATCTGACCCCATTGTGATTCTAGGCACCCTAGGCTCATTTAGATGCACTTGGCCCATTAGGCACCACCTTAGGCCTACTTAGGCACCCTAGGCCCATTTAGATACACTTGGCCTATTAGGCATTCCCTTAGACCCACTTAGGCACCCTAGGCCCATTTAGATGCACTTGGCCCATTAGGCACCACTTTAGGCCCACTTAGGCGCCCCTAGGCCCATGCACTTAGCCCATTAAACACCAACCCACTTAGGATCACTTGGATAGTTCTTTAAGCTTAGTGCACTAAGGTTTGTCTTCTTGAGTTCTATTTGTTTGATTTTTGTTTTAAGTGGGTTCTAGTTTATTTATTTGTTCTTTTATTTTTTAGGAAATTATATGATACTATCATTACGTTTCTTTATCACATGAAATAATATTTTGGTTGTCTTGTGCATGCATATGATTAGTCTTTTTTATTTTTTTCAATTGCATGATTTTGTTTTTTTTTTTATTATTGCATGGTTCTTTGAGAAGGGGAGATCCAGCCGTGATTTGAAAGAACATTCAGCCCAAGACGGATATGAAGAAGGAAAGAAAAATAGAGATAGGAAGGTTTTAGAGAAGCCTGTGTTCGGGAAACTTACCAAAGCTGGTTTTGGCAAGTGAAAATAAGAAGATGTTGCGTGTATATGGACGGAAGGGAGGACTATGTTCAGGTAAGGAAGATACAGAGAAGGATAACGTTTTTTTGGGAAAGTGATTCAGCAGCACGTGGAAGAGAGATATCCAGTATTCTGGTGGATGAATGAAGATGGTTTTTTGGGGAAGATACAAAAGATGAGGAAAAGGTTTTTTTTTTTTAAAGGAAATTTTCAGCATGTTGGGGGAAAAAAATTCTGAGCGTAGGAAAAAATGGGGGATCGAAGGTGAAAAGGGAGAGAGCGTGATAGAGATTGACTGAGGAGGAGTGCTACCGCACCATTGCCAGTAATCAGAGGTAGCCGGCTATGTTCAGGGAAGGTGGAGAAAAATCTCAAGAAAAAAATAAATTCATTACGTGAGGAGAAGGAGCAGATAGCGAGGGAAGATTGGAGTCCAAAAGAGGTGCAGCCGCACCATTGCCTGTGATTAGAGGTAGCCAGCCGTGTTTAGGCAAGATAGAGAAGAATCCAAAGAAAAAAAAAATTCATTACGTGGGGAGGGATTGAGCAGTGAAGACGATTCTTGGTAACCAGGAGTACCATCTCCATAGTGGATGGTCACTCACATCTCCATCATCGATTTGGAAAGAAGGGCTGTAACTAGAGATTACCACTTGTCTCTGTCTTGAGGAGTTCATCAGCAACATGCTTTCTCTCAAATCAACCAGATGTTTCACCATGGGAACACCGACTTCACCACTCACCAGTCCCCTCGTCTCGATCATTCGCCCATCATCATAACAAAAAGCACCTGCAATGCCGAATTAATCAACATCAAACCAGTATCTTCTCATCTCGACATCTGCATCTCGAAATTCCTTTGGTTTATGGGTGCATCAAATCTCCATAAAGAGGCTGCGGAGTGCGCCTTCATCTGAGAGGAGGTTTCAAGTTTCTGTCGGCATCTTCATTTCCGACGTCTTCCTCTTAAGAAATTTCAGATTTTCGTTCACACTTTTAGCACCAACCCCACATATCAAATCTTCATCCCCACGGGCTGTATCCACCGCCAGTCCACACATCAATTCTTCATCCACATGACTGCCATTTTGAGAAGAAAACAATCCAAGCACCTAGTCGGTTGGTCTCTTGTCAAACCATGCACCATTCGGATTGCTTTGGAGCACACATTGCTGGCTGATTTTTGACTCATCCTATCATCCACACGTTTGCCACTTTGAGAAGCACACAGTCCACACACCTAGCCAGCTGGGTAAGCTGATTTTTTCTTTATATTTTTTTTAATTAGTCAATATAATTAATCCAATGTGTTAAATATCCTCTTTGAATTTATTGTAGTGCATTTGTAATTCATCATTAGATTTGAGTTTTATTTATTTGTTTATGTGTTATCTATTTATTCATTTGTTAAAAAAATTGATCCTATAGGTTAAAGATTTAGTTTTAAAATCTGTTTTGGTTAGTTTTTAATTCAACTTTAGGTTTAAGTGCTCTTATAAAATTTTAGTTTGTTAAAATAATTGACCTTATGTGTTAGAGATTTGATTTTAGATTTGCCTTAATTAGTGTTTAATTCATTTTTAAGCTTAGATTTCATTTTAATAATGTAAATTTATTTAGAAAGTTGATTCCATAAATTCATATTTGTTCTTAGTTTACTTTCATTTAGTTTGGTTACTCCATTAATGTCATGATTAGTATTTTCTTAAAAATCATTAGTTTAGTTGCCTTGTAGATATTATGCTTAGTTCATTATCTTTTAATAATTATAGTTTAGATTTCCCATTGATCTTGATATTCCATGTTTCTATAACTTATCATTGTTGGCTTACTGATTTAAATTGAAGGATAAAAAAAAAAAAAAAAAATTCTTGAGTTATTTAAATTTAGTTTCCATTAAGTTGTTTGCTAAACTATGCTTTTAAAATTCCATGTTTTAGTTTTCTAAATTTAGGGTAAGTTTGTGTTCTAGGCTCTTTATGTTCAAGTCTCTTTGAATATGTTATGTTATGTTATGTGTTTATAGTCATTTATTGTTGGTTTGTTGATAAAAGACTGGTCTCTATGACTTGTGTGATAATTGATGTTTTTGTATACTCTTGATTATCTTTGCTATGTTATTTAGATACCAAACATGCTAGGATTATTTCCTTTACTAATCATTATTATAACTTTGATTTAACCCCCATGTCTTGTGGAAGTACATTATAAGGTATCTATGCTATTCAGGTACACCCTCTATCACCCATCTTCTAAATTATGTGAATATGCTTGTCATTGTGAACTGCGTCTATGTTTGATGTTGCTTGAGTGTGTTGATATTTGTTTCATTGTTCGATTATTTCTGATAAAGCACATGTTGGATGATATACTATTTGAACCAACTTTGATGTTTCTATGATAATGCTTGAGAAGCAGTCCAGGTACACACCCTAAATCTTCTTTATGATTGTGATTGGTTTTCTTGTTTGGCCTGCTATTTTTTGAAATCACCTAGCCTACCTAGGTATCTATAATCAACCAAATTAATTGTCACACTCCCCTCAACTTAGTTAGTAGAGACCTTTATAGAGCTTAGAGGGATGCTACCTTTCAGAGGTACCTTCCCAATAGGTAACCTGATCCCTGGACCTAGACTCGGGTTTTTCAAAGATATGCTTTTCCAAAAAATAAGGAGTCACTTCTTTAGGGTTTTCTTTCTTGTTTTATTTTCCCTTTTAAAATAAAATAAAATAAGTGGTGACTCCGACTTTTCCAAAACTAATTTTTCACCAATAAAAGCGAGTCTCGCCGATTGAGTGGGGACGCACGTGAAAAATGCGTGTCCACACCTATTCTAGTTGTGACTCCCACTAGAACCATGTTTTCTTGATCTTCCTTGGAAATAATTAGAGTCTCAATTCGTTGAGAATATGATATTTAATCTTTCTTGTTTTTGTGCCTACTTTCTTCTTCAAATTCAATAGCCACAATATCATTAAAAACTAGCATTGCCCTCGAAGCATCAATGGCCACATTTATGATGAGATGATCATATGAATCAGGTAGACTTTGGAGTAGAAGTTCATCATGTTCATTTTCTTCTATGTTATGCTCCATAGAAGATAATTAAGAGAATAGAGTCTTCAAGGTGTCGATGCGTTCAATCATCGAAATAGATTCTGATTTCCGAAAAGTGTAGTCTTCTTTTCAAAAAGATTTTGTTGTGCAACAATTTGACTTCATATGGTTTTGTCAAAGTATCCCAAATTTCTTTTGTCATTTATAATTTTGAGATACTTGATAGTATATTATCCGCTACTGCTAAATGCAAGCTTGAAATGACATTCCCATCCATTTGCTCTCATCTTCTGCCTTCAACATTTTTTGGTATTTCATTAATTACTTCTAAAAATTTTTCTTCTCAAGATGACTTTTATTTTCATTTTCTACAACCTAAAATTGCTCCAATTGAATTTTTCTATTTCAAATTTCACTACTATTTGTTTGACTTTTACAATGAATAGTAACCTAGAATGGTAGTAAGTGTCTATGTTATAAATACACCAAGAAAGTAGAGGGGTGACAATAATCCTACTTAAAACCCGCTTTCCTTAAGCTCCTATCCCCATTTTAATAGAATTTTCCTGGATATGTACTAACTAGACAAGTAACCACTTACTATCCTAAACTTGGCTCTCATAGTACTGTTATGAAATGATATCCACATTGATAATTTGAAAATAAAGCAATAGGTAAAAGTACTTATGTGATAAAATCTTCCTAATTATAAGGGAAAACTTGATGTGGTAAGATTGAAAAAATATTCACTATGAAGACAAAATTACAATTTCCCCATCAATTAAAATGAGAGAATATTAAAACTTAGAAAAGGATGGAAACCCTATTTGCTAATCTCAATTTGATAGCCTTTTTAGATGCCTTGGGTTAGGGATGCATGCATGGTATTTTACTTTTCCATGCTTTTCTTGCTAGTTTTAATGGTTCTCGATCGGTTGTAAGCTCATAAGCGCATTTGTTTTTCCAACTTCTAATTTTTACATAGATTGGTTGTCGCTTTTAAGAGCATTGGTGTTGCCTATTTTCTTTGTAAAAATTCATGGTAGCAAAGGGACGTTTCTTATCAAATCATGGCAGTGAAGGAAAGGATTTTTTTTTTTTTTTTTTTTCATGGAAAATCTTGGTAGCAAAGGGATGCCTTTTCCATGGAAAATCTAGGCAGCACAGGGAGATATTTTGCACATAACTCAGCCCATGCTTTCAGCCCAGTTTTGTGCACAGCCCACAAAATGCCCAGTTTGCAGTCAATTTTTTTCAGCCTATGGATGCTTCAGTTCAGCCACATTTTGGAGCCTTCACAGCCCTTTTTAGCGAACATATCATGAAGAAAATTTCCTAAAAATAGTAGCACATGATTGGGTATTTTGCTGCATTTGCTGAAGTTGGAGTTCTTCATTCATGGAGATTATATTTTTTTCCAATAGGAAGAAAGTTTTCAGATTCACAATTCTTGGGCCATGAGATTCTTTATTATTTAATGCATTGTTACTTTCCTATAATTGCTGCTATGTTTTATATAGTTTATTTTGCATATAAGAATGTATACTGTCCATGGAATAATGTGTTTTCTCTCCTTAATTGCTTAGATTTGTTTGTGAGAAAGTTCAATTGTCATGTTTAAAAATGAATTGATCAGTTAAAAGAGATCAAATAATACACATATTTGCGAATTTAATCTTTCTCATGTTTTTATTTAAAGAGCAATCCATTTTTTTTTACATAAATGTCATTAATTATTTAAAGTATTTACATATATATTTTAAAAGAAATAGTTATTTTTATAAAATAAAAAAGAGTATTTTTATCAAAATCAGACAAAAATAAATAAATAAATAAAAGGTTGCATTTCTAAAATTAGGTTTTTAATGATCATTTTAATCAAATAACCCTTTAAAAAATTTAAAATAGAAAAATATTTACACTCTATTTTAATTAAATATTTTCAAAGTTTGTTTTACTTTAAAATTTAAGGATATGGTTTCAAGGTTCATGGAATCTGATTAAGTAAATTAGTTTCCTTAAAACTAGGATTGCTAGAACAATGAGAGCATTTCCATTCCAATTATAAATAAAAAAATAATTAATTTTCCTTTTTCTTTTTAATTTTAAAGCCCATGTGTAATTAGAGAAGACTAAAATTGTAAGATCATTGACTTTTAATAGTTGACCGAAGGGTGCATAGCTTGTTATGTTTTGACAGGATTTTGTGAGTATGATTTTTTCTTTTTCAATTTTAAAAGTAGATAGTGTTACATTGTGAAAAGGATCCATAATGGGGAAGTCTAGGAGTAGAGGAATAAGGAAAGGTCCCCTTTCTCTCTTTTCTTTTCCAAATATATATAATTTCCCACCATCCTAAAGATGAGTTTAATAGAAGGAATCATGGATATTTGACTTTCCTAATGGGTAGACAATATATATATATATATATAGAAGGCACCAATCCTAAAGATGGAACTATTAGGATGGAATAATAAGATTTCATTAATAAATTTATTTATTATAATTTTTTGTTCTTATATTTTATTCTTGTTTGCATTAGTTGTTAATCGAATATTCATGTTTATATCACTTGTATTGTACACGATTTGTATATATTAAGAGTTGCATAGTAAATTTAAATCATGAGTTTCTTATAAAATGGTAAATTGTTCATAATCATTTTATAAATTTTGGTAATCCATCAATACATTACCTTTTAATTTGAGGGATGACTTATCTAATCATCGGGATAGTTTTTTTCATGGTGAATATGTTAGTGTATATAATTACATATTTAATAGGGTCTATGATGAATCATGACATTAACTATCAAATAGTTATAATTTACCAAACAACTATACTATATGACTTCTTAACTATCCGATAGTCATATATTTGTTACATATTAAGCTACTATTTATTAAGATAGATAACAACAGATATTCTTAAAATCGACATTATAATATCTCATGAGTTTAAAACAAAATTTTCTTTAAGGTGATCCTAAGCACGTATAATAAAGATGTAACGACCCGCTCTCAACCGTGTAGATATTGTTCGTTTTAGACCCAAAGGAAGTTGTGATATCCCACATCGGATATGGGAGAAAGTTCCTAGCGCTATATATGTAGAGGCTCCTCTTAACCAAGTAGATGCGTTTTAAAGCCGTGAGGGCCCCTTTGGGTCTAAAGCGAACAATATCTACACGTTTAAGAGCGGGTCGTTACAAATGGTATTAGAGCTAATCCCCGACTCCGGTGTGGGGATTTGTTTGGCCCCGTAAGGGGTGTTTATCTGTTTGACCCCGTAATCTTATAGGACACAACGAGGATATTGTGTCTGCATGGGGGGTGTTTGTGATGTCCCACATCGGATATGAGAGAAAGTTCCTAGCGCTATATATGTAGAGGCTCCTCTTAATCAAGTAGACGCGTTTTAAAGCCGTAAGGGTCCCTTTGAGTTCAAAGCGGACAATATTTACATGGTTGAGAGCGGGTCGTTACAAAAGAAATCTATTACTATAATAATAACGTAACTGAAATTTAAAATATGTTTTTATAGAATTAAAGTAGATTAGTAGAACACATAATTAGAAAAATTAAGACTCAATTATTTGAGGGGTAATCTTGAGACATTAATATCATATACCTCGTTTGATTATAGATACTAAACAGTGAATGGTAAGTCACAGACTTGAGTTTATATCTCATTTTAATAACATATAATATTGAAATGTAAATAATTCCTTATAGTGAGATATTAAGTCAACTTTCGAATTTGATTATGAGATGATCATTATTTTTCTATTTTCCATTTCAGCTTATAGTCTTTAATAACACATTTATTGAAAAATATTTAGATTACTTATTCAATTCTGTACTAAAATTTACGCTGAACTTGTACATGATATTCCGAAGATTGTCGCCCAATAGACGTCCAATTTGTCTGCCATGTTCTACTATTAAAAAATTTAGGCTGAACTTAATTGGGCATGATGTTTACTGAATCCGAATCAAATCGAGTTACACCCAGAAAAACTGATATCAATTTCAACTATAACACTTCATCTCACAAGCCTTCCCAACCCTTTGAACAAACATAAACAAATGTCCTACTCAGAATAAGGAAAAAAAAAAAGGATAAGATAAAAGAGACACTCATAGGTGGTCGACGTTGCAGTACCAAGCACTTAGTGGTGGATGTATGGTGAGGACGATGGCAATATTTGCCTACCCAGTTTCTGTATAACGCGGATTATGCCAATGGTTGACTCATTGACTCAAAATTAATGTGTGGAACTACGCATGCATGATACCTAACCAGTCAAAAAAGTCTGTCTACCAATTTAAAAACACAAAAGGTACTTGGCTTGAAACCCTTAATAGCCGCAGCCGTGGGAGTAGTACCCATTTTTTAATAGCGGGTTTGGTCAAAGTACAGATGATAATAGCTGGATTAGTAGTGCCCGAAAGCCCAAGTGAAAAGAGATGGGGGGAGAGACAGAAACTAGTGGTGACAGATTTAATGCTCACTTTTGACATCGCTGCATTATTATTTTCACATAAATTTATAAACCTCATGTTGTTTTCATTGATTTCAACTCCTCTTCAGAGCATCTCAACCTCGCGTTAACCCTACTCACTCCACAAACTCCTCACCCTTATCCTATATTAATCTTTACGAACATTGAAGACTTTCTTTACTTGATATATAAATGAAGCCCTTGTTAATGGTACTAGTCCATGAGTAATGTAATTGTTTTAAGAAAACCCCGAGCTATAAACCGAACCATAAATCGGAATTGTTGAATGTTACTAAATAAATATATAAACAAATAAGATCAAGATATAAAAATATATAAAAAAAAAAATCATGATATAAACTGATACCAACTAAAATATTATGTCACGATATGTGATTATTGATATCTTTTCAATATAATATCAAAAAGTACTCTTCAATCTAATGCTTGTTTTTAATTCTTTGATGAAACTATTTGGAGATTAATCACAACTGTTGGAGATATTTGTGTGGGGTTTAGGCAGGGGGGATGACAGGTATGGTCAAAGTAAACCAGACTTGATCTCACCCCACTTTGCTATGGCATTGCTTCGAGTTTATCACATCACAAAGTACCTTTCCCTTTTTAATTTTTTATAATGTTTAGTGTGTTCATCATCTGCTTTTAACCGACCTTGATTGATACAGTCAACACCAATAGAAAGAGTCAAAAATCGAAATGATTGATGGAGTGTGATGAAATACCAGCTTGCCTACCTTAATATCTTAATTCCAGTGGCTCTCATTCCCTTTTCATGCACTGAAACCAAAGTGATAGTAAGTACTAGTCTCAATTCGAATAATTGTATACCCGTTTTAGATCAACTCAAGTCTCTAAGACAATTGAGTGCATTTCTCATATGATATTCGTGGTCAGCTTCCGGATTATAGGTTTCTGTTTTTTTATTTTTTTATTTTTTTATTTTTATATTTTTATTTTTATATAGATTCATTCACTTTAAAAATTCTAATTAAATACGTTTAATTCTTATTGATTTAAAATTTTATCAAATACATTATTTCGTCTTTTTTATTTATTTATTCTGTTATTTAAAATAAGAGAGATATTTAATAAAATTTTAAATATATGAAAACAATGTGTATTTAATCAAAATCTTAGAGACGTATTTGATAAAATTTTAAATTTAAAATAAGAAAAATATTTAATGAAATTTCAAAATAATGAGGATTAAGTGTATTTAACTAAAACCTTGGGAGATGTAAATGAATAAATTATTTTTTATATTATATATAATAAAAATATATTCAAGTAAGAAATATATAATAAAAAAATATGGAATTATATAGGTAAGAGTGTAAAAATTAATTGAAGTAGGAAGAATTGACCTTAACATGACTCATGTTGTAAGTTAAATCTAAGGGTTATTAAAGGTTTAATTTTAGTGTCATAAAATGGTTGCTTTGTGTGGGTTGTAGGTTTCCTCTTTTAAAGATTTTAGCGACTCTGCTCTTATTATTACTTGTTCATTGACATGATTCTTTTATACTTTCGTCTCATTATTCCTCCTTGTTATTTTTATTTGTATTTTTTTATTATTATTTGTATTTGGTTTATATATTTTTTTCAAATTAATCTATTATTTGTATTGCTATTTAACGACTTAAATTTTATCATACACTCTTAATAATTGAGATAAAAAGTTTGATAGGTATCTATGCCATATCTTGTCCCATTATTAAATGGGATAAGTCATACAATTGTGTCTCTTATTCTATCCCCTATGTCATACACAACATATTTTATAATTTTTGAAAAATAATATTACTATTGTAAAAGGTTTATTAGATGTAAAAGAAATTCTCATTCATAGTAAATATAAAGATTACATTTGGGGCTTGTTTTAAAAAATAATTTTTTATTTTTAAAAAACATAAAATTATTCTCAAAACTTGAAAACATAATATTTTCAAAAAACATATTTGAATGATTTTCAATTGTTTAAACTTGTTTTTGAAGAATTATTTTAAAAAATAATTGTAAGAAAAATTGGAAATGAAATATTATAAATAAAAATTATTTTTGATAAATATTTAGCAATATAGAAAATAAGTGGATGATATTCCAAAATTACAAACAATAATTTATTTTAAAAAACATGGAATCATTTTTTTGAAAAAATATTCTTAAAAACTATTTTATAAAAAAATCATTAAAATATATAAATAAATTTGTTTATTGAGGTTAAAAGATAACTTTTAACTTCTTAAAAGTAAATCCCAATAAGATCTAAGTGATAACTTTATTAATTTAAGAGGAAGAAGCTTTACAATGATCTATTTAGATTTATGGCTTTTTAATGATAGATGTTTTGTGAATGATACGCGCATGGTTCTAACATGATTTTTTATTTCTGCTTTCAAGCAAAAGTACTGGATAAAGCTGAAATCAAAATTTAATAAGATGATCCTAGTATTATTGGAGTCTTATTAGCATTAATTATTAAGTTAAAAAAAAGACATGAACCATGGTCACTTTGCTTTTAGACCTTAATATTAAATCTAACATATTAATAACAATTATGTTACTCTATGATAGTGATTGCTATAGTAATAGGGGGTGGTAAAAAAGTCTTTAATTTGTTAATTAAAGTCGGTAGTGGCGGCCCTCGGATAATAATTAAATTCTTATCCAAAAAAACAGTTAATTTACCTTCCATCAACAATATTCTAAATATCTTTAGAAGTAAAACCGTAAATATGGTACGACAGCATCGGTAACTATTGATTACTTGTTAAGTATGTGTTGGGATGTAATAATGTCGTTCTTAAATATGAGGATGTGTCACGTAAATTATGATTCTTAAAATAGGTACGGGGAATGATGTTGAATATTATAAAATGTTTGACCTATCCTTATTGACTATCAATTTATTTTTAAATGAAATGGTTAAAACTCAATTCAAGAATTGGTATCAGAGTTACGATCATGAGTTTAAGTTGTAGAAGCATCCTATGGGAGAGGAATAATGCTGCTCTTAAGCCAATAGTGACTTTTAAATTTTTTGACGAAAATAAGATCATCTTTTTTTATATATTTTTTCTTTTTACTTCGTAATACTTAATAAAAATAATTAAAAATAAAAAATCAAACAATTTAATACTTAACACTACTAAATACTATTTAATATTAATTTTTATTTAAAATTAACATTACTCTAGACAAACAAACCAACCCTAAATTACCTGACTAGTAGTAAAATTTATGAAAATAAGGATATAAGTGATAGCATAAACTATAAATATAGCGGTTCAATCAAATATTAAAATACAAACAATTAATCAAGCCACAGTAGAGGAAAAAGACCAGATTAACCTAAAATAGTAGAAAACTTAAGAATTTAATTATTCAAACTTGTTAATGAAACGAATGGATAAATAAAACGTAGTTAATGTGTGTGGGAAAACTTTATAAAATAAATTTAGGGGTGTTTTGTAAAACTTAATACTTATTACTTAATGATTTAAGTTGATTTATGTTAAATTATACTTAAGTTATTGATTAAAAATTTATTACTTAATTCTTACTTTAAGTATTAAGGTTTTTTTTTTTAATAAAATTAATTTAAAATTTATTATAAATTATCAAATTGACATATTTATTATCATAAATTATAATTAAAGTAAATGAGATCGAGTAACAATGAAGATCATTAGACAAATGAGGTAATATGTAAAATAAAGATATGAATTTAAGAATAATTTAATTATTTTTATTTTTTACTTTAAATCATATTATTAAATTATTTTATCAAATATACTTAATTTATTTAATGACTTAAATTAAATTATTAAATCACTTTAAGTTATTAAATTAGTTTATCAAATTAAAATTTTAATAAATGTGAACATAATTAACCAATTCATTATTCAACCAAAAATAGAAGAAAAAACATAATTAATTACAAAACCAACAACCTTAGCAACTTGCGTAAAAGAATTTGTAAATGTAAAAACCGAGAGGATAAGATACAGCAAACCCAAAGAAGCGCACTGGTAGATGTTCCTTTCCCACAACAGACAGCTTGGAACCTAGCTATTAATAAATACGCAGGGTAATCTTCAAAGTGGATATCATGATATACTCGTCATCCTAATTTTTACACACTCATCACTTCCATGGTTTTTTAATTTCTTCCACTACGCCAACTATTATCGAAACAATTTTTCTTTTTTTCTTTTTCTAATTTCAAGGGAAAATATTTGGCACCTCATCAGTTGTGGAAATGGAAAAATATTTTGTGTTGCCAAAAAAAAAAAAAAAAAAAAAAAAAAAGGAAAAAGGAAAAGACATAAAGTGCTTCTCCTCCATGGGTATGTTCTAGAAGGTAGATTAATACTAAATAATCTAGAGAAAACAAAAGAGATTAATACTAAATAATTATTCCATGAAACCCCACAATGTGTAATCCTAATCTACTTGGAAAAGACATCCCAAAAAACAAAGGAGAAAAAAAATGTATGGAAATGACAAAAAGATGCGGCACAAGGAAGTATATGGGAGATCTTCTGCTTTTGTTGCTTTTTCGATACAACCACTGAAATCACTACTTCGTTTATCTCAATGAACCCCGAGACATGCCCACGCTTAGGCTTAGCTGTTTTACACGTTTCGGACTTTTTTTTGGGTGTCCAGTATCCGTACAAAACACGGATTCGGGTGTTTTTTTAATCGAAGTAATCACTTGGGGGGTGCAAACTTGTAGGATTCACTTGTCATTGTATGGAGTGTCCATGCAACTCACTTCACACCATGACACATCTATGGGATGATCAAATCAAAAATAAAAAAATATTCTTCTTTTAAAATTATTTTTATAATTACTCGGTTTTGTATTAAATGGAGTCCATTTGATGTGAAAATAATTCATTCTATCAATACTAAAGCTTTTTTTGTAACTATTTTTCAAAAAAAGGAAAAAATAGGATTAATAATTAAAAATTATTTTTTATTTTATGTTCTTAAAAACTAAAAATGGGATATTTTCTGAAAATATTTTTGAGTTATTTTCATTTTTTTTAAGGATTTTTTTTATTAAAAATAATTATACAAATATGTAAAGTGATTAAAAATAAAATACTATATATAAAAATTATTTTTAAAATATATTTAAAAATATTAAAAGTAAGTTAAAAATATTTTAGGTTTTCAAATAAATTTTTATTTTATAAAATATTAGAGAATAATTTTTAAAAACTATTTTTAAAAATTATTTTTAAAAACAATTAGCAAATGAAGGTAAAAAAAATAATAATAATATTTTGTAAATAAATTAATACCAATAGATTAATTTATTTTACCTGATATGTTTAATATCATAAATTAAGTCATTGAGTCAATAAATTAATTTATCAAACACCCTTTAATCTTGTATTATAAATTACTATATACCCTTCACGGCTTCATTTTCTAGCCTAAACATTGATTGAGTTTTGATTTGCAATCAATCAAACCCTAATCAATCGAACTGCCTAGTTGTGATTAATTTGTCACTATTGAAGCTGAATAGCACGAAGAGTCTGTGCCTCCGACAGTCGAGAAACCAGCCTCCATCCAAAGATCATATCACAAAAACACCACCTGTCCTTTGATGACGCATCAAAGGAAGGACTGCTATGAGATGATTACATCTAATGCCTCCAATACCCCAAATGGCATCCAACAAAATTTATTTAATTAAGATTTAATCAAGATCGCCATGTATCATTCTCCTTAAGAAGCAAGCAAATGCAACAGCTGCTGATCACGCATTGGTCCTCTAGTGGCTTTCAAGCAAAAAACATCCATCCACCCACTTATATTTTATTTCCTATTTTTAGAGCTACTAATTCCTAGTGTCCAGATGCGTAAGCCCTACCACTACGTGGCCTTGCCAGATGAAAGTCCTGTTTGCATTTGCCTCTCCTTAGCATCAACCATAATATTTTCTATAATTCATTTTATGCACTCATTAGAACATGTCACCCATTGTCTTGGCATATTTTTGGGCTTCTCCTAATGCCCTCGTGTTTCAATTATTGCCTTTCACCTCCCTTCCTCTCTGCTGATTTATTTGATTGGAACATCCCAACCACTTAATAATTAATCAAATTAGAACTAGGGTTGGTGTTGAAAATTGGGCTCATGTTGACACCAAAAAATGGTACTTTCTTTTGACTCAACTTTTTATATGTATTTTCTATGGAGAGAAAAATGGATCCAAATGAAATATACATGATATATGTCAGTACCCGTATCAGTGGAAAATGTGAAGTGCATAATGGTCATTAGGCAAGTCACCCCTTCACTTAAAAAAAAGGAGGAAGGATAGGGATGATTTGACAAAGACAGTTAATTGACTGATAGTGGAATTTGGCATATATAAATATGCGACAAACACAAACTATGGTGTGTCAGAGACTTTAGAAGGCAAGAATAGCCATTTTGATTGCACATGTCTTGGGGAATGATGGCAGGGCACTTGGGTTGGGGGATCATAGAAGAAGGGTGGAGGAAGGGCCCTTGGACTGCTGAAGAGGACAGATTGCTCACTGAGTATGTTAAATTGCATGGTGAAGGAAGATGGAATTCTGTGGCTAGACTTGCAGGTAATTGAACCTCCCTTCCCCCCCTAACTCAGTTTCACTCTAATGTTCTTTCAAGCTGGAACTCAGCTGTTTCCTTTTGTTTTTCTTTTTGGATGTATAGGACTGAGAAGGAATGGGAAGAGCTGCAGACTGAGGTGGGTGAATTACTTGAGGCCAGACCTCAAGCGGGGGCAGATAACCCCACATGAAGAGAACATAATTCTAGAGCTGCATGCTAGGTGGGGGAACAGGTAAGAATTTGTTAACTACCCCGTCTTAACTTTCCTGATAACAATTTGAATATTGCTAAAGAAACCAAATTTTGATCCAGATGGTCGACCATTGCTAGAAGCTTGCCCGGAAGAACAGACAATGAGATCAAGAACTACTGGAGGACCCATTTCAAGAAGAAGGGAAAACTCCCTTCCGACAAGTCTGAGAAGGGGAAAACCCGCCTCCTAAGAAAGCAACAATTTTATCAGCAGCAGCAGCAACAGCAACAGCTGCAGCAGCAACAACAACAACTGAATCAAATGGACCTGAAAAGGATCATGGCTTTACTCGACCAACCCGACATTGGAGACACACCAATGGCCCAAACGAGGCAAGACTTGGGCAGTTGTATTTACAGTACACATCATGCAGCTGAAGAGCATGGCTATGTGCATCTTCCCATCCCCAACGCAGATGTGTCTACCCAAGAATCCTCAAGTGAGGACATGCTGTGGGATGGTCTGTGGAACTTGGATGATTTCCATGGCAATCTGAGTGCAGCCTGTGCAGCAAGCAAAGCTAATTTGCACCATCTGGTTGCTCCCTTTTACTGAATTTGCAGGACTACTTGTTTTAGTTTTCCTAGTCTGCTACAACTACCCATAATCCTTCAAAATGACAAGGCTTCCAATGAGGAGATTCCAACTTGTATAAAAATTATCAAGTAAGTTTTTGGAGTGTGCTTTATGCAAGATCAGGGCCAAGAATTGTGTACCTTGCTAATAAAGCGGTGCAAATTCTGCAGTGGGGCCGCTGGTGAGTACACATCTTTGGATGTGGGCCTCTTCGATTCCTATATATTTAATTTGAATTCAATAAACATTATTATTATATGGTTATGTTCTTCTCTCTTTCAAAATCCTCTCTAATCAATCCCAAAGTTGATGATCATTTTTTGGAATTTCTTTACATAACCTATAAAGAGTACACTTCAATAATATTACACTCCGATAAACTTTGAGCTCTCTGTTAAATTTAGAATCTGTTTAATAATTATTTTATAAAACATTTTTAATCTTTATATTAGAAATATTAAAAATATTTTTAAAATAATTTTCAAATGCGTTTTTAAACTATCAATAAATGATTTTGATAAAAGTAAAATTTTAAATTGTTGCTCTTTTTAGATACATTTTTATGAAAAATCCATAAATATAGAGTATTAAAAAAGTTCTTTTAAAATTTTAATATCATATCCTATGTACTTAAAAATAATAATTTTTAGAAGAAGTATCCATTAATATTAGTATAAGAATTACTTTAAGGGACACTTTAGAATATGCTTCAAAAGTAATTTTTAAAATTTTATTAAACTCCAAACTTTGTTAGGAAAATATTTTTAAATATTAGAAGATGCTTTAATCATCTGAAAATTACTATTAAATTGAATTTTAATTTGGTTAAATTTTGGGAAAGTAAATTGAGAAGAGTGAGCAACAAGCATCTAATTCTCCCTTTACATGAAGGAGAAAATATCGACACGTTTACTCCACGAGTATTTGAGAATCTATTCGATCTCCTTCCTATATGACTTATGTGTATATTCCTCCATATATTATATTAAAGATGGGATGGGTGGATCTCATTTTGGGAGTTGGTGGGGAAGTACTTATCCATGAATTTTTGGAATATTTTTTTCCCTCAACAATAGCTTAATGATGCAATTCAACATTTTGGAAAATTTATATTTTTAAAAAATACCTAATTTCTTTCATTTAATTTATCGTGAGAAATACAAAGCAAAATGAAACATAAAGAAAATTATATATATATAAAAGGGAGAATTATGTAAAGCTATCTATACTACTTATAAAAGTACAAGCTACTTTTCATATTTTTATTTTCAAAAATACCCTTATCAATACTAATAATTAATTTAAATGAAAATTCAATCTTTTCATTTGGTTGAGGTTTTTAATTACCTAATGTAACTAAAGTCATTTTTAAAATTATCATCACAAATCTAAAAGGTAATTCAAAATTTAATATTTTTAATACTAATAATCAATTTAAATAGAAATTTAATCTTTTCATTTAGTTAGAGTTTTAATTATTTCACGTAATGAATACCATCACAAACCTAAACGATAATTTAATATTTAATATTTTTCATACTTATAATTAGCTTAAATGAGAGTTTAATCTTTTTTTATTTTTTATTTTTTTTTATTTTTTTATTTAGGGTTAATGGAAATCATTCCTGAAATTGTCATAATAAACCTAAAAGATAATAAAAAATTTAATATTTTCATTTGCCTTTAATTTATATTCCATCAACGATTTCAATAGGATTTAATTTAGGGTTTTAATTACTTGAGTTAACAAAAATGCAAATGTTTATAACTTCATTTTGATTTTATATTTAAATTTAATACTTCATTTTAATTTTATATTCAAATTCAATCCTAAAACTGCTCTCAATAGATTGAAATTATAAAGGAAATAGTTAGTGTTTGTGGAAAACCTCTCAAACTCGGTATTTATCTTCAACACAACAATCTGTCCCCTCTGACACAACTACTCCATCCTTCATCCTATTTGATGAAGTGCCTTATGATCCATCGATATGATGTTTATTAGTCTTAACTATTGATTTTGGTTTATTTATAATATGTATAGAGAAAAGTCTGGTTATTGTAGGATATTATTACAAAGTGTTTTTCTGATTTCGGATTAGAATTTAGATGAAGGATAGTTAGGATTTGTTTGGAACTCTCCCACAAATCAGGTATTTGTTTTTTCTTAATAACAAATTTGAAGTATGTTAAATCATATTTGAGTGTGTTTTGAGAAAAATAAATAAAATATATTTAATACTTATATTTATTATTAATTTTTTCTTCTTATCATAACCTATCTTTCATTTCTTCAATGAAATAAATTATTTAAAAAATAAATAAAATTACAAAAAACTTTTTACAGTTTTTAACTATAATAGTGATTTTCATTCATTTTAAGATATTTAAATCTTTTAAACTTTTAAATTTAATTAAATAATAGTGAATTAATAATAACACTTATTATATTATAGATAATTATTGAATAAAAAGTTTCATTACTCATTTGCATTATTTATTTAAACAAATTTAAATTTTATTAAAAAAATTACAACATTATTTTAAAAATATTAAGATTTTGATATAAAATTTATCAAAATGATGAAAACTTTTCTATTGAGATTTTAATTCTTTTGATTTTTATAAATATTTTTAGAACAAAACTTATTTTTCCTTTATATTTTTTAGTTGATCGAATAATTTGATATATATTTTGATATAAATTTATTTAATTTAATCTGGATTCTATTTTCTATCTTTAGAAACAAAAAATAATAATAAATTTTACAAAATATATAATGGTTTTTTAAAATGAATTAAAAATATAATTTTTAAAAATAATTTTGTACAACATAATATTTTTTTTTTTTTGATAGGAAACAACACCAAGAATATATTGATAGAAAAAGATGTACAAAAGGAGGATGAGGAATCCTCCCAACAAAGGAGAACCAAAACAAACATAAAAACATAAGAAGAAAGCAATATACTACTCTATGTCAACTAAGCGCAAGCGCCCTTGACTCTACCATCCCGTTTGTACAACATAATATAAGTCAATATTTTTTCCATAAGAATTTTTAAATTTAATATAAATTTTTTATTTTATTTTATTTGAAAAGAAAGTGTATGAAAACCAATCATTAATTTTTTTTTATTTACTCCACTTTTTTCATTCCAAAAATGCCTTAAAATTATAAATTTCATTCTCTTTAAAACCATAGTATTAATATAATTAATGTTATAAAAATTTATTATTAAAAGTTAGAAAAATTTTCAAATTTATCATCTATTATAAATTTTATTCTCTTAAAAGTTTGAAATTTTTTTCTCTTTTTTTTTTTTATTTATTTATCATTTTCTATTCTTTTCAAAATTTTCACTTCAATTCTTGCAATGGGTTATGTCTGAAAATGCTATGAGTTTGAGATTTTTTTTTTCTTTTGTTTTAAATAGATGTTTTTTTAATCCACAAATTTCTTGCTCAAATTAATTAGTTTTTGTTCTTATGTTTATTAAAAATCTCTTATATAAAAGGAAAAAAGTATTTAAACATATATAAAATAATTAACGCAATTTTTATTTTTTATTTTTTTTACAAATTTAGTGTAAAAGAAATAAACAATGTATTTAAATTAAAATTGGTAAATGTTATGGCCAATGATCAAAGTGGTATTTATTTATTTTATCTAAGAAAATTGATTAAAAAATAATTTTATTATCATAAAATTTGGTGTCAAAATATTAGAGAATTCATTACAATAGATTTTCTTTCTATTTTTAAATTCTTGTAATTAGTTGTAATTTCCTATTTTTGTTGTAATCCCCCTAATTCTAGGATTGTTTCTTTTTTTTTTTTTTTTTTTTTTTTTTTTTGTGTTTTGAGCTAATTTTAGGATTGTTTCCTATTTTTGTGTTTTGGGTAGATTGTTTCCTATTTTTGTGTTTTAGATTTTGTATATATATATTCATTCTTAATCAATGGAAAAGTCAAGCCATTGTTTCTTAATAATTCTCTCTCTACTTCAACATGGTATCAAGAGCCTAATCTTTTTGGGCATATTTTCTTCCTTTTTTCTTCCCCAGAAACACCAAAAGAAATCTATAACCAGTCTCCTCAATGGCTTTCGGTGCATCCCTCTCTTCCACCAACGATCCTATCACCATCCAAAACTCCCAAGATCCTCAACATCCTCTCCTTACAATCAATCTCTCCAATATCACCAAATTGTCATTCACCAATTATCTCACATGGAGCCTTCAAATCCAATCTCTTCTTGAAGGTTATGATCTTCATCACTTTATTGATGGCACTCATACTCCACTACCACCCACCGTCACCATCACTGGTGTTGCATCCCCAAATTCGGCATACACAACTTGGAAGCGTCAGGATCGCCTCATCTTTAGCGCTCCCCTTGGTGCTATCTCCGTTTCACTACAACCGCTTATTGCTCGCACTACCATTTCTCTTGATGCATGACAAACCTTATCCAATACCTATGCCAAACCATCTCGTGATCATATTAAACAATTGAAGGAACAATTAAAGTGGTGTACTAAGGGCTCAAAATCAATTAGTGAATATATGCAGACGACAAAGACTCGTGCTGATGAACTTGCCCTTTTGGGGAAGCTAGTTGATGATGAGGATCTTATTGATCGGGTTCTTGAAGGACTAAGTGATGAGTATAAATCCGTCATTGATGCAATTAATGCCTGTGACACATCAATTTCTTTTGCTGAGCTCCATGAGAAACTTCTCAACAAAGAAGCATCTCTTCAGACCACTCAACCATCTCCTCTATCACTACCAGCAATGGCAAATCCCACAACTTTCCAGAATTGTCCAAATTAGAGTCCACCAGCCACTACTCCACAACAACCAGGCCCTACCACTGCGTTTTCTCCTTATGATCAACGCCAACCTAAACCTTATTTGGGTCATTGTCAAGCATGTGGTATTCAAGGACACACTGCCAAACGATGCCCAATGTTTCGGCTTGTCACTAATCAACAATCCCCGACACCTTATCCTCAAAGTACTCAAGGATATCGCACTTCTACACCCTGACAACCACAAGCCAATCATGCTATTCTCGGCAACAACACTATTCCTACTTGGTTGCTGGATAGTGGAGCATCTCACCACGTTACGTCTAACTTGAGCAATCTCTCTCTTCATAGCCCGTATCAAGGATCTGATGATATCATGATCGGCGATGGATCGACCCTTCCCATCACACATACCAGTTCTACTACCATACCTACTTCTTCTTGCACTTTTACTTTACAAAACGTCTTTTATGTCTCTTCCATGCAAAAGAACTTAATTTCAATTTATCAATTTTTCACTAATAATCATGTTTCTGTTGAATTCTCACTCTCTGTTTTTCAGGTGAAGGATCTAAACACGGGGGCAATCCTTTTGATGGGTGAACCTAAGGATGGCGTATATGAGTGGTCGACTACATTCCCTTCTGTTACTTCTTCACCGTTGCTTGCATTTTCCAGTGTCAAGACCACTTCGTCCGAGTGGCACTTTAGACTAGGTCATCCATCATTTACTATTATGAAAAATATTGTCTTCAAGTTTTCTTTACCATTGTCTAGTCCGTTATCCTCTTCCACATATTGTAATGCTTATTCATGTAATAAAAGTCATAAAATTCCATTTTCTTCTTCTACCTTAACCTCATTCCATCCGCTTGAACTTTTTTTTCCTGATGTATGGACCTATCCCGTTTCTTCTGTTGATGGTTTTCAATATTATGTTTTTTTTTATTTATCATTATACACGATATATTTGGTATTATCCACTTAAAAGGAAATCCCATGTGTATGATGTCTTTGTGCGCTTCAAGGCATTAGTCGAAAACAAATTTAAACACTAAATTGTTACCCTCTATTTAGATAATGGTGGCAAATATCAAGCCCTCGATAATTTTCTCTCCACCAATGGTATATCCCATCTTACTACACCACTACATACACTTGAGCATAATGGTTTTTTCGAACGACGTCATCTCCATATTATTGAAACTGGTCTATCTCTTCTCACTCATGCATCGATGCCTCTAACTTATTGGACTTATGCCTTTGCCACTGCTGTATATCTCATCAATCGTATGCCCACACCCACACTACATCTCTCATTTCCTTTTAACAAACTCTTTGAGTCTCCACCCAACTACACTAAACTTCAGGTGTTCAGTTGCTTATGTTATCCGTGGTTTCGTCCTTATTCTCAACATAAACTTGACTCTCGTTTCATTCCTTGTGTTTTTCTTGGTTACTCTTCAACACAAAGTGCCTATATTTGTCTTGATCTGTCCACTTTTAAAACATATATTTCTCGTCATGTCAAATTTCTTGAAAACTCTTTTCTTTTTACAACTCACCAATCCCATCTAGCTTGTCACATCCTAGAGATCATTTCCAACTGGCTTCCCTCAGTCCAAACTCTAACTATTTCAAATGGCTCACTCAATATGCCTCCATAAAGGGATTCCTCATGTCAACATCTGTCCCAAAATGCCCAATCAATCGATCGCCCCTCCTCACCAATCAACCGTTTACCACTATAACCACACAATTCTGAGACCTCTTCTATTTCAACCACAACACCATCCACCCATCAAAATACCCATCCCATGACCCCTAGAGCCACAAACAACATCTACAAACCCTTAACCAAGATGAATCTCATTGTTGTCATTTCTTAACCATCAGACATTGGGCCTCATACTTAACCAAGCCCTAACCGATCCTAAATGGAGACAAATTATGAATGATGAATTTGATGCTCTTGTTCAGAATGGAACTTGGGAGCTTGTTCCATCTACTTCTATGCAAAATCTTGTTGGATATAAGTGAGTTTTTCGTATTAAACGACTTTCTAATGGCTCTATTGATAGGTACAAAGCCAGATTAGTTGCCAAAGGTTTTCATTAGCGACTTGGCGTGGATTATTATGACACCTTTAGTCCAATTGTTAAGCCAACAACAATATGACTTGTTCTAAGCCTGGTAGTTAGTAAAGGTTGGCAGTTGCGACAGTTGGATGTTAATAATGCCTTTCTTCAAGGCCATCTTTCCGAAGATGTCTACATGGCCTAGCCTCCAGGATTTGTTGATAGAGACAATCCAACACATGTATGCAAATTAAAAAAGGTTATATATGGACTCAAGCAAGCCCCACGGGCTTGGTATCTTGAACTTCGCTAGTTCCTCATTGAGTCTGGGTGATATTACTATATATCTACTTGTTTATGTAGATGACATTATTATCACAGGTACCAACACTAATATTATTCGACGCTACATTGACCTCCTGGCACAAAGATTTTCAATCAAGAATCTTGGTGTCTTGTCCTACTTTCTTGGTATTGAGATTCTTACCACTCCATTTGGTGTATTGCTTACTCAAAGGCGCTACATCTCTGATCTTCTTGCCCGGACAAAAATGTCTGGTGCAAAACCTGTTGCTACACCACTTGTTATAGATGGAAATCTCACACTTCATTTAGGTACAACTCTAACTAACTGCACAGAATATAAAACCCTTGTTGACAGTCTACAATATCTTTGCATCACTCGCCCAGACCTATCATATGTTGTTAACAAGCTATCTCAATTCATGCATCGCCTGACGTCTGAACATTGGAATGCTGCAAAACGAGTGCTTCGATATTTATGTGGCACATTGACTCATGGATTATTTCTTCATAAGGCAAATACACTTTCTCTTCATGCTTTCTCAGATGCAAATTGGCTTGGCAACAAAGACGACTATACCTCTACGAGTGCCTAAGTTGTCTATCTTAGTCATCATCCAATTGCTTGGTCATCCAAGAAACAGCATACAGTTGCTCGGTCATCCACAGAGGCTGAATATCTATCAATTGCCGTTACTACTTTAGAAATCAATTGGTTTTGTTCCATTCTGATAGAGCTTGGCGTCGCTCTTCCTACACCGGCTGTTATCTATTGTGACAATGTTGGTGCCACCTATTTCTGTTCTAATCCAGTCTTTCATTCGCGCATGAAACATGTGGCAATTGACTATTACTTTATTCGGGATCAAGTTCAATCAGGTGCTCTTCATGTTACTCATGTTTCCTTAGCAAATCAACTTGCTAACGTTCTTACTAAACCGCTTGCACGAAGCCACTTCCAAGACTTACGGGTCAAGATTAGCGTTTCCTCTAGAGCTCCATCTTGAGAGGGCATATTAGAGAATTCATTACAATAGATTTTCTTTTTATTTTTAAATTCTTATAATTAGTTGTAATTTCCTATTTTTGTTGTAATCCCCTAATTCTAGGATTGTTTCTTATTTTTGTGTTTTGGGCTAATTTTAGGATTGTTTCCTATTTTTGTTGTAATCCCCTAATTCTAGAATTGTTTCCTATTTTTCTGTTTTAAGTTTTGTGTATATATATTCATTCTTAATCAATGGAAAAGTCAAGCTATTGTTTCTCAATAATTATCTCTCTACTTCAACACAAAATGTGTAATCTTATTTATATCTAATCCCAATTATTTTTTTAATTTGGTTTTATGTTTAATTCAATTATTTGATTTAGAATCTCTACTTGATTTCTATATAAGTTTTGAAAGAATAAATTCACATATTTTTTTTGTTGAACTTTTTTTATATTCTCTCATGTGCTTTGGCACGTGTACACTTACTAGTACAAATAAAAAAATGGATTTTTAAGGACTTCTAAAAAGTAATCTTATAAACATGCATTCTATTAGTAACATGAAAAAATTTTCAAGATTCCCCTTCAACATGAAAAAATTTTCAAGATTGCCCTTCAACTTCTCTCCTCTAACCTATCATCAACTATGATATTTTTATTTTTATTTTTAAAAAAAATTGAAATGATAAGTCAAAAAGCTCATAATGGTTATTTTTAAATTTTTTTAATTATGCTTATAAATGTTTTTGGGCTTGGCATGTGGCAAACCAACATGCCTCATTGTTATTATTTTTCCTTATTTATTCATTTTAGTTTTTGACTTTTTTATAATATGCTAGATACTTTTTAATTTCATTTTTTTTCATTCTTTTATCTTTTGATTTTAATTATTTATGAACACTTTAAATAGAAAATAATAATAATAATAATATAAATAATTAATGAGAAAAAATAATATAAAAATAAATACATAATGAATAAATTTAGCTTTTTACTTATGAGTATTTTTAAATTTTTAAATTTTTTATTATATAAAATAAAAAATAAAATATATTTTTTTATTAAAAAATTTTGATTTTTAATAAAATTAAGAGAAAATAATAAAAATGGTCAAATATATTTTTTAATAAAAAATATTTTTTATTTTTTATTTTATATAATAACAATTTTAAAATTTCAACAAAGAAAAATGTTAAAACCACAATCAAGTTTTTTTTTCTTTAATTAAAAATATTAAACATTTTAACCAAGAAAAAAAAAATTGCAGTCAAGTTAGATCCATAAGTAAAAACCTAAAACCATAATCATCGACTCGCATTTTTACATGAAAATTAAAAAAATTTAAAAAGTAAGGGGAAATAGTGGGTTTTGACTCACTAATATGAAAATATATGAAAAAAGCACCCAAAATTTTTTAAATCAGTATTATCTTCATTTATTTAAAAATAATTTGAAATACATACACTTTTTAATGAGTCATACAATTATTCCTTAAAATGTCCCTTTTACTTCTTATGTGATCAACACCAATTGACAACTAGATTCCTCTACATAAATGTTTTCCTTCCTTTTAGATATGTTTTATTATTATTATTATTATTATTATTTGGGATTTTTTTTCTCTAAAAATAAACACCCCATATGAAAAATTAAGAATTTTTTTTTGGGAAAAGTGAGATTTGATTCATTAATATGAAAATATATAGAGAAAAGAACCTCAAATTTTTTAAATTAATATTATCTTCATCTATATAAAAATAATTTGAAATACATGCCCTTTTTAATGAGTCATCAATTATTATAAAAAATGCCTCTTTACTTGTCATGTCATCCAAATCAATTGACAATCAGACTCGTCATGTAAATATTTTCCTTCCTTTTAGATATTTTATTATTTAAGATTTTTTTTTTCTCTAGAAACATTATAAAATAAGAATTTGAAAAAAAAAAGAAGAGTTTATTCTAGTATTAATAAGTTAAAAATAAATTCATATTCTTGATAGTAAATAAACCAATAATAAATTTTTATTTATTATATAATATTAATAATTATTTAATATATTAGAGAATTAAATTTTTTGTAAAAGTTTTTCAAATATAAAATATTTTACAATATGGTTGTACTTTGATATATAGTATAAAAATAATAAATATTTTATATTAAATAAATTAATCAATATTAAAATAATTATATATTATGAAATTTATTATTTATTATTGAATAAACAACCTTATTACTTTTTGAATTGGTAATTATGATTAAATAGAATTTGTTTGACAATATTTCCTCTTAAAATTCTTGGAAAAAAAATATTAATCCTATTAAAATAGGATTTTTTTTTTTTTTTTGCACAATATTTCCTAAACTTTTAGGAAACAAAAATAAGAATCCTATGAGGTGTTTGTTTTTAAAGAAAAAAAAATCCTAAATAATAAAAATAATAATAAATATCTAAAAGGAAGAGAAACATCTATGTGAAGGAGTCTAGTTGTCAATTGATTTGAATGACATGACAAGTAAAATGATATTTTTTGAAATAATTGGATGACTTATTAAAAAGTGCATGCATTTCAAATTATTTTTAAATAGATGAAGATAATACTAATTTAAAATTTTTAAGGTTCTTTTTTCCATAAATTTTCATATTAGTGAATCAAATCCCATTTTTCATTTTTTTTTTCTCTATAAACAAACATCCCATAACAAATGTGAGAAAGTTTGAAGAGTGTGATCATTAGAAGTAATGAAACCCTGTTGGACTGTAGATGAGTTTGAGTTTTGCTGGAAATAAGATTTATGGTTTTTCTTATAATCTCTTTAGGATTTTTTTCATTAAGACAAGTTAAGGTTAATTTCAAGGGCTTTGGTTGTTTGGGGCATTTTCTTTGTTTTGGTTATTAAAAGTAGTGGAACCCTATTAGGCTATAGATGAGTTTGAGTTTTGGTGGGAATAAGATTTATGGTTTGGATTTTTTTTCATTAGGGAAAGTTAAAGGTTAATTTCAAGGACTTTGGTTGTTTAGGGCATTTTCTTTATTTTTAGCTTTACCTTCAATTCAAGTGATAGAGAAACTGATAAAAGGTAATATATTATTGTTTTTAAAAGGTAGATGAGTTTGAGTTACCTATGGAATGTTTGTTGATGGAGAGAAGAAAAGAAAAAAGTCGTTATAGTGTTTGTTTCTAGAGAAAAAAATCTCAGATAATAAAATAATAATAATAATAAATATATTTAAAAGAAAGGAAAACATTCACATGGAAAAGTGTTGCTGATGACATGACAAGTAAAAGGAGTATTTTAGGAAATAACAATGACTCATTAAAAATTCCATGTATTTCAAACATTTTTAAATAGATGAAGATAGATTTAAAAAAATTGAGGTTGTTTTTTTTCATATTAATGAATCAAAACTCATTTTTCCCAATAATAAAATAACATGACAATGTAATAAAGTTTATAAAATAAATAAATAAATAAATTTTAGTAAGAATATAGAAAATATTATGTCCTAAATCTCTAAATTTTTTCTTGTGTATTTATTTTTATATTAAATTTCTTCTTATTAATTATTTATTATATATTATTATTTTATGTTTAAAATGTTCATAAATAATTAAAATCAATAAATATGAAAAAATGAAATTGCAAAAGAAAATTGAAATTAAATAAATTTCATAAAGGCAACATATTAAAAAAAGAAAAAGAAAAAAGTGGAGGTATTATGGAGGAGAAAAAGGCAAAATCTTGTGGCATGATTGGTTGCTCAATACCATTTTTTATTTTTTATTTTTAAATAAATAATGATCGAACTCTTTACTTGATGTCAAAGTTAAAAAAAAAAAAAATTGTGCAAGATAAGGTTAGAGGGAATAAGCATGTTGACAATTTTCACTATTGAAGTACATGTTTTTTAAATTTTGAAAATAAAAATTCAAACTTCTAAAAAAATGTAATTTTTTTTTAGATAACGACGGGGTTTTTATTGCAATATAGAATAAAATTACAAATTAAAGGTAGGGTTCCAACTCATGACCTTCGCTAAGGTTTTTATGCAAGGTTAAATTGGAGGTTGGATTTTAATCAAATTTTTATAAAAAAAAAAATTTATAAAATTGGTAGTTCTCAAACTTGAGACAATACAACACACTATCATATCTTCAAAACCGAAATCTTGTTTTAAAGAGATGACTATAGTTATTTTAAGAAATAAATAAATAAATAAATTATTTTTCATGTATATATATATATATATATATATATATTCTTTTTCACTTCCTTTAAGTTTCTTTATTTATTTATTTATTTTTAAATAGTTTAGTCATTTCATCCATGTCCTATAAGACATATCATAGCAAGTGAAGTATATAAAACTCCTATAAAATAATACTTTCGAGATTAAGAGAAATTATTAAAGGGTTATTGATTTAGTAATAAATAAATAATTTATTAATTTAGAGAAATATTATAATAGTAATAGTACATTTACTTATAAACCGAAAAACAATGAATTTAGTTAAAAATTAATTGTACATGGAAAGTTTAAGAGACTCTGAGGATGTATTGTTTCAATTCAAATACTAGTATTCCAAATTATTGATCATGATGTGCCAACTTTTATTCCAAGGATGTTACTTCCTACCCACTACAATGAAATAGTTGATTGTACAAAGAAAATCATACACCATTATTTTTTACTATTCTTAAAAGCAGCAAATCATGGCTCGTAACTATGCTTTGAGGAAGATCTATAAGTCTCATGTCAATATTATGGGGAAGGTAGTTCATGAAATTAAGTTGCATTTTCTTTCATCTATAAATCTGTTAGAATTTAAATATTTTATAAATAAGTATATAAGATTCCATTAAATTCAAAATTTGTTTTGAATTATATTGATAAAAAACATAATGAAGATAATTATCCATTTAGTTTGGAATCCTTATATTTTACCAATATAAACGGTAAACTCCTTGGCGAGTCATTAATCTTTCCACCATAAGGTTTGAGTCTCTCTATATCTCTTGTATTTTTCTCTCGGTCAAGTTCTTCCTGGTGTTCTAGTGTCCATCTACACCTAGAATTTGAAAGGTGTTACATACCTTTCTATTGTTAAGAGTAGTAAATAAGGAAAAAAAAGGATTTGAGAAGTAAATAAAGGAAAAAAGGATTTGAGAATTGGTTAACCATTTTAATTTTGTGATGTTTAGAATATGCAGATAAATAAGGTTTGATTGTCAAAATGTTGAGCATGAAAGACTTTGTTTTTCTTATTTAATAGGTATTGTAAGAAAAAGGAGAAATCATCTAGTTATTGTAATGCTTTTCTGAACTTTTAGAAATAAAGTTCTATCAATTTTCCTTTCTTCTTCCGCGGTTGTATCATTTGGTATTAGAGTAGTGATCCTACTCGCTCCCAGATGGTGAAGGCAACTAGAGGGCAAGAAACGAAGCAAATTGAAAAAGCCTTGAAGCAACTGTGTGCCAATTTAGATTCGCATTCTAAAGCGATCCAGTAGAAAACTTAAGCCTTGAAGGAGCTCTGTGAATGGATGATTGCAATAAATTTAAAGCATGATCAAATTAGCAACAATTTTATAACTTATCAGCCAAATTGTAGTGAGACCTCACACCACAATGACAACAGGACAAGCCCTAACTGTAACAACAACTTCCAAACTTGGTATGGTAGCATTGATTTTCCAAAATTTGCTAGGACTGACCCTCGGGGATAGGTGTTTAGATGCAAGAGGTTTTTTCATTACTATAGAGTGGCAGAAGATGACAATGTGTATGTGGCTTCAATTAATTTAGAAAGTATGACCCTTAATTGGATTCAAAGTTATGAGGTAACTAATGCACAAGTATCTTGGGAAATTTTCTCAAAAGATGTTATCTAGCGCTTTGAACCTATCATATATGAGGATGCTGTCAGGAAATTAACTAAATTGGAACAAAATAGTAGTGTGAAGCAATATCAGTTAGAGTTTGAGGCACTCATGAGTAGAGCAAAGGGACTCATCAAGAAGTGTTTTGTTAGTTGTTTCGTCAGTGGGTTGTAACTAGAAATCCACAATGGTCTCCATGTTCAAACCAGCAACCCTTGTGCAAGCTATGGGCTCAGTGCTTCAAAAGGCCTATAATAAGATGCAATGAAAACTAGCCCCTTCAATGGTTAAGTTGCTCAAATCAAAGACACAACATTCCTTACCTCCAATTAAGAAAATTTTGCAAGTAGAAATGAATAACAAGAGTGCTAAAGGGTTATGCTACTATTGTGATGAAAAGTACGTGTTAGGCCATCAATGTAAAAGACATCAAATTTATTGGTTGGAAAGAGAGCCGGAAGCAAAAGAGGAAATTAAGGATGAATGAGCTTGAGGATCAACATCTGACAACAACGAAGATTTGGAAGAGCCAATAATTTCTGTCCATGTACTTTGGGTTTGTTGTCTTACCAAACTATACGAGTTAAAGAGCTCATTAAGAAAAGACCGATTACTATCTTGATTGACTTTGGAAGCACTCATATTTTTTTAAGATCCTAACGTCACTAAAAGGACAACTTGTTCTATTCTTCAAACTAACTCTTTGTTAGTAACTGTTGCAAATAGTTCAAAGATTTCAAGCAAGGACATGTGTCAATAGTTGGAATGGGTTATGCAAGGTACCACATTTTCTAGTGATTTTCACTTATTATCTCTTGGAGATTGTGATATGGTTTTAGGGGTTCAATGGCTAATTACTTTGGGACCTTTTGTGTGGGACTTTCGTTAACTTAAAATGGAATTTCGATTCAACAATTGACGACATGTTCTATAAGGGGACTATAAGGTGGTGAAATCAAATTTATTGGGTTGAGCAAATAAGGAAAACAATTGCCAAATCAAGGCTACACCAACAAACTTCGAAAACTATAATCCTAATCTTCTAGATATCCTCTCTAAATTCGAGGTTGTATTTATAGAACCCCATGGTTTACCCCCACAACCATCCCATGACCATATGATCCCATTAAAACCTGAAATCCACTCTATAAATGTTTGACCTTACTATTATCCCTATGCCCAAAAAAATGAAATTGAGAAAATCGTGAAAGAGATGTTGTTGGCTGGTACTATTCGACTAAGTGTAAGTCCTTTTTCTTTCCCGGTATTGTTAGTTTGAAAAAAAGATAACACTTGGCATGCGTGTGTTGATTATTAAGCCCTGAACAAGGAGACCATTAAGGGTAAATTTCCTATACCAGTGATTGATGAACTTCTCGATGAACTACATGGGGCACAAGTTTTTTCAAAGTTGGATTTGCTCTCTAGATGTCACCAAATACAAGTCTATTCCCATGACACTTCCAAGACATCCTTTCGCACTCATAAAGGCCATTATGAACTTCTTACCATGCCTTTTGGCTTAACAAATGAGCCATCAACTTTCCAAAGTCTAATGAATGAGGTATTTTGGCCTTATCTTTGTAAATTTATTCTTGTGTTTTTTTTATGACATCTTGATTTATAGTTGAACTTGGGAAAAACATTGGATCATTTATCCACCACCTTGGAGGTATTACAACAACATAAGCTCTTTGTCAAGAAATCTAAGTGTAGTTTCGGTCAATCACAGGTGGAGTGCATTTGGGGCACTTGGTTTCTAAAGAAAGGGTTTCCACATATGCAAAAATAATTGCCACTATGCTTGCATGGCCTACTCCCACAACTTTGAAGAGTTTGTGAGTCTTTGTGGGACACATAGGTTATTATAGAAAGTTTGTTCAAGATTATGGAAAAATTAATCAACCTTTTACTATGCTTCTATAGAAAGGTCAATTCCAATAGACCTTAGAAGTTGAAGTTGCATTTAATTCCTTGAAGCAAGTTATGACATCCACAACTACTCTTGTCTTATTAGATTTTTTGAAAGAATTTATTATTAAATGTGATGCATTCGGTGTGGGGATTAGGGTTATCCTAATGCAAGAGGGGCATCTAATAGTCTTTGCTAGTCATGCATTATCCCGTAAAAGCATTGGCATGTTGACGTATGAAAAGGAACTGATGGCAATGGTTTTCATAGTCCGTAAGTGTCATTCCTACCTTGCTTAACATTATTTTAAAATTCAAACAAATCATTTGAGATTAAAATATATGCTAAAACAAAGAATCAACACCCCTGCACAACAACGTTTTTTATCTAAATTAATAGGCAATGATTTTGAAGTTGTCTATCATAGTGGCAAGGTAAAAAGAGCAGTTAATGCACTCCCCCACCTTCCAGAAAGTTTTAGCAATAATTCACACTTTTTAGGACCCCAACCAATGGCCTTGTCAAGCCCTATTGCTACTTGTCTTGATACATTAAGGGAGGAGTGGCAGCCGGATTAGCAACTAAAGTCACTAATTGATGCACTTAAACTTGATCCACAATTCAAGCATGGGTATACTTGGACAAATGGACAACTTAGGTACAAGGGTCGCTTTGTCTTAGGTACAACTTCTTCTCTCATAGACGCAATTTTACATGAACATCATGATAGTCTCATTGGAGAACATTCTAAGGTTCGAAAAACTTATTATCAAATCAAGCGAGGATTCTATTGGTCAAGTTTAAAAAAGGATGTCCAACGTTATGTTATTGAATGTGATGTGTGCCACTACAATAAATTTGAAATGTTGCTTCTCTAGGCTTGCTTCAATCTCTTCCAATCCCTATTAGAAATTGGAGTGGCATTTCAATGGACTTCATTGAAAGACTTCCTTGTTCTATAAGAACAAATGTCATTTTTGTGGTGGTTGATCGACTTAGCAAATACAATCACTTTATAGCATTAATCATCTTTATTTGGCCATGGACACTACTAAACTTTTTATAGACCGTGTCTTCTGATTACATGGCATACCTACCACCATTGTCTGTGATAAAGATCCAGTCTTCACCAACACATTTTGGAATACTCTTTTTGAGTTGCAAGACACTCAACTATGCATGAGCTTTGCATATCACCCTTAATTGGATGGACAAACAGAGGTTGTTAATTGTTATCTAGAAACTTATCTCCATTCCATCATAAGCGAACGCCCAAAAAAAGGGTTAAAATGGCTTACTTTGGTAGAATGGTGGTTCAACACTTCTTTCCACACAACCATTAAACTTACACCATATGAAATCATTTATGGCCAACGTGGAAGTAGTTGACTAAGAGTTGAAGGACCATAATGCCATGGTGTGGGTGCTGAAAGAAAATTTAGAGAAAGCTTAACATCGTATGAAGCAGCAAGCTAACCAACATCGTTCAAAAAGATCATTTGAGGTGGGGGATATGGTGTTCAAAAAGATCCTTGAAGGTGAGGGATATGGTGTATCTTCTCCTCTAACCATATCGACAATCTTCTATTGCCTTCTACAAAAAATAGAAAGTTTTCTCCTTGATTTTATGAGCCTTTCCAAGTTCTCACTAGTGTTGGATATGTTACTTATTGATTGGTCTTACCTTCTTTGTGCCAAATTCACCTGGTTTTTCATGTTTCAAGCCTCAAGAAGAAGATTGGTCACCAAGTAGTTGCGGAACTTGAGTTACCACCAATTAATGATGATGGACAAGTCTTGTTTAGACCAATTGCAATTTTGGATTGTCATATAGTCAAACATGACAACTTTCCCAAGACTCAAGTCTTAGTTCATTGGTCTAATTCATTTCTAGAGGATGCCACATGGAAAGATTGGGAGCCACTCAGTTGCCGTTTTTCTCACTTCAAACCTTAAGGACAAGGTTTTTTCAAGGGGAAGGGAATGTTATGTACCTTTCTATTGTTAAAAGTAGTAATTAAGGGGAAAAAAAAGGGATTTGATAAGTAAATAAGGAAAAAAAAGGATTTGAGAATTGGTTGACCATCCTAATTTTGGGATGTTTAGAATACGCAGATAAATAAGGTCTGATTGCTAAGATCTTGGACATGAAAGACTCTGTTTTTTCTTATTTAATAGGTATTGTAAGGGAAGGGAGAAATAATCTAGCTATTGCAATCCTTTTCTAAACTTTCAGAAATAAAGTTCTATCACTTTTTCTTTTTTCCTCCTAGGTTGTATTAGAGGGTAGAATCTGGGGATGGAGTAATAAGAATTTCTAGTAGTTTCTTTGAAGAAAGAAGTTACCAATATTAGAAATTGTAATTCAAGTTACAAAGATCTTTCGTAGGTATTTATCTGGACTATAGCTATAGCTTTAATCTTTCATTGGTATTAGAACTAGATCAGGCTTGTTTTCGTCTCTATTTATATTTATTTATTTATTTAAAATAAATGGATATTTATTTTCATTAATTGAATTTTTTATTATTGTTTATAATAATAATAATAATAATAATGATAATAATAATAAATAAATAAATAATGAACTACCCAGAAGTAGAGGTTCAATCCAAGAGTATAGGCCTAAGCATGCAAACACAAAAAATGAATTACCCAAAGGTGCAGGTTCAATCCAAAAGTATAGATCTAAGCAAGCAAACACAAAAATGAACTATCTAGAAGTATAGGTTTAATCCAAAAGTGTAAGCCTAAGCATGCAAACACAAAAAATGAATTACCCAAAGGTGCAGGTTCAATCCAAAAGTATAGATCTAAGCAAGCAAACACAAAAATGAACTATCTAGAAGTATAGGTTTAATCCAAAAGTGTAAGCCTAAGCATGCAAACACAAAAATGGATCGTCCAAAAGTGCAATTCAACCTAAGGGGCCACCCTATTCATTAAAAGATATTTTGAAATAGGGTTATTGAACTTATGGATTATTTTTTTATACATACAATTTTTATTTGCATATTAATTATTTATGTGAATTGTTTTTCTCCTTTTTAAAAAAAAAAAAAATTGGACTTGTACTTATAGATTTTTTTTCTAAAAATTTTTAATTAGTTATAATATTTTAGTTCACATTCAATGAACTAATTGAGAAAATGAACTAATAAAACATTGAAGAATATACTTTATATAACTAGAAATGTAGAAAAATCTTTATATAAAACCGAAATGTAGAAAAAATATAGAAAAAAATTTAAAATAAAACTTTATATATAACTCTTTTCGAAACGTAGTTTTATATTCTAAATGATTTAATTTTATTTATAAAAAAAACATTTGATTATCTAAAATTTCACAAAAAAAGAAAAAAAAAAAAGGAAAATTGGGATAAGTTGTAATATTATGAAAATATTTGAACATTTTTATGATTAAATTTTTTTTTTTTAATTTGAAAAGATTAAAATGCATTTTATTTAATAATTAATATTTTTAAATAATAATGTCTAAAGTACCCCTCTTTTCAATTTTGTACAAATCTAAAAATAATAATTGGCCTAAATAATGTTGAATATGTGGAAATCATCGTAATACTCTTTTTCACTGATAGCATATAATATCAACCTATGTGATAATAAACTTGAAAACAAGAAAAGCGAAGAGTTGAAGGTCTTTGGATATCATGGAAATTCAAATACGATCGAGAGTAGACTTCTTTTTCGACACTCCTTTCCTTTTCACATAATTCATATTGGTCTACCTCTGTGATGATCCCCAAGACATTTACCCTCATACCTTCTCGCTACTACGCTTCTGCCTTTGAATTCGATCCCTCTCTCGCTCTCCTCCAATCCCTCCATTTCTCAGTAACTCACAAATCTCTCAAACACACCCGACAATCTCATTCTCGAATTCTCAGTCTTGGCTTCTCTCAAAACTCTTTTCTTGCCACAAAACTCATCTTTGCATATGCTATATGCCAACACCCATTTCATTCCCGACTCGTTTTCGATTCCCTACAACACAAGAATGTGTTTCTATGGAACTCTTTGATTAATGGATATGTCAAAAATCGTTTATACAATGAGGCTTTTCAGTTGTTTAATCAAATGTGCTCTAGCGATGTCTTGCCCGATGATTTTACTCTCTCGACACTTTCTAAAGTTTCGGGCGAGCTGGGGGCCTTATTTTCCGGGAAATCTATTCATGGGAAAAGTATACGAACAGGATTTGTTTCCGATACTGTTGTTGCTAATTCGATAATGTCAATGTATTGCAAATGCGGGAATTTTGAGGAATCCAGGAAGGTGTTTGATGAAATGACGATTAGAAATTCTGGTTCTTGGAACGTTTTAATTGCGGGGTACGCAGTTTCAGGGAATTGTAATTTTCGTGAGGAAACTTGGGAATTTGTTAAACAGATGCAGATGGATGAAGTGAGACCGGATGCCTATACCATATCTAGTCTTCTTCCTTTGTGTGATGGGGACATGGGGAAATGGGATTATGGGAGGGAGCTTCACTGTTATATTGTGAAAAATGAATTGGAATTGGGCCTGGATTCTGATGTTCACCTGGGGTGTTGTTTGATAAACATGTATTCGAGGAGCAATAAAGTTGTTGTGGGTAGACGGGTCTTTGACAGGATGAAGTGTAGTAATGTCTTTTCTTGGACAGCAATGATCAATGGTTATGTGGAGAATGGAGATTCAGATGAAGCTTTGAGACTTTTTCGCGATATGCAGGTTATAGATGGAATAGAACCGAATAGAGTGTCACTTGTCAGTGTTCTCCCTGCATGTAGCTCCTTTTCTGGTTTATTGAGTGGAAGACAAATCCATGGATTTGCTGTTAGAAAGGAATTCAACAATGAAGTCTCTTTATGTAATGCTCTCATTGATATGTATTCCAAGTGTGGGAGCTTGGATTCTGCAAGGCGTGTATTTGAGGATGACTCCTTATGTAAAGATGCAATCTCTTGGAGTTCAATGATTTCAGGATATGGATTGCATGGGAAGGGTCAAGAAGCCATTCTTCTGTATGATAAGATGCTCCAAGCTGGGATCAGACCGGACATGATAACAACAGTGGGGATTCTTTCTGCTTGTAGCCGGTCAGGATTGGTAAACGAAGGTCTTAACATCTACAGCTCAGTTATCAATGATTATGGAATTGAACCAACATTGGAGATTTGTGCATGCATTGTTGATATGTTAGGTCGAGCAGGGCAGCTCGATCGAGCATTATATTTTATCAAAGCAATGCCTGTAGAACCTGGTCCTAGTGTGTGGGGAGCGCTGGTCAGTTGCTCCATCATTCATGGTGATCTTGAGATGCAAGAATTGGCATACAGGTTCCTTATTCAGCTAGAACCTGAGAACCCCTCCAACTATGTTTCCATATCAAATTTATATGCGTCTTCAAGGAGATGGGATGCCGTGGCTGAAGTAAGAAGAATGATGAAAGATAAGAGATTGAGGAAGTTGCCTGGGTGCAGTTGGATTAGCATCAATAACAAAACTCACTGTTTCTATGTTGCTGATAAAGCACATCCATCTTCCACTTCAATCTACAACATGTTGGATGACCTCTTATTAACTATGAATGATGCTATATGTTCTCCTCACCTTGAAACTTCAACATAAACCTAAACATTGAAATATTCCCTGAGACGGGTTTGTTTGATCTTATTCTTTATAACCCTTTTTCCCCATTTTCTTGGGCTTATTATGTTGATTTTTTACATGGAAAATAGATGGGGCATTTGAGGCTCAGATCCATCCTTTAGATCAAAGTAAATGCAGTGATCCCAAATAAAAAAAGGATGGGTATTGTTATACTTGGTTCATCATCCTTTGCAATGCCTTCAATAAAATGATGTAGATTTCCTATGGTTTCAAGACATGTCACTTTAATTTTTCCTGAATTAAATTATATTGTATTTAACTCTTTGTACAATCAAATTTTGAGAATTTTAAAAAATAAAACCATTATGGTGTTTATTTCATTTACATTTTTTATTTTTATTTATGTTCCTAATAAATAGAAGGAAACATAAATAAAATAAAGTTGTGTGATTTTAAAAACAGTTTTTTGTTCTTAAAATGAGAAAATTGTTTTTAAACATTCCTAACACTATTTAATTGTTGTTATCTAGAAACAATTTTTAAAAATAAAGTGAGATATAGAACAATTTTTAAAGAATAAGTAGAAGTTGTTTTCACCAATTTTTAAAAACAAAAGGAAAATATAGAAAATAAAAACATTGAAAAAAAAATAAAATTGAACATGATATTATTCCATTTCTTTCTCCACGATCTAATATAGATATCGAAAATCTTAAAATATGATTTTCCTTTAAATTACAAGTACTTTTTTTTTTTTTTGAATTTCTTTTAACTCCTCTTAAATTTTTCATTAAGGAAATAAATTTCAACTATACTTTATTCATAAATTTATTAATTTTAAAAAACAATTTAAAACTCAAGAATCGATTTAATTAATATTAAAAAGTCTTGGAACTCAATAACATTAGTAAGTCATAGATCAAAATTTATTTTAAATGTCTGGGTTAGCTTCTTAATAATAATAATAATAATAATAATAATAATAATAATAATAATAATATTATTATTATTATTATTATTATTATTATTATTATTATTTATTAGGCAAACAAACTCCAAATTAAGCAAGACTCGATACATTAGATTCATTAATGAGTCTAATAATTTTTAAAACAAATTTAAAACTCAACTAGTGAATCAATTAATACCAGAAATTTATGAAAAAAATTGGTTTATAAAAACTTTATTGTTTCTCTTTTACGTCTGATTTTTTTTGTCCTTAGGAAAATGAACTCCAAATTAAACAAGACTTAATGCATTATTAATGAGTCTAGTAAATTTTAAAAATAATTTAAAACTCAAATAATGAACCAATTAATACCAAAAATTTATGGACAAAAATTGGTTTAAAACGACTTTATTATTTTTCTTTTACATAGAATCCTTATTTTCTAATTGTTTTCAATAGACAACTGAACTTCAAATTAAACATAACTTAATGTGCTGGATTCATTAATGAGTCTAGTAATTTTAAAAAATAATTTTAAACTCAAATAATGATCCAATCAATACTAAAAATTTATGGACAAAATAATTATTTATCTTCTACATAGAATCATTATTTTTCTAATTTTTTAACTAGACAAATAAGCTCCAAATTATACAAGGCTTAATGTATTGAATTCATTAACAAGTTTAGTAATTTTTAAAAATAATTTGAAACACAAATAATAAAATCATTAATATAAAAAATTTATGGATTAAAATTGGTTCATAGGGAATCTATTATTTTTTCTGCACATAATTATATTTTTATAAATTTTCCTACTATAAAAATGAACTTCAGATCAAGTGGCACTTTGTATTGAATTTATTAATGGGTTAACAATTTTTAAAAATAATTTGGAACTAAAATAAAAAATATAATCATTAAAAAAATAAATAATAGATTAAAACTAATATATTATGAGTCATGACTTTACTGTTTTTCCTATATATACAATTTTTTTTTTTTAAATTTAGGTAAATAAATTATACATTAAATAAGATATAATTAATAATTTAAATTCATTAATGATTTTTTTTTTTAATTTTTAAAAATAATTTTGAATTCAAAAAACCGATCTAATTAATTGTAGATTAAATAAAAACATTCAAGAATATTATATCTATAATTTAGTACTAAGTGTGTACATGAAATGAAAAACTAGACTCATTTACATGTTAAAAAGTTGAACTTTATTCATTATTCATTTTAAATAAAATATTGTTAAAAATTATTATTTTAAATTATTAATTTTCATTTTTAATTAAAAAAACTTTAAGAAGATGTCGGTATCCTTATGTCTCTAACATATACTAAAACAATATATTTTTTAATAAAAAATATAATTTATGATTTTATTATAATATTATTATTCATGTTTTATTAAAAACTATTTATTTTTTGATTTATTTGTAATTAAAACTATTTTCATGAATTTGGTCTTTACTTTTTTATGTTTACTCTTTATCCTACTATAAATATTAAAAATATATTTTCTACTTCCTATAAAAAAGTTTGGTATTAGAGCTTTAGATATCTTATATTAAATAGTAAAGTGGAAAATTGTTTAGCTTAATTAATTTTCAGAGTATCTAAAGTTTTATTGAAATTATTTGATATGTTAATTTCTTATTATTTTATGAAATTTTAGTATTGTTATGAATTGATTTATATCTTTTATTCCTTATCCTCCTTAAATTTACAATATAGAATATGAATGTCTAAACTTAATAATAAATTATATAATCAACCAGGAGAATTTAGATAAATATATGATAAATTGCATACTTTAAGGCAAAATATAAAAGATCTAAACTTATGAAGAAAACACATATAATATAAACTATCTATAAGAAGTTAAGAAATTTCAACAAAGAGTTATACCAAATTTTAATACTATCTTAGGACTTAGAAAAGAAGTTGGGAGACTTTAATAACCATAATTGGTTAAGAAACAACCTAGATTATATTAAATAGCAACTAGTGAAAGAGGAGAAATTTGCTAGGAAAAAAATAGAATTTATAAAACTATAACAACAAAACCTGAAAGGTAGATAAACTTTTAGATCAAATAATTAAAAAAATAACTACTTCAGAAAATATATATATATAAACAACTTTTTAAAATAGTTTGAAAAGTTTAATTTAAAGGAAAAACCAATAGTTAGACCAAAATGAGAGATAAATCCTATTGAATGGAAAATCTTAATAGTAAAACCATGGAAATAGTAGAAGTAATCAATTCAAGAGAAAATGTTGAAGAGTTTGTAATAAGTTAGAAATAATTTTAGCATAACCATGTTTATAAATTTAATAAAGTTATAATTTTTAGGAACAATCCAAGAAGATGCAAATGAACATGCAATATATCTCCATAAATTAGAATAGTTGAAATTATATAACATACCTTATATAAGAGAATATAGATAAAAATTTAGGAAATATGCAATTCTTGCTAGAGTAAATAGGATACCTGAATATTTAAAAATACAAGGATTTGTAAGACATAGATTGTGGAATGAATTTTCAACCTCTAAATGTAGAAACTCTCCTTACATAGGATCTAGAATAAAATTTGTAAAGAATTGGTTAAAAAGAGAATACATAAGTCTATGAGAAAGAGACCAAATAAAAAAACAAGATATAAACCAACAACTTTATAAAAAAAAAATGCATATATAAAAAAATCTAGATATAGTATGTAAAGAATATAACTTTAGAAAACCTAAGAAACATAATAAATTTTTTTAGAAGAAAGTTAAAAACTTACTACAAATAGCAACATTTCCAAATAAGATGTAAGAAATCATGAAAGTTTTGAATTAAAAGAAAAAGAGCCATATGGAGAAAAAAACGATGTAAATGTTATTTTTGCGGTCAAAAAGGTCATATAAGACCATAATGCCCTAAACTTAAAATCCCACCAAACAAATGAAGTAGAAAAACTCAAGCAAAAATTAACCTAATAAAAGATCATCTATTAGAACTCTCATGTGTGATTTTCATTGGTCCAGACCTTCTATTTATAGGAGTTAGAAAAACTATAATTAAATACAATATTTAATTCTTTACAAGGAATAACAAAAGTCTTTATGGATAACTATAAGGTCATTCACAATTATCCATACATATTTATATCACTTCCCCTTGAATGACCACCATTAGTGAAGGAGAATTAGGTAGACATTGATTGTTAGAACTACCTCATTAAAAACCTTACTAATAAAACCTAATGGGACAAAACCTGAATGAAGAAAAAAAAAGTACAGTATGCAAATATTCTAAGATGTTACTCCCCCTCATGATAACAAGATTATGTTGTCTTTAATTAATGGTTAAATGTTAAGATCTTTGAGTTGGTGTATTCCAATTTGATATACGAATTTTTTGAATGTTGCAATAGGTAAGGCTTTTGTGAATATGTCTGCTAGATTACCACTTTATCTTATTTGTTGAACATTGATTCACCACTCTTTTGAAGCTTGTGTATATAAAAGAACTTTGATGAAGAATGCTTGGTTTGATCGCTTTTACTATATCCTTCTTTGATTTGTGTATTACACGCAACATTGTCTTCATGTAATACTATTGGAGTGTTTTTTTATAGAGGATAATTCATAGGATACTCGAATATGCTTTTTTGTAGATCTTAACCATACACATTAACAATTGGTTTCATAAATTGCCAATATTTCTAAATGATTTGAGGAAGTGACTACCATTGTTTGCTTAACCGATTTCCATGATATTGTAACACTCCCACAAGTAAATATATATTTGGTTTGAGATCAAGCTTTATGAGAATTTGAAAGATATTTTGCATTTGCATAGCCAATTAATTGCTATTTTGATTCTCTTGAATAATATAAGCCTATGTCATTTGTTTTACAAAGGTATCACAATATATTTTTAATCTCATTTCAATGTCTTCTAGTTGAGACAGAACTGTATCTTGCTGGTAAATTGATAGAGAAGGCTATGACTAGTCTAATATAATTTGCAATATACATCAACACACTAGTTGCACTAAGATATGATACTTCTAGACTAAGTAATTTTTCATTTTCTTTTTTAGGACAAAACGGACCTTTGTTCACTTGAAGTGAACAACCAACCTAGAGGAATTAAGTAGGTTAATTTTTAATTATATAAATACTTTTAGTTTCCTAAATTTTTTATTTTATATAATATATAAATTATATATTTATATATTTATTATGTCACTTATTTGATTGTGGTTCACTTAATTGAGAATTGTTAATTTTTCTAGTTCAATGATCGATCTAATTTCATAAACATTATTGTAAAGTTGGGTGGGTGGTAAAGGTAACAATTGAGCTTCCATGTAATTTTCTTTTTTTCTTTTCCCTCAAGGATGTGTTGTTGTCCAATTTTCTGTAACATAAATTACACTTAAATTCTCCTCTTTGACTTTTATTTACTTGTTTGCTTTTTTATTTCTTATATTTTAAAAATATGGAATTTTAATAATATCCCAACTCGTCTAGCTAAGTCAGTAGAGCGCAAGGCTCTTAACCTTGTGGTTGTGGGTTTGAGCCCCATGGTGGGCGTGCCTATATGTGCTAAGAAATATGAAATTTTGAAGTATATACTAAATAGTAGTGTAAAGGTAAACTAAGTTTTAATAAAATAATATTTATATAGTCAAGTATAAATTAATAGTAATGTACATAGAAATTTTGATTTAATTGAAAACATAATATATTTCAATAGTTAAAATTAAAATATGTTATATTTATAAAATAGTTAAATTTTAATCCAAAGAAAAAATATCTATATTAAAATTTTAACTTAAATTAGTCAAATTTTGATTTCTTCTATAATCAACTTTTCTCCTCCTAATGGTAAGAAATCTGTCTCATTAAATTAGAAATTTGCATAGCATATAATAATATCCTTTGTTGGAAAAAATAAGCTAATCCAACCTAGAGTAATCACCTTAGAAGAGGGGTGAATAAGGTGATGGTCTCTTTTTGCAAATTTAAATTATATGAATACAAAAGACAATTATATGCAAATATATAATAAAACAATATTAAAACAATTGCATATAAAGTAAAAGAGTAAGGAAGAGAGAATGCAAACACAAGATTTTTAAAGTGGTTTGGCGCAACCTGACCTACATCCACTCTCCTTTAGTTTCAATCCCAAACTTGAGGTTCCACTATTTCAAGGCTTCCAAACCAAGCCTTCAAGCAATACAATTGGATTATGGTTCCAATCCACCCTCTTGGATTTGGCTCCAAGCACCTTTTACAATCTTCAAGAGATATCTCAATCTTGAACAACCCCTTAAGTGATACCCCACACTTGAGAATCCCTAAGTAATATCTCACACTTAGATTCTTCCTCTCAAAGATTTACAAATAATTTCATAAAATCCTAGTACAACACTTTAGGCTCAAATGTACAAGAAAAATTAGGACTGAATGGTGCACTAAAGATATGCAAGTTTTAGAACAATGGTGCACTCAAAAACACTCTCCCAAGGCTCAAATATATTCAAGAAATGTTTATGAAGGTTAAGTTATTAAAACAATGAAGATTGAAGCCTTTTTATAGAGAAAAACAACCAGACTAGCCGTTGAGGGTTCGACCGGTCGAGCTGGGGGTCAACCAGTTGACTAGCCATTAACATTTAATACTTGGCAGGTGACTGTTGGACCTCGACCGCCCCTTAACCGGACCTCGACCGGTTAAGGTTGAACCTCAACCGATTGAACAAGCATTCTAAAAGAGAGAAAGAAGAATTTTGAACTCTTTGATTGATTAAGTTAAACAAGTTGACCGATTGAGCCGTTTTTGGCTCAACAACCATCCTTTTCAAGTTAAAACCTTTTAAACAAGTTTGGAAAACATTTGACACAAGGTTTTAATTGAAAACATGAAATCATTCAATTTTAAATGATTTTAAACAAAATTATTTTTGGATGATTTTGGTGCATAAATTAAGAATGTAGTGCATAAAAAGCCTAATGCACCAACAACCTTACAAAGAGATTTTATGAAGCTTAGGTCTTGAAAAACAATTCTCTTTGAGGTCTTCTTCTTCTTATTGATTTCCCTTTGACTTGACTTTGTCTTTGTGATTGCCACTTTGGAAATCTTCTTGCCTAATCACACTTGAAATATAGTCATTAGTTCCAAACCTTGTTTTGTTATCATTAAAATCAAGATTAACCAAACCTTGATTTCACACCCTTTAAGGGTTCAAATATACCAGTCACAATTGAAGAAACTTATGGTTCCTTAATGGATATCCATATGACATTCCAAGGAATTGATGCATCATTGTTCACCCCAAGGAACCAAGTTGGTCATCTCAAATTCTTTTGGATTTGATTGAATGTCAAGTGTCATTCATATGGATTCATGTTCCACTAATAACATCGTATGAGCTCTTCTGGAACTTTAATTAGGTTTCTATTACTTAATATATAGGGTAATTAACATCAATTATTACCTATCTTGGAATATATTTATTAAGTAATTGATATTATGTATAAATTAACAAAACATATACATGTATTAATAAATATGGCATGCACTATGTTAAATAAAAAGACACTATGTAAGAAAGTAAATATTCTATGTAAGAATTTAATAATAAACATTTTTCATCTCTAATCAATCAGTCAAGTTTACTATTAGGATTTTTGAAGAAAGTCATAATAATCTAGGTTAGGTATGTTAACCAAAATTATTATCTACTAATCTTTTCTTTTTAGTCTTGGTAAAAGTTAACAAAATATTTGATCGTATGACTGGTACACATCAAGTGTTATTACAAAAAATCATTTTCTTATCATCTATAGTAGGTTTATTCTACAAACCCAACTTTCTTTCTTTATCACTTTACCACTTATAATGGTAAGGTGTGAATTTCCTTTTAGAAAAACAATGACTCATAAATTAAGAAGTTTATTATATACTGGATTCAGATCATATCTTAGTCTATGATCACATTTCTAATCAATTACATTCACTTTAGGGAATAATTCCGATCTAGTTAAATAAGATTGATGATTATTCATGAAAAACTTACTAATCTCAATTACATCTAATTATAGTGAGCTTTGAGGAAGATCATAGTCTTTTAGTGATTGTATCTTTATTTTATAATATAATTTTAAAGAATTAAAGGGCTATTATATTTTGATGACATAGAAATTACATATAATAATAGTCTAAATAGAAAATTAAAAATATTTAAATAAATTTGTAAATGTGAAACACTTACAACTATGCCTTTTCATGAAACATGAACAATATTTTAGAAACAAAGCATGAAATTTATAATTCTAAATATTTCAACTTTTACACCTAGCCAAAAAAAAAAAAAAAAACTATTTGTGGGACCCCGCATCCGTCCAAGCATAAATCCATTTCCCAGTTAGGCATCAAACAAACAAAGGGTTATCTAGGCAATGTCTATATTCAAATAATAAATGTACCAAACCATTACGTCAGGACTAATCATAAACATAAACGCCTAACTTCAAGCCCAAAGTCATTATTCGTAAGGCCAATTATTAGCATTTAAAGTATTAAAGAGGCACATGAAACGTTATAGCTTTATCAAAATAAAAGGTTACTAGACATCAAATTCAAAGATGAACAAAGCTCCCTAAAAAAGTCATAGCTCGTTTCTTCTAAAAACTAACTTAAGCTTCGGGGGGCATGCCTGAAAAAACCATCTAGACATACCTTGTTGCAGGTACACTTACCGTTTGCACGGAGAAAGCTAGCCATAAAATACAATGTTAGTTGTGTACCAATAATTATCGTTGTCTGTGAGAGACGAACTAAAAGCCTCAAGTGTTGATGGCTAACTTACCTTCTAGAACATATCCCTATTCGACAAAGATGGACAACCGATTCCATGCATGGTAGGCCGAAATGAAGAGAAGGCAAGAAGAGTATGAACAACACATATAGTCCTTGCTAAGCAACTAAAATAGGAAAATGAAGAGTTATTGGTGCATATGGCCTTGGGACATCATGCAAGCTAAATAAACCACCGCACACCCAGCCAAATGACCTTGAAGCCAACACGAAGTCGGACGACAAAAGCTCCCATGCCCAACATAAAATCATCAATGTAAGCAAACAACAAATTATCTACTAGTAGTTCACCAACCTTACCAAAACCAAAGAGTTCTAGAATGAGATAGGTTGTCAAGAAAACTCTGGCAAACAAAGTCATTAGTTTGGTTAGGGAAAAGCTTGAGAAAGACTCAAAATGTGGACCATGAGTGTTAGATGCTCCAAAAAGCCTAATTAGGGTGTTCTCATAAGAAGTATCACCAAGTTGTTTGCCACAATGCACAAATCTCAAACCTCAACCATGTGAAGCTTTGTTAAAAGCCTCCCTAGGCATAGTAAGTAAATGGTTGGATGACATGTTGTCCATGCTATTTGCCCCACATATTATTAGTTACGAGTTGCTCAAAGGTTTCACGGTACTAAAGGTTACCATGTACAATGGATCGAACAACCACTTCAATCATTTAATGCACTTTTAGTTTATGATGACCTTGAATATAAATAATGACTTGCTATTATGAAAAGTTTTTCCAACCAGCCTTCATGGTTTGGCGTTGTCGTGGATTCACAAACCGCTAAAAGCGAAAGAACAAAGTTAAAGTCGACTACGTGCTTTAAAGCACCTAATTAAACCGCTTAAAACCGAAGCTGGCTACATGCTTACAAGCATCTAACCAAACCGCTAAAAGCGAAAAAAACAAAATTGAAGCTGACTACATGCTTACAAGCACTTAATTGAATCATTGAAAATGGGGAAACAAAGTTAAAAGACATAAGCCCCGATCTCATCACTTAAAAGAAAAGCCAAAATGACACAAACAAGAAAAAAAACTTGAAATTTAATAAAGGCCAAGGGCTAAAACAGATAAGCAAACATGTAATATATGTATAAGGCTAAAATGAATAAACAAATAGCATGTATTTGATTGTTCAAATTGCTGTAAAAAAACTCGTAGACTGACCATCTAAAGTATGAAATTTGTATGGATTAAATGCCTAAAAGAAAAATTGTCTAAGTATGAAAAATAAAAAACAATTACAAAATGCCAGGACTATCCGACCTATCCAGCCACAAGCCTAATTGGCCACATTGCTCAAATGAGCCTTAGCATCGGATCTTCCATAGAGTGAAATACGACATAATCAACATTAGCTTACTTAATGATAAGCGTATCCGGGTAAAAACCAACCATAGGAACTATACTAGCAGACTTTGAGGGAGTACCCATCTCAAAGCCTGATTTCCTCATCTTAGATGAAGAAGGGCTAATTATCAACTGAAAAGTCTTTGATAGTCTATTATGTTGTCTTTCCCTAAAAATGACACAAAGATTGGTAGTCATATCCTCTTCATCTTCTTCTTTTTTTATCATCATGAGATTTAGATAATTAGTGAACCTGCTAACTTACTCTTCTCCCTCTGACTCAAAGGACTCCTTAATAGAAATTATCACTTGCACCTGAGCACGTTTTCTCTGGGTCGAACAAGATATAGAAGTTGAGGCCTGATGAAGAGTGTCTTCTTGGCGCTTTCTCTCACGAGCGTCTAAGCAGGTTTGGCGCACCTCAATATCTATTAGCCAAGCGACCTCATAAACCTTCAAATCTTTTAACAAGAAATACTCGTTAGGAACATGAGAGGTCGGAGCAAACCAAGAAAAGACAAGAATCACAAACGAGCATTGATGGTTTAAAACACACTTGAAATTTTTTTCTATCAAAAGTACAAAGATCTTCCTCTCAATCGAGTCAATCTCAAACAGTTTGTTAAGACAATCCCAAAACAACTTTTCCACCCACTCTACTAAGTGGTCATTCTTCTCCTTGCCTATACGGAATTTAAAAATTATTATACTGCCAAATAAGAGTACTGAAATGATGAGTGGTGGAAAGTTAATACTTGGTAAGTCAAGAAAGCGAATAGGACTAAAAAAATGGTTTGAACTCTCTATGGAACCACTCCAAGATTTGGACACCAAGACATGTCCTTTTGTCCATCCTTTGTTGTAATTGGGCAAACTAGTGACTAGTTGTAGTGAAGGGGTATGAGCTGTTAAGCTAAACCATTCCTGATGGCTCATCTTGATAGTGTAGATGAATAGGACCTCCAAAAGGGAGAGGTTTAACTAGTACAACATTTCTAGAATACTGCATCTTATGAGGATTTAGATAGAATTTAGTTGGATGTAGGCAGACAGAATCCTCAAGAAATGCAAGAATTGTTTAAGCAAAGACAGAATGAGAAGGCGGAGTCCTACCACAAAGTGTTCATTCGTGAAGTAGATTGAGTTGTGAGGAAGCCCATCTATTGATAGGGCTTTGTCGTCAAAGAGTTGAATATCAATGGAGTCGGGGGTTTGGAAACAAACCCGAAACTCTCATTCGGATAATTCATCTATAGGGCGACTAGTTCTAGAACACCCAAATCGAGATACCCCTATTCCGCTCCGTTAAGACCTACTGCTCATTGAAGCAACACCCTTTCTATCCATGTGGACAAACGAAATGAAGGCCGACTAGACACCTGCGCAAAAAAAAGGCAAAAAAATTAACCAAACATACCCCAGACTAAGACATAGAAGGCATCAACTTGATATCCTATTGTTTCTAAGGAAGTTTGACCCCATGGAAGAATCGAAGCCATCTGCAAAGTATTGTCAGCTTAAAGCCCTTTATAAAGTTATTAATTGGCCAAAATCCATGCTTTGGCTTTGAAAAACCCTCTCAAAATCTCACAAATCAAGCAAAACGCCCTCACAAATCACAACTCAGGAAAAAATATGGAGAAACCTTAGCATAATATGTAGAAACCCTAACACAATGCTAATAAAAGCAAAAAGTATTCGAATGAAAGAGGAAGAAACCTAACCTGGCATAACAAAATAGAGGTATTCTGGCACCAGTGACAAGGTTGCAGCGGCACCAATGATTTGGTCATGAAGTTTTGAAATTGTGACAATAAGAATACTATGTTCATATGATTTTGTTTAGAAATGACAAAAAGGCTTTTATCCATTAAATATATTTTTGTATGTTGCTTTCTCATTTTATCCATTAAACTTATTAGTAATATGAAACATATTACTAATTAATACATATATATATATATATATGGTCCTATAGAATCTTAATTCCATAAATATACTATACTTCTCCGAAATCCTTCATCTAGAATTGAGTATACAACTAAATCTTGACTAATGAAAATAACCTTACATCAGTCTTAATGAGTAGAATGTCATGAACATATAAGATCGTAAAAACCAACATTTTTCTTTGCACCTTCTTGTACACACAAGGTTTATCCTCCTTTTGATTAAACTCAAAGGTCTTGACTACCTAATCAAAACATTTATTTCATGAGTTGGATGCTTGCTTGATCCATAATTGGATTTATTTAACTTGTATATCATATACTCTTGATCATTTACTATGAATATGTCTGGTTGCATCATATAGATACTCTTGTCAAGATTACCATTTTAGAATTCAATTTTGACATCCATTTGTCATATCTCATAATCAAGATGTGTCAAAATAGATAAGAGTATTTTGATAGACTTGAGCATGGTTATTGGAAAGAAGGTCTTCTCATGGTCGAAACCAAGTTTTTTACTATAACCCTTTACCATAAGCCTAACCTTATATGTTTCAAACTTTCCATCTACTTGTCTTTTCCTCTTGTAGACCCACTTGCACCCTATGGGTTTTACTCCTATAGGTGCTTCTACAAGGCCCTAGACTTTTTAAAATATATAAGATGAGTATATGATGAGTAATAAATCTTATAGTGAGGTTGATTGGAGAGCACTAGACGATACTCTCACAATAGCATAAAATACCATCGATCTAGTATTAACCATTCTTGTTTCTAGTACACCGATGCCTCATTGTAGTGAGAGAGTTGTTATACAGCCAGACCAATTCATGTATTTAGGAGAGTCTTTTGAGAAAATTCCAGAGGAACATGAGATCGATCACATGGATTACAATGAAGCAATGAGCGATGTGGATACAGATTTTTGGCAAAGAATGGTGGAAACAAAGTTAAAATCCATGTTTAGCTCTAACCCCTTTAGTAGTAAAGGGTATTTTGACCATTTTACTTTCTATATAGGATTTACAAATTGAAATATCTACTAACCATCCAAGCATTTAATACATGAATAATTAATGATCTTTCATTTATTCATTCATTCATTCATTTGGGTCATGGGATGAATAACAAACCCTGCAAAGTAATCACATCCTAGAAAAGTAATAATGTGTTTTTCCCTAACCTAGGGCTCTTATACTAGTTGCAGAGAATCTTGAATTGCTCTGTTCCTTGGCCTTGAATCATATTAAGTGCATGCAACTCTTCTAGGTCTACTAAATTCTAGAAACAAAAGCAAAAACAAGTATAAAACTTTATAGGATCTTGTATCAAGGGTTTAGATGGGCTTACCTTAGATCTTAATGTTCCCAAATTATTTCATATTTGTAAATAATAGAACAAAAATTGTAGAAGATCTTGTATACCCTAAGTCTTTCTCCTAATGACTCCTTAAAGCTCGACACTCAAATAATGCAAATTTGGTATAATGAAGGCTAGGGTTTTCTCTCTTGAAGTGGACAAGAAGAAAGAAGGATAAAGCCTTAATAGGGGAGTATTCATAGGCTTTCCATAGGCTTAAGTGACTTGAGCCCACCTTGGCCTTAGGTCACTTAACCTAACTTAAAAAATTGTCCTAATTGATCAATTAGCCCAATTAGACTCCAAAATTGATTAGCCCAGTCATGATAAATTGTTCACGAACCTATGTGCAACCTTAAGTATCTACCAAAATTCCTTTGTGCACATAAATAAACTAAGAACTAATCAATCCTCATAAACTATGTCATTAAGGAATATAAGCTTAAGAAGGGATCACTATGACCTATGCGATAGTACTAACTCTCTCAAAATCGAATTTTGAAGTTGACTCAACATTCCATTATAGAGTCAGTTACACTCCAATACTCTATGTAATTATAATGAGACACAAAGTGCTCGGGTATCTGACCTAATATCCACTATCTGCAACCTCCTAATGAGCTAATGTTCATAATCTAACAAGGTGAATCCTATCAACCTCTCAAGACTACTTCCATCATCCTTAAGTTATAGGTCATTTTATTATGTTATCAACTGACACGTCCTAGCTCATAAAAAGCTTATGTTAAGTTCCACTTAAGGAACTATTATGATCATATTTTACTTGAATGCATTTCCTTATGATCACACAATGGGACACATTGTCTCAAACTCCATGTGATATCATGGTGCTTCTATTGAGAATACTTATTGTCACTAGCCTCTATCAATAGTAATTCAATCCAATGGGAATATGTAATCAATTTAAGATCTCACCTATAGATCAAAACCATAGAAAACTTTGACACAAACTCAATATTCTCTCAAGGTTGAGAGACCAAATGGTATAGTAGTTTAGTGAAGTCATGACTACCTAATAATCTTATATCATGACTCATCATATATCCTATCCAATGTATAACCATACACACAAGTGCACTCACCATAGGAAACTTATCCCGATGACCAAGACTAGTCATCCCTCTAATTAGGGGGTAGCGCACCACAATCACAAATGGATTGTCTAAGTCCATCAACCAGATGTGAACAAATCATCTATTTGCAAGGAACTCATGACTTAGATTTTTTGTGCAACTCTTAATGCGCCAAATAATATACAATGCAAAAGATGTTAAGTTGGATTGTTCAAAAGATATAATACTTGGAATAGGATATATTTTTATATTTAAATAATTTAGTTGATTAATTATAAATATGTTAGAATAATTTATTAAACTATTTTATAATAAAGAAAATAAAAAGGAATAATACACAAATTCAATATAATAATATCATAAAATATTTTCCATTACAATAATATAATTTTAATTATATTTTTTATCAGTTTTGTACATTGGTGAAAATTCAAACCAAATAAGATTTTACAATTTTTTTTTCTTAATTAAAAGCATTTTTAAGAAAAAAAAAACATGAAAAAAAAAATGATTTCCAAAATATAAAAATCAAATATCAAAACCCAAAAACATTATTTCTCTATAAGTTGTTTTTATTCATAAAGAAAACACAAGAAGATGGTGAAATTTTTTAAATTAATTTTTTAGAACACTCAATTATTTTTGGAAATATAATTTTATGGGGAAATTATGTAAACATGCACTGTCCATAAAATATGGATAAATTCATAAACCAAAAAAGTCACTTTCATGGGTAGTATATTTTGGGAAAAATAATTCTCATTGCATGCACTAGAATAGTAACTTTGTGCATGTTTCCAATAGTGCTCTCCAACCAGTTAAAAGTGGACTGCCACCTATATAAGACAAGCTAATAGGTACACTTGATTGGACCCATATACGCAAGTGTCATATCACTCATCACCACTTCAACCTCTAAATCAAACATGCCACTAGAAATAGTAAATAATTTTTACATAAAAGTAACTAAAAGTACCAATGTGGATAGAAGGATGTCTTTTTTTTCTTTTTTCTTTTTGTGAGGGGGAGGGGGGGAAGAATACACATTCGGAAGGGGAGGACAGTAAGCTTATGGTTTCCATGAGAAGAAGGGAACGGAGGTTCACTGTTTTTCTGGTGGGTTTTGGAGAAGGAGAACCTATCTCACTTGAAGCCGAGCAATACTTCTCAAAGGCAGGTTCTTCCAGGTACGGTCACATGAAATTCGCATCTTCTCATCTCTATATGATTCTTCATCTTTTTTTGCAAATCCCGGTGTTATCTTGTTGATTGTTGTGGACATTTAGGGCTGATCGTTTCTCTTGCTGAATGTGTTTAAATATGTGCATGCTCCGTTTTGGCTTTTACTTTGGTCTTTTTAATCTCTACTGTTAATGGCTGATGCATGGAATTGTCACCGATATTGACATCTAAGAATCGTGCTCTTTTTCTCTGATATCCCCTCCTGTTTTTCAAGCCCATTGACAAAACAATGGAATGTGGCTTGGCTTGGTTATTCACTCTTTTCCTGTCTCTACTCTGTTTTCTGGAGTTCCTTTTTTCTTGTGTTCGTTTCTTTTTTTCTTTCTTTTTTTGGGGTACCCTTTCTTCGTTAGGCAGCAATTTCTGGAATTCTTGGAATGGGAGAATTGAGACTGTCTTGGGGAGTAAAAAATTGGAATGTCAGTGTTGAATCGCAATTCTCTGATCTTTTGAATTTATATCGTGACCTTGGCCATGTTACTGGCCTTCATTGATTAAGTGCTGATGATCCTTCAAACCTGCGGCTTGGAGCAAGTCATCAATTGCATCCTTCAGGTCCTTCTGTTTCTACTAGAGTCACTAGTAAAAAGGAAGATGAGGAGAGAGATCATATTTTGAGATCATATTTTTTCATGCCGTGACATGATCCGATCACTCTATTATCACATTTGCCCATTTTGGGTTCTGCAGATTCATCTGGATCAGTGACATACATACTGTCAGAATGACGCTACTTTGGCAAAGTTATTGATTTCATTGATGGCATTCTATTGGATAGGCCAGACTCCTATAATCCAGTTCTGTTGCATTGTTTGTGCGGGCAAGAACTGGCTCAGTTAGCTTTAACTACATTTGTAGCTACCAGTCAACTTTTTCTACAGTTAACAGGGCTACCACTTCACTTATGGAGACTGATGACAGGAATTCAAAGCAGGAAGAACAGGACTTCCCCTTTCAGATTCAACTGGACAAACCAGTCCCTTCTCAGATCAAAATAGCCAAGTGGAACCTAGAGAAGTATTGGGCAGCCATGGTTATGAAAGGCTAAAAGATTCTACTGCACCATTTCAAGTGGAAGTTCTGGGCATTTTCCCTAGATGGTACATAGCATCCTTTTATTGGTGTTCTGACCTATGGACGTATGGATTAGGCTTCAGATCGAAGTGGTGGAAAATCTGAGAATAAAGATGCAGAGGCTGTTTTGACTGCTATTAAGATGGCACCCTTGCTTGGGCATCATTTGATCAAGTAGCAATACCGCGACAAAAATTGAATGTAATCCTTTTTTCCAGCACAGAATACTCTTTTACCTGAAAGCTTGGTGAGCTAGAATAAGCTAAAGCTGGAGGACAAGTTATTGATGCTGAACGGATTTACTTACGTGGGAGAGGCTTTGACATAAGGAGCTTTTGATAAACTGTGCAAAGGTGCCTACATGGGTCTTTTCTCCAGGCTGCAGTTGCGCGCCACCCCCATCCTCTCCCAACCCCCCCACTTCCCCACACCCCCCCGCCCCTCTCACCAACCACCACAGTCATAGAACTTGAATTTGGATGGGGTTCCTATACTTGATTCTCCCTCTGTTTATCCCTTTTAAATGTCTTAAGTGGGGTTTGTTAGGTTCAGTTGTGTGGTAGAGTACCTACTGGTTCATGGTACAGGTATAAAATCTGGTTTCGATTTTACTTGCTTGAAGATATTTAACAATGATCACTGCAAACAACCTACTGTTAAAGGTTGAGATACGTCAATGTCCATTTGGAGACGCACAACAATTTAGCAAGGACAACGGACATCCTTGACCCTGTGTTTCATCCAACAGAAATCAATTCAGAAACGTCCTTATAACAACCAGAAATTGATTCTGAAATCGAAGCAGTCGTGAGTGGCTTTCTCGAAGACGTCATTCCTAATTCCTGAAAGCATTTCAGATCAGTATGAGACTTCAGGATGGAAATTAAAGCACTTCCCTTTACTGCCAGATTCAGTACTTTGTTTTGAACAGGATGATGTCTCGTGAGTTCTGGTATCATGGCTCCATGATGTGTTTCTCGTCAACAAATCATCAGGTTATATGGAACAAAGTTCAAAGAAATCTCGAGTTCTTGAAGCCTGGTGGGACAGCATTGATTCAGAAAACTTCGCAAACTGTTACAGGAATAAGGGAGATGGAATTTAGTTTCATGCCCTGTCTGACCAGTTCTATCGTACACCTGAGCACTGCAAACCTTTGAGAGAATAATTCATTAAGTAGCCTCAATTTAATCCAGGAATTTATGAAGGTTATTTTCCAATGACAGTCTTCTGAATCACCTTGGCTCAGAGTATGACCGCTTGCCCAATGAACAGAATGCTAACAGTCTCTGTTACTATTTCTAAACTGGTCCTTTGTGTGAAATGACCAGCCTAGATTTGAGACTTATTAACAGATTGATTTGGTCATGAAAGACGAAGTGCTGCACTCACTAGCTTGGTTGATTGGCACCAATGCTGGCAAGTTTCGGAGCGTTCGTATCAGCTTTAAAGAGCCCATGAAACGGTATGTTGTGGATGGAGACTTGGAGTCGGTTCTTCATGCATGAAACAATAATGGCAATATTATGCACCAGTGGAGAAGGCAAATTCAAACTACTCTCGGATCCCAGAACTTTTTCCTGTGCTGTGCTTAATGGGTACAGAATTTAATTTACAGGCCAACGCATGCGAACACAAGAAGAAGACTACTTGTTTTGAAGACCAGAAGGTGGTTCACGGGTTAACTAGGGGAAATGTGAAGCATGTCGAGAGGCAGCTGGGTTATGTTTATACTATTATTTTCATGGGTTTCTCATGGATCAGTTTTTGTGATCCATGACAAGGGATCTTCTCTCGTTAATGGGTAGCAGAAATGGTGGTGGTGTTTGATGCTGGAGTATCACGGGAATAAGAGAATAAAAAATAAAAAATAAAAAAATAAAAAAACTACTTCAATTGATTCTATCTTGTTATCCTTCAAGTACGCTGGAATTATCAAAAAGCATTGAATCTTGAGAAGCCTTCATCAATAGACCAACCTTCTTTCCTCGACACAGCCGAGCGTGACATGGAAGAAAAGAAGGATGAAGGAGTTAGCACTATGGTTCTCACAGAGCCCCGTTACTTGAAAGAGCAGCACGTGAACTGTCTTCAATTACTTGACTCCAATTGACGGTCCTCATGATCACGAATTTGTTTTTGACCAGTATGTGGTGGGGACAGCCTTTGATGACAGTGAAAAATGCTCAAGGCCTTTTGAGATAATGGCAAAGAAAATCCAATAGATGGCAACTTGTTGCTCAGGCTCTTCGTGGCGATGTCCTTGATTGTGTGGATACCTATAGACAACCTTCTCTGATAAACCCTCTCCTTGAGAAGAAGATAAATCAGACGATACCATCATCTTTTCCAGAATGCTTCAGATCACCTTTCCAGTTCCGCTTTCATGCCACTCGCTGCCCATCTTCCCTTTAAGTACAACCACAGATCATTGGTTGAAAAACCAGAGGTTTGCACATTAAACCCGAAAGATGCAGTCACATGGAATAGAAAATGTCAAATCAAGCTGTCCGGGGCTAGAGTTCTTTGACAACATGCACTACAGCCTGCCATCATGGTTCACCAGTATCTACAGTGATCTCTCAATTCGGTTCCTGATTTACTCTTCACTTGTTCCTGATTCACTCTTCACTTTCTGCCACCCGCATCCTCCTCCATTTACACCTCTCTTATTTTTGTGTGAACTTATATGTTTTGAGTTAGGTTTTCAAAACCTTCTCCCAATAAAACAACTCTCGTTTCTCAAATGTTGGGCTTTGTGGAGCCTAGTTTAATTAGGAAGTGTCCCAAATTCCTAATTAATATAGTTTCCTTATTGTTTGTAAAGAATATTATATAGAATATTTCCAGGTTGATATATTATTGTAATATTAGACTTCCTTATAGAATAAGGAAGGTTATTGGAAATATCTCTATATAAATATTCTAGGTCATGATGGGATGATATTATGGTAACCGTGGGTTGTACTCTGGATTCTTCCCTGATAATAGTGATATCCCTGCAACTCCGTGGATGTAGGCAAATTGCCGAACCACGTAAATACTGTCTTGTGCATGTGAATTTTTTGGCGTGTGTTTTCTCAATTTTGTTTCTCACAGGTTGGGAATTCAATTTAATTCCCTACAACTGGTATCAGAGCCTAGGGTTAGGTTTGAGTGGGAGCAATGGCAGAGGAAGCAGGAAAGACGTCTGGAATAGAAAATTTTGATGGCACAGACTTTGCGTATTGGAGGATGCAGATTGAAGATTATCTCTATGGGAGGAAATTGCATCTACCTCTTTTGGAGACAAAACCTGAGAGTATGAAGGCTGAAGAATGGGCGCTTCTTGACAGACAGGTTCTGGGAGTTATTAGGTTAACTCTGTCTAGGTCTGTTGCACACAATGTTGTAAAGGAGAAGACCACAGCAGATCTGATGAAGGCTTTGTCCGGTATGTATGAAAAGCCATCCGCAAACAATAAGGTGCATCTGATGAAGAAATTGTTCAATTTGAAGATGGCAGAGAATGCATCAGTAGCACAACATCTGAATGAATTTAATACAATCACAAATCAATTGTCGTCTGTAGAAATTGATTTTGATGATGAGATTCGTGCTCTGATCGTCTTGGCTTCTTTGCCAAATAGTTGGGAGGCAATGAGGATGGCAGTGAGCAATTCTATGGGAAAGGAAAAGCTCAAGTACAACGATATACGAGATTTAATTCTGGCTGAGGAGATTCGCCGAAGAGATGCAGGCGAAACCTCAAGATCTGGTTCTGCCCTAAACCTTGAAACAAGAGACAAAGGTAATGACAAAAATTCAAACCGGGGTAGATCAAAATCCAGAAATTCTAATCGGAACAGAAGCAAATCTAGGTCAAGCCAACAAGTACAATGCTGGAATTGTGGGAAAACAGGTCACTTTAAAAGGCAATGCAAAAGTCATAAGAAGAAGAATGAAGATGATTCTGCTAATGCTGTAACAGAAGAGGTACAAGATGCATTACTTCTTGCAGTAGACAGTCCACTTGATGATTAGGTTTTGGATTCAGGAGCTTCGTTTCATACCACTCCACACCGAGAAATCATACAGAATTATGTTGCAGGTGATTTTGGTAAGGTGTATTTGGCTGATGGTTCAGCCTTGGATGTTGTGGGTCTGGGAGACGTCCGGATATCGCTGCCCAATGGGTCTGTTTGGTTATTGGAGAAGGTTCGACATATTCCTGACTTGAGGAGGAATCTGATTTCTGTTGGACAACTTGATGATGAAGGACATGCAATACTATTTGTTGGTGGTACTTGGAAGGTTACAAAGGGAGCTAGGGTATTGGCTCGTGGAAAGAAGACTGGTACTCTGTATATGACCTCATGTCCAAGAGACACAATTGCAGTTGCTGATACAAGTACTGATACAAGCTTATGGCACCGCAGACTTGGTCACATGAGTGAGAAAGGGATGAAAATGCTGTTGTCAAAAGGAAAACTACCAGAATTAAAGTCCATTGATTTTGACATGTGTGAAAGTTGCATCTTAGGAAAGCAAAAAAAGGTGAGCTTCTTGAAAACTGGCAGGACACCGAAGGCTAAAAAATTGGAACTAGTACACACTGATTTGTGGGGGCCTTCTCCTGTTGCATCCCTCGGAGGTTCAAGGTACTACATCACTTTTATTGATGACTCAAGCAGAAAGGTATGGGTTTATTTTCTGAAAAATAAATCTGATGTATTTGAAACTTTTAAGAAGTGGAAGGCCATGGTTGAGACAGAAACAGGTTTGAGAATAAAATGTTTGAGGTCAGATAATGGAGGAGAGTACATAGATGGAGGGTTCAGTGAGTATTGTGCTGCACAGGGAATTAGGATGGAGAAGACCATTCCTGGGACACCACAACAAAATGGTGTGGCTGAGCGCATGAATAGAACTCTAAATGAGCGTGCTAGAAGTATGAGGTTGCATGCTGGACTACCAAAAACTTTTTGGGCTGATGCTGTTAGCACTGCAGCTTACCTAATAAACCGAGGACCATCAGTTCCCATGGAGTTCAGACTTCCTGAGGAGGTTTGGAGCGGTAAAGAGGTAAAGTTTTCACATTTAAAAGTTTTTGGTTGTGTTTCTTATGTTCATATTGATTCCACTGCTCGTAGTAAACTTGATGCAAAGTCTAAAATATGTTTTTTCATTGGCTATGGTGATGAGAAATTTGGGTATAGGTTTTAGGATGAACAAAACAGGAAAATTATCAGAAGTAGAAATGTGATATTTAATGAACAGGTTATGTACAAGGACAGGTCAACTGTAGTGTCAGATGCTACAGAGATAGATCAAAAGAAATCTGAATTTGTCAACTTAGATGAATTGACTGAAAGTACTGTCCAAAAGGGGGGTGAAGAAGATAAGGAGAATGTAAATTCACAGGTAGATCTAAGTACACCTGTAGTTGAAGTTCGCAGATCTTCTAGGAACATTAGACCTCCACAGCGTTATTCACCTGTTTTAAATTATCTCTTGTTGACTGATAATGGTGAGCCAGAGTGTTATGATGAAGCCTTGCAAGATGAGAATTCAAGCAAGTGGGAGTTAGCCATGAAGGATGAGATGGATTCCTTGTTAGGGAATCAGACATGGGAACTGACTGAATTGCCAGTAGGAAAGAAGGCTTTGCACAACAAGTGGGTATACAGAATAAAGAATGAGCATGATGGTAGCAAACGTTACAAGGCCAGATTAGTTGTTAAAGGGTTCCGGCAGAAGGAGGGCATTGACTACACAGAGATATTTTCTCCAGTTGTGAAGATGTCAACAATCAGACTTGTACTGGGAATGGTGGCGGCAGAAAACTTACATCTTGAGCAGTTAGATGTGAAGACAGCATTCCTTCATGGTGACTTGGAAGAAGACCTTTACATGATTCAGCCAGAAGGGTTCATTATTCAGGGACAAGAGAATCTAGTCTGCAAACTGAGAAAGAGCTTGTATGGCCTTAAACAAGCTCCTAGACAGTGGTACAAGAAGTTTGATAGTTTTATGCATAGAATTGGGTTCAAGAGATGTGAAGCTGATCACTGTTGCTATGTTAAGTCTTTTGACAATTCTTACATCATATTACTGTTGTATGTGGATGATATGCTTATTGCAGGGTCTAGCATTGAGAAGATTAATAATCTGAAGAAGCAATTGTCCAAACAGTTTGCAATGAAGGATTTGGGAGCTGCAAAGCAAATCCTTGGTATGAGAATCATTAGAGACAAGGTTAATGGTACATTGAAGCTTTCACAGTCAGAGTATGTGAAAAGAGTTCTCAGTAGGTTCAACATGAATGAAGCTAAACCAGTGAGCACACCCTTGGGTAGTCATTTCAAACTAAGCAAAGAACAGTCACCGAAGACAGAAGCAGAAAGGGACCATATGAGCAAGGTGCCCTATGCCTCAGCTATTGGCAGCTTGATGTATGCTATGGTGTGTACAAGGCCAGACATTGCACATGCAGTGGGAGTTGTGAGCAGATTCATGAGTAGGCCTGGAAAGCAGCATTGGGAGGTAGTCAAGTGGATCCTAAGATATTTGAAGGGTTCAGTAGATACATGTCTTTGCTTCACAGGTGCAAGTTTGAAACTGCAGGGTTATGTAGATGCTGATTTTGCTGGAGATATTGATAGTAGAAAGAGTACTACTGGATTTGTTTTTACTCTAGGTGGTACAGCTATATCATGGGCTTCAAATCTACAAAAGATTGTTACTTTGTCTACTACAGAAGCTGAGTATGTTGCAGCAACTGAAGCTGGAAAGGAGATGATTTGGTTACATGGTTTCTTAGATGAATTGAGTAAGAAGCAGGAGATGGGCATTCTACACAGTGATAGTCAGAGTGCAATTTTTCTTGCCAAAAATTCGGCCTTTCATTCAAAGTCGAAGCACATACAAACAAAGTACCACTTTATCCGGTACCTTGTTGAAGATAAACTGGTAATACTTGAGAAGATTTGTGGATCTAAGAACCCGGCAGACATGTTGACTAAAAGTGTCACTATTGAGAAGTTGAAGCTGTGCGCAGCTTCAATTGGTCTTCTAGCTTGAGGACAAGAGGATGAGTTGCAGGGATGAGGGATTGTTTCTTGGGGATAGCGGTTTGTTATTGGTGATTGAACTAGTCTCCAAGTGGGAGATTTGTTGGGCTTTGTGGAGCCTAGTTTAATTAGGAAGTGTCCCAAATTCCTAATTAATATAGTTTCCTTATTGTTTGTAAAGAATATTATATAGAATATTTCCAGGTTGATATATTATTGTAATATTAGACTTCCTTATAGAATAAGGAAGGTTATTGGAAATATCTCTATATAAATATTCTAGGTCATGATGGGATGATATTATGGTAACCGTGGGTTGTACTCTGGATTCTTCCCTGATAATAGTGATATCCCTGCAACTCCGTGGATGTAGGCAAATTGCCGAACCACGTAAATACTGTCTTGTGCATGTGAATTTTTTGGCGTGTGTTTTCTCAATTTTGTTTCTCACAGGTTGGGAATTCAATTTAATTCCCTACATCAAAAACTTTATCCCTAGATATCTAGGCTACTAAAGTTCTATTTTTAATAAACCTTTTGCTGCCAAATTTCTCTCCCGCATGCATGCATTTTTTTTGCTTCTTTTTTTTTTTTTTTTTCTTGGTTTCTTGATTTTTAATAAGTATGAATAAACTTCATGGTTCCAAATAATGAGGTTCATAGAATTAATTCATGTAAAATTAAATTAGACCTCGAGGGGCTCAACATCCTTAATATTTTCTCTGATATTGATTCAAATGAGATGATTGTTTGATATTTAATTAATTTTGATTCCTCTTTCAAATGTATATGAGTTTGTTTTATGCCTATTGTTGAGCTAACCATTGTTTTCTACTGAAGCACTTAGTTGGCTGCTAGGTACACCCCCTACCACCCCATTTTCAAAACTTCATGAATATGCATGTCATTTTGAATTATACCCTTGTTTAGTGTCATACTTGATTACCTTGATATATGATGCTCATTTGATTATCTTTGATAAAAATGCATGTTGTGTGTCACATTCTTGAACTAACTTGAATGTCTTATGATAGCAGTTAAGAAGTAGTCCAGATACGTACTCTAACTCTCATTTATGATTGTGATTTGATTTTTTATTTGACATGCTAATTTTGAAATCAACTTTGCCCACTTAGGTATTGTCAACCAACTGATTGATTGTCACATTTCCTTCAACTTATTTAATAGAGACCTCTTTGAGGCTTAAAGGGTGATATCTCTTTGAGGCACCTTCTCAATAGGTAACCTGATCCTCGGATCTAAACTTAAATTTTTCAAAAACACGTTTTTATGAAACTATGGAAGAGTCACTTCTTTAGGGTTTTTTTTTTCTTGTTTTATTTTTCATGTTTTAAAATAAAATAAAATAAGTAGCGACTCCAATTTTATTAAAACTAAGTTTTCACCATTAAAAAAATGAATCTCTCCAACAAGTGAGAATACACATGAAAAATGTCAGCCCACAAATTTACTTTTAATAATATTATTTATTAAAGTAAAAACAATTTTAATGGTTTACATTTTTAATTAAACAAAAATGTTCTTTTTTTACATATTTAATAAAAAAAAATATTAGTTTTCTTTTTGTTTTCTTTTCAAACATCAATGTTGACAAGAATTGTGAATTTATGTTAAAAAATTTAATGTAAAAATTTTAATTTTATCTACTTTTGAATATTGCTTTTAAAATTAAATACTCTTAAAGATAAGTTAATATTTTTTATATTATTTTTCTATTTTTATTTATAAAAAAAAATAGTTTCAACATGGGAATAGTGTTTTTTTTAATTTAAATTTAGGTTTAAAATTCTTTAAAAAATAAAAAAAATAATAAATTATATAAAAAAAGAGATTTAAAATTAATATTATTTAAAATATTAGTATTTATTTATTTATAAGATTATTAATAAATATATTTTTATAGGTGAATATTATAAATTAATATTTTTATAGGTGAATATATTTTTATATAAAAAAAATTAATTTATTTTAATGCATTAATTACACATGATATTTAAATAAAAATTTAATAAATAAAATAAAAAATAATGAATAAATGAGTTGTAGTTTTAAAAAATAAATTTTGTTATAAAATATGAGAATTTATCGGATTATGGGAACTTGTGGATGATCATCCATATTAATGTATATCTCTTTGTGACTCCCTATAAAAGGGAGATACTTCTAATGAAAATAAATTATATTCTCTTCCTACATTCTAGTTTCTCTTTCTCATTTTCTTTTCCTTTCACTTTATAATTTTACAACACGTTATCAGCACGAACAGTCTCTACAAGATAAATAAAAAGGTTCTTCTCTCTTCTTTCTCATAAAAGATGTGTAATAAACTTATATCATGATTTTCTACTTTATTACCCTATGATCTCTATTTTCATTTATTTTATTTGAATACATAAATATGTATAATCCCTATAACCAGAAGTTATGGAGTAAATTATAAATTATGGGGTAAATTCATAACTAGAAGTTATGAAAAATATGTGCAATTCCTATAACCAGAAGTTATGGAGAAAAATTACAGATACATGACCAAAAGTTATGTATATGATCCCTAATTATTTATTTTTAATTATATGGTATAACTAGATGTTATACCAGACAACATTATATAGCCAAAAGCTATAAAATAAATAAATGTTCATAGCCTGAAGCTATGTACAAATTTACAGCTTGAAGCTATATATTACTTTGTTCATTTTTGTTATGATAAAATAATCATAACCCGAAGCTATGAAAAAGAAAATATATATATATTAAATTTTAATTCTTATTTCATATTTCTACATTTTTACCATATTTATAATTGATAAATTTTAGGTCATTATATTTTTAGATATTGTTTACTTGAAATATTGTTAAAGCATTTTTAGTTTATTATAATTGAAATATTTCTCTTATTAATATTATACATAGCTTTCAGATAATGTCAAACCTTGCAAAGCTTGAATTTGTTGCCCTCGATATTTCGGGCAAGAACTACTTATCTTGGGTTCCACATGCTGAGATTCATCTAGATGCGATGAATCTTGGAAATACCATTAAAGAAGGAAATGACGCATCCCCGCAAGATCGCGCCAGAGCGTTGATATTCATTCGTCATCACATTAATGAATGATTAAAAGGTGAATACCTTACGATTAAAGATCCTTTCATCCTTTGGAATAATCTAAGGGAACGGTATGACCACCAAAAGACCGTAATCCTTCCAAAGGCACGCTATGATTAGATACACTTGAGATTACAAGATTTCAAGTCTGTTAATGACTACAACTCGGCCCTATTCAAAATTAGCTCACAATTAAAATTGTGTGGAGAAAAGGTCACTGAAGAAGATATGCTTGAAAAAACATTCACAACTTTTAATGCCTCGAATGTGCTCCTGTAGCAACAATATCAAGAGCGTCATTTCACTAAATATTCAAAATTGATCTCATGTCTTCTTGTGGTTGAACAAAACAATGAGTTATTATTGAAAAATCATCAATCTCGTCCTACTAGGTCTATGTCATTGCCTGAAGCCAATGCCACATCTATTCAAACCCTTAAACATGGACAAGGACATGGATATGGACGAGGTCGAGGACGTGGTCGTGGTAGAGGTTGTGGTAAACACAATTCTTCTCATCATAGTGGTTCTCAAAGTAAAAGGAACAACTCAAACCACGAGAAGTGGAATAATTCAGAGGCACAACCTGAAAAGAGGATAGAACCACAAAGTAAACATGCTCGTGAGAATAAGTGTCATAGATGTGGCATGAAACGACATTGGTCACGTACTTGTCGTACTCCAAAACATTTTTTTGACCTTTATCAAGCCTCAATAAAAGCAAAAGGAAAGGAAGTTGAAATGAACTTCATTGATAGTGATGGCCAAATGGATCTAACCCATTTAGATGTTTCGGATTTCTTTGAGAATCCTAATGGGAAAATTGACCATCTAATTGGTGATGGAAATGTTTGTTATGATTAAACGTCATGTTTTTATTTAGTTCTTTGCAAATAGGTTTATTTTGTTATCATCTTTGAACACATTGTTTATTATTTACCTTTTATAGTTTATTCCACATTTTACTTAAATTCTTCTCTTTATTTATACTTGAAGATACATGGATCTTTCTCATTCCTTGGTACATCATATGACATCCAATGTAGATGCATGTCTTGCAAATTGTGCCACAACACACACAATCCTTCGTGATAAAAAATATTTTTCCAAAATATCGTTGGTTAAGTATAATGTTAATACAATATCAAGTCCTGTAGACTTGATTCAAGGCTCTGGAAAAGCAACTATTATTTTACCTAGAGGAACTAAAATCCACATTAATGATGCCCTTTATTCTGCTAAATCCAAGCGAAATATTCTTAGTTTCAAGGATATTCGCTGAAATGGATATCACATTGAAACTATGAATGATGATAGTAATGAATGCCTTCTCATTACTTCAATTATTTTTGGGGAAAAACAAATCTTGGAAAAACTTCATTCTTATTCTTGTAGGTTATATCAAACAATCATTAGATCCATTGAGTCATATGTTGTCATGAACCAAAAGTCCTATAACTTAAAAACTTTTATGATATGGCATGAACGTCTTGGTCATCCAGGATTATCCATGATGCGGCGTATCATCAACAATTCTTTAGGGCATCCCTTGAAGAACCAGAAAATTATGATGCCTAATGATTACAATTGTGTTGCTTGCTCACAAGGCAAATTAATTATTAAACCATCATTTACCAAGGTTGAATATGAATCACCAGCCTTTCTAAAGGTGATATTTATGGACCTATTCATCCACCTAGTAGACCTTTTTGTTATTTTATGGTTTTAATTGATGCATCAACTCTTGGCCTCATGTTTGTCTTCTTTCAACTAGAAATATTGCCTTCGCTAGGTTACTTGCTCAAATAATTCGACTCAAGGCACAATTCCCTGATCATCCTATTAAAACAATTCGTCTTGATAATGTTGGTGAATTTTCCTCTCAAACATTTCTTGATTGTTGTATGGTTGGTATTGATGTTGAATATCCTGTTGCTCATACCCATACTCAGAATGGATTAGCTGAATCTCTAATTAAGCGTTTGAAACTGATTGCAACACCATTACTCTTGAGAACAAAATTGCCCTTGTCTGCTTGGGGGCATGTTATTCTTCATGCTGCCACTTTAATTCGAATTCACCCTACAGCTAATCATGATTGCTCACCTTTACAACTTATTTTAGGCTCCCAACCAAATGTTTCACATTTTCGAATTTTTGGTTGTGTTGTTTATGTTCTCATAGCTCCACCTTAACGTTCCAAGTTAGAACCTCAACGTCGACTTGGTACATATGTTGGTTTTAATTCTCCCTCCATTATCCATTATCTTGAACCTGTCACAGGCAAGGATGAAAATATCGGAAATCACGGATATATCAGTACTTCAATTTTACAGATATATCGGATATATCGGAGATATATCGGCGAATATTATGAAAAAAAAATATCGATAAACCTAAAATTGGTCAAAATTCATGGAAATATAAAAAAAAACTTCATAGAAATATAATTAGAAGTATAACAAACATTTTAAAGTTACTTTATTAAAGAATTTAATATATGTATAATATGATTTATTATATTTGATAATAATATTATATGCATCAATAAAAAATATGTATTTTATAAGTGTACATTTATTATTAAATTATATCAAATATTATTTCATAATAATTTTATAATATTTAATTATAATATATCTAATTTTAAAATATATTTAATCTTAAATTTATGATCCATTTAATTTAATTATATTAAATGATATAAAATAAATGATAATATATGTATAATTTTTTAATATTTAATTAATCTATTAATGATATTAAAAATACTATGAAAAAAATTATGATGATAATTTTTTTTTTGTAATAATTATAATTAATTTGTTTTAAAAAATATTATTTTGTGCTGACTTTTAATATATAGATATATATATATATTACGTTTGGTTCAAATTAACAAAGGGCATAATTGCCCTACTGGAGATAGGCTATAGGAGGTCTTATATATGGGCAATTTGGGGAATAGAGCATGGGCAAGAGACTGGGGAAGGGGTAGGCCTAGCAGAGGGGCAAGTGATTAGGTAGCCGGGTAAGCAGTCTGGAGCAGAGGGAGGCCGTTTTTTTTTTTTTTTTTTTACAGAAATATCGCCGAAAAATCGGCGATAAATTGGAGAAATATCGGCGATTTTTTTTTCCATGACAATCGATTAATGAAAAAAATCAGCTATTTATCGCCTCTAACCGACATATCGGCGATTTTTTTTCGATTTCCAACGATTTTTCTCATCTCCGATTTTTCTCCACAAAATATCGTGTTGACGTCTCTCGATACAAGATATATCAGCGATATATCGCTGATATATCCCGACATTTTGCTCTTTGGTCACAGGTGATGTTTTTACTGCTCACTTTGCAAATTGTCATTTTGAGGAAAATGTTTTCTCGTCATTAGAGAGAGACAAGTCAAAAGAATGGCGAGACATTACATGGTATGTACCCTCCTTGTCTCATCTTGATCCTTGCACAAGATAATGTGAGTTAGAAGTTCAAAGGATTGTTCATTTGTAAGGACTTGCAAATCAATTACCTGATGTTTTCACGAATATAAAGAAAGTAACAAAGTCACACGTGCCAGCTGTGAACGCCCCAGCACATATTGATGTCCTTGAAGGACAATTGGAAAATGCCATAGCAAATGAATCTAAGACACGCCTGAAGCGTGGTAGACCTATTGGCTCAAAGGATTTAATTCCTAGAAAAATAAAAGGTACAACATATGAAAAACTTGGTGCTCCTGAAGAGTTCATAAATACGAAAGGGTCAAATGGTGAAACCCAACTTGACAAACAATTAACTCCTGAAGAGGCATAAATTGATCAAATATCGGTATCTAGAACTAAAGAGATCTCAATGAGTCACACGGGAAAAACAAAGGACCATAGTGACATTATCATAGATAATATATTCGCATTCCAAGTGGCTATGGACATCATGAGAAATGATGAATATCAAGAACCACAAACTGTGAATGAATGTCGAAAAATGAATGATTGGCCAAAATGGAAAGAAGCAATCCTAACAGAGCTAAACTAGTTAATAAAACGAGAGGTATTTGGACCTATAGTTCAAACACCTGGAAACATAAAGCCTGTTGGATTTAAATGGGTCTTTGTGAAAAAACGAAATGAGAATGATGAAATCATAAGATATAAAGCACGACTTGTTGCTCAAGGTTTCTCTCAAAGACCTGGTATAGATTATGAGGAAACTTATACCCCTATAATGGATACAATCACATTTCGATACTTGATAAGTTTAACAGTCTCTGAAGGACTAGATATGCGTCTTATAGATGTTGTTACAGCCTATTAATATGGGTCTATAGATACCGTATATATGAAAATCCTTGAAGGATTCAAATTGCCTGAAGTAACTAATCCAAAACCTCGAAACATGTACTCAATCAAACTACAAAGATCTTTGTACGGATTAAAGCAATATGGACATATGTGGTATAATCGTTTGAGTGAATATCTGTTAAAAGAAGGATATGCGAATAATTCAATTTGCCCATGTGTTTTTATCAAGAAATCAAAATTTGGGCTTACAATAATTGCTGTGTATGTGGATGATTTAAACCTTATAGGAACTCCTAAAGAGCTCACAAAAGCAGCCAAGTATTTAAAAAAGGAATTTGAAATGAAAGACTTGGGGAAAACAAGATATTGCCTCGGCCTACAAATCGAGCATTGTTCGAATGACATATTAGTCCATCAATCGACATATATAGAGAAAGTATTAAAACGATTTTATATGGACAAATCACATCCAGTCAATTCCCCTATGATTGTTCGTTCACTTGAAGTGAACAAAGACCCATTTCGTCCTAAAGAAGAAAATGAAGAATTGTTTGGTCCAAAAGTACCATATCTCAGTGCAATCAATGCACTAATGTATCTTGCAAATTGTACTAAACCAAACATAGCATTCTCTGTCAACTTACTAGCAATATATAATTCTGCCCTAACTAAAAGGCATTGGAATGGGGTTAAACATATATTGCGATACCTTCGTGGAACAAATGACATGGGTTTATATTATTCAAAAGAATCAAAATCACAATTGATTGGGTATGCAAATGCAGGATATCTTTTAGATCCTCATAAAGCTCGATCTCAAATAGGATATGTCTTTACTTATGGTGGAACGACAATATCTTAAAGATCAGTCAAGCAAACAATGGTAGCCACATCTTCAAATCATTCATAAATTCTTACAATTCACAAAGCAAGCCGTGAATGTGTATGGCTAAGGTCAATGATCCAACATATACAAGAAACATGTGAACTACCTTCCATTAGAGGCAATGCAACCGTATTACATAAAGATAATGCTGCTTGTATTGCACAAATTAAAGGAGGATTCATAAAAGGTGACAGAACTAAGCATATCTCCCCTAAATTCTTTTATACTCACGAGCTCCAAAAGAAAGGTGAGATTGATGTTCAACAAATTCGGTCATGCAATAATCTAGCAGATCTATTCACAAAGGCGTTATCTTCAACCACATTGAAAAAGTTAAGGTATAATATTGGAATACGAAAATTGAGAGATCTACCATTTGAAATGTTGAAGAAATCATAATCATGTTTACATGAGGGGAGAATGATAATATGGATATGCTGCACTCTTTTTTTCCTTTGTCTAGGTTTTGTCCCATTGGGTTTTACTGGCAAGGTTTTTAACAAGGCAATTATAGTAATCCAAAAGAATATTGTACTCTTTTTCCTTCACTAGGGTTTTTTCCCATAAGATTTTTCCTAGTAAGGTTTTAATGAGACATATTCTTATGATCATCCAAGGGGGAGTGTTATAAAATATGAGAATTTATCGGATTATGGAAACTTGTGGATAATCATCCATATTGATGTATATCTCTTTGTGACTTCCTATAAAAGGGAGATACCTCTAATGAAAATCAATTCTATTCTCTTCCTACATTCTAGTTTCTCTTTCTTGTTTTCTTCTCCTTTCACTTTATAATTTTATAACAAATTTTTCATTTTTAGTTTAGTAGATCTTCAAAAATAGGGAAAAAAATGAGAATTATTTTCAAAAAGGAAAATTAAAATTTAAACACAATTTTTAAACCAAACATGTAAAAAAAATGGAATGGGGAAGGATTGACTTCTAGAAGAGAGAGAAAAAAAAAAAGAAAGAAAGGAGGGCAACACAGGTGCGTCGTGATCAAATAGTTTTGCTTTGTCACAAGCAACATGTGGAACAACACTCTTCTACAAAGGCCAAAAGAGTAAAAGATCAAAAAGAACAATTAGGATCCATTGTTTCCCTTGTTTTATGAAGAGATTTTAACATTCTCTGAAACTAAAGATATGAGAAAGAGTTTTTTCTACTTATTTTAAATGGAATTATTATATATTTATATATTATGCAAAAAAATTTAAAATATTTTTTATTCTTTCAATTATTACCCAAAACATTCTAAAAAAATAATTCAAAACTTTTCAAATTTGCTTTAAAAATAACATGCTTTTAAAGCAAATTTTGACAAACTTATTTTCAATAAAAAGTTTACCTAACGTATTTTCAAAGTTAGAAATTTACAAAATATGTTTTCAAAGTTGTTTTAAGTTTTTATTATAAAAGTTATTTTAAAAAACAGTTACCAATTAAGGCATTGCATGCAAGTTTTCTTTAACCGGTCCAATTGTCATTCTTGAGGATGAGTGTGAAAAGACAATGTATAACATGACTCCTTTGTGACCACAGCCCTTTGTTTTATGTTAAAACCCTCTTATGCAAATGGTGGAAAGAAAAACCATGGATGAAATGTACACTTGGGTCCCTTTTTCTATTAGTCATGGACGAGAAATGTACACTTTGCAAACAAATAAAATAGAATCACCATCCTCAGGTGAAGACATCAACAGCCATTCTTGCCTAGTGAAATAACCCCCTTTGAAATATTCTTGCCTAGTGAAATAACCCCCTTTGAAATAATCTTTCATTTAGAGTGTATTGGATAGTGATTTTTAAAAGTATTTCTAATCTCTTTAATATTTGAAAAATAAAAATTTTCAAATATTAAAAAGATAAGAAATACTTCCTAAAATCACTACCAAACGGACTCTTAATCTTACACGAGAGCTTATATAAGAGCGGGCTGACTTAGCAACTTCCATTGTGTTGTGTTGTCTAAACATTGCACCAGAAACACGTGGACATTAGGCTCTTATGCCACGAAAAGGCAATGGTGCTTAGTCTCTTCTACCCAGCATCCTCCAAAAACACTGCTTCTTTTACCTCTGCTCCTCATATTCTCTTTCTCGCCGGTAAACATAAATTGAATCAAGGGCTACTCTTCCAACCCTTCTATTTCTTCTACTTCTTTTACTCGTACCCTTCTTCCTTTCCTTTTCAGCTGTTGGCTCCACCATGGGTACAAGGTGGATCCACCCCAAAGGTACTAAAGCTGCAAGGAACTGTATCAGAATCCCCACAGGCAGGCTCGAGTAGTCACCGCCTGTTATTCCAATTAGAGAAGCCAATCCAGCACCAAAAACTCCACTGAATATTGATGACAAACAAAATGCTGATGCTAAGAAAGAAGTCAGAGATCCTTCACAACCTGATGGACACAAACTTGCAAAAAGCACTGAGAACGGTAGGAGCTTAAACTGTGCAATAGTTTCTGCTACACCTGAAAAACAAAGAGCAAACACCTGGTTTGGAATACCCAAACTGAGATTTATCTGTCTTACTAGAACAAGGTCCAGAAGAAGGGAGGAGGCATACAGAATCTGCACAGTGCCAATCAGTGTCCTCATGGGAATCCTTTTCCAGAACTGATTATAGAGTACAGTTGCGGATAGAAGCATCAACTGACTAACCACTCGAGACATCCCAATAGTTGAAGGATCAAGGCAAAGGCATTGTGTTTGGTAGCAAAAGATGGGCCCTGACAGAATTGGGACCATGGCAATAGAAGCTACAACCCAAGCAAGAGGGCGACAGATGCTATCTTCACTAATTGTTGTCATAAGGTTAGAGAACTGTTCTCTAACACCGTCAAAGATCGATTTCCTAACAAGATTCTGATCCACTGGTTGTGGTAAGCCAAGAGAATCCTCTTTCGTAGTCAAGGACACTGCAACTTGAGAGAGGAGTAGAATTGCGAATACAAGAAACATTGTATTGGGTTGCGTGTTTCGTAAAAAATAACCACCAAATAAGTTGCCAAGGATTCCACCAGCAGCCACAGCCATGAAAGCATAAGATTGGAGGCCACCCCTTCTATGCTTTTGGCCATACTCTGCAACAAGAGCATCCTGTGCAACTTCTGTAATGGATGCTCCAAGATTACTGAGAAGAACACACAGCATAAGAGTAGCCAGTGCTTCACCTGCAACTGGGATCAATGACAACGCCCCCCAAGAGAGAATCTGCAAAAAGGCTAAAGAGTTTGATTTCCATCAATTCCTAGCTATTACATCTCCATTATGTCCAATTTTAAGCAAAGCTCTTAGTTTGACAACCAAGTTACAAATTATCCATCAGACTGAATCCTAGATCTCTGACTATGACAATTGCTACATATTTCTTTTATCAATTCAAGATTTATTCAAATCCATTGCACAGTAACCAAACACTAAAACACAAACAAACTAAACACCCATGAATAGAGAATAGGATATTCTTATAGAATTTTGTCCTCTAAGTATTACCGTTTAGCTACTAAGATTAAAAGCCTGCTTGAGATTTGATGGAATTAGTAGTGCTTTCTAATGCTTGGAGGCATTTCCTTGCAAAAATTAGGTGTTTAACAAAAGTTTAAAAGCCACTTCTAAAAACATGGAGAATCACTTGATATATAATTCTTCCAAAAATCATTTTTGAAAAATGCTATTAAACAAAAGCACTTTAATCAAAATCATTGCCAAACAGGCTCTAATTCACCTTCTATTGATTTTCATAAATATGTTGCAGACATGACTCCCTATATTGAATTCATTGTAATTAGGACTGATAATTTTTTTATTTTTCCCTGAACTTTGGGATAAAGCAAAGTGCAATTAAAAAAGTGGGAAGGAAAGAAGATTGCTTGCACTTTACAACTAATCCCTTGTCTTGTGAGGAAACAGCTTGATGCAGCTACCTCAATTTTATACATTCTTCATCGGAAGTTTCGAATATACGTACATAAATCAAATCAAGGAAAATTTAAAGTGGGAGAAAGGATCAATACAGCAAAACCATATAGAGGGAAGACAAAAAGAATAAAGAGAATATAATGCCAACATATGCTATGAGTGCGGATCAAATAACAAGGAAATTCAACGGTAATATTTGCTTATAATAACAAATTAAACAGAACCAAATTTGAACACAATGAAATGCTTCCTTTGGTTGTTGAGAAAATTAAAAGATATCAAATAAGAAAAAACAAAATTCGCTTCTGCTGTTTCCAAACAGATGAAAGATCTAACTCCAGAATAGAAGAAACTAAAACCAAAAACATTATCATCTATCAAAAAAAAAAAAAAAACCAAAAACATTATGATATGCTGGGAAGAGAGAAGATTTTTACTTCTTTTTCTCATCATTTTACGGCAACCAAACAGAGCATACAGTCAAACCCACTAAGGTGAAGCCAAGATTTATGGAACAGAGTGTATAGAAGATGTTGACTGACCTCCAAGTAAAATATAAGGGATTCTGTGAGCACCACCAATGTAAAAAGCATCTGACAAGATTCCAAACAGAGGCTTGGCCACCATGGGAAGGTTACCAATGTTCTGCACAATCTGCATCATTGAAGGGTCCAGTTTAAGATTGTGGGCCATGTGGAAGTTGAGCGCAAGCCATGGAAAACACCTGAAACCTTGTACCCCGTACCCAAACCCGCATAAACCCAACATCTGCCGACTACCCACTTGGGAAGAAGATTCTCTCCTCTCTTCATCTCCACTGTTTTTCTTACCATGCTTTTTGTTCACTAGTTCAGTGGCTACCGTGATGGGGTGTATGAGATGGGTCGTGAGTTTCACGGATTTATCGACGGCGTTGGGGATCTGATGATGATTCGAACAGTGGACAGGCTTCACGTGAAACAGAGAGGGTTTTGGTGGGGGTTTAAGGACTGACGGGATGATTGGGTTTAATGGGGCTCTCACAGAAATTGATGGGAAAATCATAGTAAGTTTGCTTAAGACCTTAGAGAAGAAGAACTCAAAAAAATCAGATGAAACTTGATGCCAGAGGAATCGACCAGAATGATGAGGAAAACGAAAAAATAAATAAGAGAACGGAGGATCCCGGGTTCCTCAAAGAAGAAGAAAAGGAAAGAATAATATAATAAAAGAGAGGAGGTGTATCTAGAAGGGTGTAGGGCTGAAGAGGGTATTCTGCATAGAGCAGAGGGTTCCTTGGCGTGGGTCGTCGTTGTTTTCTTGCAGATCTGAAGGGCCCAGCCAGCACCCAACCCCAATACTCACGGATCCTACTCTCTCAGAAGTCAGAACTCACACAAATCCCCATCAATCATCACCATCTTTTAGGCTCAAATGTCCTTCTCACACATGTTCTTATACTCCCTCCCTCTTTTGCCCGCTCCCACGTTATTAGCTACCAACCAAGACCTTTTCCTTTTTCGTTTTTGCTCTCTTATTGGACGAAAAAGAAAAGGGTCATTTGATTTGGAGTCCACTTTTTTCTACTTTCGTAAAAATAATTTTTTTAATTAAAACATATATAAATAATTAAAATATCGAATGATATTTATCTCAAAAATATATTATTTTTTAATTTCAAAAAAATGACAAAAATTAATTTTACAAATTTGGGATCCCATCGTAAAAGACTTTTATTCATTTTTTATATTATTTATTTTTTAATTAATGTTTCATAACATAAAAAATAATTTAAAAAATGTGACAACCACCATTCTAATATTTTTAATCCTAATTTAGAATATTTTTTAAAAAAATAAAAATTTATGATTTAGTGCAAGAAATTGTGCACATGAGGAAGGAGTGTTTGACAAGATAAATAAATTAACCACTTGTATATGTAAAAAAATGGGAACCAATTTTAGGTAGGTTTGAAAACATAAATTTGTTTAGTGGAAGGACTTTGTGTACTTATCACAAAATATTATAAGTGGATTTAAAATTTTAGAACTTTTTTATTTTATACTTATCTTTTGTAAAATAAATATTTTATTATTAGATAATTTTATATTAAAATATGTCTTATTTTAACTAAAATATTTTATTGTTAGTTCCTTTATGTACTAAATTAAAATCTTTTAAAAAATTTATTTTAGTTGATGTCCAAGGAATTATATTAAATCAAACTCTATTTTTAATTAATTTATGCTAAAATTGAATTTCTCTTAAAATAAAATTCTTTGTCTTTAGTTATCATTTTATAGAATAAAATTAGAATTTAAAATAAATTATGATTATTTTAGAACAAATTTTTTAAAGGGTTAATGAATGAATTATGATTATATTTCTTTAAATAATATTAATAAAAATAAAAATATCACATGTGTCTCCATTCAACAACCGACTTGCTTTTTTGTTGGTGAAAAACTAATTTTTTGAAAGTTTGAATTCATCATTTAGTTTTATTTATTTTAAAAGAAAAAATAAAATAAAAAATAAAACTTTGTATAATTCTTTCCTTATTTGAAAAAAAGAAAGAAAGACAAATCTACAAATCAAAAAACAAATTTAGGAATTAGGCTACCTATCAAGAACGGTTTCTAAGTTTATATACCTACCTACAATCTCTACTAAGCCAAATGAAGGAATTTAAAAATACAAAAAATTAACTAATTAATCATAGATACCAGAAAAGTATGATGCAAATATATACCAGATAAAAATAAAAACAAGTTACAAGAATATACTACATAAATAATCAAAGAATTGCACAAAATGACTTATTAGATTAATTAGAAAAAAATAGTTTTATTGTTCAAATATCATAACATAATTTTAAAAAATTAGAAAAAATCTATTTATATTAAAAAAAAATTTAGATTAATGATTTCAATTTATTTAGTTATAACGTTTTAATTTAATCTTAAAAGATTTGATTTTTATTCACATTTAAATTTGTTTCTAAAGACCTTTGCTCGTCTTTTATTAAAAGAATTTTATTAAATACAATTTTACTAAAAATTTTGATTTTGTTTACAATAAATGATTTTTTTTGTTTACTTTATTTAGAAAATGACGAGTCTTTACATATTTATTTTCAAGGAATATTTTGACTGAGGAAATTATTTTACAAAGTATTAAAAAAAAAGTTTTACAAATTTATTAGAAAAGTTATTTTTACGAATTAATCCGGAAAAAGAATTTTTCAAATTTATTTACAAAAGGGATTTTCCAATTTTTTCAAAAGAAGAAATTTTCTTATTATTTTATTGACAACAAGATTTACTCGTATAAGTATTAATTTGATTATTATTTTTGGAAAAGTGATTTTGGCATAGGGAAGGGTTTTTACTAATTTATTTAAAAGGAAAAATTCAATTCAATTTTTTATTTAAAAATCATGTGACTTTATAAATTACTAAAAAAAATATATTTTACAAATTCATTTATAAGAATTTTTCAATTCAATTTATTAAGAAAATGATTTCCAAAACTTTAATTCACAAAAATGTTCTACAATTTACAAAGAAGATCAAATTTGTTAGAAGAGATTATTATTATTATTATTATTATTATTATTTAGAGAAATTTTTAAAAAAAATTAAAGGAAATATTGAAGAATGATTTTATCTTTTGCTCTTGTTGATAAGGTTTTAAATTTCATTATTTTTAAGAAAATATTTTTTAAATTTTATAGAGGAAAAGATGATTTTATAAGAAAATTTTTCTATTTTTATTCAATGAGAGGTCTACCTCTACACTTCAAAGGATTTTTGCAGTTTTTATTTTTAAAAATAATAAATAAATAAAAATAAGCATTTTTTGGACAGTTTTATTTAAAAGAAATTTTACAGGACAAAATAAAGAGATGAGGAAGGGGAAGTGTGCCGCAATAGCTCTAGCAAATCAATCCCAAGAAAGGCTTTACGAGGCAATAATACACACCTCCACGGAGGATACAAACAAACAAACAAAGAGAGAAAGAATGTCATACCTCCTATGAGCTGTCCACCACCATCCCCAAACCCTAGGGTTTTTCTGCTCTTTATAGGCCGTCAGTTTGGTCTTCCAGTGACAAAGTTCCTGCCCTCTGCATGGTGCATCCCAGCTCCAAACAAAAGTGTCAAAGAGTTGGGCCCATGCACAAAATTCAAATGAGCTCAAATTAGGAAGAAAATTTTGTTGAAAAGCGACGAGATAATCCCAAATCCTAAATCTAACCCTTTCTATATATTTAAAAAATAATTTAATTTTAATATAAATACTTTTTATCATTTCAAGTATTTACATGTAGATTTTAAAAAAATGATTATTTTTATAAGAAAATAATAAATATATTTTTGTCCAAATGAGAAGTTAAATTTCAAATTTTGGGTTTTCAAAGACCCTTTGAATCAAATAACCCAATTAGTAATATACAAGCCCAAAGCAATAAATCAGGCATCAAATTAGGTTTAAAGAAATAAAGCCCAAATTAAATTAATAATGAGCCCAAGCACAAATCAATGCCTAGTAAATTTAGTTAGGCTCAACGGAAATCTAACAATTCAAGCCCAATCCAATAAGCCCAAATAAATAATCAATTTGCAATAGGGCCAAGTCCAAAGCCCAAACAAATAAAAATTGAAACCCACAAGCAATAACAGTTTAAGCTAAAATTAGTGGACTTGTACTAAAATTAATACAAATTTCATCTGAAAATTTTTGGTGTCAATCAACTTGATTCTTAAGTTTTAAATTATTTTTAAAATTTATTAATCTCATTAAGAAATAAAAAGTATTAATTATTACTTGATTTGAAGTTCATTTGCTTAATAAGAAAATTTGGAAAAAAAAATGTACTTATTCATAAAGAGGAAACTAACATAACTATTCTAAACCAATTTTTAGCTACTCTAAACCAATTTTGGTTCAAGAACATTTGGTATTAATTAGCTCAATTTTTTTGTTCAAAGTAATTTTTAAAAACTACTATACTTGTTAAGAAATATCTTAAGAGGGTGTTTCATATAACTTAATACTTATTATTTAATAATTTAAGTTGATTTAAAGTTAAATTATATTTAAGTTATTAACTTAAAACTTATTACTTGATTTTTACTTTAAGTATTAAGGTTGTTTGATAAACTTAACATAAAATTTATTTTAAATCATCAAATTAACATATTTTTATAAATTATAACTAAGGTAAATGCGATCAAATAACAATGCAGGTCATGGGAGTGCTAAAACAGATTGTAAATGTAATTAAAGCAAATGGCGGAAAAAAAGTAAAATAAAGATGTGAACTTAATAATAAATTAATTGTTTTTACTTATTACTTAAAATTGTTTTTGACATTAAGTCATGCTATTAAATTATTTTACCATACATATTTAATTTACTTAGAGTGCGTTTGGTAATGATTTTAGGAAGTGTTTCTAATATTTCTAACACTTGAAAATTTTTATCTTTCATATATTAAAGATGCTAGAAACACTTCATAGAATCACTGTCAAATACATTCTTAATACCTTATATTAAGTTATTAAGTCATTTTTAGTTATTAAGTTGGTTTACTAGACACTCACTAAGGTGGTGTTTGTTTTTTTACTTAACTCTAAATAGAACTTTAATACTTAACAATATTAAGTATTAGATTATTTACTTTCTGTAATATTTTATTTTTATTAAACATTAAAAAGTAAAAAAAAAAAAAATCAACATATTTGTAGACCCAAATTTTGCACAATGCATTCCCACTCGACAATGAGACTCGCTTTTCATTTGTGAAAATTTGATTTTTTTTTTTTTAAAGACTTGGAGTCGCCACTTATTTTTGTTTTATTTTTTTAAGGGAAAACAAAATGAGAAAGAAAACCCTAAGTGTAACTCCTTATTTGGAAAAAACGGTCTATGAAAAAGCAAAACTATGTTCGGGGGTTGGGTTACTTATTAGGAAGGTATGATAAAGACTGTAGCATCCCTCTAAGCCCCTAAAAATAGGTTTCTACTAAATAAGGTGAAACAAGCATGACAATTAATTAGGAAATCAATGGATACTAAAATGATCATAGATCAAAAGCAAGTCATGATAACGAATAAATAAACAAAGTGAGTAAGAGCGTACCTTGGCAGCAAGTAATAAACCGTTATCATGGAAACAAAGTTAGCTCAAATATAAATTTATCACATGCATGTCAAAGAGTAAGACAGAGATTAAGCAATATTCATTAAGCATAACAGTTGACAATCAGAAGAGTATACCTTGGCATCAGGTAATAAAGTGCTATCAGGAAACAAAGTTAGTGCACAATGATAAGTGTAAAATATATCATACAAAACTAATCAAAATCAAACAATATCAATCATAAAATTCACTTGAATTATTTTCGATAGAAACGTTATGAATGTTGGGCCCCCACCAAAGCCCAATTGATTAAGCATGAATATGAACATTAAAGGGGTGTTACGATCTTCATCGTACCTTCCTAATAAGTAACCCAACCCCCAAACCTAGGTTTGGTTTTCCACAGACCGTCTTTTTCAAATAAGGAGTCACACTTAGGGTTTTCTTTCTTATTTTGTTTCCCCTTAAAAAAAATAAAACAAATATAAGTGACGACTCCAAGTCTTTTTTTAAAAAAAAAAATCAAATTTTCACAAATGAAAAGCGAGTCTCACCGTCAAGTGGGAACACATCGTGCCAAATGCGGGTCCACAAAATGGCAACTCCACTAGAGGAACTACCACTATGGAGTCATTTCTTTAGAGATTTCTTTCTTATTTTATTTTCCCTTTTAAAATAAAATAAAATAAAATAAGTAGCGACTCCAATTTTTCCAAAACTAATTTTTCATCAATAAAAATGAGTCTTTTCATTGAATGGAGATGCACGTGAAAAATACAGGTCCACAATATTGCTTTTTCCATTTAGAAAAAGCCAAAATATTTGGCTTTTTTTTATTCAACAAAAAGTTGATAATAAGTTATGAAAAAGTAGAAAAACAAAAAACCTATAATATGAAAACAAATTGCTTTCAATAAAAAACTAAAAAAACAAACACCCTCTAAGTTTCTCCTGATTTGAAATTTATTTAACCAGTGAAATTTTTTGAAGAAATTAAAAAACTCATTAAGTTAGAATTTGAGTGCTCGAGTAGAGGGTACATTGATGAATAGTAGGTGATAGATGCACGATGAAAGGGCAGTATATCAATATGCATGAATAATTTTTCAATGTACCATCTACATTCTTCACATAATAGTTAACGGTCTTCTATATACAACTAATTAGTAGATGCATATCATTGCGAGACATTTCATTGCTTCTAAAAGTTTTTTTTTTTTTTTTTTTTTTTTTTTTCAGACAAAAAATTCCAAAGCATTTAAAAGAAACCAAAAAAAAACCCTAAATTAATTAAATTTCAAGTTGGAATTGTTAAAAATAAAAAATTATAATAACCTTTTAAAAAAAAAATCATGACCCAATTTTTTTTTTTTTTTTTTCAATATCTATTTTATTTGAAAAACATTTGTGGAGATTTAAGGAAAATAAAAGACTGAGATTAAAAAAAAAAAAAAAATTAAGATAGGTGTATACCCCCCTCAATAGACCCCTCTCAGATAGAAGGGTTTTATTCTATTCTTTTTATTATTATTTTTCTGGCCACCCTAAAAGGAGCCATTATGGGCGACTGGATGGGACGAAAGGAAGAAATGAGGCACAGCAAAGCCAAAAAGCAGACATAGCTGTTTGGAAAATAGGGACATGGCTGAGCAGAAAGGAAGCACAGTTGAAAAAAAGAGGAGACATAGTTGTTTGGAAAAGATAGAGCATGTCTGTTACGAGGGAGTAGAGGAGGAGCTGAGAAAGAGGGGAGAGCAAGTTTTTCTTGGAGCTGCAGGCTGTTTGAGAGGGAATCAGAGAGAAAGAGGAGTGTGTTCAGGAGGACATGAGGGGGTTTTGGAACTGAGGGGTGGAGAGCTTGAAGAGGGGAAAAAAAAAAAGGTTCACGGAGCAAGGCTTGAGGAGAAGGTTTTGTTTGAGAGAAGAACCTCCTAGGTATGAACACTCTCTATTTCTTGATTTTCTTCCTCATTATTTTTGTTCTTCCTATGTATTTCTTGCTGTTTTTGGCTCCCCTTCACTGCTTGGACATGGACATTATTGGTTATGTGTTCGTTGCTGCTGCTTCTCTAGATTTCTATGACTATGCTTAGGTTATTCAGGTCGCTCTTTCTGTGGTTTTGGTCTCCACATGCTCATAAGCTCATCGGTTTCATCATGAGATGGGTCTTGGTTTATGCTATCCGTTGTGCTATGCTTTGTTTCTAGGGACTCTTCTTTGTTATTGTTTTCCTCTATTTCTATTTCTTATTTGGACACATGGCCATCCCCCATATTGTCTATGCATTTCCATTCTTTCAAATACCCATCAGCCCGTTCCTCTCACACCTCCTACCCAACAACCCGTTCCTCTCACATCTCCTACCTATCATGCCCATTTTCTCTCACTACTCGTGGATACCCATCACACCCAAGATACCCCACTAGCTGTCCACTGTTCATGTCTCACTCAGGCGTAAGAACTACGCATGCATAGTCGTTCCCATTTCTCTCACTTTGGATCTCATTCATATACCCAACCGGCTGCCCCACTCTTTCTTTCCTAATCCTCCCCACGTGCATGCAATTCATGCACCCGATCCCTTATTAACCTTCCCAAGCCTTCTCATAAACTCCACCCCACCATGCATGGGAATAGCCAACCCTTTCACAATTTGCTTCTAAGTCCCATTCATATCCATACCACTACCTAACTTGCCCGTATTCCCATCTTTCTGAACCCACCATATCCATCACCACTCACATCTTTTATCCTTCATTTCTTCCGAACCCACTAAACACGTTCATCATTCATACCCATTTCTCTCATTATCTGTGGCTACACTTCATACCAATCCCATGGGCATGGCCACCTTTATGCTCCACATCCTCATACCCACTGCCCACCTTTGATCATCACCATACCCATTTCCCATCTTTCATGCTTACCCAAAACCCTAACAATCCTAAAACCCCTACCGTTCATCTCCCAAATGATACCGTTTTCAGTCACGGAAGCTGTAGAGAGCAAACCCTAGGTGAATGAGCAACAATGGAGATGGAGATCGAAGAGCAAGGGTAGACAGGCAAGAACGTGATGTGCTAGTTGACAGACCCGAAAGGGCATAAGAATTGGGTCCTTTGTATTGCATGGTCACCTGACGGCAAGCGTCTTGTTAGTGGGAGCAAGGTTGGAGAACTTCAATGCTGGAATCCACAGACGGGGAAGCCATCAGGGCCACAAGAAAGGGATTACTGGAATCTTGGGAACCAGCTCGCCTCAGAGCTCCATGTCGTCGGTTTGTAAGTTCTAGTAAAGATGATGATGCACGCATATGGGATGTCTCACTTAGAAAATGTGTAATTTGTCTTAGTGGTCACACTCTTGCAGTCACATGTGTAAAGTGGGGTGGAGATGGAGTCATATACACAGGCTCCCAGAATTGTACCATCAAAGTCTGGGAAACTTCACCAGATAAGCTAATTCGGGAATTCAAGGCCCATGAACAACCTTTGAAGGCTTCTTTCCACATTGGGCCCCTTCCAAATAGCCCCACCTTGTATGGCCACCCTTGGCCCGCATCCCCAACGACCACTTCCCTTTTATTCTTATATTCATTTATTCATTTATTTATTTGTTTATTTTATACAAATCCTTCATCTTTGATACCAAGATTTAATTTTCCATTTTTTTTAAACCTTCAAATTTAACTTTCAAAATCTTCATTTTCAAAGTTTAATTTCTCAAAATTCTTTTCTTAAATCTAATTTTCAAGGTTTCCATTTTCAAATAATTTTCGAATTCTCAATTTCCAAGGGTAAATTTTCAAAATTCCAATTTTTACATTCATTCATTTAATCTTTATTATTTCTGTCATTATTATTATTTTATTTACTTATTTATTTATTTATTTATTTTTCCAATTTCCATCTTTAAACAATTTTTCAAAATTTTGATTTCCAAATTTAATCTCCAATTTCCAAAATTCCAATTTTCACATTTATTTAATCGTTACTATTTTCTTTATTATTATTATCTTATTTATTTATTTATTTTTAAATTTTCATCTTTAAATAATTCTTCAATATTCCGATTTCCGAATGTAGCTCTCAATTTCTGAAATTCCAATTTTCTAATTTCCGAACTTAGTTTCCAATTTCCAAAATTCCTAATTTTCACATTTATTTATTTATTTATTATTATTATTATTATTATTATTATTATTGAAAATGTGAATCTCAATAATGGACTACACCTACAGGGGGGGTGAATAGGTGTTGTAGAACAATTTAAAAATTCTCCCAACAAAGATTACCTAACCTTAGACTATCTTAATGTCAAGAAACTTTTCTTCCAACAACTTTTCAACAAAGCATAACATCCACAAGCAAGAATGTATGCATCAACACTCTCCCAACAATTTATAAATGCAAAACACATGCAAATACTTCAACACTCCTCAAAAATAAATCAAAGTGTAGAGTAAGAGAAAGAGACAATGAACACCGGATTTTTAACGTGGAAAACCTCCGAAGAGATAAAAAACCACGGGCCTATCATCGATTGAAAAACTCCACTATGAAGAATAAAAATTGAGTACAAGGTTTTACCTAACTCAACCCAACAAATCCTTCCCGGAATACTTGACTAGTACCTTCATTTTCAGCTTCTCCTCTTTTCTTCCGGAGCATACTTGGAGTCCGCACCAAGCTCAATCTCGACCTCTTCTTGAATCCACACAAGAAGAAAATGGGTTTTTGCACAAACCTAAATAGAATAAGAGATTGAGATATAAAGGAAGGAAGGAATCAACCCATTTGTTGCTCAAGAAAATCCATTAAAAACCAATTTGGAAAACATTAAGAGAAGTGGATTTTCTTTGCAATCAAAAAACCCCAAATTGGGAAAACAAAATGAGAAGATGAAGAACACAAGGAGTGTGGCTGCTCTCTCCACGTTTCTGCAGTCACTCTCTCTAGAAAATGAGAGAAGATTGGTTTTTATAGTGTAAAAAGAAGCCCTTAATCTAATGGCTGAGATTTGATCAAAAAAACATTAGTTGGATCGATCCACCCCTACACTTGGATCAATTCTAGAAACAAGGGAATGACAACCTTGCACCAAAAACCATTTCTCCTAACTTTCTAACACATTTAAAGCTTAAAAAATCGGGTTGATTCACATCCAACCACCACACACTCGGCTACATACCTCGGCCTCTTAGCAAAGTCTTAGTCTTCAAAGTCAAGTAGTTCGAATAGGAATAGGAAAGCCAAGTTAGGGCACACTTAGGAATTTTGTCTGGAATTGCCAACCTAGATAAACACTCACAATTATTATTATTATTAAATTTCTGAAATTCCAATTTTCTAATTTCCAAACTTAGTTTCCAATTTCCAAAATTCTCAATTTTCACATTTATTTATTTATTATCATCATTATCATCATCATCATCATCATTATCATTTTATTTATTTATTTTCAAAAGAATTCCACCTTCGATTCGAACAATTTCCAAGATTCCAATCCAATTTTCAAATAATCTTCGAGACTCCAATTTTCAAATAAATTTTGAAAATCCAATTTTCTCTCGAACAGTTTTAATTCCACTTTGGTAATGGAATTTGTGAGATTAATTCATGCAAGATCGATTAGGTTTTGGTGGGACCCAACATATGTGATTTTCTCATTGATTGTTTGATTGCTATACTTGATTGACCTGCTTCACTCTATGACCTGCATGCGATTATTCTATATTTGTGCACTAACCTTGTCTCTTATGATAGCGCTCAGCTTGTGACTAAGGTACGCCCCGTGCCCAATTGTGTTTATTGATTTATTTGTTATCATGCGCACCTTGCTTTCATACATTTGATCACTGTTTGGTAGTCATGTTTAATCAATCAATTGGCATACTTGCTTCATTTCATTAGTAGAGACCTGTTTTTAGGGACTTAGAGGGGTGCTATACTCTTTACCGTACCTTCCCGATAAGTAACCTGACCCCCAAGCCCATTTTTGGTTTTTTACATACCACATTTTCCAAATAAGGAGTCACACTTAGGGTTTTATTTCTTATTTTGTTTTCCTTTTAAAAAAATAAAACAAAAATAATTGGCTACTCCAAGTCATTTTCTAAGCAATAAATCATTTTCAAATAAAAAGCGAACTCTCCATCGAGTCGAAGCGCATGAGCAAACATGCGGGGTCCACAAAATGGCTACTCCACTGGGGATCACTAGAAGGTCAAGCTTGAACTTAACATGAGGCAAATGTGGCGTTTGATGGGTCGATCAATGGGTACCTATCTCTTGATTACACATTGAGAGAGATTTCGCCGTAGGAAACCCCCTGGGATGTTGAGGTAGTGCAGTGTGAAGGTGATGACCACCTTGCATGGAAGCGCCCCGTCTCTTCGGAGCCGTGCAGAGGGTTGCGCGGCGCTGGAGGGTACGATCGCTTCTGCTAGGGATCCTTTAAAGTCCACCCCTCTTCTTTTTAAAGCCACCTTGACCTTGTAGGTTGAGCCTCAGATCTTTCAATCAGGATTTCATTTCTTAACACGTGGGTGCATCTGTGGGCCTTTAGAGCCGGTTCAATAGTGATAGGTTTAGTTACCTTCGTAATGGTCTTTTATATATCTACTTAGGATTGGATATTAGTTCGATTGCTTCCGGGCTACCTTTCGACATATTTGATAGACATTCCTTGTGGACTTTCTAGTATTTCCACTATCAGGAGTATTGATACGTTCGGTCTAGGTTCGACTTCTTGGATCAGAGTTGGGGGCAGATTGACCAAAGTATCAAACCAGTCAGACCCGAGATCAAATCAGAGATATATGGATTCATAGATAGTTACCGTCAACCAGTTTGTTGCGGCCATGGCTTCGATTCAAGAGACTATAGCTAGCCTCGACCGAAGGATAGATGGACAGCAGACCCAGCAAGTCCCGCCTCAAGATGACGCCCAGTATGACCCTACAGTGCCACCACCCCCTCTACCTAGTCAATCAGCACCATAGGCTATACCTTTCACTCTACATAGTCAGGCCAAGGTTGCCCGCCTCCTATCACCATGCCCACCCCGACCTTGGAGGACCCACATGCTTGCATGGATAGGCTTGAGTAAAGTTGAGGCGGTTGAGGACTTCAGACAGAGCTATTACTTAGGATGATTTCGATGGACTACCAGTGGCCAGTCTGTTGGCCAAGTTCAAGATGCTAGAGATCGAGCGATACACAGGGATTGGATGCCCTCGCATCTATTTGAGGCTCTATAGTACGATCATGAGGGCCCATGGATTGGATGAGGCCTAGATGATTATGATTTTCCCCATGTCCTTGAGTGGTGCGGCACGGCGATGGTTTGCTTCATTGGATGTATCACGCCATTGGACTTAGGATGATTTGGCCCAGGAGTTTTTTAGACAATTCGCATTTAATACTGTCATTGACGTCTTGAGGAGTTAAAGGCATTGAGACAGAGGCCGGAAAAGTCGGTCACCTCATTTATCTCCCGCTGGATTGAGAAGATTTCGCAGGTTATTGATAGACCATCCGAGAAGGATCAGATCAGCATGATTATGAGGAGCTTGCAGCCTCGATTTGCTCGGCACTTGATGGGATTTCCTTATACGGATTTTAGATCTTTGGTACAAGCCTTGTATGGTATAGAGAAGGTTATAGCCAAAGGATTATGGTCTGAGTTTTCTCCTTCTGATTTGAAGGGGAAAAAGCCTTTAAGAGAACAGAGACCAGGAGATGTGGGTGCTATCAGTTCGGCAGGTTTGAGACCTCTTATACGATATCAGACAGTTGGGCAAACTTCTGGACTCTATTACCCACCATCGCCTAGTGTGCAGTATAGGCCACGAGCACCTCATCAGTCATACGATCAGGCCTACACACTTCCTGCGTTAGCACTGCCTTACCACACTGCACAGGGCACAGAGAGGCCTCCTATTTCATATTCTGCCACAGGGCAGCCATGCTATGCAGCACAATTTGCCGCGAGACCTAAAACATCCTATCCTAGACCCAGAGCTCAGCAAACCTCTGCTCCTTTGGCTTTAAGGACCCAGAGACAGTTTTCACAGTTGGGTATGTCGTTGAGCCAGGCTTTTCAAAAGCTCACAGAGGCTGGATTGTTGACAACTCTCACTCCTAGGCCATTACCCCAGCCTGTCCTGCCTCAATTTAGGATGGATCTACATTGTGTGTATCATCAGGTGCCAGGACATGAGACAGATCGTTGTACGATTTGAATGTTAAAATTGAGAAGCGATGATGGCTCTAAACGCCGGAATTGAGAAGCAATGATGGCTCTGAACACCGAAACTGAGAAGCGATGATGGTTCTAAACGCCGAAACTAATAAGCCATGATGGCTCTGAACGCCGAAACTGAGAAGCGATGATGGCTCTGAACGTTGAAACTGATAAGCCATGATGGCTCTGACCGCCGAAACTGGGAAGCGATGATGGCTCTAAATACCGAAACTGAGAAGCAATGATGGCTCTGAACGCCGAAGCTGAGAATGATGATGGCTCTGAACGTCAAAACTAAGAAGCGATGATGGCTCTAAATATCGAACTAAAAATGCAAAGAGATAATGAGGGAGAGATATGCCCCAGTGTAGTGTGCTGCTACAACTCTCAATCCATGGGAAGGGTTTGAAAGAGACTCCATGAGTCTCAAAATATGCTCCGCTAACAAGTTGAAATGATCAAATCGACTATAAAAATGGCCTCACAATCCACCTGACTGAATCACGATCCTGACAAAGTGCCAGAATAGGTCGAACGTCTCCAACTCAAAATACTCTACTAAAGGAATCCATCGTCATCTCAGATGAATGATCCATTGGGGAATCACAAGAGAATAATCTGTCGAGGTAACTATCACAATCTTAACACAATAATTTACTGAAGAGTCATGGATGGTGGGACAGTCAAAACCCAAAAGTCATGCTCTTCTGAAGGCTCATCTTGGAAAAAATCATCCAGTATAGCAACTAAGGCATCCGGTCTATCCTAATAACTTGCAAATAACTCCATGGGATGTATAAGAGATCTGACATGTACTCCACTGAAATAATGATATGGGAGTCTATGTACCTGGGATAACTCCGTCCAAGAATCATGACAACATCAGAAAACATGGGCCCGACTGAGTGACTCAAGAAAGGCTCCACTGGAGAATCGAGGTAAAATGGAGTCAAATCGTCAGCCCAACGTGCATCTCGTAACTGGGGATGGTCATGCAAATCAATGGAGATCTACAAATCTCAATCGAAAAGGGGATATGCCCCAATATGGAATCAGGTGTGTGATAGGTCGAAAAAATCAAATGCCCTCAAGTCATCTATCATCCGGAGTGTGATCCTCGTCATCTAAATCCATAACTGAATCAGACCCACATATCAAGAGGTGTATCCCGGAAGGAAGCATGATGACATCTAAGTGTCGAAAGGTGCAGACTTAATTGGATAGGTCTAAAGAGACTCCACTAGAAAGTCATCATCTCGATGTGTATCTCGTAAGTTGGGATGAGCATGCAACTCCATGAAGATCTGTAAATCTCAATCGAAATGGAAATATGCCCCAGTATGGCATCAGATGTATGGTAAGTCAAAAATCGGGCAACATTCAATCATCCATCATCAAATGTGTGATCTTTGTCACCCAAATCTACAGTTGAATCAAACCCAAACATCAAAAAAGCATCTCCCAGAGGGATAAACATAATGACAACTAAATGTCGAAAAATGTGGGTCTGACTGGATGGCTCCAGAGAGGCTTCACTGGGGAATCACAATAAGATAAAAAACAAGTCCTCATCTCAGCGTGTATCTCGTAGGTGGGAATGACCATGCAACTCCATGAAGATCTGTAAATCTCAATCGACATGGAAATATGGCCCATATGGAATCAGATGTGAAATAAGTCGAAAATCGAACAACGTCAAATCATCCATCATCAAATGTGTGATCTCCGTCACCCAAATCTGCAGCTAAATCAAACCCAAACATCAAGGAAACGTCTCCCAAAAGAATAAGCATGATGATATCTAAATGTCGAAAAACGTGAACCTGACTTAATGGCCTAAAAGAGACTCCACTGGGAGATCATGATAAGATAACAATAGACTATCAACTCGTCATGCGTCCCGTGAGTAGGAGGATCATGTGACTCCATGAAGATCTACAAATCTTAATCGAAAAGGAAATATGCCCTAGTATGGCATAGATGTATGGTAGATCAGAAAACCGGATAACCTCAAACCATCCATCATCAAATGTGTAATCCTAGTCATCCAAATCTACATCTGAATTGAGTCCAAACATCAAAGAAGAGTCTCCCAAAAGAAGAAGCATGATGATATCTAAATATCAACCAAATCTCAAATACCTGTCCAAGTGGGGGCTGTCAAAAACGACATCTGATCCTATGGCCTCAGGGTGGTCTTAAGACACAAGACGTAACGTAAGCTAGGGTTATAAGGTAACATAAATGAAAGGAAACTAGGCTCAAATACCCAATAATAAAAATCCCATGCCCTCATGTATGAAATGCAACATGTACAGAAAATCTCGTAAGCCATGGACCCAAGAGTGCCCAATGTGAATATGATAACAATAATGAGGCAATGAAGAAAATCAAACTAACAATGAGATATGTAATGATGATGCAAAGAGAGTAACAAACCTGGAAATAGGTTGTTGTAAGAAAAGGACAAGGGGTGAAACGAAATGGATGAATCAAAAGCAAAAACGAGAATGATGGTGAAGTAAATAACACGAAGAGGAATGATAATTCGCTCAAATCCAACATGAAGTGAAGTCGCATCATCAATGAATGTAATGATGGAAGGGACAATGATCCAGAGCTCCCAAGAGTAGGTCACTCATCTCACTCTCAAAATACATGAAACATGAATACAAATAATGAAGGGTCACGGAAAGCTCACATACGAGCTCTCATCAACAAACATACTCAACGAAGTGACCCTCAAACATCAATATACATGCCCAATGATGGAGAATACTATGCACATACACACATGTGCTTATTTTTCTTTTCTTTTCATTCATTTTTTTTTCAATTTTTTTTTTTTTACATATATACAAATGCACACACCCTGAACATAAACAAATGAGCCCCAAATATGATATCAACAATGGATAGACACACTCTCAAAACTCTTTCTGATGAGATAACCTTCTCAAACTAAGGATCTTTGAATCAGTGTCCATATGATAGATAGCGGGAATGGTGTGACTATCCTCCATGTAATGAATTGAGGAGGATCACCACTCAGGGTGGAAAGAATATGAAGCAAAACAAGAAGTGGATAGAATAAAGAAGAAGAGATGAAAAACACAACCAATGAGATACAATGGAATGCAGTAATGTGATGGTAGGAAAAATAATGAGAGAAAGATGCACCTATAGGTCCAAGACTCACGAGACTCCCAAACAATGCATGCATACACTAAAGGGCCCTTATCCCGGTGCAAAAAAATAAGCAAGGCAATAAGAAAGAAAGGTTGTAATGCACATGCGAGGCTCAATGGGCTAGCAACGGTCTGTATGTTAAAAGGGAACAATAAGGTATATGGCTAACCAAAGTGATGGCCACCCATCCTGCCACCATGGTCTCAAACATAGTACCTTTTTAGCTGATCCACGTTGGTCGGCTCCGAGAATTGGTTTCCATCTAAATCTATCAACCATGCAGCGCCCTCTAGGGTCAACTCCCTGATGAAATAAGGTCCGCTCCAACTGGGTCTAAATTCCCTTCTAAGATCTCTAATCAATAGGGCACAAATCAGAAGCAGAAGATGAGTGATCATCTAAATCATGTTGCGCAATCTCATCATCTATATCAAATATCTATGATGTGGGTGAAGGAGGTGCGAATAAAGTGATATCACGAGAGACAGGCAGATACTCGAAAATGCTCAAATATATAAATAAAGAATCACGAACATCGTCAAAATGGGAGATAAATCTCGACAAAACATCAAATGAAAAAAGTGGGCCCATAAAGTCGGACGCTCCCTCAACTAGGCCAATAGTGCCCTCAAACAAATCATCAACAAATACAGCATCCTCTAAAAACTCCAGAGCAGGAGCAGTCAGGATCTCCTCTAGCTTATACTCATCGCAAGCATCTCATCAATGTGCTCGTCGCGTGGAACAACTCCATCCACTACGCCTCTGATCTCAGTAAATGTCTCATCTACTACTATGGCCTCCGACTCTGACTCATCCCAATCCAACATGTGGATGTGATCGTCAAGCTCAACAAAGTCAATGGAGTGTATGCCATCGGCCGGAAGGGGAACGACGTGTGTAGTATGGGTCGGTAATGGGTTTGTGGTTACACTCAGCTGACCCAAGTGAACCAAACCCTGATCAATCAAATCCTGGATGTCATGTTTTAGAGCAGTACAACGATCTATCTCATGTCCTAGCCCTTGATGATACGCACAATGTAGATTCATCCTGAACTGAAGCGGGACAAGCTAGGGTAATGGCCTGGGAGTGAGAGTTGTCAACAATCCAGCCTGTGAGCTTTCGAAGAGCCTGGCTCAACGACATACCCAACTATGAAAACTGTCTCTAGGTCCTCAAAGCCAAAGGAGCAGAGGTCTGTTGAGCTTTGGGTATAGGATAGGATGTTGTAGGTCTCGCGGCAAACTATGCTGCATAGCATGGCTGCCCTATGGCAGAATATGAAACAGGAGGCCTCTCTATGCCTTATGAAGCGTGGTAAGGTAGTGCTAACGTAGGAAGCGTGTAAGCCTGATCATATGACTGATAAGGTGCCTGTGGCCTATACTGCACAGGAGGCGATGGTGGGTAGTAGAGTCCAAAAGTCTATCCAACTATCTGATAGCATCTAGGAGGTCTCAAACTTGTCGAACTGATAGCACCCACATCTCGTGGTTTCTGTCCTCCTAAAGGCTTCTTCCCCTTCAAATTAGAAGGAGAAGACTCAGACCATAATCCTCTGGCTATACCCTCCTCTATACCATAAAAGGCCTGTACCAAATATCCAAAATTCGTATGAGGAAATCCCATCAAGTGCCGAGCAAATTGAGGCTACAAGCTCCTCATAATCATGCTGATCTGATCCCTCTTAGATGGTCTATTAATAACCTGCGAAATCTTCTCCCTCCAGCAGGAGATAAATGAGGTGACCGACTCCTCCGGCCTTTATCTCAATGCCTCTAACTTTCTCCTCAAGAAGTCAATGACAGTATTAAATGCAAACTGTCTCAAAAACTCCTAGGCCAAATCATCCTAAGTTTGACGGCGTGATACATCCAATGAAGCAAACCATCGTTGTGCCGCACCACTCTGAGACATGGGGAAAATCATAATCATCTGGGCCTCATCCAATCCATGGGCCCTCATGATCATACTGTAAAGCCTCAAATGGATGCGAGGGCATCCAATCCCTATGTATCGCTCAATCTTTAACATCTTGAACTTGGCCAACAAACTGGCCACTGGTAGTCCATCGAAATCATCCCAAGTAACAGCACTATCTGAAGTCCTCAACTGCCTCAACCTCTGCTCAAGCCTATCTATGCAAGCATGTGGGTCCTTTGAGGTCGAGGTGGGCATGATGACAGGAGGTGGGCAACCTTGGTCTGACTATGCAGAGTAAAAGGTATAGCCTATGGTGTTGACTGACTGGGTGGAAGGGATGGTAGCACTATAGGGTCATATTGGGCGCCATCCTAAGGCAGGACCTACTGGGCTTGCTGCCCATCTATCCTCCGGCCGAGGCTAACTATAGCCTCCTGAATCGAAGCCATGGCCGCAGCAAACTGGTCGACGGTAACTATCAATGAATCTATATATCTCTGATCTGATCTCGGGTCTGACTGGTCTGATACTCTAGTCAATCTACCCCCAACTCTGATCCAAGAAGTCGAACCCAGACCGAACGTGTCAATAATCCTGACAGTGGAAATACTAGATAAGATATGGGGTAAGGGAAACTCCACAAGGAATGTCTATCAAATATGCCGAAAGGTAACCCGGAAGCAATCGAACTAATATTCAATCCTGAGCAGATATATAAGAGACCACTACGAAGGTAACTAAACCTATCACTACTGAACCGGCTCTAAAGGTCCACAGACGTACCCACGTGTTAGGAAATGAAATTCTGATTGAAAGATCTGAGGCTCAACCTAAAAGGTCAAGGTGGCTCTAAAAAGAAGAGGGGTGGACTTTAAAGGATCCCTAGCAGAAGCGATCGTACCCTCTAGCAGTACGCAACCCTCTGTGCGCCTCCGAAGAAACGAGGCGCTTCCATGCAAAGTGGTCATCACCTCCACACATGCACTACCTCGACATCCCAAGGGGTTTCCTACAGCGAAATCTCTTAAAACTCTCAACACTCAATAGTCAACTATGGTGCATAGTGAGCGGTGTGGGTACATCCGAAAACCCTATGAAGCTAAAGCACAAGAGAAAACATACTAGTCACACAAATATCCATGAAACCTAGTTCTGGCCTATACAGGTCTTCAATGATCGGACTCCAATCAGCATCAACGTGTCGGTCTCCTCCAAAATGCTCCCAAACATCGATATAGCCCGTCGCTAGACCCTACTCCTAACCTCTGGCTTGGTCAGAGAAACAAGCACACACAAGGTCTCACACTTGCAAAAGTGAGAGCCGGAATGAAAGAAATGACCGAAACCAAAGGATTGGAGGTAAGGGGATAGGCGTGCGACCCACACAGACAAGCGACACGCAATCACATAGAAGAAGGGTAGTCATGTAACAGGCAATCAAGCAAAGTACAGATATATCACTCGTCCACACGCAAGCTATGACGATCAAGATGAATAGTGATAAAGACAACATGCTCAAAGATAATCAAGATAATATACAAGCAAGAGAATCAACACATCAAGTCAAAAGATATACAATAATGAGTCTATACATGTGAAGTGAATAGAACAATCATGGCAAAATCAAAGTCACTAGGCTAAGACAGGTAGGATAATCAATCAATATAATCAACATATCGATCTCCCAAACAAATATAGCAATGAAGCATAGAAAAAATTGCTACATTAGAATCCTCAATCAAGATAATCAATCATCATAATCAATATGTCAATGCCCCAAATGAACGTAATAACCAAGCATGCATCCAATGATATCAAGAGCTCTCAATGTGTAATCAAGAGATAGGTACCCATTAATCGACTCATCAAACGCCACATTTGCCTCATGTTAAGTTCAAGCTTGACCCTCTAGTGATCCCTAGTGGAGTCGCCATTTTGTGGACCCCACATTTTTGCTCATGCGCTTCTACTCAATGGCGAGCTCGCTTTTTATTTGAAAATGACTTATTGCTTAGAAAATGACTTGGAGTCGCCACTTATTTTTGTTTTATTTTTTTAAAGGGAAAACAAAATAAGAAATAAAACCCTAAGTGTGACTCCGTATTTGGAAAAGGTGGTCTGTGAAAAAACAAAAATGGGCTCGGGGGTCAGGTTACTTATCGGGAAGGTACGACAAAGACTGTAGCACCCCTTTAAGTCCCTAAAAACAGGTCTCTACTAATGAAATGAAGCAAGTATGTCAATTGATTGATTAAACATGGCTACCGAACAGTGATCAAATGTATGAAAGCAATGTGCACATGATAACAAATAAATCAATAAACACAATTGGGCACTGGGCGTACCTTAGTCACAAGCTGAGCGCTATCATAAGAGACAAGATTAGTGCACAAATACAGAATAATCGCATGCAGGTCATAGAGTGAGGCAGGCCAATCAAGTATAGCAATCAAACAATCAATGAGAAAATCACATATGTTGGGTCCCACCAAAACCCAATCGATCTTGCATGAATTAATCCCACAAATTCCATTAGTTTTGAATTATGAAAAATTGTCTTCGTGCTTATTGAGAATCAAGAGAAACAGAATATTATTTGAAAACCAGAGTGGAATTAAAACTGTTCGAGAGAAAATTGGATTTTCGAAATTTATTTGAAAATTGGAGTCTCGAACATCATTTGAAAATTGAAGTCTTGAAGATTATTTGAAAATTGGAGTCTTGGGAATTAAATTTAAGGATTGGAAACTTGGAAATTAAATTTGAAAGAAATTGAAATTTTTAGAATTATTTGAGAATCAAAGTTTTGAAAATTAAATTAAGGAATTAGAGCTTTGGAAATTAAATTTGAAAAAAATTAGAATTGAAAATTATTTGAGAAGCAGAAACTATGAAAATTTAATTATATAATTTGGAATTTTGGAAATTGTTCGAATTGAAGGTGGAATTCTTTTGAAAATAAATAAATAAAATGATAATAATAATAATAATAATAATAATAATAATAATAATAATAATAATAATCAGTAAATAAATGTGAAAATTGGAATTTTGGAAATTGGAAACTAAGTTCAGAAATTAGAAAATTGGATTTTCATTGAGAGTTAAATTCGGAAATCGGAATATTGAAGAATTATTTAAAGATGGAATTTTAAAAATAAATAAATAAATAAATAAGATAATAATAATAAAAAAAATAGTAACGATTAAATAAATGTGAAATTGGAATTTTGGAAATTGGAGATTAAATTTGGAAATCAAAATTTTGAAAAATTGTTTAAAGATGGAAATTGGAAAAATAAATAAATAAATAAATAAATAAAATAATAATGATAGAAATAATAAAGATTAAATGACTAAATGTAAAAACTGGAATTTTGAAAATTTACTCTTGGAAATTGAGAATTCGAAAATTATTCGAAAATGGAAACCTTGAAAATTAGATTTAAGAAAAGAATTTTGAGAAATTAAACTTTGAAAATGAAGATTTTGAAAGTTAAATTTGAAGGTTTAAAAAAAATGGGAAATTAAATCTTGGTATCAAAGATGAAGGATTTGTATAAAATAAACAAATAAATAAATGAATAAATGAATATAAGAATAAAAGGGAAGTGGTCGTTGGGGATGCGGGCCAAGGGTGGCCATGCAAGGTGGGTCTATTTGGAAGGGGCCCAATGTGGAAAGAAGCCTTCAAAGGTTATTCATGGGCCTTGAATTCCCGAATTAGCTTCCCTAGTGAAGTTTCCTAGACTTTGATGGTACAATTCTGGGAGCCTATGTATATGACTCCATCTCCACCCCACTTTACACATGTTACTGCAAGAGTGTGGCCACTAAGACAAATTACACATTTTCTAAGTGACACATCCCATATGCGTGCATCACCATCTTTACTAGAACTTACAAACCGACGACATGGAGCTCTGAGGCGAGCTGGTTCCCAAGATTATTCCAGTGATCCCTTTCTTGTGGCCCTGATGGCTTCCTCGTCTGTGGATCCCAGCATTGAAGTTCTCCAACCTTGCTCCCACTAACAAGACGCTTGCCGTCAGGTGACCATGCAATACAAAGGACCCAATTCTTATGCCCTTTCGGGTCCGTCAACTGGCACATCACGTTCTTGCCTGTCTACCCTTGCTCTTCGATCTCCATCTCCATTGTTGCTCGTTCACCTAGGGTTTGCTCTCTACAGCTTTCATGACTGAAAACGGTATCATTTGGGAGATGAACGGTAGGGGTTTTAGGATTGTTAGGGTTTTGGGTAAGCATGAAAGATGGGAAATGGGTATGGTGATGATGAAAGGTGGGCAGTGGGTATGAGGATGTGGAGCATAAAGGTGGCCATGCCCATGGGATTGGTGTGAAGTGTAGCCATGGATAATGAGAGAAATGGGTATGAATGATGAATGTGTTTAGTGGGTTCGGAAGAAATGAAGGATGGAAGATGTGAGTGGTGTTGGATATGGTGGGTTCGGAAAGATGGGAATACAGGTAAGTTAGGTAGTGGTATGGATATGAATGAGACTTAGAAGCAAATTGTGAAAGGGTTGGCTATTCCCATGCATGGTGGGGTGGAGTTTATGAGAAGGCTTGGGAAGGTTAATAAGGGATCATATGCATGAATTGCATGCACGCCGGAAGGATTAGGAAAGAACGAGTGAGGCAGCCGATTGGGTATATGAATGAGGTCCAAAGTGAGAGAAATGAGAACGACTATGCATGCGTAGTTCTTATGCCTGAGTGAGACATGAACAGTGGGCAACTGGTGGGGTATCTCGGGTGTGATGGGTATCCACGAGTAGTGAGAGAAAATGGGCACTATGGGTAGGAGGTGTGAGAGGAACGGGTTGTTGGGTAGGAGGTGTGAGAGGAACGGGCTTATGGGTATTTGAAAGAATGGAAATGCATAGAGAGTATGGGGGATGGCCATGTGTCTAGATAAGAAACAGAAATAGAGGAAAGAAGAGTCCTTAGAAATAGAGCATAGCACAACGGATAGCATAAACCAAGACCCATCTCATGATGAAACCGATGCTTATGAACATGTGGAGACCAAAACCACATAAAGAGCGACCCGAATAACCTAAGCACAGTCATAGAAATCTAAAGAAGCAGCAGCAACGAACACATAACCAATAATGCCCATGTCCAAGCAGTGAAGGGGAGCCAAAAACAGCAAGAAATACACAGGAAGAACAAAAATAATGAGGAAGAAAATCAAGAAATAGAGAGTGTTCATACCCTAGAGGTTCTTCTCTCAATCAAAAACTTCTCCTCAAGCCTTGCTCCGTGAACCTTTTTTTTTTTTTTTTCCCTCTTCAAGCTCTCCACCCCTCAGTTCCAAAACCCCTTCATGTCCCCCTGAACACACTCCTCTCTCTCTCTCTAATTCCCTCTCAAACACCCTGCAACTCCAAGAAAAACTTGCTTTCCTCTCTCCCTCAACTCTTCCTCTGCTCCCTCAATAACAGACATGCTCTATCTTTTCCAAATAGTTGTGTCTCATCTTTTCTTCAACTGTGCTTCATTTCTGCTCAGCCATGTCCCTATTTTCCAAACAGCTATGTCTGCATTTTAGCTCTGCTGTGCCTCCTTTCTTCCTTCCGTCCCAGCCAGCCGCCCAAAACGGCTCCTTTCAAGGTGGCCAGAAAAATAATAATAAAAAGAATAGAATAAAACCCTTCTATCTAGGAGGGTTCTATTTAGGGAGGTCTACAACAGGGTTTGAGAAAAAAAATTCAAATTTTATTGCAAAAATGGTTTCTTATCAAGATATTATATTTTTAAAAAAAAAATAAGATTTTGTAGAAAGTTTTAAGAAAATAAATCAATTATCGAGATTATACTACTAATAAGAAATATGAATTTTTAAAATGTTTATATGTTTAGCGTGCTTCCATTTTTATTTTTTTTAGGATTAAAATATTAATCATGATGTTAGATAACATCATCATATGTGCTAATAAGAAATATGAATTTTAAAAGTATATATTAAATTCCCAACTCCATAAATATATCCCTACCATGAAGGAAATTTTTTTATGATATTAGGTAATAACATCATGTGTGCTTATAAGAAATATTAATGTTAAAAGTTTATACTAAATAGTAAACATAATGGAGAAAATTTTTTAAACATTTTTTAGGAATTCAAAGAATAAAATCCTCTTTAAATAGAGATTAGTTGACCTGTTTATCTCATTTTGAATAAAGAGATATGGATTAATTTTAAATCTCATTTTTGTATTTCAGTGTTACATTCTCTATGGCAAGTTGTATTATCATTTTTCACGATGAAGAATAAGAAAAAAAAATAAAAAATATATACATAAAAAAAAGGCTTTTCTCTCCATCATTCTTGATGGTATCAAAGTCAAATTTGGCTTCATAGGATTTCAATTTTTTTTTTCTCGAGCCTTCATCGCTCGTTGTTTAAGAACCTGCAAAAATTTGTTATCTAAAGAACAAAAAAAAATCTGCTTTGTTTTTTAATCCAAAAACAAAGCATTTCTTATTATAGCTTGCATTATTGCAACCTTTCATTGACGATCAAATTTTATGTTCTTGCATTGCCTTATAACCCTTCCTCAACCTTCATTGTCATTTTTTCTCTGAAAACTCAAATGTGAAATACGACATGGCGACGAATAGGCAAGAATCCTTTTCTGAAGTAACCTTTGGTCAAGAAATCATATAATCCAATAATCATGGTGATTCGAAGACTACTGTTCTTCCAATCACTGGACACAAACTCAATGACTAGAATTATCTCCAATGGTCAAAGTTAGTAATGATGTTTATGTGTGGAAAAGGAAAAGATGATTACTTCATCGGAGCGGTCACCATGCCTTCACCTAAAGATTTGAAGTTCAAGACGTGGAAATCAAAAAATAGCATGGTCATGTCTTAGCTTATAAACTCCATGACCAATAAAATCAATGAAGACGTCATATTTTATGAGACAACTGAGGAAATCTAGGATGCTACAAAGTTAAACCTACTCAAACAAAGAGAATACATCCAAGTTATTTGAGATAAAAGGAATCCTTAATGATCTTAAATAGAGAGAACTCACAGCCACACAGTATTTCAATGCACTTAGTAGGTGTTGGCAACACCTAGACCTATTTGATGAGAATAAACTTGGATGTCCATATTGTTATCGAAAATAAAAGACAATTGTTGAGAAGGAGAAAGTCTTCAAGTTCCTGTTTGGACTCAATAATAATTTGGATGAAGTTAAAGGACGAATCCTCGAACCAAAACATTTTCCTTCCATCCGAGAGGCGTGCTTTGAGGTAAGAAGGTAAGAAAGTAGGTAGAAAGTAAAGCTAGGAAAAACCTCCTCCTTGACATCTAGTGAAATTTTTGCTTTTACTGCTCATGGTTCAAATCAATCCGCCTATGACAACAAGCAAAAGAAGAATGGCAGGCCTTAGTGTCATCAGATCATAAACATGGGTGTACAAAGGACCGTTGTTGACAAATATATGACGAACCAATGGATTGGAAACCTCACAACTCATCCAAAGAAGGTCAAGGTCTATAACTTGGGGGAAGAGAGAGATCATTTAAAAACTGATCACTTAGACAACCTCTTCCTAATCAACTCTGACAGGAGTAGCATCCATAGCTCATAAAGGTAAATTTTCAATGGCCTTGAACTCCCAATAGGAGAAGAATAACCATTGGATAATTGACTCTGGAGCCTTCGATCATATGACAAGCAATGTCGATTTATTCCACATGTACAGCCTATGTTCTGAAAATTCTATATTTTGTATTGCTAATGGTTTTATGTCTAAGGTGGTTAGAATAGGTTCAAAAGTCATTACTAAATATTTAGCACTTAAATCTGTCTTGTTGGTTCCAAATTTAATTTACAACTTGATGCCAATAAGTAAGCTTACATGTGACTTGAATTGCGTTACTAATTTTTATCCAACACACTGTGAATTTCAAGACTTGGAATCGGGGAGGATGAGTGGCACTCAATGCTAAGGAAAGTGTTGGACTCTATCTTCTTGAGGTTCCTAATAATCCTAAAGAACAAACTCAAGTTGCATGCAGTGATTCTTTTCCTATTTCTTTTCATGTTTCAAATAATGATAGTGCAATTATGTTATGGCACTATAGACTTAGACATCCAAATTTTTTGTATTTAAAAAAACTATTTCTTGATTTACTCAATAATACCAATGCCAAGTTTCGTCAATGTGAGATTTTTCAGTTGTCAAAAGATGCAAGAATTAATCTTCCCATTTAAGGGTACAAAGTATCTCATCCTTTTGTTGTCATACATAGTGATATTAGGGTCCATCTAGAATCAATAACATTACAGGAGCTAGATGGCTTGTATCATTTGTTAATGATCAAACTAGAACAACTTAGGTTTACCTTATGAAAGAAAAAATTGAAGTTGGTCCTATATTTCAAAAATTCCATACCATGATTAAAAACTAGTTTCAAGTAAATGTTAGGATATTTCGGTCTAACAATGCTCAAGAATACTTTAACACAAACCTAGGAAACTATCTTGAGGTTCAAAGAGATGTACATCAGAGTTCATGTGTTGATACTCAACAAAATAGAATATCCGAGGAAAAAAACAAACACCTTCTAGAAGTTGCTAGATCCATTATGTTCACCATGAATGTTCCCAAACATTTTTGGGGCGAATCAATCCTTACTTCCACCTACCTCATCAATAAAATACCTTCTAGAACTCTCCAATTTCAAACACCTCTCCATAAACTCCTCTAAGTCTATCCAAATACTTGTATAATGTTCACCTTGCCACAAAAAATATTCGAATGCACTGCCTTTGTCCATATCCATCAACACAATAGGAGCAAACTTGACCCTAAAGCCAACAAATGTCTTTTCTTTGGATATTTCCCCCACACAAAAAGGGTAGAAGTGTTATTTCCTTGCTACCAAGAAATTTTATGTCACCTTGGATGTCACCCTCTTTGAAAATCAACTATTTTTCACCAAAAATAACATTCAAGGGGGGAACATACAAGAATATGATTTTTGGTTTCAAGAAGTTCCTAGAATTGAACCTAGTGCTTCGATTAACCAACCTGTTCCTAATATACCTCAACCTATCCCATATGAAATTCTTGAAATTGTTCCTAAACAACCTGTCCCTTCAACCTCACAATCTGAGCCAAGAGATTCACTCAAACCTATGGCATAAACTACCAAAAGACATTTCCCCCTATTGCTAAACTTAATACCGTGAGAGTCCTGTTGTCTTTAACAGTCAATTTAGATTGGACTCTTCAATAATTGAATGTCAAGAATGCTTTCTCAATAGAGATCTAGAAGATGAAGTCTATATGGAAATCCCTTCAAGATTTTAGAATAAATCCATTGTTGGTAAGGTTTGTAAACTTTAGAAATCCTTATATGGACTTAAACAATCTCCTATAGCATGGTTTGATAGGTTTACTAAGGCGGTTAAGAAACATGGGTACATACAAGGCTAGACAGATCATACTCTATTCATCAAAAGTTCCTTGAATGGGAAGATTACTATTCTTATTGTCTATGTTGATGATATTATCTTAACAAGGAATCATATAAATGAAATGGATAAGTTGAAGGAAGTATTAGCTAATGAGTTTGAAATAAAAGACCTATGACTTCTTTAATATTTCCTAGGCATGGAAGTGGCTCACTCAAAGAAAGGTATTGTGGTTTCTCGACGAAAATAGGTTATGGATTTACTAAAGGAAACAAGGATGCTAGGATGCAACCCTTCATATACTCCTATGGAATCAAACTACAAAGCGGGAATAATGATAGAAAGCCCCCCAGTTGACAAAAGAAGGTACCAACGACTTGTAAGGAAACTTATTTATCTTTCCCAAGCACGACTTGATATTGGTTTTTTAGTAAGTGTCTTAAGTCAATATATGAACAATCCTAATGAAGAGCACCTTAAAGTTGTGTATCAAATTCTACAGTATTTAAAGATGACACTAGGAAAAGGTCTCTACTTTAAGAAGGGAACCAATGAAGGGATTGAAGTTTACTCTAATGTTGATTCAACAAGGCCCGTTCAAGACAGAAGGTCTACTACCTATTACTGCACATATGCTTGGGGGAATTTTGTAACTTGGCAAAGTAAGAAGCAATATGTTGTAGAAAGAAGTAGTGTTGAGGCAAGGTTCAGGGCTCTTGCTCAAGGTATTTATGAAGAAATATGGTTGAAAAGATTACTTGAAGAATTGAGAGCTGAAGTTGATGGAGTAATGAGTGTTTGTTGTGACAATCTAGCCGCAATCAGCATTGCAAAGAATTTGGTTCATCGTGACATAGCCAAACATGTTGAAATAAATCTTTACTTCATCAAATAAAAGATTGAAGAAGGGATACTCAATTTGATTCATACTCCAACTAGTCTTCAAGTAGTTGATATTTTCACAAAAGCTCTTCCAAGGGCAAAGTTTGAGGAATTGATTTCCAAATTGGTAATGATAGACATTTATTCCATAGCTTTAAGGGAAGTGTAGGAATTCAAAGAATAAAATCCTATCAAATAGGGATTAGTTGATCTATTTATCTCCTTTTAAATAAAGAAATATGAATTTATTCCAAATCTCTTTTTTTTATTTAAGTTTTACGTATATAAGATATCTTTATGCTCTTAATTCCTTAGTTTTAGGGATATCTTTATGTTGAAATAAATCATTACTTCATCAAAGAAAATATTGAAGAAGGGATACTGAATTTCATTCATACTCCAACTAGTCTTCAAATAGCTGATATTTTCACAAAAGCTCTTCCAAGGGTGAAGTGTGAGGAATTGATTTCCAAATTGAGAATGATAGACATTTATTCCATAGCTTTTGGGGAAGTGTAGGAATTTAAAGAATAAAATCCCTATTAAATAGGGATTAGTTGATCTATTTATCTCCTTTTAAATAAAGAAATATGAATTAATTCCAAATCTCGTTTTTGTATTTAAGTTTTATGTATATATGATATCTTTATGTCCTTAATTCCTTAGTTTTAAGGATATCTTTATGTCCTATAATTAAGGAATTTTCTATGGCAGGTTGTTGCCATCCTTCCTATTTATGTAGCACCATTTTTCACGATGAAGAAAAAAAAAATTTCGTCTATATAATTCTTGAATTTTAATAAAATAATATTTATGTAGTCAAGTATAAATTAATATTGATGTAGGTAGAAATTTTATTTCATTGAAAACATATTATATTTAAATAGTTAAAAATTAAAATATGGTATATTTATAAAATAGTTAAAATTTTATCTGAAAAAATATCTATATTAAAAATTTAACTTAAATTAGTCAAATTTTTATTTCTCAATCTATATTTATTAGTCTTTTACTAGAAGTATCTTAAATGTTTAAATATATTTATATTCATTTATTTTAAAAAATTAAAAACTATCATGAAACCAAGGTTTGGTATTACTCGATTTTTTTACGATAACAAAATAAGATTTTGAATTAATGATTTATCCTAAGTGTGTTTAAGCAGGATGATTTTGAAAGTGACAATTATAAAGATAAATCAAGTTAAAAGGAAAATTAAGGACAAGACCTCAAAGAGAATATCAATCAAGACCTATTTTCTAGGATCTCTTTGTAAAGTTATTTATGCATTAAGAATATATATTTGGTTTTTACTTAAAGCATCTAAAATCATTCAAGTGCCTAAATTGATTTTACTCTTTTATAAAATAAATGAAAAATCTTTCTAAACGAAAACCATAGTTCATCTCATTTAAAATTTTTAAATAAGATTTATAAAATACTATGTTTGAAAGTTTATTTTAAAAGCTTCATTAATAATTTTGTTCCATTTTTTTTTGTTGTGACAAGTTTATTCATAATTTATCTTATAAAATTTAATTTTTATTTAATATTTAAATAAATATTAAAAATTGTTTTCATTAATTGTTTTAATAATTCACTTATTTGTGGATAAGTTTATTTTTTTAATCTTTTTTTTTTTAAAAAAAAAAAAAAAGAATTATGATTATAATTTTTTAAAATAAAAATCAATATGAAATTATGAAAAATATAAAATGACGATATAAATTAAAATAATAATATAAATTATAAAAATAAAACAAAACTACTGGCCCATTTAAAAATATATATCGGATAAAATGGGCAAAACGCCCATTAAATCAGAAAGAAATCGCCGATTTTCGGCCCAACCGACCATCCCCACGTTGTTGCCCGCCGATAATCGAAAAAATCCTAGAAATTTGGGCTACTATCGTTGATTTTTTGAACCCTGCCTACCACTAACTGCATTTACTATTTGTCATTTGTAATAGGCTACAGAAATAATAATAAGTTTTGTGCATTAAATGGAACCGTCTTCTACAGTCGGTTCCTCTAGGCATATATCATTCTACCCCAAAAAGGGTTGAATCGGACCAAGAGGCATCTCTGTAAGTACAATAACGATCTTACGCACCCACATCAACGTGATACGTGCAGCTGAACCAACCTATTCTACAATACCAAAGCCAATATGTGTATTGACCATTGTCTCCACAAGTATCTCTTTCCCCCGGAAAACCAAGTTCCCATGATGCTTGGCCATTCCAGGAACCAACTGTTTTCTTCTGCTTAAAAGACTAATTAATATAGTTCATGGGAAACTTATCCTAGTGCTTGTAGAAACTTAAACCAGCATTATATTTGGATGAAGCATAACCTCAGCACGGTCCCATTAAGCGCCAATATGATATTATCCAAGGATTTGAGGATCATGGTATCAGGTCAAAATTTGCTTCCAGTAGTGAATGAAGTTGGGTAAGGGAAGATACCTTGAAATCGGGTTTTAGTTCTGCAATGATATCATCAGAACTGTACTTCCCTATTTCATCAAGCAAGCATGTAAATGATCCTGCTTGTTTACCACAACCCACCTGTAAGGAACAGGTAATGATTAGAGCCAAGCATTCTCCATATAGCACAGTGAATTATAGTTCAAAGGAAACACCTCGAATACATCGAGAATATAACAGACCATGGATGTGAGCAGGTAAAACATGCATAAAGGTTAGCAAAGGTAATAGCAGAGTCTATTTTTTTACTGTGGAAAGAATATCCACACACAAAAAGAGAGAGAGTGCCATATAATTAAGTGGCAAATTGGATGTTACCATAGAAGTAATCTAGAGATCACATGAGAATGCCATGTAATTAAGTGGCAAATTGGATGATACCATAGAAGTAATCTAGAGATCACATATTTATTACACCTAAAAGTAAGCCCAAAAAAGAACAATTTTCTGTCACTTGAATAACATGGAGAAATTGGATGGTCCCTTTTTTAGCATACAAATATCTAAGCAGGGGTCATTTATTGTTAAGACCTGTTCATTTAATCGTGTGCTATGCATAACAACTGAGGACTGCACAAATCTTGTATCAGGGTTTCTAATTCAGGTATAAGAACTGAACAATAGAAACCAGCACTTGCTGATGAATCGGAAACATTATTTTAAAAATGATTCAAGAAGAAGAACTCACATCATCTTTAAGGCTATCACCAACCATTATTACTTCATAGGGTTGAACTTCCCAAGTAGAACAGATATGTAGTAGTGGAGCTGGGTCTGGTTTATAGGGACGAAATTCTCTGCTTAGTGCCGGAGAAAATGCCATCTAGAATGACAGTTATTACAATAAATATCAAAATCTAATATTCACATGGAAAATATTTTTAAAAGACCAATTTGAGAGGAAAGAACTATGCTGTGTACAAGTGAATACCAATGGAAAATAACAAAGGATAATGTTCAAATAGATAAAATAAGTCACACTGAGTAGCACAGAAACTTCTAAAAAGCAGTGTTCATGCTGTGACACTCCTTGGATATGAACATTTGTGGCAGTGATTGGCTATAACAAAGTTCATTCTTGTACAGAGGAATATTAACTTGTCTCCCTTTAACAACACAGATAAAGAGGAAAAGTCTAATGGATCCCTTTGGAAAAAACTGACTTTGTAAAAGCTTGTAACCATACTCTGAGATTTCAACTAAAAAAAAAAAACAATAACAAGTTCAAAATCATTGGGACTGATGGACCCAGTCAATTTATAACTTTCCATCAAAGAAATTCAATTATGGGATCCTAAATGTGTGTGCACCACTGCACCCTAATGAGCATGCAAACAAATATTCACATTCTCTCTCTCTCTCTCTCTCTCTCTCTCTCTCTCTCTACATGAGGAAACCCAGCCCCATTTGCCACATCAGCACATCTATGCCATGTCTACTGGCCACCAGTGTCCCACATCAAAAATGCTTTCCAACTCATCAAGTTCACAAGTTAAAATGCCAGTTGTAGCATTAAAGGGCTTGCACTCATGAGGGGCTCAATGTAGTATGATGGATCAATAATTGAAACTTGGTCAGTCTCCAGCACCATTTAACAAATTGAAAGTGAAGATGGATGAGCACACAGAATACAATCAGAAATAATCAAAGTCAATTCCAGCTTGGGTGGACAGATGAGGCCTGTTCCATAGTGCAAACCCAAACACACTCTAAAACAGAAGTTAGCAGCCATCTTCTACACACTTCTAATTCATAAGGATACACTGTTAATTCATCGAACATAAAAGAAACCGTGTAGAGTAAAACTCCTATCAATACCTATTCCTCATTCCATTTCATCCACAATTCAATTGAAAGCCTCTTTCATTTTATATTGTTCCAATTTTATTTTTTATTTCTCTCAAAATTTTATAATTTTGGGACTTTGGTTGAAGTTTTTTGAATAATTTTAAATAATTTAAATTATTAGTTTAATTTTAATATGAGTTTCATATTGAAGTTCAATTGAGTCCATGACTATAAAGACTCAACATAGTGACTCATCAAATGTGGTTAACATTTATCACCTTATTACATGGTTTATGGCCAACCTTCTCAATATTATGGGATGGGGGTTCAAGTTCAAATGATGAAAAATATGGTATATAAAACTATTTTCCGGAAGATTTAAAAAATCAGGATATATACAAAATCATTTTTCGGTGGGTCAAAGCACAGGACAAAGATTTTTCAGTGGGTCAAAACGGTCAAAGCCAGCAAAATGCTGGCCAGGAGGTTCGAACTTGATTTTTCAAGTTAAAAAATCAACCCATGCACCACTGGGCTAACATGCTTTCACTTAATATTATGGCCTACATTATATATATTGTAAAAATAAAATATTAAAATAAAGTTTTAATAAATACATCCATTTTAATTATTTATTTTCAAATTCTAATTAATTTATTATAGAAATCCAAAAATCATGAATTAATACAACTATAATAATTATACATATATTATAAAGTAGATAAATCATTATTTTAGTATGAAATTTATTTTCAAATTCGAAAAATTATCATTTTAGCATTAAAATGCATTTTCAAATATCACCTTTTATTATTATAAAATATCATAAATTATATTATTATGTTAGCATACTTACTGTTTTTTATTGTTTAGGCAGATGGGAGAATAAAGGGTGCTTCCTATTTGTTAGGAAGTTAGTTTCTATTCCTATCTACCAAGTTAGTAGAATTAAAAGGGCAGCTCATTGCAAATTGTTGGTTTTATGGTTTTGATGAATAAAATGCAGTGCTTAAGATTGTTTCTCTCATTTTATTAGTTTTTGTTCATGGTATCAGAACTAATATTAAGTTGAGAGAGACAATGGTCAAAACAGCCATGACAGAAACAAGAAGAGTTGATGGTTCTGATGTTGATTCTGGCACTTCTCAACCAATCTCTACAATTGTTCCCACTGCAATTTCTGAAAATTCAAACCATACTTCCCTACAACTCACAACCCACAAATTAAATGGGACAAATTTTTTGAAGTGGTCCCGCTCAGTGTTGATGGTGGTTCGAGGCAAGGGAAAACTAGGCTATTTGGATGGCACAATTAAAAAACCAAGCATGGATGATCCTTCCTATCCAAGTTGGGAGGCTCAAAATTCAATGGTCATGGCTTGGTTAATTCATTCCATGGAAGATAACATTGCTAATATGTATATCCTCATTCCCAAGGCTAAAAGGATTTGGGACGCAGTGACATTAGCTTACTCAGAGCTTGAGAATTCATCTCAGATGTTTGAGCTCCTCAATAAAGCTAGAAATCTTAGGCAAGGAGAGCATGATGTGACTCAATACTACACTGATTTGACCAAACTATGGCAGGAATTGGATCTTTTCAACTCGCCAGCATGGAAAGACCCAGATGATGCTATACTATATCGAAAGATGGTGGAGAGTGATCGGATATATGATTTTCTTGTTGGCCTCAATTAACGGTTGGATGATGTTAGAGGAAGACTATTGGGGATCAAACCATTGCCTCAAATTGAAGAGATTTTTGCTGAAGTAAGACGTGAGGATTGTCGTCGATGTGTTACGCTAGGAGGCTCAACAATTTCGACCATTGAAACCTCAGCATTGGCTGCTCGTGGTTCAGATAACTGTGCTGAGTCCAAAGGGAATAAAAAATGGTGTAACCATTGTCAGAAACCAAACCACACCAAAGATACCTGCTGGAAATTGCATGGCAAACCCGCTGGACTCCAGGCCAATCTTGTGGCCATGATGGTAAAGGATTTCAGGTGATGATTGAATCTGAGACAAAGGCTACCTCTATAACATCCACTGTTTTCTCTGAAGAGCAATTGGAGCAAATTCGGAAGATGTTATTTGCTTCATCGTCGTCCTCAACATCACTTATGGCAAAAAATGGTACCATTATGATTGCATTTGGCGGTCTTATGGAAAAAGGTATGCCATGGATCATTGATTGCTAAGTTTCTTGAGTTCCACACCAATGGGATAATAAATCAAAGTACAAATGCGACCTTCATTGCTATGGTGCCTAAGAAAAGCCAAACTTTTAAAATCTCAGATTATAGACCTATTAGCTTGGTTACAAGTTTATATAAGATAATTTGCTAAGGTCTTATCAGGGCATTTACGCGAAGTCCTCCATGAAACAATCTCTAGCTCTCAAGGAGCCTTTGTTGAAGGGAGACACATTTTGGATGTTATGTTGATAGCCAATGAAGTGGTGGATGAAAAAAGAAGGTCAGGGGAGGAAGGGGTAGTCTTCAAAATCGATTTTGAGAAGGCCTATGATCATGTGGATTGGGGCTTTCTAGATCATGTGCTAAAAAGGAAGGGGTTCAGTCTGAAATGGACATCTTGGATAAGGGGATGTTTGTCTTCATCAAGTTTTGCAATCCTAGTTAATGGAAATGCAAAAGGTTGGGTTAAGGCCTCTAGAAGTTTGAGACAAGGAGACCCTCTCTCTCCTTTCCTTTTTACTTTGGTAGCAAATGTTCTAAGTAGGTTGATGTTCAAGGCAAAGGAAATTGGGCTAACTAAGGGTTTCTTTGTGGGGAGGGATAGGACTAGAGTGTCTTTGTTACAGTTTGCAGATGACACCATTTTTTTCTCTAAAGCCTCTCTGGAACATCTTCAAAACCTCAAGATTATCCTGTTGGTTTTTGGGCAAATAACAGGTTTAAAAATCAACTTAGAAAAAAGCACAATTTCAAGTATTAATACTGGACAGGAGTTGTTGTCTAGTTTAGCCTCGATTTTTTATTGCAGAGTGTCAGAGTGGCCTTTGTCTTATTTAGGCCGTCCATTGGGAGGGAACCTAAAGACAATAGGCTTTTGGGATCCGGTGGTTGAGAGAATTTCGAGGAGGTTAGATGGTTGGAAAAAGGCTTTTTTGTCTTTGGGAGGAAGGATTACTTTAATTTAGTCAAGTCTGTCTCATATCCCAAACTACTTCTCCCTCTTCAAAATCCCAGCATCAATACCCTCAAAGATTGAGAAGCTGCAAAGGGATTTTCCTTAGTCTGGAGCGGGGGAAGGGAAGAAAGATCATCTTATCAAATGGGATGTTGTTAGTAGACCAAAGGAGTTGGGAGGTTTGGGTATTGGGAAGACTTCTCTGAGAAACATTGCTCTCTTAGGGAAATGGCTTTGGAGGTTCCCTAGAGAAAGGAGTGGTCTTTGGCATAAGGTTATTGCGAGTATTTATGGGACACATCCTAATGGATGGGACACCAACATGGTGGTTAGGTGGTCACACAGATGTCCTTGAAAGGCTATTGCTCAAGTCTTCCAAAATTTTTCCCCTTTTGTCCGCCTATTGGTGGGGAATGGGGAGAGAATTCGTTTTTGGGAAGATCATTGGTGGGGTAACCAAACTTTGTGCTCTCAATTTGCTGATCTTTATAGAATTATTTCTGTGAAAAATCTCACTGTCTTAAATGTCCTTGGCAATTCCTTTCTACTGTCTTGGAATCTTAATTTTCGCTGCAATCTTATTGATGCAGAAATTGATCTCCTTCAGAGTTTAATGTCCTCCCTTAGTTCAATGTTTTTCTCTTCTTCTTTGGCAGATTCAAGAGCGTGGTCTTTGTTATCATCGGGTCTGTTTTCAGTGAAATCTTTTTTCTTGGCTTTGTCAAAAGCTTCAAATCCTATATTGTTCCTTCCGGCCAAGTTTTTGTGGAGTTCAAAAGCCCCCTCAAAGGTTAAGGCCTTTACTTGGTTAGTAACACATGAGAAGGTAAACACCAATGACAAGTTGCAATTGAGAAGACCCCACAAATCCCTCTGTCCTCAATGGTGCATTCTTTGCAAAGGAAACGGAGAATCGATAGACCACTTTTTTCTTCATTGCCCTGTTACCATTGGACTCTGGCACAAACTGTTCAATCTAGCAGGGTTGGCTTGGGTTCCTCCAAGGAGTATTGAGGACATGTTGGTTATTGCTTTTAAAGGCTTAGGAACTCATTAAGAGGCAAGACGCTTTGGCAAATCGCTTGCCTTACTTTGCTATAGATGGTATGGCAAGAGAGAAACAATAGGATCTTTGAGGATAAGGGGAAAACATAAGATATGTTATGGGACTTGATTATGTTTTATTCCTCTCTTTGGGCTTCTAGTACTGCAACTTTTAGAGAAGTTCCTCTTAAGTGTTTTACAACTCAACTGGACTGCAGTTTGCGCTTCAAAAGTTTGAGAGTGTTGGGGCTCTTCTGTGTTTTTAGTTTTCTTTAATTGGGTGTTTTCTCTTTTGTTCAATTTTTGTTTTGTGGGAAGGACCTCTCATCCTTCTCTTGGTTTCTTCTCTTTCTCTTGTATCTCTTCTTTCTCCTATATCTTTTCTTCTATTAATATATTTTCTTCGTTTCTGATCAAAAAAAAAAAAAAATGGAAAAAATGTTCACAACATATGCACCAAGTCCTAGTAATCATCAAGTAAAAATTGCGAATGGTTCTTTTTCAGTTGTTGCTAGTGTTGGAACTGTTAAAATCAGTCCTAATCTTAGCCTTTAGGCAGTCCTTCATGTGCCTAACTTGTCATGCAATCTCTTGTCAATTAGCAAAATTACGAAGGATTTGAATTGTGTAGTAAATTTCTCTCCTTTTGTTTGTGTTTTCTAGGACCAGATTTCAAGGAAGAGAATTGGCAGTGCTAGGGAGTTTGATGGTCTTTACTATTTTGAGAATGCATCTTCTATAGGTGGTCATGTTCAATTGACTGTAGGAAATTCTTCTCTTTCTAGATCTCAACAAATAATGTTATTGCTTTGTCAACTAGGACATCCAAGTTTTGTTTATTTGAAATATTTGTTTCCTTCATTGTTTCAAAAACATGATTCATTTCAATGTGAAGTGTGTCAATTAGCTAAGCATAAACATGTTTTCTTTCCTCCCCAACCATATCGTGCTTCGAAACCTTTCATGTTGATTCACAGTGATATTTGGGGACCTTCGCACATTTTAAGTCTTACCAATAAAAGATAGTTTGTTACTTTCACAAATGATCACACACATGTTTGTTGGGTGTATCTTTTAAAGGAAAAATCTAAAGCTTGAATTGTTTTTCGAAATTTTTATTCAATGATAAAAACCCAATACAATGAAAGTCTTAAAATGATTCGTACCAACAATGGTACAAAATATTTTAGTTCTATCCTTGGAGATTTTCTCATAAAACATGGAATTATACATCACGGCCCTTATGTTAGCACACCATAGCAAAACGGTATTTCTGAAAGAAAAAACCGCCATCTTTTAGAGGTTGCTCGTTCTTTACTATTCACATCCAATGTTGAACACGTTTTTGGGGGGATGCTATGTTAACTGCATGTTATTTAATAAATCGGATGCCATCTCGTGTTCTGAAGTTCCAAACACCATTAAATCGTCTCTTTGAGTCATACCTAGAGTCACGGTATTTTTCAAACTTTTTTTTTTTTAATAAGTAAATAAAGATTTCATATAAAAAGAGACGCCAAAAAAACGACTCAAGGTATACAATACCTATACACCCGCCTCCAACAAGGCCAAAAAACAAAGATAGCCCAACCACACAACCCTAATTAGAGCCCAACCAATCAATAAAATTAGCTATAATTAGAGGGCAATCATTTATGAACAACTTAGTCTCAGACCAAAAAGAAAGAATAAAAAAGTATTTCAGTCGTTGAATTGACAACATATCATCCTTGAATTCCAATCTATTCCTCGTCTTCCAAACCGTCCAAAAAATGTGAAGAAGAGTAGCTCTCCACGCCTTCTTGCATTTTTTGCCCACAAAAGAATCATGTCAGCTTAGAAGAGTCTCTCTAACTGAAGAAGGCAACACACAAGACACCCCAAATAAAGTAAAAAGTAGATCCCATAAAACCCTTGTTCTTGAACAATAAAGGAGAAGATGGTCTATGGTCTCCTCTTTCTCAAGACACATAAAGCATCTATTTGCCAATACCCGTCCTCTTTTCTGGACCATATCCAAGGTTAAGGTTTTGCCCCACGTTGCCTCCCATGCAAAGAATCTAATCTTGGGCTGCACATTCACATTCCAAATATAGCTTGAAGGAAACAGAGATGAACAACCCGTTTCAAGGGCAAAATAGAGAAACTTGACCGAGAATTTACCACTCTTAGTTTCAGTCCAAGACACCATATCCTCCACATCCTCAAGAACTCTCTTACCATGTAGCCGCTCCAAAAATCTTTCCGCCTCCTCTACCTCCCAATCGTTGAAAGCTCTTAAAAAACAGGGGTTCTAACCCCCCCAACCCCCTTCAGCCAAAGGGTCCCAAATATCTGCCACCCATGCTTCCTTATCAACAATAAAAGCAAAAAGAGAAGGAAATGACACACACAAAGGAGAATCCCCACACCATCTGTCCCTCCAAAATCTCACCCTCCTCCCGTTACCAACAATGAAAACCATCCTATCGCTCACCAACTCCCAATCCATCCTTATTCCTTTCCACAACCCTATACCATGAGCCTCTCTCACTTCCCGAGAGCACCAACCCCCTCTATCTTCTCCATACTTCCCTCTAATCACTTGTTTGCACAAAGCCTCTCTCTCATTTGCAAAATGCCAATTCCATTTAGCAAGAAGAGTCTTGTTGAGAATGGAAAGACATTTGACCCCCAAACCTCCTTTCTTCTTACTTAAACACACCAACTCCCATCTTACTAAATGAGGCTTTCGCTCCAAATTGCCCCCACCCCAAAGGAAGTCCCTTTGGATCTTCTCTAATCTCCGTTTGACTGAACTTGGTAAGCACAACATTGACATGAGATAGATGGGTAAATTCGATAACGTGCTTCGAATGAGAGTCGCCCTCCCTCCCTTGGATAAATATTGTCTCTTCCACATGGCTAACCTTCTTCGGAAGCACTCTTCCACACCATCCCAAACTATAACTGACTTAAAAGGAGCACCCAAGGGCATCCCCAAATAGGTGGTCGGAAGACTGGCCACTCTACAACCAAATTCCCAAGCAAGATCATCCATATTCTCTACCCTCCCTATTGGAATGAGTTCACTTTTTTCCAAATTTATTCTCAATCCCGAAACGGCCTCAAACCACATAAGTAACCACGGTATTTTTCAAACTTGGACTTTAAAATTTTTTGTTGTACTTCTTTTGTCCATAATCTCAATCCAAACCGAAGCAAACTTGATCCTCGTTCTTATAAGTGTATTTTTCTTGGGTATTCAACTACACAAAAGGGTTATCGGTGTTATTCACCAAAAAAAGAAAGTATTTTGTGTCTAGGGATGTTACATTTTTTGAGAACCAACTGTTTTTAACCAAAAATTATCTTCAAGGGGAGAATATACATGCAGCAGATATTTTTTGGGATTCTTTGAATTCGTCTTCTAGTGCTGATTCAAATTCAAACTTGGGGTTATGAGAGTATTTTTGGGAATTTTCTCCTGATTTTCGTCCAACAAATTCTGTCAATTCAGAGTCAGTTTCTCCAATTCAAATCTGTCCAGATTTGTCAACTGAAAATCTGGCCACAACTCAGCCAATTCAAATTCAAAATTCAACTGAATGTTGTCCAAGTTCATCTGCTAAAAATCTGATCACAAATCTGCCAATTCAAATTCAAAATTCACCTGAATTTTCTCTTGGAGAAACTCCAAATTCAAATTCAAATATCAGTCCACCAATTCAAAATTCAAATCTGCCAATCAATCCATTAATTCAAATTTCAAATCCGATGCCTACAATCAAGGAGCTTCAATTGACAAGGGGAGGACAGCTACAGCCAATTGAGATAACCTACGCACGAAAGAAACATTCAAAAAATATGGAAATACCAGATGCTTCTCACAGCCAAGAATCCAACCCAGAATCAGGTATGGAAACAAAACAGTCTGACCAAAACATTCCAATTGCAGTGAGAAAAGGAGTCAGGTCCTGTACGCAGCATCCCATATCCAACTTTGTTACTTATGAACATTTGTCCGACTTTGTTCAAGCTCTAGTTTCCAACTTGGCTGTCATGAAAATTCTGAATAATATTCAAGAGGCATGGGAGAATCCAAATTGGAGAAAAGCAATCAGAGATAAGATGCATGCTCTTGAAAAAAATGGTACATGGGAGGTTGTGCCGAAACCAAAAGAAAAGGTGTCAATGGGATGTAAATGGGTGTTCACTATTAAGTATAAAGTTGATGGATCAATTGAGCAGTACAAGGCTCGGTTGGTTGCAAAAGGATACACCCAAACGTATGGCATTGACTATCAAGAGACATTTGCACCGGTGGCAAAGATAAATACCGTACGCTTTTTATTGTCATTTGCTGCAAACTTGGAATGGCCTCTACAGCAACTTGATGTAAAAAATGCCTTCTTAAATGGAGACTTGGAAGAAGAAGTCTACATGGAGTTACCTCTTGGATTTGATGAAGAACGGAAAAATGGTAAAGTATGCAGATTAAAGAAGGCTTTATATGGTTTGAAGCAATCGCCAAGCGCATGGTTTGGTCGCTTTGCCAAAGCAATTTGGAGACAGGATTACAAGCAAGCTCAAGTAGATCATACCCTATTTTGTAGACGTAAGAATGGAAAAATTACTATTCTTATAGTCTATGTTGACGATATAATATTAACCAAGGATGATGTAATTGAGATGGAAAGGCTAAAACAAAAACTTGCAACTGAGTTTGAGATGAAGGATTTAGGAAGCCTAAGATACTTTCTAGGTATGGAGGTTGCAAGAAACAAGACTAGAATCTTTGTATCACAAAGAAAGTACGTGTTGGATCTTTTGGGAGAAACTGGTTTGGTGGGGTGCAAACCAGTAGAAACATCGCTTGATTCAAATGTGAAGATCAGCACACAGGAGGCTAGTAATCCTGTAGATCGTGGGAGATATCAACATCCAGTGGGAAAGCTTATTTATCTATCTCACACTAGGCCTGACATTGCCTTTGCAGTAAGTCGGGTTAATCAATTCATGCATGCTCCAACTGAAGAACACATGAAGGCAATTTATATGATTTTAAAATACTTGAAAGAAACACTTGGCCGAGGTCTTTTCTTTGGGAAAAATGGTAAAAGAAGCATAGAAGCTCATACGGATGTTGATTGAGCAAAAACTATTGATGATAGGAAGTCTACTTCTGGATATTGTACTTTTGTTTAGGGAAATTTGGTAACATGGAGAAGCAAGAAGCAAACGGTTGTAGCTAGAAGTACTGTCGAAGCGGAATTGAGATTAGTAGCTCATGGGATTTGTGAAGAGTTGTGGCTAAAAATTCTTTTAGAAGAGTTGGAGGTAATGGTGGAGTTGTCTTTAAGAATTTACTGTGATAATAAGGTTGCCATCAACATCTCACACAATCCGGTACATCATCATAGGACGAAGCATGTTGAAGTTGATAGGCATTTCATCAAGGAAAAAATCGAGGATGGTTCTATTTGCATGACTTATGTACCTACTACAAAACAAGTTGTAGATGTTCTCACCAAAGGACTTCCAAGGCCATTGTTTGAAAAGTTAATAGACAAGCTAGGCATGTTTAATTTGTATAGTCCAGCTTGAGGGAGAGTGTTAGCATACTTACTGTTTTTTATTATATAGACAGGTGAGAGAATAAAGGGTGCTTCCTATTTTTTAGGAAGTTAGTTTTTATTCTTGTCTGCCAAGTTAGTATAATTAAAAGGGCAGATCATTGCAAATTGTTGGTTTTATGGTTTTGATGAATAAAATGCAGTGCTTGAGATTGTTTCTCTCCTTTTATTAGTTTTTTTTCATATTCATATATCAATTTCTTCATATCTCAATTATAATAAATGTATTATTACTTTTTATATCATTTTTCATAAGTTTTCCAATATTTTCATGAGTTTTAATCAATTTTTACTCCACCGATATTTTGTATTAAAATATCCACCAATATTTCCTAATATATCTTAAATATATTCGTAAATCAAGTTACTGATATATCCATCAAAACCAATATTTTCATCCTTGCATAGAAGAACTTCGAGTTTCCCATCCATGGAGAGGCATTTTATTATTCAAGTTTGCAACCTCATATTCATAGTAAAATCTTGATAAATAAATGTTCAATAAATTAACCTCTCTTAAATAATAAAATATTTTGTTCCCAACTCAGGCCAATGCACTAAATTAATAATCTCGTTAAATGTATAAGACAATAAATTTTTTATAAATCCTTAAGGGGCCTAAGGAAATATGAATTAACGATGGATAAAGTACATAAAAAAATAACAAACAAAAATTCACAAAACGGTATTATGTAACTTTTTTTTTTTTTTTTTTGATAAATGAGCACAAAATATATTAAAGGGAAAAAAGTCACAAAGCATACAGGAAGTATACATAGCAGCCTAACCCAAAAACACAAGAACAAGCAACCTCACCAGCCCTTAAGTAGCCGCTAGCCACTCCAAAAAGCCTAAAAGCGAAGAGGACTCCTCTCCTATATACACCCTAGCCCAACTCCACAAAGTTTTGAGGAGCATACAGGGAGTATTATGTAACTTTTTATTACTTCGATTTTTCTGAATTTAATTCTTTCTTCAAACCATCATATATATGAAACCTTTTTATCTTTTATTAAGTTTTGATACCACATTTCTTACTTAAGAGTCTTCTATCTTTCATACTTAATAATCATTTCTTATTTTTTTGGAGTCTTTTAGGTTTCTATGTATTAACTTTTGATCACATCCATTGTTTTTAGAATACATGTATAAGTATTCTACAATGGAAACATAATATACTCTCTAAATTAATAAATATATGCATACATACATATATATATATATCAATAAATTAATAAATTATTCATTTATTGATAAATCAATCTTCTTTTTGATAAAATGTCCATCTATTTAAATATGTTTTATCCTATTATATTGAATGGGATTATGAGCAATGCCTATTGTTATTTTTTTCTCACAATACAACCCCATGGGTCTTTCAATCTCTACCTACATTTTTTTCGTAAAGTTTTAATACACATGAGTTAGCAAATACCTAAGGTCATAGCTAGAAATTCGACCATAGCACTTAACCTATTACTTTTTACCCCACATAGTCACCAAATGGCCTCCCAAGAAGGCACAGTATCCAAAAGTGGACCTTCTATCAATCATTAACCCTCTGTAGTCAGCATCGGTATAAGCCTCTACATGCATGTGATTGTTTTTAGATAATAACAACCTTTTGCCTAGAGGAGCCTTTACATATTTTAAGATCCTCATCACGGTTTCCATGTGGTCTTCTAAAGGAGCATGCATAAATTCATATCCTATGCTTACAACATATGCAATGTTTGGCCTTATGTGAGACAAATAAATTAATTTTCCAATAAGTCTTTCATATCTTGCCTTATCAACTGGTACTCCTTCCATTGTTGCCTCTTACTTATGATTTTGATCCATAAGGGTATCTGTAGGATTACACCCTAACATTTCAATTTCATTTAATAAATCAAGAAACACTTCATTTAAGATATATAGACCCTCTTTGGAAATTGTTCTTAAAAACAGTTTTCTATTCCTCATAATAAAAAACAATTTTCTAACTCAAAAAACACATGGACAAACTTCTAACAAAAAAACAAGTGGTTTTTAGAACAAATTTTAAGTGTTTTCAAATTTATTTTTTTTTTAATACTGTTTTAAGTTAATAATTGAAAATATAAAGAACACTTTGAAAACTGTTGTATTATATGTAAGTGCATAGTATTTTCATGGAGAATTAGTTGAGAAGACTGTTTTTTATATTTGAGTTCCCAAATAAAATTTTATTCAGTAAAACAATGAAGAACTGTTCTCAAAACTACTTCTGAAAACGTTTCCAAACATACCCATAGATTCCTATCATTGATCTTGCTACTTTAATACTAAGAAAAAACTTGAGCTTTCCCAAATCTTTGATCTCAAATTCCTTAGCCAATTTCTCTTTCAATTTCTGCATCTCCTAGTCATTTCTAGTGACTATGATATTATCAACAGACAATAATAATAGTCATCCTCTTTCATTTATGATGAACAAATTATGGACTCCTTGACTTCGCTAGTATCCAAATTTGACAAAAGACTTGAGCAAATCTTTCTAACCACACCCTTGGAGATTGTTTCAACCCGTAGAATGATTTTTTCAACTTGCACACTTTTCCATTGGTGAACCATCCCTCAAAACTAAGAGGCAGGTCCATGAAGACCTCTTCTTCTAGATTCTCATGCAAGAAAGCGTTCTTGAAATCAAATTGTTGAAGTTGTCAATTTCGATTAGCATCAAGAGCTAGTAGGATTCTGATGGAGTTCATCTTTGCAACAAGTGCAAAAATTTCCTAGTAGTCAAACCTTGTAGGTTTATGTAAATCCTTTAGGGACACTCATCTCACTTTATATCTGTCCATAAAACCATCAGTGTTGTATTTGATGGTAAACACCCACTTACATCCAACTAGACGCTTCCCTTTAAGCAAATAAACAATGTCCCATGTGTCATTCTTGTAAAGAGCTTTCCTTTCTTCATTTATAGTTTCCTTCCACTTAGGATAAATAGGAGCTTTTTGCATATTTTTGGGAATTGAACCCAAGGTCAAATAAGTGGTAAATACCATATTTTTGTTGTTTATCCTGTGAGAAGGCAAAAAAATGGACAGAGAATGCTTTTGTACAATACAGCTATAGGAGTTGTTCAGATCAATATCAAACACTTGAGTGGCATTGAAAGGATTTTTTTTTTTTTTTTTTTTTTTTTTTTTTTTTTTTTTGATAGGAAACGACGAAGGTATATATTGATAAAAAGGAAGTACAAGAGAAGGATGAGGAATCCTCCCATCAAGGAAAAACAAAAGGATACAAATACGATAAAATACAAAGCAACAACTACTCTAGGTTAGGCCAACCCATTGGAGTTACACACCGCTAACCAATCAAGAAGTATCACATTAAGAGGAATCCCCTTAAAAACCTTAGAACAAAAAGCCCAAAGAGAAGCAAGGAAATGAATCATGTCCCAAAGGTTCTCTGAATTCCTTGCTTTGTCCTCAAAAATCCTTGCATTTCTTTCCCTCCACACCACCCATATTAAAGCGATGCACGTCGCTTGCCATAAAACAATCCCTCTCTTAGAAGATCTAAAACCATTAAAATTGGTAGATAGCATGTCAAAGATGCTCCTAGGGGGAACCCAATCTGTCTTTGTTAATTGAAATAATTTGTACCACAACCCCATCGTCAGAGAGCAATGAAGAAAAAGATGATCTACTGTTTCTCCATGCTTCATGCACATCATGCAAATGTCGGGACTAAGTGCTTTGTAAGGTCTTCTCAACTGTAGCATGTCGTTAGTGTTTACCTTCTTGTGGGCCACTAACCAGACAAATGACTTAATTTTGAAAGGGACTTGAGAATTCCAGACTAACTTAGTAGGGAAAACTGAAGGCAAACCAGAACATTGGGATAAGGCAAGAAAGAAAGATTTGACTGTGAAAAGTCCTGTAGGAGATAAAGACCAGGATCTCATGTCTGGAGCTGAAAGTGATAAATGGAAATGATCAAGAGACCGCATGAGACTTTCTAAATCTTCTATCTCAGGATCGGAAAGGTTACGGCGGAAGTTAAAGTTCCAAGAGAAGGGGCGAGTGGAACCAAGAATTGAAGATATTGGAATGTTTTTATCCGTGACTACTCTAAGTAGTCTTGGATAACGAACCCCCAGAGGTTGATCCCCCCACCACAAGTCTTCCCAGAACCGAATTCTTTCCCCATTTCCTGCCATGAACCGAGTAAACTTGAAAAAATCTTGGTAGACTTGTGCAATAGCCTTCCAAGGACAACGATGTGACCATCTAACAACAGTGTTGGCATCCCAACCATTAGAGTGTGATCCATAAATGCTTAAAATGACCTGATGCCACAGTGCTGAACCCTCCCTAGGATACCTCCACAACCATTTCCCTAGGAGAGCGGAATTCCTTAAGGAAATCCTTCCGAAACCCAATCCCCCTTTCGACTTCGGATTACATACTATATCCCAGCTAACTAGATGGTCTCTTTTGCCTTCTCCAACCCCAGACCATAAAAAATCTCTTTGCATTCTCTCGATTCTTGCTGCCACAGAGACGGGAATCTTAAACAGGGAGAGGAAGTAACAAGGCATATGAGTGAGACAAGATTGAATGAGAGTTATCCTGCCTCCAAAAGATAAATACGCCTTTTACCACCCATCTAATCTGCTCGATATCCTCTCAATCATAGGATCCCAGAAGCCACCAGACTTGGGGTTCCCACCCAGAGGAAGACCCAGGTAAAGTATGGGCCACCCAGAAGCCTTGCAATCAAGCAACTCGGCCAACCTATGAAGATGATTCTGACCAATGTTAATGCCATAAATATTACTTTTGTCAAGGTTAACCTTCAGCCCTGAAATGTGCCCAAATACTAGCAAAATACTCTTGAGGGTTAGCAAGTCCTCTTCTCGAGTACTAGAGAAGAAAATAGTGTCATCTGCAAATTGTAGATGGGACACCCTTGTTCTGTTCCTACCCACCCTGAACCCCTGTAAGGCATTTCTTTCATCTGCTCTCAATAACATCCTGCTCAAAACATCTGCTACTAATGTGAACAAAAAGGGGGATAAAGGGTCTCCTTGTCTTAAACCTCTAGAAGCCTTAACCCACCCTTTAGCGTTTCCATTTACTAAGACTGCAAAAGACACCGAGGACAAACAGCCTCTCATCCATTTCCTCCATCTAGGACTGAATCCCTTCTTCTCCAACACATGATCCAAAAAATCCCAACTCACATGGTCATAAGCCTTTTCAAAGTCAATTTTGAAGACAACTCCTTCCTCCCCTGATCGTTTTTTCTCATCCACTATCTCATTGGCTATGAGAACTGCGTCCAAAATTTGTCTCCCTTGAACAAAAGCTCCTTGAGTGGAATGGATAGTTTCATGAAGTATCCCTCTTAGACGCCCTGCTAACACTTTGGCTATAATCTTGTAAAGACTAGTGATCAAGCTAATGGGTCTGTAGTCTGATATCCTCTTTGCCATGGTTTTTTTGGGTAACAGAACTATGAAGGACGCATTGGTGCTTTGATTAATAATCCCACTCCTATGAAACTCATCGAACACTCTCACTAAATCCTCCTTAATCACATCCCAACAATCTTGAAACACTGCAATGGTAAAACCATCAAGCCCCGGTGCTTTATCCCTGTCCATCTGAAAAATGGCTTTATAAATCTCTTCTTCAGTAAAAGGGGATTCCAACCTAGACGCGCTCTCTCCAGATATAGGGGACCACTCTAAGCCTTCAACTCTCCAAGACTCTCCAGAAGGACTCGCATAGAGCTTTTCAAAATACCTTAAGATCTCCTCTTTGATGCTCTCTGAATTATCCAACACTAGGCCTCTTTCATTCTCCAACACCTTGATAAATTTCCTATTTCTCCTGCCATTAGCCACTTTATGGAAAAATTTTGAATTACAATCCCCTTCCTTAACCCATTTCACCCTAGCTTTTTGTCTCCAATGAATTTCTTCCCTCAATATCAACTCCTCTAACTCCCCTTTCCTTAAGGCTCTTTGGATTGAAAGTTCAGGGGAGAGACCCCCTTCTTGCTCCATGGAGTCAAAGTTAGCTAAATCGAACACAATGCTTTTTTTCTTTTCAATTAGGTCTCCAAAAGATGTCTTATTCCACTCTTTCAATTTGGCCTTAAGGAATTGTAATTTCCTCATGAACTTGTGACCTTCCCACCCATCTTCTTGAAACTCTCTCCACCAACTTCCAAAGCTCTCCTTAAAACTAGGATGCTGCAACCACATATTTTCAAACCTAAACGGTGTTGGGCCCCACTTGAACGGATTTGTTTCCAAGACTATCGGCCAATGATCCGATGTCCATCTAGGAAGAACTTCTTGAAGACTTTGAGGGAATAATTGTTCCCACTCATTTGAGTATAGAAAACGGTCTAATCTCTTGCATACGGAATGCTCTTGCATGTTTGACCAAGTGAATGGTGCTCCAAAGAAACAACTTACCGATGAGGATCTCCACACATCAGTATGGATAATATAGAAAAAGAACTCTCACTTTTTTTATTACTCAAAGGATAAGGAACATGATGACTTTTTCCCAACTCACATACTTCACACTTGAGTTTGGAATGATTTAAATTGATCCACAATTTAGAAAATAACCTTTGCGAGTAAAAGAAATTTAGGTGTCCTAATCACTCATATACATTATCCAATTGTCTTCTTCTACTCCCTTTACTAAATTTCTCTTTATTTGATAAGCCTGGATTTTTCTTAATTCCTTGGTATCTAGGAGGTAAAGGTCATTTTTTGACTTAGCATTGCCAATCATCTTCCACAAATTGAGATCCTAAAAATACAATGACTTGGGGAAAAAACTACAGAGCAATTCTAGTTTTTCAACAATTTACAAATGGACAATATATTGCAAGACGTGTTAGGAACATGTCGTACAGGAGAGTAATTTTTAATGAGAAAAACACATTTCCTTTACCACTTACAAGGGTGAAAGATCCATTTGCCACCTGCACCTTTTGTTTTCCAGAACATGGCATATAAAATGAGAAAACATAAACTTCTTTGGTCATATATCACTAGCTCCTGAATTAATGATCCAGGAGCAAGGAAGATCAAATTGCTCCTTTGTAGAAGGCAAGTTCTTACCACTTAGAGAAGATCCTGCATTGTTTTGTAATGGTAGAATTTGCATCTAGTAATGCTTCTACTTGAAAATCTTTGCTGTTGTTGAGGAATATTTGATTGTAAGATTGTTCAGTCATATTGAACTGGCATAGTTGACTAACACAACACAACAGACGAAAACGTTAAAGAAAGGAAAGGGCAAAGACACCAAAGAAGAGAAAGAAAACAAACCCAGAAACTACTATGGCTCTGATACCATGTCGGATAAAACCTATTCCTTTTTTATTTGAGAGACAATAGCATTTATACAAGATGATTAGCATATTCTAACCCCTAATTACTCCTATAATTTAGCCCTTATGCAATTGTCCTACCATATACAATAACTCCTATAATTCAGCCCTTACACAATTGTCCTACCATATACAATACTTGAACAATTCTACCAGCTATCACTTATAAAAAACAAAATAAAATTAGCCAATTATAATACAACCAAATTTGCAAACTCAAGGAATTTTGCCAATTTCCAACAAGCAACACCTAATGCAGCCTATAGAATAATAAATAAAAACAACAAAAATTATGGAAAATAATTATATATGGAAAACTTTGCGCCATGTTTCACAAATTTTATGCACAATATCCATTTTTATGCTCAAGTGAAATTTACCCCAAATCGTTGATGAAACAAATCAACTGCTGCTTTAACATTGCGAGTAATTAATCCCATTCTGAGAAAACAAAATAGTAAACCATTCATCACCATTGATCTATATCTTTGACAGAAAATAGCATCACAATATAAAAAACAAGTTGATTTCCAATCAAAAAGTGTAAGTTAATAAGATGGAATCCTCATATGACCTTCCATAGGGAACCCTTACATGATTTTGACACATGAAAAATAAATAAATAAACTAGTTGCTAATTTGAACAAACTATCAGAAAGGGTGTAAAAACTTGCAAATGGTTTAAGACAAATTTCATCAATAAAACACACACCAGAACATCAGTTTATTGATGAAACTTAAGATCAAATATTTCATCCCTCTTATACATGCAAGTGAGACTATTTAATCCACAACAGTGCAAATCAAATTCATCCTCAAGTTCCCACTACCTTCAAGAAAATCAAACATGCGCCTCTAACAAGATACAATCATATAAAGCAGTTGTGGTACCTCAATCCTGATATAAAACAAAGCTTTTGCTTCATAAATCCAAAATTTCATGCATGTAAGAAAATTCATTGAGCTCCTCGATAGTTTGTGCCTCTATGATCATTTTTATCCAGAATCAATAACAATTTAAAACACAAAGTAGAACTTAGCACAAATTGCTTTTTTAACAGGATTAGGGATGAGTAATCAGGCCCATACACAAGCCTACATGTCCAAAAAACCAATCACATTGGATATATTGAGCTAGGCTTTCTGATGAATAAGATTGACCCTTTCCATTCACAAGGAATGGTTCATAAAGTTACAGTTACTTTTTTATTACTAGTCATTCATCTATCTCATTTAAATAAAACCAAAGGGCAAAAAGGGATGCATGGTGTCCAGATGCTCCTCTTATAGAGGAATGTCTATAACCTTTCAGGATTAACTTAGACAAGGAGGCTAGGAAGAGCAATTATTATTGTTGTATGGGAGACACATCAGAATGATTTTTACAAGTTTCAATGAGTTGGAGTGGTTGCACTATGCATAGTTCATAGTCATGGTATCAACCATTAACTAGGGAAGTCTCAAAGCGAATCGATCTTGGGATCCTAGATTACTATCAGATGGTATGCATAATATGCTGGGTAAAAGGTTCAAAAAGCACTAAAAAAAACTATGAAATTATCAAAACTAAATAAATACATTTAGGTGGTATCAAAAAATTGTAAAAATAAACTTATATCACATTTAGTATTCTTTTAATGATCATAAAAACATGCATTCAAATTTGTTTGTAATTAATATATTTTCCTTGAATTAATCATGATCCAAGTACCTAACCAATTACTCATTACCTAACTCATGACCTAATCACTCAATACCAATACCTATTCCTTAGTAAAACATTATCATACTTATTTTTATACCAAATACCGATTTTTGATAATTAGTATAAAATATATTGGAATTGGAGCTTGCTAAATAAGAATTATTTTTTATTTTTAAAAAATAAAATCTGAAAATAAAAAAAAACAAATACAATTGATAACAAATTTGTTTACAAAAGTATTTTGAAAATTTTTAAATTTATTTCTGAAGTGTTAAAATACAACCATTTTAATAAATAAAATGATAGAACATACATACTAAAGGTTATTCTTTTAAAAGAAATTGAATCATCCTGGAAAAAATTAACTTTTTTTTTTTCAAATGTACTCAAAATAATCCAATTATAAAAATTCAAGACATTAGTTTTATTTTTATTTGAATCAACATATTGAAAAACAAGTATGTTAGCATAATATCAATGTCCAATTTTTACACCAATATTTTTTTTTTTTTTTATAGGAATTTTTTACACCAATATTCATATGCATTTTTTATCCTCATGTTTACATCCCAATTGTTTTGTATTATCCCAAATACCCTTAGCCATTTTATATATGCCTAACTAACCATGACCCATTTCATATAAACCCAAACACCCTGGCAAAATACATATGCCCATTTCATCAATGCATCCAACACTAAAAAAACCCGCTTTGTAAACCCAAATAAGTCTCAATTGTTGAATACAACCTCACCTCACTTGTGAAACTTCAACCTTCAGAGGAGGCTAATCTTATAGTTATAGAGCTTATGAACAATGGATAAGTGGATTTCTTCTCCATAATATAGATGAAAGGCTTTTTTCATTCATTGCAAAGATTCTCTACCTTTTTCCTTTAGATAGTTTTTCTCTAGTTTTCATTGGATTTGGTTCAACTCTAAATTGTTTCTAAGTCATCTCCAAAACATCTTCGAGTCTACAAATTCACCTCTAAGGCAACCAAGTCGTTTCCTAATTTAGTAAACAACTCAACTCATATATCAATTGTCGCATACATGGTCGAGGCAAAGACTAGTCCACTAAGTCATATCGATTAGAGCCGAGATTTAGAACCTTGACATTATGATCTTCAAAAGTTGTATTTTGAAAAGATCTCAAGAGGAAGAAAGGACACAATGATGAGGTAGGAAATGAGAATTGCAAGTTTGCATTCAAATCTTTTTAAAAGGCTCTGGTCTATTCAACATGTGGATGATAAATTTTTTAGCAAAAAGGATGTGCTTTGTTTCAATTCCTAATAAAGTAACAAATTTTATTTAGATGATGGTAAAAGATTTGGGAATGAATATTTAATTGGATATATATATACATATGAACGAGTCATATTGATAGATCCCTTATTCCTCCATTCTCAAGTGGATGCAGGTTAGATTTCACTTTCATACTGATACCATTAAGGGCACATAAGGTGCTTCCTCGCTTACCTTATGCACTAACTTTGGCTTGGTGGATTAGAACCATTTGTACAAGAAAAGCAAGAGATTTGAAAAGAAATTCTTATTGTGTTGTAGTGAATTTGGAAGAGAAAGATTAGATGAATTAATTTGATGGCTACACAGCAAATTGAAGAGTATAGTTGTTATGGATCTATTTCTATGGAGTCTTCATTCAGATGCTGATTTGATTAGTCGGTGCTTTTACCTTTGAGGTCTGGTTCAAGTGGCAAGGGGTTGGGACAGGAATATGGAAGGTTCAAGTTTAAGTCCCAGCTACGACAAAAATAAAAATAAAAGTAGTGTTTTCCTCTTTTTCATTTTATTTATTTATGCTTTCATAGGTTGCTATATCCATGCAGCCATTAAGTAAATAGTAACCTTGCTTCCTTTCCTTTAGTAATGAAAAGGGAAAAAAATTAAAAAGTTCAAGCGAGTAAATAGAAGTCATAATTGAAAACTTGGACTTAGACCATAAATTCAAGAAGACATTAATTCCATCATTTTGGGTGGGAAAATATAAGGTTGGAAGAAGCAAATTCATCATCCTTTTATAAAACTCAAAATTCTAATAAGGAATAAAACAAACATCCTTTATGAAAACGAGACAAAAAAAAAAAAAAAAGCACACCTTTATGAAGCTAGAAGAAGAAGAAGATGAAAAAAAAAACACCACAAATTCTCAAAGAAAAATAACAAAACAACAAAGAGAGAGAGAGAACATTGAGATCAACAATCTAGAAGGACAAAAAAACAACTTTATGAAACTAAAGAAGAATAAGAAGAGAAGAAAATTTTGGGGGAAATTTTTACACAGCCCTAAAAAGAGAGGAAAAAAATATTGTTTGAAGCTAAAACTTGGGATTAAAGGAAATCAAGGAAGAAAATAGTATTACAAAAAAAAAAAATTAGAGCAAAGATAATTTTAGAACACACACACATATAAACATAAATATAAAGAGTTAAATAATGGATGCATATAATCATGGTTTAAAGTGTCAGGAAATATCAATAAAAAATTGTTGAAATATCATGTATTGGCACCCCTTGACATGATATCAACCATGGAAATCTTGGTTGAGAGATTTTTCATTAGTTTTCCTCTTTTATAGCCGATTTATCAACAAAATTTCGATATTATACCAATATTTCGGATATATTGGCAATTATTTCAACCACAAGCGACAAGTCAACACCGATTTTCTTTCCCTTAAAAGTCTTGTTGGGATACTAGAACAGAGCCCAAAATTGGGCCCAATTCCACTCCTCGACACTTGTACTAAGTAATAGCTGTGAAGGCTACTAAATACAACATTGCCTTTTCTCCTAGTTTTGAGGTGGGATTGCTTTCTAAAGGCTAAATAGAAAAGCCACCTAAGTAAGCAAGTGTAAGGTTTGAACCAATGACCTTGAGATTAAAATGAACAGTCTCTACCACTAGACAATTGTGCTTTGTTGATATCAATTCAAAGAAAAGAAACATCTATCATATGCCAATCTTTTATATATTATATATTATGAATTAATTAAAATAAAACTATTATAAATAAACTAACTTTAATTATCTTATTATGTATTTTACATAATAATTTAATGGAAAACAAATGTAAATTTATAAATAAAATTATCAATATTTTCAAGTAAAAGAATACTTATATATCATCATTTCTTTTATATCCTTCAATATATATCAATTTTCTTGCTAAACAATTCAATATATGTATTTTTTTTTTATCATTTTTAAAGTTTTTTCTAATATTTCTCTGATTTTTTTTTCTTATAAATTTTTATCTTACCGATATTTTATATCAGAATATCCATCAATATTTCCCTATATATATTCATAAAATCAAGTTACCAGTATATCCATCAAAACCAATATTTTCATCCTCGCATATAATGACTTCTTGCTCAAGTGATTCTTAGAGGTAATTTGTTTATCTCTCTATTTGCAATGACATAGAACTAACCCATAATCTCCCTAACCCCAACATAATTCCTTACCCTTTGAGCGAGACCTCAAAAGCTTCTCGATACAATATATTAGGGGAAAATAACTCTTAGTAGTGTTGATCATCTATATTGCCCCATGAAATTTAATATTATTAAATCACATACCTAAGGAGGTTATTTCAAAATTCCTTTGTTTGAGGGACATTTGTAGAAGATCTTCACCTAGTCTCTTATCTAAACTTTTTTATTTAGAATTGCACTTCTAATGCACCTTCCTTGTATACTCTGTTGATTATACTTTATATTTTCATAGGGCTTGCCCTCTTTTTTTTACAATTAGAAATAAATTTGATTTGTGTTGCCTCACCTCCTTTTTATACTTAATTCATTATACTTTGCATGCACATTAAGCTTGCCCTCCTTTTTTATTTGCATTGCCTCAACTTTTATTATTAAAATAGATAAATAAATCAAAGAATGGAGAAAATAGTCAAATGAAAGCCACTGATAAGAATGAATTTCAAAAATCTAATCAAGGAAGGAATGAAAGGAAATAAACAAATTCCAAATTATTTTATCAAAGATATTTGTGTAATTTTGCAGCTTCTTTTTTTTTTTTTATCAAACATAAAATATATTGATAATAATAAGGATGAGAGGTCCTTCATCAGGCTTGTTTTCAGTGAGATCTTTTTTCTTGGCCTTGTCAAAAGTCTCTAATCCAATCTTGTTCCTCCCAGCCAAGTTTTTGTGGAGTTCAAAAGCCCCCACAAAGGTTAAGGTCCTCGCTTGGGTAGTAGCACATGGGAAGGTAAACACCAATGACAAGTTGCAATTGAGAAGACCCTACAAATCCCTTTGTCCTCAATGGTGCATTCTTTGCAAAGGAAATGGAGAGTCGATTGACCACCTTTTTCTTCATTGTCCAGTTACCATTGGACTCTGGCACAAGTTGTTTAATCTAGCAGGGTTGGTTTGGGTCCCTCCAAGGAGTTTTGTGGACATGTTGGTAATTGCTTTTAAAGGATTGGGGAACTCTTTAAGAGGAAAGACACTTTGGCAAATTGCGTGTCTTACTTTGGTTTGGATGGTGTGGCAAGAGAGAAACAACAGGATCTTTGAGGAAAAAGGGAGAACGGAAGAGATTTTATGGGATTTGATTTTGTTCTACTCCTCTCTTTGGGCTTCTTGTACTAAAGCTTTTAGAGGAGTTCCTCTAAGTGTTTTACAGCTCAACTGGACTGCGGTGTGCGCGTCTTAAGTTTGAGTTGTGGGGGTTTCTCTTTGTTTTCAGTTTCCTATTGTTGGGTGTTTCTTCTTTTGTTCAGTTTGTGTAGGAAGGACCTCTCATCCTTCCCTTGGTTTCTTTTGTATTTCTCATTTTCTTGTATCTTTTCTTCTATCAATATATTTTTCTTCGTTTCTGATCAAAAAAAAAATAAGGATGAGGTCCTTTCCTCAATGTACAAAACCTTATCAAAGTAAAAGTATACCTTTCACTGTACAAAGAGAAATACTTATAAAAGCAAGTACAAAAACTATAAAAAATCAAAACCAACCTCTCTCAAAAATTATCTACCCCTTTCTAATTACAAACCATAAGTCAACTAAGTAGAATAACATTAAGGGGAATTCCTCTAAAAGCGACGGTACAAGAAGCCCAAACAAAGGAGTAGAAATGAATAAGATCTCATAACATTCCTTCCGTTCTACACTTTTCCTCAAAAATCCTAGCATTTCTCTCTTGCCATACAACCCACAATACAATGATCAATATGTCAAAGTGTCTTGCCTCTAATTGAATTCCCTAAGCTTCTAAATGAAATAATCATCATATTTCCAATACTCCTTGGTGGAACCCAATCCAAATTAGCTACACTAAAGAGCTTATGCCAAAGCCCCGATGTTATTAGGCAATGTAAAAAAAAAGATGATCAATGGATTCTCCACTCTCTTTGCATAAAATACACTAATGAGGAGTAAGAGATTTGTAGCATCTTCTCACTTGCAGCATGCCATTGGTATTAACCTTCTTATGCACCACTAACCACACAAAGGCCTTAACCTTTTATGGAGCTTTTGATTTCCAAACAAAATTAGTCAAAAAGAATGGTATTGGATTAGAGGGCTTGGACAAGACCATGAAATCATTTTTTTACTGAAAATGAGCCAATGGAATATAAGGACCAAACTCTTGAGTCTGTGATAGAAAAAGATAAGTGCACTAAATTAAGTGAAGACATGAGTCTTTCAAGGAGTTCAATTTCTAAATCAGTGAGATTGTGTCGGAAATTAAGATTCCAAGAAGAAGGGTAGAAATTTCCAAGGACACCAGAGATGGAAATATTTCTCACTGAAATAACTCTGTAAAGACCTGCAAATTGTGAGCTCAAAGGTTGATTTTCCCACCATAAATCTTCCCAAAATTGAATTCTCTCCTCATTCCCTACCACAAGACAGATGTATGGGGAAATGTCCTAAAAAACTTAAGCAATAGCCTTCTAAGGACATCTATGTGACCATCTAACCATAATGTTGGTGTCCCATCCATTGGTGTGTGTCCCATAAATGCTTGAAATCACCTGATGCCACAAGCCAAAACTTTCCCTAGGGAACCTCCAAAGCCACTTCCCTAAGAGAGCACAATTTCTCAAAGTTGTCTTCCCTATTCCCAACCCTCCAAACTCCTTTGGTCTACACACCACGTCCCAACTTATAAGATGATTTTTCTTATCCTCCCAATCCCAAACCACAGGGAATCCCTTTGCATTTTCTCAATCTTTAAGGCAACTGATGTTGGGATCTTGAAAAGAAAGAGGAAATAGTTAGGGATGTGAGACAAACAAGACTAAATTAAGGTTATCCTACCCCCCAAAGACAAGAAAGTCTTCTTCCACCCGTCTAACCTCCTCAAGATTCTATCAACCATTGGGTCCCAAAATCCTATTGTCTTTGGGTTCCCTTCTAAAGGAAGACCCAAATAAGATAGTGGTCACTCTAAAACTCTAAATTCAATAATCGAAGCCAAACTAGAATTTAACTCTTGGTTCACATTAATACTAGACAAAGTGCTCTTCTCTAAATTTATTTTCAACCTTAACAATTGCCCAAAAACTAACAAAATTAACTTGAGGTTCTGTAGAATTTTTGGAGAACCTTTAAAGAATAAAATGGTGTCATCTGCAAATTGTAAAAGAGATACTAATCCTCCCCAAACCAATTATGAAACCCTCAAGTAGACCCCTCTCCTCCACTTTGATCATCATCCCACTAAGGACATCTGCTACAAAGGTAAAAAGGAAAGGAGAAAGAGGGTCACCCTGTCTCAATCCTCTAGTGGTTTTAACCTAACCTTTGGCATTTCCATTAACTAAGACTACAAAACTCGTTGAAGACAAGCAACCCCTCATCCAAGATCTCCATTTTGTGCTAAAACCTTTCCTTTCAAGCACATGATCCAAGAATCCCCAATCCACATGGTTGTAAGCCTTTTCAAAGTCAATTTTGAATACCACCCCCTCCTCCCCCGACCTCTTTTTCTCATCCACCACTTCATTGGTGATCAATACTTCATCCAAAATTTGTCTCCCTTCAACGAAGGCTCCTTGAGACAGAAAAATTGTTTCATTAAGCACTCTTCTTAAGCGCCCTAACAAGACCTTAGCTATAATCTTATATAAACTTATAACCAAGCTAATAGGTTTAAAATCAAAAATTTTGGTTGATTGACTTTTTTTTTTTGGTACAATGACAATGAAAGTGGCATTGATGCTTTGATTTATTATCCCATTACTGTGGAACTCCTCAAACACTCTCAAAAGGTCCTCTTTTATCTCTTCCCAACACTCTTGATACACTGCAAATGTAAAACCATCCCCGGGGCCTTTTCCTTCTTCAGTTGGAACACCATTAGGCACACCTCCTCTTCAAAGAAGGCATGCTCTAGTCAAGCAACACTTTCTCCATAAATGGGTGAGCACTCATATACTTCCATTCTCCAAGAAGCACCTAAGGGTTTGGAGTAGAGTTTTCTTTAAAAGTTCAATATCTCTTCTAAAATAGTTTGATTGTTGTCTAGAATTAAACCCTCTTCAGACACCAAGGAATTTATGATTTTCCTTTTTTGTCTCCCACTAGCAACTCTATGAAAGAACTTAGAGTTGCAATCTCCTTCTTTGATCCATTTAACCCCAGAGATTTGCCTCCAATGAACCTTTTCCTTTAACAATAAATCTTCTAGATCCCTCTTTCTAAAGGCTCCCAAAATGAAGAGATCATAATTCAAGTTCCCTTCCTGCTCAATTACATCAATCCTTGCAATGTTTGAAAGAATATTATTCTTTTTCTCTCTTGAATCACCAAACGCCCCTCTATTCCACTCCTTCAACTTAGCGTTAACAAACTTTAGTTTCCTCATAAATCTATAACCTTCCCAACCATCATCCTAACAGTCCTGCCACCAACATCTAAATCTTTCCTTAAAATCAAAATGAAGCAGCCACATATTCTCAAATCTAAAAGGAGTTTAAATGCATCTTCGGGACATTTTGTTTCAATGCATTGATATTGATCAAATTCTTGCCATAGATTTTTCAGCATATTAGCATATTTCGTGACTATCTTGTTTCCTGTTTTGCTACTCCAATCTAGACGTTTATTTCGTATACTTAGGCTACATCTAATGCCTTTAAGTATGTGTGGTGAACAGCATCCCAAATGTCTTTAGTAGTTGTCAAGAACATACATGTATAACTGATTTTAGGAGTCATTGAGTTCCGCAACCATACCATAATCATTAGGGCTTACTCGTCCCAAGCATCAAACCAAGGATCTCTTCTCTTTAGTTTGGTTCCTAGGAAATGACTTAATTTTTATTTTCCCTTTAGAAAGGTACAAACAAGTTGTGACCATTTCAAATCATTCTTTCTATTAAGTCCGTATGTCGCTTGAATATTCTACCATTCTCCTGTGATATGACTGGTTATGACTTCCTCAGATTAAGTGGTGATAGCAAGAGTTTTCAATACTTTTGACATTTTATTTTTTATTTTTTTGAAATATATTATTTAAAAAAAAAATTGAGGGTTTAAATAACATGTTGAGTAATGTTACAACCCTAACTAATAGCGATCAGGAGTAGCATTGGTCTTCGTCAGAGATCCTAAGGTCTCAACCTCCTATTGTATTGACAATGCAAGGACAAAGGTGGTCTATGGGGTCTCCTGTTACCTTCGCAATGGGTTCGCAATCTGTATCTACAATGACAGTTACGAGGATGGCAGTGTGAGGCTAAAGCTAAAGTTGTAACAAGCCAAAGACGAGGGTGCCAACGTGATCTCCGTTTGCAACAATGGTACGACAGTGATGCAAGGTGGAGACAAGGGTGACAATGTGATTTCAATAGTGGTGCAACAACAATTCGAGGTAGAGATGAAGGCAGCATGATATGTGTTCGCAATAACGGCATGATTCAGACAAAAGGGAAACCCTTAAAGGTCGACAATGAGCTTTGAACTTGGTGATGAAGGCCAAAAAAAGCTTCACTTCTTGATTCCCAGTTTTATGAGCCTCAAGCTCTTAAAGAATCTAAGGAATCAAAGGAATAAAGAGAATAAATTTTTTTCCTTGATTTCAACATGTATAACACCTCATATTTATACAAGTATTCGTAGCACCAAAAAATAGAAACTTTCCTAACCTAATTACATTAAATTTTCTTGATTACGAGATTGTCTAATTCTCTTTTTAATTACCAAATTATACAACTATAAGCTCCCTAATTTAGTCAATTTGTCAGTCTACATATAGATTACTCTCTTCCACAAGATGTAATGTAAAAAACAAGAGTCACAAACTCAAGCAAACATACATTATTTACTTCAATAAGGCAATTACAAGGAAAGACTCCCAACGCATAGAAAAGAATAATACTGTGAATTAATAACACTAATAATAATAATTATCATTATTATTATAATAGTAATTATTATCATTATTATTATTAATTAATAAATAAAAAGAAGAAAAAGGAGGAAGATACCTCATTTTCCTTGATTCAAGAAAATTATAAAGTTCCGCAGCACCTACACCATATGCCACTAACTATTAAACATAGATCAAATATAACATTCACAAAGTATAGCAACGAATTCCTTCAACAACAAAAAAATGATAGCATTGAAATGGAATTCTAATAATGAAAAGTGGGGCACATAGATAACTACAAACCTTGAGCTTCCTATTTGTTTAAAATTTGGAAAATTAAGATCCTCCCATCCATGCAAGAACATCAAAAACTTAAAAGAGTTTTTGAAGTACTTTCAAGTATCAATGCTCTTATAGATTGAAACTACCTCCTTGTGTGAATGAAAAAAGTATATTAAAAATAAAAATTAGGAACAAACCCTAAAGTGCATCAATCAATCACTATATCATCCTAGGAACACCAAAACCATTATTTAAAATTTTGAAACACAATCAGAACTACCAAAACTTTCCTGTTCCATAAAGGACTCGAGCAAAATGCAAAGGAAAGCTTTACACAACTACATAAAAGTACAAGAGTTGACCTCCATTAGGTAAACCATGAAACATTGTAAACCCCCCACCACCTAAATTAAGAGCTAAAAAATAGGACATAAATTACAATCAAATTTGTCAACACTCCCCCTCAAGCTAGTGCAAAGAGATTTTGCATCCCCAACTTGTCAACAATCTAATGAAAAATTGTACTAGATGATCCTTTAGTGAGCACATTGGTCAACTATTTAGAGGATAAAAATGCATAGAGTGCAAACTAGTCTTGAGTCCAATTTTTCCTTGATGAAATGTTTATCCACTTCCACATGTTTGGTTTGATCATGATGGATTAAATTACGGTCTATATGTACAACATCATTGTCACTTCTCTCAAATCTAAGAGCATTAATTTCAATCAGAGCAATTCCCATATCCCTTAAGCCATAACCCTGAATTCTGCTCTACACTAGAGCGAACAACCCTAAGTTGTTTATTACTTCTCTACATAACTAAATTCCTTCCTAAGAAGGTACACTAGGCAACAATTGACCAATGGATCCAGCCCAATTGGCATCGATATAAGCATATAACTTCAACTCTATATTTTTCTAAAATAAGATTCCCTCGCCCAATGTCCCTTTCAAGAATTTGATGATTCTCTAAACTGCATCAAGGCGTGATCTAAGCAAGGCATGCATAAGCAGATTTACTACACTTACTGCATAGGTTATATATGACCTTGTACGTGTCAAATAGCTCAGTTTTCCAACCATTCACTGGTACATCCTAAGATTAACCACTTTTTCTTCCTTTTTTTCTCTTAACCTGTGGTTAAGCTCTATTGGAGTATCAATACGCTTGCCGTTGAGCATAACTATTTCTTAGAGAAGATCTTGGGTGTATTTTTGTGGAGAAATGAAGATCCCTTACTTAGATCTAGCAACTTCAATTCCAAGAAAATACCTTCAATTGTCTAAGTCTTTGATTTCAAATTCTTTTTCTAAATAAGTCTTTTTTTTTTTATCAAAAACAAAGATATATTTTTATTGATTTAAAGAAAGAGAGAAGAATGAGGGGGCATTCTCTCAAAATACAAAACTTGATCAAACTAATAGTATACACATCCACTATGAATTACAAACCGAAAGCTAACATTAACCGGAACTCCCCTAAAAGCAATGGAACAAGAAGCCCAAAGGGAGGAGTAGAAATGAAGTAGGTTCCATAACGTCTCTTCCGTTCTCCATCTATCCTCAAATATCCTAATGTTTCTCTCTTGCCATATAATCCAAAGAATAGTCAGGCAAGCAATTTGCCAACCTCTCGAAGAAGACCTTAATCCTCTAAAAGTGATAAGCATCATATCTTCAATACTCCTTGACAACACCCAAGCCAAATTAGTTAAACTGAAGAGTTTATGCCATAGACCCAAAGTTAAATTGAAAATGTAGAAAAAGATGGTCAATCAATTCTCCACTTCCTTTGCATAATCTACACCAATATGGACTAAGGGATTTGCAGGGTCTTATCGTCTATAGCAAGTCATTGGTGTTCACCTTCTCATGTACCACCAACCAAGCAAAGGCCTTGACCTTTGAAGGGGCTTTTGATTTTCAAACAAAATTGGACAGAAATAAAAGGATTGGATTTGAGGATTCGGACAAGGTCATAAAGAAGGATTTTACTAAGAACAAACCAGAGGAGGATAAAGACCAAACCCTTGAATCTATAGTGATGGGAGACAAGCACACCGAGGTGAGTGAAGACATAAGTCTTTCAAGATAATCAATTTCAGAATCAGTGAGGTTGCAACGGAAGTTAAAATTCCAAGAAGGCAAGTAGGAATTATCAAGGACAACTGAGATAGTGAGATTTTTCACTGAAATAACTCTATAGAATTTTGAAAATTGGGAACACAAAAGTTGACTACTCCATAAATCTACCTAGAAACGGATTTTCTCTCCATTCCCCACCACAAAGCAGGTATGTGGGGCAAAATCCTAAAAAACTTATGCAATAGCCTTCCAAGGACATCGGTGTGACCATTTAACCAAAATGTTGACATCTCATCCATTAGGATGTGTTCCATAAATACTCGCAATAACTTGATGTCAAAGACCATAACTTTCCTAATGAAACCTCTAAAGCCACTTCCTTAAGAGAGCACTATTTCTCAAAGCAAGCTTCCCTATCCTCAAGCCGCTTTAACTCTTTTGGCCTACACACCACTTCCCAACTAATAAGATGATCTCTCTTACCATCTCTAGTCAAAAACCAAAGGAAATCCCTTTACAGTTTCTCAATCTTTGATCGTATTGATGTTGGGATCTTAAAAGGGAGAGAAAATATGTAGGTATGTGAGTTCAACATGATTGAATTAAGGTTACCTCCCCCTCAATAACAAAAAAGCCTTTTACACCCCATCCAACCTCCTCGAGATTCTATCAATCACTGGATCCCAAAATCCTATTGTCTTTAGATTCCCTCCTAATGGCAAACCTAGATAGGAGAGAGGTCATTATGAGATTCTACAATCAAGCATCATGGTCAATCTGAATAACAACTCCTGGCTAACATTAATACTAAAAAGAGTGCTCTTCTCTAGATTTATTTTCAAACCAAATAACTAACCAAAAACCAAAAGGATTATTTTCCAAAGAGGCTTTCAAGAAAAAAAAATGGTGTCATCTGCAAAATGTAGTAAAGACACTGTAACCCTATATTTTCCTGCAACAAAACCCTCAATTAAACCTCTAATCAACATCCTACTTAGAACATCCGCTACAATGGTAAAAAAAGAGGAAAGAGGATCTCCTTATCTCAAGCCTCTAGAAGCCTTAATCCACCCTTTGGCATTTTCGTTAACTAGGACTGCAAACCTTGTTGAAGAAAGCCAACCCCTTATCCATGACCTCCATCTTATGCTAAAGCCTTTTCCTTTCCAAAACATGATCTAGAAAGCCCCAATCCACATGATTATAGGCTTTTTCAAAATCAATTTTGAAGACCCCTTCCTCCCTTGACCTCCTCTTCTCATCCACCACTTCATTTGGTATCAACACTGCATCTAGAATTTGTCTCCCTTCAACAAAGGCTCCTTAAGATTTAAGGATTGTTTCATGAAGAACTCTACGTAATTGTTCTGATAAGACTAGCTATAATCTTATATAAACATGTAACCAAGCTAATGGGTCTACAACCTGAGATTTTGATTGTTTGACTCTTTTTTTACCCAAGAGAATTGAAGTGGCATTCGTATTTTGATTTATCATCCCATTACTGTGGAACTCTAAAAACACCCTCATAAGATCCTCTTTGATCACATCCCAACACTCTTGATACATTGCAATGGTAAATTCGTCAAGGCCAAGGGCTTTCTCCTTGTTCAGTTGGAAAACAACAAGGCGCACCTCCTCTTTAGTGAAGGGATGGTCTAGCCAATCAGCACCCTCTCTAGCTATGGGTGACCAAGAAACGCCTGAGGGTTTAGAGTAGAGCTTTCTAAAAAAATTCAGGGTCTCCTCTAAAATATTTTCAATGTTGCTTAGATTTACCCCCTCCCTAGACACCAAGGTACTTATAAATTTCTGGTTTCGCCTCCTATTTGGCCACTCTATGAAAGAACTCAAAGTTGCAATCACCTTCTTTTATTCACTTCACCCTTGATTTTTGTCTCCAGTGAATCTCTTCCTTTAACAAAATATCCTCTAGGTCCCACTTCCCTAAGGCTCTTAATGTTGAGAGATCCGCAATCAAATTTCCTTCCCACTGAACTGAGTCCATCCTAACAATGTCTGAAAGAATGCTATTCTTTTTCTCCTTTAAATCGCCAACATCACTCTGCTCCAAACTTTCAATTTAGACTTAACAAACTTTAGTTTCCTTATAAATCTGTGGCCTTCCCAACACTCCTACCACCAAAAGTCTAAAATTTTCCTTAAAATCATAATGGAGAAGCCACAGATTCTCAAACCAATTTTCTTTCCTTTCTTTACACCTTCGTCTTTGTCTTCTTCAGCACAAACACAGCAGCTCGCTCTTTTCATAGTTAATGGTTTGACCAACCCACCGAATATCCTTTCTTTTTGCTGCCAATCTCTTTCCAAAACACAATCCCTTTGTTCCCTCACTTTTTCTTCTCTTTAAAGAGAACCCAGATGGTGCATATCCACTGCCTCATTTTCTGTTCTAGTTAACAGTTCTCCAACCAGTTTTTTCCGGAGCACTAGGGGGTTAAGGCAAGGAGACCCCCTCTCCTCTTACCTTTTTGTTTTAGGAATGGAGGCTTTAAGTAGCCTTATTAATAGAGCAGTAAGAGGAGGTTTTCTATCTGGCTGCTGGATAAGGGGAAGGGAAGGCGTTGGGATCCAAGTTTCACACTTGCCGTTCGTTGATGATACGTTGGTCTTTTGTGAGGATTCCCAGGAGCAATTGGCTTTTTTAAGTTGGTTGTTACTATGGTTTGAAGCCACTTCTGGTCTGTGTATTAATTTGAACAAAAGTGAAATTTTGCCGATGGGTAGAGTGGAGAATGATGAGTTATTGGCTACTGAGCTTGGCTACAAAGTGGCTTTGGGTGCTTTGCATAAGTCGGTGGTGGTATGGAACAGAGTGGAAGAGAGGATGCGGAAGAGACTTCCCTTGTAGAAGAGGCAGTTCATTTCTAAGGGTGGAAGAATCACTCTCATTCGGAGCACTTTGGCAAGTATGCCAACCTACCTCATGTCCTTATTGCGTATGCCAAGAGTGGTTAAATTAAGACTTGAGAAAATTCAAAAGGATTTTCTTTGGGGGAGGGGAGCGATGGAGAAGAGGCCCCATCTTGTAAAGTGGGTTGTTGTTTGTTCTCATAAAAAGAAGGATGGATTGGGGATCAGAGATCTTTCTACTCTCAATAGGGCCCTCTTGTGCAAATGGAGTTGGCGTTTTGCAGTGGAAAGGGATTCCTATTGAAAGCTTATAATTAGTACGAAGTTTGGAGTTGAAGGAGGGGAGTACTCGCGAGGTTAAGGAGGGCTATGGGGTGGGACTTTGGAAGGAAATCAGTAAGGAAGGTTTGTTGCTGCTCAATAATGTTTCCTTCTCGGTGGGGGGTGGCAAAAAGGTGAGGTTTTAGAAGGATATTTGGTGTGGGAACACTTCCCTTTGCGAGGTCTTTCCCTCCTTGCTTGCTTTAGCAGTTTCTAAAGATGCGTGGGTAGCGGACTGTTGGGATTCAATGGGGGAAGAGGGTGGGTGGACTCCCCGTTTCCTTAGACCTTTCAATGATTGGGGGTGGAGGAGGTAGAGAGATTCCTTTCGGCCATTCAAGGAAAGAGGCCGAATGCTGATGTGGAGGATAGGATGGTGTTGAAAAAGACAAAAAATGAGATTTTCACTGTAAAGTCCCTTTATAATTCTCTTGATCATAGTTGTGCAGTCCTGTTTCCGTGGAGCATTATTTGGAGCCCGTATGTTCCTACAAAGGTGGGTTTTTTTGCTTGGGAAGCTTCATGGGGGAAGGTTCTTACTAAAGATCAACTCCAGAGGATGGGCTGGATTTTAGCTAACAGATGTTCCTTGTGTTGTGCTGAAGAGGAGACGATAAATCACATTCTTGTTCATTGTTCCAAGGCAAAGGTTTTGTGGGACCTCGTGTTTTCTTTATTTGGTGTTAATTGGGTCCTTCCATTTACAGTTAGAGACACTCTTTTAGGTTGGTATGTTTCCTTTAAGGACAAGAAGCATAGAAAGGTTTGGCAGGCAGCTCCTCTTTGCCTATTTTGGACGGTTTGGAAGGAAAGAAACAGGATAGTTTTTTATAATAAGGTCTTTTTTTTTTTTTTTGACTAGAAACGAAGAAATATATATTGATAGAAGAAAAGATACAGGAAAAAAAAGAAATACAAAAGAAAGAGAAGAAACCAAGGTAAGGATGAGAGGTCCTTCCTACACAAACTGAACAAAAGAGGAAACACCCAACAATAGAAATCTAAAAACAAAGAGAAACCCCAACAAACTTAAACTTTTGACGCGCATACCGCAGTCCAATTGAGCTGTAAAACACTTAGAGGAATTCCTCTAAAAGTTGTAGTACAAGAAGCCCATATAGAGGAATAGAACAAAATCAAATCCCATAACATCTCTTCCGTTCTCCCCTTTTCCTCAAAAATCCTATTGTTTCTCTCTTGCCACACCATCTAAACCAAAGTAAGACACGTGATTTGCCAAAGTATCTTGCCTCTAAATGAGTTCCCCAAGCCTTTAAAAGCAATTACCAACATGTCCTCAAAACCCCTTGGAGGGACCCAAACCAACCCTGCTAGATTGAACAACTTGTGCCAGAGTCCAATGGTAACTGGATAATGAAGAAAAAGGTGGTCAATCGACTCTCCATTTCCTTTGCAAAGAATGCACCATTGAGGACAAAGAGATTTGTAGGGTCTTCTCAATTGCAACTTGTCATTGGTGTTTACCTTCCCATGCGCTACTGACCAAGCGAGGGCCTTAACCTTTGAGGGGGCTTTTGAACTCCACAAAAACTTGGCCAGAAGGAACAAGATAGGATTAGAGACTTTTGACAAGGCCAAGAAAAAATATTTCACTGAAAACAAGTCTGACGATGACAAAGACCACGCTTTTGAATCTGCCAAAGAATGAGAGAAAAGCACTGAACTAAGGGAGGACATTAATCTCTGAAGGAGATCAATTTCTGAATCAGTAAGATTGCGACGAAAATTAAAATTCCAAGATAGTGGAAAGGAATTGCCAAGGACATTTGAAACAGTAAGGTTTTTCACAGAAGTAACTCTATAAAAATCAGCAAATTGAGAACACAAAATTTGGTTTCCCCACCAAAGATCTTCCCAAAAACGAATTCTCTCCCCATTGCCCACCACTAGGCGGACAAAAGGGGAAAATCCTGGAAAACTTGAGTAATAGTCTTCCAAAGACATTTGTGTGACCATCTAACCACCATTTTGGCGTCCCATCCATTAGGATGTGTCCCATATATACTCGCAATAACCTTATACCAAAGACCACTCCTTTCTCTAGGGAACCTCCAAAGCCATTTCCCTAAGAGAGCTATATTTCTCATAGAAGTCTTCCCAAAACCCAAACCTCCCAACTCCTTTGGTCTACTAACAACATCCCATCTAATGAGATGATCTTTCTTCCCTTCCCCCGCCCCAGACCAAATTTGATAATAAGGTCTTGTCGATTCAAAGATTGAAAAATTCCTTTGTTTGTAATCTCTTTTCCTGGGCTAAGTCTTCTATAGTTGTAGGCCCCTTAACTTTGTTTAACTTTGTGAACTGGTTGGGTTCTTGTTGAGGGTCGGTGAGTGCTTGTCTCTTTTGTTTCTTGTTTCTAGGTGACGCTTATATACTCCCTATATGCTCTGGGTCGCCTTTCAAGCACCCTTTATCTAATATATTCTTGTGGGTTTATTTATCAAAAAAAAAAAAGATTTTCTTAAACAACACCGAAAAATCAAGCTTCCAAACCCCTCTTCTTTACTATTGTCTTCACTGCACAGCCCTCCCTGTATTCTGTTGTAGCTAACCTCCTAAATATCATAGAGAAAACTCCTCAAAAAACCCACAGCTTATTCATTTACCAGTTTCCCTCTCTCTTCATACCACATTCACTCCTCTACCCCTCTTTCTTCAAAGCCCTAGCGAAAAAGAAAGTTACAAAACCCTGAAAGCCTCTTTAAAAAACACTTGAAAACGAGCCCTCAAAACCCTCGAAAGAGAACAAAGCTTCAGGCCCCCCTCAAATACACAACCCTTCTTCCGCAACAAAATCTTAATGAATGGAAATAAGAAACAATAGAATCAAGGCAAAATAAGTCTTTAATTCCATCATTTCTTCAATGTCATCATCAGTCTCAATAATGTTGTCTACACATACAATTAGGGCAGTGACTCTTCCAATAAAGGACCTTTTATGAATAAGGTGTGATCACTTTGACTTTGAAAGTACTCCCTCTTTAACATTGGCTTAATGAACCTCCCAAACCAACCTTTAGTGACCATTTTAGACCATAAACAGATTTTTTAAGCTTGCATACCTTATTTTTCCAAGATTTCTGCTCATACCCCAGTGGAATATTCATGTAGACTTCTTCTTTAAAGTCTCTATAAAGGAAAGCATTCTTCACATCAAACTAATGTGAAGATCAATCCTTATTTGCTGCCAAGGATAAAAGAATTATGATTGTATTCATTTAGTCGTTGGTGCAAATGTCTCATGGTAGTCTATTACACATTGTTTGAGTGTACCCTTTGGCCATTGGCCTCACCTTGTATCCATCCAAAGTGCCATAAGTTCTATACTTAACCGTAAAAATCCATTTGCAGCTCATTGACTTTTTTCCTTATGGCAAATCAACAACTTCCAATGTCTGATTTTTTTCAGTGTTCTCATCCTTATTCATCGCCTCCCTCCATGATTTTAAGGTTAGAACTTCTTAGACAGATCTGGGAACTTGCTGAGACAGAACTTGAGAAAGAAAAGCTCAATATTGGGGTGATAAGTTCTGCATTGATACAAAGTTAAGACATGGGGCCCTTTTCTAAGAGCAATGGGCAGAACAAGGTCATTATTAGACTGAATTTCTGAACTAGAACCAGAATTTGGATTATTTCCATTATTTGTTTCAAGGTTGATGATTGGAGTTGGTGAGGTGATGGACTTTTTCCTCCTAGAATACAGGTTGAAAGTTGGAGTCTTAAATCTCTCAGTTTCAGTTTCTTGATTTGAGGGAGGACTTTCGAGAGGTGCAGTAACAGGTTCAATGTGCAGAAGGTCACAAAGAAGAGAATTAGAAATAGCACTTAGGTCAGGGCCATAGTCTTTGCCACCTTCCATAGTTTCCACAACTCAATTATTTCCATCTATGATCTTTCCATATGTTTCTCCAACATCCATAGTTTTTGAATTTTCTGAATTCCACCTATCTTTCATTTTTTTAATCATTCTCCCCCTAAAGATAGGAGCCCCTAAAATAAGGCTTATTCTCTACAAATAAAACGATATATTTCTTATTTATGGGAGGGGTTGTAGAACACACTTGTGTATCTTTTTATGAGGAGTGCCCTAAGAATACACACCTTACAACTCCAGGACCAATTTTTTTCTAGCAAGTGTTGTTTGATATGTACATATGAGACACAACCGAAGACTTTTGGTGATAAGGATCCAACTCCTTGGAAATTTGGAAATAAGGTGGTGAGCTTTTTATTACTGTCTAAAATTCAAGAACTTTTGTTGGCATCCTTTTGATAAGATATGTGGCTATTAAGACAGCTTCCCCCCAGTAGTTTTTCAACACTTTCATTTGGAACAAGAGCATCTGAGCTACTTCCTATAGATGCCTATTTTTCCTCTCAGCCACCCCCAATGGTGCAAAACACTCACATTCCAAGTAGTTTGTTAATTCTTGGTTGAAGTACTACTTGTTATTATCAGACTCGAGTGTTCAAAGTACTCCCCCCTTTCCAATAGTTTTTAGGCACTTTCATTTGGAACAAGAGCTTCCGAGCTACTTCTAATAGATGCCTAGTTTTCCTTTCAACCACCCCAATGATGCAAAACACCGTCACGTTCCAAGAAGCTTGTTAATTCTTGGTTAAAGTACTCCTTAGCACTATCAAACTTGAGTGGTTGAATTCTAGGCCCAATTTCAGTGCTAACTAATTTGTGGAAAACAAGGAAAATGGATGAGACTTTCGATTTGGATTTCATTCAGGAAACCCCAAGTGTTTATAGTGCAAACATCTATAAATGTAAAGAACGAGCAAGTTCCCAAAATATTTTACACAAAAAAGACCCTAAACATCTAAATAAATCAAACTAAATGGAAAGACAAATTGCAATTCTTTTATTGGAAAATCCACTTGATGATGTTTAGTAAGAGTACATGATACATATTGGAAATTACAAATATTATTATTTTCAAACAAAGAAGACAACTTTTTCAACAAGGAAAATGATGGGTGTCCTAAACGGTTGTGTCAAAGAAAAATCTTATCATAATTGGTTTTATGGGATGAAACTAAGTTTTGAGATCCTAGACTACCACTCCTCCAATTGGTCCCCATGTAGTAAAGTCCATCTTTCAACTTACCATGCCCAATTCTTCCCCAAACTGTCTGAAAGCAACAAGTGAACTTAACAAAACAATTTGGGTTATTTGTGAACTTTCCAATAGCAAACAAATTGTAGTTTAAGTTTACAACAAGAAGAACCAAATTTAAGGACAAGGTGGGTGAGATTTTCATAGTTCCTTGACTAGCTATAGATGAAAATAAGTCATCAGCCACTTCATTTTTTGTTTTCCCAAACATGGTAAGTAACCAAAGAAAAGCACAAAATTGCTTGTCATATGGTGTAAAGCACCTAAATTCATGATCCAAGTATTAGAATAATTTTTGGATGAAATTAAAACTTTTGTACCTGATTAAACCATGGAACAAGAACCTGAATTTGGAGTTGAGGTTGTGTTGTTGTCCTCAAGGTAGTTCAGCAGTCTCCTAAGTCTTTCAGTATGGAGGCTAGAACAAAAGGTGGAAATGACAATGAAGGTCGTCTTAAAAAAATTAACGGCAATGCAGGCCATCAGAAAAACTCTTAAACAAGGATTAAATAACGAAAATCACAGAAATATCGATAGTTAGATTTTATAGAAATATCAAATGAAAATTCAGTCAAAAAATATTCGTAGATGGAAATTGATCAAAACTCATAAAAATTTTAGAAAAAACTCCAAAAAATGATAAAATACTTAATAATACACGTATTAAAGTTGTTTTACTAAAAAAAATAATATACATGATAAAATTTGTGACATTAGATGATGATATGTCATACTTGAAAACATATTTAATATTAAAATGATGATTCATGCATCTACTCAGAATAAATTTAAGGATATAAAAAAATGATGATATATTTATAATAATTTTTTGTTTAAAAATGTTAATAGTTTTATTAACAAGTTAATGCTTCCTTGTATTTAATTATTTTACAAAAGATTAGAAAAACACTTATTTATAAGACTACCATATAGTTTATATATTTTGAGCAATTAGTACATTCGAATTTTTAAATAAAATAAATAAAAATTAATTTATTTATTGAAGTTTGATTTTAATATTTCATTTTTGGTGTAAAAGTCATGCTTTAAAAGAACACACACACATATGGTGGTAAATATTATAAATTATATTGAAACAATTATTGCATAAATGGTAAAATATGGTTGCATGAAGCAAAGTTGCAAAAGCCAAAAAATAAAACAATATATACATTATTTTTTTAAAAAATTAAGGGAGAAAAAATGTTTTTGCCCAAAACGGTTATCTTTGTCATTTTATTGTTTTTCCAACCAAAATAGACTCCAAACGTATCAATATGTGAGAACCTTAGCTCTAGTTTCTCTACAATCATGGCTTTCTCTAGCAATTGGATCATGTATCTGAAACACAATTCAACTTTACTCAATGCCCTAGAGTTCCAAGTGTTTTCCCCAACGACATGTTGAGATTTTCGATCCATAATAGAGATTGGCTTTACCTAGTCCCGAGTTCCAAGTGTTTTACCACACAACATTGAAGCTAAGATTTCAAAAAGAACAATCAGGATAGAATCCCAAAATTTTCTTAAAACTCGAGAAAATCAAGATAAAATCCTAAAATTTCCAAAAAAGGCTAAAAAAATCGAAAACTTGTTGGAAAATTACCAACTTTTTGTTGGCCAGATTTACTTCCCATTTATCATTTAGAGGCAAATTGATACTTGATTTATTGCTTGATATATTGGCAAATTTTGCCAACATTTTAATCTATTCTCCCAAAGAATCTAGATAGGCTCTGGTACAAGATGATCCCCTAAACGATGGTGTTGGTTATACAAGCCTTCCTCGCATAAGGAGCAATTCCTCCAAGCTAGTCCCACTCCATGAAGTCTCAACTTTGTCTCCACTTTATTTCCACCCTACTTCAAAGGCATTCCAATTAAGACATAACTCTAAATCTATTACCGTTGGCTAAGTTGGGAGCAAAGCACATCCACCTAACATTCTAAACTCCTAAAACAAGGTACTACAATATGGAATTTTTTACCCAATTTCCTATTAAGTTGATAATGGTGCATGATAAATTCATGAAATGCTTTGGGAAATTTCAATTATAGATTGTCTAAAGGAAAGCTTTGTATGAGATTTAAAGGCCAGCTTTCTACCACCCCCAAAATCTTTTAAAAGTCATAAAAAACCTCATCTTTTCTCTAGCATTCAACCCTTTCTTTCTTTTTTTTTTTCCTTTTTACATCCAAAAGAAATAATGGACTACCCATTGTGGTGGACTATGGAGTGAGGGTAAGCTTTAATAAACCCAAAATCCTGGTGAAAGCAAGATTAAACTAAAGGTCTCTAGTACAACCACCCCCAAGGACTTCATGAGGCTACCGTACACCTTCAACCTTGTTCTTTTTCTACCTTCCCCATTCATCTTTAACATTCTATTGCAATCAAAAGACCACCACATAGAACAAAGCATCAACTAACAAACCTAATAATCACAACTGCATTGAAAAAAGGGAAAAATAAAAATAAAATAAAAGTAACTTGTGATTCTTGTTAATGGATGAGCAAAAAAAATTAACTGGAATGGCACATACAAACTTACAAAAGCCAAATCACATCAACCTCATTAAATAAACAAACATCCATGGGATTTAAGGGAGGAAGGAGTAGTCTTTAAAATAGATTTTGAAAAAGACTATGATCGTGTGGATTGGGGTTTATTGGATCATGTGCTAAAGAGAAAAGGGTTTAGCACAAAATAGAGGTCTTGGATGAGAGGTTGCTTGTCTTCAACAAGTTTTGCAATCCTAATAAATGGTAACGCCAAAGGATGGGTTAAAGCAACCAAAGGTTTAAGACAAGAAGATCTTCTCTCCCCCTTCATCATCACCATTGCAACTGATGTCTTAAGTAGGATGATGCTCAAGGGCATTATAGTGGGCAGGGATAGAACTAGAGTATCTCTTTTACAATTAGCAAATGACACCATTTTTTCTCTAAAGTGTCTATGGAAGACCTGCAAAACCTCAAGTTAATCTTGTTGGTATTTGGGCAATTTTTTAGGCTAAGGATTAATTTAGATAAGAGGACTATCTCTGGCATCAATACAAGTCAAGATTGGGTCTCTAGTTTGTTTTTTATGTTTGGCTATAAAGTTTCAAACTAATTTTTATTGTATCTGGGTCTTCCTTTAGGAGGGAATCCACTGGCAAGAGGATATGGGATCCGGTGGTTAATAGAATCTCAAAGAGACTAGATGGGTAGAAAAAAGCATTTTAGCCTTTGGGGGGAAGAATAACTTTAATTCAGTCTTACTTGTCTCATATCCCTTGCTATTTCTTATCTATCTTCAAGATTCCAGCATCAATAGCTTCAAAAATTGAGAAATTGCAAAGGGATTTTCTTTGATCAAGAGTTGGGGAGGGTGAAAAAGATCATCTAATATGTTGGGACATAGTGCACAGGGCAAAGGAGTCTAAAGGTTTTGGGGTTCAAGAAGACTGTTTTGTGAAATCGTGCTCTATTAGGAAAGTGGTTATGGAACTTCCCTAACAAAAGTTCTACCCTTTGACATCAGGTTATTTTGAGTATTTATGAGAGACATCCCAATGGATAGGATGCCAACATTTTGGTCAAATGGTCACATCAATGTCCATAAAAGGCCATTGCACAAGTTTTCCATGATTTTTCTCCACATATCTATTTTGTGGTGGGTAATAGGGAAGAATTTGTTTTTAGGAAGATTTGTGATGGGAAAATCAAAACCTTTTTGTTCACAATTTGCAGATCTTTATGAAGTTTCCATTCTAAAAATTATCACCATCTCAGCAATCCTTGACAATTGTTTTTCTTCTTCTTTGTCTTAGAATATGAACTTTCATCGCAACCTCGCAAATTAGGAAATTGAGAGTCTTGAAAGGCTTATGTCTTCACTCATCCTAATCCATTTATCTCCTTTTGTCTTAGATGCGAGAGCTTGGCCACTATCCTCCTTAAGTTTATTCTCAATAAAATCTTTCTTTTTTGCCTTCAATTTATCATTTTTAGGTCTACTGTTTCCGACCAGATTTGTATGAAAATCAGAAGTTCTATCTCAGGCTTAAGCTTTTGCATAATTAATTGTGCACAAGAAAGTGAACACTAACGACATGTTACAATTGAGAAGATCTTACAAATCCCTTAACCCTAATCAATGCATCTTATGTATGGTACAAGTCATTCAGTCTAACCAAGATGGATTGAATTCCACCTAGGAACATAGACGACATTGTGAGTGTTTAGTTAGGTTGGCAATTCTGGACAAAATTCCTAAATGTCTCCTAACTCGGTTTTTCTAAATCCTTCTTCAAACTACTTGTCTAATGAAGATCAAGTTGTTAAATTTGCTAAGAGACTAAGGCATGTAATTGAGGTTAGAGTTGAATGAAATTGAATCAACCATATCTTTCGAATTATTGTTTTTCTTAAAATATTTTTTTAAGGAGATAGGAAGGCTTGGGAAGCATTTTTTTTTTACTTAGTGTTCAAAATGCCTTATTCTATGATCGATCTAGCTTCAGATTAGATCGATTCAAGTTGCAATTTCTTGATCTTATTTCATCCATTAGATCAAGGCTTTCTATTAACTTAAAAAGAAAAAAAATCGCTTCCAAAAAGACGAAGATACTAGTAGTCGTTCCCGCTTGTGCTCTCTCTTTCTTACCAAAGTTGGGGTGTTTGTTTGCTGAGAAAATCTCATTTTCTTCGTGATTTTCAAGTTGTTTTCCACAAATTTTCTTGAGAAAAAATAAGTTGATTCCTTCAGTCATTCATCTCTTAATTTTTTATCTATTTGGGTTTGGATGAAACCCATTTTCTTCTTATGTGGATTCAAGAAGAGGCCGAAATCGAACTTAGTGTGAACTCCAAGTGTGCTCCGGAAGAAGGCGTGAAGCTGAAAGTGGAAAGGTGTTAGTCAAGTGATTCAGGAAGGATCAGTAAGCTTGAACTAGGTAAAACCTTGTATTCAATTTTTGTTTTTCATAGTGGATGCTTTTTATCGGTTGTACATCTATGGTTTTTTATTTCTTCGGAGGTTTTCCACGTAAATTTTGGTGTCATTGCCCCTCTTTCTCTTATTCTATTCCTTAATTTATTTTTCAGTGTTAGTTTTCATTTATTACTTATGGATATAAGTTGAATGGATGAACAATGCACTAAAATAGGTGTGATCTTCTAAGGATATCATGAATATTTTTTTCTATTTATTTTGCTATAGATATTCAGTGGAAATTAAAATTTGTGTTATTGAGAAATTATTCTTATGAACTATGTTGGGGAGTGTTGAAACATATGCATGTGACTTGCATTTGAAAATTATTGGGAGAGTGTTGTTGCATTCATACTTGCATGTCACTTCTACTCTTATTGGAAAGTATTTGAAGAGATGAAAAATTTTATCATTAGATAATATGTTTTTGAATTGGTTGAAAAAACCTATTCACCCCCGTTTAGGTGTAGGCCATCATTGAGATTCACCTTCAGACATGATGACCATCTCTTTTAGAGATTTTGAGAGTTCCGTTAGAGGCATGACCCTTTGAAAAATTCTTTGCCCCACTTTGCCTTAGATCATGTGGTGAGAGAGAAATGTCGGGATTTTTGAGGAAAAGTGGAGGGCGGTAGAAACATCGTGGGATCTACCTCATTTCCATTCCTTTTTATAAGCTTTTTGTACTACTGCATTCAAAGGCACTCCCTCGGTATTATTCAATAGGCATTTGGCTTGTAATTAAAAAGTGGTGGACAACAATTAGAGCTTTGATCGGTCTTGATAAATAGCCATAATTGGACAATTTTATGTATAAGTTTAATTGTATAGTAGAGGAGCTTAAATCATATTCTGATCAGATTCTGGTATTTTGTGGGAAGATCCCTCGTCCTTCTCTTGCTCTTCTTTTTATAAATATGCACTGTATTATTGTTTCTGATAAATAAATAAATAAACAAACATCCACGCAATTTACGCAAAACTCAATAACAATCCAAATCAATACCCAATTATTAGAAATGACGAAAAATTAAACCAGCAGCACCCCTCTTGGTTGCTGAGAAATCTAGGAAAAGAAAGGCAAATGCATCCATAGCTTATTGCAATCCAAACAGTTTATGAAGCTCAATTCACAGTACACAAAAATTCGCTTCCTTTTTTTTCCCGCATTTTCCCAGCAACCAAACAGGTTTTCAAAGGAACAACAACCAACCTGGCATAATCTGGAGCCGATCGAGGCCCTGGCGCTCAAAATCGGCAATGGTTTCATAGGCCTTGCGCTGCTTCTCGGGGCTCCAATTCTCAATTTGGTGCAGTATATCGATTCCAGTAGGGTTCTTGGCTTTGACGGAGAGGTACTCATCTTCGCCGAGGACGGACCTGTACATTGCCGGAAAATCGATAACGGGGACCGTTAGGGTTCCGTCCATATCAAAGACGACACCCCTCAGGCGGGCCTTACGAGGGATGGCAATGGGGCTAACGGAGCTAACGGAGCTGACGGAGGTGGAAGTGGCCATTAATGAGAAGGGTGATTTTGGGTGGACGAAGCAGACGGCTCTAGAGAGAAGAAAGTGCATGGCGTTGGGTTTCGTGTTTTGGGCTTCTAATAGTGATAGTGCGGGTCATTTGAGTTTATGTCGGAGCAAATCATCTAAAAGTGTCTGAAAAATAATGGATGAATCGAGGGACGTACAAAGGTGGGTTTCGATATTTTGGGGAGAATAATCCCCCGCTCATGCACTAGAGCAGTAATAAATAGTAAATTTTCAAGAATACCCACCAATCAGTTGAAATTGGGTTGCCGCCTAAACAAGATAATATGATAGGCATACTTACTGATTTTTACCTAATACTAACAATATTAGTAACTAATCACTATCACTTTAACCTTTACATCAAATATACCATTAAAGATAAAAACATTATTTTTACCGAAAATTAAAAATAACAATATAAATAATGTTAGTAACATTATTTTTTTAAAGTTGGGCAAATACCCAGCCTCACCATTAGGGTAAATTTGCCTCTTGTTAATTATTTTACACCATATATATATATAATATTAAAACAATATTTTTAACAATAAATTCATTATAATTATTTTATAATTAAATAAAAAAATTTCATTTAATTGATTAGCAAAAATTTTTTAATATCATCAATATATTAATTAAATATTAAAAATTATATTTTTATATCATTTAATATAATTAAATTAAATATATCATAATTTTAATATTAAATATATTTTAAAATTATATATATTATAATAAAAAATCACAATATTATTATAGAATAATATTTGATATAATTTAATAATCAATATATAATATCAATTTTTTCAATAAAATAATTTTAAAATGTCTGTTATACTTTTAATTTTATTTGTAAGTGTTTTGTTTTACATTTTTATGAATAATAAAGGGTTGATCTAAAGACTTAGATGATGATAAAATTTGGAAAAACTCCAAAAAAAACATCAATATTTAACCACATCTAAAAAAATTTGAAGTTTCTAAAAAAAGTTTGTTTAACAATTCTAAATTTCGCCCATAAAATCATTTTTCAAAATCCTAAATAGTATTTGAATGGACGGAATTTGTAATTTGCCTTTGGTGAAATTCAAAATTTTCATGTTGACTTCCATGTAATTACAATAATGCCCAATTCTTGGTGTGGGGAAAAGGGGATTGGAATGGGGTGTAATCACAAAAATGTCATTATTTGTGTTGCATTAAACAAAAGCTAATAATAGTCTGATAAATAATTGAAAGCAATGAAGGGTAAAAAAGTAAAAAAAGTTATAACAAAACCTGTATTTCGGCTTTTATAATATAAAAAAATGAAGGATAAAAAAAGTAAGAAAAATTATAATACAACCTGTATTTCGAGTTTTATAGTATATATATATATATAATTTTTTTTGAAAAAATGTTAATTAATATTCTTATATCAAATAAAATATATTTTAGTTTTTTATCTAAACATTAAAAACAGTTGATTATTACTATATTTTTTTGAAATATTTTCATCCCGCGGCATGTTATGCCAAATTTTCAATTAGTTTTTGATAAAACCATAAAAGCCCTAAAGTAAAAGCCGAGCGCATACAGGCGGCAGTTTGATATTATGCAAACTACGAAACACGAAACGGTCTCTTAAGGCCTCCGAACAACAGGGACTGAAGCTGAAGCATGGCGGCCAAAACCCCTAACGCAAGAAGAAAACGAACTGCAGTGAATCCAGACCTCGAACGGCTCGAGTCGCTCCCATGGAACCCATCCCTTCCCGACGTTGATGACCCCTTCTCGCTTTTCGTCGGATCCGACGAGCTCGAAGGAGGTTCCTTTCTATTCATATGTTCTCCTTCCTCCTTTAATTGTTATGAAACCCTAGAAAAGGGAAGAATAGGAAATTGGGGATTTCATGTTAACTGACCAGACTGGTTTTGGGTTTCGCTCTGTTGAGGGATTCCGAGTTTTTCACTTTCACTACTGTTTCGTGGCAGAGATAACCGAGGAAAAGAGCAAAATCAGATATTCGATTTTCTTGTTTCGTGTTTCTCTGCTGTATTCATCTCAACTTAGGCTTCCACTTAAGCTCAGATTGAATGGGGTTTTTTCTCCGGTCTCCTAGTTTCCTACATTTTTTTTGGGCCACCAAACGGTGCTTTAGCTTTTTTTTTTTTAAATAAATTTTTTATTGTTTTATTTTTTACTCTTTATTTAGCTTTGCATGGTTTTTCTCAGGAAACAAGTGGAGAATCAGGGTTTTTTGGGTTAAAGTTTCTTCCCAGTTTGTAATTTTTTTAGGTTCCGGATGATTGTAGGTTTTCTGTCTCTGGAGGAGGTTGATGAATCCGAGTACGGTCTGGAAATTCATGAACCCGGATCAGAAGATAAAAAGGGAAAACCTAAGCAAGCCAAGAAATCAAAGAAGCGAAAAAGCAGTGATGACAATGATAGTTCCGGAGATGGGGTTGAAGATGGAATTGAAAAAGAAGTGGATGGCGAGAAGAATTTTGAGAAGAAGAAGAAGAAGAAGAAGAAGAAGAAGAAGAAGAAGGTAACAAAGAAAAACCAGACAAATGAAGAATCTGCAACTGGTTAGTATTATATTTATTTCAGATTTCAGTGAGTTGAGCAATATTTGTGAATGTTAATCTTTTGGTAATTTATATTAATTTCAGTTCAGTGCTAAATTTGGCTTGATTTATTTTGATCCCTTTACATGTCAAATGATTTGGTAATTATCAATATCTCAGTTGGTGTAAACTTAGCTTGGTTATTTATTTATTTTTATTTGGAAATTGCAGGGATACTTGTAGTTTGACACATTTTTTCTTGTAAAATCAACTCAAAAGAAATTGCTGGGAACTTGGGAACAAAGGAGAAGACTGTTATGTTCTTATAATTTTAAATTAATCAATGCCCAACTGGTTAAAAGTTTTTTTTGTATCTATTTTGGGATTTGGTTAGGTTGTACATCGGGGATGGTTCTTTGTCGATGTTAGACTTTATAGATTGTTTAGGCTCTCTGTAGGGCACCGTTGCTGGTTTTTGTGTAATCTCACGTTTGATTGCTTCATATATACACTTTTTTTTCTTTTAATACAATCTTTATTTGCCTATCAAAAAAAAAAAAAGCGCAAAAGATACTGTCCAAACATGATGTACTCTGCTGTTATATGAAAAAATAGTCCAACCATAAAGAAAACTCGAAACTTTACAAAATTGAAATCACTGTTATTAAAATACTCTAAAAGACTACTTTTCTAATCCAAGAGAGCTTGAAAAATATATTTTCTATTAACAGTTAATAATTGAGGCACTTCACATATGGAGAATTTTGTCTACTCCTTTATTGTCTTTGCCATGTGGCTCATGCTATGGCAGTACTTCTTTTTTTTTTTTTTCTACATGCTAATGGTTGTGCAAGTAAAACTCAGCTTGGTGTATTTCAAAATATGTACATATTGCTATGCAAATTAATGATTCAATGTTAGGCTTAGCTTGATATATATTTATCTTTGCCTATTGGTATGTCAATTTTTGGGTCAGTGTTAAACTTAGTTTATTGTAGGAATGTTGGTAATTTTTTTAGCTACACAGTTTTGTGAGATAGATTTTATTGTTGAGAATTTTATATGACTCTAAACGGCATGTACTTTGCAAATGCTGTAAATGTGATAGTAGTTAGCAACGACAAGGATGATGTGGAAGGGGACTCTGTTGATGAAGCTGAGTTTTATGAGTGGAATGAATTAAGACTCCATCTGTTGCTCATGAAATCCATACACAGGCTTGGGTTCAAGCAACCCACACCGATACAGAAAGCTTGTATTCCTGCTGCTGCTCATCAGGGAAAGGTTGGTAGGAGCCTGTGAAGTTTCATTTTGGAGAACTCTTTTTTAGTATTATCTAATGGAAACAAAAAATTTCAGAATGAAGCTGGCTCAAAATTTGAGAAATCCTTTGTTTTTTTTTAAATAACACTGCAGTTTTAATTTCTTAGACAAAAGTTGGAAACGAAGACATGGGAACTGACTTCATGATGTTAAAAACTTGTGAATGCAGTTTTGGATCATTTTTACTTTTTGTTTTTTGAGAGGATGTTGAATTGAGTTATGATGGTCCTTGGTTTTATTTTTTTTTTGATCAGTATGGTCCTTGGTTTGATTTTTATCCATATGTATTTATGCGATAGGATGTTGTTGGTGCCTCGGAGACAGGATCAGGTAAAACTCTTGCTTTTGGTTTGCCCATTTTGCAACGTCTCCTTGAAGAACAAGAAAAAGCTGCCAAGCCCCTTGCAGAAAATGGTGAGGAAAAGTATGCTCAAGGAGGCATTTTGCGGGCTCTGATTATTACTCCTACAAGAGAGCTTGCACTTCAGGTACTCCTAATTACTGTGATCATTGTTTTAGTTCACAATCTATTATTTGCTCGAGTATGGTATGGAATTTGAGTAAGCATGACTTGTGCATTGATCACCAAACCTATCTCAATTTTCATTTTATTCATTTGGCATCAAATGATGCGGTGACCCACTTTGCACCCATGGCCAATCCATTATCAAACTATAATTTTTTTCTTTCATAAGTAAGCAAGAAAATATTATTAACAATAGGGAAGGAAACTATACACTACAATGCATAGGACGTATATAATGGGTACCTCAAGGCAAAAACAAAAGAAGTGGGAGAACACAAAAGATCACAGCTGCCTCTCATCTGGAGTCTACCCAATCTATGAAGCCAATTAAAGGCATTGAGCTTTTCTCTATGTACAAGCTAACCCAAGATACAAGATTACCAAGGAAAGTGTGTTTTAGCTCTTGAAATGTGTACTCCTTACTTTTGAACTCTTTGGTTTCTTTCACTCCAAATTGTCTAGAAAATGCATATGGAGCGACTCTCCAGTCAATGAGACTCTCCAAATCTTCTTAGATTTTATACCCACAAAAGAGTCATGGCAATTTAAAAAAGTCTCATTGCTTGTAGAAGAAAGGACTCATGCAAAGTTGAACAAAGAGGATAGAAGATACCAAAGGACCCTTACTTTAGCAAAGTAAAGGAGGATGTGATCTATTGATTCCCCTTCGCTTTTACAAAGGATACATCTGTTTGTCAACAATCATCCTCTCTTCTAAAGCTTATCCTTGGTCAACACTTTGCCTCACCTAGATTCCCTTGTGAAAAAACTCATTTTTGATGGATCCCATGATTCCAAATGATGGCCTATTGCAAAGGAATTGCATGCCCTGACTCCAAAATTAAATATAAAGATTTGATAGAAAAGGCCTCTAAAGAAGAATAGAATTCTTTTTCTCTTAGTTAATTCAGAAGCATAGTATAGATTTATAGGTGTGAAAGTTGTAGGAAAAAAAAGGAAGGAATATGTTACAACTATAAAATATGATCCTACAAGCTAGTAAATATAAAAAAAAACAGAAAGTCAATATCCTAACTATTTACATGATTAACTCCTATGTAAAGATAGTTACAAGGCCAACAAAAGAAAAAAAATCAAATGCCAGTCAGTACGGGCTTTCAATCTATGTATCCAATATTTTCCACACCCCCCCCTCAAGTTGGTTTGAAGATATCCATCATTCTAGTTTGCTGATTATAGGTTGAAATTATTTTCTTGGAAGTCCTTTAGCAAGCACACCAGCTAATTGATTTCCTGTTGAGACAAATTAAGCCCTTCTCTAGCTTTTCCTTAATGAAGTGTGTGTCAACTTCTACCTGTTTAGTTCTATTATGCTGCACCAGATTGTGGGAAATGCTAATAGCGACTTTATTGTCACAATAAAGTTTCATAGGGCTCTCATTAGCTACTGTGAGCTCCTTTAAATAGTGATCTTTTTTTTTTTTTTTTTGATAGGTTCCTTCAAATAGTGATCTTAACCACGCTAGTTCATAGATCCGTTTTTGCCTTCGCACTTGATCTAGCAACAACATGTTGCTTTTTGTAGGTTACAAAATTTTTGCCAACGAAGTGCGTACTTTGAGGTAGACCTCCTATCACTTATTGACTTGCCCAGTTTGTATCAGTTAAGGCTTCTACTCCCAAATGGTTGTTCTTAAGAGAATAAAAGTCCCTTTCTAGGAGTTCCTTTTAAGTACCTCTAGGTCCTCATCACAACATTCAAATGATCTTTAATTGGAGCATGCATATGCTGACTGACAACACTTATAGCAAACACGATATTAGGTCTTTTGTGGGAGAAGTAAATGAGCTTACCAACCAGCCTTTAGTAGCTTTATCTTTCCACATTAGTTCCTTTTGATGATGTTTTGAGTTCGTGATTAGTATCCATTGCAAAATCTCTTGGTTTGCATCCTAGCATATCGGTTTCCTTAAGTAGGTCCAAAATATACTTCTCTTGTGATAGGAAAATTCTTTTCTTTGATCTTGTCACTTTGCTTCCAAGGAAGTATTAGAGGTCACCCAAAATTTTAATTTCAAACTCCTTTGCGAATTTTTTTTTTTTTTGATCAGAAACGAAGAAATATATATTGATAGAAGAAAAGAAACAGGAAAAAGGAGAAGTACAAAAGAAACCAAGGGAAGGATGAGAGGTCCTTCCTACACAAATTGAACAAAAGAGGAAACACCCAACAATAGGAAACTAAAAACAAAGAGAAACCCCCACAAACTCAAACTTATGACGCGCACACCGCAGTCCAGTTGAGCTGTAAAACACTTAGAGGAACTCCTCTAAAAGCTGTAGTACAAGAAGCCTAAAGAGAGGAATAGAACAAAATCAAATCCCATAAAATCTCTTCCGTTCTCCCTTTTTCCTCAAAGATCCATTTGTTTCTCTCTTGCCACACCATCCAAACCAAAGTAAGACACGCAATTTGCCAAAGTGTCTTTCCTCTTAATGAGTTCCCCCAGGCTTTAAAAACAATTACCAACATGTCCACAAAACTCATTGGAGGGACCCAAACCAACCCTGCTAGATTAAACAACTTGTTCCAGAGTCCAATGGTAACTGGATAATGAAGAAAAAGGTGGTCAATCGACTCTCCATTTCCTTTGCAAAGAATGCACCATTGAGGACAAAGGGATTTGTAGGGTCTTCTCAATTGCAACTTGTCATTGGTGTTTACCTTCCCATGCGCTACTAACCAAGCGAGGGCCTTAACCTTTGAGGGGGCTTTTGAACTCCATAAAAACTTGGCCGGAAGGAACAAGATAGGATTAGAGACTTTTGACAAGGCCAAAAAAAAAGATCTCATTAAAAACAAGTCTGACGATGACAAAGACCACATTCTTGAATCTGCCAAAGAAGGAGAGAGAAGCACTGAACTAAGGGAGAACATTAATCTCTGAAGGAGATCAATTTCTGAATTAGTAAGATTGCGGCGGAAATTAAAATTCCAAGACAGTGGATAGGAGTTGCCAAGTACATCTGAAACAGTAAGGTTTTTCATAGAAGTGACTCTATAAAGATCAGCAAATTGAGAACACAAAGTTTGGTTTTCCCACCAAAGATCTTCCCAAAAACGAATTCTCTCCCCATTGCCCACCACTAGGTGAACAAATGGGGAAAAATCTTGAAAAACTTGAGCAATAGCCTTCCAAGGACATCTGTGAGACCATCTAACCACCATGTTGGCGTCCCATCCATTAGGATGTGTCCCATATATACTCGCAATAACCTTATGCCAAAGACCATTCCTTTCTCTAGGGAACCTCCAAAGCCATTTCCCTAAGAGAGCTATATTTCTCATAGAAGTCTTCCCAAAGCCCAAACCTCCCAACTCCTTTGGTCTACTAACAACATCCCATCTGATGAGATGATCTTTCTTCCCTTCCCCCGCACCATACCAAAGAAAATCCCTTTGCATCTTCTCAATTTTTGCGGCAATTGAAGATGAGATTTTAAAGAGAGAAAGAAAGTAACTAGGGATGTGAGACAGACAAGACCGAATTAAAGTAATCCTCCCTCCCAAAGACAAAAAGGCATTTTTCCAACCATCCAATCTCCTCAAAATTCTCTCAACCACCGGATCCCAAAAACCTATTGTCTTAGGGTTCCCTCCCAATGGAAGGCCTAGATAAGACAAAGGCCACTCTGACACTCTGCATTCAAAAACCAAGGCCAAATTAGACAATAGCTCCGGCTTAATCTTAATACTTGAAATGGAGCTTTTTTCTAAGTTGATTTTTAAACCAGAAACTTGCCCAAAAACCAAAGGATAATCTTGAGATTTTGAAGATGTTCCAGAGAGGCTTTAGAGAAAAAGATGGTGTCATTTGCAAACTGTAGCAAAGACACTCTAGTCCTATCCCTCCCCACCAAGAACCCCTCGGTTAGCCCAGTTTCCTCTGCTCTAATCATCAACCTACTTAGCACATCTGCCACTAAAGTAAAAAGAAAAGGAGAAAGGGGGTCTCCTTGTCTCAAACCTCTAGAGGCCTTAACCCAACCCTTTGCATTCTCATTAACTAAGATTGCAAAACTTGATGACGACAAGCAACCCCTTATCCAGGATCTCCATTTCTGGCTGAACCCCTTTCTTTGAAGCACATGATCCAAGAAGGCCCAGTCCACATGATTATAAGCCTTTCAAAATCAATTTTGAAGACTACTCCTTCCTCCCCTGACCTTCTTTTCTCATCCACCACTTCATTGGCTATCAAGACAGCATCCAGAATGTGTCTCCCTTCAACAAAGGCTCCTTGAAAGCCAGAGATTGTTTCATGAAGAACTTTGCGTAAACGCCCTGATAAGACCTTAGCTATTATCTTATATAAACTTGTAACCAAGCTAATAGGTCTATAACATGAGATTTTAAAAGTTTGGCTTTTCTTAGGCACCATAGCAATGAAAGTTGCATTTGTACTTTGATTTATTACCCCATTGGTGTGAAACTCACTAAACACCCTTATAAGATCCTCTTTTATCACATCCCAACACTCTTGATAAACTGCAATAGTAAAACCATCAGGACCAGGGGCTTTTTCCTTATTCAAATGAAACACTGCCATTCGAACCTCCTCTTCTGAAAAAGGCCTATCCAACCAAACTACACTCTCTTCTTGAATAGGGACCCAATCCACACCTTCAATCCTCCATGAGTCACCTTCAGGTTTGGAATAAAGTTTCCTAAAGAAATTTACAATCTCCTCTGAGATAACCTCAATGTTGCTTAAAGTCTCCCCCCTCTCAGAAATCACAGACTTAATGAATTTTCCGCTTCTCCTTCCAGTGGCCATTCTATGAAAGAACTTAGAGTTGCAATCCCCTTCTTTAATCCATTTGAGCCTAGATTTTTGTCTCCATTGAACCTCTTCCTTTAATAGCACATCCTCCAGCTCCCTTCTTCTTGAGGTCCTTTCTGATACCAAATCAGAATTCAAATTCCCTTTCTGTTCAATTAGATCAATTCTTCCTAAGTCCGAGAGGATGAGCTTTTTCCTCTCTCTTAAATCTCCAAAGGCCACTTTATTCCATTCTTTCAACTTTGATTTAACAATCTTTAATTTCCTCATGAACTTGTGGCCTTCCTAACCTTCAACCAAACACTCTTGCCACCAATCTCTAAACTTCTCCTTAAACTTAGGATGGAGCAACCACATATTCTCAAACCTAAAAGGAGTCGGACCCATTTTAAGGAATTGGTTTCCAAACAAATTGGGCTATGATCTGAGGTCCATCTAAGAAGCGCCTCTTGAAAACTCTGAGAGAAGAAAGAATCCCACTCAGTAGAAAACAAAAACCTATCCAATCTCTTGCAAAGAGGAGCAGCTTGCATGTTTGACCAAGTAAAAGCCGCATTCCTTAGAGGGGGGTCTAGCAAACCACTCTCCCTTATAAACTCGTCAAAACACCTCATATTGAGAGTTAACCTAGAATCACCCATCTTTTCAGAGATCCTCCTGATAACATTAAAGTCCCCTCCTACACACCACCTTGGGAATGTTAGACCGTACAGGTCCTGAAGCTCCAACCAAAAGTCCTTACCAAAAGTTCTTCCTCCACAAAAGCTTATTCAGGCCATACACTAAAGTTAACCAAAAAGACCCTTCTTCACTAGAATCCAACTTCACAGTTACAGAGAAAGATCCTAACACCTTCTCTGTACACTTGAACTTATTTGAATCCCACAAAATCACAATCCTCCCTGAAGCCTCACAAGCAGGAAGAGCAGCCCACTCCATACTTCTACCTTTCCAGACATTGCTCACAAACCTCCTGTCCCAAATTTCTCTCTTCGTTTCCTAAAGCATCACCACATCTGGACTTTGAGAACTTAAAAACCTTCTGACCGTCCTCCTTTTCTTTTTGGAACCTAAACCTCTCGTGTTCCAACTTAAAATCTTCATGTGAACAAAAAACAGCCCAGCACAACCAGCAACCAATCCTAATCTTGTCCTCGGGTACCAGAGTCATTTTTCTTTTTCCTTCTGGAATAAACCTTATCGACAGACGGAGTACACTTACTCTCTACTTGCACACCTTTTCCATTATCTTTGACAATTCTAATCCTCAAACTTTCCAAAACCGACTACACCTTGACCATTTTCCTAGGCGTGAGGCCCTCAACTTGAAAGCCTTCCAACGGGAGAGTGGGAGGTTCTGGCTTTGGGGACGCAACCTTGCCTGAGACACAAAGCTTCTCTGGGCTACTAAGTGTTTCCTTAGAGAAAGGGCAGTCTTTGAAATTTTGATTAAAGGTTTCTATAGGAAACGCCACACCTTCAGGACAGGACACGCCAACATAACGACTGAGCTCAACCACAGGAGAATTCAAAAAATGGCCACGATGAGAAGCAAAGCTTGACTCCACCGGAATCGACAAAAAAGGTTGACACCGAGAAGGAAGAACTGAAGAAACAGAGGAGTCGGGAAGAAGAGAAGGATCAAAAGCCCCGACCAAAGGAAGACCCTGCTCAGAGAGGGCCGAGAAAGGATGACGCACCTTGTTCCAGCAGCAATGTGAACTCCCTTCGTCTCCCTTTGTCTCCCTGGTGAAAACTTGGAAGGATTCTGGAACAGGAGAGAGAACGTCCTTATTGGAGACTGATCTTCCCCTCAGATAGACTCGATTTACTCCCGATGAGCCACCCCCTTCTAGGTTACGCTTTGGGGAAGACGGCGACACCTTTAGGCTCGGCGGCCAGCTTCTCGCCTTTCGCCTTGCAAAGACTGGGGGGTCTTTCATCTTTGACGACTCTTGAGAAAGAGCAATCGGCTCTTCCTTATTTGCAGAAGATCTTGAGCGCTGGTGCTTTGAGGACGAAGGCTCTGCTAGGCCACCATTAGAAGAGTCTGCTCCCTTTTCTTGGGCTAGCCTCGCGGAAGGCCCACAACGCTTCGGCCCAGCCTGGGCCCTATCCAAACGGGCCTTAAAAAAGGCGTCTGGTTTTGTTGGCCCGATAGCACTTCCCGACGTTGGCCCCAAAGCTCTCCCTCCCCTTCCTTTCTCCATTTTAGACGCCAAATTTGAATCTGAAGAGCGAGAACGGGAACGATGACAAGGCCTCCAGCTATGGCACTCATTGTCCCTAGCAGTAGCTCGTAGCTCTTCAACAACCTTTGGCTTCTGAAAGACGCAACCTTCCTCTGACATCAGCTCATCCTTGCTGCGGGTTGACTCCAACCTGAGAAGATCGTCTCCTGCAGCTTCTCCGGTGACTGTAACTGCCACTGTAAAAGAACAAGCTCCATCTTCCACCTTTAGCAACGCTGGTAACACTACGTTTGGAAGCATCTCCACCCACAACTTCACCTTCATCAAATCTACGAGCTTCATAGATTCCCGAGTCACCTTCATGACCTTCCCCCACTTCTGCAAAATGAATCTCAGCTGAACCTCGTCCCACAGATGAAAGGGAAGGCCTCTTAGTTCTAACCATCCCCTTCTAAACTTTCCAAAAACAACAGAGTTCTCTTTTGGCGACCATCTCCTTAGAGCAACAGCCTCTCCCCTCACTGTTACACTCCCTCGATCTTGAAACCAATTAGCTCTCTTTACAGAATCCACGAAAAAACACCCCTTGGAATAAAAAAAAGGGGTTACAGACACCATACCATTCATGCCCATCATCCTCGCAATAGCTTTTCCTACTTTGCACCAATCTAATACTTTTACTTTACTTTCACAGATTACGGCTCTTGCCCATTTTCCAATCGGCATCATAACTCCATTCCTAGGTCCTCCCTCTGCAACCACACCTGCATAGGTCCGCCCTTCTTTGTACAGACCTTTATTCATCAAAGACTCTTTAAACACCTCCTTCGAGGCTCTTACAGCTTGAACAAACAAGTCTTGGACTGAAGAAATCGCCTTCCTAAGGATATCCCATCCATAACCTTTAACACCCTCAGGAACAATTAGAACTAACGATCTTCTCCTTTCAACAATTTTTGTAATTTTCATAAATCTCCCTCTGCTATTGAAACAAATCTCCGTCAAATGAGTCTTGGTCTTACCCCTTATCTTCCGAATAAAACCCCAAGAAGCCTCCAACTCCACAGCTTTCTTCAAGTGCTCCAGCAACCAATCCATCTCCTCGTCTCCAAAACCCAAAGACACAACAAAACCTGGACTTCTCTCTATAATTGAAATCCACGTTCCTCCATTGAAGCCTTCAAACTTCACCCGGAAAGCCTCTCTCCACTTCAAACCTTTGAATCATTTTTCCTTGACAGTTCCTTTGCGAATTGTCTCTTTAGATTTTCCATTTCAACAAAATCATTACTAGTCAGGATGATATCATCTAGATAAACAATGAGGATAGTAACTTTACATCCATCTCTATGTTTGTAGAACATCATATATATGATCACCTTGACTTTGCACATATCCAATTCATGAGCTAATGTGAATTTTTCAAACTAGGTCCTTGGAGATTGCTTCAAATCATAAAGAGATTTTTGTAGTTTATAGATCTCCTTTCCAAGAGTTTTTTCAAAACTTGCGAAATGCATTCTTTACATCTAATTGGTGCTATGGCCAATCTAAATTGGTAACAAGTGATAAGAGAACTTTGACCATGTTCATTTTAGCAATTGTTGCAAATGTCTCTTAATAGTCTATGCCATAGGTGTGAGTGAATCCCTTTACAATGAGTCTCTCCTTGTATCTATCAACAAACCCATTGACTTTGAATTTTACTGTGAATACCTATTTACAACCTATAGTCTTCTTCCCTAATGGTTGTTATACAATCTCCCATGTCCTTTTTTTTTTTGTTTGTGCAGGGTCTTCATTTCCTTGAGGATCGCATCTCTCCACCTGGGTTTTTTTAGAGCCTCCTATATGGTTTTAGGAGTACTCACACGAGAAAGATTAGTAGCAAAGGCTTTAAAAGACGAATTAAGTTGATAATAGGAGACAAAATTGGAGATAGGGTGTTGAATGCAGAATCTAACACCTTTTCAAAGGGCTATTGGCGCATCAAGATTAGATGGAGATTCTTAAACAAGGAATCCGATTTGGACTTACCTGAATTAGTCAATTCCATCATGTTTGGTGTGGAGGATTGGTCATAAGGAAGATACTACCTCTCTTCCTTCTAGCATATACTTGCAGCTCTCTTTCTCTCTCTCCATTTCTTTGTGACTCTCATTCTCACAAGTTTGATTCTGAATAGGCAGGCATAAATGATGTAGGGACATTCTCCCCCTCATTGGTTTGACCCATATTTTCAGAAGGTTTTTTAGTAGGAGATATTGGTAGTGGAGCTGAAATTGGTAACACTGGTAATGCTTCCCAAAACTGATCTTCAACACAACTCTCCTCTCGAAGAAAAGTTGGGCTGAGATATAGTTTATTTTCGAAGGTGACACCCATTGTCACAAACAATTTTCATGTAGGTGGATGAAATTACTTGTAACCCCTTTTGAGTTGGAGAATGCCCAAGAAAGGACATTTGTTTGATTTGGAATCCAATTTTCTTTTACTATGATTATGGTCATGAACAAAGGTGGTGCATCAAAATATTTTCAGTGGAAGAGAGCGGAAAACTGGGAGCTAGATATAGGATAACAGTCTTTGAGGGTGTTTATTGGTGTTTTAAAATTTAGAACACGAGTTGACATCCTATTGATTAAATAAGATGTTGTCAAAATAACCTCTCCCTAATAATGTTTTGGTACTCCATTTGAAACATTAAAGCTCTTGTAACTTCCAATGAGTGTTGATTCTTTCTCTTAGTCACTCCATTTTGTTGGAGAGTATCAACACAAGAGGTTTGATGAGTTATCACATGGTCACTAAGGTACATTCCTAACACATTGGAAAAATATTCCTTTATAGTGTCAATCCTTAGGATGCAAATTTGAGTTTTGGACCATTTTGTGAAAAATCCAGAATGTTTTTGCAGTTTCAAATTGGCCCTTAAGGAGATAAGTCCAACATTCTTGTGTGTGGTTGTCAATGAGCACAAATGGAGTTGGTTGTTCATAGCTTGTAAGTTGTAATGGACAATGAGTACGGTGATGTTTGGGCATTTCACATGTTTCACACTAAAAATTTGAAATGTTTTTATTTTTGAGTAATGATAGAAATAACAATTTTAGATAAGTGAAATTTTGACGTCCTGCCCTACAGTGCCATAACTGAATCTCATCCTCAAATGACAAGTAAACCTCAAATTGTTATACCTTAGACGAATATCCCATAGCTTTGGGTTCTTCTTCCAGAATATGTAGGTTGTTCATTGCTTTAGCACTGTCAAGCCTGCTCCCTGAACACTGGATGTGAAATTGATAATAAGTAGGAAAAAAATTAGTCACAATTTAGGTCTTAAGTGAGTTATTGAAATAAGATTGCAGGACAACTTTGGAACATGTAAAACAGAGTTCAAAATTAGATTTTCTGAAATTTGAATAGAACCTTGTCCAACCACTAGAGACAAGGGTCCACCAACAATGTTAACCTTTTAATGACCAGAACATGGATTATATGAGGAGAAGAAATTTTCTGAACCAGTCATATGATGTGTTGCCTATGAATCAGTGATCCAAGGGTTTGATTTTGATGTATGAAGTGTGGTGAGAAAATTACAAGTTTGTGCCAAGTGGGGGCATAAAGAAGGATTAAGATTGATTTGTGATTGCCTTATAAACCTGTACAAATGCTTTAGCGGCTCCTTGGTGAATAGTGGAAATTTTGAATTCCCCGAATTTCCTTCAACTTGGGTTTTTGATGGCTCAACATATGCTTGAAAACCTTGAGGATGAGAGGTCCTCCTCATGAAGACCCCTGTTATTGTTACCCGAGAATTTATTCCCTTTGTTCCATCCTTGTTTTTATTTTTGTTGCAACCTTGTTGTTAGATTGTAAGATAGGGAAGCTGCCTACTTCCTATTTGGGTTTCCCTTTGGGAGCCTCTTATAAATCTTTTAGGGTGTGGGATGTAGTGGAGGAGAGATTTAGGAAAAGATAAGGAATGTGGAAGAGGCAATACCTTTCTTAGGGTGGGAGGCCTTACCTTGATCAATAGCACTTTATCAAGCCTTCCAATTTAGTTCTTATTCTTGTTTGTCATCCTAAGAAAGGTTTGTTCAAGACTTGAAAAGATCTAAAGAGACTTTTTGTGTGGAGGTGGTGTGTTAGAAAAAAGGCCTCATTTGGTTAATTGGACCATTGTTTGCTTGGGAAAGAAGGATGGGAGTCTTGAAATTCACAACCCCTTTGTCTTAAACAAGACAGTGCTTGGTAAGTGGTATTGGAGATTTGCTACAGAAAGGGAATTTTTATGGGAACAAGTCATAATAGGGAATACGGAGAGGAAGAAGGTGGAGTGGTGTTCAAGAGGTGTGAGAGAAGGATATGGAGTGGGGGTGTGGAAAGTCATCGGAAACGAATGATAGGTATAAAAGTAAGGTCTCCCTTTTCAATTGGGAATGGGAGAAGGTTTAAATTTTGTAAAGACCTATGGTGCGAGGATCTAACCTTAGAACAAGCCTTCCCAAACTTATTCTCTTTTGCATCTAACGAAGATGGTTGGTAGCAAAGGCATGTGAGTAGGTTTGGGGAAGGGGGTGGTTGGAGTCCTCGTTTCTCAAGGCAGTTTAATGATTGGGAGCTTGATGAAGTGAATTTTTATTTTTTATTTTTATTTATAGAAATTATAGTTATTGTCAATTAAAAGGGAAGTGGAGAACAAACTGAGTTGGAATGAATCTAAAAGTGTCAAATTTTCAGTCAAATCCCTTTATTATTCCTTCTCAAGGGGATATTGAGAGCCTTTCTTGGCTAGTGTAGTGTGGAGCACTTAGGCACCACTAAAATCAGTTTCTTTGCTTGGGAAATGTCTTGGGGTAGAATTCTAACTCTTGGCCAACTCAAAAGGAGGGGTTGGACTCTTTTGAATAGGTGTTATTTGTGCAAAGGTTAGGAGGAAATCACAAACTACTTGCTTTTGCATTGTTCCATTACAAGAATGTTGTGACAACTGATTTATTCTCTTTTGGGAGTGGTTTGGGTGATGCATTCTTCAATTAGAAGGAACCTGTGGGTTAGCATGACTCTTTTATGGGGAAGAAAGTATGGAGGGCCATTCCTTTGTGCTTGTTGTGGACTATTTGGAAGGAAAGTAATGAGCGTTTTTAATGATGTTGAGTAGTCTAACCAAACAATTAAATTGGATTTTATGTATACTTTTGTGAAATGGACTAAGGTGTCTATGGAGGACCATACAATGTCTATGATAGATTTTGTAGATTGGTTGCACTTAAAGTAAGGAGAGAGGTTTTTTGTTTTTGCTCTTCTCGCCTATTCTGGGCATTTATTTTATACTTCTTGTGTACTCTACCATGCCTTCTCTTAGGCAATTTTATTATATTTTCTCTCTTACCTATAAAAAAATAAAAAATAAAAAAATAAATAAAAAGTCATTAGTTGCAACCTTCTTTTCCCTTCTCTAATTATGGAGTGCACCTCCCTCACGAAAGGAATTAGGTCCTTTCCAAGAACTTGATTTCAGGCTTGATCTAGTTCTACATTTAGACCTGCCAGGAAATCACTCTCTGTCTTTCTATTGGACTTGCTTATATTTTACACTGCCCTCTACACATGTCTAATCATAATCCTAATAAACATTCATTACTTATCAAAAAAAAAAATCCTAATAAACATTCATTTCATTAAAATAGACTATCACAGTCATATTACCTTGCCTTGTGTTACGAAGTTGACCCTTCAATTCATTCATAGAGTTGAGCATCATTCCCTTTATTGGAATAAGCAAGTGTCACAATCTCTTAGATCTCTCTAGCTGTGGAGATGATAGAAGAAGGGGACCAACAATGAAAAGGCTGGCTGAGAATTGTTTACGATAAAGGTTGACAAGAAGAGGAAAGACTCTACAACTAAGAACTCTAAAGAGCTTTGATACCATAAAGGAAAATAGAATTCTTTGTTTTGATTAATTTAGGAGTATATATAGATTTATAGGTCTGAGAATTATAACAAAAAAAGGAGAATATGTTTCAGCCGTAAAATCTGATCCTTCCCTGCTAATAAAGCATAAAAACAAAAAGTCAATATCCTAACTATTTACAGGATTAACTCCTCAAAATCTGTTATATATATATATGGAAATGGTTAAAAAACCAATGAAAGGAAAGAAATCAAATGCCACTGGTACAAGCTTTCAGTCTTGAAGCCTTGATAAAAATGTCTCTATAACATCAATCTTCCAATCATTCAGATGTCTACCAAAACAAGGATTCCAATGGCCCCCTTCACCTGGACCATCCCAAACATCTGCTACCCAAGCCTCTTTAGATGAAGCTAAGACATATGAGGAAGGGAAAGCCATGTAAAGGGGTTTATGTCCGCACTACCTATCCTTTTAAAACTTCACCCTCCTCCCATTTCTCATCTCATAGGATACTCTGGAGTCAACCAAGTCCCATTGTTTCCTGATGTTTTTCCAAACCCCCCACCCATATCCCTCCCTTACTTTGCAAGAACACTAACCTCCTTTCTCCTCTCCATACTTTCCTTTAATGACCCTTTCCCAAAAGGCTTCCCCTTCAGAAGCATATCTCTAATACCATTCCCCATGAGAGCCCTATTAAGCAAAGAAAGGCTTTTGATTTCTAAGCCTCCCTTTCTTTTCTCCCTGCAAATAATAGACCATTTCACTAAATGCATCTCTTTTTTTCTAAAGCTCCTCCTTTTCAAAGGAAGTCTCTTTGAATCTTCTAAAGCCCTAATCTGACCTTTTTGGGCATGCTCAACAAGGACATGAAATAAATATACAAATTGAACAAGATACTTCAAAAGGGATATAAAATAGATAGGCAAATTGAACAAGATACTGCAAATTAGGGTCAGCCTTCCCCTCTTTGAAACATATGGCCTTTTCCAGAATGAAAGTCTTGTACGATTTTTATTTTTATTTTATTTTTTTTTAATTTTTTTTTCACACTATCCCAAACTGACATTGCTTTGAATGGAGCCCCTAAGGAAAGCCCCAAATAAGTAGTTGGAAGCTCCCCAAACCTACAACCCAACTTGAGAGCCAAATCTTCCACATTAGCCAAATATATAGTCATTTTATTTTGATGGCCTTTCTTGGATTCTCTTGGCCCCTCCTAGAGAAAGTTTCTTTGAATCCTCTTAATGCACTCAACCACCCCTATTGGCATCTTGAAGATGGGCGTGAAATAAATGGGTCTTCTGCCCTAAAAGAATGAATGAGGGTAATTATCCCAACTAAGGAAAGAAAGCCTTCTTCCAAATATTTAGTCCTTGGATGCTGCCTTCATATTTGGGTGATGAAATATTTTTATATGAAAAGGATCCAATGTAAATTAGAGTGTTTAGTTGGCACACTATATTATGCCTCTTCGTAATTAAATTAATTTCTTAATGGGGCTTAGTTTCTTTGTCACTGTTCTAGCTTCTTCGTGAAGTCACAAGTCATGCAGTTCACACTCTATGGATAGTAGAAAACTGTCTATTGCTTTGGTTAATTTCGCAGGAAGCATAACTCTTCACTTCCTCACCCCCCTCACCTACCTCACGTCCCCCCTTTCTTTTTCTGTGGGTTGGGGCTGTTGGTGGGTGCTGGTGGAAGTGCTTGGAACTTGAGAATAAGGCTAGCTGATTCTGAACCTGGCCAAAATCTGATGGTTTTATTGGCTAGCTGCAAAATAAAGGGAAAAAAATTAGTTTTAGCAATTTTGTTGAACTTTTAAAGTTTATGGTTGCTTTCTTAGTTGTTTGATTATGCATTCTTAATTTGGAGTTCTCTATCTCTTGTTCCAGGTTACTGATCATCTAAAGGAATTAGCCAAGGGTACCAATGTTAGGGTGGTCCCAATTGTTGGTGGGATGTCAACCGAAAAACAGGAGAGGCTTTTAAAAGCAAGGCCTGAGATTGTTGTTGGAACTCCAGGAAGGCTATGGGAACTAATGTCAAGAGGAGAAAACCATCTTGTTGAGGTTGGTAACTTGATGCTAATGCATGTTGTGAGATTGAGTTTTTGCAGGAAGTTCGTGTCACCTTTCCACGAGTACTTGTGGTGTAGTTTTCTTTATTGTTAATGTGCATTAAACAAATGACTTGTTTAGTTGTTTCAGAAACCTTTTTTAGGGTAAGGGGTTGGGTAAGGAATGTGAAAGGTTCTAAGTTGAGTTCCATCAGGGACAAAAATGTTGGGAAAAAAAAAGAAGGGGGGAAAAACCCCTCCAAATACATTTCTGAAGTGTTCTACCCCTGACTCGGTGGGTTTGTCTGGGAGATATTTGGCTGTTTTATATTCTGTAGTATTTGGGGTAGAGTTCTCTATTACCAAGAATGTCTAATATTAACTTTCTATTTCATTTCTCTACTGTCAACTCCAAGGATCCTAGTATAACAAACCTCACCATCATCTCTAGCACCACTAAAGTTGCCATTTTTGCCGTCACATCAGATCCATACATCACCAGCTCCAGTTTCAATTCATCTTACTTCTAGCACCATAAAACCATCACTGTAACCTACACAACCACCACCACTACTAAAGAAGAGGCAGATAAGGTGCTCTTGAGAGGACACCGATGGTTTAAGGATTCGATGCTGCATCTGGATAGGTGGGACCCAAAGGTGGGGTTTTCTCAAAACGGAGAGAGGGCTAAGAGTGTTTGGGTGAGAGTTGTGGGGTTGCCGTTGCACTTCTGGAGCTAGGAAGTATTTAGAAAAATAGGGGACTGTTGCGAGGGGCTTGTCGCAGTGGATGAAGACACTGTTAATTTCAAGGAACTACAATGGGCCAGATTATTAGTGAGATCTGAAGGTTTAGAGTGGCCGAGCTCCTTGCAAGTAGCAGTCGGGTCCTTCTGCTATGCCTTTCAGCTATGGTGGGAGGTGAATCCAGAGATGTCGGAAGTGATTCCGGTGATCAGAAACAAGAAGGGTAAGGAGCGGGAGGTTAGGGATGATGGAGAAGGAGATTCACACGCTGGATTCAAAATGGTGAAGGTACGAATGCATGGGGAACCTGCAAAAGTGGTTGAATCATGCAAAGTTAGCGTAGGGGGCTGCAGAAAAGAAGCTGGGTCCTCTGGCACAGTGTCGGAAATAGGTACAGAGGAGAAGAGGAGCAAAGGAAGCCAGCAATCTGTTGGGGGGAAGAGCTCTCATCTCGAGCCTGGAAATAAAGCCCAGTTGGGCTAGCAAAGGGCTGTGGGGCTGGAGAGAGGGCCCGCTGAGGAGGGCCAAGTGATGGAAGCCTCTAAAGGCTTAGTGGAGATGGGCCAGCCCATGAGGGAGCCTTTTAAAGGCCCTGTGATGGGGGAAAGACCCATGTTGGAGAAATTGAAAGCCGTTAGGGCTGGCGAAGGGAGTCGAGGTTTCTGCGGAGAGCAAGAGGGGGAATGGTTTGGCTCCGAGCTGGGGTCGCATCCTTCGGCCTTTAATCTCACAGTGATCACCGACGAAGCGCTGATGGAGGAGGCTTCCAGGTATTCTGAACACCTTTCTTGTTCTTTGTTTTCGCTGGGGAAGCGGGAAATCACTCTTCTACTCCTTCTGGGCGGGATGGGGAAAGTGTTGCCTTAGCTAAGGTTTCTAATCGGGGCAGTGTTTCAGAAGCAGTAGGGGGAGCTGTTATGGGACCGTTAAGGATGATTTTTGCGGATGGATGGGAGGCGGAGGTCTCGGATATGGCGGGTAGGGAGGCTGGGACTATTGAGAGGTGTTATAGTGGGTTTCGGAAAGGGTTTCCCAAGAAGTTGAGGAGGAGAGGGACGAAGAGGGGGAACTGAGTTGGCACTCTGGTAGCTTGGCTAAGTTTAGCCGATATATTGGAATGCCGACGGAGGGCTTCGAAAGGGAAATTTTGTTCTTACTTAAAAGAATGAAAGAAAGGAAACTTCAGAAAGGAAAGTTGAATGGTAGAAAAAGGAAAAAATTGAAGTCGTCAAAATTCGAAAGAGAACTGAGAAAGTTGGAATGGACGGTGAACTATATTGGAGGAGGAGGAGAAGGGGGGGGGGGGGAGTACAAGCAGGTCTAAATGAAGCTCCGTCTGATTACCTAGAATGTAAGAGGGGCCAATGATTGTGATAAGAGGAAGGTTATAAAAGCGTTGATAAAAAAGAATAGGGTGGATCTGGTTTGCCTACAGGAAACCAAAATTCAAGAAATGTCTATAGGTATTGTCCGTAGCCTAGGAGTGGGAAGATTTCTAGAATGGGGAGCTGTAGATTCAAGGGGCGCAACCAGCGGTATAGTGGTGTTTTGGGATAACAGGGTGTTGGACCTGATTGACCTCCAAAAAGGATTGTTCTCTATCTCTTGCATTTTCAAGAACTGCGAGGATGGTTTTATATGGAGGTTTACAGGGGTTTATGGCCCAACTTTGAGGAGGGACAGGGAGAGTTTTTGGGAGGAGTTGGAGGCCATTAAGGGGCTGTGGAATGGGCCGTGGTGTGTTGCAAGGGATTTTAATGCCATTCAAAGTCCGGAAGAGCGCAGCAAAGGAGGGAGCCTGAATGAGAAGGTTCTCAGATATTATAGAAGATTTAGAGTTAATGAATTTGCCTATGGTAGGGGGTCCTTTCACCTGGAATGGAGGGGTGAACAACCAGTCCTTTTCCAGGCTGGATCGATTCTTGGTTAATGAGGGATGGGACAACCATTCTGGTGATGCAAGGCAATATGTCCTACCAAGACCTGTATTCGATCATTTTCCACTCCTACTGGACAGAGGGGGACTGAGAAGAGGCCCCTCCCCGTTTAGATTTGAGAATACGTGGTTGAAAGTGGAAGGGGTTAAGGACCTTCTGAAGTCTTGGTCAGTGGATCCCCAAGTTTTATCTTGGCAGAGAAGCTAAAGTTTCTGAAGGCAAAGCTGAAGGAGTGGAACAAAAACTCCTTTGGTAGGGTTGAATATAGAAAGAATTTGGCTTTGGAGCAGGTGGAGTTTTGGGATGCTAAGGAGAAAACTGGTAGACTAACTCTGGAAGAATTGGAAGCTAGAAAAGAAGCGAGGGAAGATTATAAAAATTGGGTCTTACTTGAAGAAATTACGTGGAGGCAAAAATCTAGGGAAGTGTGGCTGAAAGAGGGGGATAGAAATACCGGTTTTTTCCACAAGATGGCCAATGCTCATAGGAGGAGAAATAATGTGGACAGAATTAAGATTAATGGAGCCTGGCTTATGGAGGAAAATGGAATTAGGGAAGGGATTGCCAATGCTTTCAAGTTGTTGCTGTCCAATCTAGGGGATTGGCGTCCTTCTGTTTCCGGGCTGCAGTTTGAGACTTTGGAGTCTTTGGATGCTAGTGCCTTGGAGATCCTTTTTACAGAAAAGGAGGTTTTCGATACTCTATTGGACTGCAATGGGGATAAAGCCCAGGGGCTAGATGGATTCTCAATGGGCTTTTGGCAATTTGCTTGGGATTTCGTGAAGGCTGATGTGATGTGTTTCTTCAAGGAATTTTATGATAATGGCAAATTTGTTAAAAGCCTAAATGCAACTTTTATGGTCCTAATTCCAAAAAAAGCAGGGGCTGAAGCATTAGGGGATTATAGGCCAATAAGCTTGGTGGGAAGCTTGTACAAGTGGCTGGCCAAGGTCTTAGCCAATAGGTTAAAAAAGGTGGTTGGAAAGGTGGTCTCCAAGGCTCAAGGGGCGTTTGTGGAAGGTAGACAAATCCTTGATGCAGTGTTGATAGTTAATGAAGCCATTGATTCGACCCTTAAGAACAATGAGAGTGACATCTTGTGCAAACTGGATATAGAGAAGGCGTATGATAACGTGGATTGGACTTTTATTCTCACAGTTATGCAGAAAATGGGTTTTTGGGAGAAGTGGATCAGGTGGATTAAGTGGTGCATATCCACTGCAAGTTTCTCTATTTTGATTAATGGAACCCCTACGGGTTTTTTCCAAAGTTCAAGGGGTTTGAGACAGGGCGATCCCCTATCCCCTTATCTCTTTGTGATAGCTATGGAGATCTTTAGTGTTTTCCTTAAAAGGGCGGTAGAGGGAGGTTTCTTATCGAGCTATAGGGTGAAGGGTAGGAGGGAAGAAGGGGTCCTAATTTCCCACTTGTTGTTTGCTGATGATACTCTAGTGTTCTGTAATCCTTCTCAAGATCACTTAACTTATCTCAGTTGGTTACTTATGTGGTTTGAGGCCGTTTCGGGATTGAGAATAAACTTGGAAAAAAGTGAACTCATTCCAGTAGGGAGGGTAGAGAATATGGATGATCTTGCTGGGATTTTGGTTGTAGAGTGGGTAGTCTTCCGACCACTTATTTGGGATGCCCTTGGGTGCTCCTTTTAAGTCAATAGCAGTTTGGGATGGTGTGGAAGAGCGTTTCCGAAGAAGGTTGGCCTTGTGGAAGAGACAATATTTATCAAAAGGAGGAAGGGCGACTCTCATTCGAAGCACGTTATTGAATTTACCAATTTATCTCATGTCTTTGTTGTGCTTACCAAGTTCAGTTAGACGAAGATTAGAAAAGATTCAAAGGGACTTCCTTTGGGGCGGGGGCAATTTGGAGCGAAAGCCTCATTTAGTAAGATGGGAGTTGGTGTGCTTAAGTAAGAAAAAAGGAGGTTTGGGCCTCAAATGCCTTTCCATTCTCAACAAGGCTCTTCTTGCTAAATGGAATTTTCGTTTCGCAAATGAGAGAGAGGCTTTGTGGAATCAAGTGATCAGAGGGAAGTATGGAGAAGTTAGAGTGGGTTGGTGTTCTTTGGAAGTGAGAGAGCCTCATGGTATGGGGTTGTGGAAGGGAATAAGGATGGATTGGGAGTTGGTGAGCGATAGGATGGTTTTCATTGTTGGTAATGGGAGGAGGGTTAGATTTTGGAGGGATACTTGGTGCGGGGACTCCCCTTTGTGTGTGTCCTTTCCTTCACTCTTTGCTTTGACAGCTGATAAGGAAGCGTGGGTGGCAGATATTTGGGACCCTTTGGCTGAGGGGGGTTGGGGGGGTTGGAACCCTTGTTTCTTAAGAGCTTTCAACGATTGGGAGGTAGAGGAGGTGGAACGATTTTTGGGACGGCTACATGGTAAGAGAGTCCTTGAGAACGTGGAAGATACGGTGTCCTGGACTGAAACTAAGAGTGGTAAATTCTCGGTCAAGTCCCTCTATTGTGCCCTTGAAGCGGGTGGTTCATCATTGTTCCCTTCAAACTATATTTGGCATGTGAATGTGCAGCCCAAGATTAGTTTCTTTGCATGGGAGGCAACATGGGGCAAAGCCTTAACCTTGGATATGGTCCAGAAAAGAGTATGGGCATTGGCAAATAGATGTTTTATGTGTCTTGAGGAGGAGGAGACCATAGACCATCTTCTCCTTCATTGTTCAAGAACAAGGATTTTATGGGATCTTCTTTTCACTTTATTTGGGGTGACTTGGGTATTGCCTTCTTTAGTTAGAGAGACTCTTCTAAGCTGACATAGTTCCTTTGTGGGCAAAAAACGCAAGAATGTGTGGAGAGCTGCTCCTCTTCACATTTTTTGGACAGTTTGGAAAACGAGAAATAGATTGGCATTCAAGGATGATATGTTTTCAATTCAGCGTCTGAAATACTCTTTTATTCTTTCTTTTTGGTCTTGAGACTAAGTTGTTCATAGATGATTGCCCTCTAACTATAGCTAATTTCTTTGATTGGTTGGGCTCCAATTAGGGTTGTATGGTTGGGATACCTGTGTTTTTGGTCTTGTTGGAGGCGGGTGTATAGGTATTGTATACATTGAGTCGCTTTTTTGGCGTCTCTTATATATGAAATCTTATTTACCTATCAAAAAAAAAAAATCTTTGTGAGCAGTAGTGCTACCACTGCATCATTTACATTTGCCATGTCCAGCATCACTATGAATCTATGATTAGTAAGTCCTTAACTTCAGTTGATGTAATTTAATTCAATTCAATTCAAATGAGTTCTAATTATATCTTTCAATTCCATGTCCTCTCATCTGGACACATCCATGGAATGCCCTTTATACACCTTCCAATGCTTTATTTGGTAGGATATCTAGATTAAATAGTATTTTATCTCGACTCTTTTTTTACTTTTGCAGTTACATTCATTGTCTTTCTTTGTGTTGGATGAGGCTGATAGAATGATAGAAAATGGCCATTTTCATGAGTTGCAGTCAATAATTGACATACTTCCAAAGACCAGTGGTTCTATGGAAAGCCTTTCCCAAAATACAGAAAATTGTTTGACAGTTTCAAACATCCAAAGAAAAAAAAGGCAAACATTTGTGTTTTCTGCAACTATTGCACTCTCTGCTGATTTTCGTAAGAAGCTGAAGCGCGGAGCCCTGAGATCGAAGCAACTGATGAATGATGGGTTGAATTCTATAGAAACTCTCTCTGAGCGAGCAGGGATGAGACCTAACGCTGCCATTGTTGATCTGACAAATGCGTCAATCATGGCAAATAAACTTGAGGAGTCATTTATTGAGTATGTACAGTTCATATGGTTCACCATACCTTAAGAATGGTCTATGGTACCTGAAATTCTTATCTTACATTATTATGTCACAGAATGCCTATTTGGTTTGCCAATTTGACCTTCTTTAGTTATGTCTTTTCCTATGATTTTCTTTGATATGCATGTATTATAGTATTGCCCAAATTTACATCTCAATGCCGTATAATCTTTTTTCTTTTAGATAGAAATTGTCTTAGTATAACCTTGAATGGCCTTCAGATAAGAAATATACCTTGTACATTTGAGACATCTTCTATTTGATTTGCCTTTGAACTCTGACCCTGACTACCTTCATACTTCAGCAATTAATCCGTCTGTTAAGGTTATCTTCTGCTTTCTGATCTTGTTCCTGCCTGGATGCTTTTTGCCTCTTTGAAAAATGTTTAAGATGCTTATTTCGAAAAACTGAATAGCTTGGGGTGTCCTTGAATTTGTATTCTTGTGGTCAATGTAAATGGTTGCATGTTTTTGTCTCTTGGAATGGGGAGAAGCATGCAGTGTGGTGTGAAGTTATAGGTTCTTTTGCTTGTCCTTGTGCTTGTGTGATGCGAAATTGTTGATTATATATAAATTTGCACTTGTTGCATGCTTGGATAGGCCCATGGGGTTATTTATCAAGAAAGTTGGAACAACTAAGTGCTAGGAAATGTTGTTCTATTGTAATGACTAATAAGTTCATATAGAGTCATCAAAGGGCCCGTCAATATCTTTGCTAAGGTTGATATTTAAAACTTTTTCTTCCTTTTATGATGCTTGAAACCTGATTGCGAATTTTGATCCAACTTTAGATGAATGCTGATGCTTCAAACCTGAATGCAAATTGATATGAAACTGCATGTTTATCGAAAGAAAGAAAGAATCAAACTTGGATGAAGACTCAGTCAGTCTATTCCACCAGCATTGGAAATTAACATATTTTATTTTTGATTAGCTTAAAAGGATTGAATTTCTTTGCCTGTATTTATCTCATCACTCCCCCACTCCTCCTTTTTTTTTTTTTTTTTTTTTTTTTTTTTTTTTTTTAAAAAAAAAAAAAAAAATTAAAATTATCGGTAAAAAGCCAAAACTGATCTAAAAGGAAAAATATGCCTATACCTATCAAAGAAAGCAAAAAATAAAAAAAATAAAAAAGAAAAGAAAGGAAGAGAAAAAAGAAACTGCACAACTTACAGAGAAAATCCAGAAAATTCGCAACCCAAGGCTGCACTACACACCTTACGTAGGTACAAAGTCCTTGAAAAAAGAATACCAAGTGTTTAGCCCCTGCTTGGCAATAAAGAATCTCCTTCTTAGTTATCAACATGGAGAAGGAAAAGAACTATCCTAAGTCACTCAAATATCAATAATACGATGGATCCATGGCTTGCACTTTCATAGACCTCTTTCCTTTTTAGACACTCACAAAATCTTAATTAGAAAGTCATCCTCAACCCTTAAATTTGAAAATCTCAAAGATTTGGCCTGCAACAAACTCTTAAAGAGAACTTTAATCTCCACCTCACTAGCTATATTCTCTTTCACTAATTTGGAAAATGCTATTAGTATTGTACTAAAATGGCATTCAAATACCCCTCAAATTCCAAGCTATCCCAAGTTATCCAATGAACATCCATCAAAATTGAACTTTATAGAGTTGATCGGAGGTGGAAACCACTGAGGTTGAGTCTCCCCATGTAACTTCTTGGATCAACAAATGTGATTCCAATCTAGCATTAACAAGCTCAAAGGGGGTACCAATGAAGGCATCTGTGGCAGAAGTCCATGAAGAGGTATAGAAATAAACCCAAGTTTCAAAAAGATCTCTATCTGTCCAAAAATTCGACATTCTTCTGTCACCAAATAGTTCAAATCACATTGAAACTAGTCATATGTCATAGAACTTAACTCTCAAAACATCCCTAAAATCTCTCGGGGTAATAATCATCATGTTTGTCACACTTCTGGGGGACCTAGTCAATCCTAGCAACTCTAGATAGTTTGTTTCATCACTTATTCATCCACCATGTTAAATAAGGTCTTTATCTTTTGAAAGAAAAGGCACATCCGAGAACATCAGAATTTGAACTTTGTGACCTCATTTCCCTCTACCTTGGCTACATCATTTTTTTTTTTTTGATAGGAAACAACAAAGAGATATATTGATAGAAATAAGAAGTACAAAAGAAGGATGATGAATCCTCCCACCAAAGAAAAAACTAAACAACAAGAAGTTACAATGTAAAAACTATGAACAAGCTCTCTTGGCTAGACCATCCCATTGGAGCTACACACTGCTAGCCAATCTAGTTGTAACACATTAAGGGGAATGCCCTTAAAAACCACAAAACAAAAAGCCTAAAGAGAAGTAAGGAAGTGAATGGAATCCCATAGATTCTCTGAATTCCTAGCTTTATCCTCAAATATCCTAACATTTCTTTCCCGCCACACAACCCAAATTAAAGCAATGCATGATGTTTGCCACAAAACAATCCCGCTCTTGGATATACCAAAACCTTTATAATTGATGGACATCATGTCGGAAATGCTTCTCGAGGGAACCCAATCCATCTTGGCTAGCTGAAATAATCTGTGCCACAACCCCATCGTCAAAGAACAATGTAGGAAAAGATGATTTGTTGATTCTCCATGTTTCATACACAACTTACAAATGTCAGGACTAAAAACTTTGTAGGATCTTCTCAATTGTAGTAAGTCATTAGTATTTACCTTCTTGTATGCCACTAACCAGACAAAGGACTTGACTTTAAAAGCCTTGAGAATTCCATACAAACTTAGTAGGGAAAATTGGAGATAAGTCGGATAGGTGGGACAAGGCTAGAAAAAAAGACTTGACTGTAAATAATTCTGAAGAAGATAAAAACTAGGATATCGCATCTGAAGCCGATATGGATAGATGCAAACAATCAAGAGAACGCTTGAGGCATTCTAAATTTTTTATCTCATAATCGGAAAGGTTACGATAGAAATTAAAGTTCCAAGAGAAGGGGTGAGCAGAACCGAGAATTGAAGATATAAGAATATTTTTATCTGTGACTACTCTAAATAGTCTTGGATATTGGAATCCCAAAGGTTGGTCCCCCCACCACAAGTCTTCCCAAAAGCAAATTCTTTCCCCATCTCCTACCACAAACCAAGGATACTTGAAAAAATCCTGAAAGACGGCTACATCAAAAATTCAAAATTCAACCTCATAACCTGAGGTCACATGGGAGCCTACGGGCTGTAGTTTGTTTGTAATGGTGTTTAACATAGTTGCCTTAATATTCATTCATATCCTTGGTGCTTTCTAATTTCTAAAACACAAAGGAAAATAACGAGAAATTTCTGCCTGGAGACTAAATATTTCCGCGTTTCTGTTTTGTACTATAATTCATATATTAATATCTGTCACCTTGCTTCTTGCATTTCTGTTTTGACTTCTTAATGTAATACTTAAGTACAATATTTTGCAGATGTAGAGAAGAAGATAAAGATGCCTATTTATATTATATTCTGAGTGTCCATGGACAAGGTCAGACCATTGTTTTCTGTACATCTATTGCAGCTTTACGCCATACTTCTTCCCTATTGCGCATTCTTGGAATCGATGTTTGGACCCTTCATGCCCAGATGCAGCAGCGAGCACGTTTGAAGGTTTTGTTTTTTTTTTTTTTGCCTTTGTGTGCATGTGTCAGTCTTTTTTACCTATTTGAAGGAGTGGAGCAGATTGGTGGTAAAGACATATTTCTCAAGGCATTATTATGATCTAGTAGCATTAAGCAGGTCATTACATCTTTTTTACTGTTCCATTTTTCTTTTTCATTTTCACCTTAGTCTGTCTTGTATGCTTGTCTACTCTGGCTGCCCCTCATTTTGTCTTGGTGCCTTTTAATACCTCCTTATTTGCCTATGGCAAAAAGAAAAGTTCTAGTCTGTTGATTGATTTTATCATGGCACTTTGTATTCTCTTGGTTGAAGATAAGTTTTGCTGTTTGGGCTTAATGCAGGCAATTGATCGTTTTCGTGGAAATGAACATGGCATACTTGTTGCTACTGATGTTGCAGCCCGAGGCCTTGATATCCCTGGTGTTCGAACTGTTGTTCATTTTCAGCTTCCACATTCAGCAGAAGTAGGTTGATATTCATGGGATTTCCTATGTCATCAGTTTGTTAAAGTTCTTATGGTATTTGGCCTATTGTTTGTGGTAGGTTTATGTCCATAGAAGTGGAAGAACTGCTAGAGCTTCTGCTGATGGGTGCAGCATCGCACTAATCTCACCAAATGATAGATCAAAATTTGCTAATTTGTGCAAATCATTTTCAAAGGTATTGTTTTTTTTTTAACAGGTCATTTGTGCCTTTCTCAAGATTAAAGTGATTAACTAGCAAAAAATGTACATCTAGTCATGTGACTTATCCTTGTTCCTTGAAATAAAATTTGAGTGCAAAATGAGGTTTTATTCTTTTGGGAAACTACATTTAGGAAGTTGAATTAGATGATGATTAAATAAGCAATATCCATGCTTATTTAGCTTATTTTGATACCTATGTCACATGGGATCATAAGTAGTCACAAATAAATGATGGTTAAATATCTGGCTTTGTCATGAGCCACTTAATTGTTGAGTCTACTGACATTTTGTTATGTAGCGTTTTGTTGTCACATTGATTAACCGTGATCTAAAGCTTACATGTTTGTTTTAAAATGAATGTGTGATGATTGATATCTAGGGTGGCTGCAAGTTTGAAAATGTCGGGGGGGTGACAAACTTGAGCATGTATGGATGGATTTGTAGATGTTGTTATCTAGTTCTTAAGAAAAAAATGTAATTTTAGAAGGAATCTTCCCATTTTTGTCTTCAAGATGAATCTATTCAACATCCGATAACAAACATGGTTTTGACCCTTTTGAGTAGCATATGAATACCATCAGTTGGGACATTAGAGGTTTGGGTTCTAGGAAGAAAAAAAGGATTGTTAAGTATTATTTTCTTTGCCATGAAAGCGCCAATACTATGATGCTTTAGGAAACAAATAGGGAGTTATGGGATAGGAGGTTTGTGGGTAGTGTGTGGAAAGTTAGAAAGAATGAGCAAGTTATGCTTTCAGCATGTGGGGCATCAGGAGGTGTTGGGGTTATTCGGGACTCAAACAAGTTCAGTTGTTTAGACGTGGTCTTTTCATTAACAATTCAACTGAACTTAGATGAAGAGGAAACATTTTGGCTTACCTTGGTTTATGGTCCCAAAAGTCAAATTTGAGGAAGGACTTTTGGATGGGAGCTACAAGACCTTTTTGGCATGACTTTTCCGAAATGGTGTGTTGGAAAAGAAAAAAGGGGCCGGGAAGGAGGGGAATTTTAATGTCATAAGAAGAATCTTTGAAAAATTGGATGTGTCCAAAATAAATAACATGAGGGATTTTGATGGATTCATAAGTGGAAGTGAATTAATTGATCCTCCTCTTTGAAATGTTTCTTTTACTTGATCAAATATGCAAGAAGTTTTAGTTTGTGAGAGGTTGGATAGGTTTTTATATACAAATGAGTGGTAGCACAAGTTTCCTCAAAGCCTCCAAATGCACTCCCTAGATTGACCTTTGTGATCAATTTCCAATTGTTCTAGGCACCAATCCATTTAAGTGGGGTTCGACTCCATTTAGGTTTGAGAACATGTGGTTGATCCACCCTAATTTCAAGGAAAGATTTAGTTTTTGGTGGAGTGAGAGTTTAGTTAATGAATGGGAAGGTCATAAGTTAATGAAGAAGCTTCAATTTATCAAATCAAAGCTAAAAGAATGGAATAAGGTGTCCTTCAAAGATTTAAGGAAGAAAAAGAAAAACATTCTTACAAACATTGTTAGCATTGATGTTAGTGAGTAGGAAGGGAACTTGACTCCAGGGCAATCAATTTTGAAGGCCTTTAAGGAAGAAGGAGCTTGAGGAGTTATTGTTAAAGGAAGAGGTATATTGGAGACAAAAATCTAGGGTTTGATGAACAAAAAAGGGGATTACAATTTTAAATTTTTCCATAGGGTGGCTAATGAGAAGCAAAATAGAAAATTCATAAAATCGTTGATGTTTAAAGCGGGAGAAATTCTAGACAACATTGAAAACATTTCTAAGGAGATAATACATTGTCTCGGAAAGTTATACTCCAAGCCCCTTGGTGCTTCTTGAAGGATAGAAGGATTAAATTGATCTTCCATTGCAATAAAGAGTGCTAGTTGGTTGGATTGACATTTTTTAGAAGAGGAGGTTCACAATGCCATTTTCTAGTTAGACAAGGAAAAGGCCCTTGGGCCTAATGGTTCTTCCATTTCAGTGTCCTAAGAGTGTTGAGATGTGATGAAGGAGGGTCTACTAAGGGTATTCTCAGGTTTCAACAATAATGTGATTATTAACCAAAACACCAATGCAACTTTCATTGCCATTGTGCCAAAAAATAGACAAACCAATAAAATTTCGGATTTCAGACCTATAAGCTTGGTCACGAGCTTGTACAGAATCATATCTAAGGTCTTATAAAGGCAGATTCGAAAATTCCTCTATGAAACCATGTGCATCTCCCAATGAGCTTTTGTTGAGGGTAGACAAATTTTGGATGTAGTGCTGATTGTCCATGAAGTGGTGGATGAGAAAAGGCATATGATCATGTAGACTGAGGTTTTCTGGATCACGTACTAGAGAGAAAAGAGTTTAGTACAAGATGGAGGCCTTGGATGAGGGGTTGCTTGTCCTCAACAAGTTTTGTGGTCTAGGTGAATGGAAATGCCAAAGGATGGGATTAGGCTGACCAAAGGTTTAAGACACGAAGGTGCTCTTTTCCCATTCCTTTTTACTATAGCAGGCTTAGTAGTTGATATATTAAGTAAGATGATGCTGAGAGCGGAGGAGAGTAGTCTTTTGGGGGATTCCTAGTGGGTAATGATAGGATTAGAGTGTCTCATTTACAATTTGAAGATGATACCATTTTTTTCTCTAAAGCTTCTATGGAAGATCTACAAGACCTTAAACTGGTCCTATTGGTTCTTGGGAACATATCAAGGCTAAAGATCAATTTAGACAAGAGCACTCTATTTGGAATTAACACACATCAGGATTTGATTTCCATGTTGAAATTGATGCTTGAATGCAAAGTCTCGAGTTGGCTTTTAACTTACTTAGGTCTTCCATTAAGGGGGAATCCAAAAGCAATTGAATTTTGGGATCCAACTATTGATAGGCTGTTGAGGAGATTAGATGGATGGAAAAAGGCCTTTTTGTTTCTAGGGGGTGGAATAACTCTAATTTAGTCATGCTTGTCTGACATCCATAATTGTTTTTTTATCTCTTTTCAAGATTACAATGTCAATAGTGTCTAAGATTGAGAAATTGCAAAGATATTTTCTTTGATTAGGAGTTGGGGAGGGTAAAAAAGGTCTTCTCATTAGTTAAAACCTAGTGTGTAAGCCTAAGGAGTTTGGAGGTTTGAGATTTGGTTGGTCTCTTTGAGGAATCATGCTCTCTTAGGGAAATGACTTTAGAGGTTCTCTAGGGAAAGTTTTGTCTTTTGCATTAGGTTATTTTGAACATTTATGGGACACATATGGATGGATTGGACACTAACATTATACTTAGATCATCACATCGGTGTACTTGGCAAGTCATTGCACATACATTCTAGGTTTTTTCAAGTTACACTCATTTTGTGGTGGGTAACAGGTGAAAATTTGTTTTTGGGAGGATTTGTGGTTGGAGGATCAACCTTTGTGTTCATAATTTTCAAGTCTTTATAAAATTGTCATGATTAAAAATCTCACCATTTAGCTATTCTTGACTATTCTTTTTTTTTTTTTTTGGACTTCAAATTTCAATTGCAATATTTCAAATTTGAAGATTGAAGACTTTAAAAGACTTATGTCATCCCTCCCTTGTGTGCATTTGTCTTTATCTGCCCTGAGTGCGATAGCATGGTCATTGACCTTTTCGGGATTATTCTCAGTCATATCATTTTTTTCATGATTTTGTCTAATACAATATATATTGTTCTTTTCTCCTAGCCAAATTTATATGCAAATCTAAAGTCCCATCTAAGGTTAAGGTCTTTGTTTGGTTAGTGACACATAAGAAGGCATATACCTACAACATGCTATAGTTGAAAAGACCTTTCAAATCCCTTAAGGCTGATTGATGTGTTTTATGTAATGGGAATGAAGAGTCTCTTGACCAGCTCCTTCTGCATTATTCGATAACTTTGGGGCTTCGAAATTGTCTATTTAGATAAGTTAGGATCGATTGAGTTCCACTCAAGAGCATATGCGCTATGATGATCATTTCATATAAGGGTTTTTGGCAAATTGCTTGTCTCAATTTGCTTTGGATTGTACGGCAAGAGAGAAATGTCGGAACTTTTTAGGATAAGTGGAGGATAGGGGAGTTTGTGGGATTTACTTCACTGATATTCCTCTTTCTGGGCCTCATGCACCAAGGCTTTTACATGCATTCCTCTAAGTGTTATTCAACTCAATTGGCATTTGGTGTATAAATCAAAGGGGTTTAGACATCAATGAGAGGAGCTTAGTTAGAACCTGAGGAGATGGCAACCTTATATATTGTGTTCTAGTCTAGTACCTTTTGTATAGACTCCTTGTATACTGGAGGAGTTTAATCATATTTTGACCAGGTTTTTTGTATTAGTGGGAAGGACTCTTCATCTTTTTCATGTTTTCTTTAACATGCATCTCTTGCTTCTGATGTGTGTGTGAGAGAGAGAGTACAAAACCTTATCAATTTTGACCCCAAGGCTTAAACTGTTAGTTAATGGCCCCATAATTTATATTATGTTAACACCCTGCTCACCTGCATGTGGAAAGACAAATCACATATCACAGGCTACTTATAAACAAAACTGGAAATAAAAAGGTGGCTCGAACTCAAGATGTCTAGTATAGAGAGAGAGAGAGAGAGAGTACAAAACCTTATCAATTTTGACCCCAAAGGCTTAAACTGTTAGTTAATGGGCCCATAATTTATATTATGTTGACACCCTGCTCACCTGCATGTGGAAAGACAAATCACATATCACAGGCTATTTATAAACAAAATGGGGAATAAAAAGGAGACTCGAACTCGAGATGTCTAGTTAACAATAGCTCTTGTCTATGTCAAACTACGTATTTGACCCAATGAGTCTACTATGTATATTAGGCTAATACTCCTAAAAGCTAAATATTATGGAATTAGTCAAAATAAAAATCATATGGATGAGGGTAATTCTTTTCCCTTGTTTATCTTTTAGGGAAATTATAAGAAAAAAAAGAGTTGGTAAGTGATGAAGAAAGTATATATTATATGAGAATTTACTCTTCCTTTTAAAAGGTTGAGGAAAGTGAAGGAAAAGAGTGGGCAGAATTTTGTAGCCAACGAGCTTCTGAGCATATCAATTTTTGTCTTCCTCCTTTTCTCTATCTGTGGGCTCTGTGGCCAGGATGTGAGTTTGGGGACTTCCTGGCTAAGGTGCTCCAGTGAGCCTCCATGCCTGTGATGCAGTGGGCAGTGTTAGAGATTAGGTGGCTGCTGCGGCTATATTTGGTGAATCTGAGAGAGATCCCATAGCATCAATTTTCCTTCTTAGATGGTAGGTAGCTGCTGCTGCTATGTTTGTTGGATCTGAGAATCATACTGCCACTTTTTTCCTCACGTTGTCAAACAAAGAAAGCATTTTTATTTCCATTTGTTGTTTCTTAAATGTTTCTTTTCTCTCTTTAATTCTTAGATCCAACAGATTTTAATTATAACCTTTTCACATGCAAGTGGAAAAATTTGTAATGAAAAATGGAAGTGGGAAGGTTTAATACAGCCAGTCATAATGTGAAACATACATTTAAAGCTAACCTTCATAACATGTGGAGGAGGGGTGAGGTTTTATTTATCTTTAGTAATTGTTTAAGAAAACTGAGAATTTTTTTATTTTTTAAATAAAGTAAGCTGAGGAAAGGTGGATGTGATTCACATGAGATTTACAATAATAAGTGGAAGCAGTTCCAATTTAATCGACAGCTCCCTTAATAAATACCTCTTTAAGTAGATTCAGGATAAAAGAATGTAGGAAAACTTTGATTGTATAGTTCACCAATGTCCATTGCAATGTCAAAGAGATCATATATTCGTATTTTGAGATCGAAATATAATTTTTTTTTCCAAATTTTAGGAATGAGTTTGAATGGGTTGGAAACTTTGCACTCTTGGGTTGTGCATGGAAAATTTTGAAGGTGGGTTGTTTTCAATCACATTGGTGAAATATTGTACCGAGTGTAAAAAAGTGTGACGTTTACTAGTTGCATGCTGTAGTCTTCTAAAACAAAGCAAAATGACTTACATCCTTTTTATTTTTTTGAGAAGCTACTTTTAGCTGAAAGTTTTTTGTTGTCTACTTGTTATTGATATTTACTACTTTATTCCAAAAAATCTATTTTCTGAAGCCACACCTGTTGTTGCTTGACATCATCTTTATCATAGCTGAGGGCTGTTGTAATTCTGATAGAGTTAAATAGTATTTTGGTGGAGGCTGGGTGGTGGTGTGTGGGCTGCTTGCCAACTTTACCATTTATTTGAGAGGATTCTTCACTCTATATACAGGAAAGTTTTCAGCGATTTCCTATAGAGAGCTCATACATGCCAGAGGTTGTAAAACGTTTATCTCTTGCACGTCAAATTGACAAGATTTCGCGGAAGGACTCCCAAGTAAGAATGCCATTATATTTTTTGGTAGTATCGTGGATATGAACTGACATAATTATGGATTTCTAAATGCAGTTTTGATGCCATGTGGATTCTGGTTTTAGATGTATTTTGGAATGATTGAACAGGTGGAAATGATGAAGATTTGGCTTAGTAGCATCAGATAATGATGAAACTTATGATAGGGAAATGTATATTTTTCTTTTTGTTCTTGCATTTTTCCTTATGACATTGTGCATGGATTTACAAAATTCCTGGTATTTTTTTTTGGTTCACTAAATTCAATGATAAAAAATTGGATATTAGCCTCATATGCATCTCATTATAGTACATGTCATTTCCGCTGTTAGTCTAATTAATTGCTGCATTTTGGACATTGGTTGTTGTCTTCTTCTTGTCTTCCCCCTTTTTGGTGGTTGGGGTAAATTGATTGCTTCTTGTACTCAAGATTTGAAATATTGGTAAACACGGATATATTGGTACTTGAATTTTACAGATATATCGAAAATATTGGAGAAATATCGGTAAAACAAAAATTATTCAAAATTCATGGAAATATTTAGAGAAACTCCAAAATATGATAAAATAAATAAAAATACACATTTTAAAGTTATTTTTTAAGTGTAATTGACATAGGTATGATTAAAGAGAAAAATATCGGTAAACAAGGATATGTCAGTATTAATAATTTATTATTTATCTAATAAAATTAATTTTAATCTATAAAATATTTGAACTTAATTATTATTATTTTTATATTTTAGTATTTTTTGAATAAATTTATATTTTTAATATTTTAGAATAAAAACATTCAAAATTAAATAAAATTAAAAGGATAAATATAAAAAATTTAAAAGTGAAGTGATAGTAATTTTTTAAAATAAGATTCATGAGATAATGATGATGCATTTAATATTAAAATTATAAGTTATTTAATTCAAATGCATTCAATAATGTAAAATAAATGCTGATGCATATATGAATTTTTAATATTTATATTTTTTATATTTAATTATCATATAAATGATATTAAAAAATACTTGTTAAGAAAATTATAATGATGGTTTTTATATATTTATTAATTAATTAAATAAATTTTAAAATAACATTATTTATTTTCTAATAATGAACTTTAACATATTTATTATCTATATATATTAACAAAAGGGAAGACCCAATGGTAACCAAGCTTGAACCCAAACCTTTTGGCCTGGGTTTGAATCTGGCGATAATAGGGCTAAAAAAAATTGAAATTTTAGCCTTAAAGGTGGACGGGTTGGGCACTGACCATTGGATGCCTTTATGGTCGTTGGATGTAGCGTTGACCGTTGGATGCAGGGGGAGAAGGCACCAAAAAATATCCTGAAAAATCAGCGATTTTTTGGCTCGCCCTCTCTCAACGCGCGGGTCACTTCACGCCCAATTTTTTCGTCAATATATCTCCCTGTGGTTGATATTTTGTCTATTTTCCCGATTTTCCTCTTGATCGATAATCAATGGCCGATATCGTTTTGGCCACCTCCGATATTTGATTTTTCGCCAATTTTTTGGCAAAAAAATCCAATATTTCAAGCACTACTTGTACTCCTCAAATATTGAGGCCAACAAGGATATTGTATTATGTCACAAGGGTCCTAGGACAAACATGTGGACAATCGTCATTGTTTGTATTCCATAATAGGGTTGTCAAATTCTTTCTTGGGAACCTTTGCTTGCCTTGTTACCCAGGCTTGGAAGAATCTATTTTTTATCATCATCAACTTGCTCTTGTATTTTGTAATCTTGAGCTTGCTAGATTTCAAATAGTATAGAATAGATGGCATCTGGTTGCCCTCTATATTTGGGACATTTTGTTTGAGTGGTGCCAGTAGTTGCTATTTTTTGTATAGTTATTTGTGTGGTTCTCTTAGGCTAATCCGTAATTATCTCCTTTTGCATACAATTGGAATAAATTAAAATTAAAATTTTGAAAGTTTTCAACTAATAAAAGTCCATTCATAATCAACTATATATTTCTCTAAAAGTTCTCTCAACATTTATGGTAACTATGTTTCCATTTAATTTTCTAAAAATTTTCTCAACATCCTATTAAAATAAAAGATTTATCATTTATATATGTTTAATATTCAATTAAAATAAAAAACTTCAAACATCTAGGGATAAATAGAAAATTTTCACCAAAGCTTAACATTCAATTAAAAAAAAATTGATAATTAAGATAAATATAATAATTAATATCATAAAAAAATTTAGAGATTAATTTTTATAGTTAATATAAAAAAGTTAAAATTTTGGGATGATAAGAAATTAAAGATGAGTTATATTTTATCAACATCTAGTGCACTAGAAGATTTTTATTACAAAACTAATATAAATTTTTAAAATTTTAAACTGATCAAAGTTTACTAGTACAATATTTTCTTAAAGATTTTTCTCAAGATCTTATTAAAATAAAACTTGATGACTCATAACAATTAATATCACAAAAAAAACCAAATTTCATATAATAAGACATTTCAATATCAATCTTATTCTACCAATATCCTAGAATATTATACAAATTTTTATTATAAAATTAGCATAAATTTTAAAAGTTTTTAACCAATGAAAAATTCGCATGTAAGTCCTAACATATCATAATAGTTCCTTAAAAGTTTTTGCAACATCCTATTATAGTAAAATCCTATGATAAGTTTATAGGTTTTTCATTTGCAATTAACCATATCATAATAAGAGAAATTCCAATATCATTCCTTTAATTAAGGAAGTTGGTTTTGCGCTACACTAGTCTATTTAGATAATATAAATGTTCTAAGAATTACAAATAGTGAAGATTAGCTATGGGATCGAGAAACGAAGTAAATTAATGCTTATCATCTTATCAAAATAAAAAATATGAGATAAATATCTTCTAATGTAATAACAAAGATACGCTATATTAATTCATATCATAAGAAAAAAATTTCTTGTCATATGAAATTCCAATATCTGTCCTATTATTTCAATATCATAGTGTACGGGACAGTATTTATTATGATTAATTTAATCTTTGAAGTGTTTAACTAATGGAAGTTCGCCTCTAATTTACTTTGAAAGTATTGTATCCAAGTACCCGCACACATAGTAGAGATATTTTTCGGTTGAATCTCTGTGTCATAAGATTTTGTGATGCAAAGGATCCAACACCTATAAATATACTGCAACCTGAACCTATGTAACATAGCAATTCTCCATTTTTCTATTAAAATGAATGGCCAGCAGAAAAAAAGCTCAATAATTGTGATCCTTGAGAGTATCACATGCAATAGGTCGGTAAACATGGATTCCTACTTGCATTCTACCTCTGCAAACACAAATAGGGCCCTGGTTCCAGACCCAGTGATAACATCAATGGAGATTTCCACAGCTTATGCTCCCACAACAATGAATAAGACCTTTTTGGCCCTTGTTTTAGGGTGATGATCTGTTCATACGGTCATTGGAGATCCCCTTGTGGACTAGACTCTGGTTGCGAAAATGTTTGCAGAGACTATGGTTTTGAAAGGATGCATGGCCATCAGCACTTTTCTTTTCTTTTTTTTTATTTTTTTTCATAAGAGTGTCCTTTGCTGATTCTTGGGAGATGGCTATGGAATTGAGCAGCATGGGGTGCTTCGAAACTGGCAAGGACTTGTCTATAAACCTCTGGTAGAAAACTTGTTCATGATGATGAAACTACCTAGATGGAGGGACGGTGGTGTTTAAATTGGTAGTCTAAGAAAGTTGGGATTTTTAGTACCAAATTTAAGTTGGCATTTTGAATTTCATCCTCAAAAGCAATATTTTTTTTTATAGGAATCCTCAAAAGCAATATGGATAATGCAAATAAGTTAAGAAATATAATCATGCCAATGGCTCCAAAATATAATAAATCTGAAACCCCCCATCTAGTGTTCCAAACAGTGGGGCTTTCAAGAGGGCCTGGATTGATAAAGGGTCTTCCTTTTTGCCTTTGGAACTCACAATTCTTGAGGCTTTTGGGGTGGGTCGTGCAGAGCTGTGGAAATCAATCTCCAGACTTTGAAGTTCACAGGCCTTTCTTAGGCAGGATGTTTCTGTCTCTTGTCTTGGCTTCTTCAACTACACTTCTTTTAGGCACAAGTGAAGTTACAGGTAGAGAACAAAGGTTCTTTCCAGCAGTTGTTGCCACTATCATCATGTAACCTCTTTTCCTGTACATCTCTCTGTAGTTGCAGAAAAAAGGGCAGGCAAGCCCCTTGGCTAGTGGGTTAACTTACTGAACTATTGAATCTGGTCTTGAGCCTAGTTGCCAAGTAGGGGATGAAGCTGTCTGTCCAATAGTTCATATTAATTCTGCTGGTCGGAGATTTGCCAATCTTGGCAAGGTGGATGGGTAAAGCAAGAGTAGGCAGGGCAACAGTATTCAAAATTCAAATTAGCCAATCAGGTGATTGTTTTTTGGCCTATTGGGGTTTCAAGTTAGATGGGCCTGACAGTAACAGGTTCATTTTGCTGAAAAGTTCCAAAGTTCCACAAAAGAGAATGTGCTTTGGCAACAGTATCAAAAATAAAGAAAAGTGAATGTACTCTTTTTACTGGATGCAGAGAGATGGGCAACTGGGAGGCTAATTTGTAGCCAAGACTGCTTCTTGTCTGGATTTCGCTTTTGGGGATCCTTGTGCCTTCTAATATTCTTCTTTTTATCGTTTCTCTTTCCTTTATTTTATTTTATTTTTTTAATTTTAGGAGATTTCCTCGTTCCCATCTCTTGTGGTGTTCTGCTCTCTCCTATTATAGTTTTGTTCCTTTTTAGAATGATAATTTTATAGTTTTCACCTTTGATGAACTGGAATGTGGATGGAGAAAGATTCACTGTGAATAGGTAGAACCTGATAAAAGCACATGCTCGCTGTAGCAGTAAGTATGGTAAAATTGATGATGATTATAGTAATGCATCTTCAATAAAAGACAAATAATTTCTGTTTAACAAGATTTTAGTGGTTCTGGATTGACCATATGGTGAACTTGTTTCATGGTTTATTATCTCATACCAATTGCTAAATAAGCTGAACAAACAAAATGTTGATATATTGTGTTTGTTTAGTCAATGATTTCACCATGGTTTCTTTGATTTTGCTATTTGTTAAGGTTGGTTTTTTTTTTTTTTTTTTGGGCATTAATTAATAGATACATATGTAGTTTTTTGTAAACACATGTATATAAGACATATATATATATATGTAGATTTTTCTTGCATATGAATTTTTTATTCACAATTCCCTTCACTCCTCCCCTTTTCCTTTCTGATGAATCCACTCTCGATTCAGTAGTAACTTATAATATTTGTTGCTCTCCTCAAACAGAGAACACCTATAGTTTTGGAGGTTCCTTCTCTGCCAATGTATTTAAGTTGTGTTTTTATTGGCTGTTGTAACTTTTAACTATTTAAATCTCTTGCATGCTTTGCTTGCTTCATTCTTTCCGTTTGTGTCCTTTTTAGGAAAAGGCAAAGAAAAGCTGGTTTGAACAAAATGCAGAAGCATTGGAATTGATTGCGGATGAATCTGATAGTGAGGAGGAAAAGGTGAAAATCCATAAGCAAAAGAAAGTCAGCTCCATGCATTTGAATAAGTTGCAGCAGGTCTACTCTAACCTGGATATTTTCCTGTTGTTTTCTGTGCAAATTGCCTGCCACAATTGAAACTTATGTAGAACCTGAAAGCATTGCAGTCTTTTTATTTCTTTTTAACTTTGGTAAAAATTCTGGCATTTAAATTATTTTATTGTATTTGAAAATGCAGGAGCTCAATATGTTGCTCTCACATCCATTGCAACCAAAAACATTTTCGCATCGCTTTTTAGCAGGGGTAACCATTTTACAGTTTTTCCCTCCAATTTTTTCTCACTTCAGCTACCTTTCTACATCTCTATTGGTTTGATGACTTTCAGTGTGTTCATATCAATAATGTCAGTATGTTTTTACTATTAAGTAACCTCTGCATGCAGACTTAGAACCACAGTGCAGGGTTTGATTGTAATTGGGTTCTTGAGTGTACATGTGTATTAGTATCTGTGAGGGAGATAGAGTGAGACATATATGGACTGAGAGGGTTAGTGGAGACTGGAACCTTCAACTCTGGTTATAATGAGGGTTGTGGTTGTCTCTGTGTTGACATTATCTGCTTGTTTTTTAATTACAAAAAGATCTTTGTCAAGTTCAAATCATATTAAGTCCTGCCATCAGTACTCTGGACTTTGTAAACAATACATGGGGCATTTTGGGAGCATGCTCTTATGCAACAAACTTGCAGCTTGTTGGAGATTCACTCTCAATCTGACACTCTGTGGTTGAGAAGGTGAAGCCTCGAATAGCTAGACCAGGGCACTAAAATTACACTATATGCCTATCATGGTTGAGTGAGTGACTGAATATGTGTGTGTGCGTGTGTGTGTGTGTGTGTGTGTGCAGCCTCTTTTAGGCTTAATGGGGCATTGAAACTGTACTTTGACTTCAATATTTGCACTATAATAAATGAATTTATTTGTTTTTGAGGGATTCAATGCATTAGTTGTTAGCTTCTCCTCCATCATGCGACCTAGCTGATTTCTAATGTCTGTTGTTTTACAAGCCTTAGATCAAAGAATTTTTGTCACTAGTTAGCTTTTTTTGTTATTTATTGAATATGTCCATTGAAAACATGCAAAGAGGATCTTATTTCCGCAAATCATTGTAATTTTCTGTGCGGTATATTTGTATTATTAGATTGTATTTGCGTGTGTTTGTACTCACAAATGTGGATGTTTAGTAATTTATTAATTTGAAGAATCTTATTTTGTTAATGGTTTATGTTTTTTCTGTTTTTCCTTGTAAATAAGAAGTAAAAATCATACACTGGGGTTTACAATCTGTGGCACTGACACTCTAAAGAAGATCCATGTTCATCTCTTGAACATGAATCTGTTTCAAATATTTGCCCCATGTAGGCCATGCATACCATGTGAAAATATGTAAAAAAATTCTGGGCATACGTGTGTATTTATAATCTGTTTGTGTGTGTGTGTGTGTATTCCTGTAAACTCACTGTGTCCCTGTCCTGCCTTTTTCTAGATTTTCTGTTTCAGCATACTTGCATTATTATGTCCTACTGTCCCAAGTCTGCTTCAGTGCCGGATAAATCACAATTTCCTGGAAGTAGTTTGTAGCTTATGGCAACTGTTTTATTTTATCAACAACCTTTTTAGATTTATTAGACTCTTCTAAACCTAATGCTTGTGTTGCTTTAGTCGGTGGGAAGTTACATTAGCTCTGATTCTCATCAAGATTTTGCATCTCTAAACTGCTTTTATTATTTTATCGCATTTGTGTTGGCATGAGCAGCTCCTTTTGAAGAAGTTGTTATGGCAGTTATCAGTTTCTAACCAATTAGTTGATCCTGACAGTATGTGCATGAACCTTAAATTCAATTGGGGCAACTATGAGCTAATATAGGGTTACCTATACCACTGTATATTCCCCATATTTCAGCGATGTGATTCTTTTATGTATATTATAATCATTGGACCAGTTGACTCTGTTTTTCCCAGGCTGGTGTTTCACCTCTCCTGCAACGTCAGTTTGAAGAACTATCTAAGCAGAAGCTAGACGATGAAAGGAGTTTGGGAGAAAGCAAGAGAAGGAAATTGCTTGTTATTGGTCAGGAATGTGTGGAACCTCTCCAGGCACTTAGGAGTGCTGGTCAGGAGGTAATGCTGGAAAACAGATTTAGAATAGCATTTTTTCCTGTTCTCTTCACCTAATGATTATTTCATCTAGTATTCTCCTGAAGTTTTCCCTTTTTTCTATGTGATTTACAATATGTGCATACTCTCTGGTGCCTGAAGTGAGGAAATCTTAGAAGCCTAGGTTCTGATAGTTCATATGTTTAATCACTTCAATAGATGCTTGGGTATAGTTACAATTAAGGGGGTATAGAATATAGTTAGAAGAAAGTGCCTGATTCAGACTTTCCTATGTCTTCTGTTATTTGTATCACCCAGGTGCGCATGGATGTGAAAGAGACTGCAGAAAAACGAAGAAGTTTGGAGAGTTTAAGGAGGAAAAGAAAAGAGGAGAAAAAACGTATTCTTCCTCCTCCCTATCATATCCCTCCATAATTTTTATTTTTATGTTCTAGTCTCTAGTGTGTAGAGGGAATCAACCTTTCTGATTCTGTCATTGTCTCTCTTCCAGGGTTACATGATCAACGGAGAAAGCAGAAGAAAAGACTAAAGGCAGATGCTGAGTGAAATTTCTCCACTTCAAATCCTGAATGAGGATAATACGTGGACACTATAAACATCCCTATGGCGCAGTTTTCTTATTTAACAAAGTGCCAAGTCATATTTGAAAATTAAAATTTTGACAGGTACCTCTTCAATTTGCTTTAGTCTATAGGTTTGAAGTTTCAAACTTAATAAAAATGCACTTTTATTTAGATAGGCAGGCTTTCACATCACAATTGGATTCATTCTTACAGCATGGCATTAGCACATATCATCCATATAAATTAGTTATTGTCTATTTTTCAATTCAAGTTAGCCTTCTGACTTTGATTTGGCTTTGTTGCCATATCCCATCTGAAAGAACTGAAAGAAGGATGAATTTGCAAGTTAGGCTTCTGACTTTCATTTTAGCTGTTATTCTTGATTTGGAAAATGAAAGGCAAGAAAGTAGGAAGGAAAAGGAAAGAAAACTGAAAACAGAAAAATCCATGTGGCTGAGGGCAGCTACAGCTGGATGGAGAAAAGGTCAGGAATATCAGCAGTTGACATTTGATTAAACTCCTATGTGATTATATCTATGATGTCATCTCCCTCCCAACTGAAAAACCCTTATCATTTTTATGGTATTTGAAAAATTGATCCACCATTAGCTTTGCGTCTAGAATTAGTTTTTTCTTAATTTTATATTTGCATATTAGGAGAGTTGCAGCTGTCTAGGACCATTACAGCAGATTTCCCCAGTCCCCTATTATGGGTGTCCATACAAGAAAGTAATATAAATGATTGTACATTAAGGTAGTTATTGTACCCAGGGACCCGTACGGTTTGCAAAAACTGGTCGACTTTAAAGTTGGTGGTCAATTGGCCTATGGTAGGCATCCCTTTTTGTGGGGCGAATAGTCAAAGTAAGAAGGCCAGGCCTTGAATGTGAATGCAGATTTGGTGTAGACAAGACTGGAATATATTCAAAAGTATGACTTTGAATTTTTGAGTTTGAAATTTGCCCTTATTTAGTGGGCGAAGGGTTTCATAATTGATGGCGGCCAGCCAGCCAGTCAGTTCAAACTTTAGTGAATTGAAGTGAATGCTATTAATTTCGTGGAAGCCATGGCACTTGCTTTATAGTGAAGTGGAAAGGTGACCCAAATGGTGGTAGTTATTGGGTTGTTTAAATTTCATTCGAAGGGATAAATGGGCATGTGCTTTCTTTTTTGGTGTTTTGTCTACATCAATCATTACCATGGCTAGCTTTTCTAGAAAACTATGTTTTCATAATAATGTATACAAAATTCACTTTTGCTAGAAATGTCGACCCATGTGTTTTTTTTCGATTTAGAGTGTATTTGATAGTGATTTTATTAAATGTTTTTAATTTTTTTAATATTTTTAAAAGTAAAAATTTTTAAGGATTAGAAATATTTATTAGAATCATTAACAAATACGCTCTTTTAAGCTCAGTTGAGATGAATTTCTTTTTTATTTTTTAAAATAAAAGTTAATCATAAATTAAATATACTAGAAGTCCTAAAAAAAAAATATAGATTTATTTTATCTCAATTTTATTTTATACTTAAAACTTTTTAATCATTTTTTGAAATTATTATTTTTGTCAATGTAAACCTTAAATTGTATCTTATATAAGGATTACTATTATTTTCTAATTTTAAACACAACAATAAATAAATAAAAATTATGAAAATTTCTCTTTTATTAGATTTATTTAAATACCTTTTTGACATTAATAAAAAAAATTATTTAACTCATACTTTAATGCGGTATCATAATTTGGTTAATACTTTGAAAAAAAAAATCCAAAAATAGCAAATATCTTACTAATAATGCTTTCTAATCATAAGACTTTGGAACTTAATTTGTGTTTAATGGTATATCATTGTCATTTTCTAATTTTTATCCTAAGTTTTTTTTTTAACTTTTTTATAGTATATATTACTTAACCTTAAAGTTAAAGTTTCAAAAAAGACCGTTGCATGTCCCACAAATTAAAAAATTAAAAAAATGAAAATAAAGGACAAGTTCCGTTTGGCCGTACGAGGAGATAAATAAATGGGCAGTTGTGGCCTGTGTGCCTTGCTGTAAAAACAATTTACTCTCTTATTATAAAATAATTCTATAATACCTTTAACATTACTATTTTATAAAGAAAAAGAAAAAAAAAAAGAAAATTTTATTTATAGAAATAAAATAATAACAAAACTTATTTATGATGCCAATTCACTGCTTTATTTATTTTTATTCCTAAAATGAAGAAGGTGGTTATAATATTATAAAAGTTAAAGCTTTGTTTGGATGGCGTTTTCAAAAATATTTTTGAAAATAATTTTATGATATTTTATAGAAGTATAGATCAAAAATTTGTTTAGTAACTCAAAATATTTTTAATTCATTTTTTATATTTTAAAAATAATTTTTATATATAATACTTTATTTTTAATTATTTTTTAAAATAGTTCTCTAAAAACCAGTAAAAATAACTAAGATTTTTCTTGAAAACATCATATTTTATATTTTTAAAAATTTTCTTTTTTTATTTATCAAATTTATTTTTTTATTTTTTATTCTGAATAATAGAATACTGTTTTTGATAAAGATACAATTTGAGATGGAAATAATTTATATTTAAAATTATTGGTGAGTGTGTTCCCAAGAGCAAGGAACTGATGAAAAAGGGTGTCCAAACATTGATAGCCACATATTGTGAGATAAGCCCAAAAGCAATCTGGGCCTATTGGAATGAGAGGACGATAGAGATAAGGCTTAATTTTGGAGACATTGTGCGCCACTGGCACCTCTAGCGGTCTAAGGCTAACCTCTCTCTGTCTTTTTCTATCTCCACCTCTCGAACATGGGTGGACCAACTCCTCTGTTTTTTTCACTTATTTTGTATTTTTTTTAACGCTTTTGGACTTTTCTTCATTTTGTCTTTTTGTGTGCACAGGAGTCCACACTTGGTACATATCGTTGATATGACACAATCATCAACAAGATTCTCCACCTCTTTTCTTTTTTTAAATGTAAAATGGTAAACGCCGTCTAATATTGTCATGTAGAATGGTACACATCCGTTCTGGGATTGTATTTGAATTAGTTCGCCTTACGCTCATTTTTGGTCGTTCATCCATTTAAAAGCTAAAGATGGATCATTTTTGTTAATAATGCTTCCATTAGCGATGCTTTTAACAAAATAAAGAAAACTGCTTTAAAAATTATTTGTAGTAATATATTTGTTTTGTACTTTTTTTTTTTTTTTTTGCTATCCTCGTCCTTCGAATGATCGGTAAGAAATTGGTTGAAAAACGAGTGATCCTTTTAAGTTGATCCTTCTTCGATTATCAAGTCAATCATGATTATAAATTTAAAGTATATTACATATAAGAGAGTTACAATTCACTTATTTTGTTTTAGTATTTAACCATTTTTTTATAAACTTTTGAGAATAATATTTAATTTTTCAAGAGTGTCTATTACAAAATGGAGATCATCAATTGCGTAGAAAGCCATTAGATCATTAAAGTAGCATTTGTTACACTAACGGAATGGTCATTGGATATTAATTGATTTTGGCTATTTCGTCATTAATGAAAGGTCGTTTAGCATTTTAACGATAAGTTGTTCTCTTGTGGGATGACCTTTGTTATTGTCTGAGCCGATGTATAATACTTGTAGTAGGGAATGTCTCATTCATGTAATGATAAAGACGGTCAACAAATTAATATGTCAAATGTGTTTATCAAATTAGTCTGTTGCCTAAATTATTCCGCATGATAGTGGATTATTTTGTTTCTATTGTTTGCACTAAATATTTTGCGAGTACAAATAATATTAGCTCAGAGTAAAAAATAAAAAATAAAACACAAAAACTTTTAAAAGGAAATTTTAGTTAATGGTGGAGTAAATTTTTATCTCATCTTAATATAATATAAAGAGCAAGAGAATCATGACGTGCATGCGACAAAATCGTGGCACCATTGACACATGAGGAAATAAAATAAGAAGAAGTGCCCTAAAATAAGGGATGCCAATAGGAAAAGCCCCTTCTCTTGTTTGTACTTAATAGTCGTATTTAAAACATGTATTCTTTAGTCATTCACTCTTAATTGTAGCATATTCTCGCATTACGAAATAATAAAAAAATTTGTCTTCGAATTCTTAATTAATATAAATAAATATTCTTTATTATGAGTATTTTTATAAATATTATAGATTATAATAGGAAAAATGTTTATGAGATAAAGATGGATTTATAAATATCATCGAGATACGAGAAAAAATTAAAAACACTTAGTAAAGTAAGAGGGCTCTCAGTTTAATGTGCAGATAATGTCAAATGTTTTGGAATCCAATAATTTATTTTATTATTTATGATATTTCCTATATCATTGAATTTTTTTATAATATTATGTATAATATAATAGAATAATTTTTCCAACCTAATACCTATCATATTATATAATTAAAAGATGGTATTATATTATTAAATATATATATATATATATATATATATATATATATTTTAATAAACGTGTATCAAGTGATTGTAACTTAAATAATTTTAAAAAAAAATTATAAAACAATTAATTTTTGTGAAAAAATAATTTTTACAAATAAATCGGTTGTTTCAACCGATTTATAATGTTTTTTTAATTAATTTTAGATTTTTAATCTTACGAAATACATTATAATATTGAGGTTTAATCAAAATTTTCATATCTTATAATTAATAATATCTTGTCACACTTTTATAGTTTTAATCATATTCTTAATATTTTTAATTTTATATATATATATATATATATATATATATATAATATTTTTATTTTATTTTATAACTATTGAAATGAATTTGTAGTAGGTAATAAAAAAAGATTATTTTAATAGGCGACATTTTTCTTGAGCGAAGACTAATAGTAAGGTCAGATTCGGTAGGCGGACTGTGGAAAAGTAGAGAGTGAAAGTAACGTGATAATTGATTTTTTTTTTTTTTTTTTTTTTCTGTCAATGTCGTAGTAGCACGTGCCTCTATACGTGTGCGTACGTTTTGCTGTCGCTGCGACCCACTGGAATATTTCAATTGGCCTGGTCTATTTCGTAATTACTGTCCTCTTCCTAGCAAAATATGTAGCCCTGTATGAAATATATATATGAAACTTTTTCTTAGGGTACTAAAAAATTTGAATAAAAAAAAATTTATAGAAGAAAAAGGGAAGCAAAGAAAAAGGTAAAATAAAATTAAAATATATTTAATGGTAATTAATTATTTTTATGTATTGTTTCAGAGTTGTTTATCTTATTTTTTATTGGCTATGAAGGTAAATAAAATTGATACAAAAACTAGAAGAGGAAAGAAAAAATTTTTAAAATAAAAAATAGATTTCAAATTAATAAATTATTTATATATATTAATTTTATTTATTTTAACCTTTTATATAAAAATTAAATAATTTTAAAATATATAATTAATTCTAATTATATTATTTTTTCTTGATTTTTTTTTATTTATAGTAAAACCAGATTAAAAATTTATTTTTTTAAAGTTATGTTTAATTTTTGGAAAATAATAAGAAAAGAAAAGTGTTATGAAAAATTAATTATTTTTCCCTTTTTTTTTTTTTCCAGCCAAGCATGTGTACTTTTCTAATTCCTCCCATCAAACATAACATTAATATCTTACCTAAATCCCAACAATTATTTTGCACTTCAATTTAATTTTTATTAGGATTAATTTCATTTACTTTTTTAGAGTTTTTAGTTAAATACCATTAGTACCTATTAATTTTAAATTAATAAAATTGATTATATTTAAATAAAACTTGATGGGATGGCAATGAAATTAACTCTTTTTTATTTAATTTTTTATAATTTATTACCACTTTTAAGGATTGTTGAGATTTGAAAATTCAGAAAGTGGTGTGAAGGCAAAAGTGTGCCACGTAAGAGAAAGGAAAATTAAAGTCAAGCTGACTGTTCTCTCTCTGTGTGGGCCCGTGTGCTACCACGTCATTAAGAAAATGAGAATTCCATATAAAATATGAATTTATTTGGATGTATTTTTATTTTCTATTTTTTAAAATATAAAGAATTAAGGTACTTTTTTTTTTTTTTTAAATATGAGGTGGATTCATACTTTCTATATGAAAGTAGATGTTATTATTATTATTATTTTTATTTTTTTAAAAAAAGTAGAAAACAAAAAGTATATTAAAAGGAGCATTTATTATTTATATTTCAATATTAGGATTTATTTTTATTATTATTGACATATTTAAATTTTTTTTATAAAAGTAAAAATTGCTGATCATTTCTTAAAATCTAGTTGTGCAACAAAAATGATTTTTAGTCGTTATAATTATTTAGTTTTTGTGTGTTTTTTTTTTCTTAAATAATAATAAAAGGGTGAAAATAGTAATATGTGGAAAGGAATTGTGGAATTTGGATTCCGACTTGGATTCCGCGAAGCAACTTCACCTAAAAAGTGTACAACATCAGAATTCAGAAATTCTCCCTTATAAAATGGATCCAATACGACCTGACTTCAAACCTCATCTTAACACTTGATTTCTCTCTGTCTCTCTATAGGAATAGGGATCCATCTTCCATGGCGTGCTCGGCGGAGGAACTGGCTCAGCTCTTGGGTCCCAACGCCACCGCAGCCGCCTCTTTCATATGCGATCGATTCCAGGCCGTCTCCTACAATTTCACCGACACCAACTATGCGATCGACAATACTTACCTCCTTTTCTCTGCTTATCTCGTATTTGCCATGCAGCTTGGCTTCGCCATGCTCTGCGCCGGCTCTGTTCGTGCCAAGAACACCATGAATATTATGCTCACCAATGTCCTCGATGCCGCCACCGGTGGCCTTTTCTACTACCTCTTTGGCTTCGCTTTTGCCTTTGGCTCTGGCTCTCCCTCCAATGGCTTCATCGGTAAACACTACTTTGCCCTCAAGTCCATTCCAAACTCAACCTTCGACTACAGCAACTTCCTCTACCAGTGGGCTTTCGCCATCGCCGCCGCCGGCATCACCAGCGGCTCCATCGCCGAACGGACCCAGTTTGTGGCTTATTTGATTTACTCATCTTTCTTGACTGGCTTTGTCTACCCCGTCGTTTCTCACTGGTTCTGGTCCAGCGACGGTTGGGCTAGCGCCACGAATTCCGGAAACCTGTTGTTCAGGTCTGGGGTTATTGATTTTGCCGGCTCCGGCGTTGTCCATATGGTCGGCGGCATCGCCGGGTTTTGGGGTGCATTCATTGAGGGACCCAGGATAGGGCGGTTCGACCACTCCGGCAGATCCCTCGTTCTGCGAGGACACAGCTCTACGCTGGTGGTTCTCGGCACCTTCTTGTTGTGGTTTGGCTGGTACGGTTTCAATCCCGGCTCCTTCTTGAAGATTTCCGTTGCTTACAGCGGTGGGGGCAACTTTTACGGACAATGGAGCGCCATCGGTAGAACCGCCGTGACCACCACTCTAGCCGGTTGCACCGCCGCTCTAACCACCCTCTTCGGCAAACGCATCCTCTCCGGCCACTGGAACGTCACCGACGTCTGCAACGGCCTCCTCGGCGGCTTCGCAGCCATCACCTCCGGATGCTCAGTGGTGGAGCCGTGGGCCGCCATAATCTGCGGATTCGTAGCGGCAGTGGTGCTCATCTCCTGCAACAAGCTTGCCGAAAAGGTAAAATTCGACGACCCACTTGAAGCCACCCAACTCCACGGCGGCTGCGGCGCCTGGGGCATCATCTTCACAGCGCTGTTCGCGACTAAAGACTATGTGAGCCAAGTGTATAACTCGGGGCAACCAGGTAGGCCGTACGGGCTGTTCATGGGGGGCGGCGGAAGGCTTCTGGCGGCCCACATCATCCAAATACTAGTGATAACTGGGTGGGTCTCTGCCACAATGGGCACCCTCTTCTTCATCCTCCACAAGCTCAAACTTCTGAGAATCTCAGCAGAAGACGAAATGGCTGGCATGGATCTGACTCGCCATGGTGGCTTCGCTTACATGTATCACGAAGATGATGATTCAAACAATCACGCATTCGAGCTGAGGAAGATCGAACCAGCTGCTCCAACCACTATCGTCACTGCCAGAAATTAAGGCAAAATCATTTTACCTGTTTCAACTTTTTAGTTACATATATATAATTTTTTGTTACTTGAGATTTGAATTGGCTTTGAAGATTGGAAGTGTCACTGTGAAAGATAGATTTTGGGTTGAGAGGGTGGGTGGGTGGGTGGCTGTGAATGGAGATAACAATATCTCGGAGTATTATTTTGGTTGTTTTGGTGACGAATAATGTGCATAAGCTGTTGTGGTTGAATAGTCCATGTTGGTGTCTGGACAATCTTTTTTTTCCTTCCCAAAGATTTGGGTATGGGATTGGTGGGCCAAAAACTGAATCAAACAGGCATATTCGTGTAAACGGGGTTGTGAAGTATGTGACGAACCTCATATCCCACTGGCCCCACATGCATAGGGAATGGAATGAAGGGGAGAGATTCTCCTGATTCCACTCAATGTGGTGTCACAAGACTCACAACTGAAAACAACAAATCGAAGACAGACGTGGTAAAAGTAAAAAATCCCCACAACTTTTTCATTAAGAAGTAAATGCAGAGATGCAGGAAGAGAGAGAGTAAAGTAGAAAGGAGGGAGGGAGAGGTTGGTTGGTATGCATCAATGTCATCCAAAGACTTCGAAAATTGGAGGGTTGACTATTGAGTGTTCATATTAAGATGGATGTGTTCAAAGTTTCAAATCTGTACAACGGGCTCGCGACGTTTCATTTAATACTATAATTTGATTTGTCATTTGTCAATCATTTATAAATTTTTGTGACACAAATTGAGATTTTATTAATCAATCAACCTCGGAGATGTTGGTGACACCGTGAGAGATGGTTCACTCTCACCTCAATTTTTTTGCTGCAAGTCATTCTGCCCTCCCTTCCAGGAGTTTTGGCTTCAAAATGGCGCCTCCCATCGACCTATACATTTGTTCCAAACATTTCTTCAAATTTTCTTAACTTTTTTTTAAATTACTTGCTAAAGGCGAGATTCACCTAAAATTCCTATTTTAGCTCGTAAGTTCTAACCACCCCCCTTTTCGCATGGAGGGGGGATTAAAAATTTTTTAGTTTGTATTTTGATTATTTTCTTCATTTTCTATCACGATAATTTCATTCAATTTATCAATATGATGTGAATTGAATACGCTTTTCATAGTTTAGGTATGTGTTAAATTCGTGTCAACGTGTATAATTTGTTTAATAAATATGTAGTTTTTTTATCAACTTATATAATATGAATTTAATCTGAATTGATGTTTAATAATCATGGTAATTAATTTAATTATAAATTTAAATTAATCTATATTAGATTCATTTTAAATTAATCTATATTAGATTCCTTTTAAATTAATTTTTAAAGAAATAAGTTTATTGTGTCATAAACATTTCTTGATAAATAAGACATCGAATCATAAACTTATACAAGATTTAACTCATTATTAAAAATGAGGATTTGATTATAAATGAATTAAATGGGTTACATGACATAATACCTATTTAATAATTAGGTAAGATTTAATTTTATGTTTTAAACCTAATTAATTTTTGTGTCGATTGAGTTTGAGTTGACTCATGTAGTAGAATGCCTAGATTATAACACGATACAAACAACACTCACCAACATAAATTACGACCTCTAATTAAATATGAAATCTATGTTGTGTTTTTTGATGAGACTCAAATGTCCACCATTATGTAATTTTCTTTAATCTTGGATTTTGTACATATATTCTAGTAAGAAGATTATTTATCTCATCAAGTCCTATTGCCAAACATTAACTATTGAGTTCATAAGCGGAACTAGCATGTGCCCAAAGGGGTAGATCCCCTCTTGAAAAACCAAATTTTTGGGAAAAGAAAGGCTTAACATTAAGCCAAGTTTACATATTGATATCACATTGTCCCACCTAAAAATAGGCTTTTCTATTTTACCCCTCGTCCTGGCTTCGCCAATGACCGAGTTTATGTGTATTTAGCAAGTAAACTCACACAAACATTTGACTAATTTTGGCCCAAATTAATACATTTAAAAAAAATTAATAATCTAAATTCACTTTTTTTTTAAAAAGTGGGTGAGTCCCAAATTGTAAGCCCAATCAATTTTCAGTCCGACCTTTGGGAAATAGCCGACATTTGATTACGTGGGAAGGAAAAAAAAAAAAATTCAAGTCACTGCTTGGTAACCCTTTTTTAAAATAATTTTTTATTTTTTAAAATAAAAAATAAGCAAAATATATTTAACAACTATAAAATAGAAATCAATTTTCTATTCTTTAAAAGAAGAGAAGGTGTTTTAAAAAAAATATTAATTATTTTTTATATTATATAAATATAAAAAATGATTAAAAATAAAATATTATGTATAAAATTTACTTTTAAAATATATTTAAAAATACATAAAATATATTAAAGGTATTTGGGGTTCTTAAACAAATATTTATTTTATAAAACATCATAAATCAAGTTTTAAAATATTTTAGAAATTTTTTCAAAAATAATTACCAAAAATGGCCCAAATTTTTAAAATTTAAATTCAATACATTTATAAAAAAAATATTTAAAATTTAATACAGTCTCCATTCATAATATCTTTAACCATTTCTTTCTATATATGGTGTTTGGGAGTTGGAGGATTCCCAATTTCTCATAAACAAAGTCTACCATTTTGTCCTCTTCACTTCTGAAGCAATATAACTTATTTAAAAATCCATTTGTTACATTCTGCAAGTCTTTCTTGTTAAGATATGAACTCACACATATTTAACAATGGTACGTGACTGAGCTATTCGCCTGAAATGTATTTTTGTATCGGTTTTCTATAGTATGAGTCACCTTATGTGTAGAGCCCAATGCCATCATGGGCCTTAGATGATGAGCCTAAGACTCGTGAGGCCCAATAGCCAAAAGGTATGGTCCCTAAGGCAGGAGGGTATAAATTCAAAGAACAGTGTCTGTTCTTTGGTATGACAACGTTTTGAAAACAAAAACTGAACCTATTCTCTCCAGCTTCCCATCGTCAGAGAGATTTTGGAAAAAGGTGGTGCCCTTCATAGCCTTAGAAGACCCATACCTCTTCACCAAAAATAGAAATGGATTCAGGTTGGTTTTCTTTCTGGTGATCAAAGGCATGTTGTTGAATATATCCTATATTCGTGTATTGTGTTTGGGGAAAAAATGGAGTATAAGGAAATTAACAATCGGTATCAGAGCCTTGTTGCGATTTCATTTTTTTTTTCATAAAAACACTTTTTAAAAAACTCAAACTATTGGTCCCGACGACGCAGCGTCGTTCCAGACGCCATTCAGGCATCATTTTTGGCGAAGAAGTGCCATTCTTTTTGGGGCGCTACAGATGTTTTTTTTTTTCAAACGCCGTTTAGGAGCTATACCAGGCGCCGTTTGCAGTGTCGTTCTAGACGCGCTTCAAGCGCCACTTCAGACGTCATTCAGGCGCCGTTTGCAGCGTCGTTCCATGCGCGCTTCAGGCGCTATTCAAGCGTCATTTTGAGGCTGCAAGTCACGGTGGTTGGTGTCGTTTCAGGCGATTAGACGTCGTTATGGCGTCATTCCCAGTCGACGACGCCATCCAAGCGTCGTTTTGGCATCATTGTTGCATTGTTTTGGCGCCATCTCCATTTCGGCATGCGATGCCATCCTCGGCGTCACTTAGCGACAACGATTTTGGAAGCGCTGCTGCAGGCCATGGCGTCGCTGTTGGGTGCGCTGCTGCAAGGTGCGTCGCTGTAGGCCACGACGTTGTTGCTGGGTGAGCCGCTGCAAAGTAATTCGCCTTGCATTCCCTGCAAACGCTGTCCTTGGCATTGTTTGCCGATCAGAACGTCACTGAATGATGTTGATGTGGCGCTGTTTTGGTGCCGTGGGTGACGCAGCTTCCTAGCAACGCCGTTACAACGTCATTTCGATGATGGCGGCGTCGTTCAAGGACAGCTTCGGCACCGCTGATGATGCCGCTATAGGGGACGGTCGCTTTAGGCTACAGTGAATTAAAAAAAAAAAAAATCTCACTTTGTTTTATCTCGTAATTTGGATTGTGTTGCTAAAATCTAGTGCTTTTCAATGCAATTTGGATTATTATTAATGAAAATGCCTACTGTGGGTGCGAATTCTTTTGTGTTTTTTTATTGGGCTTTTGTTCAGGCCTCTTAGAATTTAAAAAAAAAAAAAAAAAAGGGGCCACAGAGGTCAATTCTTATTCTTATAAGACTAAACGTATATGTGAAACCAAGGTTTGGTTAATCTTGGTTTTGATGATAACAAAACATTGTTTAGAACTAATGATTATATTTTAAGTGTGATTAGGCAAGACGATTTCCAAAGTAGTAATCACAAAGACAAATCAAGTCAAAGAGAAATCATGAAGAAGAAGACCACCTCAAAGAGAAGTGTTTTTCAAGACCCAAGCTTCATAAGATCTCTTTGTAAGGTTGTTGGTGCACTAGTTTTTTTTCATGCATTACATTCTTTACTTATGCACCAAAATCATCCAATATTTATTTTGTTTTAAATGTTTTTAAATTGGATGATTTCATGTTTTCAATTAAAACCTTGTGACAAATGTTTTCCAAACTTGTTTTAAAGGTTTTAAGTTGAAAAAGTTGGGTGTTGAGCCAAAAATGGTTCAATTGGTTGAATCGAATGAACAGTAACTGGTTGACCCCCAGCTCAACCGATTGAGGGTATGAACAGTAACCGGTTGACCCTCAACTCAACCGGTTGGGGGGTATGAACAGTAACCGGTCGACCGCCGTTCAACCGATCGAGGGAGCAAAAAACTCTTTTTCTTCCGGTAGCTTCCTCTTCCCGGTCGAGCCACATCCTTGTCCGGTCGAGGTCCGATCGAGGTTCGATTGAGGTCCGGTCGAGGTCCAACGGTCACTTGCCAAACATTAAATGCTAACGGCTAGTCAACTGGTCAACCCCCAACTCGACTGGTTGAACCCCAAACGGCTAGTTTGACTTTTTTTCTTCTATAAAAAGGCTCCAATCTTCATTGTTTAAAGAGCTTAACCTTTTTAAACATTTCTTGAATATATTTGAGCCTTGAAAGAGTGTTTTTGAGTGCACCATTGTTCTAAAACTTGCATATCTTTAGTGCACCATTCAATCCTAGTTTCTTATATCATTTGAGCTTAAAGTTTTTGTACTAGGATTTTGTGAGATCTTTTAATTGTAAATCTTTGAGAGGAAGTTTTCCAATAGTGTGGTATCTCTTGAGAAGTGTAAAGGGTGTTTGGAGCCAAAAGTCTAAGAGGGTGGATTGGAACCATAATCCAATTATATTGTTTGAAGGCTTGGTTTGGAAGTCTTGAATTAGTGGAACCTCAAGCTTGGGATTGAAGTTAGAGGGGAGTGGATGTAGGCCGGGTTACGCCGAACCACTACAAATCTTGTGTTTGCATTCTCTCTTCCCTATTCTTTTAATTTATATGCAATTATCTTTATATTGTTTATTATATACTTGCATATAATTGTCTCTTACATTCACATAGTTTAAATTTAAAAAAAGAGACCATCACCCTATTCACCCTCCCTTTAGGGCGATTACCATAGGTTGGATTAGCCTAATATTTCTAACAGTATAGATGGCTTAGTCTAAGGAACCAAAGGGATTATCCCCTACATGCCATGCATTCTGTACAAAAAAATTTAAGGAAGGCCATCACTCCCCAAAAATGAGCTTACCAAAGCACACAGATGAAACATTGTGTTCAACTCTTTGGCAATTTATCCTATGCCTAGTGCTAATTATGAAGGTAAGCATATATAAAAGTTTATTGGTTAGATAACAGTTTGTCAACATAAGGCCCCAAGAACATAATGTTTTGGCAAAAGTTTAAAAAGAAAAACCAAACAAAGAAAATATATAATTAAAAATAAAATAAAATAAATTAAATTATTTCTTGCTACATACATGTTTAAACATTTCAAAATAAATAGGTTATGTATATATTTGTTGCCAAGGTGACTTATATTATATAATTTTATTTATTTTGAAATATGTAAGCATGTTATTATTATATAAAATAATCAGCCCAAAGGAAGATTATTTTAATATAATAGTAAATAAAGTAATCATAAATATGTGACATATAAAGGTTATCTTGTATGCTGTATGTTAGTCCAAAGACAAACATATTGTTTTTGGTTTTATTGTCAATATTTATGAATTAATTTTGTATAAGAATACCAATTACAAGTTGATATTTCTGTCCAAAAACTGAATATTGATGTTTGTGCTAGGTATCTTGTTATAGGCCCACATGCATATACATATATACGTTAAATTTTTATTTATTTATGTATTTTTGATGATTATATGACTGATTGTGAGCTTTATTATTATGAATTCAACATCTTCTATATCTGCAAATGTCAATAACATTCCTATACTTAATGGCACAAACTTCAAGAAATGGAAGGAGCAAGATATAATTGTGCTCAAGTGCATGGATTTAGACTATGCATTAAGAGATGATCGCCCTCCAAACCTTACTAGTGCCAGCACTACTGAGCAAAGGTCTACTATGGAAAAATGGGAGCTATCCAATCACATGAGTCTAATGATAATGAAACACTTAATTCTAGAAGCTATAAGGGGTGCAATACCTGAGGAAACCCGAGCCAAGACATTCTTGGACTAGATAGCAAACCGATTTGCTGCAAACGAAAAGGTTGAGACAAACACTATTCTTAGTAAGCTTGTCTCTATGCGGTACAAAGGGAAAGAGAATATAAGGGAGTACATTATGGAAATGTCTAATCTTGTGACTAGACTCAAGGCACTAAAGTTAGAGTTGTCGGAAGACATACTTGTGCACTTGGTCTTGATCTCTCTGCCTACACAATTCAGTCCATTTAAAATCAGTTACAACACGCAAAAGGAAAAATGGACTTTGAATGAGCTTATTGCTCAGTGTGTACAAGAGGAAGAGAGATTGAAACAAGAGAAGATAGAAAGTGCTCACTTGGCTTCCACATCTCAGGGATTTGATACCAGCAAGAAAAGAAAGAAGGACAATAAAGGAAAACAAACTACAGTTTCTGTGACATCAAAGCAAAAGGTGCAAAAGAAATAAGATAAAGAGATTACTTATTTCTTTTGCAAGAAGGCTGGTCATATGAAGAAGACATGTACCAAATACGCTGCTTGGCATGAAAAGAAAGGTACATTTCTCAACTTTGTTTGTTCAGAAGTTAATTTAGCTATAGTGACTACTGACACTTGGTGGATAGATACGGGTGTAACTACTCACATAAGTGTCACTATACAGGGTTGCCTAAGGAGTCGAATGCGAACTGATGGTGAAAGATACATCTACATGAGAAATGACAACAAGGCTGCAATCAAGGCGATTGGTTTTTTTAGATTACAGTTAGACTCTGGATGTACTTTGGATTTGGAAAAGACTTTTGTAGTACCATCGTTTAAACGGAATTTAATTTCTGTTTCATGTTTGGACAAATGTGGATATTATTGTTCATTTAAAAATGGAATGGTTAGTCTTTATCTAAATTCAAATGTTATTGGTACAAGTAGTTTAACAGACAAATTATACAAATTGAACATAAAAGCCACTAATGGAAATGAAACCTTGCATTCAAGTAATTATGGCATTAAGCGAAAATTAACAAATGAGAATTCATTAATGTTATGGCATAGGCGTTTGGGTCATATTTCAAATCAACGTATTCAAAGACTTGTGTCAAAAGGAATTCTTGATCCACTTGATTTCTCAGACTTTCAAGTCTGTATAGAGTGCATTAAGGGTAAACAAACAAATATGAGGAAAAAAGATGTCAATAGGTGTAGAGACGTCTTGGAATTTATACATACAAACATTTGTGGTCCATTTCCTACCCCTTCTTGGAATGGACAACAATATTTTATCACTTTCATTGACGATTACTCACGTTATGACTATCTTTATTTGATTCATGAGAAGTCTCAATCATTGGATGTGTTCAAGAATTTCAAAGCTAAAGTTGAGAACCAACTAAGCAAGAAAATAAAGGTTTTCAGATCTGACCGTGGAGGTGAATACTATGGTAGATATGACAGATCCGGTGAACAACGTCTAGGGCCATTTGCCAAATATTTGATGGAATGTGGTATCGTTCCTTAGTACACCATGTCGGGGACTCCAAGCTAAAATGGTATATCAAAGAGGCGAAACCGTACTCTTAAGGATATGGTAAGAAGTATGATCAGTCATTCCACCTTACCAGAATCATTTTGGGGCGAAGCCATCAAAACTATAGTTTATATTTTGAATAGAGTCCCAAGCAAAACAATAGCCAAAACCCCATATGAGTTATGGACAAGCAAGAAACCTAGTATTAGGCACTTGCATGTTTGGGGTTGTCCAGCTGAGGTTAGGCCTTACAAGCCAAATGAAAAGAAATTGGACTCCAGAACAGTGAGTTGCTACTTGTAGGGTATTCTGAAAGGTTGAGAGACTTAAAGTTTTATGACCCCTCAACAAGATCCTTTTTTGAAACGGGCAATGCTAAGTTCATTGAGGATATTGAGTTAAGTGGGAGAAAACCATTAAGAAAGATAGTCTTTGAAGAGGAATCTATTAGTATTCCTGTTAATACGATTGGACATGGTCATATTATGTTTGATGAAACTATTCAGAATGTATAATCGATAACATAAATTCAAGACACACCTGAGATTCCTCCTGCTCAAGATATGGAACCGATTCAAGTTCATGAAGAGGTAACTCAACAACCTCAAGAACCTCAAGTACAAGTGCCACTGAGGAGATCCACTAGAGAAAAGAGAAGTACAATTTCAGATGATTATGTTGTATGTCTCCAAGAACATGAGTTTGACATGGGTCTAGAAGACGATCCAATTTCAGTTAGTCAAGTTAAGCAAAGTTCTAACTTTGAAAAGTGGATAGAAGCCATGAAGGATGAGATGAAATCAATGAAAGACAATGGTGTTTGGGACCTAGTAGAGTTGCCTGAAGGAGTAAAACCAATTGGTTGTAAATGGATTTTTAAAATCAAGCGGGATTCAAAAGGCAACATTGTTAGGTATAAGGTACGCCTAGTTGCAAAAGGTTTCACTCAAAAGGAAGACATTGATTATAAGGAGACCTTTTTATTGGTTTCGTCAAAGGACTCCTTTAGAATCATCATGGTACTTGTAGCTCATTATGATTTAAAGCTGCATCAAATGGACGTTAAAACTGCGTTTCTTAATGGCAACATTGATGAGACAATATACATGATGCAACCGGAGAACTTTGAGTCTAATGATTCAAAGCAACTTGTATGCAGATTAAAAAGGTCTATATATGGTTTAAAGCAAGCATCTTGACAATGGTACCAAAAGTTTGATCAGGTGATTACTTCATTTGGTTTTAAGGAGAATATCGTTGATCAATGTATATACCTCAAGTTCAGTGAGAGCAAATTCATTATCTTGGTGCTATATGTTGATGATATTCTACTTGCAAGTAGTGATGTGAGACTTTTGCATGAAACCAAGTGATTTCTATCCAGTAAATTTAACATGAAGGATCTTAGTAATGCATTTTTTGCGTTGGGTATACAAATCTATAGGGATCGTTCAATAGGTATACTTAGGCTATCACAAAAGGCTTACATAAAAAAGGTGTTAATTAGATTTGGCATGAGCAACTGTGCACCAGGAGACACACCTGTGGCAAAAGACGATAAATTTAGTTTGCACCAATGTCCAAAAAATAAACTTGAGAAGAAGGATATGAAGAGGTTTTCTTATGCCTCGGTAGTAGGAAGTCTCATGTATGCACAAGTATGTACGCATCCGGATATTGCGTACATTGTTGGAATGTTAGGCAGATATTTGAGTAACCCGGGTATGGATCACTAAAAAAAGGCAAAAAGGGTTATGTGGTATTTACAAAGAACTAAAGATTATATGCTCACATACCGTAGATCTAGTCATTTATAGATCGTGGGATATTCAGACTCTGATTTCGCGAGATGTCTTGACAGTGGGAAATCTACTTTAGGCTACATCTTCATGTTGGCTGGAGGAGTAGTTTCATGGAAAAGTGTTAAACAAACACTTATTGCTTTTTCCACCATGGAGACAGAATTCATAGCCTGCTACGAGACATCAAACCATGAGATATGGCTGCAAAATTTTATCACTCAGTTGCAAATTGTTGATGGGATTGAGAAACTATTGAGAATCAATTGTGATAATAAGTACGCAGAATTGTATTCTAAGAACAACCGAAGTTCGTCAAAGTCCAAACACATTGACATCAAGTTCTTGGTTGTGAAAGAAAGAGTTCAGAGTCTTCAAGTATTGATTGAACACATAAGCACAAACTCCATGATTGCGGATCCACTCACTAAGGGTTTGCCACCCAAAGTATATCATGAGCATGTCACATGTATGAGTGTTGTACACATTGATAATGTGTTAGTATAATGGGAGTTTGTATTTAGATTTTGTGTTTGTTTTCTTGATGTGATATTATGTTGTGTTATCTATACAGACTTTGATTTTAAATACTATTGTATTTGAATTCTCTGAATTGAAATGATGACTTTCAAAAGCAGTTTAACATAAAGTGTTGAAAGTGGAATTTGACTATTTTTAGTCATAAAGTAGGACCAATTGGAAATAGACATTGTAAAGATCACATTTTATGTAATTTTCACGCTACAAATCCATATTTGATCCATGTTGCTAATTTTGTTAATATTGTGATCATTGATGGTCTAGTTATAATTATGATTAACGAAGACTGCTTTGATCCTATGTTAGCATAACTAGTAGACCGGATTGTTTAAGGATATTAAGATAGAATAGCAAGATGAGCTCAATAAAGTACTATCATGAACATTATTTTGTAATATATGTGGTCCAAGTGGGAGATTGTTAAGATATGGACTCACACATATTTAACAATGGTACGTGACTAAACTATTCGTCTGAAATGTATTTTTGTATCGGTTTTCTACAGTATGGGCCACCTTATGTGTAGATCCCAATGCCATCACAGACCTTAGATGATGGGCTTAAGACTCCTGAGGCCCAATAGCCAAAGGGTATGGTCCCTAAGGCAGGAGGGTATAAATTCAAAGAACAGTGTCTGTTCTTTGGCATGACAACGTTTTGAAAACAAAAACTGAACCTATTCTCTCTAGCTTCCCATCGTTAGAGAGATTTCGGAAAAAGGTGGTGCCTTCCACAGCCTTAGAAGACTCATACCTCTTCACCAAAAACAGAAATGGATTCAAGTTGGTTTTCTTTCTGGTGATCAAAGGCATGTTGTTGAATATATCCTATATTCGTGTTTGGGGGAAAAATGGAGTATTAGGAAATTAACACTTCTCACCCACATGACATTTAAGTGGCCTGAGATTTTCTGTAATTTTTATGTCATAAAACTATAATTAAAAATTACAATTTTAAACTTAAACTTAAACTTAAAAGTATTATTTTATTATTTTTTACAAAAAAAAAATTCAAAATCATAATCATCGATTTTAATTTATTACTTTGAGCATTTGAAAATAATAAAAAATGATATTGATCTATTTAAAGAAAAAAAAAATCCAAAACTACAATTACCAACTAAAATTTTTGTACTTTTTAGGGTTTTTATATAAGGAATTTAAAAAAAAAAATTAAATTTTTTTATTTTATTTGAAATATTTTAGTTTATTTTTGTTAAAACAAATTTAATATTATAAATATATTATAATAATGGTTTATTTTGTATATATTAATATGTAAGTAGTTACTAACATTTTAGTAATTGTTTTTTTAAAATATTTTCAATACATGAAATTAAATAATTTGTTCTGTAAATTTTATAATATTTAGTGGCATTTATAAAATAATTTTTTTTAAGTCTGATTTTCAAACCCCCCCCCCCCCCCCCCCCCCCCCCTCCTCTTTTTTTTTTTTTTTTTTTTTTTTTTTTTATAAGGTTTTACTTTTTATTTTAAAAAAGTTTCAATATTTCTTATTTTATATAAAAAATATTTTGTTTGATTTTTGTTAAAAAAAAGTAGGCATTATGAATTTATTATATTAATTTTTTATGTTGCATATATTATAATAGAAGTGGTACCAACATATGTAAGTTCAATTTAAGGTTAAAATTTATAAAATTTCATTTAAATATGCAAGTTTTAAATTAAAATATGCTCCAAACACTCTCCTAAGTCTCAAATATATTCAAGAAAGATTTTATAATGTCGAACTTAGAAAGTAATGAAATTTAGAGCCTTTTTATATGATTTTTAAGCCCAAACTAACTGTTAGGCATAGTTTGGAGTTGTTCAATTAACTAACCATTCAAATTAGCTACTAGTCATTAGATCGTAGAACATTCAGAAAGTGATTGTTAGGTCACAAGAGCTTGACTAGTTGAGTTACTGGCTTAATCGGTTGAGACAAGCTCTTGCTTGGTTCAATCAATCAACCACTTGGCTCAATCGGTGACCTTTTGGCTTAATCGGTGACCTTTTGGTTTAATCAATCGACCTATTGATTTTGAGTTATTATAAAAGTTTAGAATTATAGTCATCAGTTACGATTTTGAATTATTACTTTGAGCTTTTAAAAATGATCCAAAATCATGTTCACTAACTACAATTTTAAAGTTTTATAAAAACATATAAGTTTCAACTTAAACATTGACTATGTTTTGTAGGCACAATGTCGGCCACCTAGGAGAGGAAACATCTGGGAGAAGGGAGAAGTCTAACCTAATTAAAGAAGGTACCAAAATTAGCAAGTGATTATGACATACAACTGTTATCCTTGATAATGGGCAACATGGAAAGTTATGACATACATCTATTACATGGTAAATAAAGAGAATGAATGCTAAGAAGTAATGATCATCAGTGATGTCCTAGGGCTTATAAAAAGCCACCTTAGGCATGGGAAATGGTAAGGTGAAAAAATTTATGCCTTTAAAAAATTTCATTCAACCTATTTCTTTGTTTTGACTTTATCATCAAAAAAGCCTTTACCTGAGAACAACCTAGGTGAACCATCATCCTTGTAGAGATATTCAACGTTAGGCGAGTGAGGCCTTAGGGTCATTGAAAAACTAACAATTAGTGTCATTTGTGGGATCTCAATCTTCTTTATTCATTCTGAACCAAAAGCTTTGATATATGGCTGATCCTCCATCACTTAGTCACAAACAAGACTTGGCAAGGAGATGTCTCTGGGTAGGATGCTTTGTGAGCTAAGTTTGAGAATCAGTAATTAGAATTATTAAAAAGATTGGAAGCCATACTTGCACAAATCGAGTTGTTAAGGTAAGAGAATGCATTACTTTGGTCACAGTTGGATAATAAATAAGTGCACATACATACACTACATCTAAGTGCTAGCGAGCATGGGTAGGCATCACGACAACCATTAGGATACGCAACCGTCGCTATGGGGGAGCATAGCCAACACGTTTTGCCACTTGCCCTCGAGGAACATACAGTTTTAGGTCCACTTGGGGGGCTCAATCATACCACAACCCGATTGTCTAAGCCCCTAGAGCTTGATGGGTCAGACGAGGCCAAAGGTAGAGGCCGCCTCGAGTAGGTCATTTTGATTATGTTGGGCTTACAAAACAATGAAGTCTAAAGTTTTTTTTTTTATAAGAGTTTGGAACCCAAACTGGCTTTTAGGCATAGTTTGGAGTCATCCGATTGACCAATCGATCAAACCAACTATTAGTTATTAGGTGATAAAATATATAAAAAGTGATTGTTAGGTCACAGGATCTTGATCGATGGAGCTACTAGCTTAACCAGTTGAGCAAGCTTCCACCACTTAACAATTTTCTTAAACTAATTGATCGCTTATTTCAATTAATCAGCCACTTGGTTCAATCAGTCAACCTCTTGATTTAGTTGGTCGACCTATTTATTAAACTAGCCAACTTAGTAGTTTAGTCGATAGACCTATTAGTGCAATTGGTCTATCTATTGGTTAATCACTGATAAAAAAAAATAGAAAAAGTGAGAAAATGATGTACAAAAGACCTTAACGGGTCAAATTGTTTTACTATGAAAACCTAAAATTGAAAAACACTTTTAGATGATGAAATGAATGTCAACACATGAGTTTTTATCCCTGAAATAATCAATTTCAATTTTTATAAAAATCATTCAAAGATGTATAAATAAACTCTATATTTTTTTACAACTTTTGCATCTTTAACATAAAATATTTAGGGAAACCTACCTAGATAATTCATTATCATATTTAGTTGCTTAAAAAATGTAATGCAATATGAGCCTAGTGTAGCAACTGTTAGGATAGAACCCTTAAAAGCATGACATGATGTAATAGATTTGAAATTCATTATTCACTTAATAATATTTAAGTTTCACTTTTATCTATTCTTATTCCATGCATTATACTTTATAAGCATACTGACCTAACATTTCTTGCATTGTACATGACTTGGGTTTATTAGAAGTTTTACGAAAGATCTAAGTCATAAGTTCTTTACAAGTAGATGATTTGTTTACAACCGATTTGTGGACTTAAATAATCCATTTGAGGTTGTAGTGCACCACTTCCTAATTGGAGGGATGAATAATTTTGGACATTGGTATGAGGTTTCCATGATGAGTGTACTAGTGTGTATGGTTACACATTAGATAAGACCTATGGTGAATCATGACATAAGGTTATCGAGTAGTCATGATTTCACCAAGCTGCTATACTATATAGTATCTTAACCTTGAGAGAAAATCAAGTTTGTGCAAAAGTTACTAGTGGCTTTGACCTATGGATGAAATCATAAGCTGATCACATATTCCCTATGGATTGGGTCACTGTTGATGGAAACTAGTAGTAATAGGTATTCTCAATATAGGTATTGCGATATCTTATGGACTTTGAGATAGTGTGTCCTATTGGGTGATCCTAAGGATATGAAATCATGAAATTTAGATGTGTCCACCCTTCTCAATTACCAATATATAAGGAAGAACTATTAGACAAAAAATCTTTAAATGTTTCAGCTTGTTTTTCATCAAACGAAAAAAAAAGATTTGGGAACATCTAGATCCAAGTTATGTGTTTTATGTTTCTCACCCTAGAAATTTTAAAAGGTAGTTTCCTCTACACCTAGAATTTATAGATGCGTGCATCCCTTTAGAGATCCATGAGCTTGGACTGGATTTTTTTGAGGATCTTGGTTAGTTGTCTTTCAATATCTTATGGGTATAATACTTTTTCACTCTTAAGCTAACACTTTTTTGATGTATGGACCAAGTGAAGAATGTTGGAAACATTTCACATGATATTTTTAATGTGATACATTGTGATGCTTAAATTTTAAAGAAATTATGGATGAAGTGGTAATAACCAAATAACATAATATCATATAGTGGAGCCTAAAAAAATTTGATCAATTGTTGATATCTTATTATCAACTATTTAACCACTTTCTTTCATAGAAGAAAGTGATAAGGTACTTATAAATATTGAGAGTTCTTAGCTCAGCCTAGCATACATTAAAAAATACATTGTGTCTGTGTGTTTCCATCTCTTAAAGCTTTAAAGAGGAATAAACTAGAAGATCCAAAGTTCACTTATTTTCCAAATATATTTGGATAACTATGGTTGAAGACAAGTAAATTCAATTTGTTTCCTATCTTTAGAATTGTACAACATAAAATTCCTTCAACTTAAGTAGCATTAAGATCATATTTATTTTTTTATTTTTATTTTTCTACTTTAGAAACTCATTAATCTTACTAATTGCACCAATCTTCTTATTTTTATTTAAATATTTTTAATTTTATTTAAAAAAAAAGTTTGTGAAATTATCAATCTTTTAGATAAACATTAGAATTATATTTTTGCATTAAAAATGGATGATGTCATTGAAAAATATTTAACAATGAATTATAATATTTTAAAATTCTAAAATTTAACACAATTCTTTATCTACTTTATTAAATTAGAAGAAACAAATGGATAATAATTGTTTCAACAAATAACATAATTATTAATTTTGTATATAATTAAAGAAATAAAAATTATGTATTATTTTGTTGAAAGATGATAATTTTACTAAACATATATTAATATTTAATAAATCTATAAACTATATTAAATTGTTAAAAATGAATTAATAAAATTTTATTTAAAATAATTATACAAATAAATACAATTCATTTTTTTAAATATACAAAGAAATCAATCTTTTTCATTACATCTATAAGTTTGTTTCTCATTACTACCATGATATTTTGGATGGATTTGGTCTAAATTCTCATAATAATTATTATATTTTTTAAGCTTTAAATTATTTTTAAAAGTATTAGAATTAGAGTGCGTTTGAAAGTGATTTTAAAAAGCGTTTCTAGCATTTTTAACACTTAAATGATAAAATTTTTCAAGTATTAGAAATATTAAAAACACTTTCTAGAATCACTACCAAACAAGCTCTTAGTGTGATTTGAAATCTATTCGTCTAGTTAAAAAATTTGAAGAAATATTATTGTGTATTGTTGAAAACAAAAAGGGTTTAGGTTGTTGAAAACAAAAGTCCATTGTTGGGCCCAAAGGTGGGAACCGTGGGCTAGAGTTCGGCCCGGCCCAATAGAGAGCGTGCCGGCTGTTCGATAAGGGAGTTGTATCGTGGGGCTGTGGGAGGAGTTGCCATGTGAATGGAGGCACTTGGAGGCTTCGCTGCTGCGTCTCTTTCTCCTCCACCTCCCCATTATTCCACCATTCTTCAGGTTCTCTCTCTCCAATTTACCCTCTCTTTGTCTCGTGCTTTAATTTTGATTTCTTTCATTTTCTCACCAACCAAACGCCAGTGATAAATGAGCTGATTTCTGAGTCCTTTGCCGACGCTGAAAATGGCTGGAAATTCCAAATCGTTGTATTTTTTTAAGTATTCGTACAAAAATCTTATCCTAAGAAATGACTGCTTGGCCTCATATCCTTCCTATTTGGATCATGTTGGGGGTTCTGAAAATATGGAAACTTAGAGAAAAAAAGGGCGTGAAAAATCATATTTGGAACATTAAAATTTTGCATGGATGTTTTGGAAATACTTATTGGCACTCGGGAGATATCTAGGAGGGGAGTTGCATTTGAACCATTACATTTGGTATTTGGTGTAAAACCATGGTAATGCTTCAGTCAAGAAACATTGTCCCTGTAAAATTGTAATGGCTAATATGTGGACATCTGAGGCAAATCAAGGTTGGATAACGATAGAATTCAATGCATTTTTGACAAGTGTAATGTGGCACTACTGATATTGAGACAGATACGGGAGTTGTCATGTGGCTTGTTCATGTAAGGTGACATTGTGGTTCTAATCAAGGTCATACTTGTTACGCCATAGAAGGTTTAATGCTAATATTTTAGTGTAAGAATACAATGATAAAATTATTCATACAAAAGCATATGGGATTTTAACATGGTTTGACCAACCATGATTCCATCCATTGATGATAGAGAATATTATAAAGCATAGAAAAACAGATACACCTATTGAGTCTTAAAACATCTCATGCTTCTTCTCTCCTTGAGAATATTACAAAGGATAAAAAAAATATATATAATTGTTAGTCTTGAAACATCTCATACTTCTCTTCTCCTTGCATCTATACCCTGAACTGTGAGGTTTTGCTCCATCGGGTATTTCCCACTCTACCTCACATCTTGAAACGCAACATGTTCAAACTGCCAATTACTCAATCTCCCTTCACAACACCAATGAAAATTTTTTTTTGATAGGCAAAATAAATTCATTAAAGGCCAAAAGGCAAAAAAATAGAGTATACACGGAGTATACCTAGAAACAAAAGAGAAAAACACCAAGGGGCAAACAAGCCTCACCCTTACTTGGTGGCTAGCCAATCTACAAAATCTATCAAAGATAAAGTGTGATCCTTTATATATACCCTAACCCAATTCACAAAAGTGTACAAAAAAATGGACTTAATGTCTTGGTCGTTCCTCTCAATATCATCAAAGGTCCTCCTATTCCTTTCTTTCCAAATGGTCCACATCAGGCAGATGGGAGCTGCTCTCCAAGCTTTCTCCCTTTTCTTGCCCACAAAAGTACCATGCCAACCCATGAGGTTCCTTTTCACAGATGAGTGCATCACCCATTGCACTCCAAAAAGGGAAAAGATCAAAAGCCATAACATTCTGGCCTTCTCACAAAACAAAAGAAGGTGATCTGTGCTTTCCTCCTCAATTTTACACAAAAAACACCTGTTGGGAATGCTCCAACCAAATCTCTTTAGGCGGTCGGTGGTGAGTAGCCTGTTCCAAGCCGCCTCCCAACCAAAGAAGCTAGCTCTAATTGGGACCCAAGGCGTCCAAATAGAACTGGCCGGGAAGGGGGAATTGATGCCCCTTGAGAGTGAGCTATAAAAAGATTTGACTAAAAAAGTTCCATTCTTATTCTCTTTCCACTAGAGCGAATCATCCACACCTCTTCTAATGGTCATAGGAAGGAGCTTGCCTAACAAGCTTTCAACTTCTCCCACCTCCCAATCATTTAGGTGTCTACTAAAACGAGGCCCCCAGCTACCCCCAACACCATCTTCCTCCCAAGCCTCAGCAACCCAGCTTTCTTTGTTGATGGAAAGATTAAACAAGGTGGGGAAAACTTCTTCCAAAGAGTGATTTTCACACCACAAGTCCTTCCAAAACTTCACTCTAGTGCCATCCCCTACAATGAAGCGGGAGTGGGATTGGAAGTTCTCCCAACCATTTCTGATGGCCTTCCAAACTCCCACCCCATAACGATCTCTTACAACTTTGGAGCACCATCCCCCATCTTGAAGGCCATACTTACTGGAGATAATTTGCTTCCAAAGGGAATCATTCTCATTAGCAAATCTCCACAACCACTTCCCAAGAAGGGCCTTGTTAAAAGTAGCTAGCTTGCGAATGCCCAAGCCTCCATCATTTTTAGTAGCGCAAATAATCTTCCAACTCACTAAGTGAGGTTTGTTCTCTAAAGCACCACCACCCCATAAGAAATCCCTTTGGATCTTTTCCAGCCTTGCACACACCCTCTTAGGGATCACAAAAAGAGAAAGGAAGTAGGTTGGGAGGCTGGAGAGGGTGCTTTGTAACAAAGTAAGGCGACCACCTTCGGAGAGGTATTGCCTTTTCCAGAGAGATAACCTTTTCCTGATTCTTTCTTCCACTGCATCCCACACCCTAGTGGATTTGTAGGGAGCTCCAAGGGGGAGACCCAGGTAAGTGGTAGGTAAACTCCCTATCTTACATCCAAGGACCGAGGCGAGGGTCTCCATAGGAATGCCTTCCCCCACTAGAATGGCCTCAGTTTTGCTCAGGTTGACTTTTAATCCTGAAATCGCCTCAAACCACATAAAGGTCCAGCTAAGATATTGCAACTGATCAGCATTGGCATCACAAAAAATCAAGGTGTCATCGGCGAACAAGAGATGGGACACGGTCAGCCCTTCTCTTCCTCTTCCTCCCACTCTGAAGCCAGAAATGAAGCCCCCGTTTCTTGCACAAGACAACAGCTGGCTAAGGGCTTCCATGGCAAAAAGGAAGAGGTAGGGGGAAAGAGGGTCCCCCTGTCTCAAGCCCCTAGAGCTACGAAAGAAACCCGCTCCCATTGATGAGGATCGAGAAGGTTGCCGTAGAGCAACACCAATTCATCCAACTGATCCATCTATGCTCAAATCCCATCTTGGACATCACCTCCATGAGAAAGCCCCAATTGACATAGTCAAAAGCTTTCTCAATGTCCATCTTAAGAAGGAGGCCCGGCTTGTTGGCTTTCAATCTAGAATCAAGGGCTTCGTTTGCAATGAGAACGGCATCCAGAATCTGTCTCCCTTGGACGAAGGCATGCTGAGAATCAGAAATCACCTCCCTCATCACTGATTTCAGCCTGTTAGCTAGGACTTTGGCCAGCAGCTTGTACACACTCCCTACTAGGCTGATTGGTCTGAAATCTTTTAGGTCTTCAGCCCCCTCCTTCTTTGGAATGAGCAAGAGGAACGTGGAATTTAAGCTTCTCTGGAACCTCCCATGGAGGTAAAACTCCCTGAAGAGACCCAAAATTTCTGGTTTAACAACGTCCCAACAAAACAACCAGAAAGCCATTGTGAAGCCGTCCGGGCCTGGGGCTTTGTCCCCAGAGCAGCTGCTAAGGGCTGCAAAGATCTCATCCTCAGTGAACATAACTTCTAAGCTGCTGGCCACTCCTTCTCCCAGCTCCTTGAAATTAAAACCATTGATGCTAGGCCTCCAATTCCCAGATTCTGAGAGGAGGGACTGGTAGGTACTGCAAACACTATCTTTTATGTCTTCAATGGAAGAGAGAGTCACCCCGTTCACTTTAATATTAGACAGGAAGTTCCTCCTTGCCCTAGCATTGGCTATTTTGTGGAAATATTTGGTATTTTTGTCGCCTTCCCTTAACCAGATTTCTCTTGACTTCTGCCTCCAAGAGGTTTCTTCCAGAAGGGCCCATTTCTTGAAGTCCTCAAGAGCCAGATTTTTAGTCTCCATATCTCCAGGAGCAAGAGGATTCTCGTTCTCCTTGGCTTCCTAACACTGCAGGCGGGAGAGGGCCTCTGCTCTATTGAAGGAGACTTTGCCTACCACTTCCTTATTCCAGATTTTTAGGTCCTTCTTAAGAGCTTTGAGCTTCTCAGCAATACAGTGGCTGCTATAGCCTTTGACCGTGTACCCGTTCCACCAGCTTCTCACTAGGTCTTTGAAACCATCTATTTTCAGCCACATATTTTCAAAACGGAAGGGGCTTTTTCCTGAAGAGAAACCTCCAGCTTCAAGGACAATGGGGCTGTGGTCGGAGACCATACGAGGCAGAGCAGATTGAGTGATGGCAGAAAAATGGTCCTCCCATTGGTCCGAGATCAGGAAACGGTCTAATCTAGAGGCAGCTTGAGAGTTCAAACCCCCTATCCAAGTGAAAGGGCCTCCGGACAGTGGAAAGTCCCTTAGCCCCAGCTCCCCTATCACCTCTGAAAATCTCCTCATTTTAGCTGTGAGACTAGGGGCATTCCTTCTTTCCTCTGGGAATCTTACAGCGTTAAAGTCCCCTCCTAAGCACCAAGGGTCATCCTAGAGGCTACGAATGGCTCCAAGCTCCTCCCAGAAATCTTCTTTTTCGCTGCCAAGCACTGGCCCGTATACTCCAGAGAAAATCCAAGAGAAGCCATCAGCACAGTTTCTAAATCGAACAGAGATGGAGTACCCCCCGCTTTCAACCTCCAAATTCTCCAAGACTCTGTTATCCCAAAAGAGAAGGAGGCCTCCTGCCGCGCCCCTAGCGTCCACTGAAGTCCAATTGAGAAATCTTCCAACACCCACACTTTTAACCATTTGCAGGGACATTTCTTTCACCTTCGTCTCTAGAAGGCAAACTAAATCAGGCTTTTGATTCCTCACAACACCAATGAAAATGATTTCAATTTGGGCATACTACAGGACATACTCAGCCCCTGATTCTGATTCTTGTACTTGTCTATTTTAAAATTGAAGCTATTGAGCACAGATGTTTACTGGCATTGCAACTAGATGCATCCTTATCCTTTCTGCAGACCTGCAGTATAGGATAGAAAGAGAGCATCAATACCGACCATATGCATGACCTATTGTTCATCAAATTAATCCATTGGAATAGTTTACAATCTCTAAATACCCCACGGCCTTTAAATAAGAAAATGATTTTAGCAGCTTAGCATCTCTTGGAAGGTATTTATTTGTGAATGTATGCATATGGGCAGTATGTGTGGAATAGAGAGCCCATTTTGATTTACTATTTCTATTTCTCTTTGTAGACTCCACCATGGAAATCTCTGCCGCAAAGAATTGGACAGCCTCGACTGTGGAGTCCCTTGTTGTGTATAAGCAAAACTGGTATTGATAGGCCAAGAAGTTGCAATCTAGTTGGAAATTATGAGGGAAATTCCAAAGTCAATTTCTTACTTCAGCCAATGGCAAGGCTCAATAAAAGCTTTTCATTTCGGCGTGGTTTGTTTTCAGTAAGTTATGGATTGCGTCCTAAATTGAGGAAATATACTGCCAGTCTTCAGAAAGAATTAAATTGTTCAGAAAAGTTTAAGCATCATGTCTCTGTTCATTTTGTCCGATTGGTTGTTGGAGTGATGCTGGTTATGTCAGTTTCTGTTGGCGTTAGTAGGACACCCTCCTGTAAGTTTGTTCTTCTATAAAATGGAACTTTGAATATTGTTGTGGAATGAATTGAGCATGTGTACAAGGATTGGGGCTTTGTTTTTATTTTACACCATTATAGAATTTTGTCATTGGTGCAGGGGCCCTCTCTGAAGAAAATCTCCTTTTCTTAGAGGCATGGAGGACAATTGACCGTGCATATGTTGACAAAACATTTAATGGTCAAAGTTGGTTTCGCTACAGAGAAAATGCACTGCGTAATGAACCAATGAACACACGAGAAGAGACATGTATGGCTACCATCCCTTGCAGTCATTTATCTGTGGCTATTTGCAGTTCATCTCTCTAAATTATAGGGGAATAATATAAATTACTGTGTTTGGGCATGCATGGAAAATTTTGGTGTTCAAATTTGGGTTCAACAATTCATTGGTTCATTTCTCAACATTTGGATTATATTACAATGTTGTTGCCAGAATTTTTAAAGTAACACAAGTGAAAGAAAAGTATGATATGCCCAGTAGTTACAATTAAGTATTGGTGCTAGGTTCTGCAGACCCAGGAAGAAAATTAGAAGTAGCTCTACATGGAGTGAAATCATATCATTTTCATATCTAGTCTATACTGCTGATTTGAACTGCTGGCTGTAGAAATGTTAGACAATATACATGCTCCTGATCATAACTGTTCCTTGACAATGTCATGGACTTCTTCAAACTTCTTTATCTTTCTCTCTATATCTATCTATCTATCTATCTATCTATATACATATATATATATATATATATATTTCTGCTTTGATAAGCATATGGTATCTGCTTGAACGATGTCTTTCTCAGTCTGTTTGTTTGGTCAAAGAACTTCCTGGGGTTTAGGATTCCTTGCTTCCTGATTTTGCAAGTTGCTTAGGGAAGTGTTAAGGCTTGGTTTTTGCCTTCATAATTTGTTTTTCTACATTTTCTCTCTTGCATGTTTCTCTTCATCCTTGTCTACTGGGTTGCACTGCCTCTCCTCCTCTTCCCTTCTGCTAATATCTCTTGTTGATACATCGCTTTTATTGCTTAAAAGAGGCATGTATTAGATATTGAAAACTTGAAGTTACATGAAATATTTTAAGAGAACTTTGGCATTTCATTACATTCATACATCACAACATCTAATAGAAAAAAAAAAAAAAACTGAACTTGTATATACTTCTAAGTTTCTATATCTGCTATTAACTACTGGTATACCAAAAGTTTCATTAAGTCCCTGACCAATATAGCAAAAAGAAACTTTTGGGCATGTAAAGTATATACTTGCATGGACATTTGCATGTGGAAATTATGAAGAGTCTTTAAGCCTTGTAAAACATATATCAAATTACTCCTCTTCGACACGGGTAGGAAAAAGGATTTATATCTGGATATTCATAGAGAGATATAAAAAAAAGGTATAAATGCCCTACAATTACTAAATGTACAAAATGGCATTAGATACTCAGCACCATAGGATTTTTTTTTCCCTGTTTGGGTGGGGGAAGAAAATTGGAGGGCAAATAGATTTTGAAATGATTTATTTTAATCTGGAGTGTCTTCTTACAAAATAATAATCCTTGAAGAAAACAAAATTCAAAACAAAGTTTTCTTGAGAAGGATAAAGGCAATCTAATGTGCATACATTTTCAAATATTTTGTATTATATTATGTATCTTCAGATGCAACCAAAATGCGGTACATAATTTTGATACTATCATCTAACACACAAACTGTACTGAATTGTGTATCATAAGTTTTCGCATTGCATCTGTGGATGTAAGAAGAGATTTACTGAACCATGTCTAGTTGCTGCATTTATATATCAAAATTATTTTATTGTCAGTCAGTATGGTGGGCTTGTAAATCATTTATAATCCTAAACCAAAACATCTTTACCTTACTTATTCTAACTCGAAGTTAACAGTTGGAGTGCAAGGAAACTTTTGGCTAACCAGATTGCAATGTTGTTTTTTTCTACACTTTCTGGCACATATGGACATTGAGTCATCATTATTAAAAGAACTCACTAGATCTACCTTTGTGGTTGTTATACCGCTAGGGTATTTGAGTAAAGGAAAAAGTACTCTTCAGTCTAGGTGAATTGACATGTAAATGATGACAATAAAGAAACTCTAAAAATGCTGAACTTGATAAGCCACCTCAATTGTTTTACGTTTTAAACATGTTGGAGCACTTCATCTCAATTAGTTAAACCACTATAGTTGCTTTCCAATGCATTACCTAAATCATAGTGCTGTATTTGTATGCAGATATGGCAATAAAGAAGATGCTTGCCACACTTGATGATCCTTTCACTCGCTTTCTGGAGCCTGACAAGTTTAAGAGTTTGCGGGTATGAGGCTGTTTCTTCTCACCATCGTAAATTATTTCAATATTCTTTGAACTACTAGCAAGCCTGTGTATATGTATTCCAGACATAGTAGGGTCTGGCTTAAAAGAATGTAGGCAGTTTTACTTACCTAAAATCTTTTAATATCTTCTTTGAAGGCAGTCTGGAACTCAAGGTGCTCTTACAGGTGTAGGATTGTCAATTGGATACCCTACTGGATTTGATGGATCACCTGCTGGGCTTCTTGTTATTTCAGCTACTCCAGGAGGTCCTGCAAGTAGAGCTGGCATTTTGTCTGGGGATGTTATCCTTACAATTGATGGTACAAGTACAGAAACCATGGGAATATATGATGCAGCAGAGCGCTTGCAGTGAGTTCCCTCCCTAACCAAACCAACCAATTCCCCTGTTGATTTGTCATAGAATTGAAGAAACACATAGTTCCTAACTATTGCTGAAGTCCCACATTTAGGTTATTACAGATAAAGGGAAAAAGATAAGGTGGCAAAATGGATACATTCTTTCTGAGATTTGCTGCTGATTTCAAAATTATTCTGTTTAGTTGTCATTATTGTTCTTGATTTGTAAAAAAGATGAAGTTTGAAGTGAGCAGAGTATATTTACAGAAGCTCACATTGTTTAATATATCTTTGCCCATCTTTTGATTATTGTTATGGTAATTGTAATTATTGCTTATTTTCTTAATTTAAACATGTTATAAGTCACAAAATATATGCTCTGAAAAGCGCCCAAAATGTTAATTTTTTCATTCTCAAAACTTGTCTAGATTTTGAGTATAAGTTTGAAATTCAATTCCAGCAGAAGTCCTGAATGTAAGCTTCCTTTAATGTTGGCTATTTACTGATTTGCCTAAATATTTTAAATGAATTTCAGGGGACCTGAAGGAAGTTCAGTGGAATTAACCATCCGTAGTGGACCTGATATAAAGCACCTATCATTGATGTAAGTTTAGTATCTTTTACTTCTCTCCTAAAATGTAATTATATATATTAAAATGGATCACCCGATTGGAGATTTGAGCTTCATTGTTCAGGTAGGAAACTAAGTTACCCAGTTCCATATAATGGATATAAATTTAACTATCAAGTATCAACTTTTTAATTTGTTTTTGATGTGGTCTTCTATTTGAGCTTTGTGGTCTGTTTATATAAAATAATCAAGGATTAACCAATTGCTTCCTTCCAGGCGAGAGAGAGTTTCATTGAACCCAGTAAAGTCAAGACTATGCAAGATGCCTGGTTTAGGCAAGGATTCCCCTAAGATTGGTTATATCAAACTAGCATCATTCAACCAGAATGCTTCTGGTGAGCATAGCCTGTTATTGGTTATATTATGTCATATTATATCAAGGAGTTTTACTTTTAGTCCATTTTATCAGTCTAAGTTAAAAATAAGTAAATGATTTTCTGGAAATCCTGACAGCCTGTATGGGCTTGATTATTAATGCATGAGATCTTCTCATCATAATATTTTAATTTAGAATTGATATGTTGGAAATCCTGATAGCCTGTATAGGCTGCATCTGATTGTGCATCCTGTGCATAGTCTACAGTTTGTATAAGCCGTTAGTTACAGATTTTTTTGTTTGTTTGTGTAGTTGACTAATTCTTTTTTTTATTTTTTATTTTATAGGCTTGTGTAGTTTACTAATTGTGTCTATATTCACTTTTTTTTTTCCCTAGTCTGTCGTTAGGATTATTTCCTTTTCTGGTTTTCCCTGTAAATTCTATATATTCACTGTAAATTCCTCTATCAATACACAATGAATCACAATTTCATAATTGTTTACACAATTGCATGTCTTGTATTTGAAAAAACTTTGATTCTACATGTTGAACCAGCAGAAACTTCAATACTATGAGTTAGTGAAAAACAGGAAGTTAAAATAAATCACACAAAGAGACTCATGAGGTTTTAGCATGGTTTGGACAACCATGCCTACATCCATGGATGAAAGAGAATCATTCTACTATACGTTAAAGAATATTACAAAGAACAAAAAAAAAACAAATACAATTATTGAGCCCTCAAGCATCCCCAAGTTTCTCTACTCATTGTATCTAAACATTGTATTACAATCCCTCGCTCCACCTACTGTTTATCATTCTTCATCACATTTTTACATTTTTTTTTTTTGATAGACAAAGGTAAATTGAATTAAGAAATGCCAAAAACAGGGGGTGCACCCTACGTATATGGGCAGTATACAATAAGAGCCCAACCAAGCTGTAGTAAAGAAAGAAAAGGCTTGGAGAGAGAGAAGGCTAGCCACAATAAAGAGCACCCAAAAAATTTCAGAAAAGAGGGATTGTCTAACTCCAAAAACTACTGAGACCACTCTAACAGTGATCGGATAAAGAGATTCCTCAAACTTTGGTCTAACAACGCTTCCTCTTGGAAAGTCCTTCGATTTCGCTCTCCCCAAATACACCAAAAAAGACAAATCAGAGCCAATCTCCAAGATGCTGTTTTCTTCTTCTCTAGTCCCTTAACTTTTCATTCTAGAAGAAGATTTCTCATTAAAGCCGGGAACACCCACACCAAGTTGAAAGATGTTAACAACAAAGTCCAAAGCTCCCTTGTCTTATCACATTGAATCAAAATGTGGTCAGCTGATTCTTTACTGTCTTTACAAAGACTACACCTATTGACCATGGACCAACCCCTCTTTATTAACGTGTCTACTATTAAGATTTTCCCCAAAACTGCTTCCCAAGCAAAAAAACGAGTTCTAAGAGGAGCACACAATCCCCAAATCTCCTTGCCTGGGAATAATAAATTGTTTTCAGCCCTTAAAGACTTATAATATGATTCGACACTAAACTTTCCCCTCTCATCATTCTTCCATACTGAGCAATCCTCCATTTCTTGAATCTTTAATGTAGAAATGTGTTCCAAGAAATGAGTCACCTCCTTCCACTCCCAATCTTGGAAAGATCTTCTAAAATGCACCTCCCAACAACTGCCTCCATCCCCTTGTCTCTCTCATAGGCCTGCCATTGTAGCATATTTGTGGGGTGCAATCCTGAAAAGAGTAGGATAAACATCCTTCAACTTAGAATCCCCTACCCAATTGTCCCACCAAAAACTCGTGCGTTTACTATTTCCAAGACGGATATTAGTTCCAAGAATGAACTCTTCCCACCCTTTTCTGATGTCTTTTCAAAGACTTAGTCCATAAGAATCCCTCACCTCTCTAGTGGTCCAACCTGCCTCCACCTCCCTAAATTTTCCAAGAATGACTTTCCTCCATAAACTCTCCCTCTTAAGGGGAAATCTCCCAAGCCATTTGCCTAACAAAGCTTGATTGAACCCCTCTAAGTGCCTTAACCCCAACCCTTCATGCTTGTTATCTTTACAAATATCCAACCAACTTACCAAGTGGATTTTCCTCCTCTCCTTCATATCTCCCCACAAAAACTCCCTTTGAATTCTCTCTAATCTGATTCTCATTTTCTTTGGAATTATAAAAAGCGACATAAAATAGATTGGAAGGTATGAAAGAGTGCACTTAATAGGGATAAGTCTTCTTCTTTTGGACAAGTATTGTTTTTTCCAAGTAGCCAAATTCCTTTTGAATCTCTCCTCTATCACGTCCCAAACTCCAGACGATTTATGAGGGGCTCCAAGGGGTAAACCTAGATAAGAAGCAGGAAGTTTCACTACTTTACACCCAAATAAAGTAGTTGCTTTGTCCACATCCTCCGTGCCCCCCACTAGAATAATTTCGTTTTTTTTTGCAAATTTATTTCCAGACTTGACACCAATTCAAAGCAAGTAACAATTCACTTCCAAAATTTCAACTGACCTTTATTATCCTCGCAAAAGAGAAGAGTTTCGTCTGCGAAAAACAAGTGAGAGACTTGAACCCCTTCTCCACCTCTCGCCACTACCTTGAAATCCATAATGAAACCTGCCTTCTCAACCTTAGCAATTAATCCACTAAAAGCTTCCATAATCAGCACGAATAGATAAGATGAAAATGGGTCCCTTTGCTTGGGGCCTCTATGCGTTGAGAAGAAATTTGTAGGAGTGCCATTGACTAAGACTACCATTCTCACAGTAGAAATGCAAAAAAGGATCCATTATCTCCACTTGGGACCGAACCCCATTTTCTCCAAAACTGAAAGAAGGAACTTCCAATTTACATGATCGTAAACTTTTTCAATATCCAGTTTACAAACTAAACCTACATTGGAACTTTGTTTCCTCAAGTTGATCGCCTCATTAGGTGCCAAGGTCGCATCCAGAATCTGTCTAGCCCTCACAAAAGTGTTCTGGTTGTTTGACACCACTTTACCAATCACCCTTTTTAGCCTATTAGTTAGGACTTTTGCAAGAATTTTATGAAGGCTCCCCACAAGATTGATTGGCTTGAAATTCTGCACATCACTTGCCCCTCCTTTATTCGGGATAAGAACTAAAAAAGTTTCATTAAGACTTCGAAGCACAATATTCTATGAATGGAATTCCTTAAAAACCTGCATCACTTCCCCACCAACTACAGGCCAACAAAACTTCTAGAAAGCTAGTGAAAAACCATCCGGCCTTGGTGCCTTGTCACCCCCCAAATCAGATAGAGCTTTAGTTGTTTCCTTATCTGAAAATGGCCCCTTGGAACCCTCATTATCCAAGGAGTCATTACTTCTAAATAACCTTGAAACCACATCAGGTCTTCTCACATGTGTTTCTTCAAACATGGATATGAATTAAGACCCAATCCCTTCTTTAAGCTCTCATTTTTTCCTAGACAAACACCTTGGAAAGTAAAGCTATTGATAAAATTTCCCTTTCTCCTTGCATTAGCCACGCGATGAAAAAACTTAGTGTTAGTGTCTCCTTCCTTCAACCATAGTGCCTTTGATTTCTGCCTCTAAGAGATTTTTTTGAGGATGGCTAAGTGACTATACTCATCTTTGGCTGTCCGCTTTCTTCTCCTATCCTCTTCAGAGAGGGGTCTTAGCCTTTCTACATTGTCCCAATAATTTATTTGCTCCAGGGTAGCATCCTTCCTAGCTGAAACATTACCAAGGACCTCCTTGTTCCATTTCTTCAGGTCACATTTCAAAGCTCGTAACTTCTTAGCAAGCATAAAGCTAGGACTTCCCCTAAAATTGTAAGTCTACCACCACTCTTTAATTTTATCCGCAAAACCTTCAACCCATAGCCACATGTTTTCAAATTTAAACGAGCTTTTACCTTTTCTCATCTCTCCACAATCTAACAAAATGGGATAGTGATCAAAAACTAGTCTTGGCAATAGATGTTGCATCGCCTTGCTACATGATCCTCTCAGTCTCCTGAAAACAAAAAACGGGCTAACCAAGTCTTTAGCGAACCTCCTTACCCTCCACTCTAGGTTTAACCATCACCACCTAGTGGCGGGTCTACTAGCTCAAACTCATCAATAAAGTTGGAAAAATCTCTCATAGTAGTTGACATCTGCCTACCATTGCTTGTTTCAACTAGAAACCGCACCACATTAAAGTCACTTGCTATGCACCAAGGCTCATCCTAGAGCCCCTTAACAACAGCTAGCTTCTCCCACAACTTCCTCATCTCCCTTCCTTTTAGCGGGCCATATAAACTAGAGAACACCCAAATGAAACCCTCCTCGTAGTTTCTAAAACAACAAGAAATAGAAAAAGCTCCCACTTCAACCTCCAACCCTTCCAAAATTCTCTTATCTCACAGTAACAACACGTCTCCTACCGTGCCCCTTGCATTTAGAGACACCCAACCCAAATTCCTACTAACCCCTAAGCTTCTCACAAACCTATCAGACATCTCCCTCATTTTTGTTTCCTAAAAACAGACCAAATTTGGCTTATGTTTTCTCACCATAGACTTAATGACCATCCTTTTATTAGGGTCATGCAAGCCTCTAACATTCTAGGATAAAATCCTATGCTTCATTTAGGGACCATAATAGCTTGCCTTCCCAAACCCGCACCCTCTGCTTCTCTTCCTGCAATGTCGTCATAATTAATGGTGTTAAAGAACTTCTTCAACTTTCTGTCCTTCCTTGAACAGAACATTGTTCCTCTTTTACTCGCTTTCGATGTACTAGTAAGGCATCTCCTGTTCTCAATCTCCATAAGAATTCTCAAAATATCCCTTTCAAAACCTTCAACCAAAACCCCCACAAACTTGCAGAACCAAAGGAATTTCTTATTCACCTAAGGGGATCTCTCCCTCTCTAATTCTCTTGCAACAGTGATCTGAAGAGTTGGCAACTCCTCTTAGGATGTTTCGCTTTGGTTGTGCATGGGGAGAATTCCTTTAACTTGATCCCTTAGTTACCCCCTTTGCCCCTCCTAAACCTTTTGTGATCCAGAAAAGCAATAGAGCGTCCATACTTGAGAATCATACAAAACGACACACTTGCTGACTCAGATTTCAGAGGATTGTCAAGCTCCCCCTCAGACTCCCTGGTCCAAACGTTCCACACAGAATCTCCCAACCCTGAAAGTGAATGAGAAGAAGTTCCGAAAGAGCCCTCGACAACCTTTTCCCATCATGACTTAGAATATTTATAGAAATACTCCTAATAACTTTCCTTATTTTATAAAGATGTATATTTTTACAAGGAAACATCAATATATAAAATACTCCATACAATAGTCTTTACCAAAGGAATATGTATTAAATAGGAATTTAAGATACTTTTCTACCGCATCATATATGTTTCACAACTCTACTCCGTATAAGGCTTAGACTATTAGATCTTAAGTTAGCAGTTCTTGTCACCTCATTCTCCTATACAGTTTCCCCTTACTAAGTGGTCCAGAATTTTCAGGAAAGAGAGATTTTTAGTTAAAGTTGTTAACATGAGTTAACCAATTAATCGGGAGGCTGCTTTCAGTTCTTTGTACATGGACCATACAGATCTCATTCTTGTCCCATTTTAGATGGTTTGAGTGAATGCATTCACTATTCTGCTCCATGTAGGGCATTCTTTATCAATGGGGCACCTACAGACAAAAATATTGGAAAAAGGTTGCAATCCAATGTACGGAATTTGATCCTTTGAGCAATTTTATATTTTATTGATAGTGTGCCCACGAAAGGCAGTTAGGTTAAACAGATTAGTTGCAAGTGTTATGATGATTACTTTAAAAGTGAGAAACATCTGAATTATGTGAAGTTTCATGCATTTACTACTCAGTGCGTACTACAATAAATTCTTTTTCATTTTTTCTATCTTTTCATTTGCTAGAATGATAGATCATTCACATTGGGTCTTCTTAGATTTTAAATGTGATACACTGGAATTTGCTCTTACAATGTATATCTCATCTAGGTGCTGTCAAGGAAGCGATTGAATCTTTAAGGAGCAATGATGTGAATGCCTTTGTTTTGGACCTCCGAGATAATAGGTGATTAAATCTCAATATGCTCCTTTTTAGACTTGGTCTATGGCAGACTTTCTAAAACAATGAATTTGGTGCAGTGGTGGCCTTTTCCCAGAGGGAGTTGAGATTGCTAAGATTTGGTAAGCTCCACTGAACAATTGGTTGAGAAAATTTTCTTTTACCATCTATGCAATTGTGTTTACATTTTCTGTTGCCTTATCTTTTCAAGTTTAGGTGGTACTATTTTTCTGGTAGTACTCAGGATATGCTTTGGTAATGTTTTGACTAATCAGTTATACCTATCAATTTTTTTTTAACTATTTTTTGGCTATTCAGTTACTCAAGTCCTGGTTGATAAAGTCTTCTTTTTTGTTGGTTATATTAGCTTCCGTATTAACTGTTTTAGTGAACTAAGTAAATTGTTTTATGCTCACCTTTAATTATGCTTGCATTGGCTGTTTCCTGTATGTTATATTTATAACTGTATATCAACTTTCAAACGCATACAACACTGGAGAAAAGAAAAATGCATGTTCAAACAATTTAACATTCAACTCTTGAAGAGCTAAGACTGGATGTTGTGTTAAAATCAGTTTTCAGTGCGTGCTGCTTTAAACAGAAAAAAGATCATAAATGCTATTAAGTTGTTCAACATTTATCTTTCAAATACTAGAAAATAACTTGCTTTTAGCTGTTAGAAGTTGTGAGAAACATGGGCTTCTTTAGCCTAAGAAAAAAGAAAAAGAAAAAAGAAAAAAAAACCGGAACTAGAATCATGGATTTGTTTCTTAGTTAAATATTGAAAAGGGGTGAATATGCTTGTTCCCATATTGTTGCACCTGCAACCAACAATGTCTAGGGAAATAACCAAGTTTAAATTGATTCATTTCCAAGATTTCTCCCAAACTCTCATAGAGGATGTGCAGTTGCTACTTTTTATGTATTGCATGTAGCAAATGAATTCTTTTGAGTCATCATGATAAAAACAGACTCATCTTTCTGATTGTTGTTTGGTTTTGTAAACCCCTTTCCTTGGAAAAGAACTTGTATTTCTCACAACTTAAAAAGTTAAAGTGAGAATTTCCTGATGGATTTCTGGATGTCTTCCCTGAAAAAGCAAAATCAGACAGCATTTATTCTACGGCATTTTTTTTAACACAAAAAGTTGCACTAATCAGTAACCATAGTGTATATGTTTTTAGCATAGAAGTTCAAAACAAGAGAATACTCAAAGGATTTGCAAGGAATGTGAGAATTGCAGTTCAAAAGAATTGTGGAACATGAGGAGAATTGTGAATGTTCTGGCCCTTTTGGATCTTGAACTTGGAAACTCCCGTGTCCCAAATTTAATCCTTTACCACATGAGCGAAGCTTCAAGGGCTTGTACATACCTAAATTCAGTTACCAACACATTTATTTACTGGCTTGCTTACTAGTTACTGCACTGAGAGTTAACTAAATTATGCTAATTCTACTTGATGCATTTCTAGATGTTAAAGACCTTAATACTTGATCTGCATTCTGTTATGGAGCTCTCATGATGTTCCATTTTTTTTTCCTTTATTTTCTCTTTTATTCTCTCCATTTTTATGCTCAAGTTATTTTGAATTGTAATGTGCTGGTTTATTTGTTTTTCCAGTTCCTATTTCGGTGGATGTAAATATTGGACAAGCTATATTTAAAGCTTGGCAAATATTGAATAAAGGGAGGGATTGAAAATTCATTATTCTGCCAAAAAAAAAAAAAAAATCTTGTGCATAACAAATCTAGTATCAGAGCCAAGCATGGAGCTACATGTCTGAGTGAAGAAACTAGAGGAGAGTCTAGACTTGCTTGCTAATGGACAGAAAGAATATTTGTGTCATGTTATCGAGAGGATAGAGCGACCGAGTCAATAGTTCATTGGCAAGGGCACTTGCAATTTGGGTGAAAACTCAACAAATAGGTTTGGGCAAGATCAAGTCACATGTCCTCACCTATGGATGCTAGCTTCTTGTGCAAATTCATTCCTAAAATAGTGAAGTTGGATTTTCCTAGGTATGATAGGAAACAAGATCCCACGATATGGATTTGCAAAGCCAACAAATACTTCATGCTCTATGAGATTGCTTAAGTTGGAGAAGGTCATGTTGGCCTCTTTCTATGTGGAAGGAGACGTCTAACTTGGTTTCAAATCCTAGAGCAAGTGATCATCTATGTTTCATGCAAAGATTTCAAGAATGGGCTTCTCTCTTGATTTGGTTTGAGTCAATTCGAGGATCAGTTTAGAGAACTAATTAAGCTACCAAAAATGGGCTCAATAGTCAAATATCAAAGTAGGTTTGAAAAGTTGTTCTTTCTCAAGATTGAGAGGTGAGTTGCTTCTTAACGAGTTTGAAGGTTATCATATGGATTGGTGTACACACCAATAGATCCCCCCTACATTGGCTATAGATGATAATGGGCATCTTGGTATGGGGTTGAATCATCAACCTTAGTGATGGCTCCCCTTACTAGTAAAGGGAACTGAAAGGGATGCTACACCAACTAAGATCCTACTATTAAAAGCAAGCGGTGCTCAATCTCCAAGTCCAGTTACTTGACTTTCCCAATCATTCCTATTTGTCTTAAATCTATTATCTTAGTTAGATCAAGGATGGGGGCTTCGTGGCTCCTTTTTTCTACCTGTGAGCTATTCCACCTTCTTTCCAACATTTGCTTATGGTTCTCCTCTTTATTTTTTATTTTATTTTTTGATAGGAAACGATAAAGATGTGTATTGATAAAAAGGAAGTACAAGAGAAGGATGAGATATCCTCCCACCAAAGAAAAACAAACCGACAAGGAAACAAATACAAGGAAATACAAAGTCAAAACAAACAACCGCTCTATGTTAGGCCAACCCCGTAGAGTTACACACCGCTAACCAATCAAGATATATCACATTAAGGGGAATCCCCTTAAAAACCTTATAACAAAAAGCCCAAAGAGAAGCAAGGAAATGAATCATATCCCAAAGGTTCTCTGAATTCTTTGCTTTATCCTAAAAAATCCTTGCATTTCTTTCCCGCCATACCACCCATATTAAAGCAATGCACACAACTTGCCATAAGACAATCCCTTTCTTAGAAGATCCAAAACCATTAAAATTGATAAATAGCATGTCAAAGATGCTCCTAAGGGGAACCCAAACTGTCTTTGCTAGCTGAAATAATTTGTGCCACAACCCCATCGTCAAAGAGCAATGAAGAAAATGATGATCTACTGTTTCTCCATGCTTCATGCACATCATGCAAATGTCGGGACTAAGTGCTTTGTAGGGTCTTCTCAACTGTAGCAAGTCATTAGTATTTACCTTCTTGCGTACCACTAACCAGAGAAAGGACTTGACTTTGAAAGGGACTTGAGAATTCTAGACTATCCTGGAAAGGAAAACTGAAGGCAAACCTTGAAATTGGGATAAGGCGAGAAAGAAAGATTTGATTGTGAACAGTCCTGAAGAAGATAAAGACCAAGATCTCATATTTGGAACCGAAGGTGATAAATGAAGATGATCAAGAGACCGCATGAGACTTTCTAAATCTTCTATCTCGAGATCGGAAAGGTTACGGCGAAAGTTAAAGTTCCATGAGAAGGGACGATTGGAGTCGAGAATTGAAGAAATAGGAATATTTTTATCCGTGACTACTCTAAGTAGACTTGGATATCGGACCCCCAAAGGTTGGTCCCCCCACCACAAGTCTTCCCAGAACCGAATTCTTTCCCCATCTCCTACGACAAACCGAGTAAACTTAGAAAACTCTTGGGAGACTTGTGCAATAGCCTTCCAAGGACAACGATGTGACCATCTAACAAAAGTGTTGGCATCCCAACCATTAGGGTGTGATCCATAAATGCTTAAAATAACCTAATGCCACAGTGATGAACCCTCCCTAGGAAATCTCCACAACCATTTCCCTAAGAGAGCGGAATTCCTTAAGGAAATCCTTCCGAAACCCAATCCCCCTTTCGCTTTCGGATTGCACACTACATCCTAGCTAACCAGATGATCCTTTTTGCCTTTCCCAACCCCAGACCATAAAAAATCTCTTTGCATTCTCTCAATTTTTGCTGCCACTAAGGTGGGTATCTTAAATAAGGAAAGGAAGTAACAGGGCATATGAGTGAGACAAGATTGAATGAGAGTTATCCTGCCTCCGAAAGATAATATGTCTTTTGCCACCCATCTAATCTGCTCGAAATCCTCTCAATAACAGGATCCCAAAAACCACAAGCCTTGGGATTCCCTCCCAAAGGAAGACCCAGGTAGAGTATGGGCCACCCAGAAGCCTTGCAATCGAGCAGCTCGGCCAACCTATGAAGATGATTCTGACCAAGATTAATGCCGTAAATATTACTCTTGTCAAGATTAACCTTTAGCCCAGAAATATGCCTAAACACTAGCAAAACACTCTTGAGTGTTAGCATGTCCTCTTCTCGAGTGCTAGAAAAGAAAATGGTGTCATCTGCAAATTGTAAATGGGACACCCTCGTTCTATTCCTACCCACCCTGAAACCCTCTAAGGCGTTTCTTTCCTCTACTCTCAATAACATGTTACTCAAAACGTCTGCAACTAAAGTGAACAAAAAGGGGGATAAATGGTCTCCTTGTCTTAAACCTCTAGATGCTTTAACCCACCCTTTAGTGTTTCCATTCACTAGGACTGCAAAAGACACTGAGGACAAACAACCTCTCATCCATTTCCTCCATCTATGACTAAACCCCTTCATCTCCAACACATGATCCAAAAAATCCCAACTCACATGGTCATAAGTCTTTTCAAAGTCAATTTTGAAGACAACACCTTCCTCCCCTGATCGTTTTTTCTCATCCACTATCTCATTGGCTATGAGGACTGCGTCCAAAATTTGTCTCCCTTGAACAAGAGCTCCTTGAGTAGAATGGATAGTTTCGTGAAGTACCCCTCTTAGACGCCCTGCTATCACTTTGGCTATAATCTTGTAAAGACTAGTGATCAAGCTAATGGGTCTATAGTCTGATATCTTCTTTGACATGCTTTTTTTAGGTATCAGAACTATGAAGGAAGCATTAGTGCTTTGATTAATAATCCCGCTCCCATGAAACTCAGCAAACACTCTCACTAAATCCTCCTTAATCACTTCCCAACGATCTTGAAACATTGCAATGGTAAAGCCATCAGGCCCCGGTGTCTTATCCCTATCCAACTGAAAAATGGTCTTATAAATCTCTTCTTCAGTAAAAGGGGATTCCAACCTAGATGCGCTCTCTCCAGATATAGGGGACCAATCTAAGCCTTCAACTCTCCAAGACTCTCTAGAAGGGCTCGCGTAGAGCTTTTCAAAATACCTTAAAATCTCCTCTTTGATGCTCTCTGAATTGTTCAGCACTAGGCCTCTTTCGTTCTCCAATACCTTGATAAATTTCCTATTTCTCCTGCCATTAGCCACTTTATGGAAAAATTTTGAGTTACAATCCCCTTCCTTAACCCATTTCACCCTAACTTTTTGTCTCCAATGAGTTTCTTCCCTCAAGATCAACTCCTCTAACTCCCCTTTCCTGAAGGCTCTTTGGATTAAAAATTCAGGGGAGAGACCCCCTTCTTGCTCCATGGAGTCATAGTTAGCTAAATCGAACAAAATGCTTTTTTTCCTTTCAATTAGGTCTCTAAAAGAAGTCTTATTCCACTCTTTCAATTTGGCCTTAAGGAATTGTAATTGCCTCATGAACTTGTGACCTTCCCACCCATCTGCCTGAAACTCTCTCCACCAACTTCCAAAGCACTCCTTAAAATTAGGGTGTTGGAACCACATATTCTTGAACCTATACAGTGTTGGGCCCCACTTGAACGGATTGGTTTCCAAGACTATCGGCTAATGATCCGATGTCCATCTAGGAAGAACTTCTTGAAGACTTTGAGGGAATAATTGTTCCCACTCATTCGAGTAGAGAAAACGGTCTAATCTCTTGCAAACGGGATGCTCTTGCATGTTTGACCAAGTGAATGGTGCTCTCCTTAAAGGTGGATCTATCAATTCGTTTTCTCTTATAAAGTCGTCAAAGTCCTTCATCCTTGGGGTCAAACTAGCACCTCCCAATTTTTTTGAACTTCTCCTTATGACATTGAAATCGCCACCCACGCACCAACATGGGGAAGAGAGTCCAAAAATGTCTGAAAGCTCCACCCAAAAATCCTTCCTAAGTGCTGTGCTATTTGGGCCATAGACTGCTGATAACCAAAACTGTTCGCTTCCATCCACTGCAAACTTGATTGAGACCGAAAAGGAACCTAATACCACCTCCTCACTATGCATTTTTTTAGAGTCCCAAATGACCAAAATCCCACCCAAAGCCCCACACGTTGGAAGGGTTGCTCATTCCTTATTTTTGACTGTCCAAACAATACCCACGAACCTTCTGTCACACTCAGCCTTTTTTGTTTCCTGAATCATCACTACATCTGGCCTTTCCGATCTCAGAAAATCTTTAACCACCCTTCTCTTTTTCCTTGAACCCAAACCCCTAGTATTCCAACTGATTATCGTCATGTATTAAACTCACTAACCCTAATCCTCCAAACCATTTCCAACAAATCTCACGAACCTGTGGAACATCTGCTCTTCCTCCTGGAATATACCTTGATATCCAGAGTCTTTAAAACCTCATGCACTTTTGCCATTTTCCTGGGGGACAGTCCTTCTATTTGGAACTCATCCGAAGGGGAGCCCACAGTTACACCCTGATTAACAGTAGCCAGGTTGGAGGGCAGAATTGTTTTAGGCGACAATGGGTTAACACTCTGGGTCAACTGGTTAGGATAAGCAAACTGGTTCTCCACCATTACGAGGTTAGGGATGCCAACAGAATTTTGACCTACAGTACCATCGTCATCGTTTTTGAAAAAAATTATAGAGTTCACTCGGTTTTCCAAAGGAGCTAGAGACTGAAAGTCTGAACTGATAAGATTGGGAACAGAAGGACTCAAGAAGGAAGGAGTCAAACCACAAGAAGGGGGAAAGAAAGACGAGGGAAAAAGGGACGAGGGAGACTGAGAAGGTGAAGATGGGATTACCTCCAGATTTTCCGCGACCGACAGTCCACAATTCCCCATAAATTTAGGCCCTTTACCTCTGATTTTTGGCATAGAAGGCAAAACCAAGACTGCTGAGCCTCGAAGATCAGACCCCACTCTTCCCAAAAGTCCTTCCTTGCCTTCATCGAAGGAGAAATTGTTCATGGCCGCTTCGTTTCTTGACGTTGAGGCCCCTTCCCCTGGCCGATTCTTCCAAAATCTTGGAAATCGATGGGAGAAGAGAGGACTCGCACTCGATCCTCTTTCCACCTGAAACTCGGCCCCTAAAGCCTCTTCCTCTGGATTCTCATCGTTGTCAATTTGGTCCTTCCCACTCAAAAGAGGCTCGCTGCGGCACCGGAGACCTTGTCGGCGCTCAGAGCTTGGGGGAAAAAGGATGGACCACAACTACTTTGAACCGATCGTTGCCTTCTTCTTCGCGGGACTACTGAACTGAGCCTCAAGACTAGAGACTGTTTTCCCCTTTCCCGCTACAGAAGGAACATTTCCTTTTTGTACCGTCGTCTCCGTCTCGACTGAGGCTTCTCCTCCTGGGCTAAGGCCCAACCCCGACGGGCCGTTGAAAATGCAGCCCACTTTATCATATGTTGGGCCGATCTTAGACAGGGACTGGGCCTTCCTTTCATAGGTCCGACCTCCCTCAACAGCAGAGGCCTCGTCCCATTCGGCCCTAACTTCTCCCGCTTCCTCCTCATCGGGCCCGTCCTCCATTTTGTTTGAATTCAAACTGGGCAGCGACTGTGCTTGATCTCCCTTTCCACGTGTCTCCCCTGCAAGAGACACCACCATACCCCTTTCTCCTCCCTTCCTCAATTGGTTGCCCTCCCCAACACGACATCTTCCCCTAGCCGTAGATCTGATTCTCTCCACCAGCCATCCTCCACTTGTCCCCGTGTTAGAAGCAAAGGCCTCCCCAGTCGATTTTATTCTTTCTTATTGGGGAGGTAGGCTTGCTTGTGACGACGGTCTTTCTAGATGCTTTACTTCAACACTTAGTAGAAGCTTGGTTCTATCAAGGCACACTATTTCACTCGCTCCAAACAATAAAGATGCAAAAAACAACATTCCTATGTAACCCCCACTCCTGCTTCTAAAGAACCTGAAAGTTGAACTCCTAACTTTTCAATGACTCCCCTCTACCTTTCGAAAAGTAAACTACGCTTTGCAATCGGGTTAGTGAGACTATTTGAAACTCATGATCTTGCTGAAAGAAGGCCTAATACTCAAGCTATTTGACCAACTAACCCAGTTGTGAGCAACCCCGGTATTCAAAGTTCATAGGCCAATCGCAACAATGGTTAAGACAATGACACCGGAGGAGTTAACTATTTGAAGGAAAAGAGGTCTATGTTTATATTGCAATGACAAATACACCTTGAGACATAATTACCGAAAGCTCTTAGTTGAGAAGAAGAAGATGGAGATGTTGAGATCGGAATTGAAGATGTAGCTCTTGAAATTTCCTTTCACGTTGTGGTTGGAGTTTAAGCATAAAAAAATATGCATGTTTGGAGTGGACTTATGGGTCATTTTATAATTGTTCTTGTTGACTCAGATAGTACCCATAATATCATAAGCTTGTAGGTGGTGCGATGGTCGATGGGTGAATCTCCCATTGAGTTCCAATGGAAAGTTGGAGGTCATGATGGCTTCGAGAGAATAATTAGTCAGTCTAAGGAAATGTTTCAAGTGCAACTCAAGCTCTAAAAGGTGCCATCTTCAATTGATTTCTTTATTCTACCTTTGGAGGGGCTATGACTCTGTACTTGACACACAATGGCTTTAAATATTGGGTCTTACTCAGTGGACTTTGAAAAGTTCTATATAAAGTTTAGTTGAGGTGTTAAAGAAGTGATAAGAGGTAACTAGCTTTCACAACACCATAAGTGACTTTAACCCCTTACAAAAATAAACAAGAACAATTGGGAGTCATTTTACATGTTATGCATAATTCTTCTATTACTTTACAAGTGCGACCATTTCTATAGGGATACCAAGAATTCTTAAAGGAGCCTATGGGACTTCCTCTCCAACGAAATCAAGATCATTGCATTCCTCTTCTACTAGAACACGGACCAGTTATGGTTCAACCTTATCAATATCCTTACTTTAAAAAAAATGAAATTGAGAAGATTGTCAAACAACTACTAGTTGTTGGTGTGATTCATCCATGTAACAGCACCTATGTGGCAATGGTTTTGCTAGTTAAAAAACATGATAGATCTTGGAGGATGTGCATTGACTACCGGGTGTTAAACAAAATTATGGTGAAGGACAAATTTTCAATTCCAATGATTGATGAACTTTTGGATGAATTAACAGAAGCTCAACATTTCATGAAATTGGATTTACACTCAAGATATTATTAAGTACAGATGAATTTGGGGAAAATTGAGAAAGCAATTTTTAAGACACACCAAGGTCATTATGAATTCTTGGTGATGCTCTTCAACCTCACAAACACTCCTTTAACCTTTCAAGCACTAAGGAATGAGGTATTTGAGGATTTTTTTGTGCAAGTTTGTGTTGGTGTTTTTTTTGTTTGTTTTTTTTTTTTGGTGATATCCTTGTTTATAGTAAGAGTTGGAATGATCATATGACATGTTTGTAAATTATTTTTGATGTTTTGAAAGCTAATCAATTATGAGTGAAGCTTGAAAAATGTTAATTTGGGTAGGAAGAAGTGCATTATTTAGGATGTATAATTTCAAGGAGTGGAGTAGATGTTGATGGCCCAAGCCAAAGAATCCCAAAGCTTTGCAAGGATTTTTAGGCCTCATGGGATATTATTGGAAATTGATAAAAAATTATGCAAAAATAGTCACTTCACTTACCAACATGTTGCAAAAGGAATCATTTTTGTAGTTCCTAACAGCAAAAGAAGCTTCTCAAAGACTCAAGGTAGCAATGAGTTAAGCCCTAGTATTATCTCTCTCCGGTTTTTTTAAAGCTTTCATTGTTGAGTGTGATGCCTCCAATCTTGGTGTAGGTGTTGTTTTATTACAAGATTGACCCATTGCTTATTTTAGTCAAGCACTTTATGGGAAGCACCTCTTCTTGTCAACATATGAGAAGGAAATTCTTGCATTGGGCTTGTTCTTAGTTTTCAATTTGTAGCATCTTGTTCTTTTATTGTTGTTGTTTAATTTTATCTTTGGTGGGAGGATTCCTCATCCTTCTTTTGTACTTCTTATTTCTATCAATATATCTATTTGTTGTTTCCTATCAAAAAAAAAAAATTCTTGCATTGGTGTTATCTGTTTGAAAGCGGAGACCATGTCTTTTGGGGAGAAAATTCAAAATTTGACAAGATCATCAAAATCTCAAGCACATTTGGACTCAAAAGATCACAACTATTGCCAAACAACAATGGTTATACAAATTAATGGGTTTATTTCTCACGTAAAGCATAAAAGGGTGGAGAGAACATCGTAGCTGATGGACTATAAAGATGCTAGGAAGCTGGTAAAGAGGTGGGCACTTTACTTGTGTTTGATTAATTCATCATTAGTAGACAGGAGGAGATTGAAGCTGACCAATTGCTGCAAGAACTCAGAAAAAGAATTCAACAGGAGGAAGCAATTGGGTCATGGAAACTACTTGATGAGATTATGGAGTTTAAGGACTGAATATAACTTGCAAATAATTTAAAACTTGTGCAAGATATCATTGGAGAATTCCATGGAAGCACACATGAAGGATATGTGGAGATGCTATAATGAGTCAAAGCCAATTTCTATTGGTAGGAGATGAGGAAGCATATTAAAGAGTATAAACATGGCTGTGATGTATGTCAATGTCACAAGGTGGAACAAATGGCACTTGTGGGTTTTTTTGTAACTTCCAATTCCACAACAAATTTGGGAGGACATATCGATGAATTTTATGGAAGGATTACATCCATCAAGTGGTAAGACTACTATCCTAGTTGTTGATAGGTTGTCTAAGTATGCCTTTTTATTCCTCTGTCTCACCCATACACCACTGTGGGATTAGCAAGATTATTTTTGGATAATGTTTTCAAGCTTCATGGCCTTCCAAAGTCTTTCGGGAGAATTATTTCATTTAAATGATGCTTCCTTCAATTTTAGTTCAAGCTATCATCCACAAACGGATGGGCATAAGTGGAGTTGTGAGTAGAACATTGGAGATGTACTTGGCACATATTGCCTTCTTTCTAAACTTCACCCTTGAGGACAAGGGTGATTCTTAAGAGGGGAGGAGCTGTTGTAGAGCTATTACAATGTTCCATTTGCTTTTCCTTTATTTTCTCATTTTTCCTCTCTATTTTTTATGTTTTAAGTTGTTGTTTTGAATTGTAATGCGCGAGTTCATTTGTTATATCAGTTCCTATTTCATTGGATGTAAATGTTGGACAAGCTATATTTAAAAGCTTTGCAAATACTAAATAAAAGGGGGATTGAGAATTCATTATTGTGTAATTCTAAGTTGTGATTGGGAGGCGTTGGTCCCTCGAAGCACCTACAACAATCAATTTTGTTCTGTTTGTAATTAAAAAAGTCTTGTGCTTAACAAATTGGCATTGTTGTCTTATGTGGAGTTGGTACATATTAATTATGTAGGTTGAGCCGTTTTTAGGTAATGATTGGGCTTTTGTGTATCAAACTTTCACAATCCCTTTCTATCATAAATTATAATTTGGTTACTTTATGTTAATTTTATAACTGAGTGCACCCTGTTTTACAATTCTAAATGTTAAGGTCTCAAACCCTGCTGCAAAGTTCTCATTCTTAGTCATTTTCATCCAGGTTGGAAAAAGGTGTAATTGTGTATATTTGTGATGGTCGTGGTATTCGTGATATATATGACACAGATGGAAGCAGTGTAGTAGCAGCTTCAGAACCTCTGGCTGTGCTGGTATGCTTTCTTATTTCTTACCAGTTTCAATAGACCCGCAAAGCTAATTTCAAAGTGTGATGCAAATTAACGGTACCCATGTTATTAACATGGCTGAGAGAGGACCGGGAAGAGCAAAAAACATTGTTAAAGAAGAGGATCCATGGCAGCAAGTGGCTGTTTTGGATCACCTTGCTTTAATATGTACACTTTGAACCAGTTCCACTGGGTCTTCTTTCTTGAAAAATTTATACATATGGTTAAATATGTTAATGGGTTAAATTTACTCCAAAACAATGTATATTATTGAATCCAGTACTGCAGCTTTGGGGGTCTGTTGATTCTCAGACTGTTACTTCTTTGAAAAGTGATGCCTTCTAGGTTTGTTGATACTCGGTCCAGTACAAGATTCAAGCCTGTTTGAGGATTGTTTTTAAAATCAGTTTTTTGTTCTTAAAACCATAAAACTTTTTTAAATACTTTGAAAACATGTTTGGTAATTTTTTGACAGAAAATAGTTTATTGAGAACTTATTTTGAAAATAAAGTGTTTCTAAGAACAAATTTTAGTTGTTTTCAATTGTTTTCTAGGGGCTGTTTTAAAAAATAATTAAACAAATATAAAGAACGATTGAAAGTATAACATTATAGATAACAGTTATTATTAAGAAATATTTGAAAATATAGAAAATAGATTGAGAGCATTACAGGCTCCCAAACCAACTTTATTTTAAAAAACAAAAGAGAACTATTTTTGAAAATGTTCTCAAACAGGCTGTACATCTCCAAAATATCAATCCACTGAGGATGTCCCTCATGTTTTTATCACCTCATTGCTGCTCATAGAAATGTAATTTCTTTTTAACTGGATTGATCCATTTTTCTTTCCTTGATGTATTGTTAAGAGAATATTTAAAACTGGATTATTCCATGATTTCGTCTCAGTGGTCCCCTTAGTCCTTACTGCCTTTGGTGCTTTTGCGGATTATGCAATAGCATTTAGTGTTTTTTCCTTGTGGCCCTTATTACAGTTTTCCTTGTTATTATCTGAATATCTGGAACTTTACTCTTGACTCGGTTATTGAAATTAATGGTAGAAAACTGCTGATGTCTTCTGAACCTCTGTAAGGTGAACAAAGGAACTGCAAGTGCAAGTGAAATATTAGCTGGAGCATTGAAAGACAATAAACGTGCAGTGTTGTTTGGAGAACCCACATTTGGAAAAGGGTATCTACTTTTCCCTCTGTAGCATGCATAGATTTTCTGATATATGCATGTCTAACAAGCACTGTCTGTCTTTCTCTACAGCAAGATCCAGTCAGTTTTTGAGCTATCAGATGGTTCGGGCTTAGCTGTTACAGTAGCTCGTTATGAGACACCTGCTCACATTGATATTGACAAGGTTTGGCTCTAGTTCTTGGTCCCTCTTTTCTAGTGTGTGAGTGTGCACAGGGCCGCAGGCAAACCATGCATATCTTACTGTCCCTGTTTTCTGTTATTTTTCTTGCACTTTAGGTTGGCATCGCTCCAGACCATCCTCTTCCAACTCCATTTCCCAAGGATGCTGAGGGTTTTTGTGGCTGCCTCATGGACCCTACTTCTGCTTGCTATCTCAACAGAGTTCAGCTTTTTTCAAGATGACAGAATCCTCAGTTGTGACTTACCATTCATTTTTAGGGCTCATTGTTTCCATTAAGTGTACATTTTCACCCACAAATGTCTCAGAAGATTTTGGAAAAAGAAAGGACAAGACCAATGGCCTTTTTTCATCTGTATTATTGGGTGTTCATTATTACTCCGAAAAATTTTCCTGGATTTTGGGAAAAAAAAAAAAAAAGGGAGGCCTTTTAGTCTGTACGGTATTGTTTGTTCTTGATATAAAATTTAATGAAAAAATTTTCAAGCTTCATATGTTTCTTTGTTGGCTTGCCTTTGCAACCAATTAAATTTTACCTGTGGCTGGGATGGTTTTTGTAGAGGTCATTCCTGGAAGACAACTGATGTTATTCGGAGTCCACCTTAAAGAGCCAAAAATATGTGAGATCGCTGTTGAATAAGCCTTTCCATCATAAACTTTTAGGGCATGTTTGGTACAATAGGAGTGAGAACGAGAATGAATATTTTGTTTTCATTTCTATTCCCTTTTGAATATAAATGAATTTGATAATTTTAATTCTTGTATTCGGATGCTAATACAAATGTTAATGTAACATTGGAATAATAATTTGGATCTATTTCAATGTTAAGTAAAATTAAAAATGAAAATGAAAATGAAAATGAAAAAAGAAATGTCAATAATATTTATTTAATTTTTTTATTTAAAAAAATCTCACATTATACATAGTTTAAAATAATTTATTATTTTCATTTTAAAAAATCCTTGAGTTCTTTTTTTTTTTCTTTGGCGCTAAATAATAAAAGTTCTATTTGGGTGTGTGATTTTAAAATAAAATTGTTTTTAAAAATTTATACCCGGTTGTTATTCTTTAAAATTAATTTTTAGAAACAAAATAAAATAGAGAATAATTCATTCGATTTTTTTTTCACTAGAAAAAGAGAATTTAAAATCAAGTAAAACCTTATATTGAATTTATTAGAAAGTTTAATAATTTAAAAAAAACAATTTAAAACTCAAAAAATATATATAATGACTATAAAAAATAATAGGCATAATTAAGACTTTAAATTCTTTAATAAATCTTATAATTTTTAAGAATAATTTTAAATTCAAAAAATTGATTAACTAATTATAAATTAAATAAAATAATTCAAAATATTATCTTCGTAATTGGGTAATAAATACATGCATATGATAAAAAATTTGACTCATTTACACCTTAAAAAATAAATTTTATTTGTTTTTTATATTCATTTAAAATAAAATAGTATTAGTAATTATTAATTTTGAATCAGTATTCTTTATTTTTAACAAATAAATTAATTATATTTTTATAAGATGTTAATATCCATATTTTATGATATTTATGAAAATTATAATTTATGATTTTATTATATTATTCATATTCATATTTTATCAAAAACTATTTATTTTTTAATTTATTCATAATTAAAAAATTATTTTTATTTTTAATAAGACATGAATTAAATTTAGTTTACATTATATAAATTGAATTTATAATTTCTATTTTTTTTTTTAAACCAAAATAAAAAATTATTTCTAAAAACAACTTATCTAAAAAAAAGTCTTTATATAATAATATAAAACCCCAACAAAATAAACCCCCCAACAATATGATAACAAAAAAGCCCGACAAAAAATAACCACAAAAACCGGAATAATAATAATAAAAAAAAACAACTACAAAATCTCAACAAGAAACAACTCCAAAAATCACAACAAAAAAAAAAAACATTGTAAAAAAAAATAAAAAATGATGAAGGATCTAGAAGGTTGCAAAAAACTGCAACAAAGAACTATAAAAAATTTCAACGAAAAACAACTCCAAAAATCCAACAAAAAAATCACTACAAAAATAATCACAAACAACTCTAACCAAAAATAAAAATAAAAATGAAAGATCTTGGAAGAAAAAGAAAAATGAGAGTTGTGGCCGATCTTTATCCATTCTTTGGTCCTGAAAATTCATTTGGAGGGAGCATGGAGATAACCGGAAAAATTCATTGGAAGATTTGAAGGAAAATGATTCGGAATGAGGGGGAAATGTTATTTTGAGGAAATTTAGAAGGGCAGTATTGTCCAAAATGGATCATTTAAAAAAAATAAAAATAAAGAAGAAACATCATTCTTCCCATTTAAGAAGTATGTGGAGCCTTTTAACCAAATCTCTTTTTCCCTTATTTATTTTTAAGGTTACTTCGCACTGCCTGTAGAGGGGAAAAAAATATCATATCCACGTATCAATCATAAAAGAATGTCATACAATATCAATTGATAGAATGAGTACGAAGTATTCAGACTCGGAGTCACACCTTTTTCTGCAGAAGTGGCTTCCCCCATTGTCCAAGTCAGTTGAACAAGGAAAGTGACGCAAGTAGGTGTTCTCAGTGATCATTTAGGACTTCTTGCTATGCAAAGAATGTTCGTTCCTTGAACTCGATATCATCGTATAAATTCATATATTTTCTGAGGATTTGTTGAGCAGGGTGACTCAAGGCAGGCACCTGCAAACAAAATGAATGAAGCCAAGCCATGAAGCTTGCAGAGAATCCCTAGAGCATCTTAGTCCATGAACCCAAAAATGGAAAAACAGCAATCAGCAATCTTAACAATAAGGGGGTGTCCCCTTTCCTTCCTCCCCTACTCAATTTGCCCTTCACTGGTGTCCTTTGTGAGCTGCCTGCTGTTCGGGCTGACCTCCTCTGCATTGATCCTGCTCCAAACTCTTCTATTCCATCCAGCTCATCCCATCCGCCAAACTTGGGTGCAGCTTGGACATCCTTATCAACAGGAACACCATTTCCAGCTACCCATGATTGATACCCCATCTTTCTTTTTCTGCTACCTTTACTTTTCTCTTGTTCTTCATCATCCATAACAACATTACCTGGAGTGCTGGCAAATGGTTTCTTCTTGGTCCTGACTCTACGTTTTGGGCTGTTTTGTGTCATACCCCAAAACTTCTTGAATGCCAGAGAAAGCGCAGACTGCCCAAGGGGAAGTGCTAATGCCATAAGGAAAGCTTTTGGGCCACTTGTTAGCAGGATTGATAAGATGATAATTGGGAGCATCCAACCAAAGGATCTGAATACCTGCACTGACAAAAAAGAAAAATACCAGGCAATTTGTTAAAAGGGTCCATCTCTGGATATGCGGTGGCATGACAGACATCTCGCAATGAACTTAGATTGAATATTTTCAACTGAAAGTAAAATATATATATATTGTGAAACTGTATGTGGCATGGGTTCGGGTATGTATCTAGATGTCCTTCACAACTCAAATTTTAGAATAAGGGAACTTGCCTAAAAAGGATTCAAAATATAGGCACGGTTATTGGGACATGACATAATAAAAGAAAAATTAATTAAAAATAAATTAGTAGCCAATATATCCTTTCCAGAAGCTCTTATCTTTTCCCTCTAATCCATTTTTTTTCTTCTTGTCCCTAAATGTTCTTATAAAAATTCACTTATCAACTAACTACTCTTTTTTCTCTAATATAATTATTACTAAGAGAGTTGAAAGAAAAAAAAAAAGATATTAATGAAAAAATCAAACAACCAAACCAATAGTTAAATAGGAGCATCACACAAGGATCCCATGCCCACACCCATGTCATGTCAACACAGATAACATTGAATGAATTTTTTTTTTTTTTATAGATAAAAAAGATGTATATATAGAAAAGAGGAAGCACCAAAAGTAGTGCCCTCAGAGTATACAGAGAGTATACAAAAGAAGCCAAAAGGCTCAAACCAAAGGGGAAGGGATAGAAACAAAAAACACCACTTGCCCTTACTTAGAGCCTAACCAATCAATGAAGCTTACAAGTGAAGAAGGGCTCAAAACTATACACACCCTAACCCAAAACCAAAGATTACATACAAAAGAATTTTTCAATCTTTGGAGCGAAAACTCCTCATTACCAAATGCTAACATATTCCTTTCCTTCCAGACTGTCCAAAATATACATAAGGGTGTCATTTACCAAACCTTTTTACGAGCTTTCCCCACAAAAGCCCCATGCCACCCAAGAAGAGTTTCCTTCACTGAACAAGAGAGAATCCATGCCACACCAAAGAGGAAGAAAAGATGATTTCACATGACCAAAGTCTTTGCACAATGAAGAAGAAGGTGATCCACTGTTTCTACTTCAGAGAGGCATAGAAAACACCTATTTGCCAATAAGTGCCCCCTCCTTTGAAGTTGGTCCAAAGTTAATACTTTCCTCCCAAGAAGCCTCCCAAGCAAAGAAAGCCACCTTAGGAGGCACACTCACCCTCCAAATACTACCACTAGGGAACAAAGGAGAATCTTTGGGTTCCAAAATAGTATAAAGAGACTTGACCGTAAAGGTGCCACACCTCAAAGCTGTCCAAATCACTCTATCTTCCACCTCCCTTTGCACCCTAAAAGCTTGGATCTTTTGCAAAAAATGTTCCACCAACTCTACCTCCCAATCATTGAACGCCCTTGAGAAAAGAGGGGTCCAACCACCCCCATCACCATCAAGGTTCCAAACATCTGAAACTCAAGCTTCCTTAAACAAAGAAATGGAAAATAAGGAAGGGAAGGAGTCACAAAGTGGCTCATCTCCACACCACTTGTCCATCCAGAATCTCACTCTTTGCCCATTACCCACTTGGTAGGCCAACCTACTACTCAAATAAATCCACTCCTTCCTAATTGCTTTCCACAATCCCACACCATACCTCTTGCTTAGGATAACATTGAATGAAATTGAAGTATCTGGATATCATAAGTGAAATTTGTTGTTCAAGTTTCAAGTTTCGGACATTGATTTCTATTTTCTTAATTTGTTAATGAAGTGCTTGCCTTGACCAAGGCAATCATTAGCTTATTTTTTTCCCCCTCTGAAATTTCCTTTACATGCAGTATTCAGTTGCTTGTATTGGATTATGCTTATTATGCAAATTAGTTGTATCTGAATAAATGAGCATCATAAGCCATCTTGGCACTCAATGACACATTTTAAAAATATTTATTGGTGCTTTATGTGTACTCCTTGCCGAGAAGTCATTTCATTCTATATATCACACACTTATTATGCATTTTATGTACAATATTGTGAAGAATGAATTATTGTATAATCACCTATTTCACAAGCTCCATTTAAAATTTTTTTATGGTTAGTACTAATTTTCATTATTTTTTTCCTCAATATAAAAGTATTTGATACTTCTACCCTTTATTATCTTTGGTGATTTTGAGATTTTTTACCTTAATATCAAGGCATAATATATAATACCTTTGATTTTTTTCTTTTGCTAAGAAACTTATCACGTGGTAATCATCCCTATTATTGTTTTATATCTTCCTCATAGATACATATATGTTCACATATAGTGCCATGCCCGCATCTAAATTTATCGGTCTTCTATGTCCAACACCCCTTATCCATGACAACACAAGACACCAATGCCATTGTGTATGGATAATAGGATGATGATGAAGAAGCTACGAGTCTGTTAAGTGGTAAAGGGATGGGGAGGGTTGTGGGAGATTCTAGGTTCAAGTTCCAAACGGGGACAAAAATTTACCAATAAAAAAAAGGTTAACTTGAAAACAAAAAGACGTCTTTAGCAGATTTTTAATACAAAACAACTTTTTCAGAATTTCTTTTGAAAACAAATTGTTTTTTAAAACAAATATTGGGTGTTTTTAGTTGTTTTTTTTTATGAGTGTTTTGAGCAATAACTGAAAAAATAAATACTTAAAACTTTTGCAATACACATAAGTGTGCAGCAACTTCACATAGAATAAGTTTTTTTTCTTTTATAGACAACAAGAATAGAATGTAAAAAACAGTTTTCTTCATAGAATAAGTTAACAGTTTTCTTAACTTATTCTATTCACATAAAATAAGTTAAGAAAACTGCCTTTTATATTTAAGTTCCACAACAGGATTTTGTTACCAAAAATAATTGAGAATTATTTTAAAGAATGGTTCTAAAAGCTATTTTTTAAGAACTATTTTTCAAAACATTACCAAACAGACCCTAAGGCTCTATGGAAATGTTCATGAAAATGGTTTCTGTTCTAAAGAATAGAGAACAAACTTCTTACAGAAAACAATTTTTTAAGAATTTGTTTTGAAAATAGGTTGTTTTTTAGAATAGATTTTAAGTATTCCCCATTGTTTTTTTGTATAATGTTCTATAAACAATTGAAAATATGAAGAATATTTTAAAAACTTTTACATTGTACCAGAATCCGTAGTACTTTCATTAAGAATTAGCCCAAAAATTTGCTTTTCATTTTTTGAGGGATATTGTCAAGCATTTATAGGCCATCTGAACCAAAAACCTAATAAATACAAACGCATTCCAACTAATCCCCAAAAAATATAAATTTGTATCAAATTAGAACGAGTAACTAATCCCAACATGGAAGTATTAAAAAACTCATATAAGCAAAAAATCTCAAATATCCTTGATCATCAAACATATAATTGTCACTATAAATAAGAACCATAATTACAATCATAGTGATTAATATTGACATAATATAAGTAAGTGGATCAATCGAATAGCCGAACTTTAGAGAAAAATCTTTAGTGATGGTCCAAGACCATACATATTGATATATAGAAGTGCTATTTATTTGATGAATAGACAAATTGACTTTCGAATTTTGCACCCGTTTTTTCTGCAAAAACACTCTATATAAAATACTTAAAGTGAGTTTAGCAGTTATTCTAGAAAGCATTTATAATCTTTCTAACACTTGAAAATTTTTATCTTTCAAGAATTAGAAAGGCTAGAAACACTTTCTAGAATCACAACCAATTGCACTCTTAGAACCCGTTTGGCAGTAATTTTAGAAAGTGTTTATAACTTTTTTAACACTTAAAAATTTGTATTATCCAAGTGTTAGAAATGCTAGAAACGTTTTCTAAAATCACTACCAAACGCATTCTTTAAAGTACTTCCTAAAAACACTTTAAAATGGACTCTAAGAACTATTTTTAACAACAGAATCTAAAAATTGTTTTTTGAGAACCGTTTTTGAAAAAAAATTCCAAACACGGTCTAATTTTCTCCAAATTCGATTCATCAAGTAGAAAAGCTAATAGTGATCCCTGTGCATAATTAATAGACACAGCACAAAAAGCTATTCAGTTAGCTTTTTGAAATTACTGGTGCTTTTAAATCCAAAACTCATTGCAACTCTACTTCCAAAAGCAACAAACACACTCCCAAACTCTAACCCAAACAATGCCTGAAAATACCGATAAGAAAAACAACACAACCACCGACCACATCAACTCCTCACAAGATATCGAACTCCGTTCATTTTCCATATATCTAAAATGGGCATATTTTAATATAAATCCTAATTCCAATTCACAAATGCAGAGGCTGCAATGAAATTCTTTTACCTTGAAAATCCAAAAACTATCTATGACTTCCTCCAAAAGCGCAGACCCTGGGTCCATCTCCTGGGACTCCTCGTCGTCGTCGTCCTCGTCGTCCTCGTCGGCAGTGTCCCGGAAGTTGAATTGTGATCTTTGAGTGCGGAAGGTCTCGGCATTGGAATCCCATCGGCGGTGGGAGAAGCGAAGGTGAGAGGAGTAATTAGGTTTTTGAGAGAGATGTAAATGTAAATTAGGGTTTGCGAGTGGGTATGAGTGAGGGTGAAGTAGGATGACGATGGAACATTGTGGATATGAGAGGATGACGCCTCTCTCCATCTCCTCTGCCTCTTCACCTTCTCTTCCACCCATATTTTATCAATTTGCATAAAATTAAAATATTAATTTTATAATAAAATTAAACACCATTTATTTATTATATTTACTGGGAGTTGAAGGAAACACTCTATAATATCGTATAAAATTAAAATTTGAATTCAAGCATATTTGTGTAAATGGTAAATACTAATCTCCCCTTGCAACCACACAAAGAAAGTAACAAAGCATGAAGGGAAATTAAGGGGTTTTTTTTTTTTTTTTTAACATCTATAAGAAATTGAAGGAAAAAAAAAAATTAAAATGGGAGACTCTTTTATAATGAAATGTAATTATTATTATTTATATAAAATATACTTACATCTCATGTCATGGTTCAAAGTCGTAATATCAATCATTGACTCGAAGGGTCTCAACGCATATCGATTTTGGCGTATCGCTCGGTATCGACAATATGCAAAATAAGATAATTAAAAAGTTAACAAAAATTATAAAAATATTATGTAAATTATAAAAAAATTTAGGCACATTTAAATAAGCTAAAAAAATTAATAAAACAAAATTGTCTCATATTTAATATTATTTAAATAGTTATAAAATTATTTGTTAAAAGTTATTTATGATAATGCTAAGAATGGAAAATTATTTTATTTCAAAACAATAACATTTTTATTAAAAGACATGCATGACAATATTCAATTCCATGTTGAATGATAAGGAACTCAAAATCATCATCATTTGGCCTATTACAAATATACAAATTGAGACAGTAATTTCCATGACGAGAATATGGTTGAAAGAACCGTTATAACTTGAATATGTTGGCTAAGATGATTGACTTGATGATTTATAATAAGGAAAATATTCAATTATGCAATATGATTGCCTAAAATGATTTACTAAATCAATTATTCAATTCCTAAACATATTATTAAATTATAAATTTAATTCTATAATATTATAAGATAAAAAAATATGATGATATAATAAATTAGAAATGATTCAATATAAATATAATCTCTATATCATAAAAAACTAATTATTGATCTATTAATACAAACATGTCATTAAATCATTACTTTTATAATTATGATTCTTTGAAAAAGGTTTGTTTTAAATAATGGTTTAATTTTCTAATGTAACTTTATTCTACAATATTATAAGACAAAAAACATAAATTAAAAATGCAATCTCTATACCATATAAAAACATATTATGTGAAGTTTACCATATAAATATATTTTATATTAAGAAATATAATTTTTAAACCATATAAAAACATAATATGATATAATAAATTAAAAATGATTCAAATATAAATATAATTTCTATTTTTGGTGAATCAATTTAATATTATAATATAAAAAATTACATAATTTAATGAATTAAAAATGTAATCTCTATATAATATAAAATCATACCATATAATCCATAATAATATTATTAAATTCCATCTCATTTCATCCATATAAATGCATTTCTTTTTACCAAATTAAGGCTTAATTCGTACCTTACCAATAAATACATTTTATACCATAAATAATTTTACTAATAAATAATATCTTATATGGTCATACCATTCATATAAAATTATAAATCCATATAAATTAAACAATTTTAGCTCCCACCATAACGTGTCTTATAAATACATGTAAATAAATCTTTAACTTCACTGATTTGAGCTTCAAGCCTTCCACTCACACATAGTTGCACACTATGACTATTAGCAATGACACTACACACCCACAATTGAAGAAAGATGACTGTGAGGGTTGCCTTGCCGATGTCGAGTCACCACCATTGGCATACCAAAGCTCCTACACTCTGGCCATGCTTAATATATGGTCAAGTAAATCTTAAATCGTGTGTCATCATCCTTTATTAATTTCTCCTTTTAAAAGGGTCATGGGTTGGTTTCAATTTGTTTTTTTTTTCCTTATTCTTTGATGTTCTGATAGATGGGTTGAAAGATTCAGCTTTAGAATCACAGTGTTTTCTTTTGAAGAGGAATCTTTGATTTCTTTGAAAATATTTTGATTTTTGTTGTGAGGGGAAAGAAAAGATAATCTCTGTATTGTTTGGGAATTTTTTCTATAACCTAACCAAGTCAATTGAGTTAACTTGGAATCTCAATCGAGTTATCCAAGTCTTGTTAATTCAATGTCGAGTTTGTGCATTGTAGGGTTCAACCCTGCCCACGACAAGTCTGATATTAGATACTAAAGCATGAAGGGAAATTAGGAGGTTTTTTCAACATGTATAAGAAATTGAAAAAAAAAAAATTTAAATGATAGACACTTTTATAATTGAATGCAATTATTTTTTAAATAAAATGTACATACATTCTATGTCATAATTCAAAGTCGTAGTATCAGTCACTAAATCATAGGGTCCTATGGCATATTAGTCTCCTTATATTGGTTCTGTATCGGACGATACGTAAAATAAGATAATTAGAAAGTTCAAAAAATTGTAAAAATATTATGTAAATTATCATAAACATTGGTACAATTAAATAAGCTAAAAAAATTTAATAAAACAAAATTGTCTCATGTTTAGCATTATTTAAATAGTTATAAAAGCACCCACTGAAAGTTATTTATGATAGTGCTAAGAATAGAAGTTTATTTTATTTCAAATATAATAACATTTTTACTAAAAGACATACAAAACAATAATCAATTCCATGTTGAATGATGAGGTGCTCAAAATCATCTTCATCAGTCCTATGACAAATATACAAACCAGGATGTTAATTCCCATAGTGAGGATATGGTTGAAAGAATTGTTTGTAACGCGAATATGTTGGTTGAGATGATTAGCTTGGTGATCCATAATTAAGAAAATATTCAATTATTCGATATGATTGGTTGAGATGATTTACTAAATCAATTATTCATTTCCTAAACATATTATTAAATTGTAAATTTAATTCTACAATATTATAAGATAAAAAACATATCATGATATAATAAATTAAAAATGATTCAATATAAATATAATTTTTATATCATATAAAACTAATTATTGATTTCTTAATATAAAAATGTTATTAAATCATAACTCTTATAATTATGATTCTTTGAAAAAAGTTTGTTTTAAATGATAATTTGATTTTTTTAATGTAATTTTATTCCACAATATTATAAGATAAAAAAACATAAATTAAAAATACAATCTCTATAGCATATAAAACATATTATGTGAAGTTGACCATATAAATGTATTTTATATTAAGAAATATAATTTTTATACCATATAAATATATTAATACCATCCATAATATTATCATTAAATTCCATTCCATTTCATCCACATAAATGCATTTTTCTTTACCCAATTGGGGCTCAATTCCTACCTTATTAATAAATATATTTTATACCATGAATAATTTTACCAATAAATAATATAGTCATACAATTCATATAAAATTATAAATACATATAAATTAATTGTTTACCAATTTCAACTTCCAATATAATGTACCATATGAATACATATATGTAAATAAATCTTCAACTTTACCAATTTGTGCTTTAAGCCTTTCACCCACACACATCACAACAATCACTTCAAGTTTCCACCCACACACAGTCTCACACCATGATTGTCGACAATGACACCGCACACCAATAACCGTAATCATAGGGATATGATTGTGAGGGTTGCCTTGTAGGCATTGAGTCACTACCATTGGAGAACCAAAGATCCTACACTTCGACAATGCTCGATTTGTGGTCAGGTAAGTAAATCTTAAATCATGTGCCCTTATCCCTTGTTGATTTTAATTTTTAAAGACACCCGAAAGGTCACGGGTTGGTTTCAATTTGTTTTTTTTTTTTTTTGTTTTTTTTGTTATGTTCTCATTGATGGGTTGAAAGATTTAGTTTCAGAATCACAAATGTTTTCTTTTGAAGATGAATTTCTAATTTGTATGAAAATATTTTGATTTTTGTTGTAATGGGAAAGAAAATAGAATCTTCGTATTATTTGGGAAATTTTTTTGTAAGCTAACTTAGTTGGTTGAGTTAAATTGGAATTTCAATTGAGTTCTCCAAGTCTTACCGATTCAGTGTCAAGTTTGAATCGATAAGACTTAAATAACTTGATTGAGATTTCGAGTTATAGAGATTCTCAAATAATATAGAGATTCTCTTTTATTTCTCATCACAACAAAAATCAAAATATTTTTCGAGACATAATGTGATGTCCCACATCAGATAGGGGAGAATGTTCGTGGCGCTATATATGTAGAGGCTCCTCTTAACCAAGTAGACGCGTTTTAAAGCCGTGAGGGCCCCTTTAGGTCAAAAGATGACAATATCTACACGGTTGGGAGTGGGTCGTTACAAATGGTATCAGAGCCGATCCCCGACCTCAGTGTGGGGATGTGTGTGGCCTCATAGGAGGTGTTTGTTTGTTTGGCCCCGCAATCCCAAGGGACACCATGGGGATGTTGTGTCTGCATGAAGTGGTGTTTATGATATCCCACATCGAATAGGGAAGAATGTTTCTGGCTCTATATATGTAAATGCTCCTCTTAAACAAGTAAACGCGTTTTAAAGCTGTGAGGGCCCCTTTAGGTTCAAAGCGGATAATATCTACACGGTTGGGAGCGGGTCATTACACATAAGAGATTCCTCTTCAAAAGAAAATAACCATGATTTTGAAATTGAGTCTTTCAACCCATCAATGAAAATATCAAAGAAGATGATACCGTTATAAGGGAAACAAAACGGTAAGTTAACAACACAAGTTCGCCACTCTAAAGATAAGAAATTCACCACCTTAAAGATACGAACTCACAATTAAGCTCATTACTCAAATGAATCCACCTTAGAGATAAGAACTTTGATAAATAAAAAAAAATTAAACACACAAGTTTTTTTCTTAACTATCTGAAAAGTCCTTTCATTTATGAAACTTAACATATTTAATCTTGAACAACCCTCTAAGAATTGGAAAAGACTATATTTAGACCAGCATGAGACTTTATTTAATCTTGGAACAACCCTCCAAGCATAGGAAAAGAAAAAACTATTAATGACCAAATTTATTGTCTAATTAACCAACTAGTTGGTTGAATAATTAAACTAAATAGTGGGTTGGTCAATTGTGAACTTTTGGGCTTTAATTACTTTTTGAATCATTAAACCGAATTGGATTGTCTCTTTTGTAAGAGGATTCACATTGGGCTCGTTTGCACCTTTAAGTGGGTTCATGTTGGGTTGCTTACTTGCATCACTCATATTGGGCTACTTACTTGCATCAAAAGAAGAAAAAAAAAGACAGATTGAAACCAACCTGTGACCCTTTATAAGTCTTTAAAAGGAGAAATAAACAAAGAATGAGGACACATGATTTAAGATTTACTTACCTAACCACAAATCAAGCATTGTCAGAGTGTAGGAACTTTGGTGCACTAGTGGTGATGACTCAATGTAGATAAGGCAACCCTCACAATTATCTCCCTTTGGTCATGGGTACGTGGTGTCATTATTGCCAATCATGGTGTGCGACTATGTGTGGGTGGAAGGCTTGAAACGACAATTGTGATGTGTGTGGGTGGAAGACTTGAAATTCAAATTGGTAAAATTGAAGATTTATTTACATGTATTTACATGGTACATTACGGTGGAAGCTAAAATTGGTTAACAATTAATTTATATGGATTTATAATTTTATATAGATGGTATGTGTGTATATGGTGGAAGTTGAAATTGGTAAACTATTAATTTATATGGATTTATAATTTTATATGTATGGTATGAACGTATAAAATATTATTTATTGATAAAATTATTTATGGTATAAAATGCATTTATTGGTGGGTAGGAATAAAGCCCCAATTCAGTAAAGAAAAATCCATTTATATGGATGAAATGAGATGAGATTTAATGTATATATATGGTATGTTTTTATGTTATATAGAGATAATATGTAATTTTTTTATCTTATAATATTAAATTGATTGATCGAATTATTTTTGTATGGAAGAGAAATTATATTTATATTTGAATCATTTTTAATTCATATATCATGGTATGTTTTTATATGGCATAGAAATAATATTTCTTAATATAAAATACATTTATATAGTAAGCTTCATGTAGTATGTTTTTATATGGTATAAAGATTCTAGTTTTAATTTATGTTTTTTATCTTATAATATTGTGGAATAAAATTACATTAGAAAATCAAACCATCATTCAAAACAAACTTTTTTCAAAGAATCATAATTATAAAAGTAATCATTTAATGTCATGTTTATATTAAGAAATCAATAATTAGTTTTGTATGATATAGAGATTATATTTATATTGAATCATTTTTAATTTATTATTGTAGAATTAAATTTACAGTTTTATAATATGTTTAGGAATTAAATAATTGATTTAATAAATCATCTCAACCAATCATATTGAATAATTGAATATTTTCTTGATTATGGATCATCAAATCGATCATATCATCCAATGTATTTGAGTTATGAATAATTCTTTCAACCATATTGTCACTGCAGGAATTATTGTCCTAATTTGTAGACTTGTTATAGGACTGATGATGATGTTTTGCGCGCTTTCATCATTCAACATGGAATTGATTATATTTTAAAATGTTATTATATTTGAAATAAAATGATTTTTTTTAATTTTAGCATTATCATAAATAACTTTGAACGGATGCTTTTATAACTATTTAAAAAATGTTAAATGTAAGATGATTTTGTTTTATTAAATCTTTTGAGCTCATTTAATTGTACCTATGTTTTTTATAATTTTCATAATATTTTTATAATTTTCTTTAACTTTCTTATTATTTTATTTTGCATATCATCCAATATCAAGTTGATACATTGATATCGATATGCCTCGGGACCCTTCGAGTTAATGATGGATATCGCGACTTTAAACCATAGTGTATTGTATCATATTTGGTATCGGACTCGTCGTGGCTAACGTTGAGGCGAATACGACGTATCTAAGTCCTATTGGACTCGATGAATATTTTGAACCTTGTTCCATGTAGGAAGCCTTCCATGCAACTTTTTGCATAGAAAGTTGTTTCCTTAAAAGACCACTTTAATAGAAATCATTTTTATTTAGGAAAATAGTTTTACTTTATGAAAGTTGTCTTTCCAATAGATAATTTAAGTGTAAATCGATTTTTGAAAAAAAAAAAATGAAATAAAAAATTTAAAAATAAATAATTTACATCAAAGTTGTTTAAAAAAACAATTTTTTTTTTTGAAAATTTGTCTTTCTCACAAAGAATTAAAGTATAAATTGACTTTTGAGAAAAATTTAAATAGTAAATACTGAACTAAAAATATTTATATTAAAATTGTTTTTTATAAAAGATAACTTCTTTGATAAGTTAATTTTTTTTATATAAATATTAAATTTTATTAAAGGTGTTCCTGAGAAAGACATCTTTATTTATTTATTCATTTTTAAAGCTTACAATTTTGAACTAATTTTTATTTATTTTTTATAGAGCCATAATTTTTATTAAAGATAAACAATTTGTTTAGTTAAAAATGTTATTTCAAAAAACAACTTCCTTATACATGGAAGATGTTTGTCCGAAAAAAACTTTAGTGCATATGAAATTTGTTTGTTGAAGAAACAACTTCTTTCAAAATAAAATTTTATGTTTGAAAGTCTAAGTTGCCCTCCAATTTTCATTGAAGTTGTCACTTAAAAAAAAAAACAAAAAAACTATATAAATATATTGAATTATTTAAATTAATAAATAAATTGTTTTTTGAATTATTCAAATTTAATAAATAATAGTTTTAATTTTAATTTTAATTTATTTTTTCAAGTTATAAAATTTGTAACCAAAAAAATTAAAAACTCATATAACTTATTACTTGAAAAGACAAACTTTAGTAAATATATATATACTAAACTTGTATGTTAAAGTAATAACTTGAGTAAAAACAATTTAACTATTTAATGAAAAGTTTAATTTTAAACTATAAATTATATCACTTCATGTTACAATGGAGTTATCTTTTTATGAGATAGCTTCAAAAGATAAAAAAGTTTAAAATCTTTCATAAATTAGTTTTATCCTAAATACAACAAAATGTTTAAATTTTATTACTCGTATCTATCATAATCAACATTTTGGTTTTGCAATCTAACATGAATCAAAATGAGTCAACAATTTGTCAACTTAAATAGAGTTGACACCTTCTAAAATAATGGTAGTACAATTATATATAGAACCTATGTTAACCAACGATCACCAAATCCAAAATATAATAACTATGTCATGACTATTTGGCCAAAATAATATTATGCAAAATACTAATAACGCCTTAAATACAATTGATACATGATAAAGTCCTCAATCTATACCACACAAAAGAGACTTCTTATTCCGTTGTGGGTGTCAATGATATGCATGTTCCACCATTGGCTCTGTGGGGAATACATGTGTTCACCCACATCCTCAATCATGTCTCCTACTACATTCTTGATCACGACAATTGTCTATCATTGTTAATCATCATGTGTTGTAGGAACTAGCTACTCATCACCAAATATAGCTTCCAATGGTTGTGGTGATGATGTGATAGGTGTACCATCGATGGGGTGGATAACAAATCCAAGGGCAATAGGAGTTTGATGGATGAGCGATTCTATCAATGTTGCTCGCTCAAGCAAAGGTAGTATTGGTGTCAAGTCCTAAGACCCACTCTAAGGTTTGCAATTGAAGTCCGGAGACTTAAAATACAAATGACTCAAACAAGCATATGATAATTGGAAAGTTACTAGTTATCAAATTCTTGTTCAAAGTGAGTGAGAACATGTTACTTTCCCAAAAACTTAACTTTAAAAATAACTAAAACATCAAACATTTTGCTATTTTCTAAAAAAACTTCAAACTTAAATCATCCAAATAGTCTATTATTTTCTAACATTCAAATAATAAGCCAAAAAAAAAATGTTTAAACCAAAAAGTCTACTAAAAAAACAATTTCTCATCCTAACCATTACTCACCACTTGAATTGAGAATACCTAAAAAATAGTTAATAAAAGGAATAAGCTCAGAGTCTAATAAAGAAGATTCATACAATTTCATGGATAAAATTTCTCAATTATAAATACAAATAGTAGATACAATTTAATAATCATTTTTATAAAACCTCCTTGAAGTTTAATATGTATCGAGTTAAGTGTCATAGTACCAGACTTGGTACATTTATCCTAATATTGGATTTGTTAGGCCTCTAGGATGCTTGATTCTAGAAAAAAAAAAATGATCATTGTTTTTTATTGGTTGAGGGGGAGAGGGAGGGGATGAACATGTTGGGTGACATATTATCCATGTTTTTCCTTGAAAAGTAACATTTTTTTAAAATAAATGTTTTTTACTATTTTGAGTATTTATATATAATTTTTATTTTATAAGAAAATAGTGAGGATATTTTTTTTCAAAATAAGGCTAAAAAATTATATATAATTTTTATTTTACAAAAAAATAGTGATGATATTTTTGTCAAAATAAGACTAAAAAATGATAAAGCCTTAAATTTCCAAAATTGAGTTTTGGATAACCCCTTTAATCAAATAACCCTTCAATAATTAATCATTTTTTTTACACATGTTTTTTGGTAGAATCAAGGGGTTACCAAGTGACTTATTTGTTCCAAGATCATTTTCGTAGGGTTCTACAAGGGATCAATTTTGGTCATGCAAAAGTGAAGCCTTTATAGTTACATATGATTTGCTCAATACACTTAATAGCAAATCCATATTAGGGTAGTTCTTAATGTTTTATACCCTTTAGAGTATGCATCATCCTAAATCCCTATCTTTGACAGCTAAAATATTTGCATCCTATGGAGATCATACTTAATAATGGTATTTTTCTTTCATTAATTAAGACTTTTTAAAATAAAAAATAAAAGATAAAAAGCAAAGTAGCAAGTTCCCCTCCCCCTAAAAATGTGTGAGAACAATAAAAATTAGATGAAATTAAAAAGAAAAAAATGCCAGAAAAATGGATAACTATTGATAGTAAATAGATTTTATTAAATATTCTTTTAGTAATAGATTACATTCGTTTGCTTTTTTATTTTTTTATTTTTAATATTGTATTAAATATTCTTTTAATAGTAAATTATATTCAATTTGATTTTGAAAATTTTCTAAATATTTAGATTTTTAAATTTAATAAAGCAATTATTAATTTACAACTAACCACATAATTATTTAAATTATATATTATTTTAATCATTGACAAAATTTAATTGTATTTAATGATTCATTTGGAAGTTTAATTTTTATTATAACAAATTATATAATTTAATACTATACTTTGAATTTTAGATCATAATTGTTTTTTTTTAAATTGTCATTTATGTTTTGTTTCATGAGAATTATAACTACACATCAAACCACTAATATTTTAATGATGGTGCAACACTTAAATTACCATGTTATAGATAACTCTTAAATAAAATTTTTATCATAGATGATATATATTTAATTATTTGAAGATATTTTAAAAAATTATTAGTGAAATTATTAATTTAAAAAAAAATTTAGCAAAACTTTCTGAAATTATTAAAGAAAATTTAGTCACATGTCTTGCTATTTTTTCAAATTGATTTTTAAAAAATTCCTTTGGATTTTTTTTTAATAAAATATCAAATTATTTTTACAATTTGTTTAGTATTTTAAATAACTTTTATAAAGATTAGATATATAAATAGAGCAGTGTTTTTAAACGCATAAGTGAAGCTCACTTTGAGGCAACACACACCAAAAATGCCTTCAAGTGTCGAAAAAAAAAACACTAACATAAAAGGTGTGTGTGTTTGGGCTTAAAGCTTATTTGAGGTGCATATTGTGTATGCCTTATACACCCCTTCTTTCGAGGCATTAGCATTTTGGTTGCTTAGTGTCCAATCTAAAAAAAGAAAAGAAAAAAATCAGGGTGAGGAAAACCTATCGTTTGAACCCATAAACTAGGAGAGAAAACAAAATAGAAAGAAGTTGAGAGAAAAACCTACCCCTATCTCTTCATACCTCCGATTACTTGAAAATCTAATTCTTCTTCAACAACAACCTTAGTATGACTAAAATGACTGATCTGTTCTCACTTAGCAACATCATCTCAACTATAGAGCTTCCTCTTCGTCACGATGAGTAGGTTCATCTTTATCTTTTTTTTTTTTCCTCCTCTCACATTCTCTGGCTTATCCTCTTAATTCTCTCTTACTTCAACTTTACACGACATCATTTCAGACCTCTTCTTCTCATTTTAAGATATCACCTCAATTTATTTGAACTTCTTTAATCTTTTTTTACCTTTTTTTTTTCCCACTTTATAATCACCTTACCACACTTTCCATTTTTTTTTCTTTTTTCCCATCAACGTCTCTCACTTGTCTACTACCCCACAACACACTGCATATATGGAGTTATAAACATTCTCACTAGTCACCTCGCCACCTACTTCAATCTTTTATTATTTTTTTCCCATAAATTATCTCACTTATCTACCAACCCACAACCCACAACCCACAACACACAACATATATTATATTATATATAAACATTGGTTTCATTATTCTTTTGAATGATAAATAATGAAATTAAATAAAAGTCAATTATTTTGATTTATTGAATTTTGGATTACTATATAGGAAAAATTAATTTGATTATTATTTTTTTATTTATTTTAGAATAAGTTCTTATGATTCCAAAATTTCATGAAAATATTGTGTGGAAATATGCTATTGAAGCTTCCGAGATGTAAGATGCAAGTTTTGTAATCAAAGATGTTTGGCATAGGTAAATAGACTTAAGCATCACTTGGCTAGAACTCATCATGGTATGAAACCACGTAGTAAAGTCGGTGAAGATGTTAAATTAGAATGCAAAGAAACATTGACCAATTTTAAGGAACAAAAAATAAAAAAGAAATAAATTGCTCCAAGAAATTGGTATAAGTTCAAATCCAATGCATGAGAGTGCCTTTTCTAAAACATTGGAAAATGAGAGTGGAAGTGTAAGTGGGAGTGAGCAACCTATACCTAGGAGACCCATGAATAAGTTCACCACTTTAGAATCTAGACAAAGTATTTTGAATTCCAAGTGGAAGCAAGAAGAAACAAATGAAGTGTGTGGGAAAATTGGTCATTGTATATAATAAAAAAGTCTCCCATTTAATACAGTAAGTTATCCTTATTGGGTTCCTATGATAGATGTTGCCAATTTTGGGTCGGGTTTAAGCCTCCATGTATGCACGAATTGAGGACATGGATTCTTAAAGAAGAGGTGAATGACATAAACATCATGATGGAAGAACATGAAAAAGCTTGGAAGCAATATGGATTCTCGATTATGTCAGATAGTTGGACAGACAAAAAAAGTGGGTGTCTTATTAATTTTTTGGTGAACAGTCTTGCTGACACATTGTTTTTAAAGTCAATTTTATGCATCTAATACAATAAAAAATGGAGAATCAATGTTCAAATACCTTGATGAGGTGGTTGAAGAAATTGGAGAGGAGAATGTTGTGTAAGTTATCACTGATAATGCCTCTAACTATGTGAATATTAGAATGAGACTTAAGGAAAAGAGAACAAAATTATGGTGGACTCCTTGTGCTACTCATTGCATAGATTTGATGTTCGAGGATGTTAGGAAGCTACAGGTTCATGCTAATACCCTTATAAAAGTTAAACAAGTGGTGAAGTTCATATATGGACATACTTGGGTTCTTAACTTGATGAGAACATTTACAAAAAGTCATGAACTTATTCGTCCAACAATTACACAATTTGCTATTACATTTCTTACTCTTCAAATTCTTTATAAACATAAACAAGCTCTCATAGTTGTGTTGTTTGATCCAAAATTTTGGTCTCATGTTGCTTTTTGTATAAAAATTATTGTTCCATTAGTTAGTGTCTTAAGAGAGGTTCATTCGGAGGAGAGACCAGCCATGGGTTATATTTATGAGTTGATGGACTCAACAAAAAAAAAGATTGCATTTAATTGTAAGGATATAAAGAGAAAATATGACCTAATTTATAGAAAAATAGATGCAAGATGGACTCTACAACTTCATCGACCTTTACATGCAACAAGATATTATCTTGACCCTGAATTGCGCTATGAAGATAAGTTCTCTAATGTGGATGAGGTGAGGAGGGGATTATTTGAATGCATAGATAAGATGTTGAATTACCACGATTGTTTAAAAGCTAACATTTAGTTGGACGTATATGATCATGTAGGGGGTGAATTTGGAAACCATGTTGCAATTGATTATCAAAAATTAAGAAGACTTACCAGTTGGTGGATGCTTTTCGAGGGTTCAACATTGGAGTTACAAAAGTTTACTGTTCGGGTCTTTAGCCTCACTTGTAGTGCTTTAAGATGTGAAAGAAATTGGAGTACTTTTGAGTTAGTAATACTTCTATCTTTTAGTACACACATATATATAAATTTCTTTTATTATTTGTATATTCATACAAAAACAAGAAATAGACTTGAGCATCAGAGGTTAAATGCCCTAGTATATGTGAGATACAACACTAGATTGAGATAGTGAAATCTATGAAGAAACCAAAATGTTGATCCAATTTTGGTAGAGAAGATTGATTAGGATGATGAATGGCTTGCAAAAAATAGAAGCTCCCCTCCTCTCGCTTGATCTTTGTTGGCTTGAAGATAATGAACTCTTTAATGTTGATGTCATTAGACTTGTGTCATCTAAAGACCAAGAGAGTTAAGCACCATTAGCCAACATAATTTCTTTTCATTCCCATAAAAGAAAACATGATGAATTTGCAAGTACATACTAAAAAATGGAAGTTATAAATTGGATTAAATTTATTAATGAACTTGTAAAGTTGTAATATTTACACTTAATTTATACTTTAGGCTAGGTAAAAGTGGAGGCAAAAGCAAAGAGGAGTTGATTTGACATTAATTCATGAAGATGAGTTAGATGAAATGAGAGGATTTGATGGTGGAAACTTTCCTACTATTGATACATTAGATGAGGATGATAATGACATCAAAGACGAGGATTTTTTTTTTTTTTTTTTTTTTTTTTTTGTGACTTAGTTATGGTTTTTATTTGTGAAAGTATGAAACTATTAGTATGGTTAACTCTATTTGTTATTTTGTGACTTAATCGTGACTTTTTATAATTCTAATGGATTGTTTTCATGTTTTTTCATTTATGCTATTAATTTTTATATATTTTAAAATATTTATTAATTGTAAAATAATGGTATCAAAATGCTTACGTCTCAACGTTTCGAGGCTTACACCTCACATCCTAGATACAAAAACGCATCATCTTACACTTTCACGTTTAAAAACTTTAGAATAGAGAAAGAAATAAGACTACTGATATTGAATATAAAATATCAATTTTGGACATAAAAAATTTTCTAAAATTTTTTTAACTTTTTGTAAAACCTCTGACAAATAAAAATTGTTATTATTATTATTTATTGAAATATTTGGGTAAAATAGATAAAATAATTTCTAAATTTTTTATATGTAGTTTTAAAAGATAATATTATTTTTATAAGAAAATAATAATAACATTTTTATCTAAATATGACCAGAAAAAGGATGAAATGTCAAATTTAAAAAATAGGGTTTTCAAAAACCCTTTTAATCAAATAACCCTTATTTATTATTATTATTTATTAATCATAAAAAGGGAAACGGCGTCGTTTCAAAAGCATTACTGCCCATGTACGCCGACCTCAACTGGCGGGTTCTAGAGAAGGGAAGGAGAGAGAGAGAGAAGAGAGAGATGAGGCCAACACCGATGGAGTACTACGCAGAACTAGACGACCAGGGAGCCACGGTGGCCATGGACGTCGACGATGTTGATCCTCTTGAGATCTTCGGTGAGGGCGTCATCTCCGTCGATAACAAGCTCGCCGACGCCGACTTCTTCAACAGCTTCGATGACGATTTCGATGATTCCGACATCAACTAATCTCCTATTCGCCATCACTGCTTCCTCTTTTCACTTCTAGGGTTTCCTCTTTCTAATTTTCTTCATATTTCTCTCTTGGGTAATCTCTTTTGTATCTCTACGTGAATATCAATCGGAATTTCGTTTGAATTTGCCTTATGTTTCTGATGGAAGTGAAGGATGCTTGTTTCAATTAAGGTTTCCGACATGAAGCCCCTGTTCTTTTACCTATAAAAAGAAACAAAACCGAAAATTAGGTTCTAATGTTTACTGTAGTGTTCCTTTTCGTTCGTAGAAGGGATTGGAATTAATTAGCGAAATACTTCTATTTAGGGGTTTATTGATCTGATACCGATGATTTTGGCGCCTTTTATTTTCTTAGGCACCAAACAATATATATTTTTGCAGCGCGCATTTTATTTAATTTTTTTTTTTGGATATTAGGGTTTTATATTGAAGTTACTGTGTTTTTGTGTTGATTGAGAAAATTAGAAATTGAATCCAACGGAATGATCTTTTGATTATATTGCCAGAATATTAGTTATGTAATTCACAGTCTATACTTTCCAGGATGAAGAGGGCTGGAATTGCCTATCTGCATCAGTAGAAGCTGATAAGAAGAAAGCTAAATTCACATGCATTCTTTAGAGCATGTAGCAGCCATCTTCCAAGAGGCTTATTCTGCTTGCAACTCATTCGCTTGTCTCAGGGATATTAGGATTGTTTGATTAATAGTATAACTAAGGGGATGTTGTTATTGATGCTGGTGCATTTAGATTCTACAAGGCTTATTTGTTTCTTGGATTCCAGAAAGTCCAGATAGGTTCAAGTTGACTTTCATCTTTTTTGTGGGTTTTAGAGGACAAGAAAGAGGGAAGGGAGGTTTTGAATGTCAGGCAATCCTGGACTTGTTTTGAGTTAGGGCAACCTCCCATGGCATGAACAGAGTTTTTCTTTTCTCGTTGGTATCTGCAATAGAAACCCTGAACTGGTTTATGGGAAGTCATCTTGCTGGAAAAGTTGGAAGTTTTGAATATTCGAGGGCTTCTTCCATGGAAGTGGCTCAGTGCTTTGATTCATGGGTGTTACTGACATTATCTTAGGATCTTGATCTTCAGAGGACATCTATAATTATTGGAGATGCCATCTCCATGGCTGCATTGGAGGAAAACACTTCCAGTAGCATCGGATCAATAGTTTGTTCATTTTTTTTCAGGATGCATTTTTTATGGTGATGTTCATAAGGAGGAAGAGGAGATGGTGATGCCATATTCTAGGGTTTAATATTCATTTCCATTTTATGCTTATTTTATTCCATTCCAGTATCCAATTGGGTGGTGATTGATTATACCTACAGATGAAGGAATTGCCATGCTGTGAGGTTGTTTGCATGAGTGCTGCTTATAAGATTGAAAGACCTAATTGTAAATGTTTGTGGGTTCCTTTTTATATGGATTGAATGCTGTGTGTGGATAAATTTGTATGAATTGCATTAAGGAGCAGGAAGGAGACTAAAATGGCTTAGGAAAAAAGGATAATATGGAACATAGATGGTGGGTAATGCCCTATTGCAGATCCTAATGTCGAATTGGATCACAATGTCGTCTCTAACTAGTGATATTGTAGATAGAGACCACGTTGTGGGTGATGGATTGCAGCGTGTGAGTGCCAGGGTTGAGAATAATTCAAGATGGACTGCAGGTCAGAAATAAAACTTGTGGGTGATGGATTGCAGTTAGGAATATTGTAACATGGGTCATTGATTTCTTCCCTTGTAATGGTTTGGGGAGGATAAAGATTGCCCTCTGCTATTCATGTTGGTCGAACAGACTCGCCTGTATCTGTTTGCTTGGCCAAGTATATGCATGGAATTCCGAATTCCCTTTATTCTGTGTAACATCTCAGCCAACAAGCAGTTCAAGTGCTTTGCCTTGGAAAAAAACCCAAAAAAGGAACTTAATATAATTGTAATTTTTGCTTTGCTATCGGTCAAATTGTGATTAGTTGCATCTTGAGAAAAATACTAAAAACATGCAAGAGTAGTTACAAAAATCTTAAAGAGAATATTAACATGGGCACAAAGAATATGAGGAAAGAATATATATATATATATATATATATATATATATATATATATATATATATATATATATATATATATATATATATATATATATAAAGAATGTAAAGAGAAATATAAAAAATGCAATGTGGCAAAAAGTATTTGTTAATATAATTCAAATGATAAAAAAACGTTTTGAAATATATATATATATTTTCTTTAAATAAGAATGTGGTTTAAAATAAATGTTATATAATCCATTGAAATTAGTTAAAGAACAAATAGGTAATAATGTTGTAATAAATATGAGTAAATTATCTTAATTTTGCTAAAGATAAAAAATAATTTATTTATTATTAATTAAAATAACAAAGAAGAATCTAATGAAATTTTAAAATTGTTTAACCGAATATTTTTAATTACAAAAATACATATTCTCCAAGAGAAGAAACCTCATCTTCCACACATATACAAACAATTTGAATGGTTAGATTCAAACTTCTACCTCTTTGCATCTCTTAAATAGTGTGATAATTGTAATTTCTCATTTTAAATAATTGTTAAATTATGAATAATAACAAATTAAAAAAAGGTTGTGATGTTGAGATGCACACAAATATCACCCCTTTAATAGGGTAGCTTGCATCATCATTTTCACCTCCTTTTAAGTAACCAAGTGTTAATAAACCTTTGAATTTAACGAATATCATTGACCACCTAAAAAGGTAGCGAACAAAATTAGTGTAAGCAGCATGTGGCCAGCAGTTTACTAGATTTAAATAGGTGGATAGGCACCAAAAAAAAATGCAGATTTAAACAAAAAACATAAAATGAAATAAAATATGGAGCACTTCTAATTTTTTTTCAAATAAAATATTCTCAAATCAATAAGAAATTATCTTTTATTGAAATTATTTTAAAAAATATTACAGATTTGAAAATAGTTTGAAAACTGTCCTATTTCAAAAAAAATTATTTTGATTTTTCAGAATCAGCTATATCAAAGCCCCTCAGGAATTAAGGCCATGACAATACCCGTGCCAGATAAACCGAGATACATAAATAAACCCCTAGGAGGCACTCCTAAAAATTAGCTGATGAGATTCCTAATTATAAACCACAAACCATAGAGACCTTGTTTTTACTTTTTACATATATCCAACAACATCAACTCCTCAACTCACCAAATTCACCATATACAAACAACTGGCTCCAGTCGTATCTCACCTGTTGGAAAATTGATGGAAATTGTTTTGAACATTAAACATGGTAAGTAACCAGCAAATGAGAAAAAAAAAAAAGCGTACATATATATCCTTTTAATCATGTACAATCAAATACCTCAATGGCTGTTTTTTTTTTTTTTTTTTTTTTTTCATTTTTTCTTTTTTTCCAAGTTACAATCAAGGCCCCATTTAGGGGCTTTTAAAAGACACAATGACAATCTATCAAGAGTAAATAAACTAAACACTAGATGTTTCTCAACATAGGAAACTCTCTTTTCTCTCTCTCTTTCTGTTTTTTTTTTTTTTTTTTTCTCCTTTTTGTCGTCAGCATTGCTGTTTAATCAGAGACCTTAAAAGCTTGGGTGGAATCTGAACAAGCTGCTACAGAGATGTTTCACATATTTTGCTTGGCAATTACCTGTCTGTCTCCAAAGTTAGCTGGATTGCCTAAAGATGTGGACAACATTCCTTCTAGACAACAAAGGGAGATACAATTTCTTGAGCATTTCACAGGCATTTGAAGAAGGAACATTAGTATGAATTAGGGTCTGATGTTGCTGGGCGATGAAGATTGATCCAATTTGACAACCAAGCGCAACAAACATAAGATGGATATGCCTTGATCTCATCCTGAAGCACAACAACACAAAATCAATAAAAATTTTACTCACATAGAGGATATATATATATATATATATATATAACAGAATATATCCAAGCACAAATTTAAACTAGTTGGTGAGTTCAATTGGACTAGTATAACTTCATAGGGTAGTATATGATAGTAATGTCAAATACAAGGAAAAAGTCCCTTAGAAAAAAAAAACATCTTCCGATCCTCCAAATTGTTAAAGGTCTACAGCCTGTCTAGAGACCCACTAACCGAACAGGCAGCCATAAAACCAGATTCTTTTGACACCTCTACGACGACAGATATTACAAGGTTTGGGCTTTTTATGATACTTCTTCTAAGATGAATGGTACATCCAGAGGTTGTGTTTTAATGCCTGAAACAGTAAATTTAAGGCAGAATTCCGAAGCAGACTTGCATCCCAAAGTCTTGAATTAGAAATTAAAAAAAAAAAAAAAAAATTAAGGAAAAAAGTACACTTAAAAAGAAAAGTACCTACTTGCATTAGGATAGCACTCTTAGTGGAAATTCTGACATTAATTTAACCAAAGTTAAAACTCCTAATTTCCAAATGAGACTTTATACAATCATCTCTTCTACTTCCTCTCCTGTTGGCACCAAAATGCAGGTGATCAATATTTCCAAATGAGACTATATACAATCATTTCTCTTCTACTTCCTCTCCTTTTAGGCACCACAATGCAGGTGATCAATACAACAATGCTGGAAGGTCCAAGATACCAATCAAGTCCTAATCATTAAAATTCCTCCTAAACCTGAAAAACCAAGAAAGAAGCCACACCCTGTTTCCCTAAAGCTCATACTGAGACACCAAGACCTATAGATTATCCACTATAGTTAGCAGGTAACATATCTAGCCTTGAGGGTATCCATTTCAAACATCAAATTGACCATGGCAAAACTTTATCCCCAAGCTACAACCAGTCCTGCATTAGCCTTTCAAAGTCCTCTGCAACCAAAATGAACACAGTGGAAAGCTAAGACCACAAGGAAATAGTACACCAATGATTAGGACTCTCGTTTTGGGAAGAACAAAAAAAACTGCATCACACACTAATTATGATGCCACAAGGCACCTAATTTTGGACAAGATGTCTAAATCCACTTTCCTAGCAAGGCCTTTTTGAAGGGAATAATAAGATGGATCCCAGGACCTTTTCTTCACAAGGATACTGAAGCCATCTTCCAACCACTTAGTACAGTTATCTAACCATCTTCAACAGTCTCTCAACCTACCCAACTGGAACAGAAAATGTAAAATGTAAAAGAAGGTAAGTGAACTTAATCTAAGTGACTCCAATAAAAGCCTACTTTCTAGGAACTATGCATCATCCAATCTCCTAAATAACAGAGTTAAAACACATCTAATTTTTTAGCTTATCCCTAGCAGAAAGATTTTGTACTGCACCAAACCAATGGGCATTTCCTTCGTATACTTATCCCATTGGACTGCTTCTTTATGGGACAAGGTGGCTGAAATATTTTTATTTCACACCATATAGATATTTTGCTGATAGAGTATAGCAACATCTGATATGTGCTACTTAATAGCAATAACCAACTAGCTTTTTCATGGTCGACAAAATCTAAATGATGGAACAATAGCAAAAAAGCCAATGTAGCCCCATTCAAAGTCAGAGCCGATATCAGAAAGAAAAACAAACCATGCAAGTCGGGTTGTACATCTCATATGTGTGTAGTAATCCGGAGTTACTAGCATTCTAAAGCATATGTTGGGACCTACAACCAAAAAAAGAAAAGGTAATATAAGTAAACAAAATACAATAACAAATTCTGAAATTACAAAACACTTGCTTGACCATACTATGACAAGTAAAATACCAGTTAATCCAACAACGTCACAGAAGTCACTCAAAAGTCACATGCCTAGGCAACTAGGTTATTTTCAAAGTAGTTCATTTGGGTGTAATGGCAACATTATCTACACATCTTAGTATTCACATACATTATTTTCTATTCAGCAAATTACCTAGCTTTGTTTGATATGGGTAATGACATAGTCCATAAATTATACAGTGAAGATTATGTTCAATATACTACCATCTCACACTCATATGCAACAGATTTTAATGTGAGATTCATGTGCGCCTCCCTCATGTTGTTATTTTGTGCTGTGGCTGATGTAGCTCTTGTTCTTTAACATGAACAGATTCAGGTTAATTGGGTTTGTCTGGCTTCATAGAGTGACATCTAAAATGTTTAGCTTGTTTCAGCAAAGATGGTCAAACCTAAATATGTACAGCTTGTTTGGAACTGTTTTCCAAAACGAATCTCAAAAAACAATTTTTGATAGCAGTTCCTAAAAGTAGTTTTCAATGTTTTCAAGAACAAAATTTTGTTTGAAAACTCCAATATAAAAAAAAACAGTTTTCTCAGGTTATTTTCATACTATGCACTTGTTTATAATGCAAAAGTCCCCAAAATATTCACCATATTTTTCCATTGTTTCTCAAAATACTCTACTAAAAACACATGAAAAAACCTTTGTCATAAAAAACATGTTTTTGGAACAAATTCTCAAAAGACTATTTTTAATAAAAAATTTACAAAATGTACTTTTCTAATTAGAAAACTGTTTTCAAGAATAGTTCCCAAACAAGCTTGTAGACTTTTGCTAGATTCTCTTTCTTCCTGCTAGCTTAACATTGTTACCTTGTCCTCCCTTGTTCTATTATACTCAATTTGGTAAAAAACTTCTATCAAAATATTTCGTATTGTAAAAAGGTATCTTTATATACCAAAGTTCTCAAATTTTCAAACAAAGATCAATAGATTCATAGTAATTTCATAGTGTATCCTTAATTCCTTATCACTCACTTCCTTTCTTCATTCAACCATTAACATTAACAATGCCCAACCACCCAGGAGGTATATGTTTCTCATTTTTAAACATATTCCAGTTTATCATGGCCATGCTTTTGCTCCAAAAAAGAATTCTCTCTTTTAATAAAATATCCCCTCAAAGCCCCATTGCAACATGCAGGGACTAGGCAATCCAAGCAACTGGTTATAGTTGGTGTACTCAGCAATCATAGAGGACATGTAGTTAGAACCTTCTCCAAACATGCAAGGGTGGGATTGACCATTGAGGCTGAGATCCTTGCTTTGTTGGAAGGTTTATACATTACGCTCTAATCAGATTTTGACAACCTTATGGTAAAGCGGTAGTTGGCATTATAGCACAAGTATCTCATGTAAAGCATGGCTCACGGAAGTTAGATTCATGCATCATGGTTGTGCAACTCTATTGACTTTGCTAGAACTTACAGATGTTGCTTCCTTTTGATACTTAGGTCAGGAAACCACTTTGTGGAATTTTGGCTAAGCAAGGAGCATATCATTTACAACTTTTTTTTTTTTTTTTATCAAAAGCAAACTAATTCATTGGTATGAATTTATAAGTACAAATGAAGGATAACTTTTCAACCCCCCATAGGCTTTTTGCAAAGCTCTAAGGGATTGCAATAGAGGGATCAACTTTCCCCCTATTTATTTGTGTTCACAATGGAGGTGCTTAGTTGCCTCTTAAAGAGGGTAGTGGTTGGAGGTTTCTTATCTAGTTGTTAGGTGCAAGGCAGGACTGGGGAAGGTGTCCAAATTTCCCATTTGTATTTTGTTGATGACACTCTTGTTTTCTGTTAGGTCTCTTAGGATCAGATCACTTATTTATGTTGGTTGCTCATGTGGTTTAAGGTGATTTTGAGGTTGAAAATAAATCTAGAGAAAGTGAGTTAATTCTTATTGGAATGATGGAAAATATAGATAACCTAACTACAGAATTTAGGTGCAAGGTGGGTAGTCTCCCAACTTATTTAGGTCTCCCTTCAGGTGCACCGTTTTGCAAGAGGTTATCCATGTGAAAGAGATAATACATTTCCTAAGGACAACGAATTACTTTAATTTGAAGTACTTTATTGAGCTTGCCCATTTATTTTATGTCTTTGTTCCGTATTGCAAGGGTTGTTAGAATAAGACTAGAACAGATTCAGAAGGACTTTATGTGGAAAGGTGGAGCATTAGAGTGTAAACCACATCTTGTTAAATTGGTGATTGTTTGCTTAGACAAAAGGAAAAGGGGTTTAGGTGTTAAGAGTCTCTCAATTCTTAATAAGGTTCTCCTTTGCAAGTGGAGTTGGCATTTTGTGAATGAGAGAGGGGCCTTTTGGAATTAGGTTATCTATGAGAAGTATAGAAAAGTGGAGAACAGAAGAAGTTAAGAATAGATAAAATAGGAGAATTTCAAACTGTCACTATGAAAAGGTTTGGAAATTGAGAGCAAAGTGATTGATCCCCTCACCACAAGTCTTCCTAAAAACAAATGGTAATCCCATCACCCACTAAAAATCAAGTATGACTAGAGAATTAGAAAAAACGTGTGCAATGGCCTTCTAAGGGCAACAATGTGACCACTTGACTAAAATGTTAGCATCCCAACCATTAGGGTGTTTCTTGTTGATACTCGATACGACCTTATGCCAAAATAGTACTTTCCCTAGGAAACCTCCTAAGCCACTTTGGTAAGAGAATTCTATGCCTCAAAGAAATCATTTACAGTCTTTTGTGGGGGTTTTGTTTTGCCACCTTGAGTATGTATCCTTCGTTTTATCATGCTGGCCTCTCCTTATCTTCGTTCCCTTTTCATCTTTTCCTTGGGGGTAGTTTATCCTTCTTATACTATTATATTCATTTTCTATAAAATTAACTTGTTTGTTTCTGGTAAAAAGAAAATTGCCTTAAGAAACACCATTGCAAAATAAATTTTTTTTGAGTCACCCATTAAAAGAACTGGCGTTCACTCTTCCTCCTTATCTTGACACTGTTCTTCCAAGTAATATTTGAAAGTTTTTACAAATATTTGAATATTGTTCTAGGAAGGGCAAGACATGAAAGTTTCAAATGGAAAACAAGAAGCATTTTATGGTCAGGAAACGGATAAAATTATAAGCTGATTTAATTATAGTTAATAAGCATTTATAGACTGATTTCAACCCTTAGTCCATAAATATGAAAATTCTATAAGAAACTAATAGCATGCAATGTGAGACAATGTATATTCCTGATCAATTTCCATAAGTAAACTACCAGCATATTATCCTTGTTATATCACAGTAGAATCTTTACATTAAGTTTATCATGCCAATAGCACCTACACCAATTTCTCCTGTTGGACAATTTCAAAGGTAGAAATAAATAAATAAGGCTAGCTTCCTCCAGTAAAAAGAGGGAGAAATAAACTGCAGACTTGGCATTATTCTTACCTCAAGCATGTTCTCATCAAGAAAACAGGATGATGTATAATTCATGCCATGAGAACTATCATATTGGAGGATCCTGAGTTTCCCTTCCTGTATTTGAGCAAGTGAATATTATAAGGTCAGGTAAACAGCTGCAGAAACCAAGAAGCAATATCCATATTAAATCCTATTTGTTCACCTTCGTTCCATAGACAAGGCCACCTCCAACAGAAGGATGAAAGCAAGCTACATTAACCTCATCCTCTGCACTAGGAAGAACTCTCACAAGTTCCATATCAGAAACTCTGTAGACCTGTATGATAAAAAGATTTTGAATAGTTGAAATAAAATAGAAATAAACAAATAAATAAAAAATCCAAGAGTTTTATTCCTATAATCACAACATAAGTGGCACATCAAGCTGTTCAACCTAGATACAACAAAGACATTAATTGGATCAGCTCCTCTCTAATGAGGGTAGGATATCTAATATCCTCCTCACAATGTAATGACACGTGCAGGTTTTGCAAATCTATGATTTCCAATCGAAAGAAAATCAAATTTTAGGATAAAGAACCAAGAGATGTTCATATTTGGCGAATTTAACAAGATATTATAGAAAAAAATAATTGTTTATTTCTCAATATCGACTCTTTTTTAACTAAAAGAGTCACTGGAAAAAAAAAAATTAGATTTTAAATTTTAGTATTTTTTTAGATAATCTCAAGAAATAAACAAAACTTGAGTGTTACTTTTCCATGTTTTATTTTCTTTGGTCAAGTATACAAACAAAAATTATAAACAATAGAAATAATACTAAAACTGATACTAATAATAATAATAATAATAATAATAATAATCAACTAAAATAAAAAATTACTTAACTATCTTACTGTGATCAATTAAAATGAACAATTATTCTACTCTCTTACAGGGTCTATGCATATAAACTATAGATCTAAGTTTCCTCTATGTTGCATTCCCTTGTGAGGTAGGGGAGGCCCATACTCTACATTAGAGAGGACCCATACACCATACAAGCACATTTTGCATGTCCGTGAATGTAATTTCATAGTTAATAGAAGGAATTGGGAACTCATAGAGGAGAGGAAAAAAGAAACCCTTCCAAAGTATGAATCACCAGTAGGGAATTCAGCCTTCAATATATCAGGCATCCAAGCTTTGGTGCAATTCCAAAATGGGGGAATTCATCAAAGTATTATCAGTGCACGTTCCTCCAAAGCTCAATTACTTCAATTTTAGGGACATTTTTTTACAAGATTCTCACTACCAATTATTTAATAACCAGAGTGCTACAGCGAAGATCAAATATGAGATTTTTAGATGAAAAGGCAGTTGATTGAGATTCAGAAAGGAAAACTTTGGGGCTAGTTTCTTTGAGCTTTAGGCTTTAGCTTAGAATTAATTTAAGTTTTAGAAGTTAGTTTTAATTTCTTTAATCTGTTGGGCCTATTTTAGGAGTTTTGTCAAGTTCAAAACTTGGTCAGGTTTATGGGATCTTCTTTTTGTGTTTAGATTATTTGAAAATTTACGAAAGATTACAAGTAAACTTGGTTTAAGTTGTTTGGGGGTTAAGAAACTTCCAAGCCAACCATTATGAGGACCAATTAATTATACTCTAAATAGCATATGGAATGCTTAACATGTCAAAACCTCCAAGCATAGAAAATATGCATCTATGTAAGAAATTATAATCTATGGTTCATGAATCTACTGAAGTAGGTCAAGCCCCAAATGTCTTCAATCTGACTTAATTCCATGCTTCCTCTAACATACAATCTTGATCCCAAAAGGTGAGAAGTTAAAAAGATCTAAGAAATCAACATGTTGATCAAGAAAAAAGGAAGACCGTGAAAGTTTGATGAGTGTTTGTGCCAAATTATTTATTTCTTCAGAATTGGGATGCTCCTGGTGTCAAGTTCCTTACCCATGTTATCATGCAGCAGATGCATTAGCAAAGTATGGAACAAGACATTTGGTTTCTTTTCTAGGAGATCTTTTTACTTCCATGATTTGAAGTACTTATGCAAATAGATTTGCCTTTTAAATCTAGCTTAAATTTATTTTCCCTTTTTGGTTACTATTTCAAGGAAACAATTAAAGAGTGTTTGCAGACTTCTAAAAATAAGTTCCAAAATACAATAATAATTGCACATAATTTCCTTGGTACCAGGACCAAGTTGCTCCACATTTTTACCAACTAAAGAAGTCCTTAGACCAGCTGGTTGCTTTGTTTCCAACAGCTCAAGACACTGCCCCCAATGGCAGTAGGCACTCTGGCTAACTGAGCCAATATAGTGACTACATAGAAGCAGGATTATAATGGATTAATAGTCTTCTACTATTTACGTTGCTTATATCCAAATATCTGGTGTGTGTTGTGGAGGTGATCATGCTGCATTTCAATTAGAGCCCAAGGAATTAGAGTGGATTGACAATTTCCTGTTATTTAAGTTGCATAGATCTAATATCTGGTATGGGGGTTGCACATAATTCGGTGGCGGTTTGGGATGGGGTGGAGGAGAGGTTCCGGAAGAGGCTTGCCATGTGGAAGAGGCTTACCATGTGGAAGAGGCAATTTCTTTCTAAAGGAGGGAGGATCACCCTCATCCAAAGCACTTTGTCAAGTATACCCATATACTTCATGTCTATGTTGTGTATGCCACTGTTCAGATAAAAGAAAGGGTAGCTTGGGTGTTAGATGTCTTTCTAAACTCAATAGAGCCCTCTTGGGTAAATGGAGTTAGCGCTTTGTCGAAGAAAATGGGGCTCTTTGGAATCAAGTTATTAGTAGGAAGTATGAGTTAGAAGAAGGGGGGTGGTGTACCCGAGAAGTAAGGGAGGGGTATGGTGTGGGGCTTTGAAAGGAAATTAGGAAGAAATGGCCTTCTATGAAAAGAAAATTCGTCTTTTCTATAGGGGATGGAAGAAGAGTGAGATTTTGAGAAGATAGGTGGTGTGGAGATGAGGCTCTAAGCCTTTCTTTCCCTTCTTTGTATGCTTTGGCGACTTATAAAGAGGGCAGAAGTTTGGGATGCTTCAAGGGAGGAAGGGGGCTAGAATCCATGCTTTTCTAGGCCATTTAACGAATGGGAGATGGAGATCGTGGTTACTAATTTGGGGGATAGGATACAGTGGACGGAGGCTAAGGATGGTAATTTTTCCGTTAATTCCTTTTACAGTGCTATGGAGGGTAGCAGCACAATTACGTTCCCGAAAAGCATTATTTGTAGCACTTCTGTTCCTACTAAGATTGGTTTTTTTGCTTGGGAAGCCTCTTGTAGTAAAGCTCTAACGTTGGAGCAACTAAATAAGAGGAGGGGCTGGTCTTTTCTGAACAAATGTTACCCTTTTTGTGTTGCTGAAGAATCTATTGATCATCTTCTAATTCATGGCACCAAGGCTAGGGTTTTGTGGGAGTTGTTATTTAACCTTTTTGGTGTGTTGTGGGTTCTCCCATCATCAGTGAAAGAGATCCTTCTTGGGTGGCATGGTTCATTTGTGGGCAAAAAATGAGTAAAGGTTTGAAGAATAGCCCCCCTATGTCTTTTTTGAACAATTTGGAAGGAAAGAAATAGGGTTACTTTTGAAAATGAGGATCTTTCAATCCAAAGGATGAAATATTCTTTTGTTTGTAATTTGTGGTCTTGGTCTAAGTTGTGTATAGATGAAGGACTTAATTCTTTAATTAACTTTTTTGAGTGGCTGGGCTATTGATGAGGGTGGGTGAGTTTTTTGTACCCCTCTTGCTTTTGTCTTTTGCCTATGCGCCTGTTGTATACCTCTTGTATGCTTTGGGTTAGCTGTTGGGTGCCCTATTTCTATTAATATACTTTTTTTTGTGTCTTTGCCTATCAAAACATACATATTTGTGTGTGATTGAAGTGATCATGCAGCACTTCGATTAGAACCCAAAAGAAGTAAGACAAAATTGAAAGGACAAAACATCTTAAATTAGCAGCTCAAAACTGATCAACATCTTTCTAAAATATAGAAATCAAATTATCAAACTCAAAAATACAAAGAATCAACATGGCAAAAGTTAAGTACAACAATGAGAAATGCATGACAAACCTACCTCCAGAATTGTGTAAATAGGCACTGTTGTCTCCCCATCAATGACAATACTTTTGAGAAGCGAATTATGGCGACGCCCATAGGCAAGTAATAAATGCTCTGATGTGGGAGAGAACTGCAGATACAACATTAATGTACAAGATCAACAACCATTTAATGAGCATGAAGCTTGCTTCACATTTTATGGATAAGATAGCATGCATCATTGACATACACAAAAGGATTATTACATGGTCTCATCATCCATCCAGATTAAAGAATTTCAGTGAGACACCATGTGAAATTTTTGTTGAATAAATATCACATATTTATTTTCAACAATAATTTATATTTATCATTTTTTTATATGAGTAATATACATTATTGTTAAGCAGCATAGCCTTCCTAATAAAGCTAACCTTTCAGCTTCTCTCAAGTATATAAGGTTTCGCTGCATTGATCTTACCACTTTTTTTTTTTTCTGATCAGAACAAAACATTTCATTTCTATTAAATATAAAAATAAAGAAGATCGAAGAATAAGTATACAGTTTCTCTTCATTGATCTTACCCTTTTTCTCTGATTGGAGACAAACCAATCCATTTATATTAAATATAAAAATGAAGAAGAACAAGATATTCTCCCACAGAATGCTAAATCTAATAAATGCAAGGAGGAAAAAAAGCTTCAAAAAGAGAAGCAATACAAGCTACACAGCTGAATAAAATTACAAAAAACAATCCAAAAACAAACCAACGCATTACTAACTACAACTTAAGGATGAAAAATATTCCCAACAAGAGACACCTAAAGGATGAAAAAACCAAAGCATTAGCTGCTTGATTGGCTAATCAAGTAACCTGGTCAAAAGGATACTCTTAACTTTCCAGCTAGCAATATAAAAAAAAAATTAATTTACAAAGCCATCCATTAAACTTTCATGGGCATTTTTCCTCCTTAGCATAAAAATGACAATGGTGGAATGCCCTTGAGGCTTGGCTCAATTGGTAAGGTGTTGGGGTTAGGTTGCAGGAGGTTCCAGCTTCAAGTCCCAGTAGGAACAAGAAGGGGGAAAAAATGAAATTCATCACAATACTAACAACAACAACAACAACAACATTGAACCTATGCATCATTCAATGTGTTATTAACAATGTAATTATGTGTTTTTTAGTAAAAAAATAATTCAGCTTGAAATAGTAGAGTTTTGAATTCTCAATATTATCAATAGACCAATTCAAATGAAAGGTTTAAATATCCAAATAAAGTTAGCCAAAGTAAAAAGGACAAAGTTAGTCAAATTAGAAGGAACTTTGAAGAATGAACTAAATGAGATAGAACTTGTAGAAGTCAAAACTAGATCCTCACCTTCCACAAATTGTCCCCATCCCTTTACCACTTGAGTCAGGCCTCAAGGGCATGTTATAGAGGATTTACTAAGGGTGTTATTGGAGTTTCACACTAATGAGGTAAAAATTTAAAATACTAATGTTGAGATAAATTAGAATAGAAGTGCCAAATGATCGTTAAAGCAACTAGATATTTAGGACAAAGAGATCCTCTATCCCTGCTTCTTTTCACCAGTATAATTGATGTCTTAAGCACGATGATGCTGAGAGCAGAGAATGGTTTACTGGAACACTTTCTAATGGAAAGAAGTAGGACTAAAGTGTCTCATTTGCAATTTGCAAATGACACCATCTTTTTTCTAAAGCTTATGTGGAAGATTTGCAAAACCTTAAACTAATTTTGTTGGCTTTTGAACACATATCAGGACTCAATCAATTTAGAAAAAAGAAGTCTCGCTAGTATCAACATAAGTTAAGAGTCGAATCACAAGGTTGTCTCTAATGCTTTTAACGCATTGTCTCCAACTAGGATTTAATCTACTTGGATCTCCCATAAGGAAGGAACCTAAAGACAAACGCATTTTGGGATCCAGTGATTGACAAAATTTCATAAAGACTGGATGACTGAAAAAAGTTTTTTTATCACCAAGGGGAGGAATAACTTTTAATTCAATCATGTTTGTCCCACATTCTAACTATTTCCTCTCTTTTCAAGATTCCTAATTTAGTAGCATCTAAGATTAAGAAATTACAAAAGGATTTTCTTTGGTCAAGGGTCAAGGAGGGTAAGAGAGATCACCTTAGTAGCGAAGACCTAGCATGCAAGCCTAAAGAGGATGAGGGATTAGGGTTTGGGAAGATTTCTTTAAGGAATCAAGTCCTCTTACAGAAATGGCTTTGGAGGCTTCCTAAGGAAAATTCTACTTTTTGGCATCAAATCATATTAAGTATTTATGGGGCTCATCCTAATAGGTAGCTGTCAACATTATAGTCAAATGATCACATCAAAGCCCTTGGAAGATCATTGCACAAGTTTTCTAGGATTTCTCTACACACTCACTTTGTGGTGGATGATGATGAGGCAAGAACTTGTTTTTAGGAAGATTTGTGGTGGGGGCACCAACCTTTGTGTTCATAACATCCAAGTATTTTCAAAGTCGTCATAGTTAAAAATCTCACTATCTCAACTAGCCTTAGTATCTTTCTTTTTCTTGGAACCTTAATTTCCATCCTAACCTTACTGACTTGAGACTAAGAACCTTGAAAGACACATACCATCTCTCTCTTGTACATACATGTCTCCATTTGCCCCATGAATGAGACCTTCGTCATTATCATCTTTAGGCTTACAATAAAATCTTTCCTTTTAACTTTGTCCAATCTAGTAGATCCAATTCCTTTTCCTCTAGCTAAATTTTGATGAAAATCTGAAGTCTCATCTAAGGTCAAGGTCTTCGCTTGGCTAGTGGCACACAAGAAAGTAAACACCAATGAAACACTATAGTTGAGAAGACCTTACAAACCCTTTGTCCTAAATGTTGCATTTTGCACATGGGCAACGCAAAGACGGTTGATCATTTTTTTTTTTACATTGTTGGCTTTGAGACTATGGTACAAATTATTCAAACAAGTCAATTTGGATTGGGTTCCCCCAAGGAGCATATGTGACATGTTAACCATCTCATATAGGGGTTTGGGAGTATCATGAGGCAAGGTCCTTTAGCAAAAAGCTTATCTCACTTTGATTTGGATTGTGTTAGGGGGAGAAATTGTAGGATTTCTTAGGACAAATTGATGAGTTCATAAACTCTTTGGGATCTAATTCAGTTCTATTCCTCTTTTGGGGCCTCCTACACCACTGTTTTCAAAGGCATTCCTTTCAATGTTATTCAGCTTGATTGACACTAGGTGTGTAGAACAAAAGGGTTTGGTTAACAAGGAGAGGAGCATTAGGTTTCTTCAAGATGTTGGCCCTTAGGGAGTGATGAGATACTTTATTTGTATACTCTTATGTGGTACAATACTAATGTATGGATCTCCTTAATATAGTGGAGGAGTTCAATGACGTACATTTTGATCAGTTTTTTGTATTTTTGGGGAGGATCCCTCATCCTTCTCATGTACTTTTATTCATATTTAAATATATATTTTGCTTCTGATTAAAGAAAGGGTCACTTTAAACTACTAGCGCTCTCCTCAAAAATAGGGAACCAGAACAAACCTTCAACCTTTTAAACATACCCCGTTTGATCTTACTTTATTGCAATCATATATGGCACTTAATTCTTCACTTCTTTTTTAAATCCTCTCCTTAACAAGCAAATATACATCTGCATAATTTATTCATCCTTATGGTTACTTCAACCAGGACAGAAAGTTATAACTAATAACAAATAGAATACAAAAGTGAGAAGATGCTTCTTATCATAGTCCAACTATCACATGACCCATCTTTCACGAGACCAACTTTCGCTCAAACAATCAAGCCCATCTATTAGTCTAATGCTAGAGCACATCAATAGTGCACAAGCTAAGTAGTCTACTAGCTAATTTAACTTAGCTTGGAGTTTTGGACCACCGTCCCAGCTTGTAACTTATGCTTTTCTTTGATCTTTGCCAGAATTCCCTTTCCTTTAGTTTTTATTGAATTTTATTTTTTATTTCATATTTATCAACTATTAATAAGTTACTAATATTTCTGAATTTTCATGAGATTCAAGTAGCAAAGAGAAGATCATAAGTTTAAGAGTTTTAGAAGTAATCAATTGCTAGGATCTTTAGGTTCTCTTAACTCTAGTACAGATACTCCTTCAAAAATGTATTGTGATATGTTTTTCCATTTAATTCTATAAAACCATGTTAGAGAAACTTCAAAGGGACTTTGGGATGGACTGGATGGTGCAAGCTTTTATTTAGTGCATCAAACCAATAGCTAAGAGAGAAGATTGTTCCAACAAATTAGGTTGGAGATTAGTAAGAATGGCAACTTCCTAGTCATTTACCGCTTTTTGTGCCCAATGGTGTAGATTTCTTTTCTTACTACTACGGTTTGATCTCGAATGATGTCATCTAAATAATATAATATTTTTTATTTATTAATTTTAAAATTTTGAATGATGAATATTTTTAACAAAAATGTAAAAAATTACTTAATAAATGATAAATTATAGAACCATTTCCAAATAAAACTAAATATGAGAGAGATTTCATACTTTTTTAAATAACAAATATTGGGATGCGATATAATTTTTATATTAAATAAATATCGAAAAAATACAATATGTTTTCCATTCCATTTTTTATTTAGTATACAAACCAAACATGAGCATGGTATAACATATCTATTGAAAAACATCCAAGGATATCATATCCTACTACAAATGAAATCCTAGGATATGAATATCTCACTTGAAAATAATATCTTAGGATACGCATTTCTTATCCTATCCTATCTTTATCCTATTCAGTCAATCAAATATAGTAATAGTTCAAATTTCACATTGAAACAAGAAAAGGAAAATAGGCAACAAAACACTAGCAATTATAATTTGCAGACATTATCATCTCCTTTTCTTGAGAATCATAATACAACTATACTGCTTGAACATTTTTCATAACAGCATAAAACATAAAGCACTATGGCTCACAAATCTCCAGAAAGCAGCTGACCTGAATTGAAGTTAAACAATGAGCAGCTCGTATTGCTCGTGACGCAAGCACTAAACCGAATCTAGATGAACAAAAAGTGAATCAGATTTATAATGAAAAATGGAAAGGGATCTGAAATCTGGAAAAAATATGACTACAATCAGAGATGTATAAAAGGTTTAAGCTTTACGTTGCCTCCTCCAAAGAATAGATCCGAAGCTCGTACATAACTTGGTGGGCTGAAATAGGATGGCGTGTTGGGGATGTTGCAGCCCCTGTGACACCATGGTGCATCTGGCCTTGTGATCCAGGATCAGCTTCCAAATGAGGTAGCATGCATGCAACACAGGCTGCCAAAAATCTCCCACAGGGCGAAAAATGGGCTCCCATTTCACTGCAAATTATTCAAAAACATGTAGCCTATAATACTACACAGTCTGGACCATAATATAAAAATGAAATACCAGATGGGGAAGCTTATTGACTTCAACATCAATAGGATCAAGATGTAATAATGATGGCATGAAGAGCTATGGTCAAAGAAGTGGAAGTGCCAACCAATTATGCATCCCTTATATGATTTTGATTGTTTACAAAATTACAAAACTAATGAATAAGCAAACATTAATTTAAAAGGTTAGCATAGTGAGAGAATGCCATGAATTTAACACAATATAAAGGATATACCTACAAAGAACGGCATGAGGTATAGTTAAGCGACATCGCTCTGCATCAAGAGAGGCACATGGATCTTTGATATCATGTGGCCATATTCTCAGCTTCACAGTACAAGGTAATTCTGCAGCTGCTGCTGCAGCCAGGGAGGTGGCAAGTTCAGATTGGATTCTGCTAACAACAGGCTGCAAACCACTTTCATCCTGTCCAATGTTTAAAAAAGCACCTTCTGCAGACCCAGTTGCCGCCCGGGAACGAGAAGATCTATGTCGCGAACTTGATCTTCCTGTAACCCTAGATTGGCTAATACTGGTTGACATTACTGAGGAAACCATGGGAGCAGGAGTTTCAGTTTCACCAAAAGATGGATTTTCATGACCAGAGCCACTAAGTGGACGGATCGTACGTTGGCCAGCTTGACTCTGGCCAATTAACCACCCTTGCAAGAAAGGGAGCTCCCAATATGAAGGGTCACCAAAAGGGAAAAACTGATTACTTCTCTCTTCAGGCTGCACTTCTGTTGTATCCATAGCATCCATTGCAGGTTGAGGAACCGAATTTTCCATTTCCCTCAAGAAGGAATTGGTTCCTGTCTCCTCTGGCATAGGGGAGGAGCTACTAGGTTCCATAGGAGATAACAGCAGTTCATACTGCCCTGATGGTGTTGAATATGTCAAAAGGCGCACTGAAGTAGAATGATCCACTCTCTGTTGTGCAATACTTGGACCAGCAACTCCATCAGTATGCTGCAGAGAGATTCTCCCATCATCTCTAGCAAATGAAGGCCAGATAAAAAATGGTAAAGACATAAGTGGTAGTTCGTCGGCCAAACTAGAACGATCACTAGAATGAGCATCAGCCAAATATACAGTAGGAGGAGGATAGCGCAAGTAACCAGGAGAAGTTGCAAGGGTCATTGAGGAATCTGAAGAGTCAAGGTCATTGACCTGCAAATCAGCATATTAATAGGATCAACAAAAGAGCCAAAATGTAATGGCTAACTAAGTGGAAACCACTAGTATGTTACCTCAGCAGTTAAAAGAAATGGAGCAGCATGTGGATGAAAATGCACAGCCCGAAGGGAACGTCGTGTCTTCAATACAATGGTTGGTGAGGATGTCTCTCCTCTCCTATTATAGTGCCATATGTATAGCTAGTACAAAATTTAAAAGGTCAATACCATTTACAAAACAATCCAAAATAGAGCTCCATACAAAGTTCCAGACAATAAATTCTCACCTTGTGTCCTGAAGCTACAGCAAGAAGCTCCCCTTGGGCATGGAAAGCAATTGAAGCAATGGGACGGTCTGCATGGAGGAAAAGGAAATTATCAATCAATCAAATACACAAAAGTATACATCTGAGCATAATATTGTTTTTGAAATGTCCAAAAAAGAGGTCCATAGAAATCATTACAAAAGTCACGTGACCCTATGCACTCTGCAGTATTTGCATCCCACAATCGAACTTCATGATCCAAACTTCCACTTGCAAGTATTTCAGGATAGAGCGGATGAAATCTAACCTATAAAAGTTCCACCAGCACGTCAGATGGAAAGAAGAAGCTACCTTGAGTAAGAGAGTTTCTTTTCTTGATTTCATTGTTAGAATGATGCTAATTGGGGTTTTGTGAAAAAATGTGAATTTCTTCTTTGACTTGTTTCTTTATTATCTCACAGGTTCCTTTCTTGTTTGCAAAGTCAAATAAATGTTTGCATACTCCCTACATACTTGAGTTATATCCAATTTTGTTGTTAAAATATTGGCCCTTATCCATTCAAAAATAAAATGAAATAAAGCCCTAGGGTACAAACACTCGATCTCTAGCAGGTTTCACTTAAAACAGGAATAATTTAGAAAATTTGAATAAGGCTGAAATAATGGGCCAAAGATCTAATAACAGAAATGTGCAAAATTCATAACACATGCTTACCACCCAAGGTGTCCTCCGGTGACCACTCAACACCTTCAAGCAGCTGCCATTTTGGCAATCAATAATCTTCACTGTATGATCTCCACTGCAGGCACAGAACCAAAATGCAGTTTAGGAAAATGAAAGCCATTCTGGTATACTAGTAATTTAACTCAACTTAATTATCCCTGAACCCCAACCCACTATGTCAACAAGAAAGTCAAACAACAGCAGCTTACTGTGTAGAAGCAAGTGTTTTTCCATCAGGACTAAAGGCAGCTGCGATAGTGGACCTTGGAGGAGGCAACAGTGGGCAGTATTTTGCAGATAAATGCCGCAATGATTCTGCCTCCACCCTGAAACAAGGACAAAAATTCAAGAGAACCGGCCAGAATTCCAGTTCATAGGTTTCATAACAGACAGAGTGTGTCCATCACTGTGTGGCATTCAAACAAATTTTTCTAAGGATAAAGAACTATCCAATAAAGACACCAAATGAAGGTGCAACCAAAAAAGCACGAAGATCACAAAAAAGCAACTTGCCACACAGGCATTACCATGAGACAAGACCACATCTTGCATTTCTCGCTGCTTCACACCTTGGACCAATGGAATTGTGATGCCATTTAGAAGCATCTCCCCATAACCTTTTTAATGAATGCTTTGTTCGCGGAGCAACCTCTCTCCGTGCTAGCAGTTGATAGACATTGCTTCCACTGCCAAAATCACAAAACCAAACTAAATCGGCAGGAAAAGAAGCATGTGCAAAAAGGAAAATTTGCCTTAGGCAAATAGCTCAATGAAATCTCCTACATCAACAGTACCTTTTCTTTTTAATATTTTCTGGGCAAGTTGCATTTTCCATTTCAAAGCAGCAACCTTTCAAACAAAAACTATGAGAAACATTTCAAACTTTTTTTTCTACTATTTCACTCCCTCTGGTCTTTCTTCAACTAAACTGTTTTGCAAACCGCCTTCATGCTACAACTTGGTGCACTTTCCCTATCAAAAATTATCAAAAGTAACTACTTGGTTTCTACGCATACAATTGGCACCATCGTCAAACTAGAAACCCATAATTACCTCAAAGTTCCCAGATATCAGTTTCCATATTCGGCCCCAGATAAATCAAGATGAAACCCTAATTGCACGGTTCAAGTAAAAAAACTACCTAATATGTATTAAAAAAAAAAAACTCAATTTTGCTTTTTAGCTGCACCTCTGATCATTTGAAATGAACACCATGGTGAAAATGAAAATGTAGAAATGACATGTAAAAGAGTCGCATAGGCACAATACCCTAGCTTATTGAAAATCAAACAAATGTTTCTGAAAAAAAAAAAACAAAGGGAGAAAACACTACATAAAACTGCAATACCTAGGATATTGCGATAATTACAAAATCAACTATAATTATAAGCATAACATAAGTTCACACGCAACAAGCCTATCTGCAACCTAGGATCAAACAATAATTCTGGGTTGAATTGCACATGAAGACATCACAAATCCAACCAAATCTCCAAAACCTGCCTCAAAATAAATAAATAAAACTCAGATCTTCACCTAAAGCAATCAAATTCCAAAACCCAAAAATGGGAAAAAGAAAGGAAACCCAAAATCCAGCGAAAATTCAAAAAAACCCCAAATCGGAAAATGCAAAACCGCTGCTGATTTGCACCTGTGTCTGGAATTGGGGTGGCTTGGAACAGCCTGAGGAATACGAGTCTGCGAACTCGAGGTCGACGTCACATTCACACTCCCATCGTCCACCCAGAAAGAACTCCTCATAATTTTCTCGAGAAAATCTCATGCTCCATAGTTTTCCGGCATTCTGTGCAGAATTTGATGCCGAAAAAAATTTGTGAAAAATTTTTTGGATCCAAGGAGAGACAACGATAAATTAATGGGAAAGATATGGAGATCGATGAATTGAGGCGATGATGAAACGACGTCGTTTGCTATGTGCAGTCACTGTAGCAAGATCTCCCAAAGGATCGAAAACCTAAGAGCATCGGACATTTATATTTTTTTTTATTTCTGTGGTAGGCGTGGAACGTAAGATTTGACCAAAATGCCCTTCTGAGATGACCCTCCGACATGCCGGGTTGAAAATTCCAAAATAATGCATACATATCGACAGTTTTGAAATTTCCTATATTTTTATTACAATTTTTTAAAGCATTTTTTATTTTATTTTTCTCCGATTAATATTATCATATTAAATTTATTTACCTATTAGTAATACTTGGTTTGATACAAAGAAGATTAATAAATTAATATTTATATGTTTTTAAAAATTAATAAATTAATGTTCATATATTTTTATAATAAATAAAACAATAATAAATTCATATTCAATTCATGATTATCAATGGTTTATTATCTTATATTTTTTATAACTAGTGATTCAACATGTGTAGTACTCAGTCGATCATATTTGATAAAAGCTCATATGTGAATACATGACTTTTAGCATTTTGTTAATCACTACCATAAAATTCAAATTTATAAGATAATTCTAAGGATGAATTTTTAAATATTAATAATTTAATTTTAAAAAAATAATTTCTAATAATTAATAATGATTGATATCATATCTTTTAATCATTTGAATGAAATGACTTTTTTTAATAAGAATTTTGAATTCTCATTTTATTTATTACTAATAATTATTTAAGAAATTAAATTTAAAAGTCATATTAGAAAGACAAGGTTTTCAAAGATGATTTAGGAGTAATTTATTTTTTACCAATGAAATAATTTAAATTAAATTTATGAATTTAAAAATAGTGATAAATTATTTGCTTTAAATTTAAAATATTGATATTAATTAATAAATAATATTTATAAATAGATAAATCGAATATATTATATTAATAGACTATATATCAGATATATTATAATAATATGAGATTATATTTTATGTCTGTTTAAAGTATTTATATTTTTTATAATTAAGAAATTAACTTAGAAGGTATCTATTTTTAATGTTTAATAAAAATAAATATTTAAAAATAAACAAATTAATACAAAAAACACCAACTTAGTTTTTATACCTATATTATAGGTTAATTAGTATGATAATTCTAGAGAGGTAAAATATCAATAATTTAACTTTTAAAATTTAATTTTAATTTTTTATTTTTAATAAATAGTCCCTTCATATTGTAAAATTAATTTTTAATGAATAATGTGTATCATATTATATCTTTTCGTATTCCTATCATTCCCAATGAATGATGTTTTTAATATGAATAATATGAATTTTTAAGGTCATGGGACAAGATAACACTTTGAAAAAATAATTAATAATTATGAAGATTTTTGTTATTTTTAATTTTAAAAACTTTTATGAATTCTTTTTCACATGGGATAATTTAAATTAAACTGGGAGTTTACTAAAAAAAAGAGTAATTTAATGATACATTATTTCATTTAAATAATTTATAAACAATTTTAAAATAATTAAAATCATATATAAAATAACATAATATATCAATAATTTAGTTAAAAATCAGATATTCATTTATATTATCTATAACATATTATCATGTTAATAGATAATAATTTGTAATATATTATAATAATATAAAATTGTCTTTAATTTTTTCTTTTATACTTGTATAATTAACTTAATTTTATCCCTATAAATTCTCTTGACTCATTTTATAGTTCATATATTTATTTTTTTTATAGTCATGTAGACTTTTAATTAAAAATTTATTAGCATAACCTTATAGACTTAAAATATTAAAATTTAATGTGTCATTACTTTTTATAAAAGGTTACATAGTTGAATTTATTATTTTAAATATATAAAAATGTTGTAAATTATATTTTAGTCATATTAGATAAGATAATTTAAATTAAATTTGAGAGTTTCAAGATTTCTTTTAAATAAATTTTTAGATATTTTAAAATTAATTAAAATAATATATGAATATATAAAAATGAAGTAAATAACTCTCATCACAATTATCTTCTCAACTTCTTCTCCCTTTCCTTCATAGTTTTTTTCATAAATAATATTAAAATAATTAAATAAGAATAAAAATATTTGTCGAAAAATATTTAAAAATAATTTTGAAATTTAATTATTTAGTGAATCATTAAATTCAATACAATTCTGAATATAAATAATCTCCAATCAAATCAAATACAATTGTGAAGAATGAATATAATCCAATTATCAATCCTTACACGAAACTAATCCATAAAAATAATTAAGACTGAAACCCAATATTTCATGAGGGTGAATAAAGAAAAGACTAAAGATGAAACAATAAAAACTAGAAGATGAGGCAATCAAGATCGGAAGATAAAGCAATCAAGACTAGAGATGAAGTAATCAATAATTAATGAACATAGATTCAATGTGAGATGAAGCAATCAACAATTAGTACCGTTAATACAAGAGAAAGAAAAAGGTGGATTTAACGTTACTAAGTGATAAGGAGGTATCTATCTTGCACCAAAATTGTAGTTGCCTTAGAGAAGTTCACAAGTGCAAATACGAAGATGAACACTAATCTTTTACATTTATCATTACTAGGTGCACCATTTATAAATGAACTTCATACAACCAAATAGAATCGATAAAAACAGTGAAGTTTTTTAAGATAAAGAGGGAAGTGTTTTTTTAACTTCACAAATATATTTTTAAAAGTCAAGAACACAAGTCTATATATCTGTAGTGCCAAGGAGGGAATGAATCGATACCAAGAGGGGGAACGTATCAGTGTTGAGAATGAATGAATGGGAGAATGAACTAGTGTCAAGAGAAGAATGAATGAGGGAATGAATCGATGTCAAGCGACAGATGAATGAGAGAATGAATCAATTAGGGGACCTATCGATGTTAAGAAGAGGAATGAACATGTGTCAAAAGGGGGGGAATTAACTAATATGAATTAAAAGGTCATTATAGTTTATAAACGAAAAAGTTATTATCTATAGGAAAATGGATAAGCACATAAAAAGTTTATTAAATAATTAAAATAAATTTAGATGGATATAAGTAATGGAGTAGAAATTGAGGTGAAGAATATTACTTTTCCAAAATCCCTAAAATACCCTTAACTGTCAAATAAAAAAACTAATCAATCACCACCACCTCTTTTATTCTCTTTGTCTACCTCTCTTCACCTCACCCTTCTCTCACTTATTTATTAGTGAGACTAGGTTGAATGATTCCCCAATCATTTTTCTCCCACAAATTGAATATTGGAGATAAATGTTTAAAAATGATTATTGCCAAATGCATTTTTGAAGTAAATATTTTTTAAACATCTCATCAAATATTTTTTTTTTCAAACTTACATAATATATAAGAAATATTTTTTAAATACCTTAGAAAATATGCTTTAAATACCTTGAAAACTTACATAATATATAATTAATATTATTCTTTATTTCAAACTTATATTACTTTTCATATATATTAAACAATTTTTAAACACCTCATAAAATATTATTATTCTTTGTCTATTCTAACTTGCAAATTAGTCATTATCAAACATTATTCTTTTTTTCAAACTTATAAAATATATAATAAACATTTTTTTAAATACCTTAGAAAATATTTTTTTGTTTCTTACTTATAAAATAATAAACATGTTGTACATTATTTTTCATATATAATAAACAATTTTTAAACACCTCAAAAAATATTATTATTATTATTATTTTCTAACTTGTAAATTAGATGCATGGTGCTTATTAATTTTCATATTATTACAAAAATAATGTAAACACTCATAGTCTTCAAGATATTCAAAATCTCTATTCCAAAATTACCTAATTACCCCCCACACTAATCCTGCATATTTTAAAATAAATATTTAAATATTTAAAACCATTAAAATAAGTATTTTTGTATCAAAGCAATATTTTAAAAGTAATAATATAAAAATCATGAAATCTTCAAAACTAGAATTACAATAAAAAAAATTAATTTTAAAACTAATTCCATAGAAATTATGTTTATAAGGGCAAAATAGTAAAAATATATATTTCATTTAGTTTATTTTAATTTACTTGTAATAAACAATTCAAACATGATTAATTTTAAATTTATTTCCTATGTTTTAATTTTGGTAGGGAAGGTCTTAATGGCATATATATATATATTGATAATCGTCTTAATGTCAAACTCATATTCTTTACAAATTTTACAAAATTTATTAGGAGTCTTCTATACCTCTTGTATAGTTAATACATTTGTCTTGTATCGTTAGTGCAATATCCTTATAAATTGATGCAAAATTTATACACATGCATAAATAATGTATCCACATAGATATGTAAATCCTATTTCTAATGGTTTGGTTTAAAAAATGCGGGAAGACTTAAAGAAATTTTTTTTTCTCCTAATACCATTAGTGTGATAAGTATTTGAATTGTCATGTGCGAGTTAAATAAAGTATATAAGATAGGTATGTAATGAAGGAATGTGTGACATGAGAATGTGTAGTCCTTAGGTGATAGGAAAAATAAAATGAGAGGTTTATAATCAATTAAAATCGTATACAAAGGGTAGCCTCGTACACCCCTTGTATATGTAATACATTTCCCTTATACAGCTAGTGTAATATCATTATACAATGGTGTAAATTCCATATCTCTCCTAAGTTATGTGTTCGTGTGGATGTATTAACCATATTTTCAATGATTTGGTTGAAAACAAAAAAAAAAAACATTGCTAAAACTACAAAAAGAAAACATGGAGTCACAAAATATGGATGATGAAATTTAAAAATAAGAGTTGAAATAATGACTAGGTGAAAGAATTTGAGTAGGGAAATTGTACAATCCTTGGGTAACAAGAAAAAAGATAGAGAGTTTTTTAAAATCAGATCAAATCCTTGACAAATGGTAGTCTTGTACACCTTTATACGGTTAATACATTTGTCTTATATAATTAGTGTAATGTCCTTGTACAGTGTTTCAAAATTCATCCATATGCATAAATTATGTATCCATGTAGGATGAGTGAACTATTTTTCTAATGATTTGGTTAAGAAAATGATAGAAAACGTAAAAACAAAATTGAATTGAAGAATGAATCAAGGTTAACCATTTTTATGATAATTACTTTTCATTCTTGTTTCAACTCTTATTTTTTAATTTCAATAATGAAGATTAACCATTATTAGAAATATTATGCCCTAATAATAATAATAATTTTTTATCATTAAAAATTAGATGTGTTAAGCATTTTTCCTCATAATTACTTTTCATTCTTGTTTCAACTCTTAAAAACAAGAATGAATCAATTTTGTACAAATAACTAAACCTTTGTTCAAAATTTCATATTAAAGTGAAAAACATTATTAAAACTAATTTTTTATTAAATAAATCGAGAATGAAAACTATTATTATTATTAGGGAATTGAGTAATAGATATTAAAGAGGTTTTTTTTTTTCTTTTCAAAATTTAATTAAAAAATAATCTAATTCAAAATAATGGATATTTTTATTTTTATTTTTATTTTTTATTTTTAAGAAGTTTAAAAACTAATATTTATCTAAATAATTTTTTATTGAATAAAATAACTAGAACTAAACATAAATTATTATTACTTTTTTGGAGAGGAAAAATTATCACCCTCAAATATTATTATTATTAATTAAATTGTGATAATTTTTTAAAGGAGAAAAATTATCTAAATAATTTTTTTTAGCTTGTCTTATATATTTTCATTTTTAGATATAGAAAAATAATTAATTTTTTTTTAAATTTCAATAATAATAATTAATTTTCATGTTAAAATTGTTTTAATTAAATTATGGTTTTTTTTATGAGAGAAACACTATTTAAATTGATTTTTAGGTTGTCCTTTGAAAAGAGATAATTAATTAAATAATAATAATAAAACGATAATAGTACATAAACATATATAAGTGAGATGCTAAGGATATTTTAGAAAAAAAAAGGTTGACAAATACTTCACTCTTTTATATATAGTATGATATAGGTGAATTCATATCCATGTGTTTTTTAAAGGGTGTGAACCTGCATTTTTCATGATGCATTCCCAGTTGACGACGATACTCGTTTTTTATTTATTTTGTGAAAATTTGATTTTTAGAAAAAGACTTGAAATCACCACTTATTATTTTTTTTTTAAAGGGAAAAACAGAATAATAAAGAAAAACTTTAAGTGTGACTCTTGAAGGAAAAACAGGTCTGTGAAAAACCGAGTCTAGGTCCAAGAGTTAGGTTACCTATTGGGAAAGGACGGTGGTGAGCCGTAGCACCCCTCTAAGCCTCGTATACATACAGTTTCTACTAAATAAGGTGAGGCAAGTGTGACAATTGATAAGGAAATCAATGGATGCCAAGAAAGAATCTCATCATGGAAACAAGTCATGCACGGAGAATAAATAAAGAAAGTGAAAGTGAGAGTGTACCTTAGCAACAAATAATAATGTGCTATTATGGAAACAAGGTTAGCTCAAGTATAAAATAATCACATGCATATCAAAGAGCGATGTGCACTAAGCATAACAATCAATAATCAGAGGAGAAAACTCATATGTTGGGTTCCCACTAAAGCCCAATTTATTTTTGCATGAATTAATCCTATAAATTCCATTATTTGGAATTATGAAAACTCATTCATGTTTATTAAAAATCGTGAAAAACATGAAAATTATTAAAAACAAAAGAGAGTCATAGAATGTATGTTTGAATGAAATATGACAGTAAGTTTATTAAAAATTATGTTTTGATGATTTAAGATTCTAAGGAAGAAGAAGAAGAAGAAAATAATAATAATAAATAAATAAATAAATTTAAGAGATTTAAAACCATTTGAAATATGATTTTTGAAAATCAAGTTTGGAAAGCAAAAAATAAAACAAGAGGTTGGAAACACGTGGCCTTTGAGATTGCATGCGAAAAGTGGCCATGCATGGGTGCAGAAATGGGCTGGGGTAAGTGAAACTGCACCATGGGGATTGGTGGTGTTGTTGGATAATGCTTTGAGACTAGTTTTTTGGAAAGCTGGGGGGACCACTTAAGGAAGACACAATTGAAATCAAGTAGGGGAGCTTCTCTGAGTCACTTTTATGATGTTCTTCAACTTGCTTTCTCATCCATGGGTTGATTAAGCTTCTAAACTAAAACCCATGCACTGCCTTTACTCAGGTTATCTTTCTCAAACCAAATTCCGGAAACCATTTGCACATAGTTCAACTAATTCTTCATGATATTTGTTCAACTTAATGCCTTTAGAAAGTACCCAGTTTAGCATGCTACACAACTACTTCTTGGGGAGGTGTTCAATTCGTTTCAACAGCAAGGATGTTTCCTAAGCATTTCGGGGATTTATGAAAAGATTCAACTCACCGTCCTTCATCAAAGATGCCAACCAAAGACATACTTGCGACGAACATCGACATCGAGTTGCTTGCCATCCTCCTTGAATTCAGCAAACCTCTTATCACTATAAGGGATATCCAATCCATGTAAGAATTAATAGGCCCGAATCAAGGAGCACCACATAAATGTTTGCGAAGGTTTTGTCACGACCCAAATTCTGGGCGACCTAAAATTTGGCCCATGACCCCAAGTAAAAGGTTTAACCCTAAGGGTTCCTCCTAATCCATGTTGGCAGTTAACCAAAAACACTTTTAATTTTTTTTTCTCTACACATAATCACATTAGAGCTCTCTCCAATTAACAATCCAAACTATCAATATACCAACCACTACTCAAGAGCAACAGGATATAATAATTATCATTAAAATCTAGAAATAAAAGTTCACAATTGAGCAAATTAATCACAATAAGGTCTCATTACAAATACATAGTTCACAGTTTGCTAATACAAGTTCCAATATAACCAACATAACGAATACACTAGACTCCACTAGGCCGCTCTAAAACCCCCTAGGGCATCTTGAAGTTCTTTCTGCCCCACTTGTGGATCCTCAAGAGTGACATCTATATCTAAAAAGATGTAAAAAGAATGGGATGAGCATTCCACATTGCTCAATAGGGTACCTAATAGACAAGGAGTTAATGGGGATTACTAAGTTTCAAATGAACACAAAAGAATCATTTCATCAGTATTGATTACCCACATTTTTAATCTTAATAATTATAACAGTTCCACAATTTACAACAATTAAATTAAATGCATATGGACATGTGACACACAGTCATAAAATGCACTATCGTTCTCGAGCTTTCATCAAAGGATACGCGTCCGCACCCAAATACACTCCCCATTCAAAGTATTCTCGGGGTAAACTTTTGGGTCTTTCACCTTAGGGATCTCACTCTCTTCTTAATTTGCCTTACGAGCCTTTACTTTTCATTACTATTTTATTTTTTTCTTTCTTTTTCCATTTCATGCACTTTTCACAGTTTTTATCCTTCCTCCACACAACCATGACGCAAATAAAATGTCATGAGGTTAATTACCCCCATTCACAAGTATCACTAATATCACATAAATTTTCAACTAGTCCAAATCATTGAAATTACAATCATACCACAATTTCATAAATTTTCAACAATTCCAATAATCAAATATAATTATTTTCTCCACACTAAAATTACCAAAAGCAACCAAATAAATTTCCAATAATTTAAATCTCAATTAAACATAATCTATACCAAAATTTCATAATTTTCCAACAACTCCAATAATTTCCAATAATCAAATATAATTATTTTCCACAATAAAATTACCAAAAATATTCCAATAATTCTCAAAAAATCCACATATCAATAAATTATAAATTATACCACAATTTCATAATTTTTCAACAGTTCCGATAATTTTAACAACCTAAATGCAATCATTTATCAACTAAAAAAAAATTCCCGTAATCACCAAAATTCCAAAAATATTCCCAAATCATCTAATAAAATTTCCCGTATCACAAATATTACCTATTTAACTCCTAACAACAAGATCTATAGTTTTTTTTTCTTTCAAGAAAAAAACATTTAATAAAAGTTTTAGGATTAAGTTTCCCTACCACAAATCTACAAATTGGACAGTTGAAATCAAAATCAGTCATTGTAGAAACGTTCCTCACGTCAAGTAGAACTCTTCCTCAAAATTTCATGTGGAACGGACGACGTTCGACTAGCCAAAGAATTGGTGAAAATTTTCTCTCCTACAGCCGCTAAGACTCATTTCTGTCACTTCTCCCTTTCTTCTCTCATTTTTAATTTTTAATTCCTTAATCTTTTGCCTTTAATCCTCCACCACAAGTGGCCCACGACCCAAACATTCAAAGCCTTTGAATTTGTTTTTTCTTTTGTTTTGTTTTTTTTTTTCAATTCTTTCATTAATTCATTTTCCATTTCACTTCATTTTCATTTTTTTTAAACAACACACAAAATAATTTATTAAACACCATCCCAAAATTTTAATTTTCTCACATTTATTATTAAGCAAGTTAATTTATTTATTTTTACTTAATTAGTTCTAATTAATTTTAATTAATTCATTTTTCATTTTTTGTTTTCATAAATTTTCAATTTCTACAATCCTATGAAATTTTCTACCATAAAGCTGACGTGGCACAAAATTTTCAACTTGCCTAATTGACCAACAAAATATTTCGAATTCTGCCAATCCAAAATTAACACGTGTTCTCCAATTAATTTTTTTTTTTTTTAAGACTTTTCAACCACCACTCAAAAAAAGACTTTTCAAACTAGAAATTCTAACGTGGCCTAAAATACCCAATCATTACAGTTTTCTTCCATCCGAACAATACAAAAATGTCTTCATCTTTACCGAGTTCGATACTCAAAAGCTACCCACTCCAATGCAACCTTCTCGAGATGAAGAGATAGAGATATATCATTTGCTCCTCAAATTTCAAGTTATTTCTTCATGGGAAAAAAGGAATGGCGCAAATGAAGTTTATGGAGAGAACCCGTGTGTGAATCGTACCGAGGAGTTGACAATCATCGAATGTGGTAATGGCTACCAAAAATATCAAATGAGCTACCTAGCTTCTATTTCTTGCAACGATATTGGGCAAGGGAAAGTATTCCAATAGCAGATGGTGCAATAGTTACCACTACCATTCCAACAACCACTAGAGCATGTGAAAATTTAGAAGGATTTGAGCAATGAGCTTTGTCATAGGGCAACTGCACATTTGCAGTCTCCGGAATGTCTCTTATTAACTGAGTATTTGGGCTAGGTCCACAAGGTTTAGGTTTACTCTGATTAGTAAGATCCAAAGAATTGCAAACTTTTAGATATAAAAACCCATCTCCACACAACCGCACATTGTTTTTGTATTGAAATCCTCCATTTAATTTCTTCAAAGCAGAAGGTATTTTGCTAGAGAATGTATTGTTTTGAATGTTTAGAACTTCTAGTGAAACAACATCAACTAGTCTTCTGGGAATTGAACCAAAAAGGCGATTAAAGCTTCAAATATAGCCTCATTAGCATTTCCCAAATCTCCTAAACTTGTAGGGATTGCACCTGTAAGTTGATTAGATTGGAAAACAAGAACACTAAGCTTCTTTAAAGACCCCAATTGTGTGGGTATGCTTCCTGTTAACTGGTCATAACATAGTTGCAGAACTTGTAAAGTTGTCATTTTCCTAGGCTCAACAGGAATGGTCCCAAAGAGATTATTGACATTCAAATATAGATTAGAAAGCTAGGTTAGATTAGCAATCTTAACAAGTATCTTCCCATACAAAGAGTTATAATGCAAGTACAGACCCGTCAAGTGCTTAAGCCCAACAATGGCAGGTAAAAGCTTGACAGTGAGACCCTTACCTTATAGTGAAATGTTGGCCACTTGACCCCTTTCATTAGAGGCCACACCTTCAAAATATCCATCACATGGGTCACCATTGATGGTCTAGGAAAAGAGGAAGAGATTGTAGGGGTCCAATGTAGACTTTATCACCATGAGAGATTTGAGCTCTGAAGTTCCATGGATGAGTAAAGGAACTTGGAGAGTGAAGAAGATGAGAAGAGTGGAAACAAATTTTGAAATGGCCATGTCTGTCTACCTTTCTAGCTCTCTCTTTCTTAGTTGCTCAGAAAGCCATGTTTGTTTTTCATGGTGTCTTTTTTTCTCCTAGCTTTCTCTCAAAAGCCCATGTTTGTTTTTGGTTGAAAAATAGTAGAGTAAGTACTTCCATCAATTGAGCCATTCCAAGACTTTGGAAGAGTGGGGTTATCAGGAGCATGTTAGGGACCAAGGGAACTAAGAGCTATGAGTTTTGAAAATGGCACACCCAAAAGTGGTCATGCATGTCCATGCAAAGGTGGGGTTTGAGGGGTACCAAGGTAGGACTGGAACTGCATTTGAAATTGTCCTAAGTTTCGGGCACAGTGATAAGCACCGAGAAGGAAGGGCACAGTGGTCCTGAGTGAATGAGCAACATTGCAATGGCGCATCATGGAGGAGTCGACAATCACCAACTATGGTGATGGGTATCAAAATGGAAGAATGATGACCTAGAAATAAAACAGTGGAGTTGGAGATGTTGATAGTGGCATGCGGAGTTGCGATCATAGGAAAATAATGGGATATGGCACATGGTGGTTACATATCGAGTTGTTAGAGAGAAACCATAGCTATGGTGGGATGGGTGAGAGAGAGTGGTGACTGTGTGGGTTGTGACAGGTTAGAAAGGATGATGGTGGGTAGGTGCTGATGGCTAGATGGGTTAGGTGCAATGGGGTAAACTAATAGGTGTAAAGGATAGGGGTATGATGGGTTTGGTGATGTGGGGTAGGCTGATGGTGGTAGGTATGAAAGGCAACAAGGTTGGGAGCAAGCAAGAGTTGGTCACATGTAGATTGAAGTGGCCATGCATGTGAATAATAGGCACATAGGGAATGATAGAAATAACTAATAATAATGGGACCCATCTTTGAATGCATTTCTTGAGCTTTCTGGGACCAATTATTTTATTGAATTTTCCATTTCCTATATCCGGGTATTTCAACCTTCTATGCCAACATATGGTTGTACTGAAGCTCTTCACCACCTCAATCAAAACGACCAACCTAGCCATAATATTTAGCACCCCAAACACACCAGAAATGGACAAATGATAGTAGAAACATAAATTAGATTAAAAATTGGAAGTCCTTTCCAATACTCCACTGTTACTTTTCTTTTCTTCCCGCTCAAGTAATGCGTGTAGACTGTACTTCCTTTCATATCTAAGCTTCTTTAATTTCTCAAGTCTCTCATTGAATAGCCCACAGTTAGTAAAATCTCAAACAAACGATACTAAAAAAAAGACAGCATCTCTAACTTCTCGGTGTATTCTTATATAGATGATTCTAAAGGCAACTAGGGGCATTCCTCTAGAGCAATGAGAATCAAAATTATGGCCAAGGAGAACACTAACATCGCCATTGCCTCTAGACCCATGAAGAATTAATGAAAAACATGCATAACCCAGGACAGTTGATAAATGAGATTCCAATTGTAGTTTAACACTTTCAATAAAAGTGAGTACTAAGAACAGAGTGTAAACAACAAAAACATAGCATGGGTGGAGAAAACAAAATAAAGCAATGAATCATTGAACAAAGCCTCATCTCATACTTTGATTAATGGGCCTAAACCAGTGATTGAAACCGATTGGATTTTTAGTCAAACCAAAAATATGATTACATACAACTCATAGGGGAACCAAAACAAAACCAAAGAAACAGAACATAATCTCATATTCTATATAAATAAAGGAAACAAACAGAAAGTGTACGTAAATGACTCCAGGCATGCATATTTTCTAATGTCCATACTCGATCATCAAAGACAAACCCAAATTTTTCAAGATACAAAGCAAGATGGTGCCAAAATGTGATAGTACAAAGTATGCACAATTGTACCTAAACGACTTCCTTTGAGCAATGATTGCTTGGTTTTAGGCATTGAATTCCATAGCTTTTTCAAAATCCGCAAAAAGTCCATTTTCTCTGTTTCTTCTCATTCCCAATCCTCCATTAGCTCTACTACTTCTTGTTCAAAGATGTCTCCATCCTAACCACCACCATGCCGAGGTAGCAACGCCCTTTGTTACGCATCCCCTGTAGCTTGCTCATTCGTAGAGGTTGTCCCATACTTTCCCAAATGAAAATAACTAGCTCACCCCGGGTGGTCATCAAGTGGTGGCAGAAAAAGCCAAGATAATGTCTCATAAAAAAAAAACAAATGTCCCCTGGTCTAAAAGAGGGGTCTACAAAGGGTTAAATAGATAAGTTCAATTTATTTTATAATTCTAGTTTGTTTACTTAATATTAATTATATTAATAATTGTTTCATATAGAAAGGATCAATAAATTCATGCTAATGATAATAAATAAATTGAGAATAAAATCATATTCATGGAATAATATAAATATTTGTTTAGGCTTAAGAATGCTAGAGCCACTTATCAAAAGCTGATGACAAAGATCTTCAAACCTTTAATCGGTCGAACCGTAGAAGTCTATATCGATGATATTGTGGTAAAAAGCAAAACCCGGAGTGAACATGCCTAACACTTAGAAGAAACATTCTCCTTAATAAGGGCGTACAACATGAAGCTTAACTCGGCCAAGTGCACCTTTGGTGTTAGCGCGAGCAAATTTATACGGTTTATGGTTACATAAAAGGGAATCAAAGTCAATCTAGATCAAATAAAATCCATCCTTGAGACACCGATTTCGAGTAGCAAGAAGGAGCTGCAACACCTCACTAGTCATCTAACTGCACTAGAGCGTTTTATAGCTCATTTCACGGACAAGCTAAGACCTTTCTTCCTCACACTAAAAGGAGCAAATGCGACCGGTTGGATGGATGAATAAGGATGGGCATTCGACGAGATCAAACGTTATCTCACTCAGCCACCCATTCTGAGTAACCTGTAATTCGGCGAACAACTCTACATGTATTTAGCCGTGTCAAACTATGCGATCAATGTTGTTCTATTTCATTACAAGAAAGACAAAGAACAAAGACGCATTTACTACATAAGCAAAGCAATGGTTGACATAGAAACCCAGTATTCCAAGATGGAGCAGACGACCTTGGCCTTGAAAATCGCCGCCCAGAAGCTCCGCCTATACTTTCAAGCCTATTAGGTGATTGTACTCACAAATCAATCGCTCAGAAGCATTTTACATAAATCGGATCTGTCCGGGAGAATGCTAAGGTGGGCCATAGAGCTAAGCGAATACAGAATCAAGTATCAGCCTAGACTAGCATTAAAATGATAGGTCATGAAGGACTTTATAGCTGAGCTCCCCCAAAATCCATCCCACCTAACGGATTCTCCTAAGAAAGAGTGGTGGGTACTTCAGGTGGATGGAGCATCCAGAGCCTCTAGTTCTAGGGTAGACCTAATTTTGCAATCACCAGTCAGGGAGCTACTAGAACAGGCTATTCGGCTGGGTTTTCCTACCTCGAATAACGAAGCTAAATATGAGGCAATTTTGGTCAGAATACACCTTCCCTTACTTTAGTAGCAACTAAGTTGAAAATATGCAGTGATTCTCAACTAGTCATCGGGCAAATCCAAAGAGAATATGAAGCTAAGGACGAGCGCATGGCTTGCTATCTCGCACTAGTACAAACTGACTTGGAAAAACTAAGTGAGTGGGTCGTCGAGAGAATACCTCGAATAGAAAACTTAAAGGTTGACGCATTAGCCGGAATAGCCGCTACTCTCCCTGTAAAGGAGGCAGTACTACTACCTATCTATCTCCAGACTGCATCCTCTATCGCGACAACATCAATATGTAGTACTGTTGAGTCCGACATTGGCTAGATGCACGACATTGTGAAGTATCTCCGAACAAGTGATCTACTTGGAGAGGAAAAACAGACGCACAAGATCCGGGTACAGGCTGCTCGCTTCACTCTAATCAAGGACAACCTCTACAGGCGATCTTTTAGGGGGTCGTACCTCAAGTGTTTGAGCGATCCAGAAGCATAGTACGTCCTAGTCGAGCTCCACGAGGGCAAATATGGGAACTATGCAAGCGGATGTACCTTAGCACATTGCACTCACACGTAGGAGTACTATTGGCCCACCATGAGGCGAGACACTGAAAAGTATGTCAAAAAGTGTGATCAGTGCCAGAAGTACACTCCCATTCCTCGTATGTCATCTGAAGTCCTCAATCCAGTCACGAGTCCTTGGTTGTTCGCACTATGAGGGATGGATATAGTTGGTCTCTTACCCGTCGCAACTGCATAGAAAAAGTTCCTGCTCGTAAACACTGATTACTTCAGCAAATAGGTAGAAGCGGAAGCCTATGCTAGCATAAAAGACAAATACGTCTCCAAGTTCGTCTAAAGAAACATTGTTTACCGGTTTAGGATCCCACAAGCAATTGTAGCAGATAATGGGCCGCAATTTGACAACATTGCCTTTAGAATCTTTTGTTCAGAGTTATTAAAGATCAAGAACCTATATTCAACACCCTGCTATCCTCAGAGTAATGGACAAGTAGAAGCAACAAACAAAACCCTACTCACTGCACTAAAGAAAATGCTGGAATAAGCCAAAGGAAAATGGGTAGAGAAGCTGCTCGGGGTCCTGTAGGCATACCAGACAACCCTCGGACGACCTACTAGAACCACTTATTTTGCCCCTGCCTATGGGATGAAAGCAATCATTCCAACAGAGATAGACATGCCCACAGCCAAAACGATCGTCCAAGGTCAAAGGAATGAAAATCAAGACCTTGAAAGACACTTAAACCGGGCAAACGAAGTGAGGGGGAGCGCAACCATCCAAATGGCATCCTATCAACAAAGAGCTATTGCCCATTACAATAAAAAGGCCCAACCATGCGTGTTTAGAATCAGAACCTTAGTCCTCAGAAGGGTCTTTGAGAACATGGTTGAAAAAGGGATTGAGAAACTCCAGGCAAACTGGGAAGGACCCTATGTCATGACTAAGGCTCGGGACTCAGGGGCATATCATCTACAAACGCTCGACGGAGTACCCCTGCTTCACTCCTGGAATGTATAAAACTTAAAGCAATACTATTAGTAAGTTTAGCCTATGAGAAATGAAATTTGTGAGAAAAGAAGAAAATAAAGAAACAAGTATGTATTAAAAGTAAAACTGTTCATAACAAGGCCATATTTGGCCAAGACAATTGATTCGTCCCCAATTGGTGTTCTTGATTGATTCAGATCAATCAACTGATGTACCTTTGATTTAATCCTCAAACGGGAGTTGTCAAAAAAATTTATAAATCTATTTCACCATATACTAGGGTAGCATAGCTAGCATAGCATAGTGGTTCTAGGATCGTCCACAGAGATGGGTTTTCATTTCACACCTGATATGAGTTTAAAGAATTGGATTGGTGCTTTTTCTTTAAAAGATTCGCTTTAAAAGAAAATATAATTTTCGGGGTGGAAAAAGATTGATTTTAAAGTTAACTAAAAATAATAACTGATTTTAATTGCAAAGAAAAGGTTTTTTGGATTTTCAGGTCACCAGGTTCAGGCCCTTTATACAAAAGAGAAGATTCCAGATCTTTTCCTCGTATTGGGGATTTAACCTATAGTTATCCTCCCAACCGGTGGTTACAGTTGCTTCCTGTTAATGGTCTCAACGCTAAATCCCTCTCACTGATACACCTTACAATGGCTCGCACCTCTCACCTAGTATTTGCCATTCAAAGTGATCCTTAACCTTGGAGTACCCTTCAAAAGCTCGCAAGAGATAACAAATGGATGTCTCCAGGGAGTCCAAAAGCTTACCAAGTGTGGGCTAGTCTAGATAATCCTACCTTTAAACCACCTTCCAGAGGCTCGCAAATGATAACAAACTGGAGCTCTATGGATTGAGTCCAATAAGCTTACCAAGTGTTGGCCCAGGTGATTATAAGGGATTTTAAGTTAACTAAAAAGATAAAAACCATTAACGGGTCACAACTTCCTCTTCATTAAAAACAGAAACGAGGAAACTTCCATTTTTGTATTCGGGTCCCTTACCTAGCTTCCTTCAATCCAAGAAACAAAAAGTTCTAGCCACTCATCCTCCGGGAAAACATCCTCAGAGGTTGTTTGGCTAGAAAGAAAAATAAAAGAGAAAACAAAATGGGAAGGTAAGTCAGAGTAAAGCTCTGTATATTTCTTACTAAAAAATGTACAAGTGATCCCTTCTTTAATGTCTTCTGAGATTCTCCGATTCTGAGATATATTACAAGGAGAGATATCTTAAGATATATAGAGAGATATTTTCACCCCCTCAATTAGATATCTTAAATATCTTAAAAGATCTTCAAGGAGAGAATAGAAATTTTCACAAAATATCTTAAGGAAAAAATCTAATGGAGTCAGCAAGAAATATCTGAAGATTATATGAAAATTTCGCAAGTGAACAGGTGGCTGAGAAAATTTCGCAAGTGGAAAAGTGTCTTGCGAAAATTTCGCAAGAGGAAAATGTTGATGCGAAAATTTCACAAGTGGGATAGCTGCTGCGAAAATTTCGCAAGTGGAAAATGCTGATGCGAAAATTTCGCAAGTGGGAAGTGTGTTGCGAAAATTTCGCAATTGGGAAATGCTCTTGCGAAAATTTCGCAAGTGGGAAGGCTGATGCGAAAATTTTCGCAAGAGGGGAGGCTGCTGCGAAAATTTTCGCAAGTGAGAAAGTCACTTGTGAAAATTTCGCAAGTGAAAAGTGCTGTTGCGAAATTTTCGCAATGCCTGATGCAGTCAGTTTCAAATGGCTATAACTTCTTCATTTCAGCTCTGATTTGCACACCGTTTGAAGCGTTGGATTCTTGACTTCCCGAGCTTCGAAATGATATATAGTATAAAAAAATTTGACTTCGGAAAGTGATTCAAATTTGCAAAATAAGACTGCAGCTACTCCCATCTTGAATTTCAGCATGCTGAATTTCACATAACTATGCGAAATTGCTTCTTTTGAATTTCTCTCTCTGATTTTCTTCCTTGACTCTCTTGATTGGCTTGAAAACTTATTTCCAAGGGTTATACAAAAATTCTCCCTCATTCTTGGCTTGCTTTAATGATAAAAAAACTACTAAAAACACCAAAATTAGCCAAAAATTGATTAGTAACACTTGCAAGGGTCCTTAATGTGCCAATTGAGTTAAAAGGGATTAATTACTACTCAAAAGTGTTTAAAAGAGTTTATAACAAGCTATAAAAAGAGCACTTTTTGAGTAGTAATCAACAATTGAAGGAAATAAAATACAAGTGTATAGTCACTGTCCACCAAGGAGGCCGATTGTAGTAGTATCTCCCTCTCCTTGGGCGGGGCCACTGGCCGCTATGTCTACATCATCTCAAGGATAGTTGGGGGTATCCTGAGTGATGTCATTCTTCTTTATGCAGCTTCGATAGCCGAAGAAGAACATGTCATCTACCTGCTTTTGGTATTCGCCCTTTAGCTCATTTTTCTGAGCAGCAAACCCCGCCCGGAGCTCCTCCATTTCCTTTCTCAGTCGCTCGTTCTCCTGCTTGGCCTTCTTGTACTTAGCCTCTGTCGCCTCCCCTTCCTCTCTTAGCTAGCGTGCCTTAGCATTAGCCGTCTCTCTCTTCTCTTCTGCCTTCCTCAGTAACTCGACTACCTCATCAACAGCCTTCCAAGTAGCAACAAGCTCGCCCTCTGCTAGCTTTAGGCTGAAGCGGAGTTCTTTACTATCGTCCATTTGTCATCATAGCCTCAGCAACCTCCAACCATTTGAAGAGTAGAATGCGTTGTTGCATCAGGTTGTGGACGCCGGCCACCACCTAAAACGACAATAAGGAAAGTGTCAAATGGTTAGAGGCTAAGGAACCATAAACTAAAGAGAAGCAAGACTTACCACTTCCGTCGTCTCAACAGTTGTATAATCTTACATAGTCCGGATGCGGGAGACAAAGGATTCTGGAGTGCCATATGGAAGTTGGGCTGCGAAGAAAATGGGAGGATTGCCATCTAGATCCACTATGACCCGCTTAGTGAGTGGGAAAAAGTCTCTCATGCTAGTCACAAGAGGTGCTTGAGGATGTGGAGGAATAGAGGCCACGCGCTTAGCAAAATCATCACTAGGAGGAGCTAGACCAGTGGAAGCCTTGCCTCGCTCAAGGCGAGCATATTTTCCAATAGGAAGCCTTGTGGTTGACATACAATTAGGCCCTGCAGCATCGGTCGAGGGCTTTGATGCGGGGAAAATGTCTGGAATAGGCGCCGCGCGAGGTACTTTTGCACAAGATTTCTTGGCAGGAGGGGGATTAATTGCGATAGATTCAGAGAGGCATTTGCGTTGCCTCTCCTTAAAGTCAACTCTTAAGTTTGTCGTCATGTCTTTCTCTTTCTCTACCTCATAGATAATACGAGGCACCACAAGTTCAACCCCCGTCTCCGGATTGGCCCCTAAAGAAGGCGTGTCAACCGTTGAGTCTTGCTCAGTGTTAGCCGCGGAGGAAGATGCAGAAGTTGAGGTAGGCGGAGATTCGAGTGGCGGAGCTAGCACCTTCTAAGTAGGTTGAGTGGTAGGTCTCTTCTTCTTGGCTAGGGAGTGGACGGTAGAGTTAGTAGTCGGACAGTTTCCACTTGGAGTTTGCCTTAGCTTCCCTTTCTGACGTTTTTTCTCTCTCTGGTCTAGCCGATCTTAGCGTTTCTTTGCGTTTGCTGCACGCACAACCTTGTAGAAAGGGAGGTCCTTTAGCACATGGTGCTCACTAGGCACCAGGACTTTAGGGGTTGAACGAGGAAGGATGGGAGGACGTACAATTGAGGCTCTTGGACCACTGCCATTAGATTCCAATCCGTCAAAAGGGTTTGATAATTTCGCTCACTTGCAGATATCACAAACAACTTATTAAGGCGATCAAAGGAAGCCTTCTCCACGCACTCCACGAGCTAACCTCTTTGCCCCTTACCTACACCACATGAGATAAAAAACATCAATAACAAGTCTACAGTCAAGGAGATACAAGAAACAAGTAAAGAAGCTGCAACCTATTCTATCCAAAATCTGTAATGAGCGACGCTGGGGAAATCTTGGTCCGGATGCTCAAGTAAGCCAACCTAAGAACTAGAAACCAGGACGTGGCCCTTGGCCTCGCCTTTGTTGGAATTTGGAAGCCCCATCACCAATTGGAAAGAGGGAATGTGAGAGGATAGGCTGAATATTTTTTTTCGACTCATTTTGATCGTATAAATGAAAAGAACCTCTAACATGGAAAAGTCTAGATGGAAGTGCATGCATGTCTAGGATGCTGCACCCCATCAGCACCCTAACAGCGTTCGGATGAATAAAGGCCGGAGGAATCTTGGTATAATAAAGAAACTGTTTGAAGAGTGAAGTGATTACTACTCAAAAACCACATATTTTAGATACTAACTTTCATGTGTTTTACACCTTTTGAGTAGTAATTATGCCTAATTTGCCCAAGTAATACATTATTACCCTTGCAAGTGATACTAATGGTTTTTTTTTTGAGTTTTGGAGATATTCTAAGGTGATTTTTGAAGCATGGAGTGACAAATGGAAAATGAATGGAGGAGGGTACATAATGTGGTCATGAGGAAGAGGAAATGCACTTGAACCAAGCTTTGAAGCTTAATTGAAGGTGGTGGAGATGGATTAAACATGAAGAAATGAGAGAAGTTGTAAAGAGGAGCCGGAATCGCATAATTGTCGATTTCGCATGACCATGCGAAATTTTCGCACAGTCATGCGAAATGAGACAGAAGGGTGGTGGCTGCAGCATAAGAGGAATTTTTGAGGAAGTAATTTCGCATGACCATGCGAAATTTTCGCACAGTCATGCGAAACGCTCCAGAAGAACGAAAAAGAAGCTGTTGCATTCTCCACTTCGCACCATCATGCGAGATTGCTAGGGCTCGTGCGAAAATTCATTCTCTCCAGCTTCCTTGATGAAGAAGCATCCGGAAGACCTCTAGAATGTTGCCAAGTGTCATTTTTACCTTGGCCTATAAATAGAAACGGGATTAACTCATTTGAGGACTTTTGATACATTTTCTAATTGTAGAACTTTTCATTCTTCTTCTCTCTATAATTCTCCATTTTCCTTCAGTTTCTCTTACTTTCTCGGTAGCCAAACATGTCTTGTGAGATCAAATCTCCAAGCATGAGTGGCTAAATCTCGTTTTTCTCGGAGGAGGGAGGATCTAAGGGCAAGATCTATGGTGAATTAGAGAATTGAGCCTGAATTGCAAAGGTAATTTGATCCAATTGATTGATTAATTGAAATTTGGGGATTTTTCTCTTCAAATTGTCTTGGATGATTACTACAATGCAATCTAGGTAGATTCATCAAATTCTTAATGCTAGATTTGATGAAATTGAATAGTTGCATTGTGTGAATCATTGGAAGATAGTTTAAGATGAATTGAATTTATGATTCAAATTGATCTCTTGGATTAGATTACCTAATTTTAAGAGAAATTAGATCTAGATCTAAAGCTAAATCAAAAATCGGTTTAGATGAAAATTTAGGTTTTCAATCTAACTTGATGAAAATTAGATCTCAACACCTATTCACCATGGAAATTGCTCTCTAGAAAATCCTAACTCCGAGAATCTCACATCTTATTAATTTTCTTCTCTTTTACATTTCATTTTCAATTCAATTTGAATACATTGCTATCTTGAGATTTTATCATGCAATTTCAAGTAAATTTCATTTGATCACCATCATTTCTCATCATCTCGTTCAAGCCTTAATTGCCGAGAATAATCCATCCTTGTGGACGATACCTAAATACCACTATACTACGGTAGTTTGTACTAAAACCATTTTTTGATCGGGTACAAATTGCTATAGAATAGTGAATTAGGTTATAAATTTTGTTTTGATCCAATAAACGACAAAATCCGAGCGATCAAAAATGGCGCCGTTGCCGGGGATGGTGCCAAGGTGATTGAGGCATTTTCTTTGGTGAGGATTAACTCTTGTGATCCACATCACAAGATTGGTGAAGTTCTCTTTACCAATTCTCCACTTTCATCTTATTCTTCTTCTAGATTTCTTTTTTTTTTTCTCTTTTGTTTTTTTTGTTGTTGTGTTTTGGTTTTCCTCTGTTTGCTGTGTAGGTGAACCCTTGTATGCTCCATTGGGAACGAAATTATAAGGGGAGGTTGGAAAGAACTAATTCATCTACTCAAGTGCTGGATATTGGAACTGCTACAAATAAAATGGAACCTCAAGGTGAAGATCAACTAAGTCAACATGGTCCAAATGAAGAAAATTTCCATTTGTATCGATCTATGAGGGACCATATGCATCCACCGAGAATGAGTGCACCATCATGCATTGTTCCTCCTAGTGAGCAAATGATTATCCGTCCTTATTTGGTGCCACTTCTTCCTCAATTCCATGGAATGGAGAATGAGAATCCTTACACTCACATAAAGGATTTTGAAGAAGTATGTCATACTTTTCAAGAAGGGGCTGCATCAATTGATCTAATGAGACTTAAATTGTTCCCTTTCACTCTCAAGGACAAGGCAAAAGTGTGGCTGAATTCTTTGAGACCGCGAAGTGTCCGCTCATGGCCTGAACTACAAGCTGAATTTTTGAAGAAGTTTTTTCCAGCTCATCGTACTAGTGGACTGAAGAGACAAATTTCCAATTTTGTGGCCATGGAGAATGAAAAATTTTATGCTTGTTGGGAGAGATATATGGAGGCTGTCAATGCTTGTCCTCATCATGGTTTTGACACTTGGATGTTGGTAAGCTACTTTTATGAAGGTATGTCACCGGCTATGAAACAATTGCTAGAAACCATGTGTGGAGGAGACTTTATGAGCAAGAGTCCTGATGAAGCTATGGATTTTCTAAACTATGTGGCTGAAATATCTAGATCATGGGATGAACCTCATGGAAAAGACTCCAGCAAAGTCAAGCCCCAAAACAATGCTAAAGGGGGAATGTACACTTTGAATGAGGATGTAGATGTGCAAGTAAAAATGGCAACTCTATCAAGGAGATTGGAAGAACTTGAAGCAAGAGGAGCTAATGAAATTAAAGTGGTTAATGATGTTCCAATGCAAATTGCTCAATGCTCCATATGTCAATCCGGTGAACATCTAGTGAGCGAATGCCCCACCATACCAGCTGTTAGAGAAATGTTTATGGAGCAAGCTAATGTTGTTGGATTTGTTAAACACTCCAACAATTCTCCATTTTCAAACACTTATAATCCGGGTTGGAGGAATCATCCAAATCTATCTTGGAAGAGTGGACAAGGACAATTTTCTTCTAACATGCAAACTTCTCAACCTCAAGCTTCACCGGTGGAACAAGCTATAGTGAATTTGAGTAAAGTGATGGGTGACTTCATTGGAGATCAAAAGAGTATCAATACTCAATTAAATCAAAGGATGGATCATGTGGAGACATCTTTCAATCAGAAATTTGATAGCTTGCAAACCAATCTCACACAAAAATTTGATAATATGCAGCTTGCTATTTCCAAACTCACAAGTATGCATACGGTGCAAGAAAAAGGAAAATTTCCTTCACAACCCCAACAAAATCCAAGGGGAGTTCATGAAATTGGAGAAAAGAATGAAAATTCGGCTAAGGTAGATGAAGTGAAGGCAGTCATTACCTTAAGAGGTGGCAAACAAGTTGATCAACCTATGCCAAAACCAAAAGAGAATAAAGGAGGGGAACAAGAAGAAAATGTGAAAGAACAAGAAAAAAAGAAAGAGGTGAATGAAGATGATGGACCAAAGCAAGATGAGATTGTCAATGAAGAGGTTAAGAAGAAAGATAAGCTCTTATCTCCACCTTTTCCAAAAGCTCTTCAATCAAGGAAGGTGGTAAATAATGCAACTGAGATTTTTGAAGTTCTCAAGCAAGTCAAAGTTAACATACCACTCCTAGACATGATCAAGCAAGTTCCTCCCTATGCCAAGTTCCTTAAAGATTTATGTACAATGAAGAGGGGGCTGAACATCAACAAGAAAGCTTTCTTGACTGAACAAGTTAGTGCAATCATCCAATGTAAGACTCCAATCAAATATAAAGATCCAGGGTGTCCTACCATTTCGGTGAATATTGGAGATACATATGTAGAGAAAGCTCTTCTTGACTTGGGTGCAAGTGTAAATCTTCTTCCCTATTCGGTGTACAAGCAATTGGGGCTAGGGGAACTCAAGCCTACTTCTATCACATTATCTTTGGCAGATAGGTCAATTAAAATTCCAAGAGGAATGATTGAAGACGTATTGGTTCAAGTGGATAAATTTTACTATCCGGTTGATTTTATTGTCCTTGATACGGAGCCAATAGCAAGAGAACCTAATCATGTTCCAATCATTCTTGGAAGACCTTTCTTAGCCACAGCAAATGCTTTAATAAATTGCCGGAATGGGGTAATGCAGCTCACTTTTGGGAATATGACTCTTGAGCTGAATATTTTTCATCTATGCAAGAGACATCCAAATCAAGATGAGGATGAACAAGAAGAAGCTTGCTTGATTGATACTCTTATAGAAGAACATGTGGAAAGAATAAGAGAGGAAGAGATGGAGAAGGCTTATGAAGAATTTGAAGAAATTGAGCAAGAAGAAAAAAATGAAGAAGCTAATGAAATTACCTCCATTAATCATCCAATGCAATGGAAAGCAAAAGAAAAGCCTTTATCTCTAACCAATGATGAAGAAGAAAAGAAAGAAGAATCACCTAAGCTCGATCTCAAGCCCTTGCCAACTGATTTAAAATATGCATACCTTGAGGAAGATAAGTTTCCAGTGGTGATCTCTTCAAAATTATCATTCCAACAAGAAGCTAGCTTGTTGGAAGTTCTAAGAAAATGCAAAGAAGCTATTGGTTGGTCCATTTCTGATCTTAAGGGGATAAGTCCTTTGGTATGCACTCACCACATTTATTTGGAGGAAAATGCTAAGCCAATTCGTCAACCTCAAAGGCGATTGAATCCTCACATGCAAGAGGTTGTTCGAAATGAGGTACTTAAGCTGTTACAAGCTGGAATCATCTACTCTATTTCGGATAGCACTTGGGTGAGCCCTACTCAAGTTGTACCTAAAAAGTCGGGAGTGACCGTGGTACAAAATGAAAAGGGAGAATCTATTCCCACAAGATTGACCACGGGATGGAGGGTGTGTATTGACTATCGAAAGCTGAATGCTGTCACAAGAAAGGATCATTTTCCTCTTCCATTCATGGACCAAGTATTGGAGAGGGTCTCGGGACATCCTTATTATTGTTTTCTTGATGGTTACTCTGGTTATTTTCAGATTGAGATTGCCTTGGAAGATCAAGAGAAGACAACATTCACTTGCCCTTTTGGTACCTATGCATATAGGAGAATGCCATTTGGCTTATGCAATGCTCCCGCAACTTTTCAAAGATGCATGCTAAGTATCTTTAGTGACATGGTAGAGAGAATCATGGAAGTTTTCATGGATGACCTTACCATCTATGGTGAGGATTTTGGAGATTGTCTCTCAAATTTGGAAACAATACTTCAAAGGTGCATTGAGAAAAATTTAGTGCTAAATTGGGAGAAATGCCATTTTATGGTAGAAAAAGGCATTGTCTTAGGTCATGTTATCTCAAGGAAAGGGATCGAAGTGGATAAAGCAAAGATTGAGATAATTGTGAATCTACCACCACCAACAAATGTTAAGGAAGTTAGACAATTCCTTGGTCATGCAGGTTTTTATAGACGTTTCATCAAGGATTTCTCTAAGCTAGCAAGACCAATGTGTGCCTTACTTGCTAAGGATGCCAAATTCAAATGGGATCAAAATTGTCAGCATTGCTTTGAAGAGTTGAAGAGACTATTGACCACTGCACCTATTGTGAGAAGACCAAATTGGGACTTGCCTTTTGAAGTTATGTGTGATGCAAGTGATCAAGCAATGGGAGCAATTCTAGGGCAAAGAGATGAGGGGAAACCTTATGTTATCTACTATGCAAGTAAAACTCTTAATGAGGCACAAAAGAACTACACCACCACTGAAAAAGAGTTGCTTGCGGTTGTCTTTGCATTAGACAAGTTTAGAGCATATCTTGTTGGAGCTCCTATAGTGATCTTCACCGACCATTCAGCTTTGAAATATTTAGTCAACAAGAAAGACTCTAAAGCAAGGCTAATTCGTTGGATTTTACTTCTTCAAGAATTCAATCTTGAAATAAAGGATAAGAAAGGTGTAGAGAATGTGGTAGCTGACCACCTATCCCGAATTTCTGTGGAACACATTCCGGAAAGCCCCCCCATCAATGAAGAATTTCCTGATGATGCTCTTTTGAAAGTAGACACCAATCCATGGTATGCTCATATTGCAAATTATCTAGTCACTAGAGAACTACCTAAGGAATGGACTATTCAAGAGAGAAGATTTTTCTTATCCAAGGTGCATGCATACTATTGGGAGGAACCATTTTTGTACAAGTATTGTGCTGATCAACTCATTAGGAAGTGTGTACCGGAAGAAGAACAACAAGGAATTCTTATGCAATGCCATGCTTATGCTTGTGGAGGCCATTTCTCCACTCAAAAGACAGCTTTGAAGGTTCTCCAATCAGGTTTTTATTGGCCTACTGTATTTAAAGATGCACATGAAGTTTGTAAGTCTTGTGACAAGTGTCAAAGGCTTGGAAAATTGACAAGGAGACACATGATGCCACTTAATCCCATATTGGTAGTGGAATTATTTGATATATGGGGGATTGATTTCATGGGACCGTTTCCACTCTCTTTTGGATACTCCTATATCCTGGTAGGAGTTGACTATGTGTCAAAATGGGTGGAAGCAATAGCTTGTAAGCATAATGATCACAAAGTGGTTGTTAAATTTCTCAAGGAAAATATATTCACAAGGTTTGGGGTGCCAAAGGCCATTATTAGTGATGGAGGTACTCACTTTTGCAACAAGATATTCAATAACCTTCTCGCTAGATATGGAGTGAAACACAAAGTAGCCACACCTTACCATCCACAAACAAGCGGACAAGTGGAGTTAGCTAACCGTGAGATCAAGAACATCCTGATGAAAGTGGTGAATGCAAACCGCAAGGATTGGGCATTAAGACTTCAAGATGCACTTTGGGCTTACCGAACTGCCTACAAAACAATTCTTGGAATGTCACCATATAGGTTGGTTTTTGGAAAGGCATGTCATCTACCAGTGGAAATGGAGTATAAAGCATGGTGGGCCATAAAGAAATTGAATTTTGATATGCAAAGAGCTGGGTTGAAGAGATTCCTAGATTTGAATGAGTTAGAAGAAATGAGGAATGAAGCCTACATGAATTCAAAAATTTCTAAGGACAAACTCAAAAGATGGCACGATCAAATTGTCCTTAGAAAAGAGTTTCAAGAGGGACAAAAGGTGCTCCTATATGATTCAAAATTGCACATCTTTCCGGGAAAGCTCAAATCTCGATGGAATGGCCCATACTTGGTTCATAAAGCGTATTCGAATGGGGTAGTCGAAATTACTAATCCAAAGAATGGATGTATCTTCAAAGTTAATGGACATCGGCTTAAACCATATATGGAACCTATGGTGCAAGAGAAGGAGGAGCTGTACCTTCTTGACCCTTCCATCAACTGAGCATTCCAGGTTTGGTGGGCTTAGTCTTCTAAAAGACTAACTAGCCCAATGATCTTGCAAATCTTTTTCTTTGATTTTTTGTTTTGTTTTGCTTGTGTGTTTTTATTTTTATTTTTTTTTAGTCTTATGAATGATCCCTTTTTAATCATATCAGTTGTGTTTTGAAGGATTTTCCGGATGGATGGAATGCATAAGGCAAAGGGAGAAGGAGTTTTAATGGCCCAACACTAGTGTGAATCTTCATGCCAAAAACAGGGGAGTCTTCATGCCAAAACAGGGGAGTTTTCATAGCTTAGGAAGTGTGCAAAACGAGTCTCTGTCCCAGTTCGCATGATCATGCGGAATTTTCGCATGACTATGCGAAACTGATAAGGGTGGTGCAAAATTTTTTTAACCCTCTGGATCATTTCGCATAACTATGCGAACATTTCGCATGACTGTGCGAAATCCAACCAAGCACTGCAGCAAAATGAACCCTCTGGACCACTTCGCACACTTATGCGAAAATTTGGCATATCCGTGCCAAAATTTCTTCCATAAAAAAAAAAAAAAAAAAAAAAAAAAAAAAAAAAAAGACAAAATTGCCCCCAAATAAGCCCTGTTTTATTTCGCACCATTAACTGAAAGTGGGCCTCATGCGAAAACTCTTCGTCTTCGTTAGTCATGCCAAACTGAGGAGGAATACCATCAGTTTTTTTCCATTTCACCCACTCTCTCTCTCTCTCGCATATCTCCCTTGCCCTAAACCACGATCAAACGTCGGGAATCTGATTACTTTCAGTTCTTGATTTTCGGAGATTTACTCGAACATTCCCGACATTTCAAGCGTTCCAGATGGGAAATCAAAAACGAAAATCATTAGACATTGAGGAGGAATTTGTGGTGATGAATGACGGAAATGGCGAAGACATCGATCCCGAATCACCTCCGGGATTTTCCCTCTCTGAACCTCCCATTTCTGGACATAGAAATCAGAGGAATGTTGCAAGATCTTCAATGGATAAAGGAAAATCAAAGATGGTTGCTACTCCTGGAAAATTACCGGTGAAGAAAACACGAAGCGTCAGAGCTCGAACTCGTTCAAATTTTCCGACATCCCCTGCTACTCCTTCAGAGCAACATGCCGTAGTTCAGTCCACTGTTGCTAAAGCCCCTGCTCCTACTCCAGTTACAAAATCTGCACCTCCACCAAGCCGACCACCTCAGTTCCAATTCACGAAAGCACCGAAGAAGAGGTTAGCCACTGGTGCAAGGGAGGACTGCTCAGGTAGAAAATTTCATGAAGAATGTTACTATGATTTCAAGGCTTTTGCTGCATCATCTCTTACTAAATTCTCCACGGAGCTTTGTTGTCGATATTTTTTGGAGCCATTCATGGTGCCTAGACCATTCTTCTATCCTCGCATAATTCGGGAATTTTACCGCACCATGACCAGCAGAGGAGTATATCCACCTTCAGTGATTTATTTCGAAATTGATGGGAGACAAGGTATGCTGAATTCTGAAATGGTAGCAAGAGCTTTGGATATACCTTTCACACCTCCAAATCCAACTGAGTTTCAACCTATTACTCGAAGTGAGGCTGCTGAGATGGTCCGGATTGTCTCTCAAAATCAATCCATCAACACACATGCAGTGCTGAGGAGAGAAATAGACTCAAAATTTTGGTTCTTGGATCATGTCCTACGCTCCAATGTCTATCCTTGCCAACATGCAATGCAAAGGCGAGAACAAATTCTAGAGGCATTATTCAGAATTATTAGTGGACAATGGTGGACACCTGCTGATTTATTCATGGCTGCCCTGTTTTACTTTGAAGATAAGGTACATCTAAAGCAATTGCAAAGAGCCAAGAAATATCCATTATTCTTCCCGCGCATGTTGGGCACCATATTGGAGTACTATGGCTTCCCTACTGAATCAGATAAAGAAAAGAAGCATCATTGTAGGGAGGTCTATACTGTTTCCAGATGGCAAGGTAGTGTGACCAAAACCGAGTCCACTCTCACAAGTGCCTCATTGACTACTGCCAATGAACACCATTATGTGCCTCCACCGAATTTGATCCTTGAAGATTTTGGTGATGGAGAAGATACACCCCCAAGACCACCAGCTGCCACCACACCAGGAGCTACTTCTACCCCCCAAAATCCGGATTCAGCTGCACATATTTTGGCTAGTCTTTCCTCTACCCCAAACATAGGTCCATCAGCTTCTGATGGCTATGTCCACATATCAGCTGAAGCATTCAATCAACTCTTAGCTCGCTTGGATATGATTCAAGAAAATCAAGCAAACATCCAGCTCACTCAGAGGCAACTTGTCCAAAGAGTTGATGAACTTACCATGGCTGTCCAGCAATGGAATTCTTCTTCTGAGAAGCCAGCTAGTGTTCATGATGCTCCTCCTCTGTCCGTCCCACCTACACAAGAGACAAATTCTACAACAAAGGAGTCCACAGTGCCCCCCACCATTTTGACACCTTCAGAGATCACCCCCTCCCATCCATCTCATGCTTGAGGATAGGGAGTGCCCTCACTTTTCTCCTTGACTCCAAATTTTTTTTAGTGTTCTTTTTTTTTTATTTTTCCTCCTTTCCTAGCACACTTATACTTCTATATTGTTTTGTCACAGTTATAGAAGCTGGAAAACAATGCTTTGCAGGTACTTTTCCCTTCCTTGCTTTACATTTTTTTGGTAAACATTGAGGACAATGTTTAGTTTGGTTGGGGGGAGGATAGGAAAGGAAGGACTTTTGCTAGCATGTTGATTCTTTTGGTTGCTAGAATTTTTTTTTTAGCTTGTGTATGAGCTAGATTTTTTTAGTAATTTTGTTTTTGAGAAGATCATAGCACTTATGATTGATAAATAAGCATACCTAGCTTGAAAGAAGTTGATTTGGAATATCAGCTCATTTGCTTGATCTTAGAAAACTTGTTATGTGGATTGAGTTGATTTGACTTTGAAGTTTTCATCTTCCCAAGTTTTTTTTTTCTAATTGAGTCTTGACACACACTGTGCACTCTAGACCCCTGATATAAGATGAAAGACTAATCTAACCCTAAGACTTGGACCCAATTGTCTTAGCAAGTTGAATCACTTTTAAATTGAGTTGAGACACCTTAAGAAGAGGCCAATGTGCCCAATCTTCTTAAAAAAAAAAAAAAAAAAAAAAAAAAAAAAAAAAAAAACAAAAAAAAAAAAAAAAAAATTTGATTGAATAAAAAGGTTGAGTTATGCTTTCCTTGAAACCTGAGCAAGGTTCGAGGGGTATATGGCCCAAAGGTCTTTAAAACCTGGTGCCCTAAGCCATTATGGTTGGGAGTCACCGACCTCAATGCTCGCTACATGGGTGAATAGGTGGAGTATGAGCTCGATTGTGGGTGCTAAGGTATTGGATCCTAAATTGTGGAGTCCGGGGTGAAGTCTGAGGAGTTAGTGGCTGAATCAGTCCTATAAACTTGGTGCCCTATGCCTTATGGTTGGGAGTCATCGATGAATCCCCGCTACATGGACCGTATACTTGGAGATACCTTTAGCATTGCATCCTACAATTAGACCTTTGAAAATAAATAAAGATAGGTGCGTTCTTGACCTATGAGAGAGTGGTTTTTGTTGCTTAAGATAAATTAGGCATGGTTAGGGGGAGGAATAGTTTTGAATAATATATTAGGGGGCTAGTTTAATTTCACTCAAGACTTGTTTGGAAATATCATTTTGGGGAGTTGGAAATGGATATATCTTTGACACTTTAATTTGCATGATGTCTTTTCTATTAGAGATAGTAAATGAGCTTGAGATTTTGATGACACCTATGGATGGTGAGGTGTGTTTTATTTTTGACCATTTGTGCTATGGGATTTTCAAACACATTGTCCAAATGAGTTTAAGATTTTCTTTTTGAGTAATATTCTTTTTTCTTTTTGTTATACCATTGCTAAGGGACTAGCAATGTGTTGGTTGGGGGGAATGATTACTACTCAAAAACCACATATTTTAGATACTAACTTTCATGTGTTTTACACCTTTTGAGTAGTAATTATGCCTAATTTGCCCAAGTAATACATTATTACCCTTGCAAGTGATACTAATGGTTTTTTTTTTGAGTTTTGGAGATATTCTAAGGTGATTTTTGAAGCATGGAGTGACAAATGGAAAATGAATGGAGGAGGGTACATAATGTGGTCATGAGGAAGAGGAAATGCACTTGAACCAAGCTTTGAAGCTTAATTGAAGGTGGTGGAGATGGATTAAACATGAAGAAATGAGAGAAGTTGTAAAGAGGAGCCGGAATCGCATAATTGTCGATTTCGCATGACCATGCGAAATTTTCGCACAGTCATGCGAAATGAGACAGAAGGGTGGTGGCTGCAGCATAAGAGGAATTTTTGAGGAAGTAATTTCGCATGACCATGCGAAATTTTCGCACAGTCATGCGAAACGCTCCAGAAGAACGAAAAAGAAGCTGTTGCATTCTCCACTTCGCACCATCATGCGAGATTGCTAGGGCTCGTGCGAAAATTCATTCTCTCCAGCTTCCTTGATGAAGAAGCATCCGGAAGACCTCTAGAATGTTGCCAAGTGTCATTTTTACCTTGGCCTATAAATAGAAACGGGATTAACTCATTTGAGGACTTTTGATACATTTTCTAATTGTAGAACTTTTCATTCTTCTTCTCTCTATAATTCTCCATTTTCCTTCAGTTTCTCTTACTTTCTCGGTAGCCAAACATGTCTTGTGAGATCAAATCTCCAAGCATGAGTGGCTAAATCTCGTTTTTCTCGGAGGAGGGAGGATCTAAGGGCAAGATCTATGGTGAATTAGAGAATTGAGCCTGAATTGCAAAGGTAATTTGATCCAATTGATTGATTAATTGAAATTTGGGGATTTTTCTCTTCAAATTGTCTTGGATGATTACTACAATGCAATCTAGGTAGATTCATCAAATTCTTAATGCTAGATTTGATGAAATTGAATAGTTGCATTGTGTGAATCATTGGAAGATAGTTTAAGATGAATTGAATTTATGATTCAAATTGATCTCTTGGATTAGATTACCTAATTTTAAGAGAAATTAGATCTAGATCTAAAGCTAAATCAAAAATCGGTTTAGATGAAAATTTAGGTTTTCAATCTAACTTGATGAAAATTAGATCTCAACACCTATTCACCATGGAAATTGCTCTCTAGAAAATCCTAACTCCGAGAATCTCACATCTTATTAATTTTCTTCTCTTTTACATTTCATTTTCAATTCAATTTGAATACATTGCTATCTTGAGATTTTATCATGCAATTTCAAGTAAATTTCATTTGATCACCATCATTTCTCATCATCTCGTTCAAGCCTTAATTGCCGAGAATAATCCATCCTTGTGGACGATACCTAAATACCACTATACTACGGTAGTTTGTACTAAAACCATTTTTTGATCGGGTACAAATTGCTATAGAATAGTGAATTAGGTTATAAATTTTGTTTTGATCCAATAAACGACAAAATCCGAGCGATCATGAAGGAAGGAGGAAACGGAGCCCGACATTGAACTGCTCCTTACTAAAGTAGATGGCATTATGAGATTTCTTCTTAGTGGGCATGGGATCATTGTCTGCCAAGAGTACAAAAATGTCGTTCAGAGTACGAAAATGCTCCCGGAACTCCCATTCAGAAAGAAGCTTGATGGGGTGCTCCGTCCAGGTGTGTCCGACACCTACACCCTTTCGACCACCTTTTTGGCCTCTACCAGTTGTACTAGTAGAAGCATTGTCCCCTTTTGCAGACATACTGAAGCACGGGGCCACGTGAGGCTTGCACGACACAACATAGATCGTTAGAAATAGTCACTCGGCCCCTTTACCAATAGTAGTGCCTTAGATGTGCAGCAATCAACCTACGCAGGTCTAAAGCCCACATTTAGTCAAGTTACGTAACCCAGCTTGCAAAGTAAACCCTAGCCAAGGACCTCTCTTTCCCATAACGACTACAGAACAAAATGTTTGTGTTTACCCCAAAAGGGACCACTAGAAAAGAAGTAGAAAGAGGAAGACGCAAAAAGCCCTAATTCTAGCTAATGCTATTGGTCTTCCCCCAACAGTAATGGCCTTCCCTAGGAAAAACACTAAAACCCTTCACTTCGGATCTTGCAATGTCCATTTTATACCAAAAAAATCACAAACTCCAAAGACAAACCCCAACAGCAACCAAATGAACAGTGAAAATGAAGAAGCTAATGCAAAGGAAGAATGGGCTTACCAAAATCCAGAAAAGCATATGCTAACAAAGATGAAGCTTGCTTAAAGCAAGATTGGGAAAGATAGTGAAACCATAGGAAGAGGTGAGTGGTGACTAGAGTTGTAGCAATAAAAATGCAAAAGACTAGAGGAAGAGGAAAAGCTTTAGAGCAAGAAATATCTAAAAAAGGTAACCCAGAAAGCTTGGAGTCCCCTATTTATAAAGGACCAAAACCCTAAGGATCCCAAAAGACGGGCTGCTTGGAAGCATACCCCAAAGCGACGCACCGCTTGACAATGACCTCAGTGAAAGCAACCCTCATTTAATCCTCCAAGCGACACGTGTCCCACAAACATTGGGGTGATTCAAAGAGACATATAACCCGACCACCTCTGTTTGGACATAGGTTCACAGGTTAAAGGGGGCATTGTAGGGGCTCCCCTCCACGTGTCAGTCTATGTGTCACTCCCCTCAGTATTGCCCAGATAATTGCCATAGAGTCCGGATCCTTTCATTCGGACCACACACCCCTACGGCAAATGGCACCAGACTCCCTAAGCAAACAACATCTTCCAGCCAGCCTTCAAGTCCCCTTTTGCTATGTGTAATCATTTCCATGTGACATGAAAGTGACTGGTGGGATCTTTCCCAACCCTTACGTCCATGTCAATGGATTATCACATACCGCCCCATACCTTCAACAGGTTGAAACGACGGGTAGCTACATCATGACACACCATCTGACGGCACCTGTCAACCGCCCTAAACTGTAATGATTGTCCTGCCACCTGTAGGGCATCCATCATTACAAAAAAGGTCAAAGTGCCTACTCAGCACTATAGTGGCTTTCTCCTAAGTACTATAAAAAGCCCTCTTGAAGCATAACCCAGGTACGCAGATTGAAGCTAAGATATTCATTCTCTCCTTAAAAGGTCATGATCTACCTAACTTAAGCTTTGGAGGGGCGTGCCCGGACCACCTATTCGGACATTCTTTTGTGCAGGGAAGAAGTTCACCCATTTCCCCGTTGATGGGCAGAAACTCTGAGAAACACAACGTAAGGAGGATCTAACCTCAGTTGATTTCGCATCAACACCAACTACTCCTTGTAATTACCTCTTGATAACTAATACTATGGCTTTTCATTCCTCTATAAATTCTTGATTCCATCTTTTCGTTTCAGAAGCAAGGTATGACTCATTTTCTTATTATATATATAAAAAATTATATAAACCTAATGGAAATAAATTGATAAAATAAGAATTTTAACATATTATATATCATTTCATTTATCATGATAGGGGTGACAATAAGACACATTTTCTCAGGTATCCATCCCATATTGCACGAATTGGATGAATTTAAAATTTTAAAAAACAAGTTGTGAGTGGATTTGAGATTTTTTTTAAAACCTAGGATGAGTTAGAGGTGGATTTGAGATTTTAAAAATTAATTCAATTTAATTTTTATTTTTCTATTTTTAATATATATGTTATAATAATAATAATAATAATTTTAAAATTATAATATTTTAATTATTTATAAAATATATTTATTTTAATGTAATTAAAAAAATTAAATAATTTTTAAAACAAATTAAAATTTTTCAAAAAAAAAGTTAAATTAGATGAGGCAGGGTGGATATGAAAAATTCATATACCCATCCCATCATTTCCTACCTCATTTCATTTTTTTTAAATGGATCGGAGATAAGTATTATTTTGAATAAATGGGATGAGGTTGAAATGGAGACAACCATTTCCGAACCCAATTGTCATCTATAATCATAGAAATTAAAGAACATTGAAATTTTGCTTATAATTCAAATTTCATTTCTTTTAGAATAAATTTTTTATATAATTCGTATGGATCATCTTTAAGTTATATAAACAGGTAAAACTATTTTTTAAAGTGGTTATCTTATTAATGTTTTCTAACTTTAAAACCTAATAATAAAATCTAATAACAAATTTTTATTTGTGAAAAATGTGAAATCTTTTCTCGTATATATTTGTATTTTTTTTTTGTAAATTTTATTATTAATGTACCTTTATTTTCTATTTGTAAAATAAATGACAAAATTAAAGTTGTTGAAATAAAATATAAGTATATCCCAAACTTACATCAATTAAGAGGAGATATATGGAGCAAATGAAAGAATAAAAAAAAAAATTAAGGATAAAATAAATCATGTATGAATTAGTATTATGTGTTAATGGTTTACATTGTTAGACTGTAGCAAAGATTTTCATTTTTTTAAAATACATTTCTTGGTGGTGTAGAAATTTCTTTGTATAAGGGTTTTTAAATTGTAGTATGGATTTTTTTTGCTTTTTTGAGTTAGTTTTATATATATATATATATATATATATATATATATATATTATTGTATTTTTTTATGTGATATTATCTTATCTCAGTGATTCAAAAGAAATAAAAATTTATCCCACATCGTTTCAAAACTAAAAATATTAGAAGTAGTTATTTAAAATCGAGACTTCAACCTCACGCAAAGGTATCAAATGGTCACTAGTAGTACAAAACAAATACTAAACAAATATATTAATTATTATTATTATTATTATTTGTATGTTGATCATTCATTATCCACTTATTAACACACGATAGAAAAGATGATAAAAGCTTATCTATGTCTCATAATTTTAAGAGAAATAATCAAAATATTAAATATAAAAAAATAAAAATATAGTATAATAGGAGAAACTATTTTTTAAAGTGGTCGCACCAACACATTATATCTTATCATGGTTTTTCAACTTTAAAACTTAATAAAAAAATTTGATAACAAATTTTTATATATAAAACTTAACAACAAATTCTATTTATAAAATTAAAGGATAAAATTAAAATCATTAAAAATAAAAAAGAAGTATATCCCAACTTATATTAATTAAGAGAAAATATATTAAGCAAATGAAGAATAAAAAAAAGATTAATGATAAAATAAATCACTTGTAGCTAGTATTTAATGATTTACATTATTAAATTGTAGCAAGGATTTTTATTTTTATTTTTGTGTATAGGGGTTTTTAAATTGTAATATGATTTTTTTTTTTTTTTTTTAGTTAGCTTTCTTCTTTGATATATTATTATTATTATTATTATTATTATTTTGTCTTTGATATCTATTTGAAAGAAATGAATGTGAGTCCATCACCTCGCCTTGCAGTGAGCTTTGACCCAAAATAGTACATTTAAAAAAAAAAAAAATCTAAAAACTAAACTTGTTTTCGAAATAATGCCCAATCTAGTGCGTATGTGCCACATAAGCTGTCACATCATAAAACTGTAGTTGGTGACTACGGTTTTATTTTTTTAAAACGGTTAGAAATCGTAGTCACTAACCACGATTTTAACTTTAAGTTTAAAATCATAGTTGGTGACTACGATTTTAACTTTTTTTTAAAATAGTCAAAGCCGTAGTTACCAACTGCGGCTTTAACTTTATATATATATATATTTATATATAACTTTAATTTTTAAAATAAAAATATCATATTATTTTGATTTTAAATAAACTTATTTCATTATTTAAAAAATAATAATATATGAAATTAAATAATTGATATTTTTAATTTGATATAAAAATATATTTTTTAAATTTTATTAAAACAATTGGCATTATATTTAATATAAATACAATTAATTAATTAAAATTAAATATAAATAAAATATAATAAATTTTTTTATTTAAAATAAATAAATTATAAATGCCTATTTAGAAAAAAAATTATTATATTAATTAATAATTTTTTATATATTATATGTAAGTGGTAATGTGGTATATAATATCAAATATATATAAAAATTTAATGTAAGTTTAAAATTTATCACATTTTTTATTTAAATATATAAATAAATTATTATTATATGGATATGATATTATGAAGTTAAATTAAAATATGATAAATTTTAAACTTAAATTAAACTTATATACATGTGATAATATACCACTTACATATAGTATATAAAAATTATTAATTAATATAATAAATTATATTATTATTTTTTTAATAGGCTTTCATAATTTATTATATTTTATTTATATTTAAATATAATTAACTAAATATATTTATATTAAATATAGTGCCTATTATTTTAATAAAAAAAAATTAATTTTATATCAAATTAAAAATATTAATTATTTAATTTCATATATTATTATTTTTTAAATAATGAAATAAGTTTATTTAAAATCAAAATAATATGATATTTTTATTTTAAAATTTAAAGTTATATATAAATATATATAAAGTTAAAGTCGCAGTTAATGACTACGGTTTTGATCATTTTTAAAAAAAGTCAAAATCATAGTCATCAATTGCGGTTTTAAACTGAAAGTTAAAATCGTGGTTGATGACTACAGTTTCTAACCGACATGACAGCTTACGCACTAGATTGGACATTATTTTGAAAAAGTTTAGTTTTTGAAATTTTTTTTAAAATTGTACTACTTTGGGTGAAAGCTCCCTTGCAGTCTCATCAGGCTTAACAGTAATGACGCCTTGCAGACAATCCCACGCATTACTCGCGCATATGCGATTGACACCTAGCAGACAGTCCCTGCGTGTCGCGATTGAGTCCCATTTGTGATTTGAGTCCATTCGCGATTGAGGCGCTTGTCGTGGGACATCTTACTACTGTTCCATTCGCGGCGCTTGTGGGTCATCTTGCAGACTACTGTTCCATCCATTTGCGATTGACGCCTTCCCCTTGCAGACTTCAACGTATTACTACCGCATTTGCGATGACGCCTTCCAGACAGTCCCTGCGATTGTCGCGATTGAGTCCCATTCGCGATTGAACCCCACACCCCTCCCTTACAGGGGTCAAAGTAATGATCTAGCGCATTTGCATGCGATGACGCCTTCCCCTTGCGGACTTCCACGTATTACTAGTGCATTTGCGATGACGCCTTCCAGACAGTCCCTGCGATTGTCACGATTGTCGCGATTGAGTCCCATTCGCGGCGTTTGCGATTGATTCCCCTCACTCAGGCTTCAAAGTACTCCGTAAATCACATTCCCACACCCCTCCCTTCAGGCTTCAAAGTACACATTCCCACATTCTCCTCCTTCCCCTCCCTTCAGACTTCAAAGTAAGAGCAAGTGCATCTACAATATCTGCCATGGCCACACAACCACGGTATGCCGCCTTGTCCTGCTGTTTTACACATGATTCCTGCTCTCATTTGTTTAATTCAATACACTCATTTTAAATCATTTCCTTCAACTTTTATGTTTCACCAATTTTCCCCACGGTAGTCATTAATTAAATTTAACCTGTGCGTGTGACTTCATTTGATATATAATCATTTGAAAGTATATCAATAAAAATAATACCACCTTTGGCATTTCCCTCAATCCTCTTTTACTTATGATCACTCAATTTTTCAAACTCTAGTTTTAGGATAAATTTCAAAAGAAAATTAAGTTATTATTTCAATCATTTGTTTTTCAAATATGCACGTTGAATGTTAGGCGTTTTACTAAAACATTGAGTGCTACTTTTCATATTTTAGATATACTTTTAATATTTTAAAATTATAATTATTTTAGATGATACTATATAATATTTTTTAAAATTAGATAAAAAGATTAATTTGATCATATTCATCTTTTTTTTTTTTTAATTAGTACTACTAGTGCTTTATTTTCATAAATCTAATTGAATTTTCTACTTATTTATTTATTGTTTCCATGACAGAGCTTCATCAGCTTTCATATCTTTTCTTACAATTTTGGGTTCAGCTGCCCTTGCGAAATACTAATATGAGAATATTTCTCCATTTGCCCAACATAATATAACTATGCGAATCTCCTTATTTGCAACATTTATATATTTCATGGTGATTGTAATTTATGAAATCTTAATTTTGATGGAACTGTCAAAATTGAAGATGATGGAAGATATCTCCTTATTTTGGGTCATGTTCGGTTCTTAAGTGGAACAGTAGCTGCAATTTTGTTGATCTTGATCTTGATCCCATACTTTGGATGGTTCCTCCTTATCATATGGACCATGTTCTTAGTGAAAATAGTGTGGTATTGGGATAAAACATTTTATAACTTTGACATGTTCAAGAAAAAAAAAATGTCAATGATAGGGAAGGAAGACAAGAGCTACCCCCAGTTTAAAGTGGATTTGGCACAACGGAGGTTATTAACATAAAAAGATTAAGCGAAAAACATATTTTCTTCTTGTAATTTCGAAAGTGTTATCTGAGTGTTTTATTTTGATTAATGGGAGTTTTTTTTTTTTTTTTTTTCTTTTTCTATCGTTGGTGATTATTTGTCCCCGGAATACCCACAAGGTTATGACATGTTTCATTGCAAATAGGGTTTTATATAGTAGAATTATGATTGAACTAATAAAACATATTTTCTGCATATTGTTTAGCAAGGCCTCCCAACTACCTCTCGGTAATATCTGCTGAACATAGCAAGCATAAACTAAAAGCAGCTGCTAATCTTTCCCATTCTTGCACAAAACAAAACCAAGGAAAAGGTATATTTAGAAATTACATTTTCTGTGTTCCCAAACAATAGAAAATTCAATATATGGCACTTCACTCTCTACTTTTCTTTCCCATATTTTCTCATAACCAAAATATGCTAACCTCTCATTCCAAGATCCAACCAAAATTGAAAAACACTTACAAAAATCCTAATAAAAGAGATAGATCATGCTACAATTACACTTTCTTACAAGAAATTGAAGTGCAGAAGGTACAACAATTGAGTGAAACAAATAAAAACCAACCTCCTTAACACACCTGCTAATGGAATACTTGCAGAGACACTTCTAAGTTCCTCCAGACTCCCAAGATATACTGATCAACAGCCTTGAGGAAATCTTGAGTCATACCCATTTTAATTTCTATTGATCTAGCGTATATAAATGCATTAAATAAAAACGACAGAAGATCAGTAAACAAAAGAATTTCGAAAACCAAACAAAGATCTAGCGTATATTTTCTCTTTCTTTCCTAAACTTTGAAGACAACCAAACAAAGATCCCCGATTTCTTCAGCTATCAACCAAACAACTCAACATACTCCAACGTCCCAGACTGAGATTGACTGACAAGAGATTATGAGAGATCGCCGCCGGCGAGATATGGGGACAAAGATTGAGATTGGCGGTGGGATAGGGAGTTGACCACTCTCTTGAGTCTCCTCTAATGCGGCTTGTCTCCGATCCTAGAGATGAAATGAGGCCAAAGAGGCTGCATTTTTTATTATTACTAGTTAAAAACAATAAGTGTAATAAAATATAATTTTTAAAATATTTTACAAAATATAATAGAATTTTTTTTAAATAAAGGGGTTTACAATAATTTTTTATATTAATAAATTAGTAATAAATCTATATTCCATGTATTATTGAAAATGAATAAATTTATATTCGTATATTTTTATTATAAATTTATGTTTAGACATATCCTTGATTTTCTCGTAGATATTGAAATATAAGTTTTATTTTTAATTGATTACCAAGTATTAATCCTTGTTTAATATAAAACTGTATTAAATAAATCTTAATATTATATAAATAAATAAAAGTTGAATTTGAATAAAACTTATATATTATATACTGTACATGAATATGAATCTATTATTAAAGATACACCATAATAAGTATTAATATTATATAATCAGATGAGATAATACAAAAATTTTCTATTATTAACAATACATTATTATAATAATAAAATATTTAATATCATGTAAATAAATAAAAATCATAACTTTAAAATTGAATTTATATTTTTGAAGCCTTTAAATTTTCATTTGTTTTAATTTTAACAAATTTGTCTCTACTTCAAATGGCAATAATAGTGTTTATTTATACTAATTATACTTAAAATTGATGAAAATTATGGGAAAAAAAACCGTTCCCTTCAAATTTACATTTGTTTTAATTTTAAGAATTTTTTTCCCTATTTCAAATAATAATAATAACAATAATAATAATAATGTTTATTCATACTAATTACACTTAGAATTAATGAAAATGATGAATAAAAAAAATAAAAGTAAAAACTTCAAAATTGGAAAAGGTACAAAGAATATGAGAAAACCTCACATTTTTCATAATCTCCATATTTACATTTTTTTAATTTTAATAATTTTTTTTTCCACTTCAAATAACAATGATAGTGTTTATTCTTATTAATTACATTTAGATTGATGAAAATTATGAATAAAAAAAATTTAAAAGTTAAAAATTATAAAATTGGAGATGGTGCGAATTATGAAATAAATACTATTATTCATCATATTTTTTGTATCCTTTAAAATTTTCATTTGCTTTAACTTGAAGATTTTTTTTTTTTTACTTTAAATAGCAATAATAATATTTATTTATATTAATTGCACTTGGAACAACAATTCTTTGTAACTTCCTAATTTCCAATCATTATAAATGAAATTATTTTGAATAAACAATGTATTTGAAGTTGAAAAAAATTCTTAAAATTAAATGGGAAGGGTAGGGATTTTAATATATATATATTTATTTTAAGAGGGGAGATACCTGCTTTTTTTTTCCTTTTTCTTTTTATTTGGATGGTCTTGATTGGAAGCTTTTGATCTAACTGTAAAGAATTTTGCAGGTATGGTACCTACTTCGATAAAGTAGAATTGGAATTTTGTACCCATTTCCACGAAGGAGAATTGGAATCTAAGAGTAAGAACAAGAGATGCCCTACGACCCAGTACCCACGGCCACGTTGACTAATCAACCCATCCCATTAACCCCCCCAACCCTATATGGTAGTTATAAAACTATTGATAACTACATGACATTTTTTTTATCATTTTGGATGGTATTTTTTGAAGAGAACTTCCATATTTTTTATATTAATGATATATGTTAAAAAAAAAATTGAATTTACATTAAAGGTGGCCATTTTTCATAATTTTATAAAATTAAATTTATGCTAAAGATATTTCTTCAAAATACACTTTTTCATAATTTTTTTATTAGTCATACACGTTAAAAAAAAATATTAAATTTATATTAAAGAAATATCATTTCTATAATACCATAAGATCAAATTTATGATAAAGGTGTCTCTTGAAGAGACATCTTCCATAATTTTTATATTAGTCATGCTGTGAAAAAAAATTAAATTTACATTGAAAACGTCTCAACAATTTCATAATTTCATAAAATTAAATTTATATTGAAAGGTTTTCCTTCGATAAACACTTTTAGTATAAATTTAATTTTTTCGATAGGTGACTAATATAAAAATTGTGGAAAGTGTTTCTTTAAAAGAAATATTTAGTATAAATTCAATTTTGTGGAATTGTAGAAAGTCTCTTAAGGAGATGTCTTGAATATAAATTCAATTTTTTCACTATGCAACTGATATGAAAATTGTGAAAAGTGTCTTTTTAAAAGACATTTTTAATATAAATTCGATTTTGTAGATTGGAAAAATTATAAAAAATGTCTCTTGAAGAGACACTTTTAATATAAATTCAATTTTTTTTAATGTGTGTTATTGATATAAAAATTGTGAAAGGTATCTTTTGAAGAGACACTTTCAATATAAATTCAATTTTTTTGAACATATATCATTGATATAAAAATGATGGAATGTGTTTTTTCAAGAGACATCTCTCTGGTAAAAAGTATTATAGATTTGGAAATATTTTTTAATGTATTATATTTTAAAAAATTAATTTTAAATTCACCGTACAATTATCAAAAATCCCAAAAAAAAAAAAAAGACTCACACTTTTGCAAGAGAGTAAGAAGACTCACGAACAGAGATGGAGCCGCCATGTGTGTGTATGTGCCTATGATCATGCTTCTTCTCAAAGCTGGATTTGAAAACTTTTGATGTATGTATTATTAATTTCTTTGTTCAAACTAAAACAACTTATTATATATATATCAAAATTTTCAATAAAATAACTTGAAAATATCTATTATTATTTTTTATATTAATTTTTAGAAAAAATTTCAATATTTTTATGAATTTTGATTTTATCCATTTATATCAAAATATTTTTCAATATATTCCTAAAATCAAATTACCAATATATCTATAAAAACAATATTTTCATTATTGATCAAGAATATGAAAGTACATTTAAAAATTTCAAGATTTTTATTAGTACACTAAATATTATCATCGAATATAACAAATTATATTATCCATGTGTATTATAGATTATTCTATCATTTTTTGAGTTGTCCCAATTTTTTTATGAATTTTGATCAATTTTTGTTCTCGGTTATTTCCTAGTATATCTATAAAATCTAGCTAGCAATATATCCATGAAAATCTATGTTTTCATCCTTGATCGAGAAGACTTTGTGTATTTTCTTGTTGTAAAAGTGAACTTCATTGACTTTGTTTGGTGGGTTTTTTTTTTAGGCCTTGATTTGTAGCTTTGAAGCTTGAAATGATGGGAAACCTAATTATAAAAAATTATCATAATAAAAGCATTTGTTTAGCATTAATAGCTTGTTAATTTAATACTCATGTCATTAAATGTGATTAGGAATCAAACTAATTTCATTTTTTTGGTATCACAGTGAGCAAGAGCAAAGACTAAGTTCCTCAATTGCATTTCAAGCTTATGCATTTTTCCTTACAATGTTGATTTTCAAGTTGTATGAATAAGATTAAAAATACAAGCATGTGAATGAGTGGTATGAGATAAAATTATGAAAGTTATAAGAACAACAATCTTTTTTTCTTGCTTTAAAGTTTATTATTTTTTATTCTCTTCACTTAGAATATGAGTGCGGAAAATTCAAATGAATATATTATTTTTTATTATGATAACATAAGTCAATTTTAATATATATTTTTTCAAATGATTATCAAGTAATTTATATCATTTCCAAAATTTATCACTTACTAAGTTTACTTATTTTTATTTCTATTGTTTAATCATGTTTCATTTTTTATTTTTCAAATTTCAATGGTTTTTAGAGACAAACATTATACTAACAGCAATTGTTTTTAATTTAATTTTTTTTAAAAAAAAAACGGGTCAATAAATAATATAAAATAGATGGAAAAAAAAATGCACAACTTATGACCTAAGGAAAGTGAGTAGAAGTCATGATTTAGAATGCACAAGTAAAACATATATATTTTTTTGGTTAATAAATTAATTATTTTCTAGTTTTAAAATCTATGTAATAAGGTAGATGAAGTTCATTTTAATCAAATTTATTAGGATTACAACTGTTTATGATTTTAATAATCAAATTCAATCGAAGTTTATGTGTATTACATAAAAGTCTCTAGGGAACAAAATATAAAATAATTTTTTAAGATAAAAAATTATTTCTAAAATAATTAGTTTGGGAAAGTAGAATTCATTTTGAGTTGAATTTCACACAAAGGCCATGCCTAGTCTAAGAATTAAATTTTCAGTCCGATTGGAGCTATTCCGAAGGTCCATCAAGCCCAAATAAGGATGGCCTGGGCTAGCATGGTCTATTTACATGCCTACTTTTAGACAATAGACCCACTTATTTGCATCTTCCAGCGAGACTCTAGTGAAACACAAATTGGCCCAAATAACTTTGAGTTATTTAGAATCATAATTATTATTGGTGTTACCAGAAAGAATGAGTAGAGGTGAGAGAAAGAAAAAATTCATTGATACTCTTATTCTCTATAAAATGCAATAAAACCAAAATACTAGTCTACATGGGAGTCAAAGTAAAAAACTCATAACTAACTTTTAGCTCACGAATTCAAAAAAAAAAAAAATGCAAAAACAACAACAACCAAGGTTGAAATAGTAGAATATTGGATTGAAATAGTAATGCCCAAGCCAATGTTGACGCTTATGCTTTACCACAAAATTTTGTTGAGGAGTGTCAACACATGAGTGAAATGACAAAATCCCCTTTTCATGAAAGAAATTCAAAAAAGCAAGTTCAAATGCATTATCACTACGAACTGATCTAAATTGTTTGTGAATGAGAGTACAAAAGATAGGAAAAATGCTATTGACATTAGACTTTGCTTTCAACAAGTACACCCAAGTAAAGTGAGAATAATCATCCACATTTAGAAAATACATAAAACCATCATGTTTTGGTAAATGAAAAGCACCCCATATGTCTATATGCAACAAATCAAGAGGACATTGTGAAATAGAATTGGAAATGGAAAATTGCAACCGTTTTTGCTTAGCCAAAGATAAATAGAACAATGTGGTGAATGATCAACAACTTGCTTGAAATTCAATATATTTTTCTACAAATTAAGTTTTACATAGGAAGGGTGTCCTAAATGAGTATGCCAAAGTTCATGATCAATCTTAGAAACATTATTACAAACACCTAAGATGTGAGGTAGTGTGGGAAAAAGATTGGTTGGATCCAAAACATAAAGATTGCTACTACACTTACCCATCTCAATCATCTTTCTCTGGATACAGTCTTGAATAAAATAAGATTCAGACTCAAATTGGATAGAGCAACAATGAGATTGAGTGAGAGCACTGATTGAAATGAGGTTAAATTGAAATTGTGGAACATATAAGACACTTTTTAGAGTGAAATGGTTAAATAACTCGATTGATTCTATATGGTTAATGATAACAAATTCATCGATGGGAAAAGTGACACTCGAATTGAAAGACGAGAAAGAATATTTGAACAAATCAAAGAGGAAATGAATTACAAGAAGAAGAAAGAGTCAATTTAGCACTAAAGTTGCTAGAAACTGGGAGACCACCTTGTTGCTGTGATTCCACAATGGCATGTAAGCTACATGGTAGCTGTGAACTCAAAAGGGCGATTAGTTGTTGACATTAACTAGAGAAGAGACTACCAAACATCATGTTTCTGGTTATCGAGTCCTTAAAGACAATAGAAATGGTCTGATTAGCTTGGGCCTTGCTTAATTGAGTCTTGGATTAGGGTTGTACCTAAGTGGGTACCCATGCAATTTATAACAACGATCGATGATATGGCCTTGCAATCCACGGTGGCTATATTGAGGTCGCTCACGTTTTCCTTTTGGAGTTGAATTCCCAATATGAGCATTAACCAAAGTAGAACTTGCATCACCTAGATGAAGAGGCTCTATCAAAAATGAAATTCAATTGTTGATAGATCATAGTTGTTTTTCCTAGATAATTAATGCAAAAACCTTTGACAGAGATGAAAAAGGCTTCATCATTAAAATTTGACCCCTCGTTTAGGCATATGAATCATATAAGTCCATTATGAACTGAATCACATTCTCTTGTTGTTGATACTCTAACCATGCTTGTAAACCTCCACAATGATAGACTGGTAATGGTTGAAAATTCTTAAATTTTTCCTAAAGAACCTTGAATATAGTGTAATAAGTGTTGATGTTTAGAGCTCCATATTGAAGTGCTACAAGATGTTTCTTAAGCTAAAAAACCTGAGGAGCATTGCTCTGCTGAGAATGATCATGCAATTCGGTCTAGATCTCGGTTGTTGTACCAATGTACATCAAGCTATCTATAATATCCTTCAAAATAGAATTGAGAATCCATGAGGTCACCATGTTATTGCAATGATTCCAAGCATTAAAGAGGAAATCAATTGGAGCTACACAAGGAATGGTTCCATCAACAAAACCAATCTTGTTCTTTGTTTTTAATGTCATGGCCATAGCTCTGCTCCATGTGTTGTAATTGCTCCTAGTTAAGTGGTGTGAGACAAAGATGAGTCTAGGATGATCACCATTATGAAGGTAAAAGGGGTTACTCGTATCCTCTATTGCTAATGCTTTGGATGATCCAATCATAGCTCGTTGATTGGGTTGGTTACCCCAAAGCCATTAAACAAAAAATGGAAGGAATGTCAAAGAATGAGCAAAAAAAATATTGCTCTAATACCATATTACAGGTTTTACGAAAAAGAATGAATAAAGGTGAGAGAAAGAGAGAATTCATTGATATTCTGATTCTCTACAAAATGCAATAAAGTCAAAAGGCTAGTCTATATGGGAGCTAGAGTAACAAACTCATAACCAACCATTAGCTCTTATTACAGAAATGTCAATATGCTTTAATAATGATTTATTACTAAGGTTAAAGTGTCGTTCAAATAAGAAAATTTTCATTCCATCCCTAGTAGTAATCAAGAAGTGTCTCAAATTCATAGCTGCTTTAAATTCATTAACCACTACTTTTAGCAAATCCTAACTTTTTGTTTTTATTTGTTCTTCAATGACCCCTGAATATAAAGAAAATGATCATGATACACTATTATCATGAAAATAAGGAATAGTATGGGGAATATTTTATTTTCATTCCTATTCTTATGTGGATAGAATTAAATTTGGTGATTTCAATTTTTATATTTAGACACAAAAAAATGTAACATTGGGATGATTATTTATTTCTATTTGAATGTTTGGTAACAATAAGAATGAGAATGGAAAACAAAATAAATTGATAACAATATTCTGACACATAGTTTCAAATAGTTTTTTATTTTTATTTTAAAATAATAAAAATAGCATATAAATATAAATTAATCATAAAAAATCATATAACCTGATAAAAATAATGTGGTAAAATAGTAATTTTAATACATTTTACATTAATTCCTATGTTAAGGGAATCCAAATCCCTTGGACACCTATTGAAATTTCACTCGTAAAATCTTATTTATGAGTGAAATTTTATTTTCATTAGAACCATTTTTTATTTCATTCTCTCTCCTCATTCTCATATACCAAATCTGGTCCCATGGTCCCTTTCACTTGTGCAAAATTATCAAGTGGTTATTAGTAGTAAAAAAAATAGTAAAAACAAAATATATTATTATTATTATTATTATTATTATTATTATTATTATTATTATTATTTTGTAGCTTTGCTATTCATTACTCACTTATTAGCATATGATAAAAAAAATGAAAAAAAAAAATTATGTATGTTGCATGATTTTAAGTAAAATAATCAAAATGTTTAAAAAATTAATAATAGATGAGGAATTTGTAGTGAATTTATAAGTTGGTAATAAATATTGATAAATGATTTTCTGATAGGAGAAACTACTTTTTAAAGTGGTTGTGGTAGCAAAATATTAGATCTTATTATTGTTTTCCAATTTTAAAACTTAATGATAAAATTTGATAACAAATTTTTATTTATCAAAAACATTTTATAGGTTAAAATGAATGTTTAAAAAATTTATTTTTGTACAATTTTATTTACCTTGATTAATAGATAAGAAAAAAGTAAGAATTTTTTTACTTAATTGCAATAAATAAATAAATAAATAAAAATAAAAAAAAAATAAAATAAAAACATCTCAAAATAAATTATTTTAATAAAATATTATATTGAAGAAATTTTTTTAAAAAAATTATTTCATATAGAAGATAATATATGACAATTTTTTTTTAAAAAATATTAATATTATAGGAAAATTGAAATTTTGTTCATGCCAATGGAAAAATAAACAAATTGGGAGATTATGGAAGATAGACCTAACTTTCACTCCCAAAAGAAATAAAACCGTTCAAAAAATTAATAAAACATCTCCAAAATTTCAAAGAGCAGCTCCCAAATTTAGTATTTTTACTACATAAATGTGTAATTTCATTTCTAATGGGAAATCAGAATATCATCACTTCCTACTACTTCATGGGAAATTAGAATATCATCACTTCATACTACTTCATGAGAAAAAGAATACTTTCATATGACGAGTGTTATTGACTCCAATATAAGAGAAAAACTAGAAAATGATTGAAGATGAAAAATAATTCAAATTTAGAGATTATGAGCATGATATCTAATTGAAAAGTCAATCTCATTCTCGAATTTGTGAATTAAAGAATAAATTCAAATTAAATAATTATTGAAGTAAATATCACATTGAAAAGTCAAAACACACCATGATAATGGTAATCATTTTATGAAATTGTGAATTTTTTTTCCCTTTTTATCTCAAGATATTTAAAAATTAATCTTTTATTCTTGAAATTAAGTGTTCGAAGTGTGACAACTTACCTAGGTTTTGAAACATCCTTTTCCTTACAATGATGATAGTTGGCATGAGCTTTTGAAAATGGTTCAAAAATTTTAATCTCAAATTAAAAAATAAGAGAAAAAAGCTTGTTTAATATATATAATTAGTGGTAGTATTTCTAAATTCACAAGTCATTGACTTTTTAGGAAAGTTCTACAATGATATCATAAATAAGATTACGCGTGAAAAACACACTCTATAATAACCTTAATCATATCAAACAAAGGTAAGGAAGATTTTGAAGATGAATCATTTTCATTTTGTCACCACTTAAGGTGGTGAAGTGATCACACAAGGTTTCAAATAGTTGTGGGTAAGTGTGTTGGCCCAAAGTTAGCCCCATTGGGGATCCAAAACCAAAGCCCATCCATTGGTAGGGTTGGTGCGGTAGCCCAGTTGGCCTTCTAGGTTGTGTGTTGTTTTGTATAACTTCCAAATAGATGTTGGTAGAGCTATTTTTTCAGTTTTAGCTGTGGATTAATTAATAAAGTTTTATTTATTTTTAAATATGGAATTACTTCAGAAACTCAACTACAATACTTCTTTACCACAATAATGGCTGCCTGTTTCATTTTCCTCAATATTTATATTCGAGAGTGAAGATGAGAGCAGAAGAAGAAGAGTATGAGCTGAATAAAATAACATGACAATGCAAGAATTACAGCAGAGGATCCAGGGGGTGATCAATGGCAGCCACCCTTCAGACGCTAATTATAGAGAGGAGATGGGAAAGATCAGAAAAGAGATGGTTGATTTCCATGGCGAAATGGTACTCCTTAAGAACTACAATGATATCAATTACACAGGTATATATATATACACACACATGTTTTTGAATAATTTTTTTTTTTTAACTAGGAGTCTCAAATTTATATATACTGAAAATTAAGGAAGTGGGGTGTTTTTAGGCTTGGCTAAGATCTTGAAGAAGTATGACAAAAGAACTGGTGAGCTACTGCGCTTGCCCTTCATTCAGAAGGTGTTGCAGCAGGCCTTCTTTACAACTGACCTTGTCTCAAAGCTGGTCGAGAATGTGAAAGTACCATAGATGTAGTGTTCCCAGCTGTGAAAGAACAAGGTGGTGGCCATGAAAGAGAAAGAGAAGCAATAACAATGGCTGGTGAAGGAATTTTCAGGAACATAGTGGCAGCACTATTGACCACGCGAGAGATAGGAAGAAGAAGCTCCACTTACAGTCACTTCTCTCTGCCTTCTCTCATTTTGCCAAACTCTGATCTCATTCAATCCATACAACTCCAGTACTCTCCCATACGTACCCCTTGTCTGGTATGAAGGGAATTAAGGAGAATTCCCAACCTGTGAGAAACAAAAAATAGAGAAAAACACACGTAAAAGAAAAACAATCACATGCACAAGATAGTATTTACGTGGTTCGACAATTTGCCTACGTCCACGGAGTTGCAGGGATATCACTATTATCAGGAAAGAATTCAAAGTACAACCCACGGCTACAATAATTTTTCTCTATGTAAACACTACAACAACACCACACTAAAGAAACCCTAATTACAAAAAGGCGGTTTCACAATGATCTAAACGGGCCTAAGAATTTTTTTTTTTTTTTTTTTTTTTCCCGAGGGCGTTGCCCCCGAACCCCTAAGAGGCTTGTCCATGAGTGCTTAGGCTTGGGCCGATAAGCCTTAGTAAATCTCCCTTTAAAAAAACCATGCAATATTATTTAGATCGGGTCGTCAAATTGGATCAAACAAAGTTAGGCTCCACAAAGCCTGACATGATAAAATGCAAAAATATCAAAATCATTAAATCACAGCAGGCATGCAAATGCCTTGACACTTTCTAGGTTTTTAAATTTTATTTTTTGCTTTTATTTATTATTATTATTATTATTATTATTATTATTTTGGGGTGGGGGGTTGGGTGTTAATGCTTGAAAAATTGGCATTTGGTTAAATCAAGTTGATGAACATGGTTTTATACATATTTCCTAATTTTTTTCTCAAGTGACATATATAAATAAAAGGGTAATGGTGTTGGAACCCACACCATATATTATATTATATTATATTAATGTCGTAATTATATATTAGTAACAAACTCAAATAAAAGCATGGTTGAATGGGTCAAAATAAAAGAAATGAGAAAAGAATCTATCCAATGGTGAGTGAGTTTGTGAGATATTGAGTGCTAAGAAAGGAAATGTGAGATTAAAAATTAATATTTTAAGAGATTGCAGGAAATATCATATAAAAATTGGATAAAGAATCCATCCAAGGAAATTGAATAACTTTGGAGTGATTGTTGTGTAAACAAGGGAGAAGTTTTTGGCATGTAGTGCTTTTGTCAATGATAATTATATAAAAAATGTTGTGAAAAATCACTTATTAATTAGATATAAATAAAGATTGGTGTTTTTTTATAGTATTTTTTATAAAGTGCTACTTAATAATATATATATATATATATTTATTATTAAGTGTGTTTTGCTATATATATTTAAAAAAAACTTGAAAAAATAAATCTAGATAATTCAAACTTAATATATTCAGCCTAAAATAATTAAGATATCATTAATTTTTTAATATAAAAATAATATGTTTAATGATATAAATACTAATTTTGACTTAAATGAATATTGCATTTGATTTAACAATGTATGAAATTTTAATTTTTTTTTTTTAAAGATTCCTCTTTTCTATTATTTTTTTCACTGAAAGAAAAAAAATATATATATATATATATATTTACTGATAGTATTAATCTAAATATTACCCTAAATTTTTAAATGCATGTAATTTGTAAAACTTCCTTAGAAAAATACTTCTCAATATTATCAAATATTTTCAATATCTACAGAGTTCCTGTTATATTGAATCCACTTACAAGCATACAAAAACTTTGATTTTCTTTGACTTGTAGAGTGATTAGTTAATTTTCACTTGCTTTTCATTTTAATGTTTAATTTTATTTCAATTTCTTTCATTTGTGAATTGCTTGTATACTAAACAAGCACTATACCAACCATAATTATGTCTAATTTAGTCCACATAATTGTGTTGATAAATGATGTAAATTGGATTATAAAATGCAAATCTCATGACCAAAGAGAAATGAGTAGATCTTGTCATTAAAATTATAAAATATAAACAATATATAAATTGTAGGAAGTTATTGATTATGTTATAGTTTTGAAATTCAATTAATAAGTTTAGCTAGTGTTTAGTTTAATCAAGTTTATTGACACATCATTATCTACTGTTTTTTTTTCTAGAAAATTATTATTTATTTTATAGTTATGAACTTATGATGAAGTTATAGAAAATTATTATTTATTTTATAGTTATGAACTTATGATGAAGTTATTAATAAGCTATTAGTTTATAACTAGTGCTTAGTTGAATAGAATTTAATTTAATTAAAAAAGTATAGCCATTAGGTTAATTTATATATCTATTAATTCAGAATATTCTTATGTGTATAATAATAGTTTTTTACAAACTTCAATCTCATTTGCAACTATTGATTATCTTAGTTTAAAATAGAAAACAAATTTTTTATTATTTAAAAGTTATATATAAGATTATGAAATCTTTCCTAGAAGAAGTTGAAAGCAACCGTTTATGTCATGTTCCTTAAATACATTTTACTTTTTAAACTTTTGATTTTATTTTTTTACATTAAAAATTCAACACTTTACTCTTAAATTTGTTAAAATACGATACTTTTGTCTTTCAAATTTGTTAAAAAGTTCATGAACAATTTATTAAATAAAGAAATTAAGTTGAAATGTAAAGAAAAATATGTATTATCTAAGTTTGAAACTATTACATTTCACAGTTATGTACGAAAATCATGAATAATTATACGAATATCTCTATAAAATAAAAAATTATGAATAATTATATGAACATCTCTTTAAAATAAAAAATCAAAACTGATAGTTACTATATTTTGAAGATATTTACGAGATTTTACTTGAAGGCTATTAATTCAAAGTTAGTTTTACCCAATTTCAAACTAGTGTTCGAATTATAATATAAAAAGGAAAAATTTATGGAGGGTTTGTAATCATAGGGGAAGTGTTGTCTATAATAAGTTGGAAAGTAAAATGTTGGATTTTGACCGTAAGAAGGTAAAATATAAAATAAGTCAAAAGTTTAGGGTGTAAAATGTATTGAACGAAATTATAATGTAACGTGTGTGGTAGCTTTGACTTTTAACTTTTTCAAGAGAAGTTTTCATATGCCATTATTGTTATAACCCTTAAATAATAAACAATTTGTTTTGTATTGTAAAGTAAGATAATTCAAATTCATGTTTTCTTTTGATAAAATAACTTACATATTTTATCTTAAATTATCTCTTTAAAAATGACTTTTAATTAATGTTATAAAAATTGTTGTAAATTAGAAATAATTTCAAAATTGTAATATAGTTGCATCCTCAAGTCTATGCTTATTTGAGATACATATAAAAAAAATTTAAAAGTGGTCAGAAATAATTAAGCAAAATAATTAAAATTATTAAGAAAAACCTTTTTTATTTAAATACTTTCTCAGAACTAAACATAATATCAAAAGATTATAAAAATTTTATTTTTTTAGTAATTTAGTTTTTTTCTTTAACTTTTTTAAGGATAATAATAAAAATTAAATTCAATTATATACATAAATATTTAATTTCTTATCTTGAAAATTTTCAAACCGGATGTAGAGATTATTTATTTTCTTTTTTGACTTAAATTTGAAAGCAAATTATCTTTTTCTTTTTTTTTTTTGCCTTCCTTTTCAACTTATATTTTTTATTAGATATTTTCATTTGAATGAAAAAAAAACTAAAATGTTGAGCTTTTCTTTTAATAAATAAAGGGAAAAAAAATACTTTGTTTCATTCTAAACTTTCCCATGCCTCTATTCATAAAGTATGTTTATTTTTTTTTAATCTTCTAAGTATTTACTTGGCATGAGCTGGCAGAAGAAAGTTTTCTTTCCTTTTAAGTTAGAGGGCATATTTGAATGATAAATGTTTTTTTTTTAAAATACCATAATTTTAAAAATTATTTTTTCAAAATAGGAATAATTTGAAAAATATTTTCAAATCTATGACACATTCTAACAAAACATAGATATATCACTTCTTGAAGACATGATTTTAATATATTTTATTGACATCATGTCTTTGAAACATAATTTCATTGTAAAAATATTGAAATCATGTGTTCGATTTATGACTTCAATGTAAAATACATGAATTAATAGAATTATATTTTTGAAGATATGATTTTAGTATATTTTATTGACAATGTGTTTTCAAAATACCAATTTAGCGAAGTTCTTACCAACCACATTTTTTTAGGCACTAAAATAAAATTACCTAAATATAACAACAATTTCTCTATTTCAACACCCAATAATAAATTATAATAATAAGTCAACTAACATCCATTTTACTTAATAGCTAAAATAATAAAATTGAAATTTATTTATTTTTAATTTTTTATATTTCTTTTCAAATTTTCATTTAATTATTCAAATTTGTATAAAATTATAAATGGAGCAAGACAATGACTTTATGAAAATAATTAAGTTTATTTATTTTCAAAATTTTTTGTTTACTTTTAAAATTTTAATATTTATTTATTTTCCATGATTTTTTCTTTGTCCATATTTATTTATAATAAACTTCCACAAACGAACTACGCTTCATGAATATAAAATAATTCAAAAATTAATTTTTTAGAAAAAACATAAAAGATAAAAAAAAACAATAAAAATTTAAAAAAAATAGGAAAAAATGAAATAGAGTCATGCCTTGAAAGTAACAATAGGAAAAAAAAAATGAAATGAAACAAAGTCATGTCTTTAGCATACAATCTTATGACAATATACTAAAATCAGCATTTTCAAAATACGATTTAAGGAATAATATATTGAAATTATTGCAAAAAGTGCCATAATTTTATTAGTTTTTTTTTTTTTTTTTTTTAAATTACCATTTTTTACAAACAATTTTTTAAAAAATTTACCATAAATTTATCAAAAATCCGGCTAATAAAATCCTTTTAAACATGATTAACCCTTTCATTTACCCATTTAATGACAATTTCTTCTGAATACATTGCTTAATGCTCTCAACCTTTCGCCCATGGAAGAACGAGATGACTCACCTGCAATAGCCCAAAACTCTAAACACCCACCTCTGTGCAAAGAGTGCAAATTAAATCTATCAAAATACACATGTTTAGGTTGTTTTATGCGCTCTGTAGTCTTCCTTGTGTTAAAGCTCACAAGCAACACACTAAGTGTACGGACAAAAGGTAGCGGAACTAGTTCATTCCCCTCTAATAAGGTCTCTTTTGTTAGGTATTGGATACCTTGTCTATTTGAGGACCTTATTCAAAGGCTTGTAATTTATGACAAGTCTTGAAGTACCTTTTTCAATTTCTGAGGGTTTTGTGTAACAACTCACTCCCAACCGTGTAGATGTTGTCCACTTTGGGCTTAAGGGGTCTTCACGGCTTTAAAACGCATCTACTTGGTTAAGAGAAGCCTCTACATATATAGCGCCAAAAACTTTATCCCATATTCGATGTGGGACATCACAAACACCCCCCCATGCAGACACAACGTTCTCGTTGTGTCCCATGGGATTGCAAGGTCAAACAGACAAACACCCCTTATGGGCTAAACAAACCCCCACACCAAGGTTAGGGGTTGGCTTTGATACCATTTGTAACGACCTGCTCCCAACCGTGTAGATATTGTTCGCTTTAAGCCCAAGGGGCCTTCACAGCTTTAAAACGCATTTACTTGGTTAATAGGAGCCTCTACATATATAGTTGTAGGAACTTTCTCCTCTATTTAATGTGGGACATCACAAACACCCTCCTATGCAAACACAACATTCTCGTTGTGTCCCATAGGATTGCAAAGTCAAACAGACAAACACCCCTTATAGGGCTAAACAAACCCCCACACCGAGGTTGGGGATTGGCTTTGATACCATTTGTAACGACCTGCTCTCAACTGTGTAGATATTGTCCGTTTTGGACCCAAAGGGGCCCTCACGGCTTTAAAACGCGTTTACAGGGTTAAGAAAAGTCCATACTTATATAACGCTAGGAACTTTCCCCCCTATCCAATGTGGGATGTCACAGTGTGTGCCATTGGGTGATCCAAAGGGCATGTCTTTGTGAAATCTATGGTTACAGTAATTCATTTAGTGGAATTTGACATATGCTCCTTGGAACTAAAGTATATCATTTGATCACATAACAAATGAGATCTATAACTCAAGATTTGAGAGGTAATTTTGATAAGTGATAACACTACCTTGTTAGATTATGGACACCAATTCATAGGGAATCTGCATGAAGTGGATAATAGGTCACGGACTTGAGCACTTGGTGTCTCATTGTAATATACATAGGGTACTATAGTGCAATTGAATCTTTGTAGTGGGATGTTAAGTCAATTTTAAAATTTTGATTTTGAAGGAGTCAATACTCCTATGGGTCTCAATGGTCTTTGCTTTGAGATCATATTCCTTGTTGGCATGGCTTATTAGGGTTAGATGAGTTTTTAGTTCATTTTTGTGCATAAAGGCATTTTGGTAATTACGCAAATATGCATAGGATAAGTGAGTGTTATCTCTAGACTGAGCTAATTGATTAATTGGACCTTATACAGTTAATTAATCAATTAATAACATTTTTGGGCTAGATTAAGTAACTCAAACCCATGGTAAACTTAAGTCACTTAAGTCTAATAGGAAGCCTATAAATACCCCTTTAGGGGTTAGCATTTCCAAATCTTGTCATTCTCTCATTCAGTTTAGAAAGAGAACTCTATCCTCCATCTTCGAGATCTCTACCATCTCGGTGCCTAAACACAAAGAAGAGTCATCGGGCCAAAAATCGTGGTGTTTACGAGATCTTTTATGACTTTGGAGTTATCTACATCGATTGGAAATGATTTGGGAACATTCGAATCAAAGGTAATGTGGCTTTATTCTCTAAATCTTTGTTTTCTATGGTATCTATATATTTTTTTTACTACATGTTTATCCGTTGTAATAGATTTAGAGAGCTTAGGATAAATTTGCATGCACCTTTCACAATCTAGGTCATAAGAACAAAGTAATTCAGGGTTCCCAATAAATTCAACATTCCACTAAAGAGAATCAATTGCACTCCAATACCTTATGTAAATAACAATGAGACGAATCTTGAGTCTATGACCTACTATCCAGTGCATGTACTATCACATCCTAAAACCCGCTCCAAAGGCATGACGATCATTTCACACCTCAAGTTCAAAGGCTCAAAGTGGAAAGGACACAAACATTCATTTTGTAACTGAAAATTACCAATTACCAAATTCTTATTTAGAGTAGTGGAACAAAAATTATAAAATCTCAAAATATCAACTTTTAAACTAACATATCAACTAAAGAATTATTGTTCAAGCAAAATTCAAACTTAAACAATAGCTAATAATAATTAAATTCTAACATTTAAACAAAGTTTCAAAAAAATAGCTTAAACGAATGTTTTAATAAAGCCAAATTTCCTCTCCTAACGGTCACTCCTTACCCAAACGGAGGGTACTTGAAAAATTATCAACAAAGAGGGATGAGTTCAAAGCCCAATAAGGAACATTAATACAGTTCCATAGATCAAATAGTTTCAATCATGCTTGTAAATAGGAAATATATGGTTCAATCATTTTCATAAAGACATTTAAGTTCAAATATGCTACTACATTTTAAACTGTTCAACCTAACATTTTCATATATATCAAAATCATTTCACATTAAATCCAAATTAAATACATTTCAAATATTTTCACTCTAGTTATCAAATAATAAATGGTGTCCAATTAGGTAGGACTTCACAAATGAATGATTAGTTTCAAATTTGTTCAATTTAAGGTGAACAAAACTAAATGTCAACAATTATAACCCATTGACTAGAACCATAAAAATTAGAGTCAAACATTTTATTTCATTAATTCAAACTTACAAAACAAAATATCATAACTCCACAATTTTCATTTTTCATAAACAAAGAAAATGTTCAAACATATTTGCCATGTAAAACATATATTTGATCCATGCATAAAAATAAAAATAATATTTTTACACATTTCAAAATTAAAAATAAAAAGAAAAAGAAAATTATTTCCTTTTACAAAATCTACATTAATTTCTCTTACTTTGAAAAAGCACTCAAAATCTTGAAGAATTTAGCTTGAAGAATTTGTTCATCACCTAACATAATATCATACACAACGTTTATTATTGATTATTTATCTAAAGATATAAATTTGATAATCCTAAAAATATTTTATTTAGTTTTAGTAATTCTAATTAATTTCCTATGTTAATATTATTATTAATAATATTACTTTCAACTTCCTAAACAATAATAAAGTAATTTAGTGAGTCTCCAAATTTTTATAAAATTCATATTTCTTTCTAATCTTACCTTAACTGTATATTTCTTTATATACTTAAATTAAATTAAAACTTGTACCAAAAACTATTATTATTATTATTCTCATCATCCAACTGTCACTTAACCACATTTCTATTTTATGGTGAATGCACTATTATGTATGGTTACACAATGGACAAGACCTACAATGAATTATGAGTCACGACATAAGAATGTTAGGTTGTCATGATTCACGAAGTTACTATGTTGCATGGACTCTCACTTTAAAAAAATATTGAATTTGTGCTAAAATCAACAGAATATTTTAACCTATGAGTGAGACCCTAATGTGGTCATATATTTTTATAGATTGCATCACTATTAATGGAGCTAAAATTAATTAGTGGCAATAGGTATTCTCAATAGAGACACCATGATACCTCACAACTTTGAGATAACATGTCCAATTGGATGATCCAAAGGACATGTGATCATAAAATTTGTGGTCACATTAATTCCTTTAGTGAAATTTGACATATGCTCTTTAGAGGTAGAATAAGTCAATTAATCACATAATAGGAGAATCCGTAACTCAAGTATTGAAAAGGTAATCTTGATGGGTTAATAGCACGACCCTGATATATTATAGACATAAGTTCATGGAGAGTTTGCATATAATAAATAGTAAGTCACGAACCCAAACTTTGACTTGTTATTTCATAGGATACTAGAGTGTAGTTTACTCTTTTTAGTGGAATTTTGAGTCAACTTTAAAATTGGATTATGAGGAAGTTAGTATTTTTCTATAGGTCCTAGTGGTCCCTGCTCAAGCTCCTAATTTATGAAGACAGTTGAGTTTCAAATTCATATGTATAAGGGCAATTTAGTAAAAACGTAGGTGTGAAATCAAGGTTTGGTTAATCTTGATTTTAATGATAACAAAACAAGGTTTGGATTTAATGTTTTATCTTAAGTGTGTTTAGGTAAGAAGATTTCCAAAGTGGCAATCACAACGGTCACATGTTAAAGCATTAAATGCTAACAGCTAGTGAATTGGTCAAATCAATGCTTAACCGATTGACCCTCAAATGTGCCCAATGGCTAGTTTAAGCTTCTTTTTCCTATTTAAAGGCTTCAACCTTTATTATTTGAAAAGCTTAACCTTCCTAAACCTTTCTTGAATATATTTGAGTCTTGGGGGGAGTGTTTTCTAGTGAATTTCATTCTAAAATCTACATATTATTAGTGCGTCATTCAATCCTAATTTATCTTGTATCATTTAAGGTTAAATTTTGTACTAGGATTTTGTAAAAATATTTCTTATCTTTATTTTTAAATCTTTGAGAGGCAAAATCTAAGTGTGATGTATCACTTATGGATTTTTAAGTGTGAAATATCATTTGAGAGGTTGTTTAAGAGTGAGGTATCTCTTAAGGATTGTAAATGGTGATTGGAACCAAAAGTCTAAGAGGGTTGATTGGAACCATAATCCAATTGTATTACTTAAAAACTTGGTTTGGAAGCCTTAAATTAGTAAAACCTCAAGCTTAGAATTAAAGTTAGAGGAGAGTAGATGTAAGTTGGGTTGTGTCGAATCACTATAAAAATCTTATGTTTATATTCTCTCTTCTCTACTTTTTTAATTTTATATGCAATTGTCTTTATATTGCTCTTATTATATAATTTGCATATATTTGTCCCTTGTATTCACATAGTTTAAACTTGCAAAAAAAAATCATCACCTTATTCACCCTCCCCCATCTCTTTCTCTAGGATGATTACCTAAGGTTGAATTAGCTTATTTTTCTAAGACTAAGGTTGCACTAGATCTTTTAAATTATCTTTCTAAGTTGGTTTAATTAATTAATTATGATCCATGTAGATTAGACTAGGTGACTCGAACCTAATTTGGGCTCAAGTTACTTAAACTCACAAGAAGCCCTATATAAAATGTCTTAGGGGTAAGGGTTTTGTGTTTTTGACTCATCATCTTCTAAAGAGCCTCTAGAGAGAAACCATAGCCACCTTTGTGGGAAAGAGAAAAACTCACCCTTCTCTTATGTCTAGATCCATGGAGGGAGAGATCGGGTGGAAGACTTTTGAATAGACGAGTTCTACGATAATTGTAGTTTTCAACATCTTTATTAGATGAGATTCAATTTGAAAACATTCAAATAACAAGTTTAAGCTTTTAATCTTTAAATTTAATATTTGTTTTGATTTTTGAAACCATAGCTTTCCATTACATTAAATTTAGAAATGTTTAGGATAAATGCATACATCCCACCAGATTGAGGGCCAAGAAAAGTTCCCAATAATTTTAAGACATAAGCGCATGACATAGTGACCTAAAGTGTTACTTTCATGTCTATAGTTTCGACTGTGTCACAAGTGGATGAGGTAGCTCAAGCTTATCATGTTCATCATGGTACATACGCGGATGCTTTACTAACACTGAGTAATGAGGAAAGAAAGAGAACTTCACTTAGATCTAGGTTTTCTTCCTTGCTAAGGCATGTGTCACCATGTCTTTTTTTGTCTCTCACAATGTAGGTTTAATGAATGTATTTTTTTACTTTAACGAAATTTATAAAAAAAAAAAAAATTACATCTACACATTTTAAAAAGTATTTTCGATTATTCTATAGATTTATTTTTAAATTTTTTAAAAAATAAAATAAGAAAGCCTATATATTTTTTTGGATAACCATGGAACAGTTATTTATTAGAAAAAAATTATCCACGTCATCATCCATATAACGACATAACTCCCATTTTCTGGAACTTTTCCTTGCGTGGACGTCTTTGCACCCCGGAAAGTAGAAGGCCGAAAGTCACCTACTTGCCTTACGAGGAAAGTGCTGTGCACGTGACAACCTCCCTTCTCCACTTGTCATCTTTCCATTGATTTGGCATCTACTGGAAACTTCACGCGCTGCGACATCCCACCGTCCTTTCACATGTGCATCAATCACGGCCATCCTGACACGTATGCAACTACACGTGTCGATTAAGTAAAGGTCCAAGAAAGATTAATTTAATCTTTTCTGCTCTTTTTTCACGAGACTATAAAATTATAAATACACGCCAGCTCCTCTCTCATCTTCACAAATCCGAAATCACAGTTGACTCAAATTCATTCATTTGCTATCTATAGATTCGATTCTCTCACGCAGAAGTTGTACGGAGCATGGCAGCTATGAGTATCACCCATCAGATGGGGGCTATATCCGGCACGCCGGTAGTGTCGGAGTCTGGAAACGGGACCGCAGAGTCGACGGCGGTGGTGAGTGCAGCGGCGGTGTGGAAGTCGCCGCTTCCGGCCATACGGTGCAGGGCTGGAGGGGAGATCGAGGCTCTGTCGCCGCCGGTGAGCCCTTGCCTCTCGCCGGTGATGGGAGGGATGAGGGCGGATCTGTCAGTGGCGTGCCAGGCGTTCGCGACGGAGATGGAGGCGGCACCGGCGGAGAGGGAGTACAAGGTGGGGGGTACGAAGGCTGAGGGGAAGGGGGTGCCGGTTTACGTGATGATGCCTTTGGATAGTGTGACGATGGGGAATGGTGTGAACAGGAGGAAGGCGATGAAAGCGAGCATGCAGGCGCTGAAGAGCGCGGGTGTGGAGGGGGTGATGATGGACGTGTGGTGGGGACTGGTGGAGAGGAACTCCCCTGGCGCCTACAATTGGGGCGGCTACGCGGAGCTTCTGGAGATGGCCAAACAGTATGGGCTTAAAGTTCAGGCGGTCATGTCCTTCCATCAATGTGGTGGAAACGTCGGTGACTCCTGCACGTGCGTATTCTATCTTTTTCTCACTTATCTTGAGCCTTTAATTCAAGTTTTTAGAAATTTGCTTTTGGATTTATCATTATTCCCAGGGGTATCCCAGTAAATAGAATTTAATCTTCCGAATCAAAAGGCTTGGTGTCTGTTTTGTTCGCTTTTTTTAATGGATTTGGTGAAATTTGCAAACATGTTAATTATTCAACCACCTTGCCTGAAAATCCTTGGAGAAATCCTATGTAATATGTGATATTTGGGTCAAAATATGTTCATATATGTATTCCTTTTTTGTAGGACCTTGTGAGCCCTCATTAAAATGAATCAGATGACACTTTGTCTATATTTATATGTTAGATCCATCTGCAGTGCGTGATTTAGTGTGGTGGAGAAGTGTTCTACATGTGTTACTGCTTTGTTTATCAATTTTCACGGTTAAAGCTCTTGTTGTACAGGATCCCTTTACCTAACTGGGTTGTGGAAGAGATCAACAAAGATCCGGACCTTGCATACACTGATCAATGGGGGAGGAGAAATCATGAATATGTGTCCCTTGGGTGTGATACTCTTCCAGTCCTCAAGGGCCGAACACCCGTCCAGTGTTATGCTGACTTCATGCGTGCATTCAAGGACAACTTCAAGCATCTTCTTGGTGACACCATTGTGGTAATTACCTATCCCTATCCCTATGATTCTCATAAGTTTAATGCAATTAGTACAAGCACAGAGGCTTGTACAAATTGTGTGCAAGCCCTGCCTAGGTGGTCAAGAGTTTGGCAATCAGGGCCCAATTGTTTAGTTTGAATACAAAAATTACAGCAGGTTTCAGTGGCTGGTTCAAACTCCTTTAAACTCTATGGTATGTGATGGAAGTGATCACTAATCATCTTAAGAATTTGTCTCATTCAGGAAATCCAAGTGGGGATGGGACCAGCAGGTGAGCTCCGCTACCCTTCATATCCAGAGCAAAATGGGACATGGAAATTCCCAGGCATTGGAGCATTCCAGTGTTATGACAAGGTATTTCTCTTGTTCTTTTTTCCCTTTTTTTTTTTCCTTCTGATGATATTGCAAAGGCTAATAACATGCAGTTTCCAGTTCTTAAATTGTGCTACACTATGAATTTAGCCCACTAGTATTAGGTAATCAGCCCACAATGTATATTGGGTTAACATTCCCCTCATGATGCAACCACATATCCACACAGGGTGAGGTAAAATCAAGATTATAGATTATTACAGATATATAGATAGGGGAATCAATCAATACTTGAACTCAGTATCTCTGGTCAATGCTTAGATTACCATATTAAGCTACAAATCTGACTCAAAGGTTTAAACTATTAACTAATGGACTCACAATGTATACTATATGAACACATTCTCTACAAATATGGTGCAGTATATGCTCAGTAGCTTGAAAGCTGCTGCAGAAGCTTCTGGCAAACCAGAATGGGGTAGCACTGGTCCCACAGATGCTGGCCACTACAACAACTGGCCAGAAGATACACAGTTTTTCCGACGAGAAGGAGGCGGTTGGACCAGTCCTTATGGTGAATTCTTTCTTAACTGGTATTCTCAGATGCTCCTAGACCATGGTGAGAGAATGGTGTCATCAGCCAAGTCCATCTTTCAGGACATGGGAGTTAAGATCTCAGTCAAGGTTGCAGGTATCCACTGGCACTATGGGACACGGTCCCATGCTCCAGAGCTCACAGCAGGGTACTATAACACACGGTTCCGAGATGGATACATTCCTATTGCTCAAATGTTAGCACGCCATGGTGCCATATTCAACTTCACCTGCATAGAGATGCGTGATCATGAGCAGCCACAGGATGCCCTTTGTGCACCCGAGAAGCTTGTGAGGCAAGTTGCTTTAGCAACTCGGGAAGCTCAAGTCCCACTTGCTGGGGAAAATGCATTGCCTCGATATGATGAGACTGCACATGAGCAGATATTGGGAGCATCATCCGTGAATATTGACGGTGAAGAAAGAGAGATGTGTGCTTTTACGTACTTGAGAATGAGTCCAGACTTATTCCAGCCAGACAACTGGAGAAGGTTTGTTGCATTTGTGAAAAAGATGAAGGAAGGGAAGGATGCACACAAGTGTCGGGAACAAGTGGAGCAGGAAGCAGAGCACTTTGTACATGTGACTCGGCCACTGGTTGAGGAGGCTGCTGTTGCTCTTATGCACTAAAAGCTCAAGCTAGGTTTTCTTCTGTGCCTGCTTGGACAGTCTTCTTGTTGCAAAGTGTTGTGTATGCAACACAAATATTTGGATTCCTGCCACTTTTCACTCTTTCCTAACATTGTAGTCGTGGAAATGGGCAATTTGCAATTTGATCATTTAGATATGGGCATCAGCTGTTTTATTTACCTGAGCCCTTTTCCTATGTTGGATATTATGATGATAATATAAACTAAATTTCGCTCTTCTCCTCAAATCATCTGTTTACTGTTTACTACTATTTCCTCAACTTGGCAGGAATTGTTACTTTTGGAGATGCCGACCCATTGTGGAGATACTGGGGCAGATTTCATATCTTGTTGCAGATTAGATCTCAAGGATCATAATAATTAATTGCCACATGTTAGTGTTGGTTTTTATCAACTTAACAATGTGAAAGCCACCTGTAATGGTCAGGCAAAGTAGCGGGGACTTCTATTTTCTAAATGATTTTATTCCCATTACAATTTTAGAGGTATTCTGAATTGATAAACTTTAGTGCTCGAAATTTGATTAAATAATTTTAAAATATATACTATTTCTATTAATTTTAATTATATTTCACTCTTTTCTATTTTTAATAGTAAAATCAAACATAAAAAATATTTTTCTCTTTTCACTTATTTTGTTCTTCCATATAAAGTTTATATAATTTAAAATATATATTTTTTATTAAATTTAATCATATTTTACTTTCTTTTTCATTTTTTATGATAAAATTAAATATAAAAAATTGATTTATTTATTTATTTGAGATTAAATAATTTAAATATATATACTTTTTTATTAATTTTAATTATACTTAATTTTCTTTCAATAGTAAAATGAAATATAACAAAATCATTATTCAAACTTTTTTTGTGGTTAGTATTTATTAGAAATAAAACATACCATAAAAGGATGCATCACCATCACCCGTCCTTTCTTTTGGCTCCAGCTTTCAGCCTTTGAAAACCACTCGTCAGTTTAACGGTGCGCCACCCTTGGTTAGTTCATGGTCCAAATTTTCCCAAGTATCCCTATCTGTACCTCTCATAGAGTTAATATTTCAACAGAACTGAACTCAGAAGCCCTATCATTATCATTTGACATGTTAAATTTCTTGAAAACTAATCCCTTTTGTACCACAAATGAGTTTCTCATCATCTTTATTAGAAGCATATACCAGTATGCAACTAAACAGAAAGTGCACCAAAGCAAATGCTTCAAAGTCCTGTAAAAATCAAATATCAATGTAAACAGATGACCTTCTATCCTAAATGTGCCCCATACCTTACAGAAATGGACGCCCATATAAGAGGCTAAGAGCCCCTAGTCAGATTCAGTTACCCAATGCCCTCTTCAAATGCAGCAATTCTCGCTCCAAACCTCCAATTGACTGACACATGAATAAAAAATAGCCTCATGCCCAGTTGTCTCTCTTTCAAGAGCCCATAAAATACTATATATACTATCTCCGTAAAGACACCATTTTCAGATCCAATTAAGAAACAAGTCCTATCCTAGCAATCATCTGATAAAACATGTCCAATCCACAGCAACAGTGGACGCCCGCCCAAGCCCCCATTCAAGCCCAGGTATGATTGTTGCGGAGATGGGTTCCACATTCATTTACCATTTGTACCTTTGCTTATATCATTTGTTTTTATTCACTTTTTCACGTGTAATGCGAGGAGGCTGGGGCAGAGGGGGTGACCCAATCGTCTGTAGGTTCAGGAAATTCAGCCCAGTCCATAAGGGAGTCTTCCCAACAAGGGGACCAGCCTCAAGGGTTCCTCGAACAGGTTCTCTTTTAGCCTATATAACCTTAGTCTAGGCAGTTCATTTGTGTTAAATTCAATGTTGAAATGGAATTTAATTTTACTTTGTTATCATGTTCCATGATGATGATGTTACAGACAGCAGGACAAGTGATGGATTTGGCTCGCGGGGCAGGGAAGACGGTGATGAACGTGGCTGAAGGGGCAGGTGAGACGGTGATGAATGTGGCTCAAGGTACAGGACAGACCGTCATGAGCGCGGCTCATGGTACGAGGGAGACCGTCAAGAAATCGCTTGGAGCTGATGACAGGAGAAATTGAAATTCTTCTGTGTTTTCCTTTCTTTTCCAAATAATTTCAACACCCAAATTGAAAGGTTCTTCCAATTTTTATTTATTTATTTATTCTGAAGTTTAATTTTGTATCGATTGTTTTATTAATATTTGATAATAAAATTTATTGAGACGCTATGATTTTATTTTTGAGATGTATCGATTGGAAAATAAAATTTTATTTTTGACCTTTTTGTACCTTAACATTTAAGATATAAAATAAGTGTACACAAATAACATCATTAATATTGAAAAAAATAAATTAAAAAAACAAATGTTATATATTAAAATTTATTATTTACTACTTAATACTCTTATTTACATGATATTAAAAAATATATATTTTGATAATAAAATATTTATATATTTAAATTTAAGGGTCTAGTATTATTTCAATAAAGATAAATTTTTAAAAAATAATTATAAATTAATAATCTTAAAATAATAAAAATAAATTAAAAAAATGAAAAAAAAAAAGTAGAAATATGAAATTAAAAGCACAAATGTGGTTTCATTTTTGAAATTTTTGCCCTATTGAATTTAACACTTTTGAACTTTCTGTACTTTTTAATTTTACATTTTTGCATGTCTTTTTATATATATATATATATATATATATATATATATATATATATATATATATATATATATTTTATTTTATCTTACTTATTCATACAATTTACTAATTTAAGATTATTAAACTTATTGATAAATTAAATATATTAATCTATAATATTTTTAAAAATTTATCTTTATTAAAATAATAGTACTCTTAGGTTTCCACATATAGATTTTTATTATTTTGAAGTATATGTTTTTAATTTCACATAAAAAAAGACTATTATTTATACACTCATAACATATATGCTTTGAAGATACATTTTGAAATTAGTTAATGAAATTAATTTGAAAAGTTTACTACAAAATTTAATTTTTACTAGCTTCATTAAAGTAAAAAAAAAAAAAAAACAACCAAACATTTATATAATGGGAAAATAAATAAATAAATAATGTCACATGCCTCAACAAGGAGAGAATCTATGTATAACTAAGACTCTCTTCCTTTTTGGTCACTCATCTCTAATCATAGCAGTTAGCAAATCTACATATGACATGCGATGAATATCTAACTATGATGGAACCGAAAATAGAGGTAGTGGAGGTACCATTCTACGTCAACATTGGTCACACCTACTTCCCAAATGCTTAAGGGTAAATCTAACTGGGCAGATATAAGTCTTTATAGATATAAAGACAAATATAGATGGGTTTAGTGGTGGTAGATATTTGTGCTAAGGGTATGAGTGATGTCCTAAACTCGGGTCCTAGTGGAATAGTTAAGGAAGCATCAAGGTACAATGAAAGGGGGTCGACATATGAGGTAGTGATTACTGAAGGTGGTATAAAGAGATTATAGGTTCTAACAGTGCATCTAAAGAGGTAGGGTTTTGTGCTGATGTTGGGTCTGAAGAGATAGGTGATTGTATTGATCATGGTCTAAAAAGGTGGGGGGTTGTAATGATGTTAGGTTTGACGAGAAGATAGGTTAACAATTAATATATCTTCCTCCCCCTCGAGATGTCCTTTGACCTCAAACGAGTGGCAATCAAGCAACTGTGGACTATGCTGGTGGCCTACCTCCTTCTACCTTCCCCATGTTATACATATGGGAGACGATACTTCTCTTGAATTAATCACATAACATTAATACACCTGTGAGTAATATCAACAATACCAGTGTGACAAGTATTACTATCAAAGTCCTTTAATGTTTGACCTCTTTGAGATATGATTGATGTCATTGTTAAGATAGAACCCTTAAAAATATAACATGATGTAATAAATTTTGGATTTTATTATTTATTAATAAAGTTCGTGTTTTCACTTTTATCTATCCTTATTCAATGCATTAACTTTGTAAGCATTTTAACCTACAGCTCTTATATTGTGTTGTGACTTGGATACATTAGGAGTTAAGATAAAAATATTAGTAGTCACAAATATATTAGTACTTCAATGTTACAAATATATGATATATCATAGATATATCGACAAATATTTTGAAAAAAGATTTCGATAGGCTTAAAATTGATTTAAACTTATGAAAATATTGAAAAAAACTTTAAAAATGATATAATAAACAATAATAGACATTTTAAAATTATTTTAGATATATAAAAAAAATGATATCATTAATCATATTTGATAATAATATCGTATGCATCGATAAAAAATATGAATTTTATAAATATATATTTCTTATTAAATTACATCAAATATTATTCGATAATAATATTATGATATTTGATTATAATATATCTAATTTTAAAAATTATAATCCATTTAATTTCAATTGTATTAAATGATATAAAATAAATGATGATATAAATTTTTTTAATATTTATATTATTTATATTTAATTAATATATAAAGGATATAAAAAAACTATTAAGAAAATTATAATGATAGTTTTTATATTTTTAGTAATCAATTAAATGAAATTTAAAAATAAAATAATTAGAATTAATTTGTTTATTAAAATATTCGTTTAATATTTTGTTTTATGATGGTTTTATCATATATTGATCTTGTGCCCTTAATTTATCAAAATTGGCGAGTTAGCCCAGTGGTCAACCAAGACTATTTGTTTGGTTTTGAGTCCCAATGCCTACGCCACAATTTAAGATTTTTGAGGGTTTGACCGTGTGTTGACCAAGCCACCTACGTATTGACCAAATCGGTAAAAATCTGATTTATCGTTGATATCTTGGGCAAAACACGTCGATTTTTTATTTTTATTCTTGGAAATTTCACCCATTCGACATTTTGCCACCTTGTTTTGTTTCCACAACCATTGAAATACGATATTTCGATGAAATTTTTGGAAATTTTCATCCTTGATTAGGAGTTGTACAAAAAATAAAAGTTACAAGTTCCTTATAATTAGATGACTTGTTCACAACCAATTTATGGGCCTAACCAACCCATAAAAGGTTGTAGTACACTAACTCCTAATTTGAGGGATAGTCTTGACTATCAAGATGATGTTTCATAGTAAGTGTACTAGTATGTATAATTGCACATTAGATAAAACCTATGATGAGTCGTGACATAAGGCTATCAAGTAATTATGACTTGACCAAGTTGCTTTATTGTGTTGTCTCTTAACTTTGAGACAATATTGAGTTTATGTCAAAGTTAGTAGTGACTTTGACCTATGAATGAGATCATAAAGTGATTATATATCCTATGGATTGGGTTACTATTAATGAAAAGTGGTAACAATAAGTATTTTCAATAGAAGCGCCATGATATCTCATGGAATTGAGATAGTGTTTCTCTTTGGTGATTTTAAGGAGGTGTGTTTATGAAAACTATGGTCATAGTAGTTCCTTAAGTGGAACTTGACATGAGCTCTTGAAGAGCTAAAATATGTAAATTGGTCACAAAAAATGAGGATCTAAAACCCAAGGATAGTAGAGGTAGTATTGAGAGGTTGATAATACATTTTACCTCATTAGACTACAAACACTAGTTCATAGGGAGACTATATGTAACAAATAGTACGCTACAGACTTGAGCACTTAGTGTTTCATTATAATATACATAGGGTATTGGAGTGCATATGCCATAATGAAAATGAGCCATAGAGATTTGATTTTGAAAATATTATTTAAGAATTAGGCATTTGTCTCAATAATAAGAAAGTCCAAGGGATGAAGTACTCCTAGACAAGGAAGACTTTTAACTTGTTATTTGACTATTTTGACTATGTCTGTATGAGTTTGAGACCAAGGCTTGGGATCTTTCTTAAGCCTAAGATACAAAAGTTTAATGATTGTCCTAAGGTTGAGATAGAAGTCTAACAAATAGTTAAGACTTCCTAAAAATCTTTGAAGTTGATTTTTATCTTTGATCTCATCATGAAATTTATTTGCAAATTCGATTGACCTTTGAATAGGTTTTATCATTCCTTGGAGTATTTCAAATCCTAAGAATCTCATCTTGGTTTGAAATAACTTGATTTTAGGGGCAAATACAACCAAACCATTTTCTTTGATAGCCCTTTAGAATATGTTTAAATGTTTGAAGTGATGTTTAATAAAATTTGAAAATATAAGCGCATCATCAATATATACGATAAAAAAGTTAGTATAAGGATTGAAGATGTTATTCATTATATTTTGAAACTTTGAGTGAGCATTCTTCAAATCAAATGACATCACATTCCATTCGTAATTCCATAATGGAATATTGAATATTGTTTTATATTTGTCATTATGATGAAGTTGGATTTGCTAAAATCCTGACTTCATATCAAATTTTGGCAAGGGAACTCAAAGTCAAATGGTGTTCAAACTTTGTTCCATTCACCACTCAACAACTCCCTCACATCAAAAATTGGATTACTGCTAAATTCTCTACAATTGTTCAAACTTCTTTTCAAATGTCCTCAATCATTCTAGAATCCTTCCTCTATTCTTAAAAATGATTTTTCTTTTAGTAAAGATTTCAAAAATCATTTTAAAATGCTTCAGCAAAAAGCTACTAAAACATTGTCTCAACTCAGCTCAAACTCTGAAGATGATACAACCTCTTTAAGCTTCAAAGAAAATCAAAATGAAGATATGTGTTATGGATTGCCATACACACCTTTGGAGTAAAGGTTTCAGTAAAATTCAAATAGTTTTCAAACTCTTTCAAAGACGAGAACTTCGCGCTCACCTTAAATGAAGGCTCTCCTGTGCTATTCTTTACCTTATATTCCAATTAGTCGGGTTCAAGAGTTAGATCTCCAAATTACTACAATCTGTCTAGAAGATGGACATCTCAACTCTCTTTTAGAATATCAAACTTCAAAATCCATATTTTTATGAGATGTTAATATATTATATATTTATAATATTTATAAAATCATATGAATAGCATTAGAAATTTATTAATTTCGAATTATTATTATTATTATTTATTTTTAACAAAATGAATCAATTAATGTTAATATCTATATTTTATAATATTTATAAAGATATAATTCATGATTTTATTATATTATTAAAATTCATCTTTTATTAAAATTTATTTATTTTGAATTTATTTGTAATTAAAAAATTGTTTTTATTTTAAATAAAATGTCAATTAAATTTAGTTTACATTATATAAATTGAATTTACAATTTGTGTATTTTAAAAAATTAAAATTAAAAAATTATTTTTAAAAACAACTTATCTAAAAAAATCTTTAATTTTTAAATTTTTGAAAAGTATTTTTAACAATAAAACGCTCCTATTTGAAATAAATTAAAATCTCACTTATAAGTGAAATTTCATTTTCATTAGAATAACTTTTGATTTTATTTCCATTCCACTTTTCATTTTTGCATTACAAATATGTCTTTTATATGATAATTTGGCTGGGATTATGCTTTGATATCCCCAAAGTGGTATAATTTGATATAAAACTTAAATTAATGGCGGGTGAGATAAAAATACTCTTTTTGTCTTTTTCTCATTTTCTTTATTATTATTTTTCTTTCAACTTACTCTTTTACCTTGATCATATTATTAATTATTACTATGATTAAAACTTTTTAGTATATTCTAGCATAATCATGAGGTCTATGTTATACATATTATTATTTTTAATATGAAAATTTAAATAACCTTTTTAATTTTCTCCTTTTTAATATATATGAAATTAGAATAAAATTACTTCTCATAAAATTAAATTATAAAAATTTGTAATATTAATTTATCCATGTTATATCATTTAATATAATTAAAAATATAAACAAAAAACAAAAAATTAAAAATAATAAAAAAGAATTGAACCAAACGAGATAGGATTGGATTGAACAAGTATACGAATTTATTAAATCTACTCATTTTATCTTATTTATTTATTTAATTTTTTGGTATGGGTTTGAATAATATGATCAAGATTAGGCTAGATGTGACTCATCTTGAACTTGCTCCGTTATTATCCTATCAACGTGTGATATAATAATAATAATAATAAACATTGTTATATTAATGTTATTAATAAGAATAGTAATAGAATATTTAGGTGAAATTAATAATAATAAAAACGCTGAAAAGATAATAATATTTTGGTTGAATAAAAAAAATTAAAATATTTGTTATTTATGTTGAATAGAAAACGTCAAATATTTTATTTTATTTTATTTTATTTTTTAACTAAGACAAGAAATTATATAGAATTAAAGGGGCATGAAATCAAATTTATGATTTTCTTTGTAAAAAACTAAAGCAGGTGCCTATAATCCAACATAGTGAGAATTCTAAGTGAACGGGTAAGAGAAGCAGGGTCCGACCCGAACCCGATGCACAATCTAGAAGTGACCGTTGGGAAAATTGGCTCCTCTTCTTTCTCTGATTCCAGAGCCTTCTCCTCCTTAACCCATCACTCATTCACTCATCGTTCCCTCTCTCCCCTCCCATCCTCACCACCTCTAAAATTACAGAACTACCACTGCCTCACACTTCCATGGCCACTCTCCCACCTCTCCAATTCCGAAACTGCCCCACCCCTCCTCCACCCAAACTCCACCGCAGTCACCACCTCCATGCCCCTACTCTCGCTCTGCGCTCCAAGTCCCGCCTCCTCTCCTCCATTTCTTGGAAGCTTAGGGTGTTCAGCTCCATTTATTGCCTTTGCAAGTCCAATTCTGATGTCCAAAGCGTTTCGGGTCAGGATGAGCTCCAACGCCCTCCCTTCGATATCAATCTCGCTGTCGTCCTGGCCGGTTTCGCCTTCGAAGCCTATTCCAGCCCACCTGTAAGAAGCCCTTTCTTGGACCCCTGTTTGGTTAAGCAGAAGAAAAATATAAGTGAAAAGTTCAAGCCGACTATTTGTAGTGGCCATGTTAAAATGATCAACTCTTTTCTTTTGTTTTCCTCCACTTTTTCTGACTGATCAAACAGGATGTAGGGCTCTGTTTGGTTGGTGAGAGAATGGACGAAAAGAAAAGAATGTGAAAGCCACGCCTTTTGTGTTTACTTGTTATCTTGGTTCCTGGAAACGGAAGAGTTAGTTAATGATTGGTTGATTGGGATTTGGAGGTTTCTTTTCTTGATTCCCCAGATAGTGAAAAAACCTACCGCAATGTTTATTTAATTTTTAATGTATTTTCCTTGTTAACCACAAGGAACAGTCAATTTTTCTGTTTTGAATTAATTCCATTTTTAATTGTTTTGATTTTTATTGACTTTGCTTTGGTCAGGAAAATGTTGGGAGGCGTGAGGTGGATGCAGCGGATTGTACGACGGTGTTTCTTTCAGAGTATGCCATCTACCTTTTAGCATTGGCACTCGTAATTTTGTTGTATATGCGTGAGTATGAATTTAAGTGTTGTTCTTTTCTCATACCAAAATATAATTACCTGTTTTTCTACAAATCTATAAAGCAGTCGTGAATGGAGTCTGAAGTCATAGAAATTTTTTAAATTTGTGTGTCCACTTCCCAAAACTTCATGTCTAAGGGTGGTTTGCCTCATGTAATTTATTTGACTGATTACTAACTTCTCCATGGAGTTGCCAAACATGCTATATATGTTGTTACATGTCATGTCTTCCATCATATTCGAGTCAACAAGGTCTTAATCAAAACTAGTTGGAGTGGCTGTTGACTGCTTATTCTCATTCAGCTCTACCTACAGTTGGTTCTCCACTAAATCATTTTCAACAATGTATTTATGTACTTCAAGTCATGGTGAATTTGACCTTCCTCTTGTCTTTGTTTAAACTTGAATCAAACCACTCTTTTGAACTTGTCCATGCATTGAACTTTGACTTGACCTGACCACCTTAGAAGATTTCCCTTCATCTCATCCTCACGTGTAGTACCTGCATCCTTTTCTTATTCTATTTTTTCTTGCAATGGTGCTCATCCATCCTAACATCTTCCCTTTCACAACACTCCTTTTTGTAAATGTATCTTATCACTCAACAAGTCAACATTGTGTAGTATAAAGCTGAGTTGGTCTTTACCTTTAAGCTTTTCCCTTTTTGATTTCTACTGTGCCTTAAGTAATTGATGCTGCTTACCAACAGTTGACGCTAATGCTAGGCTTTTTAGGATAAATTAAGGTCTAGGAAGCTCTTTGAAGTTTGGAAGTTAGTTATTTCTACACTTCTTTGTGGACCTCATGCATTTATTTGTACCCCTTTGAACTTGTTAGTGCTAGTTTGAAGGCACATTTGTAAATTAGAGAAGTTAGGCGGAGAGATTGGACATAAGTAGTTTTGACCGTCTTTGGACTTTTTAAATTTTAATTTTGATGGATGTTCTTAGTAACCCGAGATACAGTGCTTGTAACATTAAAATGTAGATTCAAATTGGAAGAGTGTTTGAGATCATTGAGGTACAGTGCTTGCAACATTAAAATGTAGATTCAAGTTCTTTTTAGCAGAGTTTGGGATTGATGTTAAGGCTCTTATAATTACTTTTCTAATAATTTTTGTATCACTAATCTATTTGGCAAAGTTAATTAAAAAATGATTCTTAAAGAAGCTGACCAACTTTGGTAGCAATTTGAGACGTAGGTAGAAGGTAACTTTTCAAAAGTGATTTTCCAATAATCAAGGTTTTTAATCTTAAATTACCTATTATACCTTCAAATCATTTCCTTTTACAATTTCTTTATATGTTTTTTTCCTCTCTCATCCTCTACTCTAAAACCTTATCGAATTTATATTTTATACTACTCTTTGTAAAATGTAAAAGAAAAAAAAATTATAAATATGTGTTGAAAGAGAGAGAGAAAACCTTAATTCTCATTCATGTGTTAACTTCTTACAATAGAGAAATATATATACAAGGTTAGGTTGAACTAACTACCATATATGTGACCTATATTAAGAAAGGAAAGATAGATTGTACACTATAAATACATTATATTTAACACTCCCCCTCAAGTTGGAGCATATATGTCATATGCACCAAGCTTGTTACAAATGTATTTAATTCTAAGACCTCTGAGAGATTTAGTGAAGATGTCTGCTAGTTGATCATTTGAATTAACAACACTTATAGCAAAACACCTTGATGCAATCTTCTCTCTAATGAAGTGACAGTCAACTTCAATATGCTTGGTCCTTTCATGAAAGACTGGATTGGATGCAATATGTAATGTGGCTTGATTGTCACAAACTAGCTTTATCTGTTCATCTTTTCCAAATCTATATTCCTGAAGGAGTTGCCTCAACCATATGAGTTCACATGTTGCCAAAGTCATAGCTCGATACTCAGCTTCGGCGCTTGATCTGACCACTACATCTTGTTTCTTGCTCTTCCAGGATATTAAGTTGTTACCTCCAATAAAAACACAATACCTTGAGGTGGAATGCCTATCTGAGGGTGAACCAGCCCAATCTGCATCTGTATAACCAACAATTTGGGTATGGCCCCTGTCTTCATACAACATACCTTGGGCTGGTGTTCCTTTAATATATCGAAGAATGCGGATCACAGCATTCCAATGGTTGTCACATGGTGACTATAGAAATTGACTAACCACACTCACAGGAAAAGAGATGTCTGGCCGAGTGATGGTGAGGTAGTTCAGTTTGCCTACAAGTCGTCAATATCTCCCCTGATCTCTTAGAGGCTCCCCCTGTCCTGGTACAAGTTTGACATTTGGATCCATAGGAGTGTCAACAGGTTTACATTCTAACATACTTATTTCTTCCAAAATGTCTAAGACATACTTCCTTTGTGACATAACCACACTTGAACTGGATTGAGCTATTTCAAGTCCCAGAAAGTACTTGAGTTTGCCCAAGTCTTTGGTTTGAAAGTGGTTGAAAAGGTGTTGCTTTAGTCTTTGGATACCCTCCTGATCACTGCCTGTAATAACAATGTCATCCACATAAACTACCAAATAGATGCACTGGCTCGAAGAGTTATGATGATAGAAAACTGAATGATCTGCTTCACTCTGAAGCATTCCAAACTCTTGAACAATTGAACTAAAACGCCCAAACCATACCCGAGGAGACTGTTTCAAGCCATATAGAGAGCGGCGTAACTTGCACACTAAACCAGACTCCCCCCCTAAGCAACAAAACCAGGTGGTTGCTGCATATATACTTCCTCGAGAAGTTCACCATAAAGGAAAGCATTCTTAATATCCAAATGATAAAGAGGCCAATGACACATAGCTGCCATGGAGAGAAATAAGCGAACAGAAGCAATCTTGGCAACAGGAGAGAAGGTGTCACCATAGTCACAACCATAAATTTGAGTATAACCTTTAGCAACCAAGCGGGCCTTAAGGCGATCAACCTGACCATCAGGACCAACTTTAACAGTGTAGACCCAACGACATCCAACTGTAGATTTACCAGGAGGTAAAGAAACAAGATCCCATGTGCCATTGGAGTGCAGAGCAACCATTTCAGCAACCATTGCCTGTCGCCACCCAGGATGAGAAAGTGCCTCACTAATGTTCTTAGGAAGAGAAACAGAGGATAAAGTAGAGACAAAGGCAGAATAGGATGAAGATAATCGATGGTAGCTCAAAAAATTATAAATAGGATGAGGATTACAAGTAGATCGATTACCTTTCCGAAAAGCAATAGGCAAATGGTCAGTAGATGACAGGGCCGGGGTAGGAGAAATCGGTGGGACAGGAGGTGAGTCATCAGGTACCTCAGCTGAAGAGAGAGGAGGAGCAACAACACGATGTTGACGATGATAAACTTGAAGAGGACAAGAGAGCGCATCTGAAGGGGGGGATATATAAGGAAGTGGCAATACTTCAGAAATGGGAAGAGATTCAGAGGATGAGAAGAATGGAGAGTCCTCAAAGAAGGTGACATCAGCGGAGAGAAAGTAACGATGAGTGTCAGGGGAATAACAACGATAACCCTTCTGAAGTCGAGAGTATCCTAAGAAGATGCATTTCGTAGCCTTGGTGGAGAGCTTGTCCTGTCTAGGTGTGAGAGTATGAACAAAATAAGTACAGCCAAAGACACGAGGAGGAAGGAAATAAAGAGGTTGGGTAGGAAAAATGAGGGAATGAGGGATTTGGTCATGTAAGATAGATAAGGGCATACGATTAATCAAGTAACAAGCTGTAAGAATAGCATCCCCCCAAAAACGAAAAGGAACATGACTATGGAGAAGGAGGGTACGAGCTGTCTCAACAAGATGTCGATTTTTACGTTCAGCAACCCCATTTTGTTAAGGAGTATGAGCACAACAAGATGACTGATGAAGGATCCCATGTTGGGACATAAAAGAAGTAAAGGGTGTAGAAAAATATAGCCGAGCATTGTCACTGTGTAACACTCGAATAGAAACATTGAATTGTGTTTGGATTTCAGCATAAAATTTCTGGAAAATAGAGAATAACTTAGCTCGGTTTTTCATTAAAAATAGCCAAGTACATCTTGAATAATCATCAATGAAAGTGACAAAATACTGAAATCCTAAAGTAGACGCGGTCCAACATAGACCCTAAACTTCAGTGTGGACAAGTTTAAAAGGAGACTTTGCCTGATTATTCAAACGCTTTGGGAACGAGACACGAGTATGTTTCCTAAGCTGACACGACTCACACGCAAGCGACGACAAAGTGGAAAAACGAGGGACCATCTTCTGGAACTTAAAGAGACTAGGATGACCCAGACGACTGTGAATGAGAAGAGGAACATCGATGGAAATGCAAATTGCAGGAGATGAAGGTGATGTGAGGTGATAGAGGCCTTGAGACTCACGCCCTATGCCAATCATCTTCCCCGTACTCCGGTCATGCAAGATCATAGATTTATCAGAAAAAGTGATAGAACAGTTAAGAGTGCGAGTTATTTTGCTGATGGAAATAAGATTAAAAGGACACTCAGGGGCATAAAGGACAGAATAGAGAGAGGTAGGGAAGGTAGAGGATGAGCCAAACCAATACCTTTAGCCATAGTTTGAGAACCATTAGCTAAAGTAACAGTGGGTAAGACAGAGGTAGTAGTAATAGAGGAGAAAATGTATTTATTACCAGAGATATGATCAGATACTCCAGAATCTAGAATCCATGGGCCAAGAGAAGGAGACTGGGTAAAGTAGACAGAGACATTACTGGTCTGGGCAACAGATGTAACAGAAGCTGATGTGGCTGCCTGATATCCGAGATAGGCATCATAATCACTACCAGTAAGAGTAAGAGTGATACTCTGAGATGTGGAACTCGTAACAGGGTCAGGTCAAGATAGTAGAGGATCGGATGACTGAGCAATGTGGGCAATGCGAGGAGGCCGTCCATGTAACTGATAGCAACGATCTTGAGTGTGACCAAGCTTATTACAATAAGTGCACTGAAGACGTTGTCCTTGACCCCGATTGCCAGTATGTCCTCCTCGAGAGTTAGTCTGAGAGGCTAACACAAATGAATCTGAAGACCATCAGTCGACGAGGTCTGAGTAGAGGAGAGGTGTAAGAGACGAGCGAACACATCATCCAATGATGGTACGGATGGACTAGCAAGAATCTGATTTCGAACAAACTTAAGATCTGGACGGAGGCCAATGAGGGTTAACACTATAAAGAACTTGTCAGTCTGTATTTGTTGAGCTTCAACACCATTAGTGAAGGACATCAAAGTTAAGAACTCCTCCTTAAGAGACGCAATCTGGCCAATATAAGTAGACAGATCCATGTCCTGCTGTCTCACATGAACAATATAAGAAACCACCTTATAAAATCGTTGAATATCATTCGTGTATAATCTTTTAGCCTGAGTCCAAAATTTAAAGAAGGTTTTATAGGCACGAAGATGATGTAAAATTTTGGGATCAACAGATTGCCATAATACACTGCATAATTGTGCATCTATTTTATTCCATTGCACTTTGTCAATTACAGGTATAGCATCCTCAGGTGTAACAAGATGATCCTCGTAACCTTGTCCCATAAACCAGAGTTCCACGGACGCTGATCAGGAGAGATAATTCTCACTACCAATCAATTTTTCCGATGTGATAGTAGGAGATCTAGAGATGACGGATGTAAAAATAGCATTTTTAGTCGCCATATCCACTTTACCTGAGATTGAGTCACGTTTGGATCAAAGAAAGCCTTAAAGAGAGGACGGATCACAGCTATGGAAGAAGAACCTGGTATGTCGGGACCCAAACAAAGGAGAAAAGTGACTGGAGATGAAGAAGAGGCCTTTTCAAGGCACACACAGGTCTCGACCAAGGAAGGGAGCTGCTGTCAGAGGCCGAAGAGCTGCCGTCGGAGGCTGAAATGCCAAAAAAATGGAGAAGCAGGGTTTGGAGAGGATTGACGGAGGCTTAGAAGTGCAAGACAGCGCTGGACGAGCCTGCTGGTAGAAGCTTGACACCAGAAAGTGGGCCACGCCCTCACCCGTCGGCGCGTGGGAATCAGGCCGCCGGAGAAAAACGGCGCGTGGATTGAATTTTGACTCCGGTGCTTTGAGAAAAGTTGCATATCTCCTCTTTGCACTCCTGATGATATGGTCGGTGTCGGAAAATTTTGCTGGAAAATTTCGCCGGAAAAATGTTGACGGTGATGAGGGTTTTCTGACCATGATATGGCTGACTAGAAAGCTTTGGGAGATGGAAAAGGTGACCGGAATGAAACACGGTTACTGGACGGATTCCCAGAATTAATTACACAGGTAAATCAGAAAGAATAAAGTTTTCTCCCTTGGCTCTGATACCATGTTGAAAGAGAGAGAAAACCTTAATTCTCATTCATGTGTTAACTTCTTACAATAGAGAAATATATATACAAGGTTAGGTTGAACTAACTACCATATATGTGATCTATATTAAGAAAGGAAAGATAGATTGTACACTATAAATACATTATATTCAACAATATGTTATTTGAATTTAGTTAAAATAGAAAAATGAATGTATTCATTTTAAAAAGTAAAAATAAAAATAAGTTGATTTTTAAATAATAAAATGATCTATTTGATTAAATATTGATTTTTATATCATAATAAAGGAAATTGTTTAAATTTTGACTTTCTTATTTTGGTCATAATGCATGTTCACAATAATTTAATAATCTAATTTATCAAGCACTTAGATGTTAATTTTGAAACTTATAATACTTTTTGAAATCTTTGTTTATCAAGACTCAATTATTTTTCATCAAAACTGATTTTTCTTTTGTATGGATAACAATGATTTTCTCAAAAGTCGTAGCAATACCAAACTAGCCCTTAAAGGGTTAGTTGCAAGTCAAAACTTTGAGATTTTTAGATATATAAGTTGAGGGTAACTTAACCATTATCACTTTGTTAAACTAAATTTTGATGGGTTCTTTAAGTAACTTAAGGTGGCTAGGGATTGAAAGGTTGCTTAGGAACCAATTTGGCATAGTGGTAAGAGCATTTTTCAAACTTGTATGTCAAGGTTTAGCCATTGAGGTAGAGATTCTAACCCTTTTCAAAGGGTTGTTCAAACCAAAATCTTTAAACCTCTCCAATCTCCTAGTAGAAGGAGATTATGCTACTTTCATATCATGGACAATTAAGAAAGAAAGAGAACCCTCTAACTTGGATGAGTTGTTGTGTCAAATTATTGATATTTCTTTAGAGTTGCAATGCCTCTTCCCTTGGGATGCTTGCTTACACAATCATGTGATAGATGTGTTAGTAAAGCATGGAGCTAGACATTTGTTTCCTTTTGTATTTCAATGCAATGAAATATATATATATATATATGTATGTGTATATATATGTATATATGTATGTATGTATGAAGTGGAAAAGAGGCCTATGGAGGTATGATAGGTGGATTCAATAAATTATTGATGTTATGAGTGACTTGAGATGTGTTTTCCTTGGTTTCCATTTGTTGTAAACCAAAAAGTAGATTATTTAGCCAAACAAGGGGCTAGACAATTAGATCATTTTTTAGGTTCCCTTGAGATGTGTCGTGCTCTTGGGTTGTACATTATTTTGGTTTCCTTTAAAAGATATATAGTTTGTTTTGCTTTCTTTTTGAAAGATATGCATATTTTCTTTCCTTTTCTTCATTTTTTTTTCTTTTTTGTAATTTGTAGGAAGATTTATCATCCTTTGTTGTGTTCATCGTACTTACCAAATTTAATGCAATGAATTATCTTATATTTTTTATTAAACAAGAGTTCAAATCAAAAGTAAGGAATTGTTAGACACAAGAGAAAATTAGAGCTAGGGGTGACAAACTTGATATGACTTGTCCAACACAACTCTAAAATGACATAAAGTGAACTGGTTTGGGATTGGACATTATCGTGTTTTTGTTTCCTTTTCTTCATTTTTTCTTTCTTTTTTATAATTCGTGGGAAGATTTCTCACCCTTTGTTGTGTTCATCGTACTTACCAAATTTAATGCGATGAATTATCTTATATTTTTTATTAAACAAGAGTTCAAATCAAAAGTAAGGAATTGTTAGACACGAGAAAGTTAGAGCTAGGGGTGACAAACTTGCTATGACTTGTCCAATACAACTCCAAAATGACAAAGTGAATTGGTTTGGGAATGGACATTATCGTGTTTTTGTTTCCTTTTCTTCATTTTTTTTTTCTTTTTTGTAATTTGTGGGAAGATTTATCATCCTTTGTTGTGTTCATCGTACTTACCAAATTTAATGCAATGAATTATCTTATATTTTTTATTAAACAAGAGTTCAAATCAAAAGTAAGGAATTGTTAGACACAAGAGAAAGTTAGAGCTAGGGGTGACAAACTTGATATGACTTGTCCAACACAACTCTAGAATGACATAAAGTAAACTGGTTTGGGATTGGACATTATCGTGTTTTTGTTATAATTGTGTTAACTTCTATAACATGTTTAACAAATGAGTCATATTCAAATTTGAAAGTGCAACATGTTTGACCATTAGTTAATAGAGTTAACAGTGTAAAAACAGAAAGCTTAAAATCTAAGCTATTTATACCTGTTTAACTCATATAAATTTACTATTTTTTTATATTTTAAAAATTGTAGAGTAAAAGGAATACTTTATATTTATACTATTGTTATAAAAAAATTAAATAATTAAACTAATTGAAATAAAGTTTTATACATTTAGAAAATTATGAAGGTTAAAAATATTTTATAATAAAAAAATTAAATAAAATTATTGGATAAGAATAAAATGGAAAATTTATTTATCTTTTATTTTATAGATGTATTATAATTAAAAATTAATACCTAAACTAATTAACATTTAAATAAATTTATTATTTAAAATAATAAGAAATAAAATTTAAATTAATCAAAATAGTATTTTAAAAATAACATTTTATTCATTTAAGATCTTAAATAACTTAAATGGGTTAAAATCATGTTAATGAGTTTAACATGTTAGAATCTTATTAATGGGCTATTTATATTAATCCAAAATAATCCAACAGAAACTATTTATTAAACTAGTTACATGAGGTTGTAGTGTATTATCCAAATGACAAGCATATTGAATTATATCATGGTAGTCTAACATGATTATAATACTAGGTTGCTCAAATTGAGTAAATTTTTAGATTAAATAAATGTACATATTGAAAAAGAAAACGATAATAATTCAAAATAGTAACCATAATAAAATATTAGTGATCTTCATAACCCTAAAATTAATAAAGATAATAAATATAATTGGCTTTAGTTACCTAAAATTAACATAGAAAATCTAAAAGGATAACAAATTTAAAATAATAATGAATCTTAAAAGATGATGAAGTAAACAAAGGAATCATAAAAGAATAAGAAATCCAAAAAGACAAATAGCATAAAGATTAGGAATCCTAAAAAATAGGCAGTTACTCATAGTAAGAAACCAATCCAAATTGATATAGATTCTAAATGTTGCAAAGCTCTTTATGGTTGAATTAGTCCCTTAGATTGAAAAAGAACTCATGTCTTGAGTTTTTGGTTATTAGAAGAATTTTTATGAATTGAATAAAAAGCTTGAGATTGGAAGCATTCAAATTGACTTGGTAACTTAAGTTCATAAGTCTTATCATAAATCCTTTGAAGAATCTCAAAAAGCTCAATCTTTCTTAAGCTCATTTGAATTTTATCTTTTATCATCATGACCCAAACAACATCACCGACATTTTTATTTTATTTTTTTGATAGGTAAGAACAGAGAGTATATATATATACAAAATGAGACACCAAAACAATGTCCCAAAGTATACAAGAAGTATACACTGACCACCTAAAAGGCTCACCCAAGTGGGAGAGGGAGGGAGAGAAACAAAAAACATCATTTGCCCTCACTTAGAACCTAGCCAATCAATAAAGTTAAGAAGAGAAATAGGGCCCATATCTACAGACACTTTAGACCAAGACCACAAATTACAAACAAAAGAATTTTTTATCCTTTAGACTGAAAATTCTGCATTGTCAAACACTACCATCTTCCTTTCCTTCCACACCATCCAAAAGATACATAAAGAGGCCACCTTCCAAGACTTCTTATGAGCTTTACTCATAAAGGAACCATGCCACCCAAGGAGGAGCGTCTCCTTAACTGAATAGGAGAGAACCCAAGCCACACCAAAGAAAAAAAAAAGCAGCAACCATAGAATCCACATTTTTGCATAGTGACGAAGAATGTGAACCACGTTTTCTAAACGAATTAGAGCCAACGGTCTTTGGGATGAAAAAAAATTGCAGGTTTGGGTCATAATCATTATGTAGGAGAGATGGCCGGGTGAATTCAATAATAGACGCTTGTTGGCATTCCAGCCTTCATAGTTTCTTCTTTAGAGTGGTAAAGAGAACATTAGTTTGCCAAAGAAAACCCCCTCCTTTAGACTTGATCCAAAGTTAAGGCTTTCCTCCATGTCGCCTGCCATGCAAAAAAAGCCACCTTTGGTGGCGCAGAAGATCTCCAAATGATACTCTGTAGGAACAATAAAGAGGGTCATTGGGCTCCAAAACAGAATAGAGAGATTTAACCAAAAGGTTCCTGCTCCTCGAAACCATCCAAATCACCTTATCTTCCTCATTCCTATACACCCTTTTTGCTTAAAGCTTCATCAGAAAGTGCTTCACACTTTCCATCTTCTAATCATTAAACGACTTAGAGAAAGGAGGAGCCCATCGACCCCCTTTGCCTTTGGAGTTCCAAACATCCGTCACCCAAGCTTCCTTAGAGATGGCTACGACAAATAAGGAAGGGAAGGAAACACAAAATAGCTCATCTTCACATCACTTGTCATTCCAGAATCTCACTCTTTGACCATTTTCCATTGAGAAAGAAATTTTGCTACTCAAAAGATCCCACTCCTTTCTTATGGCTTTTCTATGGCAAACACCATGTCTATCTCTCACCTCATAGGATCACCACTCCCTTTATCTTTACCATACTTCTAACTAATAACTTGTTTCCAAAATGCTCCTCTTTCATTGGCAAAACGCTAACTTCACTTGCAAAGGAGAGCTTTGTTCATCGTTGATAGACACCTCACACCCATGCCCCCCTTTTTTCTCTCCAAATAGACTATCTTCCACCTTACTAAATGAGGTTTCTACACAAGTGCCCCACAACCTCAAAGAAAATCCCTTTGAATCTTCTCCAATCTCAGTCTAACTTGCCTTGACATGCAAATAACATCACCAACATCAAACACCATCCTTTTTGTGTGTGTGTTTACTAACAGAAGCTTTATACTTGTTGACATAAAAACTTAATGCCTTTTTTGCTCAAATAAAATAAATCATCTCCTCAACTCTTATGTTGTATTTAAATTTTCCTATTGGTAATAAAATAATGCTCTTTCATTTCATAGATTTAAACTTAATTTTATTTTTGAATAGATGCAAGATGTTTTTTTTTTTTTTTTTTTCTATCCTTATAAAAAATGTATGTATTTCTCTAATCAACGTATACCACCTTATTGCCATATTGTCATAGCCTACCAAATAGAAGATGAGATACATCCATAGCCATTAGCCACTACATCCGAATTGACAATAAGTCTTGACCATATGCCAATCCTTTCAAGAATGGAATAAAAAGCTTGACATTGAAAGCATCCAAATTGACTTGGTAACTTGAGTTCATAAGCCTTATCATAAAGCTTTTCAAGAATCTCAAAAAGCCCAATTTTCATGTTGCCATGAGTATGGAAGTAGGAGTCAAAGCTCTGATACCAAATCCAATGTTGCCTTACCATAGGTAAACAATATAATGTCATTTGTAATAATAACTCAAATGGAATGTAAAAGAGTTAATGAAAACAAAGATAAAGTTAGAAATAAAAACATATAATGAAGTTAAAGAATGATAATTTTCCAATCCTAACTATGATAAAGTATTTGTGATCTTCTTTAGCCCTAAAAATAATTGGACAAAAATTGTAACTATAATTGGTTTAACTATTTGAAGTTAAAACAAATCTAAAAGAATGAAGAATTTAAAAAGAAAAATGTAAAATTCTAAATTATGCTTATTTATAAAAATAAAAAAATGCATTAGAATATATATATATATAAATAATTCTAAATTATTCTTATTAATATGCAATGAAAACATAAATCATGCCAAAACTCAAAATCAAATAAGAGAAATCGGAAATACGCAAAGATATTTAATAAAGAAATTTAAAGCAAAGGAACATCAAACTCTATATTACATAACTTAAAAATTACATAACTTGAAAAACATACTTATAAGGAGAAACAAGGGAAATGATATCTTACAATGGAAAGGATAGCAAAGCTTATGAGAAAGCTTTGGCTTGGGAGGCTTACATCATGAGAGAGAAAGGGGGAAAATGAACCGTGGGAAAATTAACTGTGCTTACAACTGAGGAACTAGCCTCCTTAAATAGCTTAAAATAAGAATCTTAAATAGTACAAAGTAGATGATAGGGCACTGTATACTTTTGACACCAATGGTGAATAGTAGCCACCCGTGAAGTGAATAGTGAACAGTAAAACTCACTTTTACTGTAGCACTTTTGACTTATCAGCAAACGAATCTTGCTTTCGGTGGGTTACTGAAGGCTATAAGGCTGCTTTTGTACGGTGATGAAATTGTAGAATCGCATGCGGGGAACAAGCTTACTTTCGGTGATGAAAAAACTTAAAGCTGTCGATGGAGAATCATGAGAGAGCTTAAATGGGGTGTGCTTAAGGGAGAATATAATCTCTACGATGCTCCTCAAGTAACTTGACATCTTCAGTAACAGACTTGGTTGGTAAATGATCAATTTTCTTGCTGCAAAAAATCTGATGAAAGGAATCTGCAGCAATGAGATAACCCATATTCTTAGGAAACTCCTGAAAGTCTCGACTAATAATCTTAGCCCTCCAGAATTTGATCTAGTTAATAAGAGGTTCAGCACAAATATCCGAATGTTCAAGAAGGCAAGACAACAGGGTTGACCTTCTGTTCTGATAATGGAGAGAGATATTATGCTACGCTAGTAATAGACAACCATCAAAAGCCCATTTAGGAGCTTTGCTAATGATGATGGTATCAAAAAATTTTTTGTTCATCTTAAAGCCCTATAAAAGACCTAGGGCTAGCTTTCTCCCAAAATTAACAGTTTGACTAGGATCAGAACAAACTAGTTAATGAACTAGACCATAGTCCAAGAGTAATTTTGGGGTTAGGATTAATTCTTCACCTCTAAAAGAGAGACTATTTGGCTTGTAATACTGCAAGTCTAAACAAACTCAACTGATCGTGAAATTCCTGTTGCATTTTCAGAATAGTTGTTTTAAGCCTTGCTGGTAAAGAAGATGATCTTCAACTATTCAACAAAACTTAGAATTGTCAAATTTCATATCTTTGACGAATTTTAAACCTGGGACATGAAGACCAGGGACGACTGAGAGGTAAATAGGAAGATCTTGAAGATATGAGGAGATACAAACTTGTTTTTCTTCCTACTTGTCTTTTCTTACGTTGCTTAGAAGGAGGCTTGGTTTCTTTTTTACTGAATCCAAACTGGCTACAGAACGAACCAAACTCATTCTTGTAGATTTTTTTGCTTATTTTTCATCTGTTGCTTAAGCTTAAAGTCACTGCACAGGTTTATCCCTTCTACTGTGACAATGCTTATAATTTTTCCATAAGTTAGCTTATCATAAGGGATTTGACCATTAAACTGTTCCCTTATCTTAATTCTAATTCTTTCAGAGAAAAGTCTAGGTAGTCCTAAGATAAATTTTTCTTTCCAAAATGATTGATTACAGTCTGATCTTAGCATGACTTTGGTTAAGAAAACATCCCTATACCATCTAAAGTCATGAAGCTTGGGACACTTAAGGTTGGTTAAGAGATCTGCAGTCTTATCCTTAATCTTTGCAGGATCTCCAATGAAGTGTTTTGATGTTGATTACTTCAGAGTAGCCACTACATCCTCTATATTTTTTCCTTCTTTGTCCTTAACCAGTTCATTTTCCTCATTAATCCTATAGGCTTTTAGGATACCATTCCTATCCTCAAATGTGAGATAGTTATCCCACTATCCTTTTAGCTGACCTGTAAACCTAGCAACAAGTGTCTGAGCTATAGCATGGTCTAATAGTCTATTGTTTAACTTATAGGTTGTACTAACCATGGTCATTTCTTGAAGCTTAGTGAGCATGTTATACTCAGTCATACCACCTATATTCCATTCATAAATGGTTCCACTAGCGTAGGAAGCTTGAGCGTGCTGATTCCTTTCCTCATACTGCATATTAGGCAAGGTTGGCTTAGGGTAGAAATCCCTAGTCTTAGGGGCTTCTTGGTTATGGATAATCCTTATAACTCTTTGATCAGGTGGTTCCTCAAAGATTTTGATTAGTTCATCAGCCTTTGCTTCAAAACTAATTTCTTCCTTAATAACGTTGATTCTCCTATGAGAAGGTTAAGGTGTTTCATGGACAATTAAGCTATCTTTAACTTTTTGGCTAATCCTTTCTATTAATGCTTGATCAATATGAGGATTTTCTTGGAATTTTTTAGAAAATTCAAACGGCTTAAATAAAAGCTTGTTATCTTTCTTAACATAAGATGTTTTAATGTGATCTTGGGTTTCAATGATCTCCTCAACCCTGTTGAGTTGATCACCTAGAGTTTGAAGAAACATGTTAGTGTAGTTGTTTTGTTCCACGATTCTTCTAACATCTATTGCACTAGCAGTTCCTTTATCCTTAGGCTTAGTCTTAAAAGGCAAAGCTTTTATTATAGTTCCATTAATATTCTTTTCTATCTTAGCTTCTAGAGGGTGGATGGATTCTATGACAGTGTCATCACTAGTTTTCCATACCTTAGTTTTGGTGGATGTGTTATTAACACGCTTACCAGGGTAATCTGGGTACTCCCTTTGTTTGAAGAGTTCAAACCAGATCCAATACTTAATATTTTTCTTTTCTTGTCTTAAATAAGAGTAGAATTTTTCTTGGTAGATGGTTCTGAAGACCTTAGGAACTTTGCTAAAGAACCAATCTCTTTTTTCCTTATTGGCTTCAGAATAGAAGTCCTTTCTTAAGAGATCCTTGTTAATCTCAAAATCCTCATCATCGAAGCTTACGGTGTTAATCATCTATGAATACGTAGGAGACATATCAGGAGATTCATCCTGATGTGATCCTTGGGTAAAATCCTTTTCCTCAGTGTAAAAGGGTCGAGCAAGGTTGGTGTGACTTCTAACACTTGTTAACTTAATGTTCTTAGGATTTGTTGAAGTGGATCCTTCTTCTATCCTAGTGGTTCTTACTGGGATAGATGAACTTGAAGCTCTAGAGGGTTCATAATCTGAAATTCTAGGATTGCTAGAATGTCTGAAAGAGTTGGAGAAAACCAAATCTCCTTCTCCATAGGGTACTGAACAATTTGTTCAATCTTTTCAGATCTTTGCTATAAGGCTGGAATAGCATTGGCGAAATGCCAAGTTTATGGAAACTCAACCTCATTCCACATGATCCTTTTGGGGATTATGAAGTTTGACTTGTTTAGAACATCTGAGTGGAAGAGAATTGTTTCACCCTTAGGATTGGTGCACAGTGCTCTAGATCTAACGCTTGTAATCATACTCTTATAGGCAAACCTTGTGATGATGGAAACAGGACTGTTTCCTTTCTTGAACTTAAATCCATTGGTCTTAACATGGATGACAATCGAATCTAATATGTCAGCATTTCTCAATCTAACTGTGAAGTTAAGGTAACACTGGAAGTAAATAGGACCATCATTCAATCCTGCTAGGACTGCTCCAATAACAGAATCTCAATAATCAAAATGTCTATTATCCCTTAAACACATGACAATAGAGGTGTTTAAACCTATTCTTAATGGTGTAATATGTAAAGAACTTAAAGGTTCCTTTCTTATAAATTTCTTGATTAGATATCTTGGGTAACTTCCAATCATCTAAATCATTTTGGGTTTTTAGGATAATTGATCTCTTCACTGTCTACTACAACTTCTTGAGAATCTGTGGATTTCTTAGACATGGTTTTGAAAATCGAACTTATTTTAAGGTTTTAATCTAAAGCCTAATAGCAGGTTGATAAACTTAGTGAGTAATCATCCCAACACTTTTACAACCCTAAAAACGCTTAACATCGGCTAACAACGGGCTCAATTTAATAAAGAAAGTCTAAAGTAATCAATATCTAAACACTTCATTGGAGATCCTGCAAAGATTAAGGATAAGACTACAGATCTCTTAACCAACCTTAAGTGTCCCAAGCTTCATGAATTTTGATGGTATAGAGATGTTTTCTTAACCAAAGTCATGCTAAGATCAGACTGTAATCAGTCCTTTTAGAAAGAAAAATTTATCTCAGGATTGCCTAGACTTTTCTCTAAAAGAATTAGAATTAAGATAAGGGAATAGTTTAATGGTCAAATCCCTTATGATAAACTAACTTATGGAGAAATTATAAGCATTGTCACAGCAAAAGGGATAAACCTGTGCAATGACTTTAAGCTTAAGTAACATATGACAAATGAGCAAAAAATATACAAGAATGAGTTTGGTTCATTCTGTAGCCAGTTTGGATTCAGTAAAAAATAAACCAAGCTTCCTTTAAGCAACGTAAGAAAAGACAAGTAGGAAGAAAGCCCAGTAAAGAAAAATTTTATCATAACAAGAGAGGTACTCATGGAAAGTACAGGATGGATGAAACTAAGAGATCAAGACACATTCAAAGGAGGATGAATAAAGAAGCCCAAAAAAAGTTAAAAGCCCCTTCACAATCTAAGCTAGTTTGTTTTAAGTGTGGTAAGATAGGCCACTATAAGAAAGATTGTAAGGTTAGAAAGAAAATTAATGACTTGAATGTCTCAGAAGATTTAAAAGATATGCTTTACAAAGTAATGTTAAACTCCTTAAGAGTTTGAATCAAGGACTGATTCGGATAATGAAGACGATATTAATCAACTAGATAGTGGTGATAAGGTTTCAAGCCAGACTTTTAGTGATCAAGATGAATGCATTAAGAGTAATTGTGATTACCAACCTAAGACTATAAATGTCATAAGCCAAGAACAAGAATTAGTCTTACATGTTTTAAGAAAAGTTGAAGATGAAAAAGTTAAACAAGAACTTTTTGAAGTCTTTAAAAGATCTGTCGGTAAGCCAGAAATTAAGAAGTCAGTAAGCCCTTATAATCTAAATGAACTCTTAACAAGATTTAATCAAAAGTCTCCTAAAGACTTAACCATTAAGGATCTTCAAGAAAAGGTAAGACAGTATAAGAAGGAAATTAAGGATTTAAGACAATTCACAAGCTTAGGTTTTACAAACCTCTAAGAACAAATTAATAGGATTGTTATTAATCAAGGAAACCTTGTGGATAACCAGGAAAACCTTGAAGAGGTTTCAGAATCTTAACAAGCTAATGATGAAAAGGCAAATGCTTACTTGAATGTTGTCAGTAGGATTATTTTCCAAAGGTGGGAAGTCTCCCTTATTATAGTAATTAAGGATAAATTTGTCCTTAATATTGTTGCTTTGATTGATTCAAGAGCAGCTTTGAATTGCCTACAAGAAGGTCTTGTACCAACCCAGTTTTATGAGAAAACTAGGCAAACTCTTTCAGGAGCGAATGGTAAAAGACTTACTATTAAGTATAAGCTGTCAAATGCTCACATTTGTAACCCAGGGTATCTGCATTAAGCAAACCTTCATCCTAGTTAGAGACTTAAAGGAAAAAGCTCTTCTTGGAGTTCCCTTTTTGAACTCTATCTATCCTATTAAGGTTAATGATCAAGGTTTGAGAACAACGCTCTTAGATAAGGAAATTTTATTTGAATCCACTAATCCACCTAATGAAAGGAATATTAACAATAAGGGATCAGGTGATTCAAGCTAGGGAAAACCAAGTTAATCTTTTAAAACAAGAAATTAATCTTGTAAGAGTCGAAGAGCAATTAAAAGTTAAGAAAACTCAAGATGTGATAGAAAATTTAAGAATAAAATTGTTGGAGAAGTTTGCTCTAACATTCCTAATGCGTTTTGGCACAGGAAGCAACATGAGGTAGAGTTACCTTATGAACTAGACTTTAGTGAGAAGAATATTCCCACTAAAGCTAGACCTATCCAAATGAATAAGGAGTTATTAAGTTACTGCAAAAAGGAGATTTAGGATCTTCTTGATTAAAAGTTGATAAGGAAGTCTAAGTCCTCTTGGAGTTGTTTAGCCTTTTATGTTTAGAAACAAGCTGAATTAGAAAGAGGAACACTTAGACTAGTTATCAACTACAAGCCTCTTAATGATGCATTAAGATGGATTAGGTATCCTATTCCTAATAAGAAAGACCCCCTTATCAATATATCTTTTTGTCGTTTCCTATAAAAAAAAAAAAAAAAAAAAAAAAAAAAAAAACCTCCTTCAAAGGTTAGTTAAGTCTAGAGTTTTTTTCTGAGTTTGATAAGAAATCAAGATTTTGGCAGATCCAGATTGCAGAAAAAGATAGATATAAGACTGCTTTTGTAGTACCCTTTGGACATTATGAATGGAGAGTAATGCCAATTGGTCTTAAGAATGTCCTATCAGAATTCCAAAACATAATGAATGAAATTTTTAACCAGTTTTCTGATTTCATCATTGTCTATATTAACGTTGTTTTGGTTTACTCTATTTCTGTAGAGGAACATTGGAAACATCTCAATAAGTTCGTCCACACTATTAAAAATAATGGTTTAAGCCTATCAGCCACTAAGATTAATATGTTTCAGATTAAGATAAGATTCCTAGGTCATCATATTTACCAAGGAACAATTACTCCCATTCAAAAATCAATCCAGTTTGCTGATAAGTTTCCTGATGAAATTAAGGATAAGAAACAATTGCAACGTTTCTTAGGAAGCCTTTATTATGTGTCAGATTTTCTTAAAGATATAAGCCAGCTTTGTGCCCTTTTAAGACAAAGACTTAAGAAGAATCCAGTTCCTTGGAACGAGGAACACACTAAGATTATTAAGACCATTAAGTCTAAAGTTAAGACCTTACCATGTCTTGCCTTAGCTGATCCTGAAGCCTTTAAGATTGTTGAGACTAATGCTTCAGACATGGGTTATGGTGGGATCCTTAAGCAAAAAGATGGTAACCATGAGAGATTGGTTAGGTATACTTCAGGAACCTGGAATAATGCCCAACTCAACTATAGCACCATCAAAAAAGAGATTTTAAGCATTGTTTTATGTATTTCAAAATTTCAAGATGATCTCTTAAACCAAGAGTTTTTATTAAGGGTTGATTGCAAATCTGTAAAATTAATTTTACAAAAGGATGTTAAGAATATAGTTTTTAAGTATATTTTTGCAAGATGGCAAACTATTTTAAGTAATTTTGATTTTCAAATTGAGTATATTAAAGAAGAAAATAACTCAATCCCTGATTTCTTAACTCGTGAATTTTCAGGATTCACGAGATTATGGCCCCTAAAAAAGCTATCCAATCTTGTAAACCATCAAAATCCCAATCTTCTAAAACTAGTCAACATCCTTCTCCCCATAAAATGCTTTGGAGCTAACAAGTTGAACTAGAAGAAGAAGCAAGGCTTCATTCTTCTGACCATATGCCTAATAAGATGTTGTCCTTGTATTATGATCCTTCAGCTCCTTCTAAACCTGTCAAGGCCACTCAATTTCTAATTATTTTAAGGTCTCAAACCTTTAAGCAAGTGACTAAAGCTAATCTCTCTCAAAAGGAATTGGCATCAAACTTGACTTTTTCAAATAAGCAAATTGTGGTGGCTGCCAACCCCACACCGCTTTCTTCAAAATCAAGTTATTTAATCAACTTATTTTGGTTATTGAAAGAGAATTTTTCTCTGAAAACCCCAGAGAGATAGCTACAAAAACTTTTCATGAAAACTTTCATTATCTTTCTGCTAATCTTTTGAAAATAAGAGAATTTTATGAACATATCCTTGTGGAAACTAGCTCGGCTAAAATCAAGCATAATGTTGATAAGTACAACAACTTGGATTTGATATTTTCTACTTGCCATATTTTTAAAATTCTTGTAGTTAAGCAGTGGGGTGGGAATTCATTTTTTTCAAGAGAATTCTCTAAGCCTTCAAAACCAAGATTTTTCAACTATTGGGACTACCAAAGAGCATGGTTCAATGCTTTTCTTATCCAAAAGAAGGACTCCCATCATTCATGGATGTTCTATTTCCCATCTAAGCATCAGCTCCCTTCTTTTCCATTTTGGTTCTACAATTGGTGGACTTATTTTGGTCCGACTATTAAGATTCTCCCAAAACCCATTTTGGATGGCTTTGAACTATTCAAAAGTTCTCTTGTTACTCCTAGAAAACTTTCAGCTTTTCCCCTTTTACTATTATTTTTCAGCGAGTTTGGCCTTACTTGGATAGTCCAGCGGGACTATATCATTATTGCAGATGAATCAGCAGCCTTTCTAGCCCTTGGGAGGACTTTCAAGACTAAATGGTGGGATGCTCTAAAAAATGATGTCTCATTGCAAGCAGTAAAACAATATTTTCTTAAGCATCCTACACAAGCTTCAACTTCTGATGATATGTTCCAGTTTCTTCTTAAGAAACAATAGCTCCAAGCTATACTTGCCACAAAAAAAACACCCCAAGAATTTCAGAAAATCCTTGACAAAAGCAGCTCAAGCTTTTCCCAAGATGACTTATGCTGAATCAGATGCTTCTACTACAAACTACCTCCAGGATAATGGTGACGATTGTGAGGGTATTCTCTCTCTAGTAAGGAAATCAAAATAAGTATATGGAGACATTAAGCTAACTCTGCTTAAGCTCTCTCGTGATTTTCTACTGACAACGTTAAGTCTTTTCAGCACCGAAAGTAAGCTTGTCCCCCTCGCATGTGATTTTACAATTTCATCGCCGTACAAAAGCAGCTTGACAGCCCTCAGTAGCCCATCGAAAGCAAGAGTCTTTGGCGAAAAAATCTAAAGTGTTATTGATGCGAACCTCAATCGACACGCTTTGAGACCCAACAAACAATATTGAAATAATTGCCCAAGAAAGGTAAAATACAGATTTTTGATAGAACCCTGACCCAACGTTTATAAGTGAAACGCGAACCAAAAGTATAAGTAACAAACCCTGACCCAATGAATATAATGGAATCACGAACCAAAGGTATAAAGTTTGAACGCCACAAGGAAGAATCCCTGATAAGTTCACAGTTCTTGAAGAACCAAAAGAAGAGCAAAGCCTCACCTTTTCTGATTTTTATTCAATAATTATCCCTTTATTACAATGAGTGCCTCCTATTTATATGTCATGACTGAAAATATAAAAAAAAACGTACTAAATATTAAAACCCTAAATTAAGATAGATTTGGTCTGAAATTAGCAGATCCAAAATAGGAAAGTAGCTAAAAAACGTACTAAATAATAAAAGCCTAAAATTAAGGTAGATTTGGTCTGAAATTAGCAGCTCTAGAATAGGAAAAATGTCTATTAACTGATATGGAATTGGAAAGTCAATCAGTCATTAATTCACGCCATAAATCACTCTCAATCAAGCTAGATTAGCCCTCAATAGCTTGGATTAAATTTATTACACCTTCATCTTCCTTTGGGCCAAACTTGGAATGTCCTGCGTTAGAATCAACCCAAATCTCTTGAATTAGCCCATTAAGTGCTTTTTTGATCTTCTTGGATCTTACTTTAGTAATAGGCCCAACTGGAACATGCAATGGATCCTTGGATGCTTGTTGATTCTCATCAGTTATAGTAAAAGTCAGGTTTATTGTTCACTATTCACTTCACTGGTGGTTACTATTCACAGCTGAAGTCAAAAGTCCACAGTAACTTGTCGTCCACTTTGTACTGTTTAATATTCTTATTTTCAGCTATTTAAGGAGGCTAGTTCCTTAGTTGTAAACACTGTTAATTTTCCCCCGGTGCATTTTCCCCATTTTTCCATCTTAAGCTCTTCTTTCTCTCTTCTTTCTCTCTTATGATGTAAGCCTCCCAAGCCAAAGCTTTCTTATAAGCTTTCCTATCCTTTCTATTGTAAGATATCGTTTTCCTTGTTTCTCCTTATAAGTATGTTTTTCAAGTTATGTAATTTTTAAGTTATGTAATATAAAGTCTGATGTTCCTTTGCTTTAAATTTCTTTATTAAACATCTTTGCTTTAATTTTCATATATATATATATATATATCTAGCCTCCCCTATTCTAGGAAAGGATAATTCTTGATATACATGGTAATTCAAATCTCATAGTAACTAATTTACAGTTGTACCCAAAGAGTCTTAAAAGGAGAAAAGTCCTAATTAATTTAGTTGTACAAGAGAAGTCTTAAAAGGAGGGGTTTAAGGAGATGCTAAAGGGCTGGTGGCAAGGTTTCAATTTTAGTGGGTCCTATAGCTTTATCTTGACAGAAAAATTAAAGGCTTTAAAAAACAATTTGAAGATTCGGAACAAGGAAGTGTTTGGAAAAGTGGGGTTGAACAAGAGGCTGGCTCTGGATAGAGTGTCCTTTTAGGATGATCAGGAGCAGCTAAGAGTTTTAAACGAGCAAGAGTTAGAGGCTAGAAAGGAGGCTAGGGAGGATTTCAAGAAGTGGACGATTATGGAGGAAATTTCGTGGAGACAAAAATAAAGAGAACGTGGATAAAGGAAGGCGATAAGAATACGAGATTCTTTCATAGGATGACAAATTCTAACAGAAGGAGGAATTTTTTGAAAAAGATTAAAATTAATGGAATCTAGTTGTCAGAAGATCAAGAAATTCAGAGGGGTGTGGTTAGTGCCTATCAGAACCTATTATCAGATCCTGGTGGTTGGCACCTTAGTTTGAACGGTTTGGAGTTTGATAGAATTGGGGTTGAGGAGGTAGTCAGTTTGGAGGAGATGCTCTCTAGGGAAGAGGTGTACTCGACCCTTTAAGAGTTGAATGGGGACAAGGTGCCTGGTTCGGACGGGTTCCCCCTCGCTTTCTGGTAGTTTTGCTGGGATTTTGTTAAAGATGAGCTAATGGGCTTTTTCAAAGATTTTTTTGAGAGGGGAAAATTTGTCAAAACTTGAACACCACGTTCTTGGTTTTAGTCCCAAAAAAAGGTGGGGTAGATGATTTGAGTGATTTTAGACCCATCAGTTTGGTGGGAGGATTGTACAAGCTGCTTACAAAGGTCTTAGCTAACAGGCCAAAGAAGGTAGTGGGAAAGGTGGTGTCATCATCCTAAAATGCCTTTGTCGAAGGAAGGTAAATTCTTGATGTTGCATTAATTGCTAATGAGGCCATAGACTCTTTGCTGAAAAGGAATGAAAGTGGAGTGCTGTGTAAGTTGGATTTAGAGAAGACTTACGATCATATTAATTGGAATTTCCTACTATTAGTGATGCAAAAAATGGATTTTAGGGAGAAATGAGCTGGCTGGATTAGTTGCTGTATTTCCACTGCTACGTTTTCAGTTTTGATTAATAGCTTGCCAACGGGCTGTTTTCAAAGCAGTAGGAGGTTAAGGCAAGGGGACCCCCTATCCCCTTATTTATTTGTGATAGGGATGAAGGCTTTAAGTTGTCTCATTAATAGAGCAATAGGGGGGGTGGTTCCTAATAGGCTGCAGGATAAGGGGAAGGGGTGGCAACGGGCTCCAAATTACTCACCTGCTGTTCGCTGATAATACGCTGGTTTTTTGTGAGGCTTCCTAGGAGCAAATGTCTTTTTTAAGTTAGTTGTTAATGCGGTTTGAAGCCATTTCAGGGTTGAGAATCAATTTGGATAAGAGTGAAATTCTGCCAATGGGAAGAGTAGAGAATGTAGAGTTGTTGGCCCTTGAGCTTGGCTGCAAAGTGAGAGCTCTTCCTTCCACTTATTCAGGGCTCCCTTTGGGTGCTCCGCACAAATCGGTGGTAGTTTGGGATGGTGTGGAAGAGAGGATGCGGAAGAGACTAGCCTTGTGGAAGAGGCAATTCATTTCTAAGGGAGGGAGATTTACTCTCATTCGAAACACTTTGGTTAGCATGTCAATCTATCTTATGTCCTCGATGCGTATGCCAAGAGTTGTCAAATTGAGACTAGAGAAAATCCAAAGGGACTTTCTTTGGGGCGGGGGATCTTTGGAGTAGAGGCCACATATCGTAAATTGGGCAATTGCTTGCTTAGATAAAAAGAAGGGTGGATTGGGTGTTAGAAAACTTTCTATCCTCAATAGGGCCCTTTTGTGCTAGTGGAGTTGGCACTATGCGGTTGAAAGGGAGTCCTTGTGGAAGCTTGTTATTGGTAGGAAGTTTGAGGAGGAAGGTGGAGGGTGGAGTACACGTGAAGTGAGAAAGGGCTATGGGGTGAGGTTTTGGAGGGAAATTAGAAAAGAAGGTTCTTTGATGCTTAAAAATATTACTTTCTCTGTGGGAGATGGTAGAAGGGTGAGATTTTGGAAGGACAAATGGTGCGGGAATAATACCCTTCGTGATGCTTTTCCTTCTTTGTTTGCATTAGCGGTTTCTAAAGATGCGTGGGTAGCAGATTGTTGGGATTCCTTGGGAGAAGAGGGGGGGTGGAATCTCTGATTCTCTAGATCTTTCAATGATTGGGAGGTAGAGGCGGTGAAGAGGCTCCTTCTGACTCTTCAAGGAAATAGACTAGCAATTGGTTTTGAGGACAAAGTGGTGTGGAAAGAGACAAAGAATGAGATTTTTTCTGTTAAATCCCTTTATGATTCTCTTGATCCTAGTTGTGCAGTCCTGTTTCCGTGGAGTATCATTTGGAGCCCTTGTGCTGCTACTAAGGTGGATTTTTTTGCTTGGGAAGCTTCATGGGGGAAGGTCCTAACCCTAGATCAACTCATGAGGAGGGGGTGGAACTTAACTAACAAATGTTTCCTGTATTGTGCTGAAGAGGAGACGATAAATCACATTCTTATTCATTGCTCTAAGGCGAGGGTTTTGTGGGAGCTTGTGTTTACTTTGTTTGGTGTTAATTGGGTCCTTTCGCTTTCGGTTAGAGACACTCTTTTAGGTTGGCATGGTTTCTTTGTGGGTAAGAAGCGTAGAAAGGCTTGGTTGGCAGCTCCTCTTTTTTTATTTTGGACGATTCGGAAGGAGAGAAACATGATAGCTTTTGTTAATGAGGATTTGTCGATTCAAAGGATGAAAAATTCGTTTGTTTGTAATCTTTGGTCTTGAGCTAAGTCTTGTGTAGATGTAGGACCCTTATCTTTAATTAACTTTTTTGACTAGTTGGGTTCTTGTTAAGGGCTGGTGAGTGTTTGTTTTTTTGTTCTTGCCTTTTGATGACTCTTGTATACTCCCTGTATGTTTCGGGTTGCCTCTTAAGCGCTCTTTTTTTAATATACTTTTTGTGTGTTTATCTATAAAAAAAAAATAAAAAATAAAAAAAATAAAAAAAACAACAAAAAAGTATTTGAGTCTCTAAATCGAAATCATATCATCATTGAAGGCCAATCTATTTCTCGTCTTCCAAACTGTCCAAAAGATGTATGGAGGGGTTGCTTTCCACACCTTCTTATGCTTTTTGCCCACAAAAGAACCATGTCAACTAAGAAGAGTCTCTCTAACTAAAGAAGGTAGCACCCAAGACACCCTAAACCAATGTAAAGAACAAAATCCACAAGACCCTTGTTTTAGTACAGTGAAGAAGCAGGTGGTTTATAGTCTCTTTCTTCTCATGACACAAAAAGCATCTATTTGCCAAAGCTTACCCTCTTTTTGAATTAAGTCCAAAGTTAAAGTTTTGCCCCATGTAGCCTCTCAAGAAAATAAGCTAATCTTAGGCTGCATCCACACGTTCCAAATGCAATTTGAAGGAAACAAGGAAGAGTTGCCCAACTCTAGAGCATTGTAGAGGGATTTGACTAAGAATTTCCCACTCTTTGTTTCAGTCCAAAACACCACATCTTCCACATCACTGCACACTTTCTTCCCATGTAGCTGCCTCAAGAAGCTTGCCGCCTCTTCTTCCTCCCAATCATTAAAGGATCTTGAGAAACAAGGGTTCCATTCCCCCCGACCCCCCTTAGCCAAGGGGTCCCAAAAATCCACCACCCACGCCTTCTTATCGATAGCTAAATCAAACAAGGTTGGGAATGACACACTCAAAGGAGAATCCCCACACCATCTATCCCTCCAAAATCTCACCCTCTGCCCATTATCTACAGAGGAAGAAATCCTAGTACCCACAATCTCCCAGTCCATCCTTATCCCTTTCCATAACCCAACATAATAGGCCTCTCTCACTTCCTAAGAACACCAACCTCCCCTTTCTTCCCTGTACTTCCCTCTAATCACTTGATTTCACAAAGCCTCTCTCTCATTTGCGAATTGTCAATTCCATTTACAAAGAAGAGCCTTATTTAGAGTAGAAAGAGACTTGATCCCCAACCTTCCTTTCTTCTTACTTAAGCACACCAACTCTCATCTCACTAGATGAGGTTTTCACTCCAAATTTCCACCTCCCCAAAGAAAATCCCTTTGAATATGCTCTAGTCTTTGTCTAACTGAGCTTGGCATGCGCAACAATGACATCAAATAAATGGGTAAATTCGATAACATACTTCGAATTAGGGTTGTCCTCCCTCCTTTGGAAATGTATTGTCTCTTTCACATAGTCAACCTTCTACGGAACCGTTTTTCCACTCCATCCCAAACTGTCTGACTTAAACGTTGTACGTAGAGGTAGGCCCAAATAAGTGAATGGGAGGCTACACCCACTCTACAGTTAAATTCCATAGCAAGGTCATCAATATTCTCCACACTACCCACTGGGATTAGTTCTCTATTTTCCAAATTTATTCTTAACCCTGACATGACCTCAAACCACATAAGCAACTAGCTAAGATAGGTCATTTGATCTTAGGTAGCTTGGCAAAACACTAAGGTATCATCAGCAAACAACAAATGGGATATCTGAACCCCATCTCTACTCCTTTTCATCGTGCAGCCCGACAAAAAACCTCCATCCACTGCCCTCTTTAGGAGGCAACTAACACTTCCATGGCAATCACAAATAAATAAGGCGATTGCGGATCTCCTTACCTCAAACCCCCCGAGCTTTGAAAGAAACCAGTAGAGGTGCGATTAACCAACACAAAGAAACTTGTAGTGGAAATCCACCATTTGATCCACTCAACTCATTTCTTCGTAAAACCCATTTTCTACATAATTGTGAGAAAAAAAAAATCAGTCAACATGGTCATAAGCCTTTTCTATGTCAAGTTTGCACAAGATACCACATTCGTTGTTCTTGAGAAAAATCCTAAATTATAGAACCCAAACTTTCAACACTCCCCCTTAAGTTGGTGAATAGAAATTCTTTATTCCCAACTTGCCTATAATACCTTGAAACGTGGTATTAGCTAGCCTTTAGTTAGAACATCTACAAGTTGGTCACTAGTCCTAATATATGGAGTGCAAATAAGACCACTATTATCTAATAAAAAAAAAAGACCACTATTAAGCTTTTCTTTTATGAAATGTCAATCTACCTCCATATGCTTTGTTCGGTCATGTTGTACTTGATTATGAGTGATGTTGATTACAATTTATTATCACAATAGAGCCTTACAGGGTTTGTCAACTTGATTTTAAGATCATCTAAAATAATGTTAAGCCATAGTAATTCACAAATTCATGAGCCATTGCTTGAAACTCCACCTCGACACTTGATCTTACAACCATTGTTTGCTTTTTATTTTGCCAATTAACTAGATTTCCTCCAAGAAAAGCATAGTACCCTGATATTGATTTTCTATCTAAAATTGATCTAGGATAATCTGCATCCATGTAAGCTTCCAAGCACAACTCCGTACCTTGTTTGAACAACAACCCTTTACCAAAAGTTTCTCTAAGGCTGTCTATGATCCGATAGACAACTTGAAGATGAGTCTTTGGGATTGTGCATAATTAACTGACAATGCTCATAAAATGTGCAAATGTTTGGTCTAGTACGTGCTAAGTAAATAGGTTTGTCCACTAGTCATTAGTACATGCCACGATCTACAATCCCATCCTCTAAGACCTCTCTTAATTTGTGGTTTGTACGCTGGCTTACATCAAGTTTCCCGGTTTCTTTGAGAAGATCAATCACATATTTCTATTGTGAAACAAAGATACCTCCTTGAAATGAGCCACTTTGATTCCTAAGAAATATTTCAACCTATCAAGCTCTTTAATCTCAATTTCTCTAGCTACACACTATCGAAGAGCATCCTATTCTATAGGATCATTATTGTTAACAATGTTATCATCCACATACACTAACATAGTTGTCGCTCCCTCTGAAGTTTAATGCTTGATGAACGAAGTGTGATCACCCTAACTTTGTTTATATTTCATTGCTAACATCACTTTAGAAAATCTCTTAAACCATGTTTTTGGAGATTGTTTTAAGCCATATAAGACTTTTTTAAATTTGCACACCTTGGTTCTACCAATACTTTTGCCAAAACTTGGAGGAATTTCCATATAGATCTCTTTTTCTAAATCCCCATGCAAAAATGCTTTTTTTTTTTTTTTACATCAAATTGCTATAAGCTTCAACCAACATTAGTCATTTCCATATAGATCTCTTTTTCTAAATCCCCATGCAAAAATGCATTTTTTTTTTTAACATCAAATTGCTATAAGCTTCAACCAAAATTAGTCGCCAACAATAATAACACTCTCACGGTATTCATCTTAGCTACGGGAGCAAAGGTTCCTTGGTAATCAACCCCATAGGTTAGTGTGTTGCTTTTAATTACCAACTTAACCTTATATCTTTCTAAAGACCCATTAATTGTATATACCCATTTACACCTAATTGGTTTCTTCTCCTTTGGCAGCTCTACCATTTCTATGTTCTATTTTTCTCTAGGGCCTCCATCTCAACACTTATGGTTTGTCTCCAATTCTCATTGTTAAGTCCCTTGACAAGGTTTTGCGGAGTGGTTATGATGTACAAATGAGTGACAACACTTTTATGGGACTAGGAAAGGTTATCAAATGACACAAATAATGACAATAGATGTTGTGTGCATTGTCCGGTACCTATCCTAATGGAAATGGGTAAATTAAGATCATTGTCAACATTTGAAATACTAGGAGAGAAAGAGAGTTATTACCTGGCCTCATTTCAGACTCTTCTCCTTGAGTAAACTTGTGATGGTTTTGTGGTAGTGGTTTTTGGTCTAATGTTAGGAGAAGGATCTAATTCATTGTTTTTTGAAGATGGCTCATTTGGAATATCATGAATAGAATTGTCAGTGACAACATTGGTTGAATTAGGATTTGAAGAGATAGAATTTATGGGTAACATAGGACGGTCAAGCCATGGGGACGAGGAATCTTTATATTTCAAAGGTAATGTCTTCCCTTGAAGATAAGAACCTCAGAAGTAATTTTCTTTTTCTGCAACGGTTACATCCATAGATACATAAAACTTTTCTAGAAGGAGGGTGATAGTATTTATAGCCCTTTGTGTGGGTGAATACCTCATAAAAACACATCTTAATGCCCTTGGATCTAACTTCTCACGATTATGTGCATGAATATGAACAAACAATATCACCCAAAAACCTTTGGACTCAATTTATAGCAGGTATGATAATTAGGAATGAATTTTGCAAACACTTCCATGGGACTTTTGAATCCTAAGACTCTAGATGAGACCCGGTTTATTAAATGGGCAGTAGTTAAAACAACTTCCCCCTAATAAGATTTTCGTACGTGCTTTTGGAACAATAATGTTGGAGTAACACTAAGAAGATGACCATTTTTCCTTTCAACAATCTCGTTTTGTTGGTTTGTATCAACATAAGATGACTCATGAATTATCCCCTCTTGCATTGTCAATTTTGACCTTTTTTTATACAAACCTTGAATTGATTTTTAACCATGGAATGAAAGATGGGAAATATGTTGCTCACTTCAAACTTTTGTTTTAACAAGGTGTTACCTTTGCACAGTCATCAATGAAAATCACAAACTATTTAGCACCAAAAACATTCAGAACTCGAGACGAACCCCAAATGTATCACTATGCACCAAAGTAATGAAAGGAAGTTTTTGTATTGCTTAAGGGAAACCGAACACGTTGATGTTTGGTGAATTCATAGATGTCACAATGGAAACTATTTAGATCCACTCATTTAAATAACAAAGGAAACGTAGTTTGAAGAACTCTAAATGAGAGGTGCCCAAGACAAAGGCGATGAAGCCAAATTTTCCCTTTAGTGGAAGGTGTAGTTTTGGTCAAGAAGGATAGAGAAGATTAGTTTTTTTTTTTGTTAACACACCCACTGGTTTTTTCAAGGTAGTAAAACATGTCCTTTGCTTTAGCATGCTCAATTGTCTTCCCTGTAGCTTGGTTTTGAAACACACTACTTTTGAAAAAAGATTACACAACAATTTAGATTGTTGGTTAATATATTAAATGACACAAGGTTAATCAAAAGTTTAGGTACATGTAACACAACTTGTAAAACAATAGATTGAGTGAGATTGATTTTTCCTTAACTAGCAATTGTGGTAAAGGAACCATCCACAATAGAAATCCTTTTGTTATTGGGGCAAGGATTAAATAAAGAGAAACAAAGAGAAGACTGGATCATGTGGTTTATGGCTTTTGAGTCAATGACAAATTTTAGGCCCTTAAAATATGAGAAATAGAAGACTTACCTGTTTGTGCTAAAGAACACATATTTGACTATTTATCAAGAGTACTTAAAAAATCTATTAGCCTTTTTTATCTCTTCCTTGTTTAGCTCTCTAAATTCTTTGCTGTTAAAACTAGGTTTTCTTGAGTGCTTCCTTTATAATTTGCCGTATTTGCTTGACTATGTTGTTGGCATGCTTTATTTTCCCCATTCTGATTCAGATTCTAAGGTTTTCCATGAAGTTTCTAGTAATTCTCTTTAGTGCGTAGGGACTTCTTGCAAAAGGTACGCCAAAGTTCTTCATGACTGAGATTCTCTGACCCATAATAACGCCCAACTTCTCCAACAACAGTTGGGTTGAATTTGTTTCACTTTGCAGCAACCATGGCAGAACCATCAATAGAAGAAGGTTCGAGCATTACACATCTCCAACTTTCTTCTGCATGAATAATGGAGATGACTTCATTCACTGATGGAAGTTCCTCTTTCACTAGAACATGGACTTGTAGATGATCAAACTCCACATTGAGCCTAACAAGAAATTCAAAAATTCGTTCTCTTTTTACAAATTTTTTAAGCATTATTGCATTTTCACTACATTTCATTTGAATGTTCTGGTAGTAGTTAATTTCCTGCCACAAAGTCTTTATGATATTGGCATATTCAATTATAGATCTGGTTCCTTGTTTTGTGGCCGAAATCTTCACCTTGATTTAAAAAATTTGAGCCAAGCCTTGTACCTTTGAATAGGTTTATCAAATGGGCTCCCAAATCTCCCTAGCCATTGTAAAAAAACATACGTGTTCTACTAACTTTAGGGGTTGTTGAATTCCATAACCAAGACATGATTATGGAATCCTCTACATCCCAATTTTGAAAATTTGGATCTTCGAGCTTTGGTCCTATATCAATTAAATAACTTAGTTTGCCTCTTCCCTTTTAAAAGGTATGCACCAGTTGAGACCATTGAAAATAATTCTTCTTAGTAAGGCGGTAAGTAGCTTGGAGGTTCTCTAGTTCCCCTGTGGTTTGGCTTAGCCTTAGTAGAACTAGTGGTAGGAGTATGGTTTGACATTTGAGAAGACCCTACAAAGCTCTTAGTCCTGATATTTGTAAACTGTGCATGAAGCATGGAGAATCAACAAATCATCTTTCCTACATTGCTCTTTGACGATGGGGTTGTGGCATAAATTATTTTAGTTAGCCAAGACGGATTGGGTTCCCTCGAGGAGCATTTCCAACATGTTGTCCATCAATTATAATGGTTTTGGTTTATCTAAGAGAGGGATAGTTTTGTGGCAAGCTGCGAGCATTGCTTTAATTTGGGTTGTGTGGCAGGAAAAAAATGCGAAGATTTTTTAGGATAAAGCAAGGAATTCAGAGTATCTTTTAGATTATATTCATTTCCTTGCTTCTCTTTAGACTTTTTGTTCCAATGTTTTTAAGGGGACTCCCCTTAATGTGTTACAACTTGATTGGATAGCGGTGTGCAATTCCAATGGGTTGGTCTAATCTAAAGAGTTTGTATGTTTTACTGTGTATTTTCTGGTTTTTGTATTCTTGTAGTTTAGTTTTATTTGGTGGGAGGATTCCTCATCCTTCTCTTGTACTTCTTTTTTCTATCGATATATCCCTTTGTCGTTTCCTATAAAAAAAAAAAAAAAAAAGTATGGTTTGACATTTTAGACATAATAGGAGTGATGAACATACACAGAATGAATAAAAAAGAAATTGACAATGGAGGCCAAAAAATATCAAATAAGTATATGTGGCACTCAAAGTTTTCACCAAGCACACTGAGAGCCTAGAGTTAGCTTTGATACCATGTGAAATTTTGAATTATTTTTACTTACAAAAATCAGGAGATACATCACAATATCTCTCTCTCTCTCTCTCTCTCTCTTTCTCTCTCTCTCTCTCTCTCTCTCTCTCTCTCTATATATATATATATATATAGTCTCTCCTATTCTAGGAAAGGATAATTCCTCATATATGCGGTAATTTAAATCAATTCAAATCTTCTAGTAACTAATTTACAACTGTACACAAAGAGTCTTAAAAAGGAGAACGGTCCTAACTAATTTACCACTATACAAGAGGAGTTCTAAATGAGAAAAAGTCCTTATAAATTTATAGCTATACAAGAAGAGTCTTCCTAGAAGGAGAAAAATTCTAAATTATAGGACTCAAACTTTCAACAAAAAAAACTTAACAATAGGAATTCTATGAAAATAAGAAAGTTAGCTTATCAGGGAAAAAAAAGGAATTTTGGAAGGACATAAAATCTAAAAAGACAAGAAACCTAAAAATTACGAATCCTAAAAATAGGATATTTCCCTCAAGGCAATCCAAATTGGATATGGATTTGCAGTCTTGTAAAACTCCTCGTGCATTGGGTTGTATCACTAGTCAAGGAATCAAAGCAATATTGTTTAATGCATTTGGATGATACTCCAATGTGTTGGTTCTTTGGGCAAATGTCAATTTTGTCTCCATATATCTGAGAATTTATTAGTTGAGACATGATGTCACACTTGAGGTTTTCTTTACTGCTGCTGATTGAAACTTTTTGAGAGAAAAAAACTTCTCTGTTTTTCTTATTGAATGAAAATGGAAAAAATACAAGAATAAATAGGGTGATATATTTCCCCTAGAAAATAGGAACATGTGGTTTTCTTAGGAAAAGATTTCCAAATTTTCATTATCTAAAAATTGGTATACAGGGCTGAATACATACACGGTTTTGTTAAGAATAAAAAAGGGAAATTAAGACTACTAGCTAGACTATGAGGACTAACGTATCTCTACAGCTAATACACCTAATTTCCTATAATATCCTGACTAACCAACTAATATACAATTATAACCAAAAACTCTAATTAAGGAAAAAAGATTCTTGACCGATTCTCTACCCCCCCTTCAAGCTGGATGGTAGATATCTTCCATTCCTAGCTTGCTTATGAAATCCTTGAATTGATGTCCAGTAAGCCCTTTTGTTAATATATCTGCTACCTGATTACTTGAAGAAACACGAGACAAGTTTATAAGCCCAACTTCTATCTTCTCTTTGATGAAATGTCGATCAATCTCTACGTGCTTGGTTTTATCATGCTGAACTGGGTTATGTGCAATACTAATGACAACTTTATTATCAGAATAGAGCTTCATTGGTATCATCAGGGGCATTCTCAATTCACTCATCAATGACTTTGTCAAAATAAGCTCACAGATTCTAAGAGCCAATGCTCTAAATTTCAGCTTCCGCACTAGACCTCACAACAACTGCTTGTTTCTTACTTCTCCACGTTGTTAGATTCCCTCCTAGGAATGTACAATAACCTGAGGTAGACCTTCTATCATCTGTAGAACTTGCCTAATCAGCATCAGTAAAAGCTTCCACATTTAAACCCTTGTCTTGTTTACAGAATAAGAGTCCTTTTCCAGGAGACCCTTTGAGATATCTCAAGATTCTAAATACTGCTTGTAGATGATCTTCTTTGGGATTGTGCATAAATTGGCTTACTAAACTGACAGCAAAGGCAATGTCTGGACGAGTGTGTGAGAGGTAAATTAACTTCCCCACTAGTCTTTGATAACCTTCTCTATCAACCTCCTTACCTCCTATATGAGTACTCATCTTGATGTTTACATCTATTGGGGTGTCAATAAGTTTGCATCCCAACATGCATGTCTCTTTAAGAAGATTTAGAACATACTTCCTTTGAGACAGGACAATTCCCTTTCTTGACCGAGCTACCTCAATACCTAAGAAATATCGCAAGTTTCCTAAGTCTTTGATTTCAAATGACCGTGCCAAGGTTTTCTTCAATCTTAGCATCTCTCTTTCATCACTTACTATGAGGATAATGTCATCAACATAAACTATCAAAATAGTTATTTTACCACTACAAGAATGTTTGTAAAACATCGGTGGTCAGTTTGCCCCTTAGTATATCCCATGCTTTTCACCGATTGAGTGAACTTTTCGAACCAAGCCTTTGGCAATTGCTTCAAACCAAACAAAGATTTCTTCAATCTACACACTTTTCCTCTACCCAATTGATCTTCAAAACCTGGTGGCAACTCTATGAATACCTGTTCTTCCAAGTCATCATGTAAGAAGGCATTTTTTACATCAAGTTGTTGTAAAGCCCAATCCATCTATGTTGTAATAAACAGTAGAACTCTCACTGTATTCATCTTTACTATTAGGGCAAAGGTCTTCTGGTAGTCAATACCAAATGTTTGGGTGTAACCTTTAGCCACTAGTCTTGCTTTATGTCTTTTTATGCTTCCATCTGCTTTGAACTTGACTGTGAACACCCAATTGCACCCCACTAGTTTCTTTCTTATTGGAAGATCAGTAACTTCCCAAGTATGATTTTTAAAGAGAGCTTTCATCTCTTCATTAACTGCTTCTCGCCATTCTGGAACCTGTAGTGCTTCATGAATATCACGAGGAATACTAACACAAGACAAATTAGTGGCAAATGCTCTAAATGAGCCCTTTAGAGCACCATAGGAAACAAATTGAGCAATAGGATGTTGTGTGCAGGATCAGATAGATTTTCTGAGAGCAATAGGTAAATCTGGATCATCAAACAAGGGTTGAGGAGTTGGATTTACCTGAGTGTTCGGCTCTGTCTCCGAAGTTCAAGATTGACCCTTTACTAGAGGAGATGGATTTCTTCCTTTTCTCCTAGAATATGTAATGCACTCCTTCTCCTTCTCAATTTTTTCTTCTGGCTCTCTTTCTTCCTTTTTTTCTTCGTCAATTGAAATATTTTCAAGAATTCCTCCCATTTCTCCCATCTCTTCCCCCAACTCCTTTCCATGGGATACATCCTAAAAATTCTCTTCTCCTCCAATCTCCCCCTGAAGAGAATTTTAGGTGTTGTAAGGTTGATTTTCAAAGAAAGATACATCCATAGAGGTAAAATACTTTTGTGATCGTGGGTGATAACATTTATAGCCTTTCTGAGTTGGGTGATATCCAAGGAAAATGCATTTATGTGCCCTAGGATCAAACTTGCTACAATTGTGGCCATGGATATGGACAAAAACTGTGCAACCAAAAACCTTAGGAGTTAGGGATGAAAACAAATGATGAGAGGCTGGAAAACATTGTTTTAGGGTATTTATGGGAGTTTCATATTTTAGGACACGGTTGGCATTCTATTGATCAAATAGGATGCTGTCAAAATAGCTTCTCACTAGAACACCTTTGGAACATTCATTTGGAACATCATGGCACGGGCAACTTCAAGAAGGTGACGTTTTTTTCTTTCTGACACTCCATTTTGTTGTGGAGTGTCAATACATGATGAATGATGAATGATTCCTTCTTTTTGTAGATACTCTCCTAGAATATTTGAGTAATACTCTCTCCCATTATCTGTGCGAAGGATCTTAATGCTGGTTTCAAATTGATTTAAAATCATCTTGTGAAATTGTTTAAACACACCAACAACTTCAGACTTTTCTTTCAACAAATATACCCAACACACTCTTGTGTGATTATCAATGAATGTTATAAACCAACGAACTCCAGTATTAGTTTTAACACGAGAGGGTCCCCAAATATCACTATGAATTCACATGAAAGGACAAGATTTTTCATAAATTTGAATGGGAAAAGAAGCCCTATGGTGTTTGACATACTCACAATTCTCACATTTAAATTGAGAAATATCTTTATTGTTGAGTAGACTAGGAAACAATAATTTTAGATAAGTGAAACTAGGGTGTCCTAGTCTACAATGCCACAACCAGACTTCTTTATTCTCTGTTATACTACTTTCAGCTTGATACACCTTTTTTTATTTCATCACCTTGCATTTTTTCTTCTAAGAGAAATAGTCCATCAACCTCCCTAACACTGCCAATCTTCTTCCCTATACACAGATCCTTAAAAACACGATGGTTTGGGTGAAAATTAGCAATGCAGTTCAAGTCTTTGGTAAGTTTACTAATGGAAACAAGATTGCAAGACAAGTTAGGCACATGTAATACAGATTTAAGACTCAGACTCTTAGAAATTTGAACAATGCCAATTCCTTTTGCTTTAGTTAAGGAACCATCAGCAGTTTTTACCATTTGAGTCCCATTACAAGGAGTATAAGAACAAAACAGACTTGAATTCCCAGTCATTTGATCGGTTGCTCCCGAATCTAAGATCTAGGAGTCAGATTTCAAGTACTTAGTAGAAAGGGCTGTACTAAAATTACCTGACTGGGCCAAATTTGCAGTGGTAATATTTTAGGAATTTTGGAATATATACTTATAGAATTGCTCAAGTTGCTCCTTGGTAGGGTTTGGAACTCCAGTATCTCCTTGCTTGGGCTGTTTTGAAAAATCTGCTATTGCTTGGAAGCCTTGGCCCCCACCTGATGTTGGGTTCCAGCCTCGTCCTCCACCTCCATTATTCCAGCCACGGCCTTTTCCAAAGTTCTGGGGTAAATTCGCTGGTCTCCCATGAATTTTCCAGCAGTTATCTCTTGTGTGTCGTGGTTTTTGGCAATGGTTGCATCATAGACTATCTTTGTCATCCTTCTTCCCTGCATTTTATCCTGCAACATAGACCGAATTTGCTCCAATATTTTTGTTTCCTACAGTGGCTGATTTGCTGTTGATAATGCAGATGTTTCAGCTGTTGTTGATTTCAGTCCACTCATCATAAAGCCTATGTGACTCTCTTCTTTCCTTATCGAGTTGAAGACCTCCCGAAGAGATGGAATGGGCGAGCTACTCAAAATCCTGCCCCTTTCTTGATCAAATTCATATCGTAAACCAGAAAGAAATTTAAAGACTCTTTCCTTTCCAATCAACTTTCGACAAGTGGCATGATCCTCCGGGTTTTTCCACTCAATATCCTGGTACAAATCAATTTCTTGATGCAGAATATTTAAAGAATTGAAATAGGCCATTACCGACAAGTCCCCTTGCTGAATTGCCCTTGCCTTCTTACTCAACTCATAGAGTTTAGAGTTGTTTCCCAGATTTGAGTACATTTGATTAGCTGCATCCCAAATCTCCTTTGTTGTGTTGTAAAGTATATACCCTTGGCTGGCTTCTGGCTCCATAGAATTGATCAACCAAGCCATCACCATTGAGTTTTCAACAAAGCAGGTTTGATACCCAGCTTCTTTGGGCAAAACAGGCTTGTGTGTGTCATCGAAATACCCCATCTTGCCTCTACCACTTATGAAGAATCTTATTGATTGTGCCCATCGGAGAAAATTTTCTCCATTCAGTTTATAGGCTGTTATCTGAATCGCTGAGTTTTCAGTCGAAGAGGGATTTGAACTAGCCGCCAGCTTCTCTCCTACCTCAGATCCTTTCTCTGCCATCTCTCTTTCAGGAAGATGATGATATCACTCACTCTTTGGCCAAATATTCGACTCTGATACCATGTGGTTTTCTTAGGAAAAGACTTCCAAATTTTCATTATCTAAAAATTGGTATACATGGCAGAAAATATACACAGTATTGTTAAGAATAAAAAAGGGTAATTGAGACTACCAGCTAGACTATGAGGACTATCATATCTCTACAGCTAATACACCTAATATCCTATAATATCCTGACTAATAAATCAAATCAGCCAGCTAATATACAATTACAACCAAAAACTCTAATTAAGGAAAAAAGATTCTTGACCGTCTACAGAACATGAAAACAAATTAGTCTTATTTACAATATGCAAATAATGAATTTGAATTTTAAATAAAAAACGTAATCTAACAACCTAACCACTTCCTAACTTTTCGACACTCCCCCTCAAGTTGGAGCATAGATTTCAATCCTACCTAACTTGCTGATTAGCAACTCAAAGTTAGGTCATAGGAGTCTCTTGGTTTGAATGTTTCCTATTTGTTGCATTGTTGGAACAAAAGGCAAACAAATAACACCAGCCTCGAGTTTCTCCTTTATAAAATGTCTATAAATTTCAACATGTTTGATCCTATTGTGCTGTACTAGATTGTGTGCAATGCTGATTGCTGCCTTATTGTCACAATACAATTTTATAAGATGATTAATTAGTCTCTTTAGATCCTTTAGGATCTGTTTTAGCCATAACACCTTGCATACTCTGTGTCATTGCACTAAATTCTGCTTCAGCACTACTCCGGGCTACAACACTTTGTTTCTTGCTCCTCCAAGTTGTGATGCTTCCCAACATGAATGTGTAGTATCCCGAAGTGGATCTTCTATTTGTAACTGAACCCACCCAGTTTGCATCTGTGTATACTTCAATACTTGGTTGTGTATTTTTTTTAAACACTAGTCCTTTCCCAGGGGTGCCTTTTAGGTATCTTAAGATCTTGTAACTAGCCTCAAGATGTTCTTCATATGGTGTGTGCATGAACTGAATCACAACACTTATCACGAATGCAATGTCTAGCCGAGTATGCGACAAGTATATCAACTTGCCCACCAACTTTTGGTATTGTGTTATATCAATTGGAACTCCTTCAATTTCTTCTCCAAGCCTCTGATTGGGATCCATCAAGGCATCTAAAGGCTTGCAACCACTCATCCCTATCTCATTCAAAAGGTCGAGAATATATTTTCGTTGTGACACAACTATTCCATTTTTTGAACGTGCAACTTCCATCCCAAGAAAGCATCTTAATATGCCTAGATCTTTAATCTCGAATTCAAACCTCAAGCATTGTTTCAATTTTTTCATCTCCACCAAATCATCTACAGTTAAAATAATATCATTCACGTACACTATCAAAGCTGTTATCTTTCCTTTAGTTGAGAATTTGAAGAACATGGTATGGTCCCAAGGTATAGCCTTGTTTCTTCACTGAGCGATTCAATTTTTCAAACCAGGCTCTTCATGATTGCTTTAGCTTGTACAATAATTTTTTTAGCTTGCAAATCTTTGATCCAAATTTCTCCCCAAAGCCAGGAGCTGCATCCATGTAGACATTCTTCCAAGTCTCCATTGAGAAAGACATTTTTAACATCCAACTGTTGTAGGGGCTAATCTAAGTTGGCAGCAATTATAAAGTCTCGAAAGTCTTGAAACCTTTGTTGCATTGTGTTCAATTTTGCAACAGTTTCAAAAGGCTCGAAATAATTGATGCCATAAGTTTGGGTGAAGCCTCTTGCCACCAGTCGAGCTTTGTACCTCTCTATTGAATCATCTGAATTATATTTCACTATGAACACCCGTTTATAATCAACAGTTATCTTTCCTTCTGGCAGATTCACCATTTCCCAAGTTCAATTCTTCTCAAGAGTCCTCATCATCTCAAAAACAGCTTCCTTCCATTCAAGAACATTTAGAGCATTCTGTACATGCTTAGGAATCTCTACAGTAGAGATTTGTGAGATGAAAGTACGAAAAGAAGAGGATAGATTTTTGTTAGACACAAAATTAGACATTGGATCTTTAGTGCAAGATCTAGATCCTTTTTGCCAAGCAATAGGAAGATTAAGATTATCAAGTGACTCAGGATATGAAGGATTCAACTCAGATGGAGTTTAACCTGACACACTGGTTGAATTCGGATCTGATCCTGGGTTAAGAGTCATGTCATTGTTGCAGAGTTTTGTTCTTTTTCCTTTGCTTTTGGTTCTTCCTTGAGTAAACAATAAGCTCAGGACTTTTATTAGTTGTTTCTGTACTAATTTCTGCTTCCTTGTGTTGATTCAATGGCATTAAGGAAGGTTGTTCATTTTCACTATGTGAAGTATTAGGTTCCACAACCAAATTTGGGATACAGGTTAGCACACTATTCTCTATATTTTTTGAAGTGACGACTGGACCAGGTTTGGGTTCTGGACTTTCTGGATTCCTTGGAGACTTGGGTTCGAGACTTTCTTGATTTCCTGGAATTGTGGTTATCAAGGGTAAAACTGGGGCTGATTGGTGTAGGTAAAAAACATTATCTGAATCTTCATTCTCATTCTCCCCCTGAGGATGAGTGTTACCAAACTATGATTTTGACTCAAGAAATGTCACATCCATGGTTACAAAAAATTTTCGTGAGGGGATCCAAATCACTTATATCCTTTTTTTTTTTTTGGAGAATGTCCCACAAAGACACATTTCCTAGCTCTTGGATCAAGTTTTCCTCAATTATGATTATGAATATAAACAAAAGCAGTGCGTCCAAAAATTTTCAAAGGAATATTTGATGGAATTCTTGATGTGGGATAAAAATTTTTGAAAACCTGTGATGGTGTTTGGAATTTTAAAACTCTTATTGGCACGATTAATCAAATAAGTAGCTGTTAGAATTGTTTCACCCCATAGGTACTTTGGAACCTTAGTTGAAAACATTAAGGACCTTGCACCTTCTTAAAGGTGTTTATTTTTTCTTTCAGCTACTCCATTTTGTTGTGGAGTATCATTACAAGAGCTTTGATGCACAATAACATTTTCCAAAAAATATTTTCCCAAAATCTTTTTTTGATAGGCGTGTATTTGTTCAAAAAAATATTTTCTCAAAATCTTATTAAAATATTCCTTTTTATTGTCACTTCAAAAAACCTGAATCTTTGTTTGAAATTGTCTTTGAACCATGTTGTGAAAGTTTTTAAAAACTTGTTCTGCCTCAAACTTTTCTTTTAGCTAATATACTCAACCTACCCATGTGTGATCATCAATAAAGGTGATAAACCATCTTTTACCTGACATGGTATTAATCCTAGAAGGCCTCCCAACATCACTGTGAATAACAGAGAAAGGTTTCAAACTCTTACATGTTTTCAAAGGAACAGATTTCATATGATATTTAGCCAACTCACATATTTCACATTGAAAAAAAGAAGGATTTTTATTCTTGAACAAACTTGGAAACAAATATTTTAGATAATGAAAATTTGGATGACCTAACCTAAAATGCCATAACATTATTTCATTTTCACTAGTAAGAGAAATAGATTCGAAACAGGTACTTTGACCTTGCCTTTTCAATTCAGTTCTATCTTCAAAGTAATAAAGTCCTCCGCTCTATCTAGCATTGCCAATTATCTTCCCCGAATTCATTTCCTGAAACTCACATCCATCATGAAAGAAATTCGCTTGACATTTTTTTATCTTGTGTTAACTTATTGATAGACAATAGATTACATGACAAATTTGGAAAGAAAATTTTGAAGTGTGAGAGAAGGAGAAATCACAATTGATCCTTTCTCAGCTATGATTGAAAGAGAACCGTCTGCTATTTTTATTTTTTGCGGTTCCTTGCGCATGGATTTAAGCAGAGAATAATTTTGAACAACCAGTCACATGATTTGTTGCCCCAGAATCTATAATCTAAGGGCAATCTGAATTCAAATTAACACTGACTAATGCTGCATTAAGGTAGTTACCTTTTTGGGTTAATGAACAAGAAAGAGTTGAATTGGAGGAATTTACAGAGTAGTGAGAGTTTTAAAGAAGTTTGCACAAATGGTCTATTTGATCCTTCATGAAACGAAATGTTTCTGAATTGACTTGGTGCCCTATTGATTCCTTGATTACTGCTTGGAAAGCTCTGCCGTCACTACCTTAATTTCTTCTTCCAATTTTGTGGTTTTCCATGCAATTTTGTCTTCCAAGTGTGCGATGCCTCCTTGCAGTGATTGCACCATGGCCTCTCAGTCTTTTTCTCATTCATTTTTTCTCCTCCTGTCTCAGATCCCCTAAAGGCAAGTGTTGAGCTCTCAATTGTAGGTCCAACATTGTTCAACATGACATTCTGACGTGTTTCTTCTGTTCTTACTTCAGAGAAAGCAACCTGTGTGCTAAGCAGTGGCCCCTTTCCTAAAATACGACCTCTGACGTCATCAAGTTCCCTGTTTAGACCTGCTAAAAAATCTATTACTCAATCTTTTTCAAGCATTTGCTGGTATTTCATGCTTTCAATTGGACATCTCCACTCCACGTCAGAAACCAAATCCAGTTCATGCCAAAGAGTCTTCAGATTGTTGAAGTATTGAGTGACAGCCAAATCTCCTTGTTTTATGTCACGAATTTGGGTTCTAATCTCATAAATCTGAGCAGAATTGCCAAGATTAGAATAGGTTTCTTTACTGCCTCCCAAAAGTTCCTCTACCATCTGAAGGTACATGTGAGGCTTTGAGATTTCGGGTTCCATCAAGTTGAGAATCCAGGACATGATCATGGAATTTTCTGCATCCCAGTTCTCGAATGAAGCTTCAGTCTCCTTTGGCTAACGAGTTGATCTAGTCAAATACCCTATTTTTCTTTTTCTGCAAATGAAGAATTTGACATCTTGTGACCATTGTAGAAAATTCAAACCATTCAGCTTATGGTTTGTACTTTGCTAATTTGGGTTGAAATCTAAATTGGTATTCCCTTGCTGTGATTACTCTGGTTGTTGCCCTTCTTGGGATTCCTCCAGCTGTTGTGGCTTCAGATTATCTCCTCTGTTGCCCCACCATGGCCTTTTTTTACCATGGGTACAAACTACAGAACCTAGCTTTGATACCGTGAAATTATCTGAGAGAAAAAATTTCTCATTGAATGAAAATGGAAAAAATACAAGAATAAATAGGGTGAGATCAGAATCTTATCCCCCTTAGAAAATAGGAACAGAAAAACAAACAAGTCCTATCTACAATATTTGAATAATGAATTTGAATTTTAAATAAAAAAAACATAATCTAACAACCTAACCACTTCTTAACTTGTAGGTCCTGGTAAATTTTAGACGAGGATTGAATCGGATTTTCCTCGTCTTGGAAAATCATCGTCATTCATCAAAGTTCAATTAAATTTGTTTTTGTTCTAACACTTACTTGTTTTGATTAATACCCATCTCATTTCCAAAGATATGATTGGAATGGATCATCCCAAACCTAAGTTGCCTTATGAAACATGGAAGGTATGGGGAAAGGAAAGAAAAGTGAAATAAAAATAAATAAATATAAAAGCGAGCTAAAAGACTTTTACTCCCATATGCCTCCAATTTTATTCGTCTTTTTGGTAGAGAATGAAGACTTTGAAAATGTATGTGTTTTCTCAAAAATTGTTGTTGTGTTTCATTTTCCTTTATATTTTTATAACAAACTAAACCAGAAATTTTTGAGATTTCTTCCTTTTTTTCCCCTTTTTACCTAGTATTTTCCATGATTCAAACGAAGTGTAGTAAAATTAGCACACTTGCCATGCATGAAACAGTTGGCTTGTTTATTTTTGTGTGTGGCCTGCAACTGGTTTTCCCCCTCTTTTGCTTTTCTGTTAATTTTTCCTTACCTGATAAAGAAAAAATAATGAATGGAATGGCTCAATGTTTGATTTAAATTAAATTTTGTCCATTAATTTGTTCTAGAAAAAAATATATCAGGTTTTGTTGCAATATACCCCCTTTGAGCCGTCTATTTTGAAGTTATAGAAATAGTATATTTGTCTAAAGATCTTGCTGGGAAATTCTAAAGCTCTTGAAACATTATTTTTTTGATCAGAAACGAAGAGAAAGCTCTTGAAACATTATGTATTTTCATAACTACATCGAAAAGAATCATTCAGTTCTTATGGAAGAAAGAGTCTTCTTGGACAATTGGAACTTTCATTTGACATTCTAATTTGATTTTATGTGTGCAGGTCTTTTGTACGTGAGCTATATGATGGGCAGTTGATTATAAAGTTGAAAAAGGGTCTTGATTTTCCTGCTATGGATCCATGGGTTGGTTGTCTTTTTTACCACTTTCTGCATCAATGATGTATTTTGTTTGTTGAACTAGTTATTCTGTTTGCTTTTATCACCTGCTCCTAATTAAATACTATAGTTGCCCTTTTTCCAGAGTTTAATGTTTAGTGTACTGATAATGGATGCCAATGGTTTTTTATTTCAGTCTCTACTATTGCAACTTGTTTCAACTTTTTAACATGCTTTCAGGGAACAAGTGATCCATATGTGGTCATACAATTGGATGGGCAGGTTGTGAAGAGCAATGTCAAATGGGGGTAAGTAACTAACATTCTGATATTTTCCTTGAAAATAGTAAATTCATGTTGACAATAAAAGAGAAGAGCATGTGGAAGAATGAAATTATGAAAGTTATGATTTTGTAAGGATAATTAGGCAATCCCATGATCAAAGGGATTTGTTGTAATTGAGTTAGAAAAATTCCTAATTTAGATGCTAGGAATCTTTGTATATACAAGTACTCTAAAACCTTTTGGAATTGAATCACAGTCAACATCTTGAATTATCAACTCCATAAACACAATTCCTTCTCTTTAAACAAATAGGGGATAAACAACAACCTCCTGTCACCAATAAGCATGTTATGATTCCTTAGTTCCCAAAATACAAAAGAAAAGCATATCTGAATATGGAGAATCACCACTCTCTAAACCAACCCTCCATATTGCTTTTGTGAAACTCAATAACAGTTTATTTACCCAAACTAAATTAGCAGAGAAAAAAATCACGAGAAACTTGCCTTCAATATGGGTTCCAAGTAGGGATTGGCGATGGTTTCACCATAAATTATGACAACAAACATGTCGCTCTTATGTGCGCAAAAATATGGCCATGGCTCACGGAACTACCACACAAACTGCTAGTTCTTTTCAAGAACACCTTTTTGCCACCACTGTCATTCTCAGCTTCGCCCAAAACATTACATTTCATCAAACTCTCTCCTATCTCAGACATAACACTTTCATTGATCCAAACCTTCTAGAACCACGACCATAACTCCAAACATAGTCTTGAATCGGTTGCCATTTGTGGCGAAGAGGAACTTTACAATGACAGTTTTGCAGAGAAATGTAAGAGTTTGAAGAAGAGGCTATTGTAGCCATGGAGAAGAGAAAAAGATAGAAAAAGGTTACGTGGGCATTGGAAAAAAGGGGCTTAGGTCATCCTCAAGAGTCAATGAGTATTATTGTTTTAAAGAGAATAACATGTATAATGTCATTTGATATTAATAGGTTATGATAATAGAATAAATTTTGTAACGTTAGACTAGTATTAATAGATTGTAATAAATAAATTGATGAGGGGTATTTTTGGATGACAATTTTGCAGAGAAATCCAACAGCTTGAAGAAGAAGTTGTTGCGACCATGGAGAGGAGAAAAAGATAGAAAAGGGTTATGTGTGCATTGAAAAAGATAGGGCTTGGGCAGTCCTCAAGAATTACGAGTATTATGGGTTTTAAAGAGCATAACATGTATAACGCTAATTGATATTAATAGGTTATGATAATAGAATAAATTTTGTAATATTAGATTAGATATTAATAGATTATAATAAATAAATTGGTGAGGAGTGTTTTTTAAATTAAAAGGCAAGTTATCGGACATTTTCAGAATGAAAAAATTGACAAACACCTCACTTTTTATAGTAGTATAGATATGTGAGTCTCTGTACATGCTAAAGATTAAAAGAAAAGAATTTTATACCTCTCATTCCTTCCATCTCTCTTCTTCTACATGATATCAGAGCCTTAGGGTCATAAATTTGGGAAGAAAATAATATTTTTTTTTACCTTCATTACTGAGTTGAAGACCAAAGTCAACTTAAAGCTTCCTTTTGTTTAAGTCAAACCATTGTAACAAACCTAGATCATGAACTCAGTGGCAATAGCAACCGTCGTCATCACGTTGTCATGCCATTGCTACAAGACATCTTTCTCTTTGCCTCTTATCATTGTCGCGTCACTGAGATCACATTGCAACTCCTTTCTCAGCCTTGCCATTACCCTTGGATCTTTGTCGTCAGCCTTCTCTTTCCCTTAGACTTCCACCCTCACCTTGTCGCAAACTCATTGCAAAAGAGAAATCACGTCATTATCATTGTTGTAAGCAAAGATTTTTCCTTTTACAAGTGTTTCTTGTGTTGGGATTGAGCCCTAAAAGCCAGACATGATGTAACAAAGTTAAACTTAATTGTCTTCTAGCTATCCTTTTGGTGTATTGATATTGATTTGAGTATTTAGCCTATATCTCTTACACTGTATATGACTTGCGTATATTAAGAGTTGCACAAAAGATATAAGTCATAGGTTCCTTGTAAGTAGATAAGTTGTCCATAGTCGGTTCATGAATTTAAGTAATCCAATAGAGACTTAAGTGCACCACCTCCTAATTGGAGGGATGACTTGTCTTGGCTGTCTGGATGAGTTTCCCATGGTGAGTGCACTAGTGTATGCGATGCACACTAGACAGGACCTACGATGATTCATGACACAAGACTATCAATTGCTATAATTCACCAAGCTACTATACTATATGGACTCTCAATCTTGAGTGGATATTGAGTCTATGCCAAAATCAATAGGAGGCTTTGATCTATGGGTGAGGTCCTAAAGTGGTTATATATCCTTATGGATTGGTTGTTGATGGAGGCTGGTAGCAACAAGTATTCTCAATATAGGCACCATAATATCTTATGGAATTGAGACACCATAATGTGTGACACCATAATGTGTTCTCTTGGGTGATCTAAAGGACATGTGATCATGAAACCTGTGACACCGTAGTAATTCCTTAAGTGAAATTTGACATGTTTTTTGTGTGATAGAATATGTCATTTGATTACATAATAAGTAAGATTTGTAACTCAATGATTGAAGAGGTAATTTTGATAGGGGATAACACTACTTGTTAGATTATGGACACCAGTTCATAGGAAGTTTGCATGCAGTAGATAGTAGGTTATGAATCTGAGTTTTGTCTCATTATTATTTACATAAGGTATTGAAGTACAGTTGATTCTCTTTAGTGGAATGTTATTAACTTCATAAGTGAATTCTAAGGGAGCCAATACTCCTATGGTTCTTAGTAGTCCCCTCTTTGAGCTCATATACCATGATGACACGGTTTTCGAGGGGTTAGATTGGCTCTAGGTTCACTCTTGTGCTTAAGGGCGTTTTGGTAATTATTGCATAAGGGATAGTGAACAAAGTCTCTGGATTGGGCTAATTGATTAATTAGATGGTCATGTGTGGTTAATTAATTAGGATTTGTTTTAGGCTAAATTAAATGACTCAAGCCTTGTTGGACTCAAGTTACTAAAGTCCCATAAGGAACTCTATAAATACCCCTTGAGAGGTTAGGGTTTCTAACACTTTTGGTGAGAGCTTTCTTCCATCTCTAGAGAGAGAGAGAGAGAGAGAGAGAGAAAGAGAGTGATAGCTTCCTCTCTTCTAAAGCCCACACTTTGGAGTGTTAAGATCGTGGTTCAAGTTATCGAGCAGAAGATTTTAGGTGTATGGGACCTTAAGACATGTTCTTCATTGCCAGGAATTAATTTGGGAACATCCGGATATAAGTATTGATTAACATATCTCTAAATCTTTATTCTAGTATGGTTTTTATAGCCCTTGACCTTCAATGCTACTGTTATAGCCATTGCTATCCCACATCAATACCTGTAGGAGCTCTAACACAAATCCTTACAAGTAAGTGAGTTCTTTACCTAAGAGCTCTTTTATATTTTCCATAAAAAAAAAAAAAAAAAATGTTCGAGATATCATAAACTACCATTGTCATTGCTCAATCTAAAGAAGTGATTACTAGTTACAATATAGGATAATTGTAGAATATTCAAGCAGCACACAGGCTTAATGGGAAGAATTATTTAAAATGGTCACAACTTTTTTTTTTTTTTTGATAAGTAAAGAAAGTATATTAATCAAAAAGAGGAAACACCGAAAAACTGGTGCCCTCCACGTATACAGGGAGTATACACACCATCTTCCTTAACTAGGAGCCCAACCAATCTAGAAAACTTACAATAGAAGACGGATTTGCTCCTAAGGAAGCCCTTACCCAACACCAAAGACTACTTACAAAAAAATATTTCAACCTTTGCAGCGATATGTCACAGGATGCTTCAAATAAGCCTCCCCATGGGCTTATATAGAGCCCAGAAGTTTCTGGAGACTCCTACACTTAGCCATTAGTGGGAAGAGTGTGGAAGGTTCTAGAAATGTCTAGAGAAGTCCACACACTTCTAGACTATGGTAGAAGGCATGAGAAGGGTCCAGGGCTTTCTAGAGAATTCTAGAAGTCTCTTGTACATAAGCTTGTACATAGAATAATCTAGCGAGTTCTAGAATGTTCTTGAATTGTAAGGAACCCTCCAAGGTTCCAGAAAGTTCCAATGGTGCTTATAAATAGATAAGGGCCTCATTTGGCCAAGGCACCAAAGCAAGTGAGCTTCCAAGCACTTGTAAAGGTTTCCTTGAGTTAGTGAAAGCTTCCATTCTTTAAAGAGTTGCCTACTAAGCTTCTTAAGCTTGTGAGTCGCGAGTGTCTTAGCCAAGCAAGCTAAGCATTGGGGAACAAGGCTGACTTAGCAAGATCAAGCGTCTTGACTTGCCTAAGTGCCGCACGAGCTTAGTGAACGACTAAGTCCGTGACAGATAGCTCTACATTGCCAAAAGCTAGACTATTCCTCTCCTTCCAAACTGACCAAAAAATACATAAAGGAGCCATTTGCCAAGCCCTCTTGCGCCTTTTCCCCACAAACCCTCCATTCCAACCAATAAGGGTCTCCTTCACTGAACACGGAAGAATCCACGCCACCCCGAAGAGGGAAAAAAGGAGGTTCCACAAGACCCGCGTCTTAACACAATGTAGAAGGAGGTGATCCACCGTTTCAGCTTCAGAAAGGCAAAGGAAGCACCTGTTTGCCAAGGAGTACCCTCTCCTTTGGAGTTGCTCCAAAGTTAATATTTTACCCCAGGAAGCCTCCTAAGCAAAGAAAGCTACCTTAGGAGGAACTCTTACCCTCCAAATACTTTTGCTAGGGAACATAGAAGAACCCCCCCGCTCCAAAATGGAATAGAGAGACTTAACCGAGAAAGCACCATTTTTTGAAGCTGTCCAGATCACTTTATCTTCCTCATCCCTTTGAACCCGGCAAGCATGGATCTTCTGTAACAGACGCTCCACCAATTCAATCTCCATCATTAAACGCCCTTGTGAAAAGAGGGGTCCAGCCATCCCTATCACTAATAGGGTTCCAAACCTCTGAAACCCAAGCATTCTTGGTTAAGGAAATTGAGAAGAGAGAAGGGAAGGACTCACAAAGAGGTCCAACTTCACACCACTTAGCCTTCCAGAATTTCACTCTTTTTCCATTACCCACTTGGTAGTCTAACTTGCCATCCAGAAGCCGCCCTTTCTTTCTTATTGCTTTCCAAAGCCCAACACCGTTTCTCCCAATTGCATCCCGGGTGCGCCACCCTCCCTCCTCTTTGCCATATTTAAGCATAATTACTCGCCTCCACAACACCTCTCTCTCATTAGCAAACCTCCAATTCCACTTGCACAAGAGGGCACTATTCATCAATGCTAAGTTTCTCACACCTAACCCGCCTTTGTTTTTACCCAAGCACACCATGTTCCATCTTACAAGGTGAGGCTTTTGGATGAGGTCTCCCCCACCCATAGGAAATCCCTTTGAATCTTCTCCAATCTCAATCTCACTTTTCTTGGCAAGTGGAAAAGAGACATAAAGTAAATAGGCATGCTTGAGAGGGTGCTTCTGATTAGGGTGAGTCTCCCCCCTTTAGATATATACTGCCTCTTCCACATAGCAAGTCTTCTGCGAAATCTCTCTTCCACCCCATCCCACACTGCCAAGGATTTGAAAGGTGCCCCTAGAGGCAACCCCAAATAGCAAGAAGGGAGCCTACCCACTTTACAACCCAACTCCAAAGCTAGTCCCTCTATATCATGAACCCTTCCCACAGAGATCAGCTCACTCTTCTCTAAGTTGATCTTCAACCCTGAACACGCTTCAAACCACATGAGAAGCCAGCTTAGATAGGTCATCTGATCTGCAGACTCCTCACAAAAAACCAGCGTGTCATCCGCAAATAACAGATGAGAGATTTGCAACCCCAATCCACTCCTACCTCCCACTTTCCATCCCGATAAGAAGCCCCCACTAATAGTCCCTTCCCACCATACAACTGAACACTTCCATGGCTATCACAAACAAGTAAGGAGAGAGCGGATCTCCCTGTCTCAACCCCCTCGAGCTTTGAAAAAAGCCAGTAGGAGAGCCATTGATTAGAACAGAGAATTTAACAGTGGAGATATACCACTCAATCCACTGCAGCCATCTCTCCCCAAAACCCATCTTTTTCAGAATTGCCAACAAAAATTTCTAACAAACATGATCATAGGCCTTCTCTATATCCAACTTACATAGCACTCCCCCCTCTTCATCTTTCAACCTTGAATCCACAGCCTCATTTGCAATCAATACTGCATCCAGAATCTGTCTCCCCTCCACAAATGCATTTTGAGACTCCGAAATCACTTTCCCCATCACCTTTTTAATTCTATTTGCCAATACCTTGGCCAACAACTTGTAGAGGCTGCCTACAAGGCTGATTGGTCTGAAATCCTTTAGATCTTCTGCACCCCCCTTCTTTGGAACTAAGACCAAGAACGTAGCATTCAACGATTTGACAAATCTTCCCCTCTCATGGAATTCCTTGAAGAACCCCATTATCTCCATCTTCACTACGTCCCAGCAGAACAGCCAAAAGGCCATGGTAAAGCCGTCCGGGCCGGGGGCTTTATCCTTGCCCAAATCTGACAGTGTTGCATACACCTCTCATTCCGAAAGAGGAGTCTCTAGCCCCTTCGCCTCGCAGCTAGCTAACCTCCTGAGAGACAGCCCCTCAACACTAGGCCTCCACCCCCCTGCTTCAGTATACAGAGCCTTAAACGCCCCCACCACACTACTTTTCAATTCATTCTCCTCTGTGTGCCAACATCCATTCACTTTCAACTTGGACAGCCAATTCCTTCTGAAGTGGAAATTCGCCATCCTGTGAAAGAATCTGGTGTTGTTGTCCCCCTCCTTCAACCACAGCTCTTAGACTTTTGCCTCCAAGAAATTTCTTCCCTCAACACTCAAGACTTGTAGGCCTCCTGGGCCTCCTTCCTTGCTTCACAGTCCTCCAAACTCAGGGGAGAATGTTTCTCCACTTCATCCCAGTGTTCCACCTGTCGTAGAGCTTCCCTCTTCTTGGACTCAACTAAACCAAAAACTTCTTTGTTCCAGCTCTTTAAGATATCTTTCAGGGCTCTTAATTTTGCATCCAAGACAAAGCTGAAAGACCCAGTGAAAGATAAACTCCCCCACCACCTCTTCATCTGATCCATGAAACCCTTCTCCTCCAGCCACATGTTCTCAAATCTGAATGGTGAAGGGCCCCTCTTCAAACCTCCCCCTTCTAAGAGGATGGGAAAATGATTAGAGACTGGTCTGGCAAGGACCCCTTGCACTGCCCTATTAAACAATCTATCCCAGTCATCTGTCACTAAGAATCTATCCAGTCTAGACTGCGACTGATTATTTAACCCCCTCGCCAAGTAAACGGACCCCCCTGTAAAGGGTAGTCCCTTATGTCACAGGATGCTTCAAATGACCCTCCTCATGGGCTTATATAGGAGGAGGGAAGCTTCTGGAGACTCCTGAAGACTCCTACACGTAGCCATTAGTGGGAAGAGTGTGGAAGGTTCTAGAAATGTCTAGAGAAGTCCACACATTTCTACACTATGGTAGAAAGCATGAGAAGAGTCTAGGGCTTTTTAGAGAATTCTAGAAGTCTCTTGTACATAAGCTTGTACATAGAATAGTCTAGGGAGTTCTAGAATGTTCTTGAATTGTAAGGAACCCTTCAAGGTTCTAGAGAGTTCCATTGGTGCCTATAAATAGGTGAGTGCCTCATTTGGCCAAGGCACCCCCCAAATCACTTCCTAACCAAGCAAGTGAGCATCCAAGCACTTGTAAAGACTTCCTTGAATTAATAAGAGCTTCCATTCTTTAAAGAATTGCCTACTAAGCTTCTTAAGCTTTCGAGTCACGAGTGTCTTAGCTAAGCAAGCTAAGTATTGGGGGGGAGCAAGGCTGACTTAGCAAGATCAAGTGTCTTGACTTGCCTAAGTGCCGCACGAGCTTAGTAAATGACTAAGTCCGTGACAAGTGGTATCAGAGCGCGGTTACGAAGTGGGCATAGTAAAGGAAGCATGTCGGGCTCTAACATGGATGAGACTAGTGAGCAAACCCGTGGGAGGGAGACCGAGCCTACTGCACGGGGCAGGGGTAGGAAGGATAAGTCTCGTGATGCCATTTCCAACATGGAGGCAAGGTTAGCCAAGGTGGAGCTAGCCATGGCAGACACCCGGGAGGGGGTGGACTTGATCGAGCAGGGCATGGAGAAGGGTTTAGAGGATCTAAGGGAGCAGATCCAAGACCTTCATGAGGGGATGCTCAGCTCACAAGTTCAACCGGTGTCGCACGAGGAGTTCAGGTCCTTCCAAGACAAGGTCATGAGCATGTTCGCTAGTGTGGAGTCAAGGATGGAGGCCTTGGCTGTGCGCATGGAGGCTCGAGACCAGGAGATCCGGCAGGAGTTGGCCATCTACAAGGCTGCTGTGTCGGCACAGGTCATGGCCACACAAGGGGCATCTAGGGTGGAGGTGCCGAAGCCACAAGGGTTTAGTGGCAAGAGGGATGCCAAGGAGTTGGACAACTTCTTATGACATATGGAGCGATACTTCGAGGCTATCGCATTGATTGATGAGGCGGCTAAGGTAAGAACTGCAACCCTCTACCTTACTGACACAGCTACTCTATGGTGGCGTTGGAGGTTTGCCGATATGGAGAAAGGCATTTGCACCATAGAGACGTGGGAGGACTTCAATAAGGAGATTAAGAGGCAGTTCTACCCCGAGGACGTGACTTACCTGGCTAGGAAAAACATGAGGCGTCTCAAGCACACAGGCTCGATACGCGACTATGTCAAGGAATTCTCTTCGCTCATGTTTGAGATTCCTAACATGACTGAGGAGGAGTTGCTATTCAACTTTATGGATAACCTGCAAGGGTGGGCCGAGCAGGAATTAAGACGCCGAGGTGTTCAAGACTTAGCCACTGCTATGGCAGTAGCAGAGTCTCTAACGGATTACAAGAGGGGAGACTCCTCCAAGGTTGAGTCTTTGGAGGATAGCCACAGCATAGGTGGGGGAGATGAGGCTTCAAGGGACCATTATGCTCCTAGAATGGGATCAGGCAAGACGCCTAATGTCCGGGAAGGAAAGGGTAAGGCGGAAAGGAAAGAGTTTACGCCTAAAATTAAATGCTTCCTATGTGACGGTCCACATTGGGCACGAGATTGTCCAAAGAGGAAGGCGCTCAGTGCCATGATTGAGGAGATGGAACAGGAGGACGAAGCATATATGGGCTCGATGCAGCTACTAGGTGCCCTCCAATTCAACCCGAAGCCTAGTACGCCTAAGACCTCCTTACTATCAGGGGTGCAAGTAAAGGAGGTAAAAGGGGAGCGAGCTGAGGTAGCTCGTACACACATGGAAGCAGTCACCAAGGGAAAGGTGAACTCGATGAGTAAGAGGAAGCAGCACTCTAAGCATCAAAAGCGCACGGGTCTGCATCCATCTGAAGCCTCACGGGAGAAGGAGGTGAAGAATATCCTGGCTGAACGGGTCACCAGGAGACAAGGGGTCCCTCTTGTGATAGAGTATCTAGTCAGATGGAAAGGACTACCTAAGGGGCAAGCAAGTTGGGAACATGCAGATGCCTTGAGAAGATTCTGGAAACACATCGAGAGGTTTCAGAAAGAGGCAACGACGAGGACGTCGACGGCATAGGTGGGGGAGAGTGTCACAGGATGCTTCAAATGACCCTCCCCATGGGCTTATATAGGAGGAGGGAAGCTTCTGGAGACTCCTGGAGACTCCTACACTTAGCCATTAGTGGGAAGAGTGTGGAAGGTTCTAGAAATGTCTAGAGAAGTTCACACATTTCTACACTATGGTAGAAAGCATGAGAAGAGTTTAGGACTTTTTAGAGAATTCTAGAAGTCTCTTGTACATAAGCTTGTACATAGAATAGTCTAGGGAGTTCTAGAACGTTCTTGAATTGTAAGGAACCCTCCAAGGTTCTAGAGAGTTCCATTGGTGCCTATAAATAGGTGAGGGCCTCATTTGGCCAAGGCACCACCCAAACCACCCAAATCACTTCCTAACCAAGCAAGTGAGCATCCAAGCACTTGTAAAGACTTCCTTGAATTAATAAGAGCTTCCATTCTTTAAAGAATTGCCTACTAAGCTTAGCTTTCGAGTCACGAGTGTCTTAGCCAAGCAAGCTAAGTATTGAGGGGGAGCAAGGCTGACTTAGCAAGATCAAGCGTCTTGACTTGCCTAAGTGCCGCACGAGCTTAGTAAACGACTAAGTCCGTGACACTTAGCTCCAGATCCTCCACCACCTCTGTAAACCTCCTCATTGAAGTAGAGAGGCCTCTCCCCCTGCTACGCTCTTCTGGGTATCTGATCGCATTGAAATCACCTCCCACACACCAGGGGTCACTCCATGAACCTTTTATAGACCCGAGCTCCTCCCAGAAAACCTCTCTATCCCTACTGTTCACGGGTCCATATACTCCAGTAAACACCTACCTCAGCCCATCCTCACAGTTCTTAAACCGACATGAGACTGTAAACATCCCTTCTTCCACCTCCAACAAGTCAATCAGTCTATTGTCCCAAAACACCAGGACACCCCCAGCTACCCCCTTAGAATTGATTGCCCTCCATTCTAAAAATCTTCCCACCCCAAGGCTTCAGACAATTCCCATGCTCATTTCCTTAATTTTCGTTTCCTGCAGGCACACCACATCCGCTTTGTTGGATTTTATAACCGACTTAATGACTTGTCTCTTTTCCTTATCGTTTGCCCCTCTTACATTCCAAGACAATATCCTTATCTTCATTTGCATCCTGAACCAGAAGCCCCTCCATCCGAGCCCACTTTGGTGGACACTTTAGCCTTCTTGTAGCTTACTGTCCACTCTAATTTCTTTAATTCCCTACTGGATTTAGACACCGAAGTCTTGGATTTTCTATACTCCCCGTCCTTGCTCTTATATTCAATTCTCCCCTTCATTCTCCTCAAAAGGAACACAATTTCCTCCTCAAATCCTTCTGTCGGCATGCCCAGACAACGGCTGAATTTCGCAAGGCAACTGGAGCTCCATCCTTCCTCTTCCTCCCCCTCTTTCATTTGATGGGTTATCCTCTCCGCTGAAGGATTCTCCACGCCCAAACCGTAAGGGACTAACGCTAGCTCGGATCCACTCGCTCCACCATCTACTGTCCGCGGGGGGGATATCCAACCTTCACGGGCCTGACAAAGCTTCCGAAACATCATCTCGCAGTGGCGCCACACTCCAATCTCCTTCCGCTGCCCCATACGACTCACTGGGAGTCCCTTCCTTCCCCAACACAGCGATGGGCCCCAAGAAAGGAGTAGAAGGAGAAGAAGTCCCAAGCCCCCAGGGAAGGAGAGAGAGTTTTATGAAGAAAGGGGTACCTGGAAGCTTCAGCCAGAAGCGCGTCATCGGTCAGCTTTAGACGGCCACGTCCGGAACCCACAGCGTCGAAAATTCCCACTGCCATGAACTCCTCCTCCCACCTCTCGTAATCCCGACCCTTCTTTGCAGGAGCCCTAGATAGAACGGGCTCCCTTAAAAGATCCGTATGGGCCTCAGGACCCAGAGGCCCAAAGGGAGCTTTTAACTCCTTTTCCCCACCCGCGCCCTCTGGATTAAGAGAGGGATGGCCCTCAGCCCAGCCCAAGCCTCCCTTAAAAACCGGCCCAATCTCCTTTTGCACAATCTTGGGCCCAACAGTGTGGATAAGGGAGGGATGGCCCTCGGCCCAGCCCAGACCCCCTTTTAAAACTAGCCCATTAGCCTCTTTTAAAGCACCCCAGGCAGCAAACTTGGGCCCAGGCCCACACACCGACCAGTCCTCAGCTGGAGCAGCAGCCGTCCTACCACAATCGCTGTCAACCTGTCTTTGCCCACTGTCACACGCCATCTGCACCGCTGAACCTTTGTTTTGAAATTCAAATGGGTGCTCCCGTACTTTTGCTCCCGCGCGTGTAACTCCCTCAACTTCATCCCTGACCTCGCACCCCTTCTCCAACTGCAACCAGGGACTCGTCTCAGCCTTCAACACCCTCGGTGAAGCTTCCCACCATAGACAGAGCTCCCAGCAACAATTTCCAGCCTCCACCTGCACCGACCCTGGCCAATTCTTCCCCGAGACTTTAACTAAAATTCGAGCCCACTGCAACTGAGAGAAGAAAGCAGTCTCCTCGTCCATAGCTACAAACCCCCCACAACACTCTCCGATTCTCTTAAAGACTTCTCTACTCCAAAGGTGAAGAGGAAGTCCTACAATCCTCACCCAAATCTCCTTGGAATGGCTCTCAGTCCTAGTACACCCCACTTCCGGCCCCCACCTTTGCAATTGAAAATCTCTATTCTTGAACCTTCTGCTCCCTCTTAAAAACACCCTATCAGCTTCCCATTTGTTTTGAAATTGGAATAGCACAAGGGCCCCACCCAACCTGGATATTCTTAACTCCCCCTTAAGCAACCAACTTTCCAACGCCCACCTCCACAAGGAATGTAATAGGGGAATGGACTCAGAACTGCCCCCAAAACATCCCACCAGACAACGTTCAAGCTGCTCCTCTCTGCACAATAGATCCCGGTTCCCTAGGAGCACCCTTAAAGGGTTCCCTGAAGCTCTTATTTTCCTTTTTGCTACCTCTACAAAAGAACCTGGCTCATTCTCCAATCCTTTGACACTGCTCCCCACCTGCACAGCAGTAGGAGCAAACTGAAAGCTATTTTGCACAGCTGGAGTGGAAATCCAAGAGCCCTTAGCTTCTTGGCCAATAGAAACCAGCCCCCTATTAAACCCTTTCCTTCTGGGAAAACTAGACAGAACTTCTTAGCCTCCTCATCTCTAACTGAGCAAAGTAAGAACCTACCAGCCCCATTAGAACGGCATTCCAACCTGAACTTTCTTCCTCCTTCCCAAACTTTTAGACGCCTTGAGTTTGATTCGCCTCTGCACCATGCTTCCACACCTTCCAGCAATAGACTTAAGCTCTTTGCGCCAAATCTTATCCAAGAGGAGAATCCTTTGCTTCTTTCCATAATAGTTCCTCTCACCTTACCTCTACCCTCTTCAATGGTGATTTCGAAAGTCTTAGACTCTACAGCAAACCAACACTTACCGCCTTTAGGCGCTCCCCTTGGCTCCTCTTCCTCCTCCATTCAAATTCTAAGGAACCCAACGTACAATAATAATACATATATAGAAGTACACACACATATATATATACACTTGTAACATTAGACAATAATATATTGAATTTAATAACATATAAAAATTTAATGTATTTAATTTAGATATATTGAATGATATGAAATAATGATGATATATATATATAAGTATTTTTATTTAAAAACATTGATAATTTATTTATAGATTTACATTTGTTTTGTATTTAATTATTATATTATTTATAGATTTACATTTGTCTTGTATTTAATTATTATATAAAACTTATTTTATAACAATTTTATTTTAATTAATTTATAATATATCATATGTAAAAGATATACATAATTTGATCTACATTTATAGGAAAAATCACGTTTGGTCTAATGGTAGAGGGGAGCCTTCCCATCAAGGTCAGAAGTTCAATCCTTCAATATGCACCTTTAAAGGTGGTTTTTCTATTTAGATTTGAAAACCAATCCCACATAGGAAGTGGAAAAGAAAGCAATCCTATATTTAAGGCTTGTTGCCCCCAATTCTTGGTACAAATCACACATGATCTGGAACAGCCATACTGCTCATCAAGCCCCAGCCCAATCCCACCTTCCAAGCTGAATTTTGAGGGAAATTGAAAAAATTTTCATGACATGATCAAAAATTTCCAATAAATCGGGAAATACTGGCCTAATATTAGAATTTTGCTGAAAAATCAGCGAAATATGGGAAAAAATAATGAAAAATCTATAATTCAAAATATCTATGGAATTATCGTGTTGGTCAACCTCGATAATCGATTTATCAGCAATATTTCGATGATTTATCCCAACATTTCTGTCCTTAGGTATGATTGCCCAAGATCTATCTTTTTTTTTTTTTTTGCCTTTCCTTTCCTTCTATCTTTTTTAATCGATCATATTATTAGACAACACAAAAACAACTTCTATAGCGTTAGAATTTTGAAAATCCTCATCAAAGAGGCATTAAAGTTCCATGACAATATGCTTGCAAGGAAGGTTGTGAGTTGAGATCAGAAATTGAATTACAGTTTACTTACTGTTTATGAACTTTGCAAGGATGATTAATAGGGAGGCTAAATGAGGTTCATAGCCTCCATGTGTTTGGGGCATCAAGATGCACTATCTCCTTTCCTTTCTTACTCTGGTGATTGACATCCATGAGAATGAGCAAAAGGAAGTAAAGAAAGGTAGTTTGGTAGTTTTCAAATTCCATTTGTTTATAGTCACCTACCAGGATAGCCCAATTGGTCAAGGTGAACATTGGGAAGTATGGTCCTAGTAAGTGGCACATGGAGAGTCCTACGGGCTTGGTCATGGAAGGTTCCTCAATTATCCAAAAAAAAAAATCCATTTGTTTATGGTCAAAGTTAGTATTATTTAATTATTTGAGTCCTATTTAGGATTTAGAAATCTATTTTATAAGACAAATCTCACTAAAAGAGAAGGAGAGAGGGAGAGAGAAAGAGAGGGAGAAAGAGAAAGAGGAAAGGGGGGACGAGAAATGCTATGGATGGCACGTAAATAAGAGCAGTCCACTATAAGTCCACGGTTATGAGAAGAGATAAAGGTAGTGTACTCCTAAAGATCCCAAGAATATTTAAAATTCATATTATCTGATATCTGATGCTATGAACCGTGGGGAAAACAAGAGACACTCAGGAAAAGTTGGGATCCACTCAATCATCCAGCCAAATTTTATCATGAGAGGTAACATCTTGATCAAGGTATTGCTGTCTTTTGATCCACTGCTTCACAGCATCCCAGTTCAAAAGTTTGAGGTTCCTGAACAGTAAATACCTCTAACAAAGATACTTTGACTTTTTGAGGGCCTAAAGAGACTTTTTTTTTTATTTTTTTTATCAATAAGAACAAGATATATTAAAAGGAGGCAAAAAAATCACAAGGCATACAGGGAGTAGACAGGGCATAAAAAGCCTCACAACCAAAAAGAGATAAAAACTCACCAATCCCTAACTGGAGGCTAACCACTCCAGGAAACCTATTAGGGAGAGTGGCTCCTCTCCAATATACAATTTAACCCAAACCCATAAATTACAAACAAAAGAAGATTTCAGCTTTTGAATTGCTAACCCCCCCCCCCCCTAAAAACTAGCATATTTCTTTCCTTCCAAACCGTCCAAAAAATAAACAACGGAATAGAAGTCCAAATTTTTTTCCTTTTTTTTCCCACAAAAGGGCCTTTCCAACTAAATAAAGCCCCCTTTACAGATTCTGGGAAGACCCACTAAACACCAACCAAACCAAGAATGATATTCCACAACACCCTAACCACTGTACAGTGTAACAAAATATGATTTATCGTTTCCTCATCTCTCCCAAATAAATAGCAACAATTAGGAAACTGCCACCCTCTTCTCTGGAGCCGATCACGAGTGAGCACTTTCCCCCAAGCTGCTTCCCACGCGAAGAACGCAATTTTGGTTGGAACTCTATCCACCTAAACATTGTTCTTAGGGAAGGCGACGACCAGGGGGCTAGTCACGAAGCTGTACGCATTTTTGGCACTAAACTGGCCGTCTTTCCCTTTCTTCCAAAACACCGAATCTTCCTCAACTCCAATTCTATAACCCCTTAAAACATGCAGCAAGTTACTCACCAAGACCAGCTCCCAATCATTGAAGTCCCTTAAAAACCTTAAATCCCACTCCCCTTGGCCAAAATTCTGATCCCACATCTCTTCCACCGTGGCATTCTTAAGGGCAGCCATTCCAAAGAGATGTGGGAAATTTTGAGACAGCACGAGACTCCCACACCAAGGGTCAGTCCAGAATCTGACTTTGGTGCCTTTTCCCACCTTAAAAGTCATATTTTCCCAGCACCAAGCTGATTCCTTCAGAATCTCTTTCCACACCCCAACTCCAAACGCCCCATTTGCCTTCTTAGTGCTCCAACTAAAGTCTTCTTGCCCGTATTTTGCCTTCAGCATCTTCTTCCAAAGAACCTCCTTAGCACAAGCAAACCTCCAAATCCACTTACCTAGCAAAACTTTATTCAAAGGGGCTAGTTTCCTTAACCCAAGCCCCCCCTTATCTTTATCCCCACAGACCACCTCCCAATTGACTAAGTGGATTTTTTTTTCCATATTACCCCCTCCCCACAAAAAGTCTCTTTGCAGCTTTTATAACCTCTTTGCCACTGACTTTGGCATGCGAAACAGAGACATTTGATACAAGGGGATACTGACCATTGTACTCTTTATGAGAGTGGTTCTTCCTCCTTTGGATATATATTGGCGTTTCCAAAGGGCCAATCTCCTCCTCATCCTTTCTTCCACCCCATCCTATGCGAAAACAGCTTTATTCGGCACCCCCAGAGGCAGCCCCAAATAGGTTGCAGGAAGCTGTCCCACTCTACAGCCTAATTCAGCAGCCAGCTCATCCACTTCTTCCACCTCCCCCACCGGGATAATCTCACTTTTATCCAGATTAATTTTTAATCCTGAGGTCGCTTCAAACCAAAACAGGATTCAGCTCAAGTGAGTTAAGTGGTCTTTCTTTGATTCACAAAAAACTATCGTATCATCCGCAAAAAGAGATGGGAAATATTAATAGCTTGCCCTCTATCATGCCTAATACTGCACCCAGACATGAAGCCCCCTTCAACTGCCCTCCTGATTAAGACACTTAGGACTTCCATTCCTATGACAAACAAATATGGGGAGAGGGGATCCCCTTAGCGCAACCCCTTCGAGCTTGAGAAGAACCCAGCTGGCACACCATTTACCAAAATCGAGAACTTGGCTGTAGAGATACAGCTCCACACCCATCCCAGCCACTTTGCCCCGAAGCCCATCTTTTGAAGAATCTTCAGTAAGAATTGTCAATCTATACTGTCGTAGACCTTTTCAATGTCCAGTTTACAGATTACGCCTTTCTCGCCCCTTCTTTGCCAAGAATCTATCGCTTCATTGGCAATTAGTGAAGCATCAAGGATCTGTCTCCCCTTGATAAACGCGTTCTGATCAGGGGACACCACCTTATCTATCACTTTTTTAAGCCTGTTGGCTAGCACCTTAGCCAGCAGCTTGTACAACCCCCCCACCAAATTGATAGGTCTATAGTCTCTCAGATCTGCAGCCCCCCTTTTTTCGGAATTAAGACCAGGAACGTGTTGTTAAGGCTCTTAAGAAAGTTGTTCTGCTCGTGGAATTCCTTAAACATATCCATAACCTCCTCCTTAATGAACTCCCAACAATCTTGCCAAAAGGCCATCGTGAACCCATCCGGTCCTAGGGCTTTGTCCCCATTCATCTCCCTTAGGGCTGCATGGACCTCAGCCTCAGAAAACGGGATTTCCAGCCCCTCTGCTTCTGGCTGACTAATTTGCTGTAGCTGCAGTCTCCCTATGTCAGCCTTCCATCCCTGATTGTCAGAGAGTAATTGATGATAGGCATGCGCTATCCCTTCCCTCACTTCTTGATCTTCTGAAAGCCAAACCCCATTTATTTTTATTCTATCCAGGGAATTCACTCTTCGGTGTGCATTTGCCATACGATGGAAGAATCCCGTATTTCTATCTCCTTCCTTTAGCCATAATTCCCTTGATAGCTGCCTCCAATGGGTTTCCTCCAAAGATACCCACTTAGCATAATCCTCCTTGGCTTCCTTTTTCCTATTTGTTTCCTCCTCTATTAGACTTCTCTCCATCTCCACTAAGTCCCAGGATTCCACTTTCTCCAGAGCTTCAGCTTTATTGCACTCTAATCTCCCGAAAACCTCTCTGTTCCAAGTTTTAAGATTCTGTTTCAGCTCTTTCAACTTAGCAGCCAGTCTATAACTGGCACTGCCTCTAACCACCATTCCTTGCCACCATCCCCTAACTAGGTCTTTGAATCCCTCGGCTTTGAGCCACATATTTTCGAATCTGAATGGGAAAGGGCCTCTTCTTATACCGCCTCCCTTGAAAAGAATTGGGAAATGGTCTGAGGTAGGACGAGGAAGTCTTCTTTGGGAAACCCTACTGTATTGATCTAGCCAGGTGGGAGTCGCCAGAAATCTATCCAACCTGGCCCATGACTGGTTATTGAGACCCCCGCTCCAAGTAAACGAACCCCCTTGTAAAGGGAAGTCAACGAGCCCTAATTCGTCTAAAATCTGGGCAAATCTCCTCATTACTGAGGTTATTCTCCCATTCCTATTTCTTTCAAATTGGTAAAGGGTCAAATTAAAATCACCCCCTAGGCACCAGGGTTCTTCCCACAAACCACTGATAGCTCCAATCTCCTCCCACATACACTCCCTTTTTTCTCTAGTAAAAGGACCATAAACCCCCGTGAAAACCCAAACCATACCATCCTCCACGTTCCTGAATTTACAGGAAATGAAGAAATGTCCCACCTCCCAGTCCACAATCTCTAGAGTTCTTTTGTCCCAACAAACTAAAATTCCCCTTGCCGAACCAATAGCCTCCAAGGCCCTCCAATCTAGGAATCTCCCCGAACCTAAGCTTTTCACCACCCCTTCAGACATTACTTACATTGTTGTCTCTTGGAAACACAACAAATCCGCCCTCTGCTTTCTCACAACAGCCTTAATTATTGTCCTTTTGGATTTGTCATTAACTCCCCTCACATTCCAACTCAGAATTTTGAGCTTATTGGACAACTTTTAGCTGGCCCCCTCTGCCCTGAATAGGACACTTCTTCTTAGAATCCCCCTCGTAATTAACTGAGCACTCCAGTCTCTTGAGCTCCCTATCAAATTTAGATTTCTCTAGCAGACCTTTGCTGTGGATCTTCTCCCTCCTTTCTCTAATTTTGACCAAGAAATTTAAAATTTCCTTCTCCAAAACTTCTGTCGGGAATCCCAAAAAAAGGCTAAACTTGGCCAAGCTGCTTTCCTCCCAATTAATTTGCCTTTCCCCTCTTTCTTCTTGAGTTACAGCTTGAACTAAAGCCCACTCCGAATTCCTTTCCATAAGTTCGCCGCTGTTGATCTCCACCAAATCCCAACGTCCATTACCTTTCTCGGCATTCCGGTCTACGGTTGTATTTCGTGGGGGAGTAACATTCTGCTCCCTCTCCCTTGACACCCCAGAATGGTCGTAAAACTCCCCCTCCGGAGCCCGACCAAAAAAAAAAAGAAATAGGAGAAGGAGACCCCGGTACCCTTCGACCCCCCGAGTATTGAGTGAACCCATACCTCGAAGCTTCTTCCTCTAACGCGTTGTCTATTGATGTTTGGAATGTCTCCGAGTGCTGCTTCCTCCAAATTTCCTTTTCACGCATCTTAAGGAACTCCAGCTCCAGGTTACAGAGGGCTGAAGATCGATCTTTTGAACTAAAAGGCTGAGACAGGGGCAGCTCAGATCTGTTGAGAGGTATGGGTGGCCCAATGGACCCATTTACCTCAACTGCAGCCCACCCTAAAGAGACTTAACCACCTTATGTTTTATGCAATCAGTTTTTTGTTGACATCAATATGTGCTTGCTTTCGCCCAAGAAGAATGGAGAATGTTTTGGCATCAATGGTACCCCCTAAAGTCAATGCTCATGATATTCTTGAACTTTGTAGGTCTTACAAGGCTATTAACCCTGAAAGATGTAATCCCTGCTCAGAGAGTGGACAATCAATTGGCCACCATTCATTCCGTCGTTCCCTGTTTCTTTTGAGTTTCAAATGTGCCTTTCTTTCTCTAGCAGGTTTTCTTTAGGTGGCCCATAAGAACATCTTAGTCTATTATAACTTTTTTTAGAAGCTTTGGCAGGGTGGAGGGAATGGATTGATGTGGCAGTGCACTCTCCTTGTTTTGATCTGGATGATATGGCTGGAAAAGAACTCTAGAATCTTTGAGGACACAAAGAGGTCTGTGTGCAAGGGATATATTTTACTTTCAATCCTATTCCCCACATTAATGACCAAAGAATTCCTTAGTCCTCCATCGACAATCAAATCTTTGGATTACAAGGTAGCATACACAGATCAGAACAGAAAGGATTATGTCAGTTGTTGGTGGCTTAATTCTCTCACTTGATTTAATCTAACTTTGATGATTGCCCTCTGGACCACTCAGGTCACTTATGCATGGGTGTCATCAGAGAACACAGTGGTGAGCTGATGAATCCTTTCTCCACACCATGTGGAGTTGGAATTGCTAAAGAAGCCAAGTTCTTAACTCATTTGGAGGGACAGCCAGTTTCCTATCATCAGGAATCATTACCAGATGGTGATCCAATCTTCTTGTGAAAGGATTCTATAGTGGCTATCTCTTAGGTTTCTCTGGTAGTTAATATGGGTAGTTTTGCAAACAAAGGTCATATATGAAAAGTGTTCAGTAAGTTGGCATTACTTTTACCCAATTGCTTCAATAGCATGTGCGCAGTTGGGGCAATTAGGGGGCCTCGAGGGAAAAGAGAAAGTCAAATTGATTCAGAAAAAATTTATTTGAGTAAAGAGACTGCCTTTAGTTAATTTGATGTATAATGTAGTGAAACTCAAAACTGAACTTGAATTCTAACATCTGAAGGTAGCATGCACCAAGCTGAAAATATTATAAAATAAGTAAGAAATTATAAGTGTGACCTAAATCAAATTCTCTAAACTATAGCAAACAGGTAAAAATTGATTAAATTGCTAATGAAACAAATATAAAAATAATGGTTCTGAGCAAAGGTATATTGTTGAAATATGGAAAACATGATACCTCAAAGGATAACAGATTGAAGGCAAGTATGCAACGGCGGAGAAACACCCCAAGATTACTATTTGAATCCAAAATAATTTGATCATCTACCACAACGCCAGAATCAGGTCCCGCCAGGATACCTAATCAAAATTATATTTTATGGTTTTGAACTTTGAAGTGGACCATTGTCAGAACAAGTAATAGGTAAAAACAAGAAGAAAGACAAGAAGGAAAGAGGAGAGAAATCAAGAAGGAAAGGGAGGGGGAAAAAAAAGAAAATAATGGTCTACTTGCCTCGCAAATCACTAAAGAAGTTAAACAAATCATCTGGCGACGATAGAGATGATAGCCTACAGGTTAAATGATCACTTAATTGATGATCCAGTTCGCCAACAATTTCCCTCAATTGAGTAATAAGTTCATCCAGCTTTGGCTCAAAAATATCATCACAAGACTACAAGAAAAAAATAGATATCACACAGCTTTAAAGACAGAAGTACTATTTGCAGCATTATCAATTCATAAAAGGGAGAAGGAAAATTAAAGTAATCTTCTAAATCATTTATTGCCACAAACACAACATACACACAATTCAACAAAGCCTTATTTCCAACCGACAAAAAGAGAAACAAAAAAAAAAAGAAAAAAAAAAACACGTGAATTTTATTTTTTATTTTTTTTGAAAGGAAACGATAGAGGGATATATTGATAGAAAAAAGAAGTATAAGAGAAAAATGAGAAATCATCCCACCAAATAAAACTAAATTACAAGAATACAAAAACAAGAAAGTACATAGTAAAAACAAACAACTCTCTAGATTAGACCAACCTTTTGGAATTACACACCGCTAACCAGTCAAGTTGTAACACATTAAGGGGAGTCCTCTTAAAAACCTTGGAGCATAAAGTTCAAAGATAAGCAAGGAAATAAATAGAATTCCAAAGATACTCTGAATTCTTTGCTTTATCCTAAAAAATTCTCACGTTTCTTTCCCGCCACACAACCCAAATTAAAGCAATGCTCGCATTTCGCCACAAAACTATCCCTCTCTTAGATAAACCAAAACCACTATAATTGATGGACGGCATGTCAAAAATGCTCCTCGAGGGGACTCAATCCATCTTGGCTAACTGAAATAATCTGTGTCACAACCCCATCATCAAAGACCAATATAAGAAAAGATGATCTACTGATTCCCCATGCTTGAATATTAAAGATAGTCTCATTCAAAGTTGGAAGTTCTTTGCTAAATATTTGAACTCTAACTTGGTCAAACCCAGCATTGAGACCAACTTGTTCGTACCTTTCTGAAGAGAAAGGGAAATTAAGTCATCTCCTAAGAATTGGACCAAGGAGATGAGACCCTTGGTTTGATGCCTGGGATGAGCAAGACTCTATGATTATGGCATGGTTGTGGAACTCAATGACACTTGAAATTAGTGACACATATATGTTTTTTACAACTGTTAAAGACATTTAGTATGCAGTTCACTAGACATACTCAAAGACATTAGATGCAGCCCAAGTGTACGAAATAAAAGTTAAGACCAGAGCGGCTAAACGGGGAAACAAGAGTGTTACAGAGTATGCCAATATTTTGAAAAATCTATGGCAAAAATTTGATCATTATCGATGTATTGAGACAAAATGCCCTAAAGATGCAACAATCCTGAAGAATTATATCGAAAAAGATCTAGTCTATGATTTCTTAGCTGGTCTCAATGCTGGGTTTGACCAAGTTAGAGTTCAAATATTTAGCAAAGAACTTCCAACTTTGAAGGAGACTATCTTTAATATTCAAGCAGAAGAAAGCAAAAGTGTCATGCTTGAACCTTAGAATATGAAAGGCTTGACTATGGTTGCTAACAAAAGCAGTGATCAGAAGGCTAGCATTGCTAATAACAAAAAGATTGATTGGTCAAGGGCTTCAAATCGTGATAATAGGTATAAATTATGGTGCACTTACTGCTAAAAGCCTAGACAAACATGGAGAAATGCTAGAAACTTCATGGTAAGTCAACCACATCTAGCAAAGAGTGGGGTTACAATGGAGGGTAGCAGAGGGATAATAAGCAAGCATACTTATCTTCTGTTCAACTAGTTGAAGAAAAATCCTTGGAACAAGGTGGATTCAATCAAGAGAAGATTGAAAAACTAAGAGTTTTGTTGGAAACTCTTGAGAAACTTTTAGGTACCTGCTCACTAGCGTTTTTAGGTAAGTTTCCTATTTCCATTGAATTAAAAGTCTCAGATAAAACCTTTTCCAGTTCATAGGTTATAGATTCAGGTGTCACAGATCACATGACTCATTCATTACACTAATTTAACAATTATAACTCTTGTCTAAGCATTCAAAAAATAGCCACAACAAATTGTTCATTAACCACTATTGTAGGTGTAGGAGATGTTCAAATTAGTCCTAGGCTCACTTAAAAATGTGCTCCATGTTCCAAATTTGTCCACTAATGTTGTTTCTATACAAAAGCTTACGTAGGATTTAGGTTGCATTGTGACTTTTTACCCTTCCTAATGTGTATTTAAGGACCAAGACTTGGGGAAGATGATTGGACTTGCTAAGGAAGGGAACGGGCTATACTACCTTGAGACACCAAGCGAGTCATTTGTATCTTTTCTTTTTGAGCATGACATTTTCAATACAGAAAAAAATCTAGCTTCATCATCATAGACTAAGACATCCATCATTTAGAATTCTTTAAGATCATGTTCCTTTCTCTATTTAGGAAATTAGATGTTGAGAGCGTCCATTGTGATGTATGTGAACTTGCTAAACACAGGCGTTCAACCTTCCCCACCAGTAATAAAAGAGCTCAGAGCTTTTTCATTTAATTTACAGTGATATTTGGGGGCCCTTTCACTATCCCTAGTATATCCGGGGCAGGTTGGTTTGTGTCTTTCATCGATTATTGTACTAGGATTTCTTGGATTTTCTTACTTAAACACAAATTTGATGTAAGTTTTGTTCTTCCAAATTTCCATAGCATGATAAAAAATTAGTTTGATGTCACTATCAAGAGGTTTTGGTTTGACAATGCCAGAGATTATTTCAATCAAGTTCTAACTCCATACTTTCAACATGAGGGAATAATTCATGAGTAATATGTCAACTTCCCACAACAAAATAGAGTTGCCGAGAGGGAAAATGGTTACCTCCTTAATACAACATAGACTTTCTTGTTCCAAAAATATGTGCCTAAATCTTATTGGGGAGGAACCATCCTAACCACCACACATCTCATAAACTAATTTTCTTCTAGAGTCTTAGGTTTCAAAAGTCCCATGGAAATACTCTCATCGTTTTATCCTAATGTGAGAACCACAAACCATTTCATTTTTAAGATATTTGGGTGTGTCATTTGTGCATGTTCATAGTCCAAGTAGGGGAAAATTGAACTTAAGAGTAGTTAAATGTATAATTGTAGGATATTCTTCAATTTAAAAGGGATATAAGTGTTACCATCCACCATCCAAAATTTTTATTATCTTGGCACGTGTTACTCTCAACGAAAGTGAGTCTTATTTTTTCTCTTTTTTATCTTTAGGGGGAGAATTCAATCAAGGAAGACAAGGATCAAGATTCCTATTTCATTGATCCCTTTCTTATTGACCCTCCAGAAGTCTTTGGTCCAATGTCTGAATCTCAGTTTGTATCCTACTCCTCTGAACTTGAGTCGTCGTCACTTAAGCATGTTCCTGAGAATTGAATGACTTGCAAAATGTACTCAAGGAAGAAAGTTGTAGTCCTTAGACTTATGCAAGTCTAAGAATCTGAACTGGCTTTAGGGAATGAGGTAATAGTCTCTCATCCTAAGTTAGAATTTCAATTTGAAAAACCTATAGATCAAAATCTCCTTATTACCATTAGGAAGGGGACAAAGGAATGCACTAAACGTCCTTTGTATCCACTTTCCCATGTTGTGTCATTCGAAAAGTTGTCTCCATCCTATAAGAGTTCTCTTATAAGTTTGAACAATATTCATATTTCTATCACTCTATTTGAGGCTTTATCTAAAGAAAATTGGAGACAAGCCATAAATGCATAAAAGGAGGCCATGGAGAAGAATAATTGGGAGATGGTGGATTTGCTTGTAGGAGAAAAGCTAGTGGGATGTAAGTGGGTCTATATTGTTAAGTATAGAGCAAATGAGACATTAGAGAGGTATAAGGCAAGATTGGTGGCTAAAGAATACACTTGGATATATGATGTGGACTATCTAGAGACATTTGCTTCGATTTCTAAGATAAACACAATCATAATTTTATTATCATTGATAACAAATTATAATTGGGATCTACAATAGTTCAATATAAAAAATGCATTTCTGAATGGAGATTTAGAAGGAGAGATTTATATGAAGCCCCTCTTGGATTTGGCAATGACCTAGCCACTAAAAAGGTGTGCAAACTGAAGAAAGCTTTATACAGGTTGAAATAGTCTCCAAGGACGTGGTTTAGAAGGTTTGAAAAATTAATAAAGAACATGAGATACAAACAAAATCAGGAAAATCATACATTATTTATCAAACATTCAGATTCAGGGGAAGTTACAACTTTTTTGGTATACGTGGATGATATCATTATGACGAGAAATGATAAGCTAGAGAGAAAGACTTTGAGACAATGCTTAACTAAGGAATTTGAGATCAAAGAGTTACGACGGTTGAAATACCTTCTAGGAATTGAGGTTGCATATTCTAAACAAGGAATTTTTATTTCTCTGCAAAAATGTGTGGTGGACCTTCTCAAGGAAATGGGGAAGTTGGCATGTAAACCAACAAGCACATCAGTAGATCCTAATTATAAGCTTGGAAAAGCTAAGGAAAATACTGCAGTAGATAAAGAGATGTGTCAATGTTTGGTAAGAAGACTCATTTATTTTTTTAACACAAGATCATATATGGCATATGTTGTGAGTGTGATTAACCAGTTCATACACAGTTCGAAAGAGGTTCATTTGCAAGTTGCTAATTGACTACTACAATACCTTAAGAGGTCTCTAGGTAACATCCTCTTTAAAAGATGCTCGGGACTAATACTTAAAGCATACATAGATGTAGATTATGTTGGATCTGTAGTTGATAGAAGATCAATTATTAGATATTGCACCTTTCTTGGTGGGAATTTGGTGACATGGAGAAGTAAGAAATAGAGTTTGGTGGCAAGGTTTAATGCAAAAGCAGAATTTCACGCAATGGCCTATGGAATTTGTGAACTACTATGGTTGAAGATCATTTTAGAAGATTTGAAGATTAAATGGGATGAGCCAATGAGACTTTGTTGTAACAATAAATATGCAATCGGTATTGTACATAATCCAGTGCAATATGATCGAATGAAACACATAGAAATAAACAAACATTTTATTAAGAAGAAACTAGATAGTGGATTGATTTGTACTCGTTATGTATCTATTAACCGTCAACTTGCAAATATACTCACAAAATGTTTAAACAGTACAAAGTTGTAAACAAGTGTGTCCAAGTTGGGAATGGAAAACATCAATTCACCAGCTTGAGGGGGAGTGTGCAACCATGAAATTAGGAAACTTGTGATTTTATAAAGAGAATTACGCAATCCCGTGATCAAAGGGGAGTTGTCGTAATTGAGTTAGGAAAGTTTTTAATTTAGGTGTTAGGAATTTTTGTTCATATATGCAAGTCTTTGTACAGGCTAAAGATTAAAGGAAAAGAATTTTATACCTCTCATTCCTTCCATCTCTCTTCTTCTACATAACAGGTTTTTGTTGTTCTCACCAAAATTTTGCTAAAAAGATCCCTGATGATTGGTGAGGAATTCTATAAAAAGGCAAGGTGCTTTTCTTGATAGTGCTTTTGTACCTGGAGATTGATGAAATAAGTGGGAGGGTAGGGGAATAGATGCTATTTTCTCTATTCACCATCTCTCTTATTTTTCATTGTGGAAACCCTAGATCAAATTTAATATTTTGAGATATCATTTAGAGATCTCATGTAGTGTTATTTTTTCAATAACCTTGTCCTCCTCTGGTTACACTGAAGGAACAGAAGAAAGTTTTATGTTTACATAATTGATATATCTTTATGTTACTTGCTTGAATAATGGGACTTTCCTCTTTGAATTTTACTGGGGATACTAATACATGTTTGCAAAATTGACTTCATGGAATTGGAAAGTTGTTACAAATTGTCAAATACAACAACCAAGCAGCAAATCTATTCTACCCGTAAGACAAGTCAAGAAAGGACATTATTTTAATTTGAAGTTGCTTTTATAGATATGTGTAATGCAATTATGTGACATCATGGATTACATAAACCAGATGAATTTCCTATATCAGCATGAAGGATATCACATCCTTCTTTGGATTCAGTTAATAGTTTTTATGGAAAAATGATATAAACCACATGAAATTATCACAAAATTGTTACATGTAGCAAATACGTAGACATTTACTCTAGATCATCTTATGTTTTAATGAAACTTAAGTTGAAATGTCTGAATGGGTAATATATTGATGCAGGACAAAAGAGCCAACCTGGAATGAGGAGTTCTCTTTAAATATCAAGCTGCCCCCAACCAAAAACCTTCAGGTTAATATACATTCTCTTGGCAAATCTCCAATTTATTTTTTCACATTGGACACTTTAATCTCCTCCTCAATTAGCTATTGCTTCTCTCCTTGTTGACATAAATGAAATAGGAAAAAAAGAAGTTGATAAACATGTGAAGGAGGCACCCTTACAAAAAGCTTCTTATGAGTAAAATGCCATTGAAGCCTATTAAGTCACCAATTTTCCTAGAAGCTTAAGCTATTAGGCAGTGGATAAAAAATACATATCAAGCTCGTTTAGGCTTTAATTAGTCCTACTGCCATGCTTTACTGACAACTTTCTGTAGGCTTGCATGTGGTCTCAATAAATTGAGAGAAATAAACATGCATTGCAGTTTGACATGGTTTTCCACTGATTCCTGATGTAACTTTGAGTTAGCGAACTTACTTTTTTTATTGTTTAGACAGGTGAAAGAATAAAAGGTGCTTCAATTTTTTAGGAAGTTAGTTTCTATTCCTATCTACCAAGTTAGTAGAATTAAAAGGGCAGATCATTGCAAATTGTTGGTTTTAATGGTTTTGATGAATAAAATGCAGTGCTTGAGATTGTCTCTCCTTTTATTAGTTTTTTTTTTTTTTTTCACTTTGACATGATTTTTATTTTATTTTATTTTTTTATAGGAGAATCAGCAGCAAGTTGGTTAACAAAAGTTAACTGTGGTAGTTGAGAGAATAAGAAGATGCAGAACCTTAGAATGGCTCTGATACCATGAGGAAATTATGAAATATTTCCATTGATTTTTGAATGTTGATGATTACACATTTATGTAGTTACAAAATCTAATCTAAACTGAGAAAGAAAAGAAGGTATAGCTGTACAATTGGATTCTGCCTAAGGAAAGAAAAGTCAACAGCCTAATTATATTGATAAGTTTAGGGAAAGGAAAAAGGAAAGGAGGAAAAAAAAGGGAAAAGGGAATATTCAGTGATTAGAAGACTGATTCATTCAAATTTGATCCTTGACTTATTCAACACCAGCATATTGTTTTTATGGTTATATGTTGGTATTTTCTATTATCTTAGCTTTGTTAAATACCTTTGCATTGCTCTGTTTGAATTGTGCAAATAAATGACCTTAAAGTTTTCACTTATAATTAAGTAAAAGAATATGTTTATAATGAAAATTCTTTTGAAGTTGCTTCAGTACTCTGATTTTCTAATATGCAGTATTGAACTTTAGGTTGCAGCTTGGGATGCCAACCTTGTAACTCCACATAAACGCATGGGGAATGCAGGCATCAGTCTGGAATGCCTCTGTGATGGTGAGAATCCACTGAATCATATCCATGGTCATAAATGTTTATGAAACTGATGAATGACAAATCACATCTTTAGTAGTTAAGTTCAATAGTTTAGGTTTTAGCTGGAGTGTAGTTGGATAGATATAAAAATGTTTGTTGATAAACTAATGATTGCATGGTAAGTTATGCATTTGATAATGTGGATCAATGTAATTACAGATACAGAGGCTTCAAAATTTTTGTTTTAGAATGATGAAATCACAAACCTGTGTTTTTCTAGGAAATTTGCATGAAGTGCTGTTGGAATTGGAAGGAATGGGGGGTGGGGGGAAAATACAGCTGGAGGTAAGTTTTCTTGAAAGAAGAAAAAAAGGCCTTACCATGAGTAAAAATTTTCAGGGGATAAAAAATTTGTTATTCATTTTTTAATTTTGAGAATTTGATCTTATTTTAGTTTGGTTTTCTTATGTACCTCTATCATAAACCAATTATTCAGAGATAGTAAAATTTATATTAAAGACAATAACCAAGAGAAGTTCTATTGAATTGTGTATATCATGGTTCAATCATGAAAATCATCCTTTTTATCAGATTTCATTGGCTGTGGAAAGATGGAATTAGAATTCAGAATAATTTGTTCTTATTGATTTAACTGAATTATAATCTATTTATACAATTTGTACAATCAAGAAAAAAAAGGGAATAGGCTATCTAAGGAAATATTTTCTACAATTACTCTAACTTTCTTATGTTACCATACATATACAAATTTGATTTGACTTTTTATTCAAATCCCATGATTTCAGTCCATAATCAAATCAGAAAATTACAACACTTCCCCTGCATGGATATTTTACTATAAATATATAGATCTGATTTGACTTTCTATTCAAATCCCATGATTTCAGTCCATAATCAAATGAGAAAATTCCAACTCACCCTCAAGCTAGTGCATGGATATTTTACTATGATTATACAAATTTGATTTGACTTTCTATTCAAATCCTATGATTTCAATCCATAATCAAATCAGAAAATTACAACACTCCCCCTCAAGCTAGTGCATGAATCTTATACATTCCCAGCTTGTCTATTATAGAATTAAAACATGGTGTTTACGACTCCTTTGTCAAGACATGTGCTCCTTGCTATTTAGTAGACACAAAATGCCACCTCCACTTGCTTAGTTTTTTCATGTTGGACCAGGTTGTGAGCAATTCTGAAAGTAACCTTATTATCACAATGGATAGTTTTTGGTCTCTTAGGCTCCAATTGTAGCTCTTCCAAGAGATTTTTAATTCACAATACTTTACAAATTTCCTAGGCTAATGTGTGGAACTCAACTTCAGTGATTGATCATGCTACAACAGGCTATTTCTTGCTTCTCCAAGTAATAAAGTTACCTCCTACAAAAATACAATAACCTATAGTTGATCTTCAAGCATTGACTAAACTAGCCTAGTCTACATCAGTATAAGCTTCCACAAGAAGATGATCATTCTTCTTAAAAAAAGGACCCTTACTTGGGGTGGCCTCTGGGTAGCTTAGAATTCTTTTAACTACTTCCAAATGATACTCAAATGGAGAGTGCATAAACTGATTGACAACATTCACAACACAGGCTATGTCTAGCCGATTAGCCTTCCAACAAGTCTTTGATACCTAATCTTGTCAATTGGATCTCCCTTAACCTTTGTTTCTAGCTTGTGATTAGGAACTATAGGTGTAACAAGAAGTTTGCATTTTGTCATCTAGTTTCATCCAAGATATCAAGTACATACTTCTTTGGGAAATAGCTATACCATGCTTGGTTCTTGATACTTCCAAGCTTGTTTCCTAGAGATCTAACTACTATATTTACTTATTAGTGACCTAAACAAGGAACATATGAAGAAAACAATTTTGACAAACCTGTCCTATGATTTGTGGCCCTTATGTTAATGATTCAAGGGTTCAATTTTGTTTTGATAGTATGCACAACAATGAGAAAGTTACCTATTTATAGGCTATAATTGTAGAAGGAGGAGAATTAGAGAGGGATTTGGTGTTGAATCATAAACCTATAAAGGTATTCAAGTTGTTCCTTGGTGAAAATTGGTGGTTCAAGGTTCCTAATTGCCCCACATTCTAAACTTTTGAATGGTTAGCAGCAACTTGAAGGCCTCGACTATTACTATTGGCATGTTTATTTCTTCTACCCTAACCTTTGAGGTTTTCCATGGAGTTTTCAGCACATATCTTTTGTATACATGATTTATGGCAATGATCGTACCAACGTTTGTGTCTATCATCATTACAACATTCCATTGCTTACTAGGAAGGTCGTTTTTAGGTTGGACAACAACTAAGGCTGAGTTTCTAGTGTTAAGAGTTTACCATCATAACTGACAGCATGCTCTCTTCTCCTCTAATGGCAATGTAGACTTCTCTTAGTGAAGGGAGAGAGATTACCCAAATAAGTTGTCCTTTGGCCTAGTTGAGTTGAGCATTCAAATCTATGAGAATATTAAAGATTTTGTCTTTATCAAGAATTTGTTTATACCTCACACTATCTTCTACGCATTTCCAATCTTGATCTTAATAGAGATCTCTCCTTCCAAAGTTGAGTCATGGCATTGGAGTAGGCAGTCATGGTTGGGTTCCCTTGTTTAGTATCGTGCATTATGCACTTTAGATCATACAAATGAGCATCATTTTCCATGTTGGTGTGCAAATTGAGCCACTATCCAACTTCTCCTTAATAAAATGTCTATCAACTTCCAAATGCTTGGCTCTGTCATGTTGTACCAGATTATGTTCGATGTTGATGGTTGACTTATTGTCACAATAAAGTTCATAGGTGCCTCCCATTTAATCTTCAAGTCCTCCAAGATAATCTTGAGCTAAAGCAACTTACAAATTCCTTGGGCCATTACATGAAACTCTGCTTTTGCATTAGATCTTGTAACAATGTTCTAGTTGTTACTCCTCCAAGTTACCAAGTTCCCTCTAAGAAAAGTGCAATATCTTGTGGTAGACATTCGATTAATTACTGATCATGCATAATCTGCATTAGTATAGGCCTCCAATGATAGTTCAATGATTTTCTTAAACAAAATTTCTTTCCTTGGAGTTGCTTTTAGGTAATATAGGATTTTGTATATAGCCTGTAGATGAACTTCCTTCGGGTTATGCATAAGTTGATTTACTAGGCTAACTACATAGGCTATGTTTGATTGTGTATGTGAGAGGTAAATTAGCTTGCCAACCAATCTTTGGCACATACCTTTGTCTGCGGTTGCATCCTCACTTGCTTTTCCAAGCTTGTGATTTGGATCAATAGGTGTGTTAGCTGATTTACATCCTATTTTTCTTGTTTCTTGCACTGAGTCAAGAACATACTTTTGTTGGGAGAAAACAATCCCTCTTTTTTAGTGAATCACTTCAATCCCCAAGAAATATTTTAGTCAAGAACATATTTCTGTTGGGAGACAACAATCTCTCTTTATGGAGGGAGAATGAAGGAAGCTGCCAAGGGTGGAAGAAGTTGGTTTGTTGTGGAGTCTAAGTCGTTCGAGCTTTTAGTTGAGGATGTGGGAGGGAAGTTGAAAGGGTGTATTTGGGAGAGAAGCAAAGGTGCCTCCTCCTGGATTAGATTTGGGGAGGTTAGTTTACGTTGCCTATTGGACGGAGTTGAAGCTTGTTGTAGAGAAAGCGATAATAGAAGATGGGTTCTTCATTGGAAGAAAGGGGATAGGAAGTATAGGTTGGAGCGTCGTTCAAATGAGGCAGGAAGGTTCATCCTCTGCTTTGTCTGTGATCTCGAGACAAAAAAATTCAGCATCATCTTTTCAGAAGGGAGGGGCTGTCTAGTGGATGAAATACTTTGGTTGAGAAGTTGAGAGGCCTTAGAGTGGTCCCTGTTGGAGGCTTAAAGGAAACCAGAGGTCCGAGGTTTTATTGAGGGAAAAAAGGGGTTTGGAGGTTTCTTCAAGGGAGAAGGGGGTGGAGACAAAGACCTATGCAGATGTTGTAAAGTCAAAACCGGGAAAAATAAGTGATTCAGTCTAGTTAGAGTTGGGGAAAAGTGAAATGCGAGGAAGGTTAGAACAGATGAAATGGTGTTTGGTGGGCTGGTGGGGCAATTATGTAGCTTCTTTACTTGAGCTAGATTTTGTAAGGAGATGGATGCATCAACACTAGCTTTTAGAAGGGAAATTGAGCATAGTTGTGCTAGGCAAAGGACTTTTGCTGTTTGTATTTGAGTTGCCAAGTGAGGCTGAGTGAGTCCTAGTTAGAGGCAAAAGGAGTTTTAAGGAGAACTCCTTATTTTGGATAGACAGGACCTAGAGGTGGGTGCCTCCGCAAGGATTCCTACACTAAAGAGGCGTGGGTGAGGGTGGTGGGTCTCTCACTCCACCTGTGGAGTCGAGAGGTGTTTAAAAAAATCAGTGATGGGTGTGCAAGCTTTATTACAGTGGATGAAGACATTGCTTTTATGATTGAGCTGCAATAGGCTAGGATCTTGGAGCAGCTAGCGGGAAGGATTTACCTAGCACTGCTCAAATTGTGGTGGGGTCGGGGTGTTATTCCATTCAATTGTGGTGGGAAACCCCACCTTGGTTCGCGCAAGTGGTGCCGACGGGACGAAAATACAGGGTGGGCGAATGAGTAGTAGGAGAAGAAGTGGGGGGAAGTCCACGCGCCGCTCGCTATGAGAGTCAAAGGGAAAAGGTGGAGCAGTTGAAGCTGCAACTCAGGGTACAGGACGTGTTATCCTTTGGAGGCACTTCTGCTACTTTTCTTGTTATGGTTTTTGACAAAGAGACTGAAGAAGGGGTTAGTGTAGGTAACCCATCATGCAAAGACCAAGAGAGAGGGGTCGATATGTCAATTTCAAATAGACTAGGTGGGCACTGTTTAAGGTCGAGTGGTTTCAAAAGTAGGCCCCTTGGTTTAGGTTTTGGGAAGGCCCAAGGGCAAGAAAAGGAGCCTCAGGTGTTTATGGGCCTAGGAAGTTGAAGTCTTAGGCCATTGGTTTAAATGCCTTAAAAAGGGTGTTCAGTGAGCTGTGAGGAGGTAAACAATTTGGGCCTCGGGCCTAAAGTTGATGGCACAGCGGGATGAGGGTCTTCAAAAGGGCCAGCATCTTCACTTCCAAAATCTAGGGCACAAGAGGGGTCTTCACTTGGCAAGGTTAGAGAGGAAAGAGGTGACGAAGATCTTTTCGAAGGGATGGCGAGGGTTGCTTTGTTGCTAGAGGCCCTTGAGGTGGTGGAAAGTGCGATGATTACCAATGAAACTCTATTTGCAGAGGCCTCTAGGTACATCAATGCTCCTTCGTTCTTCAGAGGGTTCAACATCTCTCTTCTTCTATTCCTTCTTCTAGGATTCGTCGGGCTGTGGCGAAAGGGGGGTCTTTTGGTAGGTTAGCCTCCGTGGATGGTGGAGAGGAGTAGAATCCACTAAGTATTATTTTGGTTGATGGTAGATCATGGGAGATGGCCTTTGAGGGGGAGAAATCTATGGCTGAGGTAAGAGTGGGGGATGAGGATGAAGAGTTACTTCAAGAATCAGAGAAGAATGGTTGTCAATGGGATGATAGTTGTTTGGCAAGGTTTAGCAAGTTTCTGGGCTTTTCAACGGAAGGTTTTGAAGGCAAAATTTTGAATTTGCTTCTAAGGACCAAGAGAAAAAGAGAGCAGAGTAACAAGTGGGGTACCATAGGGATTACTAAGTTTGATTGAGAACTGAAAAAATTGCAGTGGTCCATAGAACAATTTTGTAAGAGGAGGTGGGGCTAGAGTCTCGACCCTTAGATGAAGATAAAAATTTTATCTTGGAATGTTAGAGGGGCTAATGATAGAAATTAAAGGAAGATAATCAAGGTCATAATCAGGTCTCAAAAAGTGGATTTGGTGTGTTTGCAGGAGACTAAAATCCAAGATATGTCCCTAGGGTTGGTGTGCAGTCTAAGAGTGTGGGAGATTTTTAGGTTGGGGGGCAATGAACGCAAGGAGGGCAGTTAGAGGGGTGGTGGTCTTTTGGGATAACAAAGTGTTGGAATTAGTAGGTATGGAGGTAGGCCTCTTCTCAATCTCGTGTCGCTTTAAAAATTGCGAGGACGGTTTCTTGTGGACCTTTACGGTGGTCTACAGCCCTACCTTGAAAAGATACAGAGAAATTTTTTAGGAGGAGTTAGGGGCCATTCGAGGGTTGTGGATTGACTTGTGGTGTATTAGAGGGGATTTTAATGTGATCAGATTTCCTAGTGAGCATACTAGGGAAGGAAGAATGTTTGCATCCATGAGAAGATTTTCGGAGGTGATTGATGAGTTAGCTTTGAGAGACCTTCCCCTGCAAGGGGGGCCCTTTACTTGGAGTGGAGGGTTGAATGGTCAATCCTTATCAAGACTGGATCGTTTTTTGGTCTCGGAGGATTGAGAGACTCATTTTAGCATGGTGGATGCAGTGTACCCTCCCAAGGCCGATGTCTGACCATTTTCCAATTCTATTAGATGGGGTGGGGTGAGGAAAGGACCAATTCCTTTTCGTTTTGAAAATATGTGGATGAGGGAGAAGGGGTTTAAGGAGATGCTGAAAGGCTGGTGGTAAGGTTTCAATTTCAATAGGTTTTAAGGAGATGCTGAAAGGCTGGTGGTAAGGTTTCAATTTCAATAGGTCCAATAATTTTATCCTAATAGAAAAATTAAAGGCCATAAAAACCAATTTGAAGATTTGGAACAGGGATGTGTTTGGGAAAGTGGGGGTGAACAAGGGGCTAGCTCTAGACAAAGTGTCTTTTTGGGACGATCAGGAGCGGCTAAGAGTTTTATTTGGGCTAGAGTGAGGCTAGAAAAGAGTGTAAGGAGGAGTTCAAGAAGTGGGCGCTTATGGAAGAAATTTCCTGGAGACAAAAATCAAGAGAAGTGTGGTTGAAGGTAGGCAATAAGAACACGGGTTTCTTCCATAGAATGGCTAACTCTAATAGAAAAAGGAATTGTTTGACAAAGATCAAAATTAATGGTCTCTAGTTGACAGAAGAGCAAGAGATTCAGAGGGGTGTGGATACGGCATACCAAAATCTGCTGTCGGATTCTGGTGGTTGGCACCCTAGTTTGAATGGATTGGATTTTGAGAGAATTGGAGTTGAGAACGCAACCAGTCTGTAGGAGGTGTTCACTATGGAAGAGGTTTTCTCTGCCCTTTTAAAGCTGAATGGGGACAAGGCGCCTGGTTTGGATGGGTTCCCCCTGGCTTTCTGGCAATTCTGTTGGGAATTCATAAAAGATGAGATAATAGGCTTCTTCAAAGAATTCCATGAGAGGGGAAGATTTGTTAGGAGCCCGAATACCACGTTCTTGGTTTTAGTTCCAAGAAAAGGCGGGGTAGACGATCTGAGAAACTATAGACCCATCAGTTTGGTGAGAGGACTATACAAACTGCTAGCAAAGGTCTTAGCTTATAGGTTAAAAAAGGTTGTGGGAAAGGTGGTGTCCTCGCCCCAAAAAGCTTTTAATGAAGAAAGACAAATTCTCGATGATGTGTTAATTGCTAATGAGGCCATAGATTCTATGATGAAAAGGAATGAAAGTGGAGTGTTGTGTAAGTTGGATATAGAGAAGGCATACAATCATATTAATTGGAATTTTCTATTGCTAGTGATGCAAAAAAGGGTTTTGGGGAGAAATGGTTTGGTTGGATTAGTTGGCGTATATCCACTGCAATGTATTCTGTTTTGATTAATGGCTCATCAACGAGTTTTTTTCATAGCACTAGGGGGCTGAGGCAAGGGGACCCTCTATCTCCTCACTTATTTGCGATCAGGATAAAGGCCTTAAGTTGTCTTATAAATAGAACATCAAATGGGGGATTCTTTACAGGCTGTAGGATAAGGGGAAAGGGTGGTGATGGGGTTCAAATTACCCACTTACTGTTCGCTAATGATACACTGGTTTTCTGTGATGCTTCCTAAGAGCATATAGTTTTCTAAGTTGGTTGTTAATGTGGTTTGAAGCTATTTCAGGGCTGAGAATCAATTTGGATAAAAGTGAAATTTTTCCGGTGGGAAGAGTAGAGAATGTAGAGTTGTTGGCTCTAGAACTCAGCTGCAAAGTGGGAGCTCTTCCTTCCACTTACTTGGGGCTTCCCTTGGGTGCTCCACACAAATTGGTGGTAGTTTGGGATGGTATGGAGGAAAGGATACGGAAGAGACTAGCCTTGTGGAAGAGGCAATACATTTCTAAAGGAGGGAGGATTACTCTCATTCGGAGCACTTTGGATAACATGCCAATTTATCTCATGTCTTTTATGCATATGCCAAGAGTTGTTAGAATGAGACTAGAGCAAATCCAAAGGGACTTTCTTTGGGGTGAGGGAACTTTGGAGAACTTGTAAAGTGGGCAATCATTTGTTTAGATAAAAAAAATGGTGGTTTGGGTGTTAAAATTTTTTCTATTCTCAATAGGGCCCTTTTGTGCAAGTGGAGTTGGCGCTTTACAGTTGAAAGGGAGTCCTTGTGGAAGCTTGTTATTTGTAGGAAGTTTGGGGTGGAAGGAGGAAGTTGGAGTACTCATGAAGTAAGGGAAGGCTATGGGGTGGGATTATGGAAGGAAATTAGAAAGGAAGGCTCCTTGATGTTTAAAAATATTGCCTTTTCAGTGGGGGATGGTAGAAGAGTAAGATTTTGGAAGGACAATTGGTGCAAGAACAAGACCCTTTGTGATTCTTTTCCTTTTGTGTTTGCTTTAGCGGATTCAAAAAATACATGGGTAGCGGATTGTTGGGATTCTTTGGGGGAAGAGGGGGAATGGAATCCTCGATTCTTTAGATCTTTCAACGATTGGGAGGTGGAGGTGGAGAGGTTCCTTTTGACTTTACAAGGAAAGCGGCTAGTCTTTGAATTGGAAGATAGGGTGGTGTGGAAAGATACAAAGAATGGGAATTTTTTTGTTAAATCCCTTTATAGTACTCTTGAACATAAAAGTGCAATCCCGTTTCCGTGGAACATCATTTGGAGTCCTTGTGTTCCTACTAAGGTGGGTTTCCTTGCTTGGGAAGCTTCATGGGGAAAGGTCCTAACCCTATATCAACTCAAAAGGAGGGGATGGAACATAGCTAACAAACAGATGTTTCCTTTGTTATGCTAAAGAGGAGACGAATAATCACATTCTTATCCATTGTTCCAAGGCGAGGGTTTTGTGGGAGCTTGTTTTTGTATTGTTTGGTGTGATGTGGGTCCTTCCGCTTTTGGTTAGAGATGCCCTTCTATGTTGGTATGGTTCCTTTGTGGGCAAGAAGTATAGAAAGGGTTGGATGACAGCTCCTCTTTGTTTAGTTTGGTCGGTTTGGAAGGAAAGAAATAAGATAGCTTTTGAAAATGAGGATATCTCGATTCAAATGATAAAATATTCGTTTGTTTGTAATCTTTGATCTTGATCTAAGTCTTGTTTAGATGTAAGACCTTTACCTTTAATCAACTTTTTTGATTGGTTGGGTTATAGATGAGGGTAGGTGAGTTTTTGCATCCCCTCTCTTTTTGTTCTTACCTTTTAGGGCCTCTTGTATACTTCTTGTAAGCTTTGGGTTGCCTTTTAGGTTCCTTTTTCTCTTAATGTACTCTTTCGTGTGTTTATCTAAAAAACAATCCTCTTTTTTGAGTGAATCACTTTAATTCCTAAGAAATATTTTCGTTTTCCAAGCTCCTTTATTTCAAACTCTTTTGCTAAGCACCGCTTCCATGCTACTCTTTCTTCAAGATCATTTCCAGTCATTATTATATCATCCACATAAGCTAGTAGGGTAGCTACTCTCCCTAAGGCTGAGTGTTTAACAAATAAGGTGTGGTCACTATGACTTTGTTTGTAGCCAACAATTATCATGATTTTGGAAAATCTTCCATACCAAGCTAGTGGAGATTGTTTTAACTCATATAAAGTTTTCTTCAATTTATATACCTTTTTTCCTTGTAAGTGCATGTTAAAGCCAGGTGGAAGATCCATATAAATTTTTTCTTTGATCTCTCCATGTAAGAACACATTTTTCACATCAAACTGTTTTAAGTCCCAATCAAATTGGGTAGCCAAAGAGAATAATACTTCTGTAGTGTTCATCTTGGCTACTGGTGTGAAAGTCTCTTGGTAATCTACTCTATATGTATGAGCATATGATGAAAACTGAAAAGCTATTATAGCTACAATCCAAGTAGATTACAACCTAGTTACTCTAAACACCGTCGGAGCCAATATTTCTTATGGAAAAATCTAGGAAAAACCCCTTGCATAAGCTGAAACCAAAAAGTTTTGGTTAATTACTTCTTATATTTTTTATGGATAATCATCAAAAGTCCTTACAATAAGTAGGTTCTTCCATTTTATAATGATAACCCTTAACCACTTTCTGAAGGTTTCCAAAACATAATTAGTAGCCTTTAATAACAAAAAACTGACCTTTTGATTTCTAATTTAATAACAAACTTTTCCCGTGCAAACCTTTGATATGTTCAAACTTGCTATAAATTGTCTATTAAGGACTGCATCATTCTCTCCTCCGTAGAAGAAGTTCGTCCCTGAGTTTGGTGTTGTTGGAAACCTCTTTTACGTTCTCATCAGTGTACAAATATAAATCTGAAATGTTGAATGTTGAATCTATTCCCATATGTTTTGGCAGATCAACCTTATAAGTATTTTCCCCTATCTGCCTGATGATTTTGTAGGGTTCTATCTTTCTTTTATTTAGCTTAGAATAAGAGTTAGCTGGAAGTCTTTTGTAAAATCTGAGAATTACTCTAATATTCATTCAAAATTGCATTTGTTTACATAATCGGGTCCTTATTTAACATATACACAAAGAGCAAAAAATGGAAAAAATTAAAATCACACAAATTACCCATAATTGGGGCCTCAATCTTTCCCTCAATATCCTATAAATCACCATTCAAATTATACCAGAATTCCACACTCCCCCTCAAGTTGGATTATAGATATTAATTATGCCCAACTTGCAAATAAAATCTTCAAAGCTTGATTTTGTAACCCCTTGGTGAAAATATCTGTCAATTGTTCCCTTGTAGGGATATAAGTCATGCAAATAATCCCTTTCTCGATTTTCTCCTTTATAAAGTGTTTGTCCACTTCTATATGTTTGGTCTTGTCATGCTGAACAGGATTATGAGAAATACTAATGACAGCTTTGTTGTCACAATAAAGTTTAATGGGGAGCTCTATTGTAATGTGTAGTTCTTCCAACAGTTTCTGCAACCATAGTCCTTCACGCATACCTTGTGCAACTGCTCTGAATTTAGCCTTGGGACTGCTTCTGGTTACTACACTCTGCTTCTTATTTCTCCATGTTACTAAATTCCACTAGCCATAGGTACAGTAGCCTGTAGTAGACCTTCTATCATCTGCTAATCCCGCCCAATTTGCATCTATATAGATCTCTACCTTCTTACTGTCACTCTTCTTAAAGAATGGTCATTTCCCTGGAGAACCCTTTAGGTATCTGAGAATCTTATACACTGCTTCTAGATGGCTTTCCTTTGGTGAATGCATGTACTGGCTAACCAGGCTTACGGCGAAAGCAATGTCTAGTCTAGTGTGAGAAAGGTAGATCAGTCTACCTATTAGTCGCTGATATCTCTCTCTATCCACGGGTTTTCTGTTGCTTTTCGTCCTTTTTCTTGCCTTGATAGGGGTATCGCTTGGCTTGCATCCCAGCATGCCAATCTCAGTCAACAAGTCAAGTACATACTTTCTTTGGGAAATACTAATTCCCTTCCTTGATTTGGTGACCTCCATTCCTAGGAAATACCGCATTTGACCCAGATCTTTTACCTCAAATTTTGTGGCTAAGACCTTCTTCAACCTTTCCACTTCTCCTGTGTCATCTCCAGTGAGAATGATCTCATCGACATACACAATTAGGATGGTCATCCTTCCATCGTTGGACTGTTTGAAGAACATAGTATGATCCAACTGTCCCTATTGGTATCCTTGGTTCTTAATCACCTTTGCAAATCTATCAAACCATGCTCTTGGTGATTGCTTGAGACCATAGAGAGATTTTTTCAATTTGCATACCCTGGTTTCTTCTTCTTCCTTACAGAACCCTGATGGTAGCATCATAAACACTTCTTCTTCCAGCTCACCATTCAGAAAGGCATTCTTGATATCAAACTGATAGAGTGGCCAATCGAGGTTTGCTGCCAAGGATAAAAGAACTCGTATAGTGTTCAGCTTTGCCACTAGTGCAAATGTCTCGATATAGTCAATGTCGTAGGTCTGAGTGAACCCATTTGCAACCAAGCAGGCTTTGTGTCATTCTACTGTGTCATCCGCCTTATATTTCACTATGAATACCCATTTACAGCCCACTGGTTTCTTCCCTCTTGGCAAATTCATCGCTTCCCAAGTCCCATTTTTTTCCAATGCCCTTATTTCTTCCATCACTACCTCTTTCCATTCTGGAATGTCCAAGGCTTCTTGAATGTTTTTAGGAATCTGGATTCTATCAAGGTTAGTTGTAAAAACACGACATTTTGCAAAAAGAGCATTATAAGACACAAATTTCGAGATAGGATGGAGAGTACATGAATGAGGTTGTTTCTTAAGAGCAATGGGTAAGTCATTTGTTACCTGATCAGGATTGGAGCTAGACTCCCGAGGGGTTAGAACTATCACCGGTTCTGACTCTTTTAGTGCTTAGGAGATAAGTGTCTCATCGAACTTCGATTTTGGCCTTCTTGAGTAGACGAGTGTTTCCTTATTTGTCCGTAATTTCGTATCTCCCCCTGAGTTTAAGTGTCCTTCTGTATTAGGCAAAAGGGTAGATATAAGGCACGGAGTGGATTCGAACATAGCAACATCGAGGTAGTCAGAGGTTAAGGGAGGTCTAGTTTCACTCACGGACTCCCCCTGAAGCGAGTAGTAGGGAGTATGCTAAAAAAATGTGACATCTAGGCTAACATATAGCTTTTGTGAAATTGGGTCATAGCATTTGTAGCCCTTTTGTGTGGGAGAGTAGCCAAGAAAGACACATTTAAGCGCTCTGGGATCAAATTTGTTCCGCTTAGGTCCGTGAGTGTGGACAAACACAGTGGACCCAAAGACACGAAGTGGAAGATGTGCATCGAGTTTAGAATGAGGAAAAAACTCTTGGAATTTCTGGAGGGGTGTAACAAAAGATAAGACCCGACTAGGCATTCGGTTAATAAGATATGTGGCTGTCGAACCGGAGTCACCCCAAAATTGTGAGGGCATGTGAGAGGTAAACAGCAAAGCACGAGCAACTTCAAGAATATGTCTATTTTTCCGTTCTGCAACCCCGTTTTGCTAAGGGATGTCAATGCAAGAACTTTGATGTATATTATCATTTTTCTTGTAAATAAGTGCTCAAGGAGTGATTGAAATACTCAGTACCATTATTTTTTTTTTTGATAGGAAACGACAAAGAGATATATGGATAAAAAAGAAGTACAAGAGAAGGATGAGAAATCCTCCCAACAGAGAAAACAAAGCTAAGAAAATACAAACACTAAATCGTACATTGAAGAACAAGCAAGCTCTCTAAGAGGGACCAATCCTTAGGGATTACACACCGCTAACCAATCAAGTTGTAACACATTAAGAGGAATCCCCTTAAAATCCTTGGAACAGAAAGCCCAAAGAGAAGTAAGGAAAAAAATAGAATCTTATAGATTCTCTGAATTCCTCGCTTTTTCCTCAAAAATCCTCACATTTCTTTCCTGCCACACAACCCGAATTAAGGCGATGCTCGCAGCTTGCCACAAAATTATGCCCCTCTTAGATGAACCAAAACCATTAAACTTGATGGACATCATGTCAAAGATGCTCCTTGGGGGGACCTAAACCATCTTGGCTAGCTGAAATAATCTATGCCACAACCCCAACGTCAAAGAGCAATGTAGGAAAAGATGATCTGCTGATTCCCTATGCTTCATGCACAGAATACAAATATCAGGACTCAGAGCTTTGTAGGGTCTTCTCAATTGTAGCATGTCATTAGTATTTACCTTTTTGTGTGCCACTAACCAGACAAAGGACTTCACTTTGAAAGGGACTTGAGATTTCCAAACAAACTTAGAGGGAAAAACCTGAGGAGATCCTGAAAAGTGGGATAAGGCTAGAAAGAAAGATTTAACTGAGAAAAGCACAGAAGAAGATAAAGGCCAAGATCTGGCATCTGAAACCGAAGGTAAAATATGCAAACCATCTAGTGATCTCATAAGGTCCTCTAAATCTTCAATCTCAGAATCTGAAAGGTTATGACGAAAGTTGAAGTTCCAAGAGAAAGGATGAATAGGACCTAGAATTGAAGAGATAGGAATATTTTTATCCAAAACTACTCTAAATAATCTTGGATATTGGGATCTTAAAGGTTGATCCCCCCACCACAAATCTTCCCAGAATGGAATTCTTTCCCTATTTCCTACCACAAACCGAGTAAACATGGAAAACTCCTCAAAGACTTGTGAAATAGCCTTCCAAGGACAATGATGTGACCATCTGACCACAGTGCTAGCATCCCAACCGTTAGAGTATGATCCATAAATGCTTAAGATGACCTCATGCCAAAGAGCCGTACCCTCTCTTGGGTATCTCCACAACCATTTCCCTAAGAGAGCAAGATTCCTTAGAGAAATCTTCCCAAACCCCAAACCCCCTTTTGCCTTCGGAATACACACTACATCCCAACTAACTAGGTGATCTCTTTTCCCTTCCCCAATCCCAGACCATAAAAAATCCCTTTGCATCCTCTCAATTTTTGCAGCCACTGAAGCTGGTATTTTAAACAAGAAAATGAAGTAACAAGGCATGTGTGTGAGGCAAGATTGGATAAGAGTTATCCTTCCTCCAAAAGATAAGTATGCCTTTTGCCACCCATCTAATCTTCCTGAGATTCTCTCAATCACTGGATCCCAAAAGCCACATGCCTTGGGATTCCCCCCCAAAGGAAGACCTAGATAGAGTATAGACCACCTAGAAGCCTTGCAATCAAGTAACAATGCCAACCTGGAAAGATGGTCCTAATCAAGATTGATACCATAAATATTACTCTTGTCAAGGTTGACCTTGAGCCCAGAAATGTGTCCAAACACTAGCAAGAGACTCTTGAGAGTCTGCAGGTCTTCCTCTCTAGTGTTAGAAAAGAAAATGGTATCATCTGCAAATTGCAAATAGGACACCCTAGTTCTATTTCTGCCCACCCTGAAACCCTCTAACAAATTTCTTTCCTCTGCTCTCAATAACATCCTGCTCAGGAAGTCTGCAACTAAGGTAAACAAAAAGAGGGATAAAGGGTCTCTTGTCTTAAACCTCTAGATGCCTTAACCCACCTTTTAGTGTTTCCATTCACCAAGACTGCATAAGACACCGAGGAAAAACATTCACACATCCATTGCCTCCATCTAGGACTGAACCCCTTCTTCTCCAACACATGATCCAAAAAATCCCATCTCACATGATCGTAAGCCTTTTCAAAATCAATTTTGAAGACGACACCTTTCTCCCCTGACCGTCTTCTCTCATCTACTATCTCATTGGTTATGAGGACAGTATCCAAGATTTGTCTCCCTTGGACAAAGGCACCTTGGGTTGAGTGGATGATTTCATGTAGCACCCCTCTTAGACGCCCTGAAAGCACTTTGGCTATTATCTTGTAAAGGCTAGTGATCAAACTAATGGGTCTAAAATTTGAGATTTTCTTTGTCAAACTTTTTTTGGGTATCAACACTATGAATGAGGCATTGGTGCTTTGATTGATAATTCCACTCTTGTGGAACTCTGCAAACACTCTCACCAAGTCCTCCTTGATCACATCCCAACAATCCTGAAATACTGCAATGGTAAAGCTATCAGGCCCCGGCGCCTTGTCCTTATCCAGCTGAAAAACGGCCTTAGAAATCTCTTCTTCAGTGAAAGGGGAATCCAATCTAGTCACACTCTCTTCCGAAATAGGGGACCAGTCTAATCCTTCAACACCCCAAGGCTTTCCAACAAGGCTCGCGTAGAGCTTTTCAAAGTAAAGTAAAATCTCCTCTGTGATACTCTCGACTTTATTCAACACTAATCCCCTCTCATTCTCCAACACCTTGATAAATTTCCTGTTTCGCCTTCCATTAGCCACTTTATGAAAAAACTTTGAGTTGCAATCCCCTTCCTTGACCCATTTCACCCTAACTTTTTGTCTCCAAAAAGTTTCTTCCCTCAAAATTAGTTCCTCTAGCTCCTCTTTTCTTAAGGCTCTTTGAACTAAAAGATCCGAAGTAAGGCCCCCCTCTTGCTCAATGACATAAAAAATAACTAAATCATTGAGGATGCTTTTCTTCCTTTCATTTAGCTCTCCAAAGGAAACCTTATTCCATTCTTTCAAATTGGCTTTAACAAATTGTAGTCTCCTCATGAACTTGTGACCCTCCCATCCATTTCCTTGAAAACCTCTCCACCAGTTTCTAAAATTCTCCTTGAAGCTAGGATGTTGCAACCGCATATTCTCAAACCTAAAAGGTGTTGGACCCCACTTGAACGGGTTAGTTTCCAAAACAATTGGCCAATGGTCCGATGTCCTTCTAGGAAGGACTTCTTGAAGGCCTTAGGGAAAGAGCTGCCCCCACTCATTTGAAAAAAGAAACCGGTCCAATCTCTTACACATGGGAGACTCTTGCAAGTTTGACCAAGTGAAGGATGCGTTTCGTAAAGGTGGGTTAAGCAATTCACAATCTCTAATAAAGTTGTCAAAGTCCTTCATGCTTGAGGTTAGACTAGAACCCCCCAATTTTTCTGAACTTCTCCTTATGACATTAAAGTTGCCGCCCACACACCATAGTGGAAAGGAGAGGCCAAATAAGTCAACTAGCTCCACCCAAAAATCCTTCCTAAGAGATGGGCTGTTTGGGCCGTAAACTGTGGATATCCAAAGAGGACCACATCCATCCAAAGTGAACTTGATTGAAACCGATAAGGAACCTATTACCGTCTCCTCACTACGCATTTTTTTGGAATCCCAAATAATTAGGATCCCACCTAAAGCCCCGCACGCCGGAAGAACAACCCATTCCTTGTTTCTAACCGTCCAAACGCTACCCACAAACCTTCTATCACACTTCATCGTTTTTGTTTCCTGAATCATCACAACATCCGGATTTTCTGATCTTAGGAAATCTTTAACCACCCTTCTTTTATTCCTTGAACCCAAACCCCTGGTATTCCAACTTATGACTTTCATTGAGAAACTTACAGATCCTTAGCCACCATATCGGTTCCAACAGGACTCAAATACCTGTGGAGCATCTATTCTTCTTCATGGAATAAACTTTAATATCCAGAGAACACAAGACCTCTCTCACTTTAGCCATTTCCATGGGGGACAGACCATCTATCTGGAACTCCCCCGATGGGGAGACCACGGTGACACCCTGGCTACCTGTAACCAGGTTGGAACCCTCCTTAGGCATGCTGGTGTTAGACTTACAAGGATTGACACGCTCAGACACCTGATTTGATAAAGCACACTAGATCTCCTCTCCGTCTCGGATTGGGATGCCAACAAATTTTTGATAAAGCGAGCCAACAACGTCTTTTTTTGAAAACATTTCAGACTTTACCCGATTTTCCATAGGAGACTAAGAAAGGGAGACTGATCTAGGAAGATCTGGACCAGAGGGACACGGCAAAAGAAATGCCTGACCATGAGAAGGGAAAGAAAGGGACTTGGGTGGCTGAGAAGGTGAAGACAAGCTTACCTCCAAGTTTTCCCCTCCCGGCAATTCACAATTCCCCTCAAAGAAGAGCCCTTTACCTCTAGTTTCTAGACTAGACGGTGAATCCATGATTGATGAGCCACAGAGATCGGACCCCACTCGGCCCGAAGAACCTTCTTTGTTTTCTACTTCTTGGGTGATGCGCGGAGCTGCTTCATCTCTTGCCGACGAGGACCCTTCCCCCGAACACCATTTTTGATTCACAATCAAATGATAGTGAAAGACAAGGCTCGCGCTGCTTTGTCGCTCCGTCTGAGGTCCCAACCCTAATTCCTCTCCCAAAAGACAGCCTTCGCCTTCTGACGATGACTTCCTAAGGACCAGAGGCTTGCTGCGGCTCCTAAATCCTTGTCGACTATCGGAGCTTAGAGGGAAGAGGGTGGTCCACATCTCCTTAGACATTGCCTTCTCCTCCTTCTGCTCAAAGCTTCTCATTTGCAACTCAGAAGCCTTTCCCTTGCTCGCTGCGTCGTCTTCCTCCTTCCGACTCACAGAGGGTGTCGTTCCTCCTAGACGAAGGCCTAACCGCGATGGGCCTTTTAATTTGTAGCCCATAAAAGCAGGTGGGCTAGGGTTGGGAAGAGATTGGGCCTCTATCACAAAGGCTCTACCCTTCCCTTCACGGATCACCTCGTCGCCGGCCCTATCCTCGACTGGACCTGGGTAGCATGCATTCATCGAGGCCGTCTTGGCAGAGGGAGCTTCTCGCTGGAGTGTTGAGGACGACAATGCTATAGGCTTTTGGCCTGGATCTGCTGGAGGCCCGCATCTTCTCTTCTCTCTTTGGGCCCTAACTGGCTGGGCCTTACTTTGACACTCAGGCTCTATGGGCCCAAGGGTGTTTCGGGCATCTAGGCCCAAAATACACCTTCCCCTTCCATTCTCCCTTTCTGACGCCATATTTGAAACTGAAACGCGATGACGTGACCGGAGAGGAAGCCTTCTGTTATAGCACTCATTATCCCTAATGCTACCTCGTAGCCCCTCTGCGTTCTTTGACATCTGAGAGACGCCACCTCCCGCTTTCACCAACTCGTCCCTGCAACAAGTTGACTTAGGCGTGATCATATCCCTTTCTTCATCTTCTCCGATGACTGAAACTGCTACTGTGAAAGTCCAGTCGCCATCTTCCACCTCTAGCAACGCCGGTAGTACGACATTAGGAAGCATCTCCACCCACAACTTCACCTTTGACAAGTCTACAAGCTTCAAAGATTTCTTTGCCACCTTCGTTACCCTTCCTCATTTCTTCAGAATGAATTTCAACTGCTCTTCATCCCACAAGTAGAAAGGAAGACCTTTCAATTCTAACCAGCCCCTTCTGAATTTTCCGAACACTACTATATTTTCTCTTAGCGACCATCTCCTCATGGAAAAGGACCTTTCTCTCACTAAAAAACGCCCCTGCTCATGGAGCCATTCAACGCTCCTCGCTGAATCCACAAAGAAGCACCCCTTGAAAGCGAAAATGGGAGTTATAGACACCATTCCTTTCATGCCCATCAACCTCACAACAACTTTTCCTGTGTAAGCCCAGTCTTGGACTTTTTCTTTGCATTCGCAAATAACGGCTCTGACCCATTTTCCAACTATCATCGGAGCTTTTTTCCTGGGTCCATTCTCTGCGACCACTTCTGCATATGACCGGCCACCTCTGTATATGCCCTTACTCGCCTGAGCATCTTCAAACGTCTCATTCGAAACTCTTCCATCTTGATCTGAAAATTCTTGCACTGAAGCAACCGTCTTCCCAAGGACTTCCTAGCCAAAGCCATTATCTCCCTCGGGGACGATAAGGATTAATGGTGTCCTTCTTGTACCAATTTCAGTTATTTTCATGAATCGCCCTCTACTATTGAAGCGAACCTCCATCAAGTGAGTCCTAGTCTTGCCCCTGATCTTTCGCATAAAGCCCCTGGACTCCTCCAACTCCACAGCTTTCTTCAACAGTTCCATCAACCAATCCAACTCCTCCTTTCCAAATCCTACTAAGACAGCCAGCCCTTGACTCCTTTCTGTTATCGAAATCCAGGTTCCCCCATTCGTTCCTTCAAACTTAACCTGGAAGGACTTTTTCTCCACTTCAAACCTCTCAACCTTCATCTCGAAGTTCACAGTCAATATAACTTATAAGAACCACCAGATAACAACTTCACTTGATGTCCTTAAATGCTTCATTAGCTTGGAGTTTGATTTCTTCAGCTTGGGAGGAATTTTCGATTTCCATACTAGGCATAACCATTAACAACTTTCTTAAGTTCAGAATGGATAAGTTCACAGCGAACAGTACACCACAATCACTCCCCCATTTTCTATACAAAATAATCTACCTACTGTTTAAGAAACGCAAGTAATAATGAAGTTAATGCCCAAAAATACTCAGTACCATTATTAGTACGAAGAATTTGAATTTTGGTGTGAAACTAAGTTTGTATCATAGAGTGATAGTTCATGAAGACTAATCAAACCTCAGTTTTATCAGTCAACAAATATACCCAACACAAGCGAGTGTGATCATCAATAAAAGTAACAAACCATTTTTTATGAGTCCTATTAAGGGTACGTGAGGGTCCCCATAGATCACTATGAATTAGAGTAAATGGTATGGATGGTTTATACGTAGATTTAGGAAAAGATGTCCGATGATGTTTGGCAAGTTCACACACTTCACACTGAAAATCCCATGAAGCTTTATTTGAATATAGTGAAGGAAATAAATGTTTTAAGTACTAAAAACTAGGATGACCCATCCTTTTGTGCCATAACAAAAGTTCACTGTCCTTAGGACGAGATGCAGAATTACAAACAGTAGGAGGACACTGTCCATGCACATCAGTTTCGTCGAAGTAATATAGACCCTCACGTTCCTTAGCACTGCCAATCGTCTTCCCCGATGATAGGTCCTGAAGAACACAATGAGATGGTAGGAATTTAGCTGAGCAATTAGACTTTTTGGTTAACTAGCTAATAGACAGCAAATTGCAAGATAAATTAGGTACATGTAAGACAAGGTTAAGAGTAACGGACTCAGAAATATGAATACTCCCTTTGCCAGCAATTGGGGATAAAGTACTGACGTAAATTAAGAGAGCAGAATTGTGGAATAATCTTTTATTTTCATTCATTACAGAAAACTACATTTGGTGTTAGCTTTATACAGAAAAATCCTAGCTATAGAAAAGGAAACTAATTACTAGGCTATATCAAATCCCATGATATATGGGATACTCTAACAAAATAGGAAACTAACTAAATTAACCTAATTCTAGGAATTCTAGCTGTTACAAACAAACTCTCCTAAACTAGCATAATTACTATACACGGCAAAATACAAGCCATTAATTTACAACCATAATTCATGTTTTCCCACACTCCCCCTCAAGCTGGTGAATAGGTATTCACCATTCCCAGCTTGAATACAAAGCTTTGAAACACTGAACTACTTAGCCCTTTGGTAAGTATATCGGCAAGTTGACCATGTGTAGACACATAAGGTGTACAATTCAATCCACTATCCAACTTCTCTTTGATGAAGTGTCTGTCAATTTCAATGTGCTTCGTTCGATCATGCTATACCGAGTTGTGAGCTATGCTGATTGTAGATTTATTATCACAATTGAGTCTCATTGGGCCATCCCATTTAATCTTTAAGTCTTCTAAAACGATCTTAAACCATAGTAGTTCACATACACCCTGAGCCATTGCTAGGAATTCTGCCTCCGCACTAGACCGCGCTACCACATTCTGTTTCTTACTCCTCCATGTCACGAGATTTCCACCAAGAAAGGTGCAATATCCAGAGATTGACCTTCTGTCAATAATTAAGCCAGCATAGTCAGCATCTGTGTATGCCTCAAGTACTAATCCCCTATTCCTTTTGAACAAAATACCTTGACCCGGTGTCCCTTTGAGATATTGTAACACTCAATAAGCTGCTTGCAGATGACCTTCTTTTGGACTATGCACGAATTGACTAATCACACTCACTGCATATGCTATATCTGGTCGTGTATGAGATAGATAAATGAGTCTTCCCACCAAGCGTTGATACATTTCTTTATCTACTGTAGCATCCTTTTCTGCCTCTCCGAGTATAAGATTCGGATCTATCGGAGTACTTGCTGGTTTGCATGCGGTCTTGCCAGTTTCTTTGAGAAGATCTGTAACATACTTCTGTTAAGAGATAAAAATGCCTTACTTAGAGTGAGCCACCTCAATACCAAGAAAATATTTCAACCTCCCTAACGCCTTGATCTCAAATTCCTTAGCCAAACATTGATTTAGAACCTGTCTCTCCTTGTCATCGTTTCCTATCACTATTATGTCATCGACATATACCAAGAGAGCTGTGAGTCCTCCCGAAGATGAGTGTTTAATGAACAACGTATGATCTCCTTGACTTTGCCTATATCCCATAGTTATCATCACTCTTGTGAATCTTCCAAACCATGCTTGTGGTGATTGCTTAAGTCTGTACAAGGCCTTTTTTAATTTACATACAATATGAGCAGCTAAATTATTGTCATAACCTGGCGGGACCTCCATATAAATTTCTTCCTCTAGTTCTCCATGCAAAAAAGCATTCTTGACATCAAACTGCTGCAAATCCCAATTGTAATTGGCTGCTAATGACAATAAGACTCTTAACAGTGTTCATTTTTGCGACCGAAGCAAAAGTTTCTTGGTAATCAATCCCATAGGTTTGAGTATAACCTTTGGCAACCAATCTAGCCTTGTATCTTTCTATTGATCCATCTGCTCTGTATTTCACAGTATAAACCCATTTACACCCTACGGGTTTCTTTCCTACTGGCAATTCTACCAACTCCCAAGTTTTGTTTTATTCTAATGCCTTCATCTCCACATTCATAGCTTGTTTCCATTTTTCATTGGTCAAAGCCTCGGATACGGTGGTAGGGATAGAAATAGTGTTTAGGCTGACAAGGAAGGCTCTATGAGATGGTGAAAATTTTTTAAAGGATAGGAAGTATGTAAGAAGGTATAGAGGTCGATTTGTGCATTCTCTAATCCCTTTCCTAACAGCAATGGGGAGGTCCTGGTCATCATTGTTCACATGAGATTTAGATTGCAATGAAGGATTAGAAATTGTTACCTCATTCTCAGAATTTGGGTTGAAGTCTTGGACTTGCACAGATTCAAGGACAACTGTCTTCTTCCTCGAAAACACTTTGTCAAATCTCACATTCTTAGGGGCAGATTTTGGATTTTCAGGCACAGGTTCAGGCTGATCGGGCAGCACAAGTTCAGGCAAAACAAGTTCAAGTTGATCGGGCAATTTAGGTAAGGTTTCAATCAAAGGATCAGTGGGACGAGACTGTTTTGACAAGGGAAGTGATGGCAGATCAAGGAATAAAAAATCCCCCTATCCTTATCTTCCATTACCGAATTCTCCCCTTGAAGAGAAGGAATGGTGAAATAAGATTCTTGTTCATGGAAAGAAACATCTATCGAGACATAGAATCTTTTTGATAGAGGATGGTAACACTTATACCCTTTCTGAGTTGAAGAATAACCCACAAAAACACATTTTAATGCCCGTGGATCTAACTTCCCCCTGTTTTGATTATGAACATGGACAAATGCCACACACCTAAATATCCTAGGAACAAGATTATTTGTAGTGTGTAGGTTTGGATAGAATGTTGAAAGTATGTCTATTGAACTCTTGAATCCTAAGATCCTAGAAGGCAATCTATTTATGAGATGAGCAGCTGTAAGAACTGCTTCTCCCCAAAAGGATTTAGGTACATTTTTTGAAACATGAAGGATCGGGTTGAGTCAAGAAGGTGACCATTTTTTCTTTCTGCCACTCCGTTTTGCTGTGGAGTGTTAACACAAGATGACTCATGTATTATTCCTTCCCTCTAAAAGTATGGAGTTAGGACTTGATTAAAATAATTCTTAGCATTATTCAACCTAAATCTTTTGACATTGACTCCAAATTGAGTCTTAATCATAGAAGAAAAATTTGGAAGGACAGTACTAACATTAGATTTATGTTTGAGCAAAAAAATCCAAGTGACTCGAGTACAATCATCAATGAATGAAACAAACCATTTAGCCCCAGTAATGTTAAGAATAGGAGGACCCCAAATGTCACTGTGTGTGAGATAAAAAGGAATAGAACTTCTTTTATTACTAACTGGAAAAGACACGTTTGTGTTTAGCAAGTTCACACACTCCACAATGAAAATGTTCGACGTCTAGACCTTTAAATAAAGAAGGAAACAGAATTTTAATAACCCTAAATGATGGATGTCCAAGTCGGCGATGATGAAGCCAAACTTTTTCTTTATTGAATGAAAAAACTTCTAAGACAAAAGAATGAGATGATTTGCCTTTGGTAATGTGTGATTGACTTGGTGCTTTGAGATAGTAGAGTCTATCCCGTTCTCTAGCATGTCCAATCATCCTCCCCGAATCTTCGTCCTGAAATACACAATGACTATGATAAAAAACCACATTGCAATGTAAATCTTGAGTGAGTTTTTGGATAGAAATGAGGTTTGTGGTTAACCTAGGGACGTGAAGAACATTTTTTAACATCAGTGATAGGCTTATTTTGACATCTCCTATTCCTGCTACAGTGGTCAAGGAGCCATCGGCTGTGGCTATTTTTCTACTGCTTGAACATGGGAAATATGTGGAAAAAATGTTTGGTGAATGAGTCATATGGTCAGTAGCACCTGAGTCAATGACCCAGGAGTTGACAAAGGTTATATCCAAGACATTTAATCCAATAGAGAATGGAAACTTACCTGAATACGCCAATGAACCCAGTACCTGCTGGTTTGTTAAGGTTGCAAATAAGAGACCTCACCCTCTCAACTTCTTCTTGATTAAGACTGCCTATCTCTTGCGGTGTTGCTTCATTCTGTTGTACTGTTGTAACATGGGCCTGACCATTATTACTTGGTTGTTCTCCCTTTTGTCTTCACTCTCAACTTGGTGGTTTTCCATGTAGTTTCCAGCACCGCTCACAGGTATGGTGTGCCTTCTTACAATAAGTGCACCATAAGTTGCCCTTGTAGTCATTGTTTTGAGTCTTTGGTTGACTAGATCTTCCATTGCCAAAAAATAGTACTCTTTCCATATTTGTGGCTGAATTGTTACCACTGCCAGCCACCATAGTCGAGTTGTCCGTGTTATGTGGATTAAGCATCAGGCATCTTCTGCTTTCCTCTTATCAAATTAATGCCACCACCTCATTAAAGCACGAAACTTCTTGCCAAGAATCTGGATTCGCACTTGGTAAAATTTTGGATTGAGTCCAACAAGAAAATCATAGACTCGATCCTGTTCTATGAAATCCTTGAGAATAGCAGCATTTTCGGGACACTTGGTCTTTATCACCCTGTAATGATCAAGTTCTTGCCATAAAGATTTCAATTGATTAGCATACTCAGTAACAGTTTTATCTCCCTGTTTAGCAGCAACAGTTTTCACTTTGACCTCGTATACTTGGGCCGCATCTCTCGCCTTAGAGTACGTCTGTTGGATCGCAGCCCAAATGTCCTTGGCAGTAGCTAGGAACATGCATGTGTCACTGATTTAAGGAATCATAGAATTCCACAACCATGCCATAATCATGGAGTCTTCTTCATCCCATACTTCAAAATGAGGATCTCCTAATTTCGCCCTTGTACCCATGAAATGGCTAATCTTCCCTTTCCCTTTCAACACGGTGCGAACAAGTTGGGACCATTTCAGATAGTTTTTTTCATTCAGCTTATATGCAGCCTGGATATTTTGCAATTCTTCAAAATGTTAGGGTCGAATAATCTCCTCTGATTGGGCTGTAGTGGTTGTTTCTGCAATCTCTGACATTTTTTTTTTTTTACGGAAAAAAGAGCAATTTCTGGGTGATTCAGGCAAAGCACGTGGGTCAACAATAAACAGCGTTGAAGGCCAAGAGATCAGATTGACAATGAAGGCAAAAAAAAAAAAAAACAAATGAATGGCAATGAAGGCCAAGAAGAAAATGAAAATTCCAAAAGAGAAAACAAATGCTCGGTTTTAAGTTTCAAAAACAGAAGAAAAAATAGGGCATTGTATTCAGCAATGAAGGCTGAAACAAAATAAATTCCAAGGATCCTAATTCAGCTCTGATACCATGACGTAAATTGAGAGAGCAGAATTGTGGAATAATTTTTTATTTTCATTCATCACAGAAAACTACATTTGGTGTTAGCTTTATACAGAAAAATCCTGGTTATAGAAAAGGAAACTAATTACTTGGCTATATCAAATCCCATGATTTATGGGATACTCTAACAAAATAGGAAACTAACTAAATTAAACTAATTCTAGGAATTCTGGCTATTACAAACAAACTCTCCTAAACTAGCATAATTACTATACACAGCAAAATACAAGCCATTAATTTACAACCATAATTCACGCTTTCCCACAAGTACCATCTACAATTTTTACTTTTAAATTACCAGCACAGGGAGAGTATGTAGAAAATAAATGATGAGCATCAGTCATATGATCAGATGCACTAGAGTCAATAATCCAGGGAGTAATATGAGACATGGTGCTAAGTGTTGTCAGAAAGGTACCTTTTTAGGCCAAAGAACTAGAGGACAAAGTAGTAGAAGACTGACCAGAGACTTGGAAATTAGAAAAAAAGCTCATATAATTTCGCAAGTTGGTTAGAATTAAACCCCACGATAGAAGTTGACTGACGAATTTCTATGGGTGTTTTGTCTGCCTAGGTTTCGGTGGAGGCCTGATGACTATGGGCTTTAGTAGGCTGTTTGGGCTTCTAATCAGCGGGCTTGCCATGTAAAGTCCAGCAAGTGTCTTTAGTGTGGCCCAATTTCTTACAATGCTCACAATAAGTCCTCTTGGACTGTCTTGGGCCCGATCCAGAATGAGGCTCACTAGATCCAGCAACATGAGGCCCACGGGTTAAAAGGGCTGAAGCCTTGGGCCCAAATGAGAGATCCAGCATCACTCTCCTTCTGCTTTCCTCTCGCCGCACCTTAGAGAAGACCTCTCAGATGGAGGGCAACGGTCGACGACTGAGAACTCTGCTCCTGACGTCGACAAGCTCGCAGTTCAGCCCCGCTAGGAACTCGAAGACCCTCTAGTTCTCCATCTTCTTCTTGAAGCGCACATTGTCACCTGTGCACTCCCACTCCTCTTCGTAGTTGAAATCAAGATCTTGCCACAAACCCAGCATCTCGGTGTAGCATTCTGTGACTTCCCAATCTCCTTGCTTCATCTGCCAGAGCCGCGTCTTGAGTTAAAAGATTTGGGAAGCATTCTCGGCATCGGAATATGTTGCCCGTATCGCATCCCACACATCCTTTGCCATCGGGAGGAACATTTAAGTTTTGCCAATGGCTGGCTTCATGGAGTTAATCAAGCATGAGGAGATGAAGGAGTTTTCGGACTGCCATTTCTAGGATACTGCTACATCTGTCAGAGGTGGTCGCCGAATCTCACCGGTAAGAAACCCTAACTTTCCCTTTCCGTTAATAACAAGCTTGATTGCTTACGCCCACTCTCTGTAATTCTTACCGTTCAATTTTTCAATGGTAAGATGGAGTGGGGAGTTTTCGAATGCACCGACGGGGCCCATTGAGAGTGTATCTCTGACACTCTTTCATGGGTTGCCGATTGATTGGACTCATGGTTGTCTCCTCTTTGGGCAGCCATGGATTGATTAGGGTTTTAGAGCAAACACCGCTCTGATACCATGTAGAGACTGAGAATTACTCTAATATTCATTCAAAATTGTATTTGTTTACACATTTGGGTCCCTATTTAACATATGCACAGAGAGCAAAAAATGGGAAAAAATACAAATATGGAAAAAATTAAAATCACACAAATTACCCACAATTGGGGCCTCAATCTTTCCCTCAATATCCTACAAATCACCATTCAAATTATACTGGATTTCCACATCTTTCCTTGCGTAGGTACACCATCACCATGTCGCCTTCCTGAAAGCTTTAGCTGTGCCTCTTCTGATAGACACTTTTCTTATAGTTTGCATTTGATTGCTCAATTTTCATTCTGATTTCTTCATGCTGTTTTTTCATAAAGTCATCCATGTTTTCACCCTTTAAGCTATTTCTTCCCATTTCTAGTAAGGAGCTAAATCATAAAGATGCACTGGTTGCTTCCCATAAACAACTTCAAAACGACTTTACCTGTAGTTCGATTCTTGGAATAGTTATAGGTAAATTCTGCTTGTGCAACAATAACTTCCCATTGCTTAGGATTTTCTTCAACTAGGCACCTCAATAAATCACCCAAACTTCTATTGACAACTTCAATTTGTCCATCCGTTTAAGGATGATAGGAAGTACCATATTGCAACCTAGTTTTAAAGTTCTTCAAAAATGAGAGAAAAACTTAAGAGTCTCGATTTGAGGTGATTGGTTTAACAATGACTTCCCATTGCTTAGGATTTTCTCCAACTAGGCACCTCAATAAATCACCCAAACTTCTATTGACAACTTCAATTTGTCCATTCGTTTAAGGATGATAGGAAGTACCATATTGCAACCTAGTTTTAAACTTCTTCCATAAAGTTCTTCAAAAATGAGAAAGAAACCTAAGAGTCTTGATTTGAGGTGATTGGTTTTGAAACTCTATGCAATCACATAACCTCTCTAAAGTAAAGATTTGTTATATTTGATGCATCCGTAGTTTTCTTGCAACAAATGAAATGAGCCAGTTTTGAAAATCTATCAACCACCACAAAGATGGAATCCATTCCTTGTTGAGTTCTAGGCAATCTTACCACAAAGTCTATACTTACATCTTCCCAAGGAGCTGTGGAAACTGGTAGTGGAGTGTACAAAACCTGTATTTTGAACTTTTCCTTTTGATTCTTGGCATGCTTGACACCTTTTAACAAATTTGTAAACATCCTTCCTCATTTTTTGTCAAAAGAACTTTTGTTCAATTATAGCATATGTTTTATCTTGCCCAAAATGTCCTCCTAAGCCTCCACCATGCATGTCTTGAATGATGTTTTCCCTCAAAGGGCAATCTGGAACACAAAATTGATTCCCTTTGAATAGGAAGTTAGCATGCAACAAATACTTTCCTGGCTGCCCATTGGTATGATCTTTCCGAATTGAACCAAAGAAAGGTTCACTAGGATAAAGATCCTTAAAGGAATTGAAACCCTTAACAGTAATAGTCATACTAGTCAACAACAATCTTCTTTGACTAAGTGCTTCTACCACTTCGTTACTTGCTTTGAACTTGTGCTTTATCACAAATGTAAATCATTGCAAGTAAGAAACCCAATGGGCATGCATCTTGCTTAACTTTTGCTAGTTGTTGAGATGCTATAAAGCTTCATGATTTGTATGCAAAATAAATTCTTGATGTATCAAGTAATGCTCCCACTGAGAATAGCTCTAATCCGAATTCCGGAAGCATCACACTCTACTTCAAAGACCCTTTAAAATCTGGCAGCACTAGTATCGGGGTTGAGCTGAGCATCTCTTTAATCTTTTGAAAAGTTTCTTCAGCTTGTTTTGACCATTGAAACCTCCCTTTCTTCATGCAATCAGTTATAGGAGCAATTATGGTGTTGAAATTTTTGATGAAGCGTCTATACAATGAGGCTAGAAGATGAAAATTGCACACTTCTCCCACTGTTTTTGGTATTGGCCAGCTTCTAATTGCTTCAACCTTAATATCATCAACTTTTATCCCTTCAACACTAACTATATATCCCAAAAACAACAAAGAATCAGTGAAGAATCTTCACTTCCTCATATTGGCATGAAGCTTTTCTCTTTTGTGAACGTCTAATACATCCTTCAGGTGTTGCAAATGAGGCTCTTTGGATGAGCTATATATAAGTATATAATCAATATACACCACCACAAACTTTCCAATGAATGGCTTCAGAATTTGATTCATCAAACGCATAAATGTGCTAGGTGCATTTGAGAAACCAAAAGGCATCACAGTCCATTCATAAAGCCCATGTTTAGTTTTGAAGGTTGTTTTCCACTCATCACCTTCCTGAATCCTAATTTAGTGATAGCCACTTTTAAGATCAATTTTAGAAAATATCTTTGCTCCATGCAACATATCCAACATATCATCTAATCTTGAGATTGGGTATCTATACTTCATCATTATTCGATTTATTGCTTGACTATCGATCCACATTCTCCAAGTACCATTTTTCTTTAGAGTTAATAGTGCTAGAACTGCACATAAACTCATTAATTCCCTCATATATCCCTTATGTAGAAACTCTTCCACTTGTCTTTGAAGTTCATGTTCTTTTAGAGGCATTTTGTAATGTGGCAGGTTTGGTAGGCTGGCTCTTGGTACTAGATCAATATGGTATTGGATGCTTCTTTTTGGAGTCAATCCACTTAGCAGCTCTATATGAAATACCTCTACAAAATTTTCGAGCAATGCCTTTGTTTCATTAGAAACCTATTGCTGGTCTTCTAAGACTTCTTTTGCTAACAGCAAAAAGGCAACTCCATTAGCTTCATACCCATTTGAAAAGCATTGAACATTTACATAAGATTGTTCTTGTTTGACCTTAGATTTAACACACTCTTCTTCTTTCATTGGGGCAAGTACTACCTTAAGCCCATTTTTGTAGAAAGCATAAACATTCTTCTCTCCATGGTGGATAATTTTATTTTCAAATTGCCATGACCTTCCAAGTAGCAAATGGGGGGCTTCCATTTCCACCACATCATATAGAACCTTACTTGAATAATTTTTCCTGATTGAGCAAGGAACAAAACATTGCTGCACTACTTCTACTTCATCTCCTTTCTAAAACCAAGCAATTCAATATAGCTTTGGGTGTGGCAGCACTTCCAAGTTGAGCTTCGTTGCCATTTCTTTAGAGACAAGATTCTCACAACTTCCCCCATCAATAATAACATTGCAAAGCCTCCCATGTGAAGAGCATCTAGTTTTAAAAATAGTGTTTCTTTACCAATCGCTTTTTGAAGCTTTTGGAGTTAACATGGAATGTCTTACCACTAAATTTGGAAGATCATGGTTTTCATATGTGACTTCATCTTCTGTGAATTCCAGCAAACCTCCATCACCTTGAGGTTCCATCACCACCTCCTCATTATCATTATTCTCCCCTTCTTCTTCATTAATCAGTAAGTCGTTGGCTTGTTTTTGGCAATCATATGATTTGTGACCCTCTTTTCCACATTTATAACATATTATTCTATGTCCCGCAGGTTGAAATGAGTTGCTACTATTTCTCAAATCATGATTTCTCATTGTTGCATGCCCTTCGCCTTGGTTGTGAGTGTTTGATCTAGAATTCTGCAAATCTGATGAAAATTGAAAAGCTATTATAGCTACTATCCAAGTAGACTATAACCAAGTTACTCCAAACACCATCGGAGCCAAGATTTCTTAAGGAGAATCCTAAGAAAAACCCTTTGCATGAGCTGAAACTAGAAAGTTCTGGTTAATCCCTTGTATTTTTCTAGATAATCATCAAAAGTCCTTACAATAAACAAGTTCTTCCCTTTTATAATGATTTCCCTTAACTACTTTTTGAAGGTTTCCAATACACAATTAGTAGCCTTTAATACCAAAAATTGACCTTTTGACTTCTAATTTAATAACAAACTTTTCCCATGCAAACCTTTGATATTTTCAAACTTGCCATAAATTGTCTATTAATGACTACATCATTCTCTCGTCCTTGGAAGAAGCTTGTCCTCGAGTTTGGTGCTGCTGGAAACCTCTTTTACACTCTCACCAATGTACAAATATAAATCTGAAATGTTGAATGTTGAATCTATTCCCATATATTTTAGCAAATCTACCACATAAGCATTTTCCCCAATCTTCTTGATGATTTTGTAGGGTCCTATCTTTCTTTTACTTAGCTTGGAATAGGAGTTAGCTAGAAATCTTTCCTTGTGTAGGTATACCATCACCAAGTCGCCCTCTTGAAAGCTTTGGTTGCACCTCTTTTGATCTACATATTTCTTATACTTTGCATTCGACTCCTCAATCTTCAATCTGATTTCTTCATGCAGTTTTTTCATCAAGTCAACCATGTTTTCACCCTTTAAGCTATTTCTTCCTATTACTGGGAAGGAAGAAGAACTAGTATGCATCATAATTAAATCTTCAATACACCAAAGAATAACATACAACCCTAATTTATACTGGGACTCTTCAATAGAATCCTCAAAATCTAGGAAACCAGAATTTAAACTAAAAATAAAATAAAATATGATAACTACCAAATAGATAACTATCTTTATTTTCAAACTTAGATAAGACTCCTAATCTAATAAGCATAAAATTTAAACAACAAAGATTAATTCAAATAACTTATCTAAAACTAAAGGAATTCAAATGATATTTGACTCTAACTTCCAACACTCTCCCTCAAGTTGGGCTGTAGAGGTTGAACATGCCCAACTTGGTAATTTGCTATTCGAACGGTTTTCTTGTAAGAGCGTTTGTAAGTAAATCAGCAACTTGCTCACTTGTGGACACATAGATCATGCAAACGGTCCCATCTTCAATCTTTTCTTTTATAAAATGACAATCAACCTCCACGTGTTTAGTTAGATCATGATAAACCGAATTGTGAGATATGTTTATGGCAGGTTTATTATCACAATACATCTTTGTTGGCATAATTCTTGTTACACCCAACTCTTCTAGCAAACGTTTCAACCACAAGAGTTCACATGTGCCATGAGCAATGGCCGAAAGTTCTGCCTTAGCACTACTTCTTGCGACTACAATTTGTTTTTTACTCCTCCAAGTTACTAAGTTCCCTTAAATAAATTTTAGTTAATATGCTCAAGAAGGTCATTAGAACTATGTTATCCAATGCACAAAATGCCTTTGAGGAGGTAAAGAGAAATTTTGGACATTATGCTCATTGTAAATGAGCATTCACTTCATGATTAAAGAGCTCTAAGGGAGGTGTGCTATGCAAACTAGATATAGAGAAGGCATATGATCATGTCAATTAGGAATTCCTCTTAGCAATGCTCAACAAGATAGGTTTTGCGTAGAAATGGATTGGTTGGATTTGATAATATATCTTAATAGTTAGATTCTCTATATTGGCAAATGGAACCCCCTTAGTTTTTTTCCAAAGTTCAAGAGGTTTGGGGTAAGGTGACTCTCGTTCTCCCTACTTATTCATTTTGGCGATAGGGGGCCATTAGCAGTTTTTTGAAGAAGGCTAGGGAGGGAGGCTTCATGTTAGGCTTTAAGATAGGAAGGAATGGCAAAGAGGGAGTAGAGATGACCTACCTTTTGTTTATAGATGATACCCTCATTTTTTGTGATGCTTGTGAAGAGCATATAATGTATTTAGGTTTGTATATTATTGTGGTCTATGGAGGTCTCATGGCCAAAAATTAATGTGGTGAAAGCTTAGCTTATTTCAATAGGGGGTTCCCTAATAGGGATGCTTGGGCTTCTTTATTAGGATGCAAAATGGGAAGCTCCTTACTTTTTTTTAGGTACAAGTAGTTTGGGAGGTAGTGAAATAAAGATTCATCGGGAGGTTTGCTATGTGGAAGAGATAATGTTTTTCAAAACGTGGAAGGCTAACATTGATTGAAAGCACTCTATCTAATTTGCCAATATACTGCATGTCCTTGTTTGTTATCTCAAGAAAAATGTGTTTGAGACTTAAGAAGATTCAAAGAGTTTTTCTTTGGGAAGAGAAGCCTATGAGAAAAAGCCTCATCTGTGAAATAGTCGATTGTGTGTATGAATAGGAAGAAGGCAGTTTGGGAATTAGAGATCTAGCTTTTTCTGAACAAGGTGTTGCATGAGAAGTGGAGTTGTAGGTACTATTCAGAAATGGAGCTCCATGGAAGAGGATGGTGCTTTTGTGGTGTAGAAGATGGATTCAGAGTTGGGGTATGGAAGGTAAGAAGGAAAGGGTGGGGGATTTTAAAAGTAGAACTTGTTTTGAGGTGGGACAAGGAAGAGAAGTGAAGTTCTAGATGGACATTGGGTGCTGAGATACACCACTGAGGATTTCTTTCCCTTCATCGTTTACCCTAGCCAATTCAAAGGATGTGTGGGTTGTGGATATATGGGAGAAAATAGGGGAAGGAGGGCAATGGTGTCCATGCTTCCCAAGATAATTTAATGATTGGGAGCTAGAAAGTGTTGAGGCCTTTCTTGCAAAGCTAAAAAATACTTAATGAGAAGGGACACAATAGATTGGAAGGAATGAAAGGGAGGACTTTTCTCAGTTAAAGTCTCCCACTCTTAGTTAGACCTAAAGAGAGAAAGGCAAGGAACCTTTTTAGAAAAACCAATGCAGAACCTGTGGGTGGCAACAAAAATAGGATTCTTTGGAGAATAAATGTAAATTTTGTATAGTTGAGGAGGAATCAACTAATCATGTCCTCCTTCATTGTGCTAAAATGAGAATCTTATGACATTTGTTATTCTCATTTTTAAAGTTAAGTGGGTGTTGCCTTCTATATAGTCAGAAAAACATTATCTAGTTGACCAGGGACCTTTGAGGGGAAGAAGCTCATGAAGGTGTGGAGGGCTGCTCCCCTATGCTTATTCTAGACCATTTGGAATGGGAGAAATTATAGACCTTTTCTACATGAAGAACAATCAAATCAGGCTCTCAGAAACTCTTTCCTGTGCTCTCTCTGGCTTTGGGTTAGAAAGTCTTTGGATGGAGTCCCCATGTCTACTTAGATTTTGTTGAATAGTTGGGCTCTTTTTGATACAAAAGAGGTGTTTTTTAGTTTATCTCTCTACTCTGTTACCTTTTCAGTACTGGTGTATACTCCCTATGTACTTTGGTGCAACCTCTTTTGATTTGGCACTGTTAATAATTTTCTTATTTGCCTATCAAAAAAAGATCTCCAGATGAGTCATTGTGCTATATTACTTATTCTTGCTAATGGTGATGTTTCAGGTTAAGTACAAAAGCTTCAAGGAAATTGATGAAGAAAAAAACTGGTGGAAGGTCCCCTTTGTTTCAGAATTCCTTAGAAAAAATGGTTTCGAGTCTGCTCTGAAAATGGTTCTTGGCTCTGAGACAGTGCAAGCACGCCAGTTTGTCCAACATGCTTTTGGGCAATTAAGGTTGTTCAATGATGCATACCTTCAGAAGAATCAATTTTCAAACATTGACAAATATGAAAGGGAAAGCACTGAGTCCAAAAGTTCTGTTCTTGTATCAGACATGCCTCCACAACTGGAGAGTAGTCTTGATGGATCCTTAAATGACACAAGCTCCACGGATGGTAGCAATTTGCAGGATTTTGGCAGTAATAATGATGGTAAGGATAATGGAAATGTTTTGTCAGTTGTCCCACAAATTGGTGACAGAATGCAGTCAGATAAATATTTTTGGAATAACTTTGCTGATCTAATAAATCAAAGTGTTGTTCAAAAGCTTGGTTTCCCTGTTCCTGAGAAAATAAAGTGGGATGGATTTGACTTATTAAAGGGAATTGGCCTGCAATCAAGAAGGATTGCAGAAGCAACTTATATTGAGTCCGGGCTGGCAACTCCAAAAAGTCAGGATGTTGTTGATGATGGTGATGATACAACTGGCCCACTTAATTTTAGCACAAGTCAGTCTTCACTTCCAGATATTAGGAAGGCAACACAGGATATGATGAGTCAGACTGATTCCATTTTAGGAGCATTAATGGTTCTGACTGCGACAGTTTCACAATTAAACAAGGACGGACATCTTTCAGGAAAGGATGAAACCAAAGAAAATGATTCTAATAAGAAGGAAGATGATGTCTCAGAATATTTTAGGAGTGAAAAGTTTTCTGGCTCACAAGAGGGGTCAGTGGTTGATGAAAGGAAAGCTGAGGAGATGAAGGCTCTCTTTTCAACTGCAGAAACTGCCATGGAGGCATGGGCGATGCTTGCCACTTCACTGGGCCATCCTAGTTTTATTAAATCTGAGTTTGAAAAAATATGTTTCTTGGATAATCCGTCCACAGATACACAGGTAAAGATTTTTATGCCATCAACATTGTGAATGCTGAACCGCAAATTTCTGAAACATGACCATTTGTTCAGTAGGATCATACTTTTTGTCTCACTGAGTCATAAAATGTTGTAGGTGGCAATTTGGCGTGATTCTGCACGCAGAAGATTAGTTGTTGCTTTCAGGGGAACAGAACAAGTTTGTATTACCTTGTTATGCTTCTCTATGGAGTTGGCTGATTTAGCTTTTGGTTCAAATTATTGATTTATTGATTTCTCCAGGCAAGGTGGAAGGACTTACGAACTGATTTAATGCTAGTTCCTGCCGGGTATTATATCTAATTTGTATGCAAGACATGACTTGCTTGGCAGATTTTTTGAAAAAAATATTTTTTGTCAGAGTTTATTCTCATTAATGTATCTAATTTATTCTGTCATTGCATCTAAATAATCATTTTCTAATTTTAGGGATATGGATTTCAATGTTGGGACTGCTACTGCATAATAAAAATTGCTTTAAAAAAATGTTTTCATGAGTTCTATCTCTAGTGATAAAGAAAGAGTTGTATTAAGGCTTTCCTGGCTAAAACACATCTAATATTTTACATTTTCTTACTTAACGGAATCTTGGGCAATTGTCGAATGATTGCAATTATTCTTGTTAATATATCTTCATATATCATCTTGCATTTAAGAAAATTTTCTTTTAAACAATCTCTAATTAGGTTATGTTAGCTTGACTACCTTTTTAAGTTAGTCATGGTTTGATTTTTTACTAGTTGACTGGTGATTTCTTCCATTGTAAATTTGTTAATCTTGAGACATGTTTTTATGATTTATATGTCATTTATTTGGTCACTTGCTGATTTCTTTTTCACCTTTTTAGGCTAAATCCTGAACGAATAGGTGGGGATTTCAAGCAAGAAATTCAAGTATGTTTAGTAATTTTAACCTTGAACTAAATGTTTGAAAGTGTTTTGAGAATAATGGATTATTGAAAATTGAATTTGTCTAGTTTAGTTTGAAGATTTGGCATTTTTACTCTCAAATGGGATTCTGACAATTTTTTTGGGAATTAAAACTCTTTCTTTATTTTTGGCAGGTTCATAGTGGTTTTTTAAGTGCCTATGATTCTGTCCGGACAAGAATCATCTCACTCATTAAACTGTTGGTTGGTTATATGTAAGTTGTCTTTTTTGTGAATCTATTTAATGGGCATCAAGGCATAAGGATAACAATTTGGTGTTTCTTGAAATGAAAGTTGACAAATAATGATCATCTCGTTGCCTTTTTGCAATTCAATTTAGTTTCATGTTTTGTATAACCAAATTCCAATGTATGGATTGTATCCTGATTAGAATATTAATCTCACCTAGTGAGATGTGATTACTTTCTATAGGCTTTCTAGTATTTGCAAGAAAACATTTTGTGGTAATATTATTTTGATCAACATGTTGGATTAAAATGTTGAATGTTTTTAGTTGCTTCATAACAAAAAAAAAAAAAAAAAAAAAAAAAAGAAGGCTCAAATTTGTAATACTTGAAATTCTTCCACTTTGGAATGTATGGATATTAAGTATTTGCAGAACTTCACTAACCCCTAAACATTACCTCAGACATGTGAATTGGATAAATATTTCAAAGCAACCATGAACATTCACTTAGAAAAATAAAGTGGAAAAAATTTGACAATATATGTTATGTGAAGGTAATGGCGACATTTTAAACTTTTGGTTGGAATGCACTCCTATGGTGGCCTAGATATTAATGATTCATTACTGGGTTCATTGAAAATTGTATGTAGAGACTTTGTTGTACATAACTTACAAAAGAACTCCCAAATATTCTGTGTTGAAGTTCTTCTAATGCCTTCTAGACCTGTATGACCATTTGGAAAATTTATCATGAAAAATTTCTCTTCCATTTTGGATTGTAATGAAATGTTTGTGTGCATGTCACAATGATGAGTGTGATTAACATATAACAATTAGGCAAATGATTTTTTACCCTGCTAATTTTTTGTGGAACTCAAAAGTGCCCTCTAAGGTCAAGGTCTTTGCTTGGTTAGTGGCTCATATGAAGGTAAATAAATACCAATGGCATGTTGTAGTTGAGAAAACCTTTCAAAGCCCTTAGCCCTGATTGGTGCATCCTTCGTAGGAGCAGAGAAATGATTGATCATCTCTTCTTGCATTGTCTAATTACTTTGGGATTATGACATAGAATCTTTTCATAGGCTGGGATGGAGTGGGTTTAACCTAGTAATATTTGCGATATGTTGGTAATCTCCTTCAAGTGTTTTGGGAATTCTATTAGAGGTAAGACTCTTTGGAGGATCACATCTCTCTCTCTCTCTCTCTCTCTCTCTCTCTCTCTCTCTCTTATCGATTGTGTGGAGAGAGAGAAATATTAGGATTTTCGAGGACATTTGGAAGATGCCAAAGATGATGTGGGATCAACTTCATTCTCATGTTTCTTTCTGGGCTTACCATACAAACATTTTTAAATCCTATCCTTTAAGTGTAATCCAGCTTAGTTGGTTTCAGTTATGTACACCCTAAGGTTGGGTTTATAGGGTCAGGATTCTTTTACTTGTATAGGCCTTTTGTTCCTTTTGTATAGCCCCTCCTTGGGTTAGTGGAGGTTTACTTAGTTCTTTCGATCATGCGGCCTTTTGCATCTCTTGTATAGCCTTCCTTGGTTAGTGGAAGTTTACTTAGTTCTTTTGATCAAGCTTGTACCACATGGGGAGGATTTCTCATCCTTCTCATGTCTCTTTTCTCTATTAATACATATATATTGTTTCTGATCAAAAATAAAAAAATAAAAAATAGGCAAATGATTAACTAGCTATTTTTAGGTGGGTATGAAGGCTGTTTGAGAGCCTATCATTAGAAGACACTGCGACAGAAGTATAATGTCTCTATGCTATTTTCTAACCAAGCTACGGTGATAGATGAAATCCTAGCAAGAATGACGATGGTGCGGGCTTGAGACCTAGATGAAACAATAGAACTTGTGAAATCCCATTCTTGTTAATTGCTATTTTCAATCTTTCTTTCTTGTCATTGGATCAATTGCCAATGTAAGTAGAATAAATATTTTCACAATTCCAACATGCTCTCATTTTAAATTTTTAATTAATCACATTAGATTAAGCTCCGCAGGGTTGGGCAGACTTTGACTGGCTTGTATTAGGCAAAGAGAATGGAAAGGGGCGGTAGGCTTTGTAGGGCTTGAACTAGCAATATAAACCCCATTATGAGCTGTATGTTTCAACAATTAAATTATAAGTCATTGTTGATCTCTACAAGCAATTCACTTGCTTTGGGAAGACTGGACAGAAAAGGGAAGCATTTGCTCTATCTACTTCTTCCTCTTCCCAAGAAGAAACACTGGATTAATTCTAATTTAATTTAATTATTTTTAGATACAATAGAATATTGTATATCGTTAAGGCTTCAGCCTAAGTCAGTTTAATCTACATTGTTAGTCCATTACTCAATAAACTTAAGTTTGTAGGTTATAGTGACAGCTTAACATGATATTAGAGCTTTGTTTTACATAAGTCATGAGTTTGAATCTCATCAGTATTTATTTCTCTTTTTTTTTTTACTAAGTATATGCATTAGCCTAAAACAAAGGTTACTTATGAGACAGGGCATTAAGGCTTTACATGGTAAACTTGATATACATTATTAATTCATTACGTAATAGCTTAAGCTTTGAGTCAATTGGTAGCTTAACAGTATCTACTAATAAATCATATCTCTCATGAATGTATGTCTTTTGATGATTAATAGTTATAGTTTTTGTTGTTAATTAATGGAACTCTTTAAATGGGTGTAAATGAATAGTTTCTCTAGGTTGATGATGACCATTGGAAATTATTGAAGTATTTATTTGGCAAAAAGAATTCTATCTGCGCTATATTTGTGTCATGAAATGTGTAATTTGTTAGTCAAAAAGAAGCTGATCTTTCTTCCCTTGGGGGCAGAGATGACGGTAGGGAGATGCAGCTCAAATGGCATGTGTATGTGACTGGTCATAGTTTAGGTGGTGCATTAGCCACCCTTCTTGCGCTTGAGCTTTCATCAAGTCAATTGGCAAAGTGAGTTCTTTCTCTTTTTAGTTTACATGCTTAAGTGTTTTTCTTCTTCCATTCATTTATGGTGGCCAACTTTTCATTTTCTCCTAAATTCTTTCATTCCTACTAAATGGATTTTATTTATTTATTTAAAAAAAAAAAAAACCTTCTTGTTGTGTGTAATTGTCTCTTTTTTAGTCTTTGAAGTTAGACCACATTGTCTTACCAGTTTTTCATCTTATCTATCCTATGGTCTTTTGCACAAATATGCTATGGACTTTCAACCATAATGCATGCATGTATGATAGAACAAGAAATGTGGCACATTGCTCCACGTGAATTGCAGGCATTTCCTAAACCCCTAAGTTTCCAAAACTAGAAAACATGGATGGAATATTCAGAGGTTTAAAGTCTCAAAAATATAAAGTATAATGAAATAAAATCGAATAAAGAAAAATAAAAGTGATAGGAAATTACCCTCCTGGATGAAGATATTCTCCATGATGCTACAAAAATGTGTTTATATTCATGCATATGATTCAAACGTTCATCCTAGCTATTTATATTGTGTGTCTCCAAGAAGTACCACTGAGGAAACTCAGACTGTGGATAAGAACACACCAAATGGCTAAGGTCAGTTTCAGGCCCTTAGAACCAGAAATTTCAAGAGACCTTAGGCAACCTCTATGCCCAATGCTCAAATGCATGATATTGATCTTTGACTTTGTTTTATATTGGATGATTCATTGTTTTATTTTCCGAGTATGTCAAGTTTGAATGAGGGATTTTAATCTTTAATTTTTCCCCTTTTTAAACCTTAACCTTTCTAGATACCGGTTCTTTTGCCTTTTAAAACCTCAGTATTATGTATTGCTTTGTAATTTTCTAGATGTTTGTTGCTTGATTGTAATTAAAGTTTAATTAAACATATGAATAAAAATTGAACTTGTTGAAACTTTTAAACGTGTCTAAGCTATTCTAAAGCTCACTTTAACATTCTTTATGTAATCTGAAGATCCTGAGAACTATTATGTGGTAGCTACTTAAGATCCAGTGTGTTTATGGTTTTTTCTTTATTTATTACTGGTTTGAGAGTAATGGCGCTTTGGATATAGATACAATTTTCTAATTCTTTGTGTATTTTAGGCGTGGGGTAATTTCTGTGACTATGTATAACTTTGGATCTCCTAGAGTTGGAAACAAAAGATTTGCTGAAGTTTACAATGAGGTAATTGAGAGTTCTTAAAATTTTCAAGTTGCTTTCATAGTAAGGCTTTAAATTTTGATTTTTTTAAGGCAATAACCTCCCTATTCCTGTGGCTCCATTTTGAGTTCATCTCCTGACAGAAACCTCATGCTTCTATTGGTTATCTCATCTAAAAAAGGATGAGTTTAAATTTGCATGGTGGTTATTGTCTTCTAAGAAATGTTTTCCAAGTTCTATTATGTTTCTAGTGGAAAAATTCTCTTGTAGGAATTATGTTCCAAAATTTATCGTGTTGTGTTAATTTAATGTGAGATTTTTCGTACAATAAATTCTCTCTCTCTCTCATGTGTTTCTTCTCATACACATTTTCCTTGCTACTTATAATATTTAGGATGTCTCCCATATCTTCCTATTCATGAGATCACTCTTTTTAGTGGGTTTTTTTGTTATCTATACTCTGTTGTATGAAATTTACTCCTGTTTTATGCTTGCAAAGGAAAATATGATCAATTTTATTTACTTTTTCTCACATTTCAAGACCTGTGTTTTCCATGATATCTTTTACAACTAAAATTTTATCTTGTTAATTTGTCATTTTCATGGCAAAAGTGTCATTTTTCTGAAATTAAGAGGGAAAGGGGAAAAAAAAAAACAAAGGGCAAGATAGCCTAGAAGTACTTTTCAGTCAAGACCAGTATTGATATATTGTCTCCTTCTGCTATTATTACATATGATGGTGCAAAAGTTGGATTCCTGATGCATAGCATATGAATATGGTCTATCAACAAATCATCATAAGTTTAAGTGGGGGTTTATGATAGTTATCTTACTTGAGGTAAACCGACAGTTCAAGAAGTTCATTTCCAACCTTGGCATTTATCATTGGTGACAGCAGGATGCCATATTATTTTACTTGAATATTCTGATTATATTGTTGAAAACTGGAAATCTAGAGCATGGTTTTAGTAACTTGGGGTTTAGAGCAAGGGCTGCCATGTGAAAGTCCATTCTTAATTCTAACAAATAAAATTTGCGATCAATCCTTTGGAAGAAACTTGTACCACGGTATCAAGTTTCTTGACACTCCTATATTCTAATATCAAGTTTGAGGCAAATAGAAGTGTTAGCATTATATAATTTCTATTTTTATTTTTATTAGAAACAGGAGATGTATATATTAATGTTAAGAAAACATGAGAAGGATGAGGAGTCCTTCCCACAATTACAAAAAACCTTATCAAAATATGATTAACTCCTCCACCATACAAGGAGTCTATACAAAAAGTTTATATTACAACACAATATACAAAGATGTCATTTCCTGAAGTTCTAACTAAGCTCCTCTCAATGATGTCCAAACCCTTTGATTTACACATTGAATGCCAATTGAGTTGAATAACATTGAGAGGAATGCCTTTAAAAACCTTGGTACATGAGGCTTAGAAAGAGGAATAGAAGTGAACTAAATTCTACAACCCCTCTATTGTCCTCCACTTATCCTTGGAAATTCTAACATTTCTCTCTCACCACACAATCCAAAGCAATGTAAGATAAGCAATTTGCCAAAAGGTCTTACCTCTAATGGAGCTCCCCAAACCCCTATATGAAATGATCATCATATCAAGGGATGATGAATTTGGAGTGCTTTGAAGTGGAGTAAAAGGTCTTTGAGATTAGATTTGAAGGCATCCATGTGGGTTCTTGGATTTAAGTTATGGAGAAGGCTCCAGGGCATGCTTTCTTGGTGGCTTTTGAAGAGGAGGAAATTTGATGGATTTTAGAACAATTGAAGAAGGCTGTGGAGTTGCCAAAATCTTATGATTTCATTCGAAAGTTCAAGGGTAGATCGAGAACACATTTGGTGGAAATCTGTTTCAATAGCAGAGGAAGATACATCAGAATTTCAGAGTTTGTCACAAACAAAAAATCTTCTCTGATTGTTCCTAACGATGTCAAAGGTAGAGGATGGGAAGCTCTATAGAAGTCGATCTTCTCTATGTCAAAGAGCCCTTTCGTTTAGTTAGGAGAACAAAGGAGGTGGAAGCAAAGGTGAAGAATAAAGCAGAGCTGGTCGGGTGGTCTGGAGACAAGTCTTATGCATGAGTGGTGGAAGAAAAGGGTCCAAGGAAATGAGCTCTCTTACCAATTGGAAAATGGGCTAAGGCGGTGATTTATGAAGGCTAAGTTGTGATTCAAGATTAGGGCGTTGTAGGTAAGGCTCTTGCGAGAATGATGGGGGTGAGGGGAATGATCTCCATAAACCCTTTTTCAGCTTTCAAATGTGTCTTCTTTGTGGATTCAGTTGAAAGAGTGGACTAGCTTCAAGTGCGAGGAAGGTTGGTTTCGAGAGGAATAGTTTTTAGGTTGCAGAAATGGTCGCCAAGTGAAAATACAATGGTTCTTAGAAAATTTAGGAGGGATTGGATAGAGTTGCGAGGTCTCCCATTCCATTTGTGGAATGAAAACCAGTTACGGTTCATTATGAAGAATTGGAGGAAGGTGACAGATGTGAAGCGTGATAATTTAAAGCTTATTGATTTATCAAAAGTTACAAGTGAAGGCGGAAATGAATCCAAATGTGGTATTGTCAGTGCTGTTGGAGGTGATAGATGGTGCATAAGTTTTTATAGTTGTAGTTACAATCATCAAAGAGAAAGAAGGAGATGTACGAAGAATGCCTAAGTTAACTCTCTGCAAAAGCGAGTCAGCTTCAATGAGAGATGCCGTGGTGCAGGGCCTTTCACAAGCTTGGAGGACACGTGGCAAGGCTAGGATAGTTGTGGGGAACAACTGCCACCCATTTTTGTTAGTCTCAAACTTCATTTCAAATTCAAATAGACTTGGGAAGCGAGGGACTGTTTTAATGGAAAAAGAGGCCTGCATTTTAATGGAAAATGAGGCCTGCACAGGGAGAGAATTGGGCCTAGTTGAGAAGGAAAGCCCAGGCCTTTCCAAAGGTTTCCTAAGTATTAGACCAAAGCCATTTGGAGGTCAGCTCAATAATGGCAAGGCCTGCTTCGGAGAAGGCCCACGTTGCAGCAAAGACTATGGGTTGTTTTCTCTCCTCTCTAAAAATCAAGCCCATTTGGATGACCCTAGAGTTAGAAGACAAAGTTGTTTTGCTTCCAAAGCAATGAAGGTTGTGAGGGACGACGGCTCAAAGGAAGCTCCTCCAAACATCAATCTCTGTATGTCGAGATCCCACTACAGTCCAAGCTGGAAGTTGGGTAGTAGTCGGGCGAGAAGCTTGCCTCTATTGTGATGTCCCACATCGGATAGGGGAGAATGTTCCTGGCGCTATATATGTAGAGACTCCTTTTAACCCTATAGACACGTTTTAAAGCTGTGAGGACGCCTTTGGGTCCAAAGCGAACAATATCTATATGGTTGGGAGTGGGCTGTTACAAAATGGTATCAAAGCCGATCCCCGACCCCAGTGTGAGAGTTCGTTTGGCCCCGTAAAAGGTGTTTGTCTGTTTGGCCTCCTAATCCCATGAGACACAACGAGAATGTTGTGTCTGCATGGGGGGGGTGTTTGTGATGTCCCACATCGGATAGGGGAGAATGTTCCTAGCGCTATATATGTAGAGGCTCCTCTTAACCAAGTAGACGCGTTTTAAAGCCGTGAAGACACCTTTGGGTCCTAAGCGGACAATATCTACACGGTTGAGAGCGGGCCGTTACAAAATGGTATCAGAACTGATCCCCGACCTCGGTATGAGGGTTTTTTTGGCCCTGTAGAGGGTGTTTGTTTGTTTGGCCCCGTAATCCCATGGGACACAACGAGGACGTTGTGTTTGTATGGGGGGGGGGGGGGGGTGTTTGTAACATCCCACATCGGATAGGGGGGAAAGTTCCCGGCGCTATATAAGTATGGACTCCTCTTAACCCTGTAGACGTGTTTTAAAGCCGTAAAAGCCCCTTTGGGTCCAAAGTAGATAATATCTACACGGTTGGGAGCGGGTTGTTACAAAATGGTATCAGAACCGATCCCTGACCTCGGTGTGAGGGTTTGTTTGGTCTCGTAGGGGGTGTTTGTTTGTTTGGCCCCGCAATCCTATGAGACATAACGAGGACGTTGTGTCTGCATAGGAGGTGTTTGTGATGTCCCACATCGGATAAGGGAGAATGTTTCTAGCGCTATATATGTAGAGGTTTTGTAACGGCCCGCTCCCAATCATGTAGATATTGTCCGCTTTGGACCCAAAAGGGTTATCATGGCTTTAAAACGCGTCTACAGGGTTAAGAGGAGTCTCTACATATATAGTGCCAGGAACATTCTCCCCTATCCGATGTGGGACATCACAAACACCCCCCCATGCAGACACAACGTCCTCGTTGTGTCCCATGGGATTGGAAGGCCAAATAGACAAACAGCCGTTACGGAACCAAACAAACTCCCACACCAGAGACGGGGATCGGCTATGGTACCATTTTGTAACAGCCCGCTCCCAACCATGTAGATATTGTCCGCTTTGGACCCAAAAGGGCCCTTATGGCTTTAAAACGCATCTACTTTGTCAAGAGGAGTCTCTACATATATAGCGCTAGGAACATTCTCCCCTATCCGATGTGGGACATCACAAACACCCCCCTCCTATGCAGACACAACATCCTCGTTGTGTCTCATGGGATTGCGGGGTCAAACAAACAAACACCTCCTATGAGGCCAAACAAACCCCCACACCTAGGTCGGGGATTAACTCTGATACCATTTGTAACGACCCGCTTCCAACCATGTAGATATTGTCCACTTTGGACCCAAAGAGGTCCTCACAGCTTTAACACGCGTCTACAGGGTTAAGAGGAGTCCATACTTATATAGCGCCAGGAACTTTCCCCCCTATTCGATGTGGGATGTCACAAACACCCCCCCCCCCCCCCCCCCCAATACAGACACAACGTCCTCGTTGTGTCTCATGGGATTACGGGGCCAAACAAACAAACACCCCCTACGGGGCCAAACAAACCCTTAAACCGAGGTCGGGGATCAGCTTTGATACCATTTTGTAACGGCTCGCTCCTAACCGAGTAAATATTGCTTTGGACCCAAAGGGGCCCTCATGACTTCAAAACGTGTCTACTTGGTTAAGAGGAGCCTCTACATATATAGCGTCAGGAACATTCTCCCCTATCCGATGTGGGACATCACATCTATCGTTTGTTTGTGAGAATCTACAAAGCCCCTTGCCTGGAAGTGTTGAAGCAAACAGTGAATTTTTGTCTCAAGTGTGGAAGCTTTCCTTGAAGGCTGAGTTTTTTTAGGGAAGAGAGATACAAAGCTTTCCTCAAAATGAGGCAGCGAAGTTATCAAATCTTCAAGGGTCGATCGAGGAGGCTGAGGAAGCTTCGAGCCCTTTCGTGTTGAGTTCGAAGGATGGTCCAGATGGGACTAAGGTCAGAGATAGGTCCCAACCCCACTGGTGCCTTATTCAGGTACAGTCTTCCACTCCACTTTCCTTGGCTAAAGGCCAATTTTTAGAGGGGGCTTTCAAGGTGTCATCTTCTCCTTTCTCCCCTGTTGTGTCTCTTTAATCTCATAGTTGTTTTGTGTCTTCTTCGACCCCCCTTTTGAGGTCTTCCTATTGTCTTGTCTCTACATCAACTGGTCCTTCAAGGGTTGATAAGTTACTTTATGGTTCATTAAAGGTTTGTTTCAATCCTAAAGGTGTGGTGTCCTAAGTAGTCAATCCCAACCAAGAGTTAGAGGGCAATTCTTCTCTCAGGGTATGTCAAACCAACCTTAGTTGAGCTTCTACCCCAATGAGATGTTTGTCTCGAGAGTCGGGTCTTGCTCATATGGTGGATTTCCTTATTGAAGGCATCTCTCCTTCAGAAATGGCTTCCATTAAGTTGGTTATGGGTACCTTGAATGTTAATATTGTCAAATATAGTAAGAATGGAGTTCAATCGGCCAAAAGCAATGGTTGCTCAGTGGAAGAGATGTATTCCAGAAGGAAGAACAAAAATTCTTCTAACGCCCCTATCTTTTTTTAGTTTCTTGAGTCCTCTGGTGTCTTCGAGGTTTTTCAATTTTTGTGAAAATTATTAGTTGGAATACTAGAGATCTCGATTCCATTAAGAAAAAAAGGGTAGTGAAGGATTTTCTTTGTCTTAAAAATCCAAATGTTGTCCTATTGCAGGAAACAAAGAGGGAGTCTTGTGATAGGAGGTTTGTGGGTAGTGTGTGGAAGGTCAGAAACAAACAGTGGGTAGTTCTTCCAGCTAGCGGGGCTTTGGGAGGAGTGGTAATTTTTTGGGATGCTTTGAGGTTAACTGCTTTGAGGTTGTTTTAGGATCTTTCTTTGTAACAGTCAAGCTGGAGTAAGAGGAAGAAGTGTTGTTTTGGTTTTCTTCATTCTATGGTCCTACTTCGTCACATTTTAGAAAGGATTTTTGGTTGGAGATTCAGGCTTAACTTTTCCAAAATGGTGTGTTGGTGGGGATTTTAACATCATAAGAAGAATTTCAGAAAAGTTAGGAGGCTCCAGATTAACCTCAAGCATGAGGGATTTTGATAATCTTATAAGAGAATGTAAATTAATTGATCCATCTTTAGAGAATGCATCCTTAACTTGGTCTAATTTGAAAGAAAACCCTGTTTGCAAAAGATTGGACTAATACTTATTTTCTAGAGATTGGGAGCAAGATTTCCCTCAATGCATCTAAGAAGCTCTCCCCAGATTAAAGTTGGATCACTGTCCAATTGTGTTAGATACCAATCCTTTGAAGTGGGGGTAGACACCTTTTAGACTTGAAAACATGTGGCTGATTCACTCAGATTTCCATGATATTTTAGGTGATTGGTGGAATGAGCGTGGGGTTCAAGGGTGGGACAGTCACAAATTCATGAAAAAGCTACAGTCTGTCAAGTCAAAATTGAAATAGTGGAATAAGGTGTCTTTTGGAGACTTAAAAGAAAAAAAGGAAAATTATTCTTTCGGGCATGGTGGGTTTCAATGAAAAGGAACAAGAAGGGAATTTTTCATCTCATCTAGCAACAAGGAGGGCGTTAAGGAAGGGAGTAGGAAGATGTGTTGTTAAAGAAAGAGGTGTTTTGGAGGCAAAAATCTAGACTCAAATGGATAAAAGAAGGGGATTGTAATTCAAAATTTTTTCATAGGGTGGCCAATGGTAGGAGGAATAGGAAATACATTAAATCCTTGGTGACAGAAAATGGGGTAATCTTAGATAATATCGAGAGCATTTTAGAGGAGATTAAGCACTATTTTTTAGAAGGTATTTGCCAAGCCTTTAGGTAGTTCTTGGAGGATTGAATATTTGGATTGGTCTCCTATTTCAGCACAGAGTGCTAAGTGGTTGGATCACCATTTTTCGAAAGAGGAAATTCACAATGCTGTGTTGCATTTAAATTAGGAAAAGGCCCCTAGTCCAAATGGTTTTACAATCACATTTTATCAAGAGTGTTGGGAGACGATTGAGGGTGATATTTTAAGAGTGTTCTTAGAGTTTCACAATAATGGAGTTATCAATCAAAGCAAATTGTCACAAGATGCTTCAAATGAGTCTCCCCATGGGTTTATATAGGGCCCAGGAAGCTTCTGGAAACTCTTACACTTAGCCATTAGTGGGAAGAGTGTGGAAGGTTCTAGAAATGTCTAGAGAAGTCCACACATCTCTACACTATGGTGGAAGGCATGGGAAGAGTCCAGGGCTTTCTAGAAAATTCTAGAGGTCTCTTGTACATAGACTTGTACATAGAATAGTGTAGGGTATTCTAGAATGTTATTGAATTGTAAGGAACCCTCCAAGGTTCCAAAGAGTTCCATTGGTGCCTATAATTAGGTGGAGGCCTCATTTGGCCAAGGCACCAAGCAAGTGAGCTTCCAAGCATTGTAAAGTTTCCTTTGAAAGCAATAAAGTTTCTATTCTTTAAGAGTTGCCTACTGCGCCTTCTAAACCTTCCGAGTCGCGAACGTCTTAGCCTAGCAAGCTAAGCATCGGGAATCAGGCTGACTTAGCAAGATCAAGGGTCTTGACTTGTCTAAGTGCCGCACGAGCTTAAGAAAAGACTAAGTCCGTGACAAAATGCTACCTTCATTGCTTTAGTGCCAAAAAAGAGTCAAACAAGCAGGATATCAATTTATAGACCCATTAGTTTGGTTACTAGCTTGTACAAAATCATAGCCAAAGTTCTATTAGAGTGGTTGTATAAAGTTCTGCAAGACACCAACTTTTTAACTCAAGGTGCCTTTGTTGAGGGGAGACAGATTCTGGATGTTGTCTTGATTGCTAATGAGTTGGTGGATGAGAAAAGGAGATCAAGTGAGGAAGGGGTAGTCTTCAAAATTGATTTTGAAAAGACTTATGATCATATTGATTGGGATTTTTTGGACCATGTATTTGAAAGAAAAGGGTTTAGTTCAAGATGGAGGTCCTGGATGAGGGGATGCTTATCTTCAACGATGTTTGCAATATTAGTAAATGGAAACATTAAGGGGTGGCATACAAAGGCCTAAGACAAGGAGATCCTCTTTCCCTTTTTCTTTTCACCTCGGTGGCTGATGTTTTAAGCATATTAATTATGAGAGTAGAGGAGTGAGGTTTATTTGAGGTTTTTCCAACAGGCAAAAATAGGATCTGGATGTCTTATTTACAATTTGCGGATGACATCATCTTTTTTTCTAGAGCATCCTTTGAAAGGTTGCATTCTCTTAAGTTAATTTTGTTGGTGTTTGGGCAGTTATCAGGGCTAATGATCAATCTAAATAAGAGCACTATCTCGGGAATCAACATTAGTCAAGACCAAACCGCAAGGTTGACTTCTCTGCTTGATTGTGTAGTCTTTGATTGGTCTTTATCGTATTTGGGTCTCCCTTTAGGGGGGAATCCAAATTCGCTCTTCTTTTGGGATCCAGTGCTGGATAGAGTCTCTAGGAGGCTGGATGGATGGAAAAAGGCTTTTTTGTCCTTAGGAGGAAGAATCACCCTTATTCAATCTTGTTTGTCACACATGCTAAGTTATTTTCTTTCTTTTTTCAAGGTTCTAGCTTCAATAGCCTTAAGGATTGAGAAATTACAAAGAGATTTTCTATGGTCAAGTTCTGGGGAGGGTAAAAGTGATCATTTGGTCAATTAGAACATGGCCTATAAGCCTAAGGAGTCTGATGGGTTAGGGTTTGGGAAAATCTCTTTGAGAAACCAAGCTTTATTAGGGAAGTGGCTTTGGAGGTACCTTAAGGAAGGTTTTGCCTTTTGGCATCAGGTTATCTTGAGTATCTATGGGACACATCCTAATGGATGCGACACCAACAATATAATTGGATGGTCACATCGTTGCCCTTGGAAGGCCATTACTTATTTTCTTCAATTTTTTTTCTGCACACATTCATTTTGTAGTAGGTGAAGGGACCAGAATTCAGTTTTTTGGGAAGATCTTTGGTAGGAGGACCAATTTCTTTGTTTACAATTTCCAAAACTGTTTAGAATCACCACTACTAAAACTTGTCTTACTTCAGCTATTTTAAGTAACAACACTTCTTTGTTTTGGGATCTAGTCTTTAGACGCGACCTAAGTGATTAGGAGATTGTGGATCTTGAAAGACTATGTTGAATATAATGTATTTATAGTGTACAATCTTTATTTTCTTTCTTAATATAAGTCACAAATATGATAGTTAGTTCAACCTAGCCTTGTATATATATTTCTCTATTGTAAGAAGTTAATCATATGAATGAGAATTAAGGTTTTTTCTCTCTCTCTTTCAACATGGTATCAGAGCCAAGGGAAAAAACTTTATTCTTTCTAGTTTACCCGTGTAATTAATTCTAGAAATCCGTCCAGTGACTGTGTTTCATTCCAGTCACCTTTTTCATTTCCCAAAGCTTTTCGGTCACCATATCGTGGTCAGAAAACCCTCATCACCGTCAACATTTTTCCGACGACTTTTTTTTCCGGTGATATTTTCCGACACCTACCACATCATCAGGAGCGCAAAGAGGAGATCTACAACTTTTCTCAAAGCACCTGAGCCAAAAACCAATCCACGCACCTCCCACGCGCTGTTTTTCTCTGACGACTTGAAACCCACACGCTGGCACGTGACGGGCCTGTGGCCAACTTTCTGGTGCCGAGCTTCTACCACCAAGCTCGTCCAGCGCCGTCCGGCGCTGTCTTACACTTCTAAGCCTCCGTCAATCCTCTTCGAACCCTCCTTCTCCATTTTTTTGGCATTTCAGCCTCCGACGGCAACTCTCTTCCTTGGCCGAGACCTGTGTGTGCCTTGGGAAGGCCTCTTCTTCATCTCCAGTCACTTTTCTCCTTTGTTTGGGTCCCGACATACCAGGTTCTTCTACAACTGTGATCCGTCCTCCCTTTAGGGCTCTCTTCAATCCAAACGTGATTCAATCTCAGGTGAAGTGGATATGGCGACTGAAAATCCTATTTTTATATCCATCATCTCTGGATCTCCTACGATCACGTCGGAAAAATTGATCGGTAGTGAGAATTATCTCTCCTGGTCAACGTCTGTGGAACTCTGGTTTATGGGACAAGGTTATGAGGATCATCTTGTTACACCTGAGGATGCTATACCTGATGTTGACAAAGTGCAATGGAATAAAATCGATGCACAATTATGCAGCGTATTATGGCAATCTGTTGATCCCAAAATTTTACATCATCTTCGTGCCTACAAAACCTGCTTTAAATTTTGGACTTGAGCTAAAGGATTATACACGAATGATATTCAACGATTTTATAAGGTGGTTTCTGATATTGTTCATGTGAGACAGCAGGACATGGATCTGTCTACTTATATTGGCTGGATTGCATCTCTTAAGGAGGAGTTCTTAACTTTGATGCCCTTCACTAATGGTGCTGAAGCTCAACAAATACAGATTGACAAGTTCTTTATGGTGTTAACCCTCATTGGCCTTCGTCCAGATCTTGAGTCTGTCCGAGATCAGATTCTTGCTAGTCCATCAGTACCATCATTGGATGATGTGTTCGCTCGTCTCTTACGCCTCTCCTCTACTCAGACCTCGTCGACTGATGGTCCTTCAGATTCATCTGTGTTAGCCTCTCAGACTAACTCTCGAGGAGGACGTAGTGGCAATCGGGGTCGAGGACAACGTCCTTAGTGCACCTATTGGAATAAGCTTGGTCACACTCGAGATCGTTGCTATCAGTTACATGGACGACCTCCTCGCACTGCCCATATTGCTCAGTCATCTGATCCTCTGCTATCTCGACCTAACTCCACTGCGAGCTCCACATCTTAGAGTATCACCCTTACTGGTAGTGATTATGATGCCTATCTCCGATATCAAGCAGCCACATCAGCTTTTGTTGCCCAGACCGGTAATGTCTCTGTCTGCTTTACTCAGTCTCCTTCTTTTGGCCCATGGATTCTAGATTCTGGAGCATCTGATCATATCTCTAGTAATAAACACATTTTCTCCTCTATTACTACTACCTCTGTCTTACCTACTGTTACTTTAGCTAATGGTTCCCAAACTATGGCTATATGTCACGGACTTAGTCGTTCACTAAGCTCGTGCGGCACTTAGGCAAGTCAAGACGCTTGATCTTGCTAAGTCAGCCTTGCTCCCCAATGCTTAGCTTGCTATGCTAAGACACTCGCGATTCGAAAGCTTAAGAAGCTTAGTAGGCAACCCTTTAAAGAATGAAAGCTCTTATTAACTCAAGGAAGCTTTTACAAGTGCTTGGATGCTCACTTGCTTGGTGCCTTGGCCAAATGAGGCCTCCATCTATTTATAGGCACCATTGGAACTCTCTAGAACCTTGAAGGGTTCCTTACAATTCAAGAACATTCTAGAACTCCCTAGACTATTCTATGTACAAGCTTATGTACAAGAGACTTCTAGAATTCTCTAGAAAGCCCTGGACTCTTCTCATACCTTCTACCATAGTGTAGAAATGTGTGGACTTCTCTAGACCTTTCTAGAATCTTCCACACTCTTCCCACTAATGGCTAAGTGTAGGAGTCTCCAGAAGCTTCCTGGGCTCTATATAAGCCCATGGGGAGGCTCATTTGAAGCATTTTGTGACATATAGGTATTGGTTTGGCTCATCCTCTCCCTTCCCTACCTCTCCATTCTGTCCTTTATGCCCCTGAGTGTCCTTTTAATCTTATTTCCATCAGCAAAATAACTCGCACTCTTAACTGTTCTATCACTTTTTCTGATAAATCTGTGAACTTGCAGGACCGGAGTACGGGGAAGACGATTAGCATAGGGTGTGAGTCTCAAGGCCTCTATCACCTCACATCACCTTCATCTCCTGCAACTTGCATTTCCACCGATGCTCCTCTTCTCATTCACAGTCGTCTGGGTCATCCTAGTCTCTCCAAGTTCCAGAAGCTGGTCCCTCGTTTTTCCACTTTGTCGTCACTTGCGTGTGAGTCGTGTCAGCTTGGGAAACATACTCGTGTCTCCTTCCCAAAGCGTTTGAATAATCGGGCAAAGTCTCCTTTTGAACTTGTCCACACTGATGTTTGGGGTCCGTGTCGGACAACATCTACTTTAGGATTTCAGTATTTTGTCACTTTCATTGATGACTATTCAAGATGTACTTGGCTATTTTTAATGAAAAATCGAGTTGAGTTATTCTCTATTTTCCAGAAATTTTATGCTGAAATCCAAACACAATTCAATGTTTCTATTCGAGTGTTAGGCAGTGACAATGCTCGGGAATATTTTTCTATACCCTTTACTTCTTTTATGTCCCAACATGGGATCCTCCATCAGTCATTTTGTGCTCATACTCCTCAACAAAATGGGGTTACTGAACGTAAAAATCGACATCTTGTTGAGACAGCTCGTACCCTCCTTCTCCATAGTCATGTTCCTTTTCGTTTTTGGGGGGATGCTGTTCTTACAGCCTGTTACTTGATTAATCGTATGCCCTCATCTATATTACATGACCAAATCCCTCATTCCCTCTTTTTTCCTACCTAACCTCTTTATTTCCTTCCTTCTCGTGTCTTTGGCTGTACTTGTTTTGTTCATACTCTCACACCTGGAAATGACAAGCTCTCCGCCAAGGCTACGAAATGCATCTTCTTGGGATACTCTCGACTTCAGAAGGGCTATCGTTGTTATTCCCCTGACACTCATCATTATTTTCTCTCCGCTGATGTCACCTTCTTTGAGGACTCTTTATTCTTCTCATCCTCTGAATCTCTTCCCATTTCTGAAGTATTGTCACTTCCCTATATATCCCCCCCTTCAGATGCGCTCTCTCGTCCTTTTCAGGTTTATCATTGTCGACATTGTGCTGTTGCTCCTCCTCTCTCTTCAACTGAGGTACCTGATGACTTACCTCCTGTCCCACCGATTTCTCCTACCCCGGCCCTGTCATCTACTGACCGTTTGCCTATTGCTCTTCGGAAGGTAATCGATCTACTCGTAATCCTCATCCTATTTATAATTTTTTGAGCTACCATAGATTATCTTCATCCTATTCTGCCTTTGTCTCTACTTTATCCTCTGTTTCTCTTCCTAAGAACATTAGTGAGGCACTTTCTCATCCTGGGTGGCGACAGGCAATGGTTGATGAAATGGTTGCTCTGCACTCCAATGGCACATGGGATCTTGTTTCTTTACCTCCTGGTAAATCTACAGTTGGATGTCGTTGGGTCTACACTGTTAAAGTTGGTCCTGATGGTCAGGTTGATCGCCTTAAGGCCCGCTTGGTTGCTAAAGGTTATACTCAGATTTATGGTTGTGACTATGGTGACACCTTCTCTCCTGTTGCCAAGATTGCTTCTGTTCGCTTATTTCTCTCCATGGCAGCTATGTGTCATTGGCCTCTTTATCAGTTAGATATTAAGAATGCTTTCCTTTATGGTGAACTTCTCGATGAAGTATATATGGAGCAACCACCTGGTTTTGTTGCTTAGGGGGGAGTCTGGTTTAGTGTGCAAGTTACGCCACTCTTTATATGGCTTGAAACAATCTCCTCGGGCATGGTTTGGGCGTTTTAGTTCAGTTGTTCAAGAGTTTGGAATGCTTCGGAGCGAAGTAGATCATTCAGTTTTCTATCATCATAACTGTTCGAGCCAGTGCATCTATTTGGTGGTTTATGTGGATGACATTGTCATTAGAGGCAGTGATCAGGAGGGTATCCAAAGACTAAAACAACACCTTTTCAACCACGTTCAAACCAAAGACTTGGGCAAACTCAAGTACTTTCTGGGACTTGAAATAGCTCAATCCAGTTCAGGTGTGGTTATGTCACAAAGGAAGTATGCCTTAGACATCTTGGAAGAAACAAGTATGTTAGAATGTAAACCTGTTGACACTCCTATGGATCCAAATGTCAAAGTTGTACCAGGACAGGGGGAGGGAGCCTCTAAGAGATCCTGGGAGATATCGACAACTTGTAGGCAAACTGAACTACCTCACTATCACTCGGCCAGACATCTCTTTTCTTGTGAATGTGGTTAGTCAATTTCTATAGTCACCATGTGACAACCATTAGGATGTTGTGATCCACATTCTTCGATATATTAAAGGAACACCAGACCAAGGTATGTTGTATGAAGACAGGGGCCATACCCAAATTGTTGGTTACACAAATGCAGATTGGGCTGGTTCACCCTCAGATAAGCGTTCCACCTCAGGGTATTGTGTTTTTATTAGAGGTAACTTAATATCCTAGAAGAGTAAGAAACAAGATGTAGTGGCCAGATCAAGCGCCGAAACTGAGTATCGAGCTATGGCTTTGGCAACATGTGAACTCATATGGTTGAGGCAACTCCTTCAGGAATTGAGATTTGGAAAAGATGAACAAATAAAGCTAGTCTGTGACAATCAGGCCACATTACATATTGCATCCAATCCAGTCTTTCATGAAAAGACCAAGCATATTGAAGTTGACTGTCACTTCATTAGAGAGAAGATCGCATCAGGGTGTGTTGCTACAAGTTTTGTTCATTCAAATGATCAACTAGCAGACATCTTCACTAAATCTCTCAGAGGTCCTAAGATTAAATACATTTGTAACAAGCTTGGTGCATATGACATATATGCTCCAGCTTGAGGGGGAGTGTTGAATATAATGTATTTATAGTGTACAATCTTTCTTTTCTTTCTTAATATAGGTCACATATATGGTAGTTAGTTCAACCTAGCCTTGTATATATATTTCTCTATTGTAAGAAGTTAATCATATGAATGAGAATTAAGGTTTTCTCTCTCTCTTTCAACAAACTAAAATCCTTACTTTCCCTTGTTCATTTGACTCCTTCTATTCCAAATGTGAAAGCTTGGATTTCGTCCTCTTTTGGAATTTTCTCAATTGATTTTTTTTTTCCAGCCTTAGCTAGTGTCTCAAATTCTATTCCTTTCTACCTAGCTAATTTTTTTGTGAAACTCAAAAGTCCCCTCTAAGGTCAGGGTCTTTGCTTGGTTAGTGGCTCATAAGAAAGTAAATACCAATAACATGCTACAGACTACAATTAAGAAGACCTTTCAAAGCCCTTAGCCCTGAGTAGTGCATCCTTTGTAGGAGTAGAAAGACAATTGATCATCTCTTCTTGCATTGTCCGATTACTTTGGGATTGTGGCATAGAATTTTTTCACAGGCTGGGATGGAATGGGTTCGGCCTAGCAGTATTTGCGATATGTTGATGATTTCCTTCAAGTGCTTTGGGAATTCTATTAGAAGTAAGACTTTTTGGAGGATCGCGTCTCTCTCTCTCTTGTGGATTATATGGAGAGAGAGAAATGCTAGGATTTTCGAGGACATTTGGAAGACGCTAGAGATGATGTGAGATCAACTTCATTTTTATGTTTCTTTCCAGGCTTACTGTACAGACATTTTTTAAACCTTATCCTTTGAGTGTTACCCAGCTTAGTTAGCTTCCGTTATGTACACCCTAAGGTTGGGTTTAGGGTCAAGATTCTTTTACTTATATAGGCCTTTTGTTCCTTTTGTATAGCCCTCCTTGGGTTAGTGGAGGTTTACTTAGTTCTTTCGATCCCGCGGCCTTTTACTTCTTGTATTGCCTTCCTTGGTTAGTGGATGTTTACTTAGTTCTATTGTTCAGGCTTGCACTTCATGGGGAGAATTTCTCATCCTTCTCATGTCTCTTTTCTCTATTAATACATATATTTTGTTTCTAATAAAAAAAAAAAAATGATCATCATATCGCATATACTCCTAGGTGGAACCCAATCAATCCTTGCTTGTCTGAATAGATAGTGTCAAAGCCCTAAAGTTATCAAATAATGCAGAAATAGATAATTAATAAACTCTCCACTCTCCTTACATAAAACACATCAATAAGGCATAAGAGATTTGAAATGTCTTTTCAACTATATCATGTCATTGGTGTTTACCTTCTTATGTGCCACTAACCAAGAAAAAGCCTCGACCTTAAATAAGACTTTAAATTTCCATATAAATTTGATTGGAGAGAAAGAACAATATATAATGTATTAAATTAAGTCATGAAGAGTGATTTAACTAAGAATAATCCTAAAGTGGTCAATGACGATGCTCTCGCATCTAGGGCGGATGGAGATAAATGCACACAAGTAAGGGATGACATGAGTCTTTTAAGGCCCTCAATCTTTGAATCCATAAGGTTGTGACAAAAATTAAGATTCTAGAAAAAAGATGAGTGGCTAAAAATAGTTGAAGTGGTGAGATTTTTAACAACTCCATAAAGACTTGAAAATTGTGAACACAAAGGTTAATATCCTCATCACAAATCCTCTTAAAAACAAATTCTCACCCCATCACCCACCACTAAATGAGTGTAACTTGAAAAAACCAAAAACACCAATGCAATGACCTTCCAAGGGCACTGATGTAACCATTTAACTATAATGTTGGCGTTTCATCGATCAAGATGTGTCTCATAAATACTCAAAATAACCTGGTGCCAAAGGCCATAACTTGACCTAAAGAACCTCCAAAGCCATTTCCCAAAGAAAACACAATTCCTCAGAGAGATCAACCCAAATCCCAAACCTTTAGACTCCTTAGACTTACACACTAAGTCCCAACTGATGAGACATCTTTTTTAACCTCCCCAACTCTTGACTAAATAAAATCTCTTTGCAATTTCTCAATCTTAGATGCTACTTACACTGGAATCTTGAAAGGAGATAAGAAGTAGTTAAGAATGTGGGATAAACATGACTGGATTAGAGTGATTCAAGCCCCTAGAGACAAAAAGGCCTTTTCCCATCCATCCAAGTCTCCTCGAGACTATCAATCACTAGATCCCAAAACGCAACTACCTTTGGATTCCCCCATAATGAAAGACCCAAGTAAGTTAAAAGCACAGCTGAGACTTTGCATTCAAGCATTGACGTCAACTTAGTAATCAAATCTTGACTTGTGTTAATTCCATATAGAGTGTTCTTATCTAAATTGATCTCTAACCTTGATATGTTCCCAAAATCTAATAAGATTAGTTTAAGGTTTTGCATATCTTCCATAGAAGCTCTAGAGAAAAAGATGGTATCATCTATAAATTGTCAATGAGACAATCTAATCCTATCCCTACCCATTAAGAATCCCTCTAAAAGACTACCCTCCTCTGCTCTTAGCATCATCCTATTTAATACATCAACTGCTGTAGTAAAAAGGAATGACAAAAGAGGATCTCCTTATCTTAAACCTCTAGTTACCTTGGCCCATTCTTTGGCACTTTCATTTACTAAGACCGTAAAACTTCCTAAGAAGAAGCCATCCAAGACCTCCATCTTGTATGAAACCCTTTTCTCTCTAGTGCGTGATCCAAAAAACCCCAATATATGCCTTCTCAAAATCTATTTTCAAGACTATCCGATCCTTTCTTGAATGTCTTTTCCCATCCATAACTTCATTGGCAATTAGAAATGCATCTAAAATTTGTTTGCCCTCAACAAAAAGATCCATGGGAGATGTATATGGTTTCGTGGAGGACTCTTCAGATATGCTCTGATGAGACCTTAGATACAATTTTGTATAGACTGGTGACTAGGCTTATAAGTTTGAAATCTGAATTTTATTGGTTTGTCTCTTTTTTGGCATAAAAGTAATGAAAGTTGCATTGGTGCTTTGGTTGATAACTCCATCATTGTGAAACTCTAAGAACACCTTTAGTCGATCCTCCTTGATCACATCCCAACACTCCTTGCACACTACAATGGAAGAAGCATCAAGTTTGAGGGCCTTTTCCTCGTCTAACTAGAAAACAACATTGTGAACCTCCTTAATTGGGGGCGTTGTGATATGCTGACCTTCTCCACCAATCATTGCAAGGGAGGGTAACCTACTCCTCTAACGTGGTGGTTTCCCTTGCAGAATAAGGATGGTGATGGCAGAATATGCTTCGGGTTTGTAAGATGTTGCCTTGGAAGAGCAACAAATGTTGCTCAATAAATATCCTTGAAGTGTGTCATCATTGTTCTTTCAGGCGTTTCAGTTGGTAAAGAGGATAAAAAGTGCGCATGGATGTCAAAGAATAAAGTGCATAGAGGGGGTGATTTGGAGGTGTGCCAAGTGTGAGGGGGGCTGCATTGGGTTTGTTTTTATGGAGAAACTCATTTCTTTACAGGTGTAGACTTTGTATTTTATGTAAATAGGTTTAAATCTGGTGGATAATGTTACCCGTGATTTATACAGATTTAGTTTATTGATTTAAAGGGATTTGGTTTAGGGTAGTTTCAGTATTATGTAACACTCCTATGACTTATCCTTTTAGTATATAATCAGATGTGTATTCTATTCAAAATGAATGAGATTTTCTTCTCAATTTTTCCACTTGGTATCAGAGCCATAGGCTCTTGAAATTCATTCTTTTGTCCTTTGTCAATCTAGTTTTCTTCTTCAGACCTAGTAGTTTTCTTTAGTCACATTTCTGGTTCCGTCTTTTATTCAATCCGAGTTTCTGGTTCTTTGCTACTGTTTCAATCCAAAAGAAAAATAAAATTTTAAAAAATAAAATAAAAAATCCACCATGTCTTAGACATCTGAAGCCACCAACATTCTTGCAGTACAACCGATTGAAGTGTTCCCAAATCAGTCAAATGGGGAGCTTCAAAATATTCATGCTATATATCAATTGAATGGGAAGAATTATTTGCAATGGTCACAAGTAGTGAAGACGTTCTTGAGCAACACGGATAATCAAGATAAAGACAAAGATTTCAGCCACCGAACAAGGTAGGCGATCTGTGATTGAATATGCCCATCTCCTAAAATATTTGTGGCTAGAGATGGATTATTATCAATGCATTCAAATGAAGGATAGTGAGGATGCGCATATTGAAAAGATTTGTTGAGAGAGAATTTTTTAATTCCTTGCTGATCTAAATCTGGAATTCAATCAAGTTTGAGTTCAGGTCTTGGGAAAAGAGGACCTTCCATCTCTAAATGAAACTATTTCCATAATTTGAGTGAAGGAAGGAAGAAGAGGTGTAATGATGAATGAAACACCTACGGTAGAGAGCTCAGCTATGCTGTCAAACATTGGAAAGATAATGAATGTTGGTGCAGAAAATTAGCCTAATGCTGCAAACAAATGGCCAAATTCATCCAGGTGGTGCAATTACTACAAGAAACTGGGGCACACTAAGGATATGTACTGGAAGTTGCATGGAAGACCACTAAAATTCAACAACAATAATAGGGGATAGAGACCTAATGGCAAACAATGGCAAAAAAGTTCAAGGACATGCAAATCTCACCAACAGTAGTCCACCAAACGATGAGAATGAGAATCCAACACATGGTGGGGTTTCTAACATGACTATTCTTGTACTAGCTTCTATCCTTACAATTGAGAACACTTCACTGAAGGATGGAAGTGTTTCTTTTCCAAGAATCTACACTGTAACTTGATCATATTCAACATTTAATCCAACAAGATATTCAAAACTCTCTCCCTTTTAACAAACTTCTGTAGAATTGTTGCATCTTCAATACATTTCATCTTGACATTTTGATCTCAAGCCACAAAAGTTTTTGAGGTATTAAAGTACTAAATTACAGACAAAGTACCTTGTTTGATGGATGAAATCTTTGTTTTAATATCATGAATCTAAGCAGCACCCTGTACCTTAGAGTTTGATTTCTTAATGGCCTCCCATATCTACTTCGCTATTGTGAGAAACACACAAGTCAGTATCTTTGATTGCAATGAGTTCCAAAGCTAAGACATTATCATTGGATCCTCTTAACCCCATGCACCAACCTCCAAATCTTTTGAGCTTGATACCGGTCCGACTAAATGGCTAAACTTCTGCTTTCCTTTAAGGAGTGCCTTCACAAGTTGAGACTAAACTAGATAGTTTTGACCATTAAACCCAAATGACGCCTGGAGATTATCTAAGCAGCATCTTGTACCTTAGAGTTTGATTTCTTAATGGCCTCCAATATCTACTTCGCTGTTGTGATAAACATAGAAGTCAGTATCTTCGATCGCATCGAGTTCCAAAGCTAAGACATTATCATTGGATCCTCTTAATCCCATGCAGCAACCTTCAGGTCTTTTGGACTTGATAACGGTCCAACTAAATGGCTTAACTTCTGCTTTCCTTTAAGGAGTGCCTTCACAAGTTGAGACTAAATGGTCAAAATTATCTAGTTAAGCCTGAGTGATGCTTGGAGATTTTGGTATTCACCAGTGAAAGAGTGGGCTAACGTTTGATCAAAATTTTAAGTGGAGGGAGAGATCTAGACATCAATACATATTTCAGAAATATCAAGAAAACAAATAAAAGCAAAGAAAGGGATTAGAAGTAGAGAGAATGTGGGAGAACCAGCTATGAAGGTTGTATTTCTCTATATTGATTTTGGCAAAGAAGACTGGTTACAACAATTAAGGCTAAATAACAGAGAAGAAATTTTAATAGAAACCTTGCTTTAATACCATGTGAACAATCATGGAATTCTATTTCTTATATGGATGGAGGAATTTAAAATGAACATATTTATATATAGAATTTACAAGGAAAGCAATAAAGGAAAATAATCCTAGAATACATTGAATGTAGACACCATTAGTCAACTATACAAACAAGGAAGGAACGCTTAATTTTATCATTGATTTACAACCCTAATTTACTATGTGTATAAGCTATAAATTTCAATCAATCACAATTAGTCAGGCTGTCAAACAATCACAATCAGTGGACATTGTCTTTGTTCTTTAGTACAAAATATTTGAAAAATGAAAGTAAATTATTCTCCATATCTTTAATTTAATGTCTTTATAACCTACTTTTCTTGGGTCAAAAAATGATCAAAAAAAAAAAAAAAAAAATCAAGATTAATTTTATGAAAATTAAGCATGAATGTAGTAAACAAAACTATCAGATCTATTTGAAAAGCATCTCAATTAAGACTACAAGCTAAAAATATCATAAGCCTTGACAAGAACGATTCTATAAATTATGAATTCTTCCATACACACGTGTGTGCATTTTTGGGTCTAAAAGTGATATACATTGATCGTTCTAAGTCTCTTCTTACTAAACTTGTTTTATGGCGTATTGAGTAGATTTGGTTCTAGTCATTCATGTTTTTAGAAAGCATCTAGATCTTGAACTCTAATATGAGTTGTGGCTCATGATAGGTCAAAAATAGCCTCATAATTGGCCATAGTTATTAACACCCTCCACAATCGCCTAGATCTAGAACTCCTTTTTGTTCCTTATGAAACCAAATTCATTATCAATTCAAAGTTATATCTTCTTGTAACGTAATATCCTCTTGCATAGGTTCTTAATGTCTTAACAATTAATCCATATTTGCTCAATTATAACACATTTTTTGTTGCTTATGTTTTCAGAAAGTTAAAGATAGTTGGAGAGTTGTAAATCATCGAGATATTATACCTACGGTTCCCCGCTTGATGGGTTACTGCCATGTTGCTCAACCTGTTTACCTAGCAGCTGGAGATATAAGAAATGCCTTGGTGAGTAGTTTGTTTTGGGCTTAATCTCATGGATAATTCTCTTGAAATGCCTTCTACTATAAAAAGTATCATTTATTATTTTTATAGTAAAACAAAGTATTCAAGGTTATGCAATGTACATGATTGATAGACATTTGTAGTATTTGTCACTCCAACAAAAACTTTATGTTATGCAGATAGAATAAACGGTAGTTCACTTTAGTTTTTAGTAAGATGCGTTATGGTGGTTTTATCATCAAAAGTAATTATGTTTTGCAAAATAATATTTAAGATGCCAATCAAATTTCTCATCAATACTCTCAGAAAGCCATCTCCTAAGTTTGTCTTCCCTTCTCTCACCTAGTTGGACTCGATGTTTGTGAGGGTTTTGAAATTCATTCTAGTTACAAGTGAAGACTTGTGAGGATATGGTTAAGGTTAGGAAAAAGGAAAGGAAGAAAAGAGGAAAAAAGAAGTGTAAAAGGTTTGTTTAATTGGACTTTCTTATAACTTCTCACCTATTTGTATTACTAACGAAGATTATAATAATGCCTCAAATAGTTATACCTAACAAATAATTAATAACTCTTAATGAAACATAACAAAACAAATAAACTCAAATCTCTTCCTCTCGTAAAGCTGGAGCCTAAAGGCTAAACACTTCAAGCTTGGAATTTATGAAAGATATTACAAGCCAATGAATTTATGAGAATGTTGCCCAACTGATCATTAGATTGAAAATGAGGAGTGGCAATTTGCATTTGCATGAACATATCTCAAATAATATGACAATGAACTTCTATATGTTGCATTTGAATTCACAGAAAAAAATCTCAAATAAAATGATAATTAGCTTTCATATGTCGTAATTTCTATTTGCATCAACAAATCTCAAATAAAATGACAATCAACTTCCTTATGCTTGGTAGATTCATGAAAGACGGGAATATTTGCAATAAAGATGGTAACTTGATTGTCGCAATGCATCGACAAAAGAGTAGGAACATCAAGGCTCATCTTAGTAAGAATGAAGCAAACCCATAATCTCATTAGTGGTATGAACCATAGTCAGATACTTAGCAAATAACATAAGTAATTACAAACACATAACAAAAATAAAATAAACTCTAATTCGTAGTATCTAATAAAATAAAACATAACAAAAACATTTTTCTCCTTAGGTGGACGAATAACTTTAATTTAGTTTTGTTTTTTTTCCACTTTCTTAGTTTTTTTTTTTAATTGTACAAGATCTCATCCTCAAGGGCAATAAAGATTGAGAAAATGCAAAGGGATTTTCTCTAATCGTGAGGGAAAGAGATAATATCTTATTAATTAGATCAAAGTGTGCAAGCCTAAGGGGTTTAGGAACATATCTTTAAGGAATAGGTCCCCCTTAGGGCAGTGGTTTTAGAGATTTCCAATAGAGAGAATTGCTCTTTGGCACAAGGTTATTTTAAACATCTATAGGACACACCTAATGGTTGGGATGGAAACATTTTAGTTAGGTGGCCACATCGTTTCCCTAGGAAGACCATTGCTAAGGTTTTGCAAGATTTCTCTAGTCATAACTTTTCTTTTCTTTTTTTGTGGGAAATGGGACATAAATTCGTTTTTGGGGCTAACCTTTAGGTTCTCAGTTTCCTAGTCTTTGTAGAGTTACATCAGTTAAAAATTCTCTTATTTCATTTATCTTTGGACTCTTTTCCTCTTTAACTTCTAGTTAAACCTCACTGATTCAGAGATAGAGGATCTTGAATTCCTATGTATGATTCCTTAGATCTTGACAGTTTGGTCATTATTACCTTACAGATTATTTTCAAGCAAATCTTTCTTCTTAATCTTATGTAATCAATCAACTCTAGCTTTCTTCTATCTATCCAACAAAATTCACAAGGTAATCAAGAGCCCCATCAAAGGTCAAGACATTTGCTTGCTTAATAGCCCACAAGAAGGTTAATACTAATAACTTGTTTCAGCCGAGAAAACCTTTCAAAGCCTTTAGTTTGGATCTTTCTCTTTGTGTATGATCAAATAGATCACCTTTCGTACATTGTCATATGACTTTGGAGTTAGGTGTAAGCTATTCAAACTAGCTAGTTGGATTGGGTTCCTCATAGAAGTGTTAATGACATGTTGAGAATTTCTTTTAAGGGTTTGGGGAGCATTAGTAGAGGTAGATTTCTATGGCAAATCGCTTGTCTTACATTAAATGAATTACCTAATTTTTTTAGCACATTAAAGAATAAATATTTTTTTACTATTTGGATGAAAAATAATAAGTAAAAAATAGATAATATAATTGAAACTATACGTAATTTCAATTTATAAAATTTCAAAATTGAAGAAATTTAAGGGAGAAAAAAAATGCTTCTTTATTTTTATCTTATTTTCAAACTAATTATTGTATTAATATTTATACATGAATGGTTGAGGCTATCTGACTTAGAAAAGAAATCTAATCCTTGATCTTAGGAGATAAAGTCTCTCATAAAATCAAGAAATAAAATTAGAATAGGAAATACAACTATATCACAGTTGTGATACAGTTGTGCACACAGTTGTACATTCTAGATATCCATACTCCCCCTCAAGCTGGGTTATAAATATTGATCATTCCCAACTTGGATCTTAAGTCCTCAAAGTTGGTTTTAGAAAGTGTCTTAGTAAGGATTTTTGTATCTCCCCCTAAGTTCAAGTGTCCTTCTGTATTAGGCGAAGGGGTCGTAATAAGGTACGGAGTGGATTCGAACACAGCAACATTGAGGTAGTCTAAGGTTAAGGGTGGTTTAGCTTCACTCACAGACTTTCCCTAAAGCGAGTAGGAGGGAGTATGCTCAAAGAAGGTAACATCAGGTTAACATATAGCTTCTGTGAAATTGGGTCATAGCATTTGTAGCCCTTTTGTGTGAAATAGTAGCCAAGGAAGACACATTTAAGCGCTTAACGATCCAATTTGTTCCGCTTGGGTGCGTGAGCGTGGACAAACACAGTGGACCCAAAGACACGAAGTGGAAGATGTGCACCGAGTCTATAATGGGGAAAAAACTCTTGGAATTTTTGGAGAGGTGTGACAAAAGATAGGACACGACTAGGCATTTGGTTAATAAGGTATGTGGCTATCAAAATAGAGTCACCCGAAAATTGTGAGGGCATGTGAGAGGTAAACAGTAAGGCACGAGCAACTTCAAGAATATATCAATTTTTCCATTCTGCAACCCCATTTTGCTGAAAGGTGTCAACGCAAGAACTTTGACGGATAATACCATTTTCTTGTAGATAAGTGCTCAAGGAGTGATTGAAATACTTAATACCATTATCAGTACGAAGAATTTGAATTTTGGTGTGAAACTGAGTTTGTATAATAGAGTGAAAGTTCATGAAGACTGGTTGAACCTCAGTTTTATCAGTCAACAAATATACCCAACACAGGTGAGTGTGATCATCAATAAAAGTAATAAACCATTTTTTATGGGTCCTATTAGGGGTATGTGAGGGTCCCCATAGATCGCTATGAATCATTTTTCCGAGGGGTGTCAACGCAAGAACTTTGATGGATAATACAATTTTATTGTAGATAAGTGCTCAAGGAGTGATTGAAATAGTTAATACCATTATCAGTACAAAGAATTTGAATTTTGGTGTGAAACTAAGTTTGTGTCATAGAGTGAAAGTTCATGAAGACTGATCAAACCTTAGTTTTATCAGTCAACAAATGAACCCAACATAGGCAAGTGTGATCATCAATAAAAGTAATAAACCATTTTTTATGGGTCCTATTAGGGGTACGTGAGGGTCCCCATAGATCGCTATGAATCATTTTGCTAAGGGGTGTCAACACAAGAACTTTGATGATTAATATCATTTTCGTGTAGATAAGTGCTCAAAGAGTGATTGAAATACTTAGTACCTGATTCGTCCCCAATTGGTGTGCCAAGTTGATCCTTGTTCAATCAACTGGTGTGCTTTGATTTCAATCCTCAAACGGGAGTTATCAACAAAATTTATAAACCTAATTCACCATATACTAGGGTAGCACTATGTCACAAGATGCTTCAAATGACCCTCCCCATGGGCTTATATAGGAGGAGGGAAGCTTTTGGAGACTCCTAGAATCATCTACACTAAGCCATTGGTGGGAAGAGTGTGGAAGGTTCTAGAGATACTTAGAGATGTCCACACATCTCTACACTCTGGTGGAAGGCATGAGAGGAGTCCAAGGTTTTTTAGAGAATTTTAGAGATCTCTTGTATATTCTTGTACATAGGGTTGTACATAGATTAATGTAGGGAGTTCTAGAATATTCTTGATTTGTAAGGAACCCTCCAAGGTTCTAAAGAGTTCCATTGGTGCCTATAAATAGGTGAGGGCTTCATTTGGCCAAGGCACCACCCAAGAACCTAACCAACCAAACAAGCAAGCTCTCAAAGCACTTGTAAAGGCTTCCTTGAGTAATAAAAGCTTTCATTCTTTAAAGAGTTGTCTACTACGCCTTCTAAGCTTCCGAGTCGTGAGCACCTTAGCCTAGCGAGCTAAGCATTGAGAGTCAGGCTGACTTAGCAAGATCAAGCGCCTTGACTTGTCTAAATGCCGCACAAGCTTAGAAAACGACTAAGTCTGTGACACTAGGCTCAGGTGCCTTATACAAAAAGGGCGATTCCGGTCACTTAAATCTTTTCCTCGCATTGGGGATTTAACATATAGTTATTTCTCGAACCAGTGTGGTACAGATGCTTTCCATTAATGGTTTCAACACTAAATCCTTGTCACTGAATCATCTTGCAATGGTTCATACCTATCACCTAGTATTAGTCATTCAAGGTGTTCTTTAACCTTGGATCACCCTTCAAAAGTGAACAAGAGATAACAATTAGACCTCCATGGAGCAAGATTGCAAGCAATAAGAATCCATAAAATTCGAAAGCTTTCCAAGTATTGGCTATTCAAGGTGATCCTAAGTTAACTAAAAATATAAAAACCATTAACAGGTCACACTTTCTCTTCATTAAAAACTGAAACAACAAAAACTCACACTTTTGTATCCGGAACCTTACCTAGCTTCCTTCACCCAAGAAACAAAAAGCCTAGCCACTCATCCTTTGAGACAACATCTCAAAGGTTGATTTGCTAGAAATAAATATAAAAGAGAAAACAAAATGAGAAGGTAAGGTAAAGCAAAGCTCTGTGTATTACTTCCGTAAAACTATACAAGTGTTCTCTGAGAAAACTTCCGAGAGATATTTTAGAGATAATACAAAAGATCTTATGTAGGGAGGTTATTTACCCCTCCCTGATTACTTCCTAACTAAGGAATTACATGAGTGGTGGATTACAAGGAGAAAATAGGGATTTGTACAAAAATATCCAAAGAAAATATCTAACAGAGTCGGTCGCAAATATCTGGGATTACACAGGTGGATTTCGCAAGTTGAAACATGACTTGCGAAAATTTCGCAAGTTGAAATTGATGATTTCGCAAGTTGAATTCTGGTTTCGCAAGTTGCGAAATTTCCCTACAACTGATGAGCTCTCTGTCCTGCAGCGACTTCCTTCCTCTCTCCATTTCGCAAGTTGCAAAAATTTCGCAAGTCTCTTCACAACTTGCGAAATTGTTGGATGGTTGATTTTCTTCTATGCTTTTCTTCCTTGCAAATTTGAATAACTTTCGCGAAGGGTTACAAAGCTCCAAAGCTTAGATTCTTCATGAAATTGAGCTTCAACTTGCTTTGCCATGAACTATACAAAGATCTCACTCATTCTTGGATTGCTTTGGTGATCAAAAAGTTATCAAAAACACCAAAACTTAACACAATTTGATTAGAAACAATTGCAAGGGTCCTTAACATGCTAATTGAGTTAAAAGGTAACAATTACTACTCAAAAGTGTTTAAAAGAGTTAATTACAAGTTATAAAATAACACTTTTTGAGTAGTAATCAGTACCATTATCAGTACGAAGAATTTGAATTTTAGTGTGAAACTGAGTTTGTATCATAGAGTGAAAGTTCATGAAGACTGATTGAACCTCAGTTTTACCAGCTAACAAATATACCCAACACAGGTGAGTGTGATCATCAATAAAAGTAATAAACCATTTTTTATGGGTCCTATTAGGGGTACGTGAGGGTCCCCATAGATCACTATGAATCAAAGTAAATGGTATGGATGGTTTATACTTAGATTTAGGAAAAGATGCATGGTGGTGTTTGGCAAGTTCACACACTTCACACTGAAAATCCCATAAAGCTTTATTTGAACGTAGTGAAGGAAATAAATGTTGCAAGTATTGAAAACTAGGATGACCCATCCTTTTGTGCCGTAACAAAAGTTCACTTTCCCCAAGACTAGATGCAGAATTACAAACAGTAGGAAGATACTGTACACTCACATTATCTTCGTCGAATATAGCTCCTCATGTTCCTTAGTATTACCAATCGTCTTCCCCTATGATAGGTCCTGAAAGACACAATGAGAGGGTAGGAATTTAACTGAGCAATTAGACTATTTGGTTAACTGGCTAATAGACAGCAAATTGCAAGATAAATTAGGAACATGTAGGACAGGGTTGAGAGTAATAGACTCATAAATACGAATACTCCATTTGCCAACAACTGGGGATAAAGTACCATTTGCAATTTTTACTTTTAAATTACCGGTACAAGGAGAGTATGTAGAAAATAAATGATGAGCATCAGTCATATGATCAAATGCACCAGAGTCAATAATCTAGGGAGTAATATGAGACGTGGTGCTAAGTGATGTCATAAAGGTACCTTTGTGGGCTAAAAGACCAGAGGACAGAGTAATAGAAGACTAACTAGAGGCTTGGAAATTAGAAAGAAGCTTATATAATTTCGCAAGCTGGTCGGAATTAAACCCCACACTAGAAGCTGACTAATGATTTTCTGTGGGTGTTTTGTCTGCCTAGGTTTTGGTAGAGGCCTGATGACCATGGGCTTTATTTGGTTGTCTGGGCTTTCAATCCGTAGGCTTGCCATGTAAAGTCCAGCAAGTGTCTTTAGTGTGGCTCGTTTTCTTACAATGCTTATAGTTAGTCCTCTTAGACTGTCTTGGGCCAAATCCAGCGTGAGGCCCATGGGTTACAAGTGCTGAAGCCTCAAGCCCAGAAGTGATATGTTCCCTCAACATCACTTTCCTTCTGCTCTCCTCACGTCGCACCTCAGAGAAAACCTCTCAGATGGAGGGCAGCGGCCGAAAATTGAGAACTCTGCTCCTAACATCATCAACTTCGCAGTTCAGCCCCGCTAGAAACTCTAAGACTCTCTCGTTCTCCATTTTCTTCTTGAATCGCACACTATCACCCATGGACTCTCATTCCTCTTCGCAGCTGAGATCGAGTTCTTGCCACAAACCCAACATCTCGGTGTAGTATTCCGTGACTTCCTGATCTCCTTGCTTCATCTGCCAAAGTTGCGTCTTGAGTTCAAAGATTTGGGAAGCATTCTCGACATCGGAGTATGTTTCCCGTATCGCATCCCACACATCCTTTGCCGTTGGGAGGAACATGTATGTTTTGCCAATGGCTGGCTTCATGGAGTTAATCAAGCATAAGGTGATGAAGGAGTTTTCGGACTGCCATTTTTGGGATGCTGTTGCATCGGTCAAAAGTGGTCACTGAGTCTTGCCGGTAAGAAACCCGAGTTTTCCCTTTCCATCAATAACAAGCTTAATTGCCTATGTCCACTCTCTGTAATTCTTACTGTTCAATTTTTCAACGGTAAGATGGAGTGGGGAGTTGTCAAATGGACCGGTCGAGCCCATGGAGGAGACTATCTCCGACTCTCTTTCTTAGGTTGCCAATTAACTAGACTCATGGTTGTCTCCTTTTTGGGCAGCCATGGATTGATTAGGGTTTTAAAGCAATCCGAGCTCTGATACCGTGAAGAAACTGAGAATAATACAATTGTATATTCAATCGTATATATTTTACATAATCGGGTCCCTATTTAACATATACACAGAGAGCAAAATATGGAAATATAAAAATCAGACCAAATATTTAGCCTAAATATCATATCTAATTGGGGCCTCAATCTTTTACCATAATATCCTCCAAATCATACGGGATTTCACAAAGAGATATCTAAATTAGTCCTACACACTTGAAAATGTGTTCATGTTCCAAAGTTGTCCATTAATCTTGTCTCTATACAAAAGCTTATACAAGATTTGGGTTGCAATGTGACTTTTTACCCTACTAACTATATATTTCAGGACAAGACTTGGGGAAGATGATTGGACTTGCTAAGGAATGGAACGAGTTATATTACCTTGAAACGCTAAGTGAGTCATTTGTGTATTTTCTTTCTAAGCATCACTGTTTTAATAAAGAAAAAAAATATGACATCATCATCATAGACTCAAACATTCGCCATTTAGAACTCTTAAGATCTTCTTTTCTTCTTTATTTAGGTAATTAGATGTTGATAGTTTCCAATGTGATGCAAGTGAACTTGCCAAATACAAGCGTTCAACCTTCCTCACTAATAATAAAAGAAGTTCAGATCTTTTCATTTAATTCATAGTGATATTTGGAGCCCTTCCCTTGTCCTTAATATATCTAGGGCACATTGGCCTGTGTCTTTCATCGATAATTGTACTAGGGTCTCTTGAATTCACTTAAACACAAATCTAATATAAGTTTTGTTCTTCCAAATTTTCATAACATGATAAAAAACCAATTTGGTATCACTATCAAAAGGTTTCAGTCCAACAATACCAAAAATTATTTCAATCAAGTCTTAACTCCATACTTTCAATATAAGGATTAATTCATAAGTCATCATGTATCAACACCGCACAACAAAATGGAGTTGTTAAGAGAAAAAATGGTCACCTCTTTGATACAACATAAGCTTCTCTATTCCAAAAACATTTGCCTTAATTTTATTAGGGGGAAAGTCTTCCTAATCGCCACACATCTCATAAATCAATTACCTTCCAAAGTCTTAGGTTTCAAACGTCTCATGGAAATATTCTTATTGTTTTATCCTAATATGAGAACCACAAACCATCTCATTCCTAAGATATTTGGGTATGTGTTCTTTGTGCATGTTCAAAGTCCAAATAGGGGAAAATTAGACCCAAGAGTAGTCAAATGTATTTTTGTGGGATATTCCTCAATTCAAAAGAGATATCAGTGTTACTATCCACCATCCAAAAATAATTTTATCTCGGCAAATGTTACTTTCAATAAGAATGAGCCTTATTTTCCCATTTTTTATCTTTAGAGGGAGAATTCTATTAAGGAAGACAAGGATCTGGATTCCTACTTCATTGACCCTCCTAAATTCTCGGGCCCAATGTCTATTCCAATATTTGTACCCTCTTTCTTTGAACCTGAATCGTAGTCCATTGAGTTTGCTCTTAAGAATTGAATGACTAGCAAAGTGTCCTTAAGGAAGAAAGTTGTGGTCCTTAGACTTATACAAGTCTAAGAATTTGAACCGGCTTTTGAAAATGAGGAAACAATCTCTCATCCTCCCATACAAACTAAGTCAGAACTTTAGTCTGAAAAATCAATAGATCATAATCTCCCAATTGACATCGGGAAGGGAACAAGGGGACACACTAAATGTTCTTTGTATTCACTTTCCTATAAGAGTTTTCTTACAAGTTTAAACAATATTCATATTCCTACCACTCTATCAAAGGCCCTGGAGAAGAATAAAACTTGGGAATTGGTAGATTTGCATGCAGGAAAAAGGCCAGTGGAATGTAAGTGGGTTTATACTATTAAGCATAGAGCAGGTGGAACATTAGAGAGGTACAAGGCAAGATTGGTGGCTAAAGGATACACTCAGACATATGACATGGATTATTTAAAGACGTTTGCTCCAGTTACCAAAAAAAACACAATCAGAATTTTGTTATCATTGGTAGCAAATTATAAATAAGATCTACAACAGTCCAATGTCAAAAATGCATTTCTAACTGGAGATATAGAAGAAGAGATTTATATGGAAGTCCCTCCTGGGTTTGGCAGTGACCTAGCCATTAAAAAGGTGTGTAAACTAAAGAAAACTCTATATAGGCTGAAATAGTCTCCAAGGGTGTGGTTTGGAAGATTTGCTAAAGTGATGAAAAACATGGGATACAGACAAAGTCAAGCGGATCATACATTTATCATCAAACATTTAGATTCAAGCAGAGTTACAACTTTTTTGGTATATATAGATGACATCATCATGATGGAAAATGATGAAAAAGAGAGACAGACTATGAGGCAATGCTTGACTAAAGAATTTGAGATTAAAAAGTTAAGAAGGTCGAAATAATTCCTAGGAATCAAGGCTACACATTCTAAGTAGGGAATTTTTATTTTTCAATAGAAATATGTAACAAACCTTCTTAAGGAAACAAACAAGTTGGCGTGTAAACCAGCAAGCACACCAATAGATCCTAATCATAAGCTTGGAGAGCTTGAGGAAGGTGTTGCGGTAAATAGAGAGATGTATCAATGTTGGGTAGGAAAACTCATTTATTTCATCTTACATAAGACCAGATATAGCATATGTTGTGAGTGTGATTAGCCAGTTTATGCACAATCCAAAAGAGGTTCATTTGCAAGTTGCTAACCGAGTGTTATAGTACCTTAAGGGGTCTCTAAGAAAGCATCCTATTTAAATGAAGCTCGTGATTAGTACTTGAAGCATACACAGATGCAAATTATGTTGGATCTATGGTTGATAGAAGATCAACTACTTGGTATTGCACCTTTCTTGGTGGGAATCTAGTGATATGGAGAAGTAAAAAACAAAGTTTGGTGGAAGCAAAATTTTGTGTGATGGCCCAAGGAGTTTGTAAACTACTATGGTTGAAGATCATTTTGGAAGGTTTGAAGATTAAATGGTATGACCGAATGAGACTTTACTACGACAATAAATCTATAATTCGTATTGCACATAATCCAATACAACACGATCGAACAAAACACATAGAAATAGATTGACATTTTATCAAGGAGAAACTAAATAGTGGATTGAGCTATACTCCTTATGTATCTACTAACAACTAACTTACAAATGCACTCACAAAAGGTTTAAGCAGTATAATGTTTCAAGTAAGTGTATCCAAGTTAGGAATGAAAAACATTTATTCATCAACTTGAGGGGGAGTGTGGAACAATGAAATTAGAAGATTTCGTAGAGAGAGTCAGACAATCCCATAATCAAAGGGATTTAATGTAATTAAGTTAGGAAAGTTCCTAATCTAGGTGCTAGGAATTTTTTTATATATATGTAAGTCTCTATACAAGCTAAAGATCAAGAAAGAGAATTTCATACCTTGTATTCCTTCCATCTCTCTTCTTCGACATGCCAAAGCCATGATATGATCATAGAAGTTGCCTCATCCCACACACCAAATCTAGGATCGTATTTGGCCTGATCAAGTGACTTGATTTCCCTTTGCCTTTCAAGAACGTCTTCACCAGTTGCAACCAAACCAAATAATTTTGACCATTTAATCAAAATAATGTGTGAAGGTTTTGGTATTCTCTTGATGATGGAGATTGGATGCTGACATTTGAAAGACTGTAGAGATTACTTCTGATATTTTAGACATGATTGGTGAGAGGAATGGGAAGAGAAGAAAAAAAAAAGTGGAAACAAAGGAAAAGGAATAATTGTTGATGGGATAAATAGAAAAACAAACTAGTACTTGTTGCCAAAGAAGATCATGCAATCTTAGAAAAAATTTCAGCAACAATGAAAGCTGAAAGTTTTCCTATAATTTTGACACTATGATGAAGAAGAATAATTCATTTCTTTCTTAATGAATCAATACATGGTATATACAGACTCCTCTACACAAAAAGGGAAATAATTACCTAGTTGCACAATTCCTAAAATTCAGGGATCAATCTCTAAGAATCAGGGTCGTTCCTAACTTTGCATTATGTTTGGTTTCCAACACAGGGTTTGTACATAAAATAGTTAGAAACCTCAAGATAGATTAATTTAATTTGGTGTTTTATATTATATTTTTGATATGAGGATTTAAATAACATTGGTCGGGCTAATTTATTCAAATATAGAACACTCTTACTAACGCTTATATATTACCTTAAAGAACCTACTTCTGCTCTCAGTATTCTATAACTGTCACATCCATGCTGCAAGAAAAGTTATTTCCCCTTGAACATCTAAGGAATAATCCATCATAAGAGTTCCAAGTTTAGAATGTCCTTACTAGTTTGGATTTTGGGTTAAGTAAGTCTATATTATTTAATTATAATCAAAGAAGACCATTCAACTAAATGAACCAGTATTCTTGCCACTTGGGATTGCCAATGATCCTTTTAACATAATTAACATTTTATTGTATGGAAAATAGTCTTCTATGACATAACAAAATTAAATCTAATATTTAAAAGTCAATAAATAAATGGCAATCGCCAGACAACTGCACATTTTTATTTCAAAAATTAGCAAATTGTTGCAACTACTTAAAAGTTAAAACATGCTATTTCAGGAAAACATGGAGCTTTTGGGAGATGGTTACCAAGGCGATGTGATTGGAGAGTCAACACCTGATGTTCTTGTCAATGAATTTGTATGTTTCTTGTCTTTGATCTTTTCCTCATTAATTATTTTCATTGATATAATAGCATATTTGATATATCACTATGTCTACTTATTTATGTCACACCCTGGATTTTAGACTTACTAATTAATACTCCACTACAAATATAGTGCTCTCGAAACTTAGGAGACAAAAATAAATGTTGAGTTTTAGGTAGATTTTTGTCCAAAATGAGGATGTGGAAACCGGTTATAAAAAAGTAGTACCTTATAATAAACCTTTGGAACCATTAATTAACAAAATATAATCCATTTCACATAAAGAAAACATATACAATGTTACTTTGTACATACCAAAACCTTATGGTTCACCAAGGGTAGCTGTCACACACGCAATTTCTGAGCTAAGTTTTTGCGTCTGTGCGGCGTCTAGGTACGCCTTAGACCATCCTTTCCTCAAGCCACAAAGCACACACAATATTTACAGGGCTCTCCCCAACTTGAATCTCATTAATTCCCAACAAATTACAAGAACTCTCTACAAGGACTCCCACAATCTCACCGGGTAGTTCACTTGCCTTTAGGAGACACAAGGCTCTCCTTTTATAGAGGCTGCAACAAGCAGTCCTAATCCCACTAGGGAACTAACATTTGAGTCCTAGTCTAACTCTGATTCCAAGCTCAACAAACACCACCTTGAGTAAGACTCCAAGTCCTACTCAATCTCAAACTCCCAAGCCACAGCCTGCTGCATGAAGACTTAGTCTTCCAATCTGATTAGGAGTCTTTACGAGTCAGGAGTCCCTCCCCTCCTGCATCGGGTCTCTGTCTCCCACTCTGACTAGAAGTCCTATGCCAATGGGAGTCTCCCATGCTCAGCCCATAGTGCTTGCTGTTGCAGATGATCACACCTTACTCAGGCTCATTCCAATGCCAAGATGTGCCTGACTCAGTTTGCCTGCTCAAGACTCATGTTGCTGTATCAGTGTATGCTGGGCTCACGCATCAAGACCCTTGCTACTAAGGTTGTGCTCATCCCTGTTGCAGCAAGGCTTCCTTCATTCGAGGCATCCATCTAAGTTCCCTTCAGTAACTGTTTGAAGAATTTCTGAATTCCTTTATTGATACTTTTAGGCACACACCATACACATATATATACACAAATGACTGAAATAGAAAAATATCAATCTAGCTTGATTCTCTCCTAAAAATTAGGAAACTGAATTCTCATTTTTATTCCTAAAATACTTTCCTAAATTAAAATCCTAACTTTGAATGCCAAATTTCAACACTCCCCCTCAAGCTGGAGAATATATATCATATAATCCCAGCTTGCAAGTTAAGTCTTCGAAGTTAGGCCTAGGTAAAGCTTTGGTGAGGATGTCTGTGGTTTGGTGCTTGGTAGGAACGTAGTTCAATTTAACCGTCTCACTAGTCACCTTCTCTGTGATGAAGTGTCTGTCAATCTCAATGTGCTTGGTCCTGTCATGATGCACGGGATTCTTTGCTATGCTTATAGCTGCCTGATTATCACACATCATCAGAATCGGAGATGAACTCGTTTGTCTCAGTTCACTAAGAACCCTTTTTATCCAAATCCCTTCACAGATTCCCTGTGCTAGAGCTCTGTACTCAGCTTCTGCACTACTTCTGGCTACAACTGATTGCTTCTTACTCCTCTAGGTAACAAGATTTCCCCAGACAAAAGAACAGTATCCAGAAGTGGACCACCTGCCAATGATGTTTCCTGCCCAATCCGCATATGAGTATACTTCAGTGTCACGATTCTCTGTCTTTCTGAAGAATAGACCTTTCCCTGGTGTCATTTTTAAATATCTAAGAATCCTGTACACTGCTTCCATGTGTTCCTCAGTGGGGCTGTGCATGAATTGACTTACAGCACTCACTGCAAAGCCAATATCTGGCCTAGTGTGTGAGAGATAAATCAAGCGCCCGACGAGTCGCTGATATCTCCCCCTATCTACCGGTGTACTCTCTTTCTCGATACCAAGTTTCTTCTGACTATCCATAGGAGTATCAATTGGTTTGCATCCAAGCATATCGGTCTCCTTAAGAAGATCGAGTATGTATTTTCTTTGAGAGACTACAATTCCCTTCCTTGATCTAGCCATTTCCATACCAAGGAAATATTTCAAATTTCCAAGGTCTTTAACTTCAAACTCTTCTGACAAATATTTCTTCAAATTCTGTAATTCCTCCATATCATTCCCAGATAGAATAATATCATCGACATAGACTATCAATATGGCCATTTTCCCGGCATGAGACTTCTTGACAAATAGAGTATGATCAGCCTGACCTTGTTTGTAATCCAGCTTCAATACTGCCTTTGTGAATCTATCAAACCAGGCTCGGGGAGATTGTTTAAGGCCGTTCAAGGATTTTTGGAGTTTGCAAACCTGATTCTTTGTTATACTTTCTTCGAAACCAGGTGGTATTTCCATGTAGACTTCCTCTTCTAGGTCACCATTTAGAAACGCATTTTTTATGTCCAGTTGTTGCAAGCACCAATCTTGATTGACAACCAATGAGAGCAGAATCCTGATAGTGTTCAGTTTTGCAACAGGAGCAAAAGTCTCCTGATAATCTATCCCATAGGATTGTGTAAACCCTCTAGCTACCAAACGAGCCTTGAATCTTTCGACTGATCCATCTGCTTTGTATTTTATGGTGAAAATCCACTTGCACCCCACGGGCCTCTTCCCAACCGGCAAATCTGTGATAGTCCATGTCCCATTCTTCTCAAGTGCATCAATCTCATCTTGTACTGCCTTCTTCCATTCTGAAATTTTGAATGCCTCTTGTATTGTGTTGAGAACCTGAGTATCATCAAGAGAAGTAGCAAATGCTCTGTGAGATGGTGATAGCCCTTCATACCTAACATAATTCCCAATTGGATGATCTGTACATTTCCTAACACCCTTCCTCAATGCAATCGGCAAAGTAGAATCATCAATGCTGGGAATTAACACCTCTCCAGCCCTATCCTCAATCGGCAGAGTAGAATCATCAATGCTGGGAATTAACACCTCTCTAGCCCTATCCTCACCTATGTTCTCTTCAGGTAGACTTGAAGTGGAGTCAATATATTGGCCACATGTTGGCTGTGATCCGTGCTCTAATTCCTGTCTTTTCCTCCTCCTGATGTAAACTTGTAAGTTCTCATTAGCAAGTTGTGGGGCTATAGGTTGAATAGGCATGGGAGACTGGATGGTCACAGGAGAAGAAACATTTGTGGGCTAGGCTGACTGGACTGATGACGGCATGGGTGTGGACAACTCAGTGGGCGTGGATTGGGAAGGATTTGGTGACTCTGAGTGAGAAAAAGGTACAGCCTTAAGAAGAGACTCCCAAACTTGATGTTCATTCATGCTCGCCCCCTGAACATGAGATTTGGGATAGAAGAAGACATGTTTAAAGAAAGAGACGTCCATGGTGGTGTAAAATCTTTTGTTGGTTGGAGAATAGCATTTGTACCCTTTTTGGTTTGGAGAATACCCTAGGAAAATGCACTTATTGGCTCGAGGAGCAAATTTGCTACGATTGTGAGGATACACATGAACGAATTCCGTGCAACCAAATACTTTGAGTGGTAAATCAGAAGAGGCTGCACGGGTGTGAGGGAATTTTTTTAAGAGAAGTTGACGTGGGGATTGAAAGGTAAGCACTCTGGATGGCATACAGTTAATCAAATAGGTAGCTGTGAGAATGGCTTCCCCCCAGAAATAGTTTGGAACATTAGAGGAAAACATAAGGCACCGGGCAACCTCCAAGAGATGTCTATTCTTGCGTTCAGCCACCTCATTTTGTTGTGGGGTGTCAACGCAAGAACTTATGTGGATAATGCCGTGATTTTGAAGATAAATACTGAGACTACTAGTAACATATTCCTTTGCATTATCTGACTTGAGGACTTGAATTTTGGAATTGAATTGATTTTGAACCATAAGATTGAAGGTTTGAAAAATGTGCCCGACCTCTGACTTTTCTTTCATAAGGAAAACCCATGTTACCCGTGTATGATCATCAACGAATGTCACAAACCAGCGAGTGCCAGAAATATTTTTTATCCGTGAGGGACCCCACACATCACTATGTACTAAAGAGAAAACAGTCGAAGGTTTGTATGGGATTTGAGGATATACTGTTCGAGTATGCTTTGCAAACTGACAAATTTCACAGTGATAAGATGCTGGATTTTTATTGATAAATAATTTGGGAAACAATTTTGCAAGGTAAACAAAGCTAGGATGACCAAGGCGATAGTGTAACATTATAATCTCACTATCTTTATTGACCTTACAATTTGACACAGAATTGAAAGACTCTAACATACTCTGAGACTGTACGCAACTTGCTTGAGAGACTTGGTTTGAGAATTGGCCACATGGGAGAAGGTTGAGCCCGGAACACAGTTCAGCACTGCCAATCATCTTACCCGATTTCAAGTCCTGAAAAACACACGAGTTTGGATAAAATTTAGTAACACATTGGAAATCACGGGCCAATTTGCTAATGGACAAAAGATTACAATCCAAGTTTGGAACATGGAGGACAGAGTCAAGATACAAGTCTTTAGTAAGTTTTATGGAACCTGTCCCGGCAATTTTTGACTTTGAACCATCAGCAATATGGACGGATGAATGACCATTACTTGGCTTGTAATTTTGAAGAATGGCAGCATCTCCTGTCATGTGATCAGAAGCACCTGTGTCCACTATCCATGGCTTCATTCCTCCTCGATTAGCAGTGAAGGCTATCCCGGTGGTACTGCCACTGCCAACTTGGCTTAATAGTTTCTGTAACATCTCCATCTGCTCTTTGTTGAATGGACTCGGCTGGGGAACAGATGTGTTCTCAGAGTTGGCAGCTACGTGTGCTTTGCCATCTCTGTCAAACCGTGGCTTTGGTTTCCAATCAGCTGGTTTGCCATGAAGCTTCCAGCAAGCCTCCTTATAATGGCCTAGTTTCTTACAATAATCACACCAAGGCCTATCCCGTTTCTGACGATCTCCACCACTACTATTAAATGACTGAGCAGCAAGGGCAGAGGCATCCAATGTTGGGGCAGGTTGCTCTTTGGATCCCATCATCACTTTCTTTCTACTTTCTTCACGCCTAACCTCTGAAAAAGCCTCCCTGAGACTTGGCAAGGGTTTAATGCCCATGATTCGGCCTCTAACATCATCCAATTCCCTGTTTAGTCCTAGGAAAAACTTGAACAGTCTCTTTTGTTCCACAATTTGCCTGTATGTTGCTGCATCATCCGAACATTTCCATGAGTGAGTCTCGAATAAGTCAAGTTGCTTCCAATACCTTGTGAGTGTGTTATAATACTGAGTAACTGACTGCTCTCCTTGGCGGAAGTCATGTAGGGCTGATTCAACCTGAAAAAGGTCTGAAGTATTTTCAGAACTTGAGTAAGTTTCTTTGGCTGCATCCCATATGTCCTTTGCAGTCCCAAACAGCAAGAAATTTTCACCGATGTCATAGTTCATGGAATTGATAAGCCATGACATGATCATGCTGTTTTCAATCTTCCACTTCCTGAAACCCGGTTCTATAGTTTCTGGCATGGCTGCTTCTCCAGTGAGGTACTCATCCTTTCCTTTACCGCAAATGAATAGCAACACAGATTGTGACCACTGTAAATAGTTATGGCCATTTAATTTGTGTCCTGTGATGAGAATAGGAGAGGAATCACTGCCACCAAGGTTTGGAATTTCAGAACCGCCCCCTGATTCTGGTGCCGTGACGCTGGATACTTGTGATGATGCCATTCCGTATTTTCTGCCACCAAGGCACGTGCAGGGATTAGGTTAAGAAAAAATAGCCGAAAGACGCCGAAAAAACTGTTCGGAGGGCCCGTGGAGGCAAAAGAACCCAAAAAGGGGGCACGTGCAGGGTTAGGATGGTAGAAACAAGTATGAAGGGTGGCTAGTCGACGTCAGGCGAGGCTGGAGGAGGAAGCGAGTCGCCGGAAAGTGGCTCACACGCCCTCACGCGCCGGCGCGTGAGATGCAGTCGCCGGCCGGAAAAACGCGCGTGGCCGGCACGTGGGTGGTTTTCTGGCTCTGGTCCTTTGGGAAAAATTAGAGATCTCCTCTAGGCGCTCCTTGCGGTGTGGGAAAAAGACGTCGCCGGAAAAGTCGCCGGCGGTGAATGTTTTCTGACGAAGATTCGGTTTTTCTCCCTTGGCTCTGAGAACAGGGACTGATGGCCGGAATGAGAGATGACCAGAGAGAGAGATGGTCGGATTGAGAGATGGCCAGAGAGACTTGGCTGGAATGAATGATGGCCTGAATAAGAGGCGGCCAGAAGGGATTAAGGTTTCAGAAAAATGGCTCTGATACCATGAAGAATTTCTGAATTCCTTTATTGATACTTTTAGGTACACACCATACACATATATATACACAAATGACTGAAATAGAAAAATATCAATGTAGCTTGATTCTCTCCTAAAAATTAGGAAACTGAATTCTCCTTTTTATTCCTAAAATACTTTCCTAAATTAAAACCCTAACTTTGAATGCCAAATTTCAACTCTGTTCATTGTGTCCACAGGCTGTACCACCTCGAGGCACCAAGCCTGCGCCTGTGTGCTAGTCTCAGCATGCTACCACGTCAACCATGTTGTGCGTTGCTGCTGCTCAAGCATGTCAGCAGCAAGCCTACCATTCCGAGGTAACCTTCCCACACTTTTGCGCCTTACTTTGCCCATGGGTCACTCAGGGGCTAAGGTACTGCCTGCCTAAAGTCCTAGTGCCGCCAAGCCTAGTTTGAGGGGCTGACAAACCACCCTCTCCCCCCCCTACTTGACCCTTTCGGGTCTTCGTCGACTTGGCCAGCAAGTACTCCTATATTTTATCTTCAAACTGCCACAGGGTGGCACCCTTCTCCCAGCTTGCTTCACTCTTGGGCGTCCCCTTCTAGTGAATCAAAAACTCGGTCCATTTAATTTTCCAATTTCCCATTTTCCTGTCTTGTAGGATGCTCGCTATGTCCCTACTGAACTCCTTGCGAATGTTAGGAGGCAGCCTCTTAGCTTGCACTCAGTCTGGATTAGGATCCTCATGATAAGGCTTTAGAAAGCTTACATGGAATGAGGGGCGAAGCTACAGTCTCTCTGGAAGCTTCAGCTTGTAAGCAACAGGACCAATTCTCTTCAGGATTTCAAAAGGACCATCATACCTAGGGATCAAGCGATTCAAGTCCTTCTAATACTGTCTGCTCTTGATTTTCTTCCAAATCTGAGGAGTGAGCTTGAGCATCACTCTATCTCCCACCTGATATTCCAGTGGTCTTTTCCCTCTATCAACGTACTTCTTCATACGTCAGTTCACTTTCTCTAAACTCTCCTTGGCTTCATCAAGTAATTCTTGTCGGGTCTTAGCATAATTGTGTACGCTGTAGGACTTAAGCACCACCCTGGCTGATAATTGGCCAGCACATCCATAGGCATACGAAGTTGGAACCCAATTGCCACCTCAAATGGGCTCTTCCTTGTTATAGAACTCTGATGCAGGTTGTAGGACAACTGAGTGACATCCATAAGCTCCAGCCAGTTCTGCTGCATAGCCGACACATAGTGCCTTAGGTATTCTTCTAACAAGGCATTCACCTTCTCAGTTTGCCCATCCGTCTAAGGGTGGTTGGTAGTGGAAAACTTGCACTCAGTTCCCATCATCTTGAATAACTCTACCCAAAATCTGCCTGTAAACCGTGAGTCTCTATCACTCACTATATCCTTGGGTATCCTAAAGTGTTTTACCACATTGCTGAAAAAGAGTCTTCCAGCTTCCTCAGCAGGGCATTCATGCGGTGCTGGAATGAATACAGCATACTTAGAGAATATGTCAACTACCACAAGAATAGACTGATACCCCTGTACCTTAAGGAATCCTATAATGAAGTCCATTGAAAGACACCGCTATGGTCTTTTAGGGATAGGTAGAGGATGCAACAAGCTTGCTTCCTTCTTCCTCCCTGTCTTGTCCATCTGACACACCAAACATGATTTCACATAAGCCTACAAGTCATCCTTCATCATTGGCTAGTGAAAGGATCGTGAAATCAAAGAAAATGTCCTCTCTTCTCCGGGGTGACCAGCCCACTTAGTATCATGTGTTTCCTTCAGCAACTCCTGTCTCAATTTGCTGGAGGGAACATACAACTTCCTGCCCACATAGTATAGCAACCCGTCATCCAACCGGTAGCGTCTAGTGGTGTCTTCCTTTACTTGATCCACTAGTTTGTTGTATGTGGAGTCTTGTGGAGCTTCCTGCCTCATCCTTGCAGTGAAGTCTGCTATAACTCGGGAAAGGGGTCCCACAAATTCCATTACCTCTTTGCGACTCGGGGCATCTGCAACCTGAATATGACTCCCTGCTCTATGCACCCACACAAAGTCAAAGTTTGCTAAGAACCCCTACTATTGAGCTTGCTTAGCAGTCAACTTCTTCTGAGTCGTAAATAACGTGTTAGCCACATTGTATGTTACCACCATGAACCTAGTGCCCATGAAGTAATGCTTCCAAGTGTCAAGGCAATGGATGACCACAGTCATCTCTTTCTCATGCGTGGAGTACCTCTGCTCCAATGCATCTAGCTTTCGGCTCTCAAATGCCACCAGGTGCCCTTCTTGTACCAGCACACCCCCTAAAGCCTTGTCTGAGGCATTAGTTTACACCTCAAATGGGAGCTCAAGGTCAAGCAATCTCAACACTGGTTTTGAGGTTATAGCATCTTTGAGTCTTTGAAAAGCATCCCGACACTCCAGTTCCCACTTCCATTCCCTTTCTTTCTTCATCAAATCGGTGAGGGCAATGGCTATCTTGGAGTAGCCCTGAATAAACCGCCTATAATAGTTAGCTAACCTGAGAAAAGAGCGTAATTCAATTACCTTTGTAGGTGTTGGCCAATCCCGGATTGCTGCCACCTTGGATCTATCCATGCATATTTGTCTCTTGGACACCAAGTGCCTTAGAAATTTGATCTCAGTCTATGTGAACTCAGACTTCTCCTTCACATACAACTAGTTCCCCCTTAGTCTTTGAAATACCTTCTCGAGGTGGACTAGGTGATCTTGTAGAGTCTGGCTGTAAATCACAATGTCATCCAAATACACCACCACAAACGAGTCTAGGAAGTCGAATAGAACGTTGTTCATGAGGTTGCAAAATGTGGCAGGAGCATTAGTTAGCCCGAAAGGCATAACTAAGAACTCATAGCTCCCATATCGAGTCACACAAATTGTATTGGATTCATCTCCCTTAGCTATGCGAATCTGCCAATATCCCGATCACAAATCCAGTTTTGTGAAGTACTCAGCCTTAGTCAACCTATCAAACAAGTCTGCAACTAACGGAATCAGGTACTTGTTCTTGATGGTGACCTTGTTCAGTGCCTGATAATCAACACATATTTGCAGCAATCCATCCTGCTTCTTTTGGAAGAGTACTAGTGCCCATATGGTGCCCTTGAAGGTTGGATCAATCCTACATCCAACAACTCAGTCAACTGTCTCCTCATTTCTACCAGCTCTAGAGGAGTCATGTGATAGGGGACTTGTGCAGGGGGCTTGGCCCCTGGCACTAACTCAATCTAATGATTAGTAGGCCTCCTGGGTGGAAGCTTCTTAGGTAGCTCCGAAGGCATCACATTTGCTTACTCTTGCAGGATTGGCACAATCTCATTAGGAACTTCCACCATCTTCTCCGGCTCGATCTCTATCAAGGTAGCAACATAAGTAAGTTGCCCCTCCCTCAATCCCTTCTCTACCTATAGGGCAGAAATGGTCCCTTCCTTGGATGGTTTCTTAGGTGGCTTACTCGGTCCATGCACATAACAAGGCTGTGTCTCATCCATAATGAACATCCCATTCAAATGTGGCAGCAGTGCTACATTTGCCCTTTGGAAAAAGTCATTGCCTAATATGAAGTCGAAATCATCCAACGCCACACTCAGGAAGTTGATGGTGCCTTTCCAATCCCCCAACTGTACCATCATGTTCTTTGTTAAGTCGTGGGTCTTTTGTGTTTGGCTATTTACAGCTTTCAGCTTACTATCATCCTTGCTAAGCTTCAAGCCTAGCCTGGTTGCTTCCCGCGTCAAAACAAAGGTGTGAGTTGCCCCACTATCCACCAAAGCCACAACTTTCTATCCACCCATAGCCATCTCAACATACATCAGTCCCTTATGAGTCTCTACTCAGATTGCATTCAAGAGCTGAAGAGGGTTCATTCTTGTGGGGGTCCCTAACTCACTGTTGTCCTTTTTAGTAGCAATAAGAGCATTCAGCTTCTCCTTCTTTGGGTAGTCCTTTGCTCTATGTGGCCCGTTGCATATGAAACAACCAGATGGCTTGGTTGCTTGTGAGGAATTTGCCTTCTCCCCCACCTTGGCCTGTGAAGACTCAAGCTTTTTGTTCGGTCTACCACCATTCTTCTTAGACTCCCCCTTTTTACCTGGTTGTTGTTGCTGGTTTTTCCCTTTCTGGGTCATAGTGGAGGGAGAACTTAGCTTGTAGTCTATCAAGCAATTAACAGCCGCCATAGCTACAGGCAAGTCTTGCACCCCTTGCCTCCTCAATTCCATTTAAGCCCACCCCTGCAAGCCAGGCATGAAGTTGGACAGTTCGTCTTCTCTGGACATGTTTCTGATGTTAAGGATCAATGAGCTAAATTCCTTGACATAGTCTCTAACAAAACCCGTTTGCTTTAGTTTCTTCAGAGACTCCCGAGCCACCCACATTGTGTTTGTGGGAAGGAACTAATCCTTCAATTCCTTCTTCAACATCTCCCAAGTGCAGCATCATCACTAGTTCTCGTTCGCCACCAAAGTTTAGCATCTCCAGAGAGATACATGGACTTGATCATTACTTGTTCATCCGCAGGAATACGGGCAGCATTGAAATACTACCCTATGTCCCAAAGGAAGTTCTCCAAGTCCTTGGCATTTCAGGCACTGCAAAAGGGCTTGGGTTTAGGCACTCACACCTTTGTAGGGGTTGGTTCTGAAATGGATGGTGTGCCCTGCAACATAACTCGCTTCAACAATGCGATCTCCCCCTCAAGAGATCCAACCCGTCCACGAAATTCCTCTATTGCTGTTTTAATCATTGTTGCAAGGGATTCCATCCTCTCCTTTACATATTTGTCCCGATTTTCTGCAAGTCCGCGCTGCACACCGAGTTCCTCAACCATTTCTGCCACTCTTGCCGACAGAGTGGTGTCTCCATCAAGAGAATCCCCCACATATGCCTCCAGGCATGCGATCTGTTCATGAATTACATCCATAGCACTGCTTCTTGTGGCCATCAAGCTCTGATACCAACTGTCACACACGCAATTTCTGGGCTAAGTTTTTGCGTTTGTGCGGCGTCTAGGCACGCCCTAGACCAGCCATTCATCAAGCCACAAAGGACACACACAATATTTATAGGGCTCTCCCCAACTTGAATCTCATTGATTTCCAGTAGATTACAAGAACTCTCTGCAAGGACTCCCACAATCTCACTGGATAGTTCACTTGGCTTTAGGAGGTACAAGGCTCTCCTTTTATAAAGGCTGCAACAAGCAATCCTAATCCCACTAGGGAACTAACATTTGAGTCCAAGTCTGACTCTGATTCCAAGCTCAACAGACGCCACCTTGAGTAGGATTCCGAGTCCTACTCAATCTCAAACTCCCAAGCCACAACCTGTTGCATGAAGACTCAATCTTCCAATCTGATTAGGAGTCTTTACGTGTTAAGAGTCCCTCCCCTCCAACATTGGGTCTTTGTCTCCCACTCTGACTAGAAGTCCCATGCCAATAGGAGTCTCCCATGCTCAGCCCACAGTGCTTGCTACTGTAGATGATCACACCTTGCTTAGGCTTGTCCCAATGCCAAGACATGTCTGACTCAGTCTACCAGCTCAAGACTCGTGTTGTTGTAATAGTGCGTGCTGGGGTCACACATCAAGACCCTTGCTACTGAGGCCATGCTTGTCCCTGTTGCAGCAAGGCTTCCTTCATTCGAGGCATCCATCTAACAGGCCGCATCACCTCCAGGCACCAAGCCTACGCCTGTGTGCTAGTCTCAACATGTTGCCGCGTCAAGCATCTTGTGCGTTGTTGTTGCTCAACTGTGCCAGTAGCCAACCTACCATTCTGAGGTAACCTTCCCACACTTTTGCACCTTGCTTTGCTCATAGGTCACTCAGGTGCCAAGGTGCTGCCCACCTGAAGCCCTGGTGCTGCCAAGCCTAGTTTAAGGGGCTGATAGTAGCCCATACCACAAATGAACAAAAACAAATATAAATTACATCATTTCTTCAAAATGATTTAGTCTTCCTATGATACAAAGGCAAAAGCCTCAAAATACTCTCAACATGAATGAAGCAGCATCTAGTCAACAGGACATGCAAAGTTCAAGCATTAACCCTAGCAAGTGTCTTCTGACTTGCATCTAGAAGTGGAAGGGATAGGTTGAGTTCACAACTCAATAAGAAAGTTTATAATCATCTTACGCATATTTTTGAAAACCTCGAATTAAACATATCGCAGCATGCATGATAAACATTTTATAACTATTAACAAATATGCAATAATGTCATATATGCATGTTGTTAATGGTTTCATTAAAGTTTTGTCTCATTCATTCTCTCACACATGATAAACTGCTAATTCCCACCAATGTACATATCAACCATCAGTGCTCTAAAAGATGCTTTGTTATAAATAAGGACTATTCTGGGACTACAAGTTATATCTCATATCTTTTGGGACTCATACCTAAGGGCAGGACCAACTCCCTGTCTTTTGGGACTTACACCCAAGGACAAGACCAACCTCGTGACTTTTATGACTATAATATAAGGGCAGGACCAACCCCGTGTCTTTAGGGACTAAAACCTAGGGGCAGGATCAACTTTATACACCCACATTGGAGTGTCTTCCTCGAAGGCTTTAGGGATTTTCACCCAAGGACCACAGTCCCATATAAATAATATATCTAAGCATAATACTGCAACTTTTCATAGATACTTTATGTTGTCAATTTGTCCTTTGGATAGTATCTGATACTGTTCCATACCATTCTTGCAATGTAACCACATCATTAACCATGTCCACAATACTGATATCATGATTCCTTAACCAATACATTTCCAAATATCATGGTAAGATTTTAAACAATGTTACACTATGAGCACAAGGTACATTGAAATACTTCATAAAATCATACTAAATATAAGGATTTTCAATAAATGCCTTCGGAAAAGAAAACAAAGATACACAATAGAATGATATAAAATTCTCTACCTTACACAGACTTTCCTTTGCAATTCTTCTATATAGACAACCTTACCTATTACAAGGCATTAAAATAAAACAATACAATTTAGGTTTCCCATCCATAAAATTACATAGTTAAGATTTATGACATTTTTCCCCTTTTTGCTAATTTCAACAATTTAATGTTGATAACTTTAATTTCCCCGTTCTCTAATCTACATGCTTGCAAGTTTTTAAGTCAAATTTATGGTAAATTAAACAATCTTTATTATGCATACTAATATTCCCTAATTAATTAGCATAGTCTAAATATTATAATTCTCTTTAAACTCAATCCATTAGCATACTCCAAGTGTATAGATAAGCCTAATTAGTCATATGATTCATCAATCTATTTTTCAGTTAAAACAAACCAAACAAACAAGTATGTTGATTCTTCCGTAAAAACATACTTGAATTAAAATACTTAAAACCCTAATTAACTTTAATTTATAATTAAAACATTATTATAACCAATTAAATTAAGTTTTTAAACAAACTTTACCATTAATTTGCTTCAAAAGATCATTTATCTCCAGTTTCTCTCTCTAAACCCACCAAATTGCTGCAAAAAATGGGCTAAAAATGAAGGGTAACAACCCTTATATGGTGTCTTAAAGCAAGCATAATGTCACGGACTTAGTCTTTTCCTAAGCTCGTGCGGCACTTAGATAAGTCAAGGCGCTTGATCTTGCTAAGTCAGTCTGACTCCCAATGCTTAGCTCGCTAAGCTAAGGTGCTCACGACTCGGAAGCTTAGAAGGCGTAGTAGGCAACTCTTTACAGAATGGAAGCTTTTATTACTCAAGGAAGCCTTTACAAGTGCTTTGAGAGCTTGCTTGCTTGGTTAGGAAGTGATTTGGGTGGTGCCTTAGCCAAATGAGGGCCTCACCTATTTATAGGCACCAATGGAACTCTCTGGAACCTTGGAGGGTTCCTTACAAATCAAGAATACTCTAGAACTCCCTACACTAATTTATGTACAACCCTATGTACAAGAATATACAAGAGATCTCTAGAATTCTCTAAAAAGCCTTGGACTCCTCTCATACCTTCCACCATAGTGTAGAGATGTGTGGACATCTTTAGGCATCTCTAGAACCTTCCACCCTCTTTCCACCAATGGCTTAGTGTAGATGGCTCCAGGAGTTTCTAGAAGCTTCCCTCCTCCTATATAAGCCCATGGAGAGGGTCATTTGAAGCATCTTGTGACACTCTCCCCCACCTATGCCGTCGACGTCCTCGTCGTTGCCTCTTTCTGAAACCTCTCAATGTGTTTCCAAAATCTTCTCAAGGAATCCACATGTTCCCAGCTTGCCTGCCTCTTAGGTAGTCCTTTCATCGGACTAGATACTCTATACAGGAGGGACCCCTTTGCCTCCTGGTGACTCTTTCAACCAGGATATTCTTCACCTCCTTCTCCCGTGAGGCTTCAGATGGATGCAAACTCATGCGCTTTCGATGCTTAGAGTGTTGCTTCCTCTTACCCATCGAGTTCACCTTTCCCTTGGTGACCTTTTCCATGTGTGTGCGAGCTACCTCAGCTCGCTCCCCTTTTGCCCCTTTTATTTGCACTCGTGATAGTAAGGAGGTCTTAGGCGTACTAGGCTTCGAGTTGAATTGGAGGGCACCTAGTAGCTGCATCGAGCCCATATGTGCTTCGTTCTCCTGCTCCCTCTCCTCGATCATGGCACTGAGCGCCTTCCTCTTTGGACAATCCCGTGCCCAATGTGGACCGTCACATTGGAAGCATTTGATTTTAGGCGTAAACTCCTTCCTTTCCGCCTTACCCCTTCCTTCCCGAATGCTAGGCGTCTTGCCTGATCCCATTCTAGGAGCATAATGGTCCCTTGAAGCCTCGTCTCCCCCACCCGTGGTGTGGCTGTCCTCCAAAGACTCAACCTTGGAGAGGTCTCCCCTCTGGTAATCCGTTAAAGACTTTGCTACTGCCATAGCAATGGCTAAGTCTTGAACACCTCGGCGTCTTAATTCCTTCTCGGCCCACCCTTGCAAGTTATCCATGAAGTTGAATAGCAACTCCTCCTCAGTCATGTTAGGAATCTCAAGCATGAGCGAAGAGAATTCCTTAACATAGTCTCGTATCGAGCCTGTGTGCTTGAGACGCCTCATGTTTTTCCTAGCCAGGTAAGCCACGTCCTTGGGGTAGAACTGCCTCTTGATCTCCCTCTTGAAGTCCTCCCACGTCTCTATGGTGCAAATGCTTTTTTCCATATCAACGAACCTCCAACGCCACCATAGAGTAGCTGTGTCAGTAAGGTAGAGGGCTGCAGTTCTTACCTTAGCCGCCTCATCCGTCAATGCGATAGCCTCGAAGTATCGCTCCATATGCCGTAAGAAGTTGTCCAACTCCTTAGCATCCCTCTTGCCACTAAACCCTTGTGGCTTCGGCACCTTCACCCTAGATGCCCCTTGTGTGGCCATGACCTGTGCCGACACAACAGCCTTATAGATGGCCAAATCTTGCCTAACCTCCTGGTCTCGGGACTCCATTCGAGTGGCCAAGGCTTCTATCCTTGACTCCATGCTAGCGAACATGCTCATGACCTTATTTTGGAAGGACATGAACTCCTCATGCGACATCGGTTGAACTTGTGAGCTGAGCATCCTCTCACGAAGGTCTTGGATCTGCTCCCTTAGATCCTCTAAGCCCTTCTCTATGCCTTGCTCGATCAAGTCCACCCCTTCTCGTGTGTCTGCCATGGCTAGCTCCACTTTGGCTAGCCTTGCCTCCATGTTGGCCATGGCGTCACGAGATTTATCCTTCCTGCCCCTGCCCTGTGCAGTAAGCTCGGTCTCCCTTCCACGGGTTTGCTCACTAGTTTCATCCATGTTAGAGTCCGACATACTTCCTTTACTATGCCCGCTTCGTAGTCGCGCTCTGATACCACTTGTCACGAACTTAGTCTTTTCCTAAGCTCATGCGGCACTTAGACAAGTCAAGGCGCTTGATCTTGCTAAGTCAGTCTGACTCCCAATGCTTAGCTCGCTAGGCTAAGGTGCTCACGACTCGGAAGCTTAGAAGGCGTAGTAGGCAACTCTTTAAAGAATGGAAGCTTTTATTACTCAAGGAAGCCTTTACAAGTGCTTTGAGAGCTTGCTTGCTTGGGTAGGAAGTGATTTAGGTGGTGCCTTGGCCAAATGAGGGGCTCACCTATTTATAGGCACCAATGGAACTCTCTGGAACCTTGGAAGGTTCCTTACAAATCAAGAATACTCTAGAACTCCCTACACTAATCTATGTATAACCCTATGTACAAGAATATACAAGAGATCTCTAGAATTCTCTAAAAAGCCTTGGACTCCTCTCATGCCTTCCACCATAGTGTAGAGATGTGTGGACATCTCTAGGCATCTCTAGAACCTTCCACACTCTTCCCACCAATGGCTTAGTGTAGATGGCTCTAGGAGTTTCCAGAAGCTTCCCTCCTCCTATATAAGCCCATGGAGAGGGTCATTTGAAGCATCTTGTGACAATAAGGCGGCAATCTCTAAGGTCGCCACTAAACAAAAGTTTCCAATTTGCACTTTAATCCTTTTATTTGTAGGTTTTTATGCTTTTGCAACTGCAATCAATCCCTGAAGTCCTCTTAATTATAATTAACCTCAATTGACATAATACACGTGCTTAAGTTGTTAACTAATCATAATTAACCGTAATCAAAGTTTAATTCATAATTAAACAAGATTAGCGTTAAACTAGTTTTAGTCTCTACTTAAGCACATTTCAAGTTAAGTACTAAGGTAATCATTATTATTTATTTATTTTAGTACTACTAGGTATTACAATATATGTGAAATTTTGGATTATTTTTATCCACTAAAATCAAGAAATACACTAGAATATATATATATATATATATGTATGTATATGGTCTCCCTTATTCTTAGAAAGGATAATCATGATATAGAAGGTACTTCAAATCAATTCAAATCTCCTAATAACTAATTTACAATTGTACATGAAGAGTCCTAAAAGGAGAAAAGTTCTAATTAACTTACAGTTGTACAATAGAAGTCCTAAAAAGAGAAAAGTCTTAACTAATTTACAACTGTATAAGAAGAGTCCTAAAAAGAGAAAAATCCTAAATTATAGGACCTAAACTTTCAACGCTCCCCCTTAAGCTAGTGAATAGAAAATCTTCATTCCTAACTTACCTATAATTCCTTGAAACATGGTATTAGTCAACCCTTTAGTTAGAGCATTTGCAAGTTAGCTCCTTGTCCCAATATATAGAGTGCAAATAAATCCACTATTAAGTTTCTTCTTTATGAAAAGTCAATCCACATCCACATGCTTTGTTCGGTCACATTGTACCGGATCATGAGCGATGTTGATTGTAGACTCATTATCACAATAAAGTCTTATGGGGTGTACCCACTTGATTTTAAGATCATTTAAAATAATGCATAGAATGGCCTAAAGCATAGAATGCACGATTTTCAATGAAGACCCAACAATGCCATGACCCAACATTTTCAATGAATGGCCTAAACAAAGAAACCTAAGTATGACTTCCTACTACAATGCCATGACCCAACATTTTCAAGAGATGGATCTCTATGAAGACCAAGATTAGAAATGCATAGAAGAAACTAAGACAAAAACATATTCTTGAGAAAGCTAAAATCCTTGGTTTTCTCACATGTTTGAATGTTGAACTCAACTAGGCTAGAGGATGACTTCTTAGGACATCCTTCTTCCTTCACTAAGAGAAGTCTAAGAGAAGAGTGCACTGTTAGTGATGATAAGAAAATCTAGAGTTGAAAACTTAGCCTAGTTGTTATCTAACTTGAACACGTCCTTCCCAATGGACAATGGAATGTTGAAAAAAGGAATGATGATAGACACAAACTTTGGTGTGATTATTGCCATAGATTAAGCCATACAAAAGATGCGTATGTGTTGGGAACTCCATGGAAAACTTCAATGTTGAGGTCAAGGAAATAGATATGCCAACAGTAATAGCCGAGGCCTTTGAGTTGCTTCTAATCATTGAAAAGTTTAGAATATGGGGTAATCGAGAACTCTTTAACCATTATTTTCACCAAGGAGCAACTTGAGGACCTCCATAGTTTTATGAGTCAACACCATACCCCTTCTAATTCTTTTTCTTTTGTCAATATAACCCAAATAAGTAGTTTTCTCATTGTTATACATGCCATCAAAATAAAATGGAACCCTTGGATCATTGATTTAGGGGTCATAGATCATATGACAGATTCGTCAAAATTGTTTTCTTCATATATTCCTTGTCCAAGTCACAAAAAAGTAAAAATAGTTGATGGATTTCTTTCATCTATTTTTGGAATCTATATCTATGTCAAAGAACCTAATACTAAATTCAGTTTTACATGTTCCAAATTTGTCTTGTAATCGTATTTCCATTAGCAAGCTTACTCATGATTTAAATTTTTTTCGTTAAGTTTTGTCCAACCCACAGTAAATTTCATAAATTTTATACAAGGAAGAGGATTCGTTGTGCTAAGGAGGTGAAGGGTCTATTTATTTTCAAAGAACCAAAAGATGTGGAAAAAGCCCCTTGAGTGCTTTAGCTAAGAGTTCTACAACTTATGAGGATGAAATAAAGTTATATCTTGAATTAGGCAGCCATCCAAGTTTTACCTATCTAGAAATGTCATTTCCTTCTTTATTATAAAATAAAAGCGTTTTTATGGAAAAATGGAATTAGGGAAGTTGTGATTTTGTATAAAGAATTAGGCGATCTTGTGATCAAAAGGATTTGTTGTAATTGAGTTGGGAAAGTTCCTAATCTAGGTGGTAGGATTTTTTGTATATATATATACAAGTCTTTATACAAAAAAGGATTAAGGGAAAAGAATTTTTTACCATGTATTCCTTCCATCTCTTTTTTACATGGTATTAAAGCTTTATGTTACAAAATGCTTCAAATGAGCCTCCCCATGGGCTTATATAGAGCCCAGGAAGCTTCTGGAGACTCCTACACTTAGCCATTAGTGGGAAGAGTGTGGAAGATTCTAGAAAGGTCTAGAGAAGTCCACACATTTCTACACTATGGTAGAAGGTATGAGAAGAGTCCAGGGCCTTCTAGAGAATTCTAGAAGTCTCTTGTACATAAGCTTGTACATAGAATAGTTTAGGGAGTTCTAGAATGTTCTTGAATTATAAGGAACCCTTCAAGGTTCTAGAGAGTTCCAATGGTGCCTATAAATAGATGGAGGCCTCATTTGGCCAAGGCACCAAGCAAGTGAGCATCCAAGCACTTGTAAAAGCTTCCTTGAGTTAATAAGAGCTTTCATTCTTTAAAGGGTTGCCTACTAAGCTTCTTAAGCTTTCGAATCGCAAGTGTCTTAGCATAGCAAGCTAAGCATTGGGGAGCAAGGTTGACTTAGCAAGATCAAGCGTCTTGACTTGCCTAAGTGCCGCACGAGTTTAGTGAACGACTAAGTCCGTGACAAGTGGTATCAGAGCGCGGCTACGAAGCGGGCATAGTAAAGGAAGCATGTCGGGCTCTAACATGGATGAGACTAGTGAGCAAACCCATGGGAGGGAGACCGAGCCTACTGCACAGGGCAGGGGCAGGAAGGATAAGTCTCGTGACGCCATGGCCAACATGGAGGCAAGGCTAGCCAAGGTGGAGCTAGCCATGGCAGACACACGCGAAGGAGTGGACTTGATCGAGCAAGGCATGGAGAAGGGCTTAAAGGATCTAAGGGAGCAGATCCAGGACCTTCGTGAGGGGGTGCTAGGCTCACAAGTTCAGCCGGGGTCACACGAGGAGTTCATGTCCTTCCAAGACAAGGTCATGACCATGTTCGCTAGTGTGGAGTCAAGGATGGAGGCCTTGGCTGCGCGCATGGAGACCCGAGACCAAGAAATTCGTCAAGAGTTGGCCATCTACAAGACTGCGGTGTCAGCACGAGTCATGGCCACTCATGAGGCACCAAGGGTGGAGGTGCCCAAGCCACACACGTTCAGTGGCAAGAGGGATGCTAAGGAGCTGGATAATTTCTTACGGCACATGGAGCGTTACTTTGAGGCCATTGCATTGGCGGACGAAGCCACTAAGGTACGCACCACGACCCTTTACCTCACTGATAATGCTACTCTATGGTGGCGTCGACGGTTTGCCGACATAGAGAGAGGGACGTGCACCATAGACACATGGGACGCCTTTAAGAGAGAAATCAAAAGGCAATTCTATCCCGAAGATGTGGCTTACCTAGCAAGGAAGAGTTTGAAGCGTCTCAAGCACACGGGCTCGATTCGTGAGTATGTCAAGGAATTCTCTACGCTTATGCTTGAGATACCCAACATGGCTGAGGAGGAGCTACTATTTAACTTCATGGACAACTTGCAAAGCTAGGCCGAGCAAGAGTTGAGGAGACGTGGTGTCCAAGACCTAGCCACGGCCATGGCGGTAGCAGAATCCTTGGTAGATTATAGAAGGGGAGACTCCTCCAAGCCCAAGCCACCATCCAAGGGTAACCAAGCCAAAGGTGGGGGAGACAAGAGGTCGCAAGGCCACACTTCTAAGGAAGGATCGAGTAAAGGCCCCAGTGGCAAGGATGGCAAAGGCAAGGACAAGAGGAAGGAGTTCACGCCCAGGACCAACTGCTTCCTGTGCGACGGTCCGCACTGGGCACGGGACTGCCCTAAGAGGAAGGCTCTAAATGCTATGATTGAGGAAAAGGAGCAGGAAGGCGATGCTAAAGTGGGATCGTTGCAACTCCTAAATGCCCTTAAGGCCAAGCCGATGCCTAAGGCGCCTCAAGGCAAAGGGCTGATGTATGTGGAGGCCCTTGTGAATGGGAAGGCCACCAAGGCCCTGGTGGACACTGGTGCCACTCACAACTTTGTCTCGGAGGATGAGGCAAAGAGGCTAGAGCTCCAAGCATCCAAGGAAGGAGGTTGGCTCAAGGCAGTCAATTCAGCTGCTAAGCCATCACACGGGGTGGCTCGCGGGGTGACTATGCACATCAGCTCGTGGAAAGGAAGGGTCGACTTCACAGTGGCACCCATGGATGACTTCAAGATGGTGCTAGGGATGGACTTCCTGCAGAAGGTCAAGGCTGTGCCACTACCTTTCCTACGCTCAATGGCTATCCTAGAGGAGGAGAAGCCGTGCATGGTCCCTACGGTCACTGAAGGTACGCTCAAGACCCCTATGCTATCCGCTATGCAAGTAAAGAAGGGGTTAAAGAGGAAAGAGGTGACCTACCTCGCCACCCTAAAAGAAGAAAGGGATGATGGGTCGGGAGAACCCGTGCCTAAAGAAATTGAGGGGGTCCTTGATGAGTTCAAGGACGTGATGCCGCCCGAGTTGCCTAAGAGACTTCCTCCTAGGAGAGAGGAAGATCACAAGATTGAGTTAGAGCCGGGAGCCAAGCCCCCTGCTATGGGGCCATATAGGATGGCACCGCCTGAGTTGGAGGAGCTAAGGAGACAACTTAAGGAGTTGTTAGACGCGGGGTTCATCCAACCCTCCAAGGCTCCCTATGGCGCGCCGGTCCTATTTCAGAAGAAGCATGATGGGTCCTTACGGATGTGCATAGACTACAGGGCACTCAACAAGGTGACGGTAAAGAACAAGTATCCTATTCCGCTCATCGCTGACCTGTTCGATCAACTTGGAAGGGCGAGATACTTTACAAAGTTAGACTTAAGGTCAGGCTACTACCAAGTCAGGATTGCGGAGGGGGACGAGCCGAAGACCACATGTGTGACCAGGTATGGCTCATATGAATTCTTAGTGATGCCTTTCGGACTCACCAACGCCCCAGCAACGTTCTGCACCCTCATGAACAAGATCTTCCACCCCTACTTAGACAACTTCGTGGTGGTATACTTGGATGACATAGTCATCTACAGTAACACCCTAAAGGAGCACATAGAGCACTTGAGGAAGGTCTTCAAAATCTTGAGGCAGAACGAGCTGTACGTTAAGAGGGAGAAGTGCTCATTTGCTAAGGAGGAAGTGAGCTTCCTAGGGCATCGCATCAGAGATGGCAAGCTGATGATGGATGATAGCAAGGTAAAAGCCATCCAGGAATGGGATCCACCAACCAAGGTACCTCAACTCAGATCTTTCCTTGGTTTAGTTAATTACTACCGGCGGTTCATAAAGGGTTATTCGGCAAGGGTCGCTCCACTCACTGACCTTCTCAAGAAGAATAAGGCATGGGAATGGGACAAAAGGTGCCAACAAGCCTTTGAGGATTTGAAGAAGGCTGTGACTGAGGAGCCAGTGTTGGCACTACCCGACCACACCAAGGTCTTTGAGATATACACAGATGCCTCAAACTTCGCTATTGGGGGAGTCCTTATGCAAGAAAGGCACCCGATCGCATTTGAGAGTCGCAAGCTAAACGACGCGGAGAGGCGTTACACGGTGCAAGAAAAGGAGATGACCGCTATCGTCCACTGTTTGCGCACCTGGAGGCACTATCTGCTGGGGTCTCACTTCATAGTGAAGACCGACAATGTGGTCACTAGCTACTTCCAGACACAGAAGAAGCTAAGTCCTAAACAAGCTAGGTGGCAAGACTTCTTGGCCGAGTTCGACTATACGCTGGAGTATAAGCCAGGAAGTGCTAATCATGTGGCCGACGCCCTAAGCCGCAAAGCTGAGCCAGCGTCCATGACGAGTCAGCCCCAAGGAGACATAATGGATCTTCTAAGGGAGGGACTGCAACATGATCCAGTGGCTAAGAGCCTCATCGCCCTGGCTCATGAAGGAAAGACTAAGCGATTCTGGGTGGAGGACGGCCTACTCTACACTAAGGGGAGACGACTCTACGTGCCTAAGTGGGGGAACATAAGGCGGAACCTGATAAAAGAGTGCCATGACACCAAGTGGGCTGGGCACCCTGGGCAACGACGCACGAGGGCACTACTCGAGTCGGCTTACTACTGGCCTCAGATACGGGATGAGGTTGAGACCTATGTGAGGACTTGTCTTGTGTGCCAACAAGACAAGGTGGAGCAACGACAACCTAAAGGCCTGTTGGAGCCACTAACTGTAGCCAAACGCCCATGGGACAGCGTCACCATGGACTTCATCATCGGACTACCCAAGTCGGAGGACAGCAGCTCCATCATAGTGGTAGTGGACAGGTTCTCTAAGTATGCAACCTTCATAGCAGCCCCGACTGACTGCACTGCGGAAGAGACGGCGAGGCTATTCCTAAAGCACGTAGTCAAGTATTGGGGGTTGCCTAAGTTCATCATCAGTGATCGCGACCCGCGTTTCACTGGGAAGTTTTGGACGGAGCTCTTCAAACTTATGGGTTCGGAGCTTCACTTCTCCACAAGCTTTCACCCACAGATGGATGGGCAAACTGAGAGGGTGAACGCCTTACTGGAGCTATACTTGAGGCACTTCGTGAGTGCCAACCAGAAGGATTGGGCTAAGTTGTTGGATATAGCCCAATTCTCATACAACTTGCAAAGGAGTGAGGCAACCAACAAGAGCCCGTTCGAGCTAGCCACAAGACAGCAACCCTCAACTCCTCACACACTAACAATAGGCTATACGGGGAGAAGTCCGGCGGCTTTCAAGTTCGCAAAGGGGTGGCACGAGCAAGCTGAAATAGCACGCTCATACTTGGACAAAGCCGCTAAGAAAATGAAGAAGTGGGCTGACAAGAAGCGACGTCACATGGAGTGCAAGGTCGGAGACATGGTACTTGTCAAGCTCCTTCCTCAACAATTCAAATCCCTAAGGCCGGTGCATAAGGGCCTTGTGAGGAGGTATGAAGGACCCTTCCCCATACTTGGGAAGGTCGGCAAGGTGTCCTATAAGGTCGAGTTACCACCAAGGTTGAAGATTCATCCCGTCTTCCACGTAAGCTACTTGAAACCATATCACGAAGACAAGGATGATCCAAGCCGAGGGTTTTCTAAGAGGGCACCTACAGCGGTTGTGACCTCCTATGACAAGGAGGTGGAACACATCATTGCAGACCGAGTCATCAGGAGACGAGGTGTGCCTCCTGCAACGGAGTACCTGGTGAAATGGAAGGGACTACCAGAGAGCGAGGCTAGCTGGGAGCCAGCAGCTGCATTATGGCAGTTCCAGGAAAAGATTGAGCGATTCTGGGCAGAAGGCGCGACGAGGACGTCTGCGGCATAGGTGGGGGAGAGTGTCACAAAATGCTTCAAACGAGCCTCCCCATGGGCTTATATAGAGCCCGGGAAGCTTCTGGAGACTCCTACACTTAGCCATTAGTGGGAAGAGTGTGGAAGATTCTAGAAAGGTCTAGAGAAGTCCACACATTTCTACACTATGGTAGAAGGTATGAGAAGAGTCCAGGGCCTTCTAGAGAATTCTAGAAGTCTCTTGTACATAAGCTTGTACATAGAATAGTCTAGGGAGTTCTAGAATGTTCTTGAATTATAAGGAACCCTTCAAGGTTCTAGAGAGTTCCAATGGTGCCTATAAATAGATAGAGGCCTCATTTGGCCAAGGCACTAAGCAAGTGAGCATCCAAGCACTTGTAAAAGCTTCCTTGAGTTAATAGGAGCTTTCATTCTTTAAAGGGTTGCCTACTAAGCTTCTTAAGCTTTCGAATCGCGAGTGTCTTAGCATAGCAAGCTAAGCATTGGGGAGCAAGGCTGACTTAGCAAGATCAAGCGTCTTGACTTGCCTAAGTGCCGCACGAGCTTAGTGAACGACTAAGTCCGTGACATTTAGGCTTGTAAATCTAGGAAGAGAAGATTTCTTTTTTTGACATTCATCGCTGAGTTGAAGACCAGAATCGATCTTCATCATCAACTTAAAGTTTCATCTTGTTTGAGTCAAGCCATTGTAGCAAATCAAATTGTGAACGCATCACCAAAGTGGTCATCGTCATCACATTGTTGTCATCACACCCTTGCACCACCAATGTCCTTGCAAACTCATCACGAAATTGAGATCACGCCCTCGACTTCACACCAGTGACCTTATCAACAACTATCATCATCACATTACAAATCAAAGATTGCATCATTGTTGTCTACATCACTGTTATGTTCTCTGTCTTGTCGTCGCCCTTCATTGTCGTGCTCTTAGCCTCACCATCGACCTTGTCATGGGCCTCACATTGTCATCCTCTCAGCCTCACTATCGCGCCATTGTTTCAGCCTCGTCATTGCCCTTAGATCTCACTTGCACCATCAACCTTGCCTGCGCCTCATGTCACCGCCTCTGCTTGCTAGCTAGGGTTCCAATATGAGCCTCTCCTTTTTTAGTTTGTCTATTTAAGTTGAGTTTTTCAACTTTGGCTATTTAAGTCTTTGTCTTGTAGGTTTTTTCAAAAAAAAAAAAAAAAAAAAAAACTAAAAAACAAAACCAAAAAAGAAAAAACAATGTCTTAGATATTAGAAACTACCGTTGCCACTGCTCAATCTAAATGAGTGATTATTAGTCACAATATAGGAGAATTGTAGAATATTCAAACAACATACAAGCTTAATATGAAGAATTATTTAAAATGGCTGCAGCGTCTTTGTACCTTTATGAAGAGAAAAGAGAAATTAAATCGTCTCCTAGGTACTAGACCAAGGAGAGAAGATCCTTAGTTTGATGCCTAGGATGAGCAAGACTCAATGATTATGGCATGGTTGTGGAACTTAGTGATGCCTGAAATTAGTGACACTTGTATTTTCTTGATAATTGCTAAAGACATCTAGGATACAGTTCACTAAACATACTCAAAGGCACTAGATGCTACACAAGTGTACGAAATTAAAGTTAAGATTGGAGCAGCAAAACAAGTAAACAAGACAATCACAAAGTATACCAATATATTGAAAAATCTATGGCAAGAACTTGATCACTATCAATGCATTAAGAAAAAATGTCTTGAGGATGCAACAATCCTAAAGAATTATATTGAAAAAGGTCAAGTCTATGATTTCTTAATTAGTCTCAATGCTGAGTTTGACCAACTTAGAGTTCTAATTCTAAGCAAAAAGCTTCCAACTTTGAATAAGACCATCTCTATTATCCGAGCTAAAGAAAGTAGAAGTGTCATGCTTGAACCTCAAAATATGAACGCTCGGCTATGGTTGGTATCAAAGGAAGTGATAAGAAGGCTAGCACTGCCAATAACAAAAAGACTAATTGATCAAGAGCTTCAAACGGTGATAATAAGGATAACTTATGGTGCACTTACCACTGAAAGGCTAGACATACACAGGAGAAATGTTGGAAACTTCATGATAAGCCAACCACATCTAGCAAAGAGTGGGGTTATGATGGAGGGCAAAAAAGGGATAATTGGTAAGAAAACTTGTATTATGTTCAGCTAGTTGAAGAAAAATCCTTAGAACAAGGTAGATTCAATTAGGAAGAGATTGAAAAATTGAGAGCTTTGTTGGGAACTTTTGCGAAACCTTCAAGTAAAAAATCTTCAAGTACCTATTCACTGGCACTTTCAAGTGAGTTTCTTATTTCCATTGGATTAAAAGTCTTTGATGAAACCTTTTCCAATTCTTGGGTTTTAGATTCAAGTTCCATAGATCACATAACTCATTCATCACACCAATTTAACAACTATAACCTTTGTCCAAGTATTAGGGAAATAACCATAGCAGATGGTTCATTAACCACTATCGCAAGTGTAGGAAATGCCAAATTAGTCTTTCACACACCGAGAAATGTGCTTCATGTTTCCAAGTTATCTACTAATCTTGTCTTTATACAAAATCTTACATAAGATTTAGATTGTAATGTGACTTTTTATCCTACTTATTATGTATTTTTTTACCAAGACTTAGAGAAGATGATTGGACTTGCTAAGGAATGGAACGTGCTATACAACCTTGAGACATTAGAGTCATCCATATATTTTTTTTCTGAGCACCACCTTATTAATAAATAAAAAATTTAGCTTCATCATCGTAGACTTGGATATACATCATTTAAAACTCTTAAGATTGCGTTTCCTTATTTATTTAGGAAATTAGATGTTGAGAGTTTCCATTGTGGTATATATGAACTTACCAAACATAAGCGTTCAACCTTCCCACTAATAATAATAATAAAAAGTTCAGAGCCCTTTCATCTAATCCATAGTGATATTTGGGGCCCTTTCCCTATTCCTAATATATTTGGGGTATATTGGCTTGTGTCTTTTATTGATGATTTTACTAGGATCTCTTGGATTTTCTTACTTAAACACAAATCTGATGTGAATTCTATTCTTCCAAACTTTCATAGCATGATAAAAAAACTAGTTTGGTATCACTATCAAGAGGTTTCGGTTGACAATGTTAGTGATTATTTTAATCAAGTCCTAACTCCATACTTTCTCCATACTTTCAACATGAGGGAATAATTCATGAGTCATTATGTATCAACACCCCCACAGCAAAATGGAGTTGCTAAGAGGAAATATGACCACTTTCGTGATTCGACATGAGCTTTTTTGTTTCAAAAACATGTGTCTAAATATTAACAGAGGGAACCTGTCTTAATTGCCACACATCTCATAAACTAATTACTTTCTAGAGTCTTAGGTTTCAAAAGTCCCATGGATATACTTTCATCGTTTTATCTTAATATGAGAACCACAAACCATCTCATTTCTAAGATATTTAGGGGTGTGTTCTTTGTGCATGTTCACAATCCAAATGAGGAAAAATAGGACCTAAGAGCAATCAAATGTATTTGTGTGGGATATTCCTCAACTCAAAAAGGGTATAAGTGTTGCCATCCACCATCTAATTTTTTTTTTTCTCTTAACAGATGTTACTTTCAATAAGAAAGTCCTATATTCCCGCTCGTTATCTTCAAAGGGAAAATTCCATCAAAGAAGATAAGGATCCATATTCCTATCTCATTAATCCCTTTATCATTGACTCTCTTACAGTCTCTGGTCCAATGTCTGATCAAGTGCCCTACTTCTCTGAATTGGCCCTTAAGCTTGCTCCTAAGAATCGAATGACTGGCAAAGTGTACTCAAGGAAGAAAGTTGTAGTCCCTAAACTTATACAGAAGTCCAAGAATTTGAATCGGCTTATGGAAATGAGGTAATAGTTTATCATCCTTCCTCACAAACAAAGTTAGAACTTCAATCTGAAAAATCTATAGATCAAAATCTCCTTGTTATCATTAGGAAAGGAACAAGGGAATGCACTAAATACCCTTTGTATCCACTTTCTCATGTTGTGTCATTCAAAAAGTTGTCTTCATCCCATAACAGTTTTCTCACAAGTTTGAACAATATTAATATTTCTACCCCTATATTTGAGGCTTTATCTAATGAAAATTGGAGACAAACCATGAATGTAGAAATAAAGGCCCTAGAGAAGAATAAAACTTGGGAGATGGTAGATTTGCCTATAGGATAAAAGCTCGTGGGATGTAAGTGGGTCTATATTGTTAAGTATAAAGCCAATGGGACATTAGAGAGGTACAAGACAATACTAGTGGCTAAAGGATACACTTAGACATATGGTATGGACTATCTAAAGACATTTGCTTCAATAGCCAAGATGAACACAGTTAGAATTTTGTTATCTTTGATAGTAAATTATAACTGGGATTTACAACAGTTCAATGTTAAAAATGCATTTTTGAACGGGGATCTGGAATAAAAGATTTATATGGAAGTCTCTCCTGGATTTTACAATGACCAACCACTAAAAAAGGTGTGTAAACTAAAAAAAGCTCTATAAGGGTTGAAATAGTCTCCAATGGCATGGTTTGGAAGGTTTGCAAAAGTGATGAAAAACATGGGATACAGACAAAGTCCAGGAAATCATATGTTGTTCATCAAATAGTCAGATTCAAGGTAAGAGAGTTGTAACTTCATCGTGACGGGAAATTATGAACTAGATAGTCAGACTTTGAGACAATGCTTAACCCAAAAATTTGAGAGTAAAGAGTTAGGAAGGTTGAAATACTTCCTAAGAATTGAGGTTGCATGTTCAAAACAGGGAATTTTTATTTCTCAACAGAAATATGTAATGGACCTTCTCAAGGAAACATGAAAGTTAGCGTGCAAACCAGTAAGCACACCAATAGATCCTAATCATAAGCTTAGAGAGATTGAGAAAGATATTGCAATAAATAGAGAAATGTATCAACATCTAGTAGGAAGACACCTTTATCTCTCTCACATAAGACTGGATATAGGATATATTGTGAGTGTGATTAGCCAGTTCATGCACAGCCCAAAAGAGGTTCATTTGCAAGCTGCTAACCAAGTACTACAGTACCTTAAGGGGTCGAAAGGGCATCCTATTTAAACGAAGCTTGGGACTAGTACTTGAATCATACACGGATGCAGATTATGTACGATTTGTGACTGATAGAAAATCAACTACTGGGTATTGCACCTTTCTTGATGGGAATCTAGTGACACGGAGAAGTAAGAAATAGAGTTTGGTGGCAAGGTACGGTGTACAAGCAGGATTTTGAGCAATGGCCTAAGAGTTTGTGAACTACTATGGTCGGAGATTATTTTAGAGGATTTGAAGATTAAATAAGATGGGTCGATGAGACTTTATTGCGACAATAAATCTGCAATCAGTATTACATATAATCCAATGCAACACAATTGAACTAAACACATAGAAATTGACAAGCATTTTATTAAGGGGAAACTAAATAATGGATTGATTTGTACTCCTTATGTATCTACTAACCGCCAACTTGCGGATATATTCATAAAAGGTTTAAGCAGTACAAAGTTTTAGACAAGTGTATCCAAGTTGAGAATGGAAAACATGTATTCACCAACTTGAGGGGGAGTGTGGAAGAATGGAATTAGGGAAGTTGTGATTTTGTAGAGAGAATTAGACAATCCTGTGATCAAAGTGATTTGTTGTAATTTAGTTAGGAAGGTTCTTAATTTAGGTGTTAGGATTTTTTGTGTATGTATGTGTGTGTGTGTGTGTGTGTGTGTGTGTGTATAGAAAAGAATCAAGGAAAAAGAATTTTTTACCTTGTATTCCTTCCATCTCTCTTCTGTAGTTTCAAATTTTTAATGTGAAATATGTGAACTCTCAAACATAATTGCACTTATTTTCCTATTCAAGTTTACACAAAATTTAGGTCAGTTTCTCTTATGCATAGTGATGTGTAAGGTTCCTCTTGTGTGGATACCATCTCGGCACTAAGTGGCTCATTGTTTCCATAGATGACCATACATGTGTATTTGACCTATTTAGATTTTTAATATATTAATTTTGATATATAGTTTTTATTTTTATTTTTATTATATTAATTATTATATTTATCTTTGAAGTTTATATTTTATTAATTATCATATATTTTTTATTTTAATTGAATGTTAACATTCTTTTTTTAAGAATAATTAATTGTAAATATGAAAATATCTATGATAAATCTTTTATTTTAATATGATGTTGAGAGAAGTTTTAGGAAATTAAATCGGAACATTTTAGGACATTAAATAGGAATATATTTATTATTTAACACTTACATGTTGAGAACTTTTAAGGAAATATATAATTGATTTTTAGTGAACCTCTACAGTTGAAAACTTTCAAAATTTATATTTTTAATCTTTTAAATTGAGGCTAATTAAATAGGAACATATTTATTATTTAACACTAACATGTTGAGAACTTTTAAGGAAATATATAATTGATTTTTAGTGAACTTCTACAGTTGAAAACTTTCAAAATTTATATTTTTAATCTTTTAAATTGAGGCTAATTTATTTTAAAATTTTGTATGAATTAAGTTTTATCATTTAACATTGATATAGTTCAATTTATAATATATTTTTTTTTTAAAAATATAGATGATTTTTATTATCCGTTATAATTTCCTTTTATAAGATATATCTATTATAATTTAAAATGAAATTAAGAAAGAGAGAAGAGCCAAATAACTTATATTGGCCTTATTAAAAAAAAATAAAGAAACAAAAAAAAATAGATAAAGTCGTATCCGATGCAATCTAAGCAAAGACGGATCTCACCCCTACACCCATGTCATATCATGTCAACAAGGGTATTTTGGTTGAAATTGAAGTATCTATCTATCACAACGTGATACCCTTAAAAAGGCATGTCCTACTTCCAACCACATTTTTCTTATCTTCCTCCAACAGTGTTTGGTAGCCTTGCCTTGTTCATTTTCATAGCCATAACAGAAGCAAGTTAGACCCAAGATCTATCAAGTGTGTCTTTCGTGGGTATTTTCCAACTCAAAAGGGATACAAGTGCTTTCATCTTCCATCTCATAAATTTTTTGTTACTATTGTTGCTATCTTTGAGAAGAAATCTTACTTCACCCAAGCTTCTCTTTAGAGGAAGAACAGTAAAGATGAAGATCTGTTTTAGGTTGTCTTATCTGTGTACATTTATATGTGCTTAATTTTGGTATAAAAGGTCATTAAAAACATGTTTGAGTATGAAATTTAGTATAAATCATTATTTTTAGCTTGAATTCTTGTTAAGGTCTCATTTGGAGGATTAATGCTTTATTCGAAGAAGTATACAGAAAAAAGAAAGTGAAAAAGGATTCAAAATTGGAAGAAACAAGAGTTTATTAAAGTTTAGGCATCAAGATCAGGAAGTGTTGAAGGAAAGAAGGCTTAGCATACTGGTAAAGAAAGTTTGGCAAGAATTGGTGAATGAAGAAGTGATGAAGGATGAAGGAAAGTAGAGTGCATTAGGGATTTTATGGTTTGCAAATGGCATCTTGAAGCTGGGAGGTCATTTTAAGTTGCAAGGATAAGAGCAAAATAATGAAAAACATGCGAGGAAGGAAAGGGTATTAAGCTAAAATTTAGATGTAAGGAATGATCACATCAGATTTTCAATGTAAGAATTGATATAAGGAAGCACAATATAAAAAAAAAAAAAAAATAGATGTCGAGAAGCGGTGACAGCGCCATACATCAAAATTTGGATGTGGAAAATATGGGGACAGTCTGTTACATCAAAATTTCAATAGGCCGGTCTCTTGTATTGTAATTTGAATGTGAGAGGATTAGAGACCATTGACTTCAAATATGAATGCGAAACTCTTATCGAAATTTGGATGTGAGAAACGATGTGAGGTAGTAGACATCGTATTTTGATGTGAGGAGAATGTCATTTTGATTTGAGCCATAGCTTGATCTATTTTACTTAGTAAATTTTAAAGAAGTAAAATGGTTCTAATAGACATTTTAAACTTATTTTGATAATGTCGCATGTTAGGATGTTGCCACATGGCATTAGTAAGGAGTATAGAAGCTAGATTATTAGGTTAGTTGAGAGACATTTTTGTATTTGACAATTTGAATTGAATTGAGAACATTTTAAAATTTTCCTTTCCCCTTGTTTTATTTTCTTGCACTTTCTTAGCTACCAAACATGGGACTCAAAGTTGAATTCCCTATGATCAATGGCTAGATCTTCATTTATTCAAAGGAGGATTGCATCTAAGAGGAATTTGGTGAGGAGTACTTCTCTTGTGATAAAATTCCATCTCTATTCTCTAAATTCTTAAATCTCAGCTATTATGGGACAAAATTCTCTGCAAGTCTATCAAGACTAGATATCTTTGATGCTTACATTGGCCCAATGAATACTTATCTTTATTATTTTATTCATTGATGATAAAGTTTGATCAGGGATGTGTCAAATCTTAGATTATATTTTGAGATGAATTAGGGATCAAAAGTTACAGAGATTAGAATTCCAATCCAATTCTTAGCTGAGATTTAATTTTAGATGTAAGACTTTCTCTAGATAGTTTTACCATTTGACTAATCAATTCACTACCATTGTTATGTTTTCTTGAAGATTTTACTTCTAAAAATCAATTCAATTGAAAATTCACCACATTGATATGATTTTAAGACATTAGATAATAAAAATTCTAATTTGGATGTCAATCTTTTTGTTAAAAGTTACTTGTAATTCCAGATAAGATGACCAAACTGTTGTAAAACAAGTTGTTTGTCCTTTTTCTTGCTCTTTTTTTTTTTTTTTTTTGGAGGATAAATGGTTCAGCAATACTTTTGCTTATCAAAATCATAAGTGAGCAAGACAAAACAAACCATTTCAACATTTCCCTTCTTTGATAAGAATCTTGAAAGTAACTCTCAAGAAACAAGTCATAACCATGAAAGGAAGAATGTGAACATTCCAAGGAACCGGGTGCAAGAAAAAGAGGGGGAGAGTTTGAACATTCCAAGGTACTAAGATCAAGAAAAGAAGTTAAAGGTTTACTTTAGAAGGAATAAAGAAACTTAACATCTTACTCACTTCCTACCCTCTTAACCAAACATGGTAAATCTAGAAATTTTAAATGAGTCTTCAAAATCAAATAAGTCTCCTAAATTGTCTTCTATTCAAGGACCTCAATCTAATCTTTGATGTTTCAATTGCTCGTCTTAGGTCATGTACTCAATATCCTATCTTCAACATTGTCCCATGTAGTAGACTTAAATCCTTTTAACTTCTACTACTAATTTTTCTTGTGAGACTACTACTAGATTTATACAGAAAGCTTTAGAAAATCCAATGTGGAAAGAAGCAATTCAAGAGGAAATGAGAGCTTTGTATAGGAATGAGACATGGGAACTTGTGGAATTACCTCCCGAGAAGGTGGGGGGTTATAAATGTGTATTTATATGAAAATTTAAGGCTAATGGGACAATTGGCAAATATAAAGCCAAGCTAGTAATCAAATGATTCACTCAAACATATGACATTGACTATTGAGAGATGTTCACCCTAGTTGCCAAAATGAACAAATGCAGGTTCTACTCTTCTTCGTTGCCAACCTAGATGGTCACCACATCAACTAGATGTCAAAAATGTATTTCTTAATGCAAATCTAGATGAGGAAGTATACATAGATTTGCTCCCTAGTTTTGAAGCAAAACTTGGAAAGAAGAAGGTTTTCAAGTTAAAAAATCCCTATTTAGTTTAAAGCAATCTCCAAGGGATTGGTTTGAAAATTCTAAGTTGGTTGGTAATATGGGATATATGCCAAGTTAAGCTTATCACACCATGTTTTATAAGCATACTAAGGGAGTTAAAATCACCATTCTCATTATTTAGGTTAATGAATTAATAATGACTGGTACTGATGTTACAAAATGGAAAGATTGAAGAAATCCCTTGCCAAAGAATTTGAGATTAAAGAATTGGGAAACTTATGATAATTTCTTGGTCCTAAAGTTGCCATATCAAAACGGGAAATATTTCTGTCATGATAGAAATACTCTTTGGACCTTCTAAAAGAAACGGGTATGTTGGGGTTAAGTCAGGGGACATACCTATTGATGCCAACCAAACAATTGGGGCACTTACAACAAGCATTATTGTGGATAAGGAGAGCTACCAGAGGTTAGTAGACAAATTGATCTACCTATCCCATACTAGACCAGGCATTGCCTTCTCTGTGAGGATTGTTAGTCAATTTATACATGCTCCAAATGATGATTATATGAATGTAGTTATTAGAATTTCAGGATACTTGAAGGGAAGGAGCAGTGGCCAAAAAGGACTTTTTATTTTCAAAGAATGATAATTTAGAAATAGAAGCCTGTACCAATGTTGACCAGGTAGGTTCAATAAGTGATAGAAGATCTACTTCTAGATACTGCACCTTTGTTGGGACTTGGGGGTAACCTGGTGACCTGAAGACAAAAAACCGTTTGTTGTTGAACGATAAAGTGCAATTGATTGAGTCAAAATTCCCAACTTGGGAGCATGTAACTAAATCTTTGGAGTATGTAAATCTGCTTGACACATGAAGTGCAATCACTACGAGGCTGAAGAAGTTACATGAGTGATTTCATGATCACAGAAGATATATGATCATGAAATAATCAAATGCACAGTGCACTCGTTTACTGGTATTTGCTAAATAATTTCATTTTCTTCAATCTCTACTCTCCACTTTGTGGACATCTTTCTCTATTCCTGAGTTTATATTCATGTCAGATGTGTTATTCTGATTTCTGAACTCTGTTCAATTGAATTTATATAGATGAAAGGTGAAAAGGAACTTATTGAAAGAATATTACACACTGAGATAAATATTTTCCGCTCAATCAGAGATGGGAGCGCACTTATGCAGCATATGGAGGATTTCTATTACATTACACTGCTAGAGGTATGTATCATATAATTGAATATTTTTTATTTTATTTACTTTTTACCCTCTATGTTTTCTGTGGAATATTATGAGTGCTCCTATTATTGTGTATGATATTGTTTGTTTATCAAGTTTGAGTGGCCCTTTGTTCTATTTTTTCTTTATTCAGAATGTGAGATCAAATTATCAAATTGTTGCGAGGTCACAAACCACTGAAGAAGACAGCTTGTCAATCAGCTAAGAAGGTGATAGCATCTCATTGTCTGTAGCCTAGCTTGTTTAGACATGTCTCTAGTTCCTCTCAAAGTTCTTCAAATATTATGAGAGGAAACATGCCCAAGACCAGAATTCCAACAAAATTTTTACTGAGGCCTTCATTTTCACTAAGCTATGCTTCACATAAAGGCTTGTAATAAGGTGACATGTACTTTAATACCGATTAGTTATCTTAATTGCAAGATTATGTACAGTCTGTGATTATAAGAAGATTATTATTCATCATTTCATGAATTATTCCCCTTTTCAATGGATGGGTGAGCAGGGCACAGGCATTTAAGAAATAAACTTCATTGAAGGTGAAAGAGAAGGATAAGACAGTCTTTTGAGGAAAGACTGCAAGAAAAAGGACAGGCACTAAAATAAAAATAAGAAATCAAGGAATTTTAACCTCTACACCCTGAGAAACAGAGACAATCTCAAGGCAAGTAGAAACCCCTTGTAAACAATTTTTTGTAATGGTTCCACATATTTGCTGTCTTTGTGCAATTCCTATAGCAAATTGTTTTACCTATGCACATTTGGCATTTTTATGGTCATCTCTCATTGTATGGCATTTTATAGATAAGATCATTATTTAAGATATATCACATGGTACATTCATTATTACTGTTTTACAAGTGCAAGCTACGAGAGAAGCGCTTGACACTATGTTTTGCCTTCTTCTTGTTGCTGATTATTCGCAGGCTCTGCCTCAGTATGTCCACCTCCCTTTCTCTCTGGGCCTCTTCCTTCTCCATGGAAGCTAGTCGTGCTTTCAGAACTTCAATGGTTTCTTCTTTGGCTTTGAGTTCCCTTTGTAGATCTTCCATCAAGTCTTCTTCCTCTGCTTTCCAATTGAGTCTCTCTCCTACAAAATGCTAAACTATTAGTTACTCCAGAACCTTTGTTAAGAAATGGCCTAACGTTGTACATAAGGATAATACTGTCCATGCCTTCATCCCCATGAGGAGGACAACCAATCACAAAGAAAGAAATGGGAGAATAAATAAAGGGTCTCTTCTCTAATACCATGTTAAACTACCTGTTACTTCAAAGGCTAAATTGTAAAAGAATGGGTTAACAATGCATAAGCTAACACAAAGTAGCAAAATTTATTTATATATAACTCTAAATGGGTTAGTTGTCACTAGGTAGATTTTCTAGATTGGGGAGGGTATTGGAGATCAAATTATCAAATTCTTTTAAGGATGATTGATTATTTGTCACTATGCAAGCTTTTCCTCTCTCTCTCTCTCTCTCTCTCTCTCTCTCTCTCTTGAAGCACTTAAAAGAGACTATATCAACTATAGGTGTAGTCTTCTTAGCATACCGATAGAATGAAGCCTTTAACAATGTGGGGAAAGGAGAGTGGGCAGTGAGAGACTTCCCAACCCAGAAGCAAAGTTCCCACTGATGAACCTCTATGAATGGACATCGTTAGTTAGTCAAAACTTTTATAACTATAACTTGATGGATAAGGATTTGATATATGAATATATCTCCAAATATCAAAGCCCAAGCCTGACTCGAGTGGTAAAGGGATGGGGAGGATTTGTAGGAGGTTTCAGTATGGGGACAAAATATATATATATATATCCCCAATATCAAAGGGCAAAAGGTATTGTGAGATGTGTTACTGTCAAATTCTTTAAGAATGGCTGGTTAGTTGCCACTGTGCTCAGTTCTCTTTCTCTCTCTCTCTCTCTCTCTCTCTCTCTCTCTCTCTCTCTTCATTTATATAGCTTGAGGGACAACTATGTTTTGTCTCAATTGAAACTTGAACTTGGAACTCTCTCCATGTACTTGTATTATTTTGAGGGGTAAAATATCTTTTTTGCTCCTGTTGGAACATCATCTTTTTCTTTCTGCTGTGCCTTGAACTTGGAACCTCCCATTTCCCCATCTCAACCACAGAATGAGGGCCAAATTTCTAACATAATACCACCTGTTAGTGTATGCCCAAGACTTTGACCTACCGGTTGAATTCTTACCTAACAGCAACTTGGAACATCATATATGCTCAAACAAATTGGATTTGCAGAAAGTATATGAGATAATTGAGAGTTTTGGAACTTGATTAGAAATGCTCTTACTGTTCTTGTTTTTGCTTGCATGGCAATCCTTTGGTTTAGAACATGTGTGTCTACTTTATGTTTCCAGCAGCCACTAATGGCAGTTTAAAAGGTTTTTTAGTGTTGATCAAGATCTAAGAGAAGGCGACCCCTTATCACCTTATTTTCTTGCTGGTATCATGGAGTGTTTCTCTGAGTTGATCAAGAAGAGAGCATCAAATCCAGAATTTGAGTGGCATTCCCTGTGTAACGATCCTATCATCTCTGATGATGAGGTTATAGGTCTTTCCAGGGGAGGCATTCCCTCAATTCATTTAGTCACCAATGAATTCTGATATTGGTGGGGCCTTAGGAAAACCCTAAAGAAAGCTCTTCTTGTTCTTCTTATAGTTGAAGGAGAGTCAATCCCTCAAATTGTAGGTATTCAAGGGATTTGATCTGTGGCCTAAAAGGTGGCTCTTGGATGGCCCTTAAGCACGAAAATGCAGAAAGAGCCTAACTGAAACTACTGGCGTTCCTAGTGATATCAAAGTCGGGTATAATTCTAAACCAAGATAAAGTCATGCGACCCCTTGTTCGTCTCCTGGTTTGTTGGACTCATGGGTCAAGAAATAAGCCTTGAGATTAAATGATAAGTTTCAGGCCCTGCTTCTAATGATGGAGGATTCAATGCTACCTGTGCTGAACACAATTAGAGGTTGTGTGGCACAAGATGGTAACATTCACCACTCTTTATTCCTAAAACATGCCTTCTAAAATCTCAAACTAGGTTTTGGAGCTACCTTTGTCGTACTTCTAATCTTTTTCTCTGGGTTGAGGAAAATGATAGAAAATTCAGAAGCAGGCTCTTATTTTATCTGTATAATTCAGTCTTCCTAGTGTGGGCTGAAATGTTAAAACAAGATCCTTTCGTGTAAATACCCACCAGGTTTATGCATTAGTATGCCAGTGACTTCTTGCATATACCAATATCTTCTACGTCTCTGCAGCTGAGGATTTAGATCCTGTACTAAAACTACTTCATTATGAGAAATCTTTGCTGTCATGATAATGATATGATTTCCTGACGTATCAATTTTCTGCTATACTAAAGTGATTTTGTTGATATATCCTTATCAAAGTTCAAAGAAGAAAATAAAGAAAAACAGTAGCGCATACCTTGATCTGTCCTCTGAATAAGGTCATCAAGCTCAGCCTTAATTGCAAGATAGAGCCGCTTCCATTTCTCCACAGCCTCATCTCGCCGAGCTCTCTCCTCCCAAATGTGCTCCACCAAGATTCTAGTTCCCAGAAGCTGAAAGCCTTTCTCCCCTTTCTCCCCTACCAACCCATCTTCCATCCCTCTAATCCTCTCTTCTTTCTCCTCCAACCTTTTCTTCAGCCGCTTCACCTCCTCCCTTAACCTCCTCCTCTCTCGCTTCCACTGGGCTTCCTTCAATGCGAACACCATCGTCTCTCGCTCATACGCCATACTTTGCTTCTTCCTCTCATACACCATCTCCTGGAGTTCCCCCTCGATAAGCCTCATTTTCTCGGCTAAAGCTCTCACCCTTTCCTTCTTACGTGAACTCTTCTCTTTTCCTAAAGAACTACCCATCCTCAAGATCAATTTTCTTGCCTCCTTCGCTCACCGGAGTGGCGGAAATATTAGCACTCAGGCCATGAGTGGGGTTGCTGGAAAGAATGATGAGGTTTATGAATGACAAGAGAAGAGTAGATAGGAGACAAAGGACTTGCAGAGGCTCCTCAATCAATGAAGAGCTACCTTCTTGAATTCTGGTGTAGGGAAGATACTGTTGTCAACTAAAATCATGTGGAGAAAGAGACCCGTGAAGAGGATATGTGAAGATGTGGGCACATGAATTTCATGCACATGTATAAATGGAGAGATTGCCTGTCAGATATTGGTTTTAAGGGACGTGGAGTACACGCTGCACACAAGCCTAGAATTTGGCAGCCTAAACCTAGTGGGTCTTTCTCTATAATATTGGTTTGTGGTTGGACCAGTCTTCCACCCTCTCACCAACCATGAAGATTGGGGCCGAATTAGAGTTGCTGTCAAGGGTGAGAGTAGGCGTGTAAGGTTTGACTTTGAGGCTTGGAGAATGAATGCCTTAATTCTCGTAAAGGATAATTGTCCTAAAAATCAGCAACTAAATAAATTAGGAAACTAAATGTGCTACATGGATTCGTGCCGACAAATGCCACTAGTTTTACCAAATGGGAAAGAAGGAAATAGTGAAATTACCTTTTAACCGTTTTTAATGCAAGGACTTTTGGGATGACTTTTAACTTTTGTACATGCTAGTAAAAAATTTGTAAGTAATCATTATTGATATATGATTTAATTTGTGGTAGAAAACTATTGAGTTTGATTTTTATTTTATTTTTATTTTTTAATTAAATAAAAATCTACTTCAAACATAACATGAAGATGAAAATATGGATCTATGTTTGAAAGTTACATGCAAATATTCTTAAAAAGTTGTTTTTAATTTTTTATATAGATTTTAAGATCTTTTTAGGGTTGCTTAACAAGATAAACATCACCACTATTGTTGATTTTATACATAAAAATAAAATAAAAATAAAAAAAATCTATAAAATATTGTACTATATTTTAAATTATTTGAAAATATGAGTGAAAATAACTATTAAATTATAAAAATACCCTCAAGCATTTTTTCTCACAAATGAAAACCAACAGGGTTATTGGACTCACCCCTGACAAAAAAAAAAACTTGATTAGAAAATATTGGGCAATAGTACTTTTCAAATCTTGAAACATATGTATAGATAGTCGTAAAATATTCAATGAATTGATTATCTCAAAACAAAATTGCCACCTAAAATTGACAGTTTTTGTTGCAGAAAAATAACATCATGATGTTTCATTTGTATCTACATATAAATTCAGACAAGGTCAGGGTAGGAGAGCAGCAAATGGGAGGTGTACCCTAGAAAACAATTTGTAAGTAGGGTAAAATATCATTGGATTCCATACAAGAGAGAGAGACAAGTGATTATAAAGACTTGGAATCTAAAGCTGTACTCTTGTACTAATGTAGGTCCCTTTGTAATAAAGGTAGTTCTTTCAAACTACATTATATTTGTAGTTAGCGTCATTTTGCAATGATGTTTGGTATGTAAAAGCAACCCATCATTATTCCTTTCTCATCTTATGGTGTGTATTATTAATAGGTGTCACATTTTATTTTGTTTTTTTGTTATTATTTATTTGTTTTGTTTTCGTTTTTTTGAGCTTTGTATCTTTCAAATTTTAAAAAGGGATTCATTTTCAAACAATTATTAGTTATGAAAATTTTGGAGCCATATGTTTTTATTTCAAACGTATGTTTCCGCTCTTTCAATATATTATTACAACGGTATGATCATACTCTTGTTTGGTATAAATAGTTTCAAATTGATTGAAGAGCGAAAACTTGTTCTTAGATGTGGGGCTATGTAGAGGGGAGGGGCAAGTAGGTACTTTTAAAAAATTATGACGTTTTTTTGTTCTAAATTCAAACTCTATAACTATAAATTTTATCAATAGTTTAATTCACTAATTGAAATGTTATGCATGAAAGATAAATTTGCATAATCATGCTATGTAACATTGAATTCTAAATGAAAAAATATGTAGAAAAGTTATTTCCTCACAAAAATTGACCTTAAACCAAGAAAGTAATTCTATAAATAAATCAAGGGTTTTAGAGTTTTATTAGACTCACATGGCAGATTTGATTCATTGGATTTACTCTGATGGCTACTTATACAATCTTCACATGCCAATGCAGCAATATTCCATTGGTTTTTAATAAATTATTATTCTTAGCTCCTTAAAACATGTGATGCTCTAAGTTAAACTTCATTACATCTTCAAAGTTTAGTCCGAGGGTCTCTAATGTACTTAGGATAGCATGTGATTTCTAAATCACTTCTCATGTAGTTAGGGTTTTGTACTTTTTACAATTTGTTTTTATATGAAAATTAACCCTGGTATAATAAATAAATAAATAAATAAATAAACCCAGACATGCGTCATTCTAAACTTTTAGATTTAAAATTTTTATTTTTATTTAAAAAAAAAATCAATAACCACTCAATCATCAAAGAAAGAATTGATAAGTCATCAAGTAGAAGATTAATCCATTGACAATACCTTGTAGACACTAGATTAGCTATAAAGGCAACACAAAGTCCTAGTCTCTTTAAAAATTAAATGATGTTGCCAAGGGGACAATCACTTAGCCTTTTAGCAATTTCAATTTTGTTGCATATTAGGCATCAATTTTAATTCAATTCACTTAATATTCATGCTATCTATCATAAACCTCAATACACACATACTTACCACATACATTTTGTATGAAAAATGGTAGCTTGACACATGATTGAACTCATCATTCTTGAAGTGCTAAGTCCTAGTAGCAATGAATCACAAGACTCTCTTGGACTATAATTGTCAAAAACTTTGAAGATTAACAATCTCCTCCTTCAACAATTTCGAGATAAAACCATAGAATACAATACAAACCCCAAGATTCTCATTATTACATTGGGTCCTTAGTCAACCTTAAGTCTCCCAAACTAACAATCAAACTCAAACTCAAACTCAATTAACTAGATTATTAACAAAATTATACTTCATCAATGGCCAATCTAGCTTCAATAACTAATCAAATTACTTGCACACCCTACCAAACCTACCATGAAGAACACAGTGTGTAAAGAACATAAGAACCACAACATCAAGCAAGTAACAATCATTATCCAACAAGTCAAATGATGTACATTATACACAAGCTTATAGGCAAAAAAATGACATGACATAAACATGGAGTGCAATATGCCATCCATTTAACTACTCCCCCTCTTTTTCTAGAACACATCAAAGATACTAAAAAACCTACAATATGCCACATAATATCACATATCCAAGTACATCAAAAAACCAAAAAGGAGTAGTCGTACTAGATATCCAAAATAACCAAGTCCTAGATAACAATCTTGAGACAATAAGCTATTGAATTGAAAAAAGGGATCATGCCACTAAATCCTAGGCACAATGGGAACATATGTCGATTTTTAAATCTTTACTAGAAAGACATGCCTTGAATTTGGGTTTTCCCCAAAAAATTTCCAAGTTGATGAAGAGTACCTTGAAGACCAAACGTTTTTCACCTACTAACTCTCCCTTTGGATCCTAGCATAGAGAGAAATCATGTGAGCTTCTCTTTCACCTTGAGAGAATGGTGACTAGTGTTTCTACTTTGGACAATGGAAAATAAAATGTTATCTAACTCTAAATCTAAAAAGGTTTATATAGACTAGTAGGCTTAAACTGTTAGAATCTCTGGATTAATCTATTTTAAGACCTAGATCGGGAAGTGCATGCTACTAATATCCTAGGGATACTAGATCTACGCAATGAAGGCATTCAAAAATTTGAATTTAGATCTAGGGGCTTAGAAAACTATACTTATGATCAAAATGTTCCTAAATCAATTCTAATCAATGAAGGAGTTGCAAATCTCGAAAACCTTGTGATCTTCTACCCAAAGGCTCTTTCCTAGACCTTAGCACATGAGGATAGTGGAATCCTCTATGTAAAGATGGAGGCTAGGGTTCCACTCTCTAGAAAACTAAATAACAAAAAACTACAAAAGCCTTAAACCTTAAGGGGATTTATATAAGCTTACCTGTTGGCTTAAGTGAGGCAACCCCACCTTAGGCTTGGGTCACTTAATTTAGCTTACTAGGTTCTAATTAATCAATTAACCCTATTGGACTTCAATTAATTAATTATCCTGATCCATAAAAATCATTTATAAGCTCTTGGGCAATCTTGCATATTTACCAAAATGCCCTTTTACACACATATGACTAAAAAACCCAACTATCCCTCAAATAATGTACCACCAAGGAATATGATTTGAGCAAGCACCATTGAGACTCATAGGAAAATATCGACCCTGTTAGAATTCAATTCTGAAGTTGAATCAACATCTTATTATAGAGAATCAACCATACTCTAGTATCCTATGATATCAAATCAAGATAGAAAACTCGAGTTTGTGACTTATTGATAACTACATGTAAGCTCCTTATGAACTAATGTTTGTAATCTAATAAATTAAATGTTATCCACTTTTTAAGACCACTTCTACCATCTTTGAGTCTTAAATTTTCATATTATATGATCAACTAACATACTCTTTCTCTTTAAGAACATATGTCAAATTTTACTTAAGGAATTACTACGACCATAGATTTCATGATCACATGTTCTTAGGAACACTCAAATGGACACATTATTAATGGAAGTCGGTAGTAATAAAAATTCTTAATAGAGGCACCATAATATCCCTTGGGATTGAGACAGTGTGTTCCATTGAGTGATCCTAAGGAAGTGTGATCATGGAAACTATGGTCATAGTAGTTCCTTAAATAAAACTTGACATAGGCTCTTTGAGAGTTAAGACATGTCAATTGAACACAAAATAGAAGGATTTGTAACTCGAGGATAGTAGAGGTAGTCTTGAAAGGTTAATAACTTTCACTTGGTTAAACTGCGAACACGAATTCATGGGAACACTGAATGTAATGGATAATAGGTCACAGACTTCAGCACTTGGTGTCTTCTTGTTATTTACTTAGATACTAGAGTCCAGTTGATTTTCTACAGTGGGATTTTAAATCAACTTCAGAATTGCATTCTGAGGGAGCTAGTATTCCTATGGGTCCCAGTAGTCCTCACTCTAGAGCTTATATACCTTGTTGGTATGAGTTATAAGGGTCAAATTGGTTATAGGTTCACTTTTGTGCATTTAGATAGTTTAGAAGATGGTCCATCATTAGAACCTAAAGAAAAATCAATTCAATCTTGGGCATGCAGTGAGAAAAGTATAAATGAGAGCCAACCTGCAGCTATAGCTCCTATAGTTGAGAACCAATCTTCAACTACAACTCCAATAACCTCATTCTCTCAAAATCTGGAAGTTATGGCCTCTCTACAATCCTCAACACCAAATCAACCATCCATTCTGTCAAGTCCAACCATCTTTAAACAAATTGAAGCACTAGAATCTCAAACTTCATCAATTCTACAAAACCAACGTAGACATCCAATGCAAACACAATAAAAAAGTGGAGTCTTTAAACCCAAAGTTTATGCAACCAACCATACTAACTCTTCAAAATAGCCCCTTGATATCCTTCAAACTACTAGCGAACCAACTTGTGTGGAAAATGCTTTCGTGTCCCCAATGTGGAAGAAGGCAATGGATGAAGAATTTGGTACCTCAGTCTGAAATCATACTTGGGACATTATACCTTACTCACCATAGTACAATATAGTTGGAAACAATGGATGTTCAAGCTAAACTCAATCCTAATGGAAGTGTGGAAAGATATAAAGCTAAACAATAAATTTTTAAAATTCTCGTACTCAAAGTTTCCAAAAAATCATAAAGTTCCGATTCAATTTTTAAAAAAAATTCCCGTACCCCAAGTTCTCAAAAATTCACAAAGTTCTGGATTCATTTTTTTAAAATTCCTGTACCTCAAATTTTTAAAAATTCATAAAATTCCGGATTCAATTTTTTAAAATTCCCATACCCAAAGTTTCCAAAAATTTGTAAAGTTTCGAATTCAATTTTAAAAATTCCTATACCCCAAAGTTCTCAAAAATTCACAAAGTTCCGAATTCATTTTTTAAAAATTCTCATACCCCAAATTTCCAAAAATTCATAAAGTTCCGAATTCAATTTTTTAAAATTCTAGTACCAAAAGTTTCCAAAATTTTTTAAAAGTTTCGGATTCATTTTTTAAAAAATTCTCATACCCCAAATTTCCAAAAATTCATAAAGTTTCGGATTCATTTTTTAAAAATTCCTGTACCCCAAGGTTCTTGAAAATTCATAAAGTTCCAAATTCAATTTTTAAAATTCTCGTACCCCAAATTTCCAAAAATTCACAAAGATCGGATTCATTTTTTAAAATTTCCATACCTAGTTTCCAAAAATTCACAAAGTTCCGGATTCAATTTTTAAAATTCTTGTCCCCCAAATTTCCGAAGATTCAGAAAGTTCCGGATTCATTTTTAAAAAATTCTCGTACCCCAAAGTTCTCGAAAATTCATAAAGTTTCGGATTCAATTTTTACAATCCTTGTATCCCAAGTTTCCAAAAATTCACAAAGTTCCAGATTCAATTTTTAAAATTCCTGCACCCCAAGTTTCCAAAAATTCACAAAGTTCCGAATTCAATTTTTAAAATTCTCGTACCCCAAATTTCAAAAAATACATAAAGTTCTGGATTCATTTTTTAAAAATTCCCGTACCCCAAATTTCCAAAAATTCATAAAGTTCTGAATTCATTTTTTAAGTTTCGATTTCTAAAACTTCCAAATCCAGCTTTTTCTTTTTAAAAAAAAACCACTATCTTCAACGTTTATTTTCCAAAATTCCCAAAAGTCAAAATTCCAAAGTTTCATTTTAAATACCATCCTCAAAGCGCTATTTCCAAAGTTCCCAAGTTTCCAAAATTCCGAATTTCATCTTTAAGTTCCTAAAGTTTCCAAAATTCCCAAAATCCCAAATATAATTCTTTAAGTTTCCGCTACCAAATTTTCCACAACTCCACAACTCTTAAAATTCCAAGGTTTCCAATTTCAAAAATTCCGGATTTAATTTTTAAGTGCCCATTTCCAAAAATTTCCAAGATTTCTAAAACTCCAGATTTATTTTTGTTAAGTTTTCGTTCCCAAAATTCCCAAAATTCTCAAAATTCCGAATTTAATTTTTTAAGTTTCCATTTTGATGGTCGTTTGGTGGAGAGCTTAGAGGTTACATATTTATGGTTTGGTCATGGCTGAAAATTTTAATAAAGTTGGAATTTGCATATGTTGTGTGCTTGTGCTTATTGCCTAACCCTTTCTCGCAGCTCATGGCTAGGGACTTCAAGTACACATCATTGTTCTCATTATCGATTTCCTAAGCATGTCGAATACCAATCAGAATTGTGAGTCTTGTCATCCATGTAGCCTGAGAGGGAATTGATTGATCTTCGACCCATATGCTCCAATATACCCAATTCACTAGTAGAGATTGGATTTCGGGCCTAGAGGGGTGCTATCTCATATGAGGTACCTTCTTGATGTGTAACCTAATCCCGGACCCAGAAATCTAGTTTCGCGAACCGCTTTTCTCTAATTGGAGTCATTGAGGGGTTTTGGTTCTTACTTAATTTTCCTCATTTTAAAAATAAAAATAAAAGTAAGTAACGACTCCAAACAAAAACTGTTCCTCATCGGGGACACATCTTTCAAAAACTCGAAAACCACACTTTTTCTCTACTTATCGTTTCAATCGCAAGTCGCGCCGGTCGGTGGACCGGGAGAGGGTCCACAATATCAACTATCAATTCTGTCAAGTCCAACCATCATTAAACAAATTGAAGCACTAGAATCTCAAACTTCATCAATTCTACAAAACCAACATAGACATCTAATGCAAACACAATAAAAAAAGTGGCGTCTTTAAACCCAAAGTTTATGCAACCAACCATACTAACTCTTCAAAATAGCCCCTTGATATCCTTCAAACTACTAGCTAACCAACTTGTGTGGAAAATGCTTTCGTGTCCCCAATGTAGAAGAAGGCAATGGATGAAGAATTTGGTACCTTAGTCTGAAATCATACTTGGGACATTATACCTTACTCACCATAGTACAATATAGTTAGAAACAATGGATGTTCAAGCTAAACTCAATCCTAATGGAAGTGTGGAAAGATATAAAGTTAGGTTGGTTGCTAAGGGGTTCCATCAAACACCTAGAAGAGACTTTTAGCCCAATGGTCAAAGCTTTAACCATTTGAGAAGTGTTAATAGTGGTTGTATCAAGAAATTAAGACATCAAACAATTGGATGTAAACAATGCTTTCTTGAATGACACTCTTCAAGAGGTGGTTTACATGGCCCAACTTGAGAGACATGTTGATGCCTTAAAACCAAATCATGTGTGCAAATTGAATCATGCTTTGTATTGATTGAAGCAAACCCCTAGAGCATGGTTTGATAAATTGAGAGCTGCTTTAATATAGTAGGGTTTTAAGAACTCAAGGTCTGACACTTCTTTCTTCATTTTCAACCCAAATGGAAAGACTATTTATTTTGTGGCCTATATTGATAACATCTTGCTAACAAGGAATGATAAGTTATTGTTGAACAAAGTCACAAGTGACCTGAATAAAAAGTTTACTTTGAAAAACTTAGGATAGATCCACTATTTTTTTAGCATTGAAGGGCATCATGATGCAACAAGATTATACCTCACTTAGTTGAAATATGTGACTGATCTTCTTAAAAAACACAATATGGAAAATGTAAAACCTTGTCGAATCCCAATGATAGTTGGAAAGATACCTTCAAGTCAAAGTCAAGAGAAAGAAAAGGAACAAATGAAAAATCTTACTCTATGTCGAAGTGTGATTGGTGCTTTACAAAACCTAACCTTGACCTAGCTAGACATCTCCTGTAGTGTGAACAAGCTCAACCAATTTATGAAAAGTCCAACTATGGTGGATTGGCAAGCAGTGAAGAGAGTCTTGTGGCACCTTAAAGGAACTGTGGATTGTGGCATTCACCTAAAACCAAGTAAAAGACTTGTTTTAACTGCTTATTTAGATGTTGAATTGGGCTCATATCTGCATGATCAAAAGTCGATTAGTGATTACTGTGTCTACTTTGGTGATTCACTGATCTCTTTATCAGCCAAAAACAACATGTGATGTCTAAGTCTAGCACATAATCTGAGTATAGAGCCATTGCCCTTGCAGCAGCTGATTAACTAGACTTCAATCCTTTTTGAAAAAGTTAAGAATTCCTCTTTCTACCTATCCACTGATTTGGTGTGATAATATGAGTGTTGGCTGATCCAATTTTTCATGAAAGAACTAAGATCTTGAAAATTAACCTTCATTTTGTAAGGGACAAATTTGTTCAACAAGACTTAGAAGTCAAATATGTGTCATCTTGTGATCAATTTGCGAATTGTTTAACCAAAGCCTTGGCTGTCACTCAACATCAGTATCTCAAGTCCAAATTTAGTGTAACAAAGTCCTTTTGTTTGAAGGTGGCTATTAGAAAAGATACTAAAATTCATACTTTAGCACCTCCACATCAGCACTCAATAATGCCATGTCTCCACCACAATTGAACCAAAAGTTCTCTTGTTTTTTGTGCAATTTTCTCTAATATACAAAAGCTTTTGTATAGGGTTGTTGTGGTGTAGAAACCCTTTGGTATCTTCTTGGTCATATAAATTGAATATCCAATGTTAACTGCCTTTAAGGATCAACCGCCTTTATGCTTACCCCTTTATGGATATCCCATTTAAATTTGGTTGCGATGTAAATTAATTTTATATTTATTTTGTTATCTCCTTTTGACAACTCGTTTTCAAATATGAGAATTGATTGATTGTTATAATTTTTGTTTTTATATTAGGTAGGGTACATTAAATTATAATTATTAACTAATTAAAAAAAAAAAAAGTTGTATAGAGGATATAAATAGTAGGATGCATGGAATTATTATCCATACTAGTTGTGTTACCGTTAGCATCTCTTTCAATGGATTTTTAATTACTTTTTGACTGTAACCCATCATATCATTAGATAATATGAAGAGGTATGGTAGTGAAAAGCTTATTTCCTTAATCGTTATGCGTCCTATTGCCTATACCAATCCCAAAAAGGGTGGGTCTCCCATCAATGAGCAAAATCCTTAGGATTTTCAAAAATAAATAAATAAATAATAAATAAATTTTAAAATATGATAATTTTTAAAATATAATAATTCAAAAAATAATTCCATATCTAGAAAAGTTGGAATAGATTTAATTATTTGTCTCAATTTCAATTTAATTTTGAAGTTATTTTTTTAAGAGACAATTTCAATATTTAAATTGATGTTATCTCTTCAAAAGACACTTCCTAAGTGGATTTAGAAATATTTTTTGAATTATCATATTTTAAAAAAATATTTGCAAGAAGCAATATATTTTTTCCAAGATCCATAGAATTTTAATTGAAGCCTAATCCCCCTAACTTTTGGTAGAGCAGAAGGCAGTCTATTTTCACAATTTGAGAAACCCAAAGCCCAACGTCAGCCCGTTTCCGCAGCCCATGCTGATTCTCTGCACAAGATATTTATTATTTACAACCTCTGTATTTTTTCAGAAATCAGTCAATTTTCAACCCAATTCAATGGCTGAGTCTATCAGAGTCAGATCCCCAGAATTTATTGGAAACATTTAATGGACATAAAGCCCCAACCCCTACCTTGTAAGCCCAGCCCAATTCCAGTTGTCCATGAGGGCCGTATCATATCAAACAGTTGGGCTTCAAAAATGTGGGTCGATAATATGCTAGGACTGAGAATGGCCAATTAGCAGTTAAGTTCCTTGCTGATCATTTGAAAATATTTAAATATTTTATTTTATTTTTATCAAATTTCTCTCCATAATTGCCCCCTCATTTTCCAATTAACCCCTGCCAGCGTTCCAAATTATTACAGCACCCAATGATCTTTTAACGCCCACAACAGAAAGCTGTTAAAAGTGTTTGGATGAAGAGAAAATAATGAATGGTGGGTGGAGTTGACCCCAGTGGGTCCCCCATTACCATTGTCCTAAAGTTTAATTAGTGAGTAACCACCATACCTGGATTTTCAAACATTCTGGAAAGAGAATTGATAGCTGACCTGCCAGGCTTTTGGAGACAAAAAGTGGGGGGAGTCTTTTTTGAGTATCATCGGGTAAAAGCATTGCTGGGCTGGGAAGTTGGAACATCAATCATGGTTGGCTTCTCTCTAAAAAAAGAGGTCAAAAATAGTAACCACAATGGAATCCATCCCGTCTACTCTGGGTATGTTTTTGTTTAAATGTTTTTTTTTTAATGCCATATTTGGTTATTTGGAAAATGATTTTTTCATTTTATTATAAGAATATAAAATATATATAATTAAAACTTATATATTTTCAACTTATTTAATTTTTAGATAAAATATTTAAAATAAATTAAATGAATTTAAAATAATATATAAAAATAATTTAATGATTTTTTATCTTTGTTAACTCTTTCCTTCTACATCCCTTGCTATCTTTACCTCCCATTTTCCTCTTCTAAGTTTTTTGAAAATCAAACATTGCCTACAAGAATTTTGCAAACAAAAGTTTTTATTCAATTTATTAATAAATTTTAATTTTAATTTTTTATTTTTGGACAATCCCCCTCCATTGAAAGTAGTTTTTAAATTTTAATAAATAAGCAAGTCTTTTTGTAACAACTTACAACTTATGGTAGGCCCTTAAAAAGAGTTTATACATATATAACACTAGAAACTAAATCTTATATCTAATGTGAACAAACAATTACCTCTCATGAGACCAAACAAACCCTCACACGGGGGTTCGGGATCCAAAAAGACTCTCATGTGGGATATCACAAAACTCTCTTCATATAAACACAACATTATCATTATATTTTATGGGACTATGGGGTTAAATAAACAAACACCCCTCACGAAGCCAAACAAACTTTCACGTTGGGGTTAGGGATTAGTTCTGACATTATTTATAATTATTTACATCCAATCGTATATATATCATCTATTGCTGACCCAAAGGACCCCTCATGACTTTAAAATACATTTACAGGGTTAAATGTACTCTCATCATAAAAAATAAAAAAAATTTCCTTATTCGGTGTAAGACAACACACTTTTACTTATGTTTGACAATTTTTTTAAAAAAATTTCTTTTATGTTATATTTTTATTCTTGTAAATAATTGTTAAATTTTTTTAATTAGATAAACATTTAAATTCCATTTTAAACATTTTTAATGTTACTAATTTTCGCATCTCTTTCAATATTTATATATATAATTTATTTGGTGTTCAAGTTTTATTTTATTTTATTGTATGTTTGCGTGGTTATTTAAATTGAATAAAGGATTTTGCTTTCTACTTTATTACAATTATTAAATTTAGATAGCTGGATTTTAAATTGACTATCATCAACTTGTTAGTTAAAACTTTTTAATTATCTTCAAAAAGTATCATAGAAAAAGCCAAAAAGAAAATAAAAATTGTAGATCAATTGGCCCACCACTTAAAAAAAAAGGGCCTAACAAGTGAATTATTTAAAACCCCGTTGTTGAAGTAATTTATTATTATTTTATTTATAAAATAATATTTAAATACTTTAAACTATTTTTTTATCTTATTTTAACAAAAATACTCTTATTATTTTCTTATAAAAATAATATTAAAATAATTTAATAACTTAAATTAAATAATTAATTAAATTAAGTATGTTTGATAAAATAACTTGATGGTACGACTTTAAATAATAAATAAAAATAGTTAACTTATTTTTAAGTTTATATCTTTATTTTATTTTTTTATCCTAATTTATCCTATTTACCCCAATCTTCTTTGCTCCTTCACCAATTCCATTATTAGTCGATTTGCTTTAACCTACTTATAATTTATAAGAATAAATATGTCAGTTTGATGATTTAAAATAAATTATAAATTAATTTTATTAAATAACTTAACATAAAAATTAAATAATAAGTTTTAAGTTAATAACTTAAACATAATTTAACTTAAAACCAACTTAAATTATTAAATAATAAGCATTAAATTTTACCAAATACTTCCTTACTTTTTAGATAATTCAAACAGGCTTAAGTAAGTGACTTTTAAGTTACAGTTTATTTTTTGGAATTATATTTTAAAATAATTTTATAAAAAATAAGTATATTTTCATGAATTTTAAAGATTTTAATTGAATCGGATTCAATTTTCTTTGTTCCTATAAAAAAAATGTATGAGTAATTTTTTTACTTGGGAATTATATTTAAAAATTATTTTTATTAAAAATAAATATATTTTTATAAATTTTAAAGATTTTAATTGAATCATAATCAATTTTCTCTCTTCATAGAAAATAGTGTATGAATATTTTTCTTTCAAAAAATAAATAATATCCAAAATGTGGCATCGCGCTTGAGAGTTTTATCCAATAATTTCAACGTTGCATTTTACCCCTGTTTTTGGCATTTTCCCAGGGAATTAAAAAAAAAAGAAAAGAAAATATGTGGCTAAATAAGAGCGTGGACCACCACAAACATTAAAACATAGAGTGTATTGAAGGAAGGAGTCTGATACTGAGTTAACTCAGTTGAGAATAAATGAAGAGAAAAATGGGCAAATGGGATCCCACTCTCGTTCCATCATCATTCTGATGCAACTGCGTCCGCAATTATTAGGTGGGCCCAATATTTATCTTTTAATTTAAATGAAAATACTTTCAAAATCATGCTCGCTCTCCCCTAAAGTGCTTTTCCCAATCTTCATTTTCTTTATCAAACTATAATCATCTTCTCAATTAATTAGTGACATCATCAAACAATACCCAAAAAAAAAAAAAAAACCAATTTTGATTTATGATTCATCTTTGTAAAAAAATTAAGAATAGTAATCACAATTATTATTATTATATTGGTTTTTTTTAATATTATTATTTTATCCACGTGTTGCAGGATGTACGGACTCAAAATAAGTGAGTCCACGTTTCACGCTCTGATTGGTTGGAAGATGAAGTTCAGGGAATAAAAAAATGCAGGGAAGTCGAAACCCCAACGCAGGGTCAACCACATCTCATCCCGCTCACGTTTCGTCTTTTTCATCTAAACGCACGGCCCTGCCTGCTCCGATCCCCGTGCATGCGACTCCAGCCGTTGAAGGCGCATCCTCCATGCAACAAGGCGAGACCTCATGGCACGTTTCTGTGATGCGTCATCACAACGTGAAAGTTAATTTTCGGACAGGGAAAAGGATCTCCAGATGTAGCGGAGCTTTGCAACTTAATTTGGTGGGGTCCGGTGGCATGTGGACCGTTAATTCTGATTTGTTAACGTCACCAACGGACAGGAGGTTTTTCTGGAGAGTTTGTTGGAGTAGTTTTACGAAAATGTGGTGAGTTGTGGAGGAGAATAACGACAATGCCATCGTGGTAAATTGGCTGACGTTAGTCGCGTTAAAAAAGTGCTTCCCCAGGGTTGGGTTTTGGGTGGGCATGAGGTGGGGCCAATGGTTTGTTGATATGTCATGGGATAAGTTTTGAAGGAGAAAATCATCAATTCAATATTTAAGTTTATTATTATTATGCACACGGAATATGATTAAAATACTCATTTCTTATCTTTATTATTAAAAATGAATAAATAATTAAATTAAATTAAAATATTAACAAAAAAAATTAAAATAAGAAATTAAGGCCAAATAATCTAAATCTATTTGAAGGTATCACCTTAAGTGGGAAAGTCCTTCACAATTCTTAAGTTCATCACCAATCCAATATTCATTTTAATGAAATTTTATGAAATGATCAAATTTTAAATTTTACTTTTTAAAAAGATTTCGTTATGCAACTACTTGCTTATAAAAATCAAACTTTACTATTAAATTTATAGTTATTATATTAAGATCATAGGATTAATTAGCTAATGGAAACTCTTTGTATTACAAATAGGATGCCAATATGGGAGGCCTGGATGGGTTACTCCCATATCATTTATTCAAAATAATTTCTATATTTGCTCTATTAAAAAAAAAATAAAATGGGTATGAGATGGGTATGAAAAATAAATAATTAAAATATTATACTTTTTTTTAATAAAAAAAAAAGTAATTTTATATTATTTCATATATATTAAGAATAGGAAACTTAAATTAAATTTAAAATTAATTTAATACATAATTGGGATAGGTAGGACAAAACAAGCCAATATCCAAACATGTTTCGAATTTAAAAAAAAAAAAATATATATATATATATATATATATTATCAAACTCACCCCTAACTCGTTTATTAAATTTCAAAACATTAGGAGCAAGATGGTATGGGTACTAAAAAAAAAAAAACCACACAATTGTCATCCATAATCACAAGAAAATATTATTTTTTTAAAAAAAATAATTTAGATTTGACTTTAATCAAAATTTTAGCTAAACTTGAAAATAAAGACATAAGTACTTAAACTGAATTATGTCTTAAATAAAATCAATTCACATCTTTATAATACGAAATTACTCTCTAAAAAAACTCATATCAAGGGGTATGAATAATTCAATATTGATACGTTTTTAATTAACTTAAGAACCAAAGCAAGTTCATCTATTTTGATTCAATGGAACCAACTAAAATGAATTTAACTATTGAACTAAATCAACCTAATTTAACATCAATTTAGTTCGGTTCCAATTTATTTAGATTGGGAAAAAATTGACTCACATTTTCTAGAAAGATAACAATTGAATCTAGAAAGTGTCTCCAACCTTTCTAAATACTTGAAATAAAACTTTTCAAGTATTAAAAAAAGATAAAAAAAACACTTCCTAGAATTTAGGCGTTATTACTGGGCAATGATAGAGGATCTACTTCAAGTTACTTCATCTTTGTAGGTGGTAATCTAGTCACATGGAAAAAAAAAAAAAAAAAAAAAAAATCATCCAATGAGTTGAACGTAGGAGTATGACACTTGGGCTTTGTGAAGCCTTATGGCTAAGATTTCTCTTGAAAGATTTGGGCTATCCATCTAAACAACCAATTTGACCATATTGTGATAATAAAGCAAAATGTGATATTACCTTAATTTATTTGAGGTAAACAGAATCTTCATTAAGAAGAAGTTGAATGAAAAAATAGTGTAGTTACTTAAGGTTTAATTATGAGGTTAGTTGGCTAATATCTCACCAAAGTGGTCTCAAATCGAGTGTTCTCAAAGTTTTTAGGCAAGTTAGACATGTGTGACATTTATGACCAACATGAGGGAAAGTATTGAGATTATCAATGATCCTTGTAATATCCTTGGTAACTTTTTCCCTAATTGAGACAAAAATTTACCTTTAAAAAAAGAATATATATATATATATATAGGTAAACAATAGGTGTAAACAATAACTAATAAGTTCTTATTAGATAAAGATCACCCTTAATTGAATTCTCCATAATTATAATTACAATGATGTTATTATGTCTTTTTTGCTTACTAATTAAAGTATGTATTGATGAGTTTAATTTGAGAGAGGACAAGAGAGAGAGATAGGAGATAGAACTTTTGAATTCTGCAATGCCTTTATTCACTTCATGTAGGTGCATTTATAGATGCACAGACAACTGAAACACAAATAGTGGCCTAAGACCAGGGAAGTAGCAAAAGAATAGGATTAGAATTAGACTAGATCTTTTATTGTGTGTAAATCGAAATCCAAGCTAGGTGTTGAGGTGTTGCCCATGTAACAGTGATCTGCAAGTAAATAGAAGTTGGACCAGGGATTTCGTATCATTCCCTCCTCCTCAAAGCATCCTTGTCCTCAAGGACGAAACTCTGGGTATGCTTTGGAGAATCGCCATGTGTTCTTCCAAGTGGCATCTTCAATTGGTGTGCCTAACCACTTCACCAAAAATTCAGTGCGAGGTCTGTACTTCCTTCTGGGAATCACGCGTCAAGCAAGGATGGACTCCGGTTATGACAATAGTGTGGATTTGTTTGAAACTGGCGGGAGTTGAGCGAATGTGGGGGTGATTGACCCCAAATGCTTGTGTAAGAGGTTGACGTGAAATACGTCATGAATTTGGGACCTCGCGAGAAGAAGCAGTCTGTAAGCCACTGGTCCGACCTTCTCTAGAATTTGGTATGGGCCAAAAAAATGAGGAGAAAGTTTTAAGAACTTCCTAAAAGCCATTGAAGTCTAGCGATAGGGCTACAACTTCATGTAATCAAAGTCTCAAAAATTGAACTGAATATCTCGTCAACATTGGTCTGCATGGCTTTTCATTCTATCTTGTGCCATCTGAAGATTGTGACGTAACTCCTTCAAGATTGCATCCCGATCTTGGAGATATTCATCCACTGCCTAAACACGTGTTGTGCTCGGTATGTAAGAAAGAAAGCTTGGGGGAGACACCCCGTAAACTGCTTCGAATGGGCTGAATTTGGTGGAGGAATAGGTGGAGGTATTGTAACTGAACTCTGCCTATGGAATCCATTCTACCCATTTTTTCGGTTGTAGTCTTACAAGACACCGCAGATACTACTCCAAGGTGCGGTTGATAACTTCAGTCTGCCCATCAGTTTGTGGGTGGTAACTGGAGCTCATATTCAATTTAGTCCCTTGCAATAGGAATAAGGTATGCCAAAAGGCGCTTGTGAAGACCTTGTCTCTATCACCGACGATGGAGTTAGAAATGTCATGGAATCGGACCACATTAGAGACAAACGCCTTTGCAACTATGACTGTCGTGTAAGGCTGCTTGAGATAGATGAAGTGGGCGTATTTTGCTAGACGATCCACAACAACCATGATGACAGAATGACCATTGGAGTTGGGCAGCCCTTCAATTGAGTCCATCGAAACATTTGACCATATTTGAGTTTGAATCGGCAGGGGTTAGAGGGGACCTGCTGGTTTCATATAGTCGGCCTTGTATTGCTGGCACACCTCGCAAGTTTGTAGAAACTCCTTCACCATTCGCCGCATATTAGGCCACACAAAGCTCTTGCCAATTCGATGTAGCATCTTATGAAACCCAAAGTGACTACCCATTGGGGAGGAGTGGTTGTCTTCTAATATCAACGAGAGCAGGGTGGATAAAGGGCTCAGATAAACCTTCTTATCATAGAACCAAACCTCGTCGTGCTGCACAAGTTTATGTGAAGCACGCCTATTCTCCTAGTTGGTGTAAAAAAGGTCTTGGAGGACCTCTCTTTAAAGTGTTAGCCACCATTCTGCACTTGGAACAAAAATTGAGATGGGATAGACTTTTCCCCTACGAGATAAGGAGTCGGCGGCTTGATTCTCTGACCCTTTCTTAAATTCGATGGTATAATCATACCCAAGGATTTTGGGCGGCCATTGTGTCTGTGCGAGAGTGGTAATCCATTGCTCTATCAGGTATTTAAGGCTCCGGTGGTTAATGCGAACTGTGAATGGTTTACCCAACAGGTAAGGACGTCACTTTTCGATTGCCTTGACAACTGCCAGCATTTCTTTCTCACAGGTGGATAGTAACAAAGCTGAACCCTTTAAAGCTTCATTGAAATAAGCCACAGGGTGGTTGTACTGAGTGAGAACTACCTTTATCCTAGTCCCGCTTGCATCACATTCGATCATGAACTGTTGAGTGAAGTCTGGAAGACATAAGGTTGGTGGATTGGTCAACGCTTCTTTTAATTTGTGGAAGGCATTTTTTGCTTCATTGCTTTACTCGAATCGGTCCTTAGTTAGGAGTTTGGTTAAGAATGCTGCCATGCCGCCAAAATGGCTTATGAATTTTCGATAGTACCTTGCTAAGCCCAAGAACCCATGTACTTCTCTGGCTGTAGTGGGTTTAGGCCAAGTGACTATTGCCTGTATTTTCTCGGGGTCAACAGATACTCATTTTTCTGTAATAATATGGCACAGGTAGGTGACTTGTGTAACTCTAAATTGACATTTTGATTCTTTGACAAGTAGTATGTTAATAGACAGTATATCAAAAACAATCTGTAGATGCGATAAATTATCCTTTCAAGACTTGGAGTATACTAATATGTCATTGTAGAATACAAGGATGAATTTTCGAAGATGCGAACGAAAAAGAACGTTCATGAGGCCTTGAAAAGTTGTTGGGGCATTGGTTAGCCCGAAGGGCATGACCACAAATTCATAGTGTCTTTTGTGGGTCTTGAAGGTAGTCTTCGAAATATCTTCTACATGCATCCAGATTTGGTGGTATCTTGATCTTAAATCCAGTTTAGAAAAGAACTTAGCCCCATGGAGTTCATCCAGTAACTTGTCAATCACTGGAATAGGAGTCTTGTCCTTAATGGTGATACTGTTCAAAGCCTTGTAGTCAACATAGAACCTCTAGGATCCATTTGCCTTTTTTACTAACAGCATCGGTGAGGAGAAAGGGCTAGTGCTTGGTCTAATTAGTCCCGAATAAGGGAGTTCAACCACCATTCGCTCTATTTCTGCCTTCTGGTAGTAGGGATATCGGTATGGTCTCACGTTGACTGGTTTGGTGTTGGGCTGCAGTTAAATCCGATGGTCGTGTGGGTGTTTGGGAGGTAGGTTGTTTGGGTTCTCGAAAACCCGAGCATATTAGTTCAACAGCTCTTCAATTTTTGGTGATTGCCGATGTGAAGGGGACTATGAGTAGGAATAATTTGAAAAAAAAAATCTTGTGCCCTGTAGATTTGTACATTCCCTATCATCCAAAGCCTCAATGTTAGAAATTATAGCAGTGCGTCTTACCCCATGGAAAGTGTGCCTGGCGCCTCCCAATTTGAATGACATAGTGAGAGCCTTATAGTCTGATTCAATTGGACCTAAAGTCTCCAACCACTGGACCCCCAAGACCACCTGACAAGCTACCACTGGTAGGATGTAAAAGTCTACAGTGATAGGAATTCCTTGGATGGTGAGCGTAAGTCTTGGACATTGCCCCATGCACTCGATCCGTTTTTTATTCGCCACGATCACCTAGAGTTTCTTCTCCCTTACGACTAGCAATTCGAATCTAGAGACAACCGTTTGATCGATGAAATTATGAGTGTTGTCGCCATCGATTAAGACAGTTAGGTCTTTGTTCTTCAATCGGCCTAAAACACGGAGGGTCTGCGGGTGTTCACCTCCGGTAATGGCATGGAATGATATCTTAGGTAAGGTGTTAATTCCCTATGTTCCTTACTGATTGTCGTCTAGAGCTTCTTTTTTCTCGGGTGGTGTATTTGCGATCATGAAAAATTGGGTCGTTCGTATCCGTGTCCCTGGAAGTATTTCTCATCGCAATAGTAGCATAATCCATTCTCTCTCCGCTCACGAGCCTCCTGACTAGTGATTTGGTGAACCGGAACCGAGGAAGGATTTGAGCTATTGTTGGATCGCTGGTTTAGATTGGGTCCAAGAATTCCCGCAGAAGGGTTAGGTCTCTTCTGCAGCGTTGCCATCATTGGGATGTGGCTAGTAGTTGTTGATTTATTTTGAAGGAGATTGCACTCTTCAATCAGTCTTGCCATTCCAATGGCGCCTACAAGTGTGCGTGGTTGCTTAATCTTGATGTCTAGGTGAATGTCATCACGCAGCCTTGCAATAAAGCAAACGATGAGAAATGGCTCAGGTAATCCATCGACCTGATGGGAGAGTCTCTCAAATGCTTCCTGGTATGCAGTCACTGTAGCTGTCTACTTTAGGCGAGACAATGCTTCAAAAGGGTCTTCATATTCAGTAGGACTGAACCTAAGGAGAATGACCTTGGTGAAATCATTCCAAGAAAGGGGTCCTCGAAACTTCGTCAACCAACGATGCCACTAGAGTGCGATGCCCTCAATATGGAAGGAGGCAAACTAAACTTGGGTTTCAATTGCAATGTTCTAAAACTCAAAATATTGTTTGGCCCTGTAGATCCAACTAACTAGGTCTTCCCCATTGAATTTGGGAAAATTTAGTTTTAGGTGTTGTTGGAGATGTGGGTCAATATTGGTGGTTGCGGTTGCGGTGTGCGAGTGGTGGGCTGATCCTTCTGGTGAAAAGGGGTTGATTTATAGTTGGGGATGGTTTTGGCACTTTGAGCTACTCGCAAAGCTTGGAGCTCTGTCAAAACTGCTTGCAAAGTGGCATTCCCTTGATCAAAACTTGACTCATGTTGAGCTAAGGCTTCGTTGACCTCGTTGCGAAACTTAACATTGGTTTTCCTTCGTGCGTCCATGAATAAACCTGGCTCTGATACCAAATGATGAGTTTAATTTGAGAGAGGATAGGATAGATAGGAGATAGAAGTTTTAAATTTTGCAATGCCTTTATTCACTTCATGCAGGTGCATTTATAGATGCACAGGCAACTGAAACATCTACTGAAACACAAATAGTGGCCTAAGACTAGGGAAGTTGCAAAAGAATAGGATTAAAATTAGACTAGATCTTTTATTTTGTGTGAATCGAAATCCAAGCCAAGTGTTGAGGTGTTGCCCACGTAACTATGATCTGCAAGTAAATAGGAGTTGGACCAGGGATTTCGTATCATATATCATTATAAATAGAAAAATTTTCTTAAAAGTGGACTTTGTTTTGCAAGTAATACGTGAAGCTACATCGACAATATGAGTGTTCCTAGAACTTGCTCCAACAATTATCATCAAGCACAAAATGAAATATGGATTTCTAATATTTTTAGACTTTGGAGTGTGCTTTAGGGGGCTTGAAGTAGCTTGGAAGCAATTTTATTTTTATTTTCAAAAGTTAAGGGTCCGTTTGACTTCCGAAAGCTGTTTTTAAAAATTGATTTTTATTCTTTAACTTAAAAATTGTTTTTAAAAATAGGGTTAAACAAGCCCATATTTTTCATTTGTTTTTAAAAACTGGTGAAAACAACTCTTACTTATTTTCTAAAACTTGTTTTCTATTTCACTTTGTTTTTAAAAATTATTTTCAAAGAATAACCATCAAACAATATTAGAAAATTTAAAAAATAGAAAAGTGTTTTTAAATCATATAGCCAAACAAGCTCTAAGCATTTGGCAAGGTGTTAAGAGTTTAGAAAACAATTTGAAGAATTCTTGAATAAGTACTTAGCAAAGGTTTCTTTCAAAAATTATAATTATTTTTTAGTCATAGAACATGTTACTAAAAATTGTACCAAAATAATTTTTTTAATTTATATTGAAACACTAGGGCTTGATGCCACTATTGAGAACAATTTTATGCTCTTCATAAAAGAAAACAGTTTTTTGATTTGATTTTTTTATTTATTTAAAATAGTTTTTTTTGTAAAGAATATGTTCTTAGAGCAAAGTGATTTTTGAGAACAAATCTTATATATTTTCAGATGTTTTTTTAATAATGTTCTCATAAAAAATTGGAAATGTTAAAAATTGGTTGAGAACTTTCACATTATATATGAATATTCAATGTATTTATAAAGAAAAAGTTGGTAAAACCATTCTGATAGTTAGATCCCAAATAGAATTTTGATCTTAAACCCTAAACCTTAAACCTTAATACTTAATATTAATTTAGAAAGCATGAGAAATCTAAAAGCTCACTCAATCAAGTTATTGTACCAACTTTAAAGTTACATTTGAAAAATTATGCCCTCCATAAGTAATAATTTACTTCAAAATTTGAAAATTTGTTATAATTTCATGATCATAGTTAGATTTAGTAGATGAATGACATGACAAATTAGATCAATAATATAATTATTGCATTGTGTACATGGGCATAGTTACTAATAATGTTTCCCTTATAAATTATTTGGTGATAGACAACTTACTAAAGTAAAGCATTGAATACTTGGAGAGGTCCCCATAATGACTAGCTTGCCAATTGATTTTGGATCATATATTTGAAATTGGAGTATAGGTTGGAAGGTCGCTTTTGAGGATGTTGGATTTGCCTCCTCTCATTTTTTTCTTTCTCCCATCCAATCTAATAAACCATGTGAAAGGGAGGTGATGATCCTTGAATATCACACAATAACTAGAAGACAACAAAAGGAAATTTAAAAAAAAAATAAAAATTAATTTGATAATTTTAAACCATTGAATTGCATCTGATTCTAATAATAAAAAATTTGAATAATATTAATTATTGAAAAAAATTTGAAAATTATTTCATCAAATAATATATTAAGTTAGACATCCTTATTTATCCTAAACGATTTCGGTGAACTCAAACAAAATCAATAAAATAAAATAAAATAAAAGTCTTTTACCCAAATTCAATAATAATGCCAAATGGGTAGATTTGTCGCAATGAGAATACTTGGAACACGGTGGGGATGAGGTGCATTCCACATGTGAACCTCTTTAATGGTTTTGGATGGTCTTCGGGTGTTTGAATACTCTTTCTATTTCTAATTTTCTAATTTTAAAATTTTTGCTATTTTAAAAATTTTTTATCCTAATTTCTTGTATTAGTCATTTTATGAGCTTAACTAACCTTAAATGTATATACCACGACTTTAATTTGGTTCAAAGTTAAGATCAATAAAGTCTAAAGTCATTTGAAGATCAATAATACCTAAGGACGTAAGTCACATTCTATTCAATATGAAATTAAATAATTTTTTCAATTTAAACTAATACATCAATAATTATCATTAGTCACGCAAAGAAACATGGACTTCTAGTTTATTTTTTATTCACAAAAGTTAAGCATTTGGTAAAGTTTTAAGACTTTATAATGTTATTCAAAAGTGATTTTTGAACTGGCACTTTGTGTTTCTTCCAATTTTATTTTATAATATAATTATGACATTTTAAAAATATTTTATAAGTGATATTCAAACACTAAAGACTGATTGAAAATTTTTATTTAAAATAATTTTAAGTTCTTTAAATAGAAAATAGGTTTTTAATTTAGAAAACACATTTAACATATTTTTGATTAAATAGTTTTTCTTTCCTATGAATTTATTATGAAAATATCAAAATATGGCAATTTTCCATAACAAATTTTAGGTATTTTTAAATATTTTGTAGATTATTTAAAAAAAATTAGAAATATGGAAAATTAGACTACAACTTTTAAATATTTTTTTGTAGATTTATTTAAAAAAGTAAAAATATGAAAAATTAGTCGATAACTTTTGCATTATACATAACTATTAGCATCTTCATATAAAATAAAGTGAGAAAAATATTTTTAATATTTGAGATTTCAAATATAATTTTAATCTAAAAAATAATTAATAATTATTTTTAAATAGAATATAAAAAACTTAGTTTCTTATAATTTGAAAATTACTTATAATTTGATGATTGTAGTTAGACTTCTAGGGCAAACTTATGATTATTGCATTGTCTATAAAGGCATGGTTGCTAATTTTTCTGTTAGAGCATTAATGATTGGACATTACTTCTTTCCAAATTGATAAAAATTCATCAACATTTCATATACCCTAAACCATGATTCAAAATATGAGGCCCCGGTCATGACCAGGTTGTCGGTTGATTTTGGATCATGTATTTGAAATTGGAGCTAACTATAAGTTGAAAAGTCCCTTTCAGGAATGTTGGATTTGCCTCCTTTCATTTTTCTTCAAAAAAAAAAAAAAAAGAAAAAAAAGAAAAAAAAATCAATTTGATATTTCTAAACCGTTGAATTGCATTTGATTCTAATAATAACAAATGTGAATATTATAAATTTATTTTAAGAAAATTGGAAATTGTTTTATTTCATAATTAATAAATTTTAAAAATAATTGTTTTACCCACATTCAATAATACTGCGAAATGGGCGGATTTGTTGCAAGAGCACGGTGGAGATGAGGTGCAGTGGATAAAAACCCCTTCAATTAAATTCATCCACGGTGACAGTACGTTGAAAGGTGGAGTTTAATAGACACAGCGTCCACGGTAAAATCCATGATTGGCGGAGTTGCAAAAATACAAGGAAAAAAGGGGCATTTCCGGAAATTGGCAATGGATGTCCAGTTTACGCCTTCACGTTGTTCCGCTTTTGGCACGCAAGAAAGGGAGAAGAAAGAGGAAGAAAGAGCGAGAAAATAAGGGAGAATAGTTGCAGAGGAGGTCTGCTTCGGTCTTCTTCTTCCCAAGCTGGGGCTTAAAGGTCCATCATTGGAACCTCTGCAACAATATTTCCCCATATGTAGAGCAAACGCAACGTATTCCAATCCGTGTACCTAGAATCGAACCGGAGAATGCCGTATAGTTGAGAGGGAGGGACAATAAGGACGGAGAAACAGTCGTGTAATGTGTCTGCATTATTCGGACCCATCTTGTATCGGTTGGGGCAAATATCGGATTTTTTCAATCTGTTTCTGTTGGATTGAATGAATCTTTTATTTCGTCGACATTGTGCGGTTCTTCTCCAACACAGCGTCGAGACAGAATAAGCTGAGGCGCCGATCTGATTCCGGTTGATTTTTGTCTGAAAATGGTATTCTTTTACAATCTTATGGCATTTTCTTTCTTTTCGACGTCTGGGATTTCTGTTAATTATTCACAATTTCCACATATTTTTTTTTCAAATATTTATGTTATTTTTGATATATTTGAGGTCAATGTAGAATCTGCGCCTAAATTTGAATTGTTTCTTTGAGAGTGGAAATGAGGATTAAGTTCTTCATTTTCTGGTGCTTTGTGTGTCCGTGTCTATGTTAGCGTGTAGGAAACTGTTTGGCAATAGTTTGTTGCTCGTGCTGTAATTTATGGTCTGGAAGTTTGACGAATGTAAATGTATTTAAGTTCAATTTGGCAGTTCTGGTGGGCAATTTTTTTTTATACCTCTTTGTTCGTCTCTTACAATAAATTATTATTTTTGCCTACCAAAAAAAAGAAAAAACTATGGTATTACATTGTTCAGTCATTCATATTGTGACATTTGAAATTTTTCTCATGGCTTTGGTTTCTGTCAATGCTTTTCTGTTAATTGTAATAAGTGGTTAAGACCAGTCTATGCTTGGATTATATTCTTGCACTGGTGGGGCCTCAATTTGCTTCCCCGTCCTCCTTTCTGAACCAGAATCAGATGCGGCAAACCTTATCCCACTTATTTTGTGACTGAGCTGTTGTGGTTTGAGATGATCTATCTAAAGTCTGACTCTACCTTTGTGAAGTGATGCGAAATGTTTATTCCCGGTTTTTGATTTATTGAAATTTCTTGTGCAGTGATCTTTGGTGAGTTATCAAGCTCAATGTAATTGTCTGGTGCTATTTAGAAATAGACTACGAATGCTGAAAGAATCCTGCATTTTTTGTTGTTGATACTGTACTTTGAAATGGATGATGGGCCTGATATATTTGTTCAAAAACTTGCCCAATGTGGCAAGAAACTATCTTCAGACTTGAAAACCTTGAGAAATCCAATTGCTCACTACCATTATTAATTAATGGCCATTTATTATTGTTGTTGTTATTAAAATTTTTTCATCTTCTTATTTGTTAACTTTCTTTACTCTCCCCCTAATGTAGGGTCTTTGCTCTGGTAATCAATATTAACAGTGAAGATACTAAATAGCCTTGTGTATCACATGCTGCATCAACATTACCTGATTTATCACTTAAATGTTGCTCATTTGCATGCATGGAGTCCTTTTTTCCTGTTGTTGCCTATATCATTCTTAGAGAGGGTTTATCATGCTTTTTGATTGATTTTGTTTGTGATCACATTTAATATGCAGTCTGTTCCAGTCAAAGTAGTGGTTGGGTCTCACGTTTGGGTGGAGGACCCTGAGATAGCTTGGATAGATGGAGAAGTTGTGGAAGTTAATGGTGAAGAAATTAAAATAATCTGTACATCAGGGAAGACGGTGAGTGTTGCTTCTTAGGAATTCTTTCAAACAGTAGGTTGTCATTATTTATGGATTACGTATTTGTTCCTATATTTTGATGTCTACATCTAATGATTGATGTTATGTTATAATTTTGATACTGGTTAAAATACTTGTAGCATGAAGGATTTAATTGATGCATCAGCCCAGGATCAATTTTAATATGTGGATGTAGCAATTGGACATGAATAGATTTTAATGTAGCACTAGTTTTTAACCAGAACATTTGAAGTTAGAGAAGTTAATCCATAGTTGTTAAAACACCCAGGCCAATGTGTCACAATGGTTATAAGTTCACAAATGATTGCCTAAAGTATGGAGAAATTCTAAAAGAGCTACATTTACTAAAACATCTTTTGGAAAAACTACAGTCCAAGCAGTAAGGAAAAGGGAAAGGGTTGTGGCTCTTAAGAAACTTGGTTCTACTCGATGGATGGAAGGCTCCAAAAGGTTGCAAGGGAGTAGTTTGTAAGGTGAAGTTTGAAGGTGTAGAAAGAAATTGCATGGCTATGTGTAGAACCTTGATTAGGAGGGTGCATATTGTTTGGGACTCTATATCTTCAAAGTGACTTATTATGTTGAAAGACTACCTTAATTGGCAATTGGTGAACAACAATCTCTTTCCATTTTTAGTTCTAATAAAGATAGTGATGTTATGTTGTGGTCAATGATGAAAATATCGGTAATCACGGATATATCGGTACTTCGATTTTATGGATATGTCGATGGATATTTTGGAAAAAAATATCGGTAGAGCTATAATTGATCAAAAATCATGGAAATGTAAGAAAAACCTCATAAAAATGTAATTATAAGTATAATAGACATTTTAAATTTGTTTTGTTAAAGAATTTGATATATGTATGATATAATTTATCATATTTGATAATAATATCGTATGGATCGATAAAAAATATGAATTTTATAAGTGTATATTTATTATTAAATTACATCAAATATTATTCCACAATAATATTATAATATTTAATTATAATATATCTAATTTTAAAATATATTTAATATTAAAATTATGATTCATTTAATTCAATTGTATCTAATAATATAAATAAATGATGATATATGTATAAGTTTTTTTAATATTTATATTTCATATATTTAATTAATATATAAATGATATAAAAAAAAGTTAAGAAAATTATCACCATAATTTTTATATTTTTAGTGGTCAATTAAATTAAATTTAAAAATAAAATAATTAGAATTAATTTGTTTGTTAAAATATTTTGTTTTTATCACGGTATTAGTATATATTTATTCTAGTATACATTTTGTAATATATGGCAAGGTAGCCTAATGGTGAGTAGGGGGCTATGAAGGCTTGTTTGGGCTTGGGTTTGAGTCTTGCGCCTTGCAAATCAAAATTTGGATTTTTTTTCATTTGAGTTTTAACTAGGCAGCCCCAAAAGATAGATGATTTTTTGCCGAAAAATTGTTGCTTAGATTCAAAAACCGGCCTTTTTTTTTTTTCACAGTTTCACCGGTTTCTTGGTAGAAACCGAAATATTGGCGAAACACATCAATTTTTTTGGAAATTTCACCCCTTTGACATTTCGCCACCTTATTTCGTTTCCACGGCCATTGAAACGCAATATTTAGGCAAAATTTTGCCGAAATTTTTGGAAATTTTCATCCTTGGTATGGTACTATCGTCTAGGAATTCCTAGTTTCTTGTATCTCAAAAAACTCTTTCTATCATTAATCACTAAAAGTTCGGATTTTTTCAATGTAAATTTGTCACTTATCCAAGCATGTTTGTAAGTCATATCCAATTCAACCATACAAGTCATCTCATCCTTTTTCCATAATACATAGTGATGGTTGGGGGTCGTTTAAGATAAAGAACATAATAGGGACTAGATGGTTTGCGTCCTTTGTAGATGATTATATTGGAATTTCTTAGATATTCTCGGTGAAAGACAAATCAAAAGTGGTTCAAATTTGCAAAATTTTTATAACATGATCTAAGCCCAATTCCATGTCAAAATACAAGTATTGAAAACTGACAATACTAGAAAGTATCTCAATTCTTTCCTAGGGGAACTCTTCCTAAGAAAAGGTATAGTTCATCAAAGTTCTTGTATTAATATTCCTCAACAAAATGAGATTGCTGAGTGAAAATGCACAAACTGCCCAAAAAATGCACAAGGGGCCCACTCTTCAAAGGCTGAAAGGTTCTTTTATGTATTCATTTCTTTGACGTTAATAGATTTTATTGATTGGGTGGAATCCCTTTGAGGGAGGGGTTGTTTCTTGTATATCATTTTAAACAATTTTTTGTTTTAGCTGCAAGGGGGTGAGTGTATCTGTCTTGTATATCATGGGCTGCTACTTTAAGCCCTCTTTTTAATACAATTACTCTTCTTTACTTATCAGAAAAAAAAAAAGGATAGTTGAGTGAAAAAATAGACACTTGTTAGAAGTTGCAAGGGCCCTTATATTCTCCACCTATGTCCCAAAGAGTTTTTAGGGAGAAGTTGTACTTATTGCAACCTATCTCATCGATATAATGCTTTCTCGTGCCTTGAGTTTCCAAACACCATGTATAGTCTTTCTCAAATCATATTTTAGGACTCGACTCATCTCTTCCATTCCATCTAAATTGTTTGGCAACTTAGCTTTTGTTCACGTTCCCCGACAACATTGAAGTAAGCTTGATCCTAGGGCTACTAAGTGTGTTTTCCTAGGATACTCTCCAAACCAGAAAGGCTAGAAGTGTTACTCTCTTGTTACAAAAAAGTTCTACAATGCCATGGATGTGATATTCTTTAGAAATTATTGAATTTGCAGACATTGAGCCAAGTACTTCTTGTTGCCTAATCTAATTTTAGACTGTCAATAGCAGTGAGTTCATTGTCTACTCAAGGAAAAAGAAGAAGTCTTAAGAAGATATGGATCAACAAACACATTCTGGGCTAAAACTGAATTGAATTTGGTCCCAACAGAGACACTCTTAGGTAACATTGAAACTAATCCTAATGAGTTAAAAGATGATGAACTAAAGTTGCCAATTGCCAAAAGGAAAGGCGTAAGATCTTGCATAAATTTGTTATTATATTATGCGTTTACTTATCAAAAAAAAAAAAAAAAAGATCTTGCATAAATCATCCGATTTATAACTTTATCTCCTGTTTGAGTTTGTCACCAGGTTTTCGGGCTTTTGTTACTAGTCTTATGAATATTCGGCTTTCCAACAATATCTAGGAAGCCTTACAAATACTTGAATGTAAGACAACCATTAAGGAAGAGATTTGAGCTCTTGAAAAAAGTGGGAGATGGGAGCTTGCTAAACTTCTAGAAGGAAAGAATTTGATGGGGAGTATGTGGATCTTCACAGTTAAGTACAAAGCAAATGGGAGTGTTGACATTCAAAGTTCGACTCATTGCTAAGGGATTTACGTAGTCTTACAAAATTAGCCATTAAGAAACCTTTGCTCCAATTGCCAAATTGAACACAATTAGTGTTATGCTTTTGTTAGCTATTAACCGAGATTGATCTTTTCATCAATTGGATGTCAAGAATGCCTTTCTTAATGGCGACTTAGAAGAATAAGTGTATATGAAAATTCTTTCAAGTCTTGAGACTAAGAAAAACATTAAAAAAGTTTGTAGACCAAAAAAATCCCTATATGGTCGCAAGCAGTCTCCTCCAGCTTGGTTTGATTTTTTTACCAAGGTCATAAAGAGGTTTGGTTATTCCTAGTGTTAGTCTAACCACACTTTGTTTGTAAAACACATATATGAGGGAAGAACTGTCATTATCATCGCTTATGTGGATGACATAATCTTGACTAGAGATCATGAGGAAGAAATAGTCAAACTTAAGAGTTTTCTTGCTCATGAGTTCGAAATTAAAGACTTGGGAAATCTCAAATATTTTTTTGGGATGGAAATTGCTAGATGAAAAATGGGTATTGTAGTCTCCCAATGTAAGTATGTTCTAGACTTGCTAAAAGAGACTGGGATGCTTAGTTGTAAACCTGTAGACACACCTATGGATTGCACTATTAAACTAAGAACTGTTGAAGGAAGTGCTCTAGTGGATAAAGGGATATATCAAAGACTTGTGGGGAAACTCATCTATCTCTTTCACATAAGATCGAACATTGCTTTTTTCAGTCAGCATGGTTGGCCAATTAATGAACAATCCAAGAGAGAAACATATGAAAGCCATGTAATCATATCCTAAGATATCTCAAAATGACTTCAAGAATGGGACTTTATTTCCAAAGAACATGGAAAGAAACATTGATTTTTTTTAAATGCAGACTAAGCTGTCTCCATAACTGACTGAAGATCAACCTTAGGATATTGCACCTATGTATGGGGGAATTTGGTTACTTGACAAAGTAAGAAATAGTCTGTTGTTACTTGGAGCAACATAGAAGTAGAATTTAGAGCTATGACATATGGAATTTGTTAAGGAATGTGGTTAAAGTGACTCCTAAATTAGCTAAAAATTCTAGTAGAAGATTCTATGAAGATGTTTTGTGACAATTAAGCTACCATAAGTATTGCTAAGAACTCGATTCATCATGATTGGACAAAGCATGTGGAAATAGATCACCATTTTATCAAGGAGGAGATAGAAAAAGGGATAATTTTATTGCTTTACACTCCAATAGTTCTCTAGACAGTTGACATCCTAGATGCCCTTATCAAGGCGCTTTCTAGAACCAACTTTGAAGATTTGGGATCCAAGTTGGGAATGATCAACATTTACAACCTGACTTAAGGGAGAGTGTGTAAATCCAATGGAAATCTGAAATGTACAACCATGTTAACAACTCTGTTACAACTACAACTGTTGTTAGATAGTGTAAAGTTATTTCAGTTATTTACTTTTCTCTTTTTTTCTTATTGTATTGTGGGTTCCACTAGCATGTATATATATACCCAATGTGTATTATTGTATAGTTCTTTTTAATAACAAAAATTAGGGATTCTCCCTTTTCTCTCTTTTCACATGGTATCAGAGCTTAGGGAGAAAAACCTACTTATTTCCGGTTTATTCGTGAATCAATTCTGAGAAACCTTTTAGTGACCGTGTTTCATTCCGGTCACCTTTCCCATCTCCTAAAGCTTTCCAGTTGGCCCTCACCGCCGTCAGAAAACCCTCATCGCCGACGACTTTTCCGACAACTTTTTTCCGACAACTTTTTTCCGACGAAGTCCTTTTCCGACACCGACCATACCATCAGGTGTGCAAGGAGGAGATCTTCAAGTTTTGTCAAGGCACCAGAGGGAGAATCTGAGCCATGCGCGTTTCTTCTTCGGCGGCCTGAATCGCACGCTCCGGCGCGTGAGGGCGCGTGGAGCACTTTCCGGCAACGCGCTTCCACCTCCAGCCTCGCCTGCCGTCGTCTAGCCACTCTCCATCTATGCTTGTGCCATCCGAGCCCTACACGTGTCTTAGGAACCGCGATCTGAAGCCGTATTAGGGCTCAATTCAATCCAAACATATTTCGTTCTCCAGATAAATAGATATGGCTACTAAAAGTTCAATTTTTTCCTCTGTTATATCTGGATCTCCTATGATTACTTCGGAGAAATCGGTTGGCAGTGAAAATTATTTGTCCTGGTCTGCCTCTGTGGAACTTTTGTTTATGGGTCAAGGTTATGAGGATCACCTTGTTACGCAGGAGGCGGATATCCCTGAGGTTGACAGAGTACAATGGAGGAAGATAGATGCACAGTTATGTAGTGTGTTATGGCAATCAGTTGATCCTAAGATTCTGCTTCATCTTCGGGCCTACAAAACATGTTTTAAATTTTGGAATCATGCGAAAGGGCTATAAATGAATGATATCCAATATCTTTATAAGGTGGCTTCTTCTATTGTCAATGTCAGACAACAAGACATGGATTTATCTACTTATATTGGCCAGATTGCCTCTTTTAAGGAGGAATTCTTGACCGTGATGTCTCTTACTACTGATGTTGGGGATCAACGAACACAGATTGACAAGTTCCTCATGGTTCTTACGCTTATTGGCCTCCGTCTAGATCTTGAGACCGTCCGTGATCAGATTCTTGGCAGTTCCTCCGTTCCATCCTTGGATGATGTGTTTGCTCGCCTCCTTCGTATCTCTTCCACTCAAACTTTGCCATCTGATAACACTTCAAATTCTTCTGTGTTAGTTTCTCAAACTAACTCTCAAGGAGGACGTAGTGGTAACCGAGGTAGAGGTCAACGTCCTCATTGCACCTATTGCAATAAGCTTGGCCACACTCGTGATCGGTGTTATCAGTTACATGGGCGGCCTCCCCGCACTGCCCACGTGGCCCAGTCATCTGATCCTTAGCCGCCTCAGCCTCCGAGCTCCTCCACATGTCAGGGTATTTCCCTCACTGACAGTGAGTATGATCAGACCACCAAGTTAGCTTTTGTTGCCCAGACTGGTAATGCTTCTGCTTGTCTTACCCACGCATCTTCTCTTGGCCCTTGGATTCTAGATTCTGGTGCTTCTGATCACATATCTGGTAATAAGGATCTTTTCTCTTCTATTACTACTACCTTTGCCTTACCTACTGTTACCTTAGCTAATGGTTCTCAAACTGTGGCTAAAGGCATTGGTTTGGCACATCCTCTCTCTTCTCTACCTCTCACTTCTATCCTTTATACTCCTGAGTGTTCCTTTAATCTTATCTCCATCAGCAAAAGCACTCGTACTCTCAACTACTCTATTACTTTTTCTGATAAATTTGTGACCTTGTAGGACCAGCGTACGGGGAAGACGATTGGCATAGGACGTGAGTCTCAAGGCCTCTATCACCTCACCTCGCCTTCAACTCCTGTAGTTTGCATTTCCACTGATGCTCCCCTCCTCATCTACAGTCGCCTGGGCCATCCTAGTCTATCCAAGTTCCAGAAGATGGTCCCTCGTTTTTCATCTTTGTCGTCGCTTGCGTGTGAGTCCTGTCAGCTTGGGAAACATACTCGTGTCTCGTTCCCAAAGCGTTTGAACAATCGGGCAAAGTCTCCTTTTGAACTTGTTCACACTGATGTTTGGGGTCCTTGTCGGACTGCGTCTACTTTAGGATTTCAGTATTTTGTCACTTTCATTGATGACCATTCTCGATGTACTTTGTTATTTTTAATGAAAAATCGAGCTGAGTTATTCTCTATTTTTTAGAAATTTTATATTGAAATCCAAACCTAGTTCAATATTTTTATTCGTGTGTTACGCAGTAACAATGCCAGAGAATATTTTTCTGAACCATTTACTTCATTTATGTCCCAACACGGGATCCTTCATCAGTCTTCTTGTGCTCATACTCCTCAACAAAATGGGGTAGCTGAACGTAAGAATTGACATCTTGTTGAGACAGCTCGTACTCTCCTTCTCCATAGTAATGTTCCTTTTCGTTTTTGGGGGGACGTTGTTCTTACAGCATGTTATTTGATTAATCGTATGCCCTCATCTGTATTACACGATCAGATTCCTCATTCCCTTCTTTTCCCTGACCAACCACTTTATTTCCTTCCTCCTTGTGTTTTTGGTTGTACTTGCTTTGTTCATATTCTCACTCCTAGACAGGACAAACTTTCTGCCAAAGCCACAAAATGCATCTTTTTGGGATACTCCAGACTTCAAAAGGGTTATCGTTGTTATTCCTCTGAGACTCATCGCTACTTTCTCTTCGCTGATGTCACCTTTTTTGAGGACTTACCATTCTTCTCCACCTCTGAGTCTCTTCCTGTTTCTGAAGTCTTACCCCTTCCCATTATCTCCCCACCTGATGCAGTGCCTTCTCGCCCACTTCAGGTTTATCATCGCCGTCATCGTGTCGCTGTTCCTCTTTCTTTGGTCGAGGTACTTGCTGACTCACTTCCTATCCCTTCAGCTTCTCTTGCCCTGGCTCTGCCTCCTTCTGCTGACTTACCCATTGCTCTTTGGAAAGGTAATCGAGCTACTCGTAATCCTCATCCCATTTACAATTTTTTGAGTTACCATCGATTATCTTCACCCTATTCTGCATTTGTTTCTGCTATATCTTCTGTTTCTCTTCCCAAGAGCACCCCTGAGGCTCTTTCCCATCCAGGCTGGCGACAGGTAATGGTAGATGAAATGGCTGCTTTACACTCCAATGGCACTTGGGATCTTGTTGTTTTACCCTCTGGTAAATCTACAATTGGTTGTTATTGGGTCTACACAGTTAAGGTTGGCCCTGATGGTCAGGTTGATCGCCTTAAGGCCCGCTTAGTTGCTAAAGGCTATACTCAGGTTTATGGTTTTGATTATGGTGACACTTTCTCACCTGTTGCCAAGATTGCTTCTGTTTGTCTATTGCTCTCCATGGCTGCTATGCGTTGTTGGCCTCTTTATCAATTAGATATTAAAAATGCTTTCCTTCATGGGGATCTTGCTGAGGAAGTTTATATGGAGCAACCACCTAGTTTTGTTGCTCAGGGGGAGTCTGGTTTAGTGTGTAGGTTACGCAGTTCTTTATATGGCTTGAAACAATCTCCTCGAGCATGGTTTAGCTGTTTTAGTTCTGTTGTTCAGGAGTTTGGCATGTTTCACAGTACAACAGACCATTCTATTTTCTATAATCATAAATCTTCGGGGCAGTGTATTTATCTGGTAGTTTATGTGGATGACATCATCATTACAGGCAGAGATCAGAATGGTATTTAGAAACTAAAACAACACCTTTTCACCCACTTTCAGACTAAAGACTTGGGAAAACTCAAGTATTTCTTAGGGATTGAGATAGCTTAATCCAGTTTTGGTGTGGTTCTTTCCCAAAGGAAGTATGCTTTAGACATCTTGGAAGAAATCAGTATGTTAGACTGTAAACCGGTAGACACTCTTATGGATCCAAATATCAAACTTATACCAGGACAGGGGGAGCCTTTAAGAGATCCTGGGAGATATCGGCAACTTGTAGGTAAACTGAACTACCTTACCATTACTCGTCCAGACATTTCTTTTCCTGTAAGTGTTGTTAGTCAATTCCTACAGTTACCATGTGATAGCCATTGGGATGCTGTAATCAGCATTCTTCAATACATCAAAAGCATACTAGGCTAAGGTGTGTTGTACGAGAATAGAGGTCATACCCAGGTTGTTGGTTACATAGATGCAGATTGGGTTGCCTCACCCACAGATAGACGTTCCACTTTCGGGTATTGTGTTTTTATTGGAGGTAACCTAATATCCTGGAAGAGTAAGAAACAAGATGTAGTGGCCAGATCTAGTGCTGAAGCCGAGTATCGAGCTATGGCTCTGGCAACATGTGAACTCATATGGCTGAAACATCTTCTTCGGGAGTTGAGATTTGGAAAGGATGAACAGATGAAGCTCATCTGTGATAACCAAGCCGCTTTGCATATTGCATCCAATCTAGTCTTCCATGAAAGGACTAAACACATTGAAGTTGACTGTCATTTCATTAGAGAGAAGATCGCATTAGGATGTGTGACGACTAGTTTTGTCAATTCAGATAATCAACTAGCAGGTATTTTTACTAAATCTCTCAGAGGTCCTAGAATTAAATACATTTGTAATAAGCTTGGTGCATATAACATATATGCTCCAGCTTGAGGGGGAGTGTTAGATAGTGTACAATTATTTCAGTTATTTACTTTTCTTTTTTTTTCTTATTGTATTGTGGGTCCCACTAGCATGTATATATAAACCCAATATGTATTATTGTATAGTTCTTTTTAATAACAAAAATTAGGGATTCTCCCTTTTCTCTCTTTTCACAACTGTGGTTATAGTTGCATTTCCCATAGTTTTAAAACGCCCAAGGTGCACCTAAGGTGCAACAATATCCTATAGCTTAGGTGCAAGGTGCAACACAAGGCGGACACTTGAGTGAAGTGAAATCTGACCTAGTATGCATATCAATTTTATAAAATATGATCTAAAATCCAATCCAGTCAATTAAAAATTTAAGATTTTAAACATTTAAAAGAAACATTCAACAAAAAAGGTAACGAAATTATATAAATTTTAATATATAATTAGAAATTTCAAGAATAAAAGTGTTTAAAAATGAAAAATAAAGTAGATAAGGCATGTCTTTTCAACAAGGCGCATGTCTTGGCAAACAAGGCACTATAGTTACGGAGTGGTTGCGCCTTAAGCTAAGGAGTGGTATTTCCAGTTCTAACTTATTCCTTGATTTTATGAGAGACTTTTTCTCCTAAAATTAAAGATTAGATTTCTTTTTCCCTAAGGCAGATGACCTCAACCATTCATGTATAAATATCAACATTATAATCAGTTTGAATAATAGAGAAAAAGAAGTATTGTTTCTCCCTCAAATTTCACAAATTTCTTCAAAATGCTTTTATGATTATTTACACTTATTCGTTCAACATAAAGTAGATAAGGCAGGTCTCTTCAACAAGGTGCATGTCTTGGCAAACAAGGCACTATAGTTAGGGAGTGGTTGCGCCTTAAGCTAGGGAGTGGCATTTTTAGTTCTAACTTATGCCTTGATTTTATGAGAGACTTTTTCTCCTAAAATTAAAGATTAGATTTTTTTTTTTCTAAGGTAGATGACCTCAACCATTCATGTATAAATATTGGCATTATAATTAGTTTGAATAATAGAGAAAAAGAAGTATTGTTTCTCCCTCAAATTTCACAAATTTCTTCAAAATGCTTTCAAGATTATTTACACTTATTCGTTCTTTACTCACTTAAGACATGATGAACTTCCTATTTCTCCTTCCTTTAGCCACCTTTTGGAAATATTTAGAGTTGCAATCCGCTTCTCTCACCCATCTCACCTTAGTCTTTTTGCCTCTAATGCACCTCTTCCCTTAACATCAGATCCTCCATTCTCCATTCCTTGAGGCCTTAAGAGCTGAAAACTTAGGAGATTGATTCCCTTCCTATTTACAAGCATTAATGCTAATTGTGTCTTGAAGAATATTCTTCTTTCTCTCCTTAAAATCTTTCTGAAAGACACCTTATTCCATTCTTCTAGTTTTGATTTGACAAAGTGTAGCCTTATTATGAATCTATGACCTTCCCACCCTTCACCCTAAAATTCTCACCACCATAAGCTAAATCTTTCCTTGAACTTTGGGTGGAGTAAACATATGTTCTCAAATTGAAAAGAAGCTAATCCTTACTTTAACATATTTGTTTCTAAGATGGTCGAACAATGGTCAAAGGTTAACTTGGGTAGGACTTCTTGGGGACTTTGAGTGAAGCATTGCTCCTACTCATTTGAATATAAAAATCTATCCAATCTCTTGCAGATGAGGGATTCTTGCAAATTGGACCAAGTAAAAAAGTGTTCCTAAGAAAGGGGTCGATTAACTCACTTTCTCTAATGGAATTCATTAGAGTTCCTCATGGTGGGGGTTATTTGGAACCACCCATCTTCTTCGAAATTCTCCTTTTAATGCTAAACCACACACCCTCTCACTCAACTCTATCCTATAAATCCTTCTTAAGAGTGGTATTGTTGGGCCTATACATTGAGGTGAGCTAAAATATCCCATCTCCCTCTAAGTCTAACCTGATTGTAATTGACAAGGATCTTAATATCAACTTTGAGCATCTATACTTGTTTGAATCCCCATATAATCAATACCCCTCTCAAAGCCCCACAAATGGGAGCATGCTACCCATAAACCTCCTATCACTCATCTCACTCTTTGTTTCTTGAGACATCACAATGTTTGGGGATTTACGACAAAGAAAATCCTTAGCAATCCTTCTTTTCTTTTTCTTTTTCTTTTTTTCTTTTTAATTTTTATTGTTTGATAAGAAACAACACTTTCATTGGATTGAAATATTAAGTACAAAGAAAGGTGAGAAATCCTTCCAAGAAGTATATCTTCTATACAAAGAAGGATAAGAAAGGCCAGTAAGTCCAGACTAGTTCAAAAGGTCAAATTTAACTATAATTCACATAGGTATAAAATCCCCTACAAAAGAAATCATATATCTAGCTTCACATTTTGCTAATGCATCTGTCACATGGTTGCCTAAGTGAGGAGCATAAGAGAAGTAACATCCTGACTCTGCAAAAATGTAAAAAAATTGGTGCAAATATTAAACCCCGGCTTGTAGGTTTAGAGAATGCTCTTAATACTTTGCCACCATAATCTCTAATCAACCCTCCAATCCCTAGCTACCCTGGTTTGCCCAAAGAACATCCATCAAAATTTAGTTTAACAAAGCCCACAAGAGGTGGTATTCATTCCCTAGGTTTCTCCTTAGTCAATCTTGTGGTTCTACAAACTAGGTTTCAATCAAATAGAATGAGTCTCAAAGGAATGCCTACAAAAGCTTTACTAGCCCAAAACGAAGAAGAAAAATAAAATAAGCCCCCAAGTGCTTCTTTTCTTTCAAGATCCCAAGCCTTGAATAGTCCAGCTAATGATCTTCATAGCAACGCTTAAAAGCCCAACCACATATGAAACAGCTCCTATGACGCACCAATACTTTTGGACACAGGTCTGTACTTCTTCCTGAAATACACCTTATCAATAGACCACACACTGCTACTGCCCATAGGAAGAACATTCTCATTGTGCTTGACAAGCTTGACTTTCTTGGTGGCTGAAACTGAATGATAAAGGATGCTCTTGGAATTCTTTGGAAAATTTTAACTGAACTATTCTTGTATCAACATTCTCAGAGGACTTGACCCCTTCAATATCTGATTCCTTTCCTTCACTAAAACCATAGAAGTCCAAGAGACAGACCTTGTAAAGTGGTACTGATGGCATATTATGCTTGGTGATAGCAACAGTCAGTCTAATTGCATTTGCCTTTATGGACAACCCAATGCATAAAATTAGAGAAGGAAGTATACTAACATTGGGGGCATTTTTTTCTTCTAAACAAACCAACAAATTATACCACCTGTTAGGAAAATTTATGTATCATTGAAAAGGAGCACCATCTGCACAGCAGCCATCTGTCTCTCCCATTCTTTTTGTTTGTTTGTGAACAGAAACCAACACCTTCATTCACTAAATGATAAATACAAGAATCATGAGTCTAAGATGTACAAATATTAGTCTGAAAGTAACCGAGTTTCCAGCAACACAAAAAAACTGGCCCCATCCTTGCAAGGAATAAATAGAGATACTTTACATGCTCGAGCAGGAAGAAAATCTCCAACAAAAGAGGCCAAACCCATTGCATCTGTCTGTCACATTCTGATTCTGGAACTATATGGTTTTACCAATAGATTCAACCTTCTAAACTCAGTCAACTGGTATGTTCTTAATAGAATCTATTGGCCACCACCAGAATAGCTTTACATGGTGTAAGATGGTGATTGACAGTGGAGGTTTTTTCTTTCTTCTTTCTAGAAAATAAATCTCACTGTGTATGCAGAACCTGCTTTTCTCCCTCCTATCAGAATCCTCAAATTATAAAATCATGTCCTCAGTATCTACAGTAGCTGTCCAAAGATTACCATAGAAGTGGCTTCATCCACAGTAATCTGCAACAATTTTGGAGAAGTGTAACATATAGGAAAATCTCCACGCTCTACTTTTTGGTCAGAATTTAGAATCTGGTCAAAGTATGTATTAAAGTGATTCATTTTACCATAAGACAAGGGAATTCAGACAACTATTACCATTAGAACCAGCACCTATGCATGCAAAGCAGAAATTTAGGGCACCTGTAGAGTTAAATAACATTAATGTAATTCCTAATGCCATGAACTTAATTCTGTTGATCTCATTTTGCATAGAAGACATTAGAATAAATGTTAATTATCATGAAATATTGCTGACGTCTGAGCAGACACATGCCATGAGTATGATGTTGGGATAATGGGAGGGTGCAATATGTTAGATCAGCTTGTTTAATTCTATCTGACAATCTAGAAAACATATGGACCTATCCATTGGTTTTTAACCATACAAAATTAAGATATATTGACATGTTGAAATTTGGATGTGTTGATGAACATATTTTAGTAACACTTTGCAGCTAATATATATATTGTGATGTCCCATAGTTGACATGTTAGTTATGTTGCTCATACAGCCTTGCATATTGCTCATACAGTCATATTTGGATCTTTCTTTATTTCTTTTGGATTTATTTTTTGAAGCAGTAAAGTTATATTATGGTTCTATGGTTTCTTTATATTATAGATTGTTGCCAATGCATCCGATGTCTACCCAAAAGATACTGAAGCTCCTCCACATGGCATCGATGATATGACAAAGCTGGCTTATCTGCACGAACCAGGGGTTCTGCAGAATTTAAGATGTCGATATGATATTAATGAAATTTATGTGAGTATTTATCTGCTGATTTTTATGAACTTCCCCAACCTGTGCCTCCAGCCATTTTCCTGAGCGTTCTCTCTCACTCACTCACTCGGTTGTCATTCTGTGTGTGCATACAAGCATGTAAAATGAAACTTATACTGAGTAGTTATCTGCTGATTCATATGAACTGCACAATCTCCTCCCCTCTTGTCCTCTCTCTCTCTCTCTCTCTCACTTGTCTTGGTACAGGTGACCTATTATGAAGTGGACAGGTGTTAATTACTTTTATGTTGCTTTCCTGATGTTACATGCTCTTGTTGCTTTCGCAATATCACTTTTTTGCCATTGTTTCATTTTTGTGGCTGGGAACTTGTGCTTTAAATTGTTGCATATGTTGAATGTGCTAGTAACTTTTTTGTAATACAAAAACAAATTAATTCATTGCATCGTATACAAAGAAGGATGTCAAGTCCTTTTGAGATTTACAAAACTCAAAAAGGGAAAAGTATGACCGCACTACTCTAAGAGAAAGCAAAAAACATTTGCACATTTTAAAGTAAAACTAAAACAAAATTTATGAACTACGACATAGAATTGTATTGCACAACTTAAGGGGATTAAAAGGTCCCCCCTACAAAGGATACCAACTGCTTGCTTCCTAACTTGGCTAAATGATTTGCTACCTGGTTAGCCAAGCACAAAGAATAAGAAAAGGAAAATTTCAAATCACTGGCTATATCAATAATGAGACAGATCCAATCATCGTACCTCCATGGATCTCTTTCTTTCTTGGGACAATCATGGAGTCAACATCAACCCATTAATTCAGTTGAATGTTCTAGTAATTTTTTTGATTAGAAGCAAAATCATTCATTAATACAATTTTTTAAAGGATGAAAAATCCTTCCAAAAATATACAAAAGCTGATCTTAAGAAGAAAGAGAGTGAACTCCTTCAGTAGGAATTATAGGACAACTATACATCTCAAGAATGTAACATGAAATTGTATCTGTTAGAGCAACTCTACACTCCCCAATGGGGTAAGAAATCTGCTGGAAAAGAAGTACTGATGCTTAGCTCCTCGTTTTGCTAAAAGATGCTGGCATGATTAGTTAACCAAAGAGACAAAAAGAAGGAATAACCCCAATCTTTAGCAACATCTAGAATTTGGCAAAGCTATCTGAAATAAATTTTGTTATACTTGAATTGTATTAGAATACAATATGTACATCCTATTTATACATAATTGGGGATTGGATTATGATGAAAACTGAAAAGTTATTAGAGCTATTATCCAAGTAAACTACCACCAAGTTACTCCATAGGCCGTCGGAGCCAAGATTTCTTGAGGAAAAAAATATAGGAAAAACCCTTCACAAAAGCTGAAACCAGGAACTTCTGGTTAATCACTTTTATATTTTCATTTGGATAATCATCAAAAGTTCTTACAATAAGCAAGTTCTCCCTTTTATAATGACAACCCTCAACTACTTTCTGAAGGTTTCCAAGACACAATTAGTAGCCTTTAATAACAAAGCCTGATCTTTGGACTTCTAATTTAAGAACAAACCTTTCCCATGTAAACCTTTCATGTTTTCAAACTGCCATAAATCGTCTAATATTGACTACATCAGATTCCCCTAAAATCTCTCCCACGAATCAGGGATCTTATTCACCTGCCGCCTATTATCCTATAACCTCTCCCATAAATCATATTTTCACAAAGAAAGAAAGGGAAAGAAATAAATGCAAAATTGTTTAGAATCTACCAGCACTCCCCTTAAGCTGGAGAATAGATGTTGTCTATTCATAGCTTGCATTTAATTATTTGGAACTAGTGACTAGCCAATCCTTTGGTTAACAGTTAAAACATCTGCAAGCTGCCCTTTTGTTGAAACATAGGGTGTGCAAATCCAACCACTATCGAGTTTTTCCTTGATGAAGTGTCAATCTACTTCTACATGCTTTGTTTGATCATACTGTATTGGATTGTGAGCAATATTGATTGCTAATTTGTTGTCAAAGTATAACTTCATTGTCCCTTCCTACTTGATTCTTAGATCATGAAGGACAATCGTTATCCATAATAACTCACAAATCCTATCTGCCATGGCCTTAAACTTTGCTTTTGCACTTGATCGAGCCACCACAAATTGCTTGTTGCTTCTCCATGTCACTAAGTTGCCACCTAAGAATGTAAAGTAATCAGAGGGAGAATGTCGTGTGCCTCTAGGCTCAGCTCTTCATTTTTTCTTAAAGAAAATTCCCTTTCTTGGAGTAGACTTTAATGTAGAATCCCGTATACCACCTTTAGATGAACTTCCTAGGGAGAATGTATGAATTGGCTTATAACATTGACAACATAGCCTATATTTGGCCTTGGGGTGATGAGTAGATTAACTTCCCAACTAGATGTTGATACATTCCACATTCCACTATTGCATCTTCTCGAGCTTCCCCTAGCTTATGGTTTTGTGTAATAAGGGTATAAACAGGCTTACAACCAAGCATGTCAGTCTCCTTAAGAAGATCCAAATGTACTTTTCCTGAGAGATAAAAATACCCTTACTTGAATGAGCCACTTCAATCCTTAAAAAGTACTTGAGTTTTCGAAAGTCTTTTATCTCGATTTCTTTAGCTACTTTCTTAAGTCTTTCTATTTCCTTAGAGTCATCTCTTGTCATAGTTAGAACCCTTGCTGGAGAGTTAGCGACTTCTTGAAATCTATCAGTCCTAATGGTGGACCAACAAGTGGAATTCCTAGCATTTTCAGTTCCTAGTAATACTCCGTAGATTCTATAGTAGAGATGGTAAGAACGGTGAAAGTTTTCGTGGAGAGGAAAACTTTCTTGGTAAGGCTGGAAGGCGACCATGGAGGAACTTGGTGCTCGATAGCAGAGCATAGTAGAGGCTCTGTTTTCGTCCTTGGTTTTGAAAAGGAAGCAGTCAGGTGGATGATTGAGCATTTGACGAAAGCCATCGAAATGAAGAGTCACATGGGATTCAACAGAAAATTCAGGGGAAAATGCTGTGTCCATTTGATGGAGATTGGCTTCAACGACAATGGAAGGTTCTTAAGGATTTCGGAGTTCGCTAACAACAGAAAATATGCTTATTTGATTATTCCAGAGGGTGAGAAGGGCAAAGGATGGGAGAATATTAAAAGCGCGCTGTCTTCAATGATGGTGGTCCCCTCTTCGAAGGCAGTCGAAAAAGGAAGGCAATATAGAGGGGAAAAGTTCTCGTATAATCACGTGGGTACTTGGCACCGGTCCTTCGCGAAAGTGGTCAGTGGTGAAAAACCAAGAGGAGGCGGTTTAGTTCCTGTCAGGAGGTGGGCACGGGCAGTGGTGTGTGATTGCAATGAGGATCAAGTTAAATGGGGCGAGGTTGGCCGCGCGGTGGTGAGAAAATTAGGGAAGAAAGGCGTAGTCTTGATAGTACCATTCTCAAGCGGAAAAGGAATTTTTTTCGTTGAAACCACAGAGGAAGCTATCTTTCTCCAAAATTTGAGGAACTTACGGGTTGAGGAAAGGAAAACAGTCCAGTTGAGAAGGTGGACGCCGAAGGAAAATTCAGAAATAGAGGGGAAGTTCAGAGGAGGCTGGATCGAACTACGGGGGTTGCCATTTCATCTTTGGTCTGAGGTACACTTGAAGAAAATTGTGGAGCAATGGGGGACGGTGATTGAAATTGACTGGCGAACGTTGAAACTGTATGATCTTAGCAAGGTGAGGGTAAGAATCGCAATGAAAGATAGGTCAGTTCTCCCATCTTTGTTAGAAGTGACAGACGGGGATTGGGTGTTTACAGTCGCCGTCGTAGTGGTCGGAGAAGAAGCCGACCGGAGAGGTAACGTAAAGGGTAAGTCGACTCGGGAGGCCCTTGCATCTAACACGGGGACAGGTGGAGAGAATTAGATCTACGGCTGGGGGAAGTTGCCGTGTCGGGGAGGACAACAGAACGAGGAAGGGAGGAGAAAGGGGTAAGGTGGTGTCTATCGCAGGGGGGACACGTGGAAAGGGCGTTCTAGCACAGTCGCTGCCCAGTTTGAATTCAAATAAAATGGAGGACAGGCCCGGCAAGAAGGAGGAAGCGGGAGGGGATGGGGTTGAAGGGGACGAGGCCTCTGCAGTGGAGGGAGGTCGGGCCTTTGAAAGAAAGGCCCAACCCTTGTCTAAGACACTTGATAAAGTGGGCTGTTCATTTAGTCTGTCGGGGTTGGGCCTTAGCCCAAGAGGAGAAGCCTTTCTAGAGAAGGAGACGCCAGTACAAAAAGGAAAAGGTCCTTGCGCAGCGGGAAAGGGGAAAACAGTCTTCGGACATCTCGAGGCTTAGTCCAGTAGTCCCGCGAAGAAAAAGGCGACGATCGGTTCAAAGAAGTTGTGGTCCATACTTCTTCCCCCTAGCCCTATGTGCCGACAGAGCCTCCGGTGCCGCAGCGAGCCAGTTTTGAGTGGAAAGGACCAGCCAGACAACGACGAGAATCCAGTTGAAGAGGCTTTAAGGGCCGATCTTCATGCAGTAAGAGGACCGAGAGCGAGTCCTCACTTTTCTCGCCGATTTCCAAGACTTCGGGAGTTTCGCCTTGGGGAAGGGGCCTCGACGTCAAGAAACAAAGTGGCCACGAATATTTTCTCCTCCGTTGAAGGCAAGGAAGGACTTTTGGGCCGAGAGGGGTCTGATCTTCGCGGCTCAGCAGTCTTGGTTTTGCCTTCTATGCCAAAAATCAGAGGTAAAGGACTTAGATTTTTGGGGAATTGTGGATTATCGATCGCGAAAAATCTGGAGGTAATTCCGTCCTCACCTTCTCAGTCTCTTTCGTCTCTTTTTCTCCCTTCTTGTGGTTTGACTCCTTCCTTCGTGAGTCCTTCTGCTCCTAATATTCTCAATTCAGACTTTCAGTCTCTGGCTCCTCTGGAAAACCGGGTGAACTTTGTAATTCTTTTCAAAAATGATGACGATGGTACAGTAGGTCAAAATTCTGTTGGCATCCCTAACCTCGAAATGGTGGAGAACCAGATTGCTTATCCTAACCAGTCGACTGAGAGCGTTAACCCTTTGTCGCCTAAAACAATTCCGCCCTCCAACCTGGCTACAGTCAGTCAGGGCGTAACTGTGGGCTTCCCTTTGGGTGAGTTCCAAATAGAAGGACTGTCCCCCAGGAAAATGACAAAAGTGTATGAGGTTTTAAAGACTCTGGATATCAAGGTGTACTCTAGGAGGAAGAGCAGATGTTCCAGTGGTTTGTGAGAATTGCTGGAAATGGATTGGAGGAATAGGGTCTGTGAGTTTAATCCATGAACATAATCAGTTGGAATACCAGGGGTTTGGGTTCAAGGAAAAAGAGAAGGGTGGTTAAAGATTTTCTGAGATCTGAAAGGCCGGATGTAGTGATGATTCAGGAAACAAAAAAGGTTGAATGCGATAGAAGATTTGTGGGTAGTGTTTGGACAGCTAGAAATAAGGAATGGGCAGCCCCACCGACGTGCGGGGCTTCGGGGGGGATTTTGGTCATTTGGGACTAAAAAAAAATGCATAGTGAGGAGGTGGTATTAGGTTCCTTTTCGGTCTCAATCAAATTCACAATGGATGGAAACGAACAGTTTTGGTTATCAGCAGTCTATGGCCCAAATAGCACAGCTCTTAGAAAGGATTTTTGGGTGGAGCTTTCAGACATTTTCGGACTCTCTTCCCCATGTTGGTGCGTGGGTGGCGATTTCAATGTTATAAGGAGAAGTTCAGAAAAATTGGGAGGTGTTAGTTTGACTTCAAGCATGAAGGACTTTGATGACTTTATAAGAGAAAACGAATTGATAGATCCACCTTTAAGGAGAGCAACATTCACTTGGTCAAACATGCAAGAGCATCCCGTTTGCAAGAGATTAGACCGTTTTCTCTACTCAAATGAGTGGGAACAATTATTCCCTCAAAGTCTTCAAGAAGTTCTCCCTAGATGGACATCAAATCATTAGCCGACAGTCTTGGAATCTAATCCGTTCAAGTGGGGCCCAACACCTTTTAGGTTCGAGAATATGTGGTTGCAACATCCTAATTTCAAGGAGAGCTTCGGTAGTTGGTGGAGAGAGTTTCAAGGAGATGGGTGGGAAGGTCACAAGTTCATGAAGAAATTACAATTCCTTAAGGCCAAGTTGAAAGAGTGGAATAAGTCTTCTTTTGGAGTTCTAATTGAAAGGAAAAAAAACATTTTGATCGATTTAGCTAATTATGACTCCATGGAGCAAGGTGGAGGTCTATCCCCTGAACTATTAACCCAAAGAGCCTTAAGGAAAGGGGAGTTAGAGGAGTTGATCTTGAGGGAAGAAATTCATTGGAGACAAAAAGTTAGGGTGAAGTGGGTTAAGGAAGGGGATTGTAACTCAAAATTTTTCCATAAAGTGGCAAATGGCAGGAGAAATAGGAAATTTATCAAGGAGTTGGAGAATGAAAGTGGCCTATTGCTGAACAATTCAGAGAGCATCAAAGAGGAGATTTTAAGGTATTTTGAAAAGCTCTACGCGAGCCCTTCTGGAGAGTCTTGGAGAGTTGAAGGCTTAGATTGGTCCCCTATATCTGGAGAGAGCGCGTCTAGGTTGGAATCCCCTTTTACTGAAGAAGAGATTTATAAGGCCATTTTTCAGCTGGATAGGGATAAGGCACCGAGGCCTGATGGCTTTACCATTGCAGTGTTTCAAGATTGTTGGGAAGTGATCAAGGAGGATTTAGTGAGAGTGTTTGCTGAGTTTCATAGGAGCGGGATAATTAATCAAAGCACTAATGCTTCCTTCATAGTTCTGTTACCCAAAAAAAGCATGTCAAAGAAGGTATCAGACTATAGACCCATTAGTTTGATCACTAGTCTTTACAAGATTATAGCCAAAGTGTTAGCAGGGCGTCTAAGAGGAGTTCTCTACGAAACTATCCATTCTACTCAAGGAGCTTTTGTTCAAGGGAGACAAATCTTGGACGCAGTCCTCATAGCCAATGAGATAGTGGATGAGAAAAAACGATCAGGGGAGGAAGGTGTTGTCTTCAAAATTGACTTTGAAAAGGCTTATGACCATGTGAGTTGGGACTTTTTGGATCATGTGTTGGAGATGAAGGGGTTTAGTCATAGATGGAGGAAATGGATGAGAGGATGTTTGTCCTTAGTGTCCTTTGCTGTCCTAGTGAATGGAAATGCTAAAGGATGGGTTAAGGCATCTAGAGGTCTAAGACAAGGAGACCCTTTATCCCCCTTTTTGTTCACTTTGGTTGCAGATGTATTGAGCAGGATGTTATTGAGAGCAAAGGAAAGAAATGCCTTAGAGGGTTTCAGGGTGGGTAGGAACAGAATAAGGGTGTCCCATTTACAATTTGCAGATGACACCATTTTCTTTTCTAGCACTCGGGAAGAGGACGTGCTAACACTCAAGAGCGTGTTGCTAGTGTTTGGGCATATTTCTGGGCTAAAGGTTAATCTTGACAAGAGTAATATTTATGGCATTAATCTTGGTCAGGATCATCTTTTTAGGTTGGCTGAGCTGCTCAATTGCAAGGCTTCTGGGTGGCCCATACTCTACCTGGGGCTTCCTTTGGGAGGGAATCCCAAGGCTTGTGGTTTTTGGGATCCTGTGATTGAGAGGATATCAAGCAGATTAGATGGGTGGCAAAAGGCATATTTATCTTTCGGAGGTAAGATAACTCTCATTCAATCTTGTCTCTCCCATATGCCTTGTTACTTTCTCTCCTTGTTTAAGATACCCGCCTCAGTGGCAGCAAGAATTGAGAGAATGCAAAGAAATTTTTTATGGTCTGGGGTTGGGGAAGGCAAAAGGGATCATCTAGTTAGCTGGGATGTAGTGCGTATTCGAAGGCGAAAGGGGGATTGGGTCTCGAAGGATTTCCTTAAGGAATTTAGCTCTCTTAGGGAAATGACTATGGAGATTTCCTAGGTAGGGTTCAGCGCTGTGGCATCAGGTTATTTTAAGCATTTATGGATTACACTCTAATGGTTGGGATGCCAACACTGTTGTTAGATGGTCACATCGTTGTCCTTGGAAGGCTATTACACAAGTCTCCCAAGAGTTTTTCAAGTTTACTCGGTTTGTGGTAGGAGATGGGGAAAGAATTCGGTTCTGGGAAGACTTGTGGTGGGGGGACCAACCATTGGGGGTCCGTTATCCAAGACTACTTAGTGTAGTCACGGATAAAAACATTCCTATTTCTTCAATTCTCGGTTCCACTCGCCCCTTTTCTTGGAACTTTAACTTTCGCCGTAACCTTTCCGACTCTGAGATAGAAGATTTAGAAAGTCTCATGCGGTCTCTTGATCGTCTTCATTTATCACCTTCGGGTCCAGATATGAGATCTTGGTCTTTATCTCCTTCAGGACTGTTCACAGTCAAATCTTTCTTTCTTACTTTATCTCAAATTCATGGTTTGCCTTCAGATTTCCCAACTAGGATAGTCTGGAATTCTCAAGTCCCTTTCAAAGTCAAGTCCTTTGTCTGGTTAGTGGCACACAAGAAGGTAAATACTAATGACATGCTACAGTTGAGAAGACCCTACAAAGCACTTAGTCCCGATATTTGCATGATGTGCATGAAGCATGGAGAAACAGTAGATCATCTTTTTCTTCATTGCCCCTTGACGATGGGGTTGTGGCACAAATTATTTCAGTTAGCAAAGACAGATTGGGTCCCCCCTAGGAGCATCTTTGACATGCTATCTACCAATTTTAATGGTTTTGGATCTTCTAAGAGAGGGGTTGTCCTATGGAAAACTGCGTGCATTGCCTTAATATGGGTGGTATGGAGGGAAAGAAATGCAAGGATTTTTGAGGATAAAGTAAGGAATTCAGAGAACATATGGGATATGATTCATTTCCTTGCTACTCTTTGGGCTTTTTGTTCTAGGGTTTTTAAGGGGATTCCCCTTAATGTGATACTTCTTGATTGGCTAGCGGTGTGTAACTCCATGGGGTTGGCCTAACATAGAGCGGTTGCTTATTTTGACATTGTATTTTATTGTATTGGTTTCTTTGTAGGTTTGTTTCTTTTGGTGGGAGGATAACTCATCCTTCTCTTGTACTTCCTTTTTATCAATATATATACTTGTCGTTTCCTATAAAAAAAAAAAAAAAAAAAAAAAATCTCTTGTCATAGTTATGTCATCAATATAAACTATGGCAATGATAAGTTTACCCATGTGTGAGCGTTTGACGAAGAGTGTATGATTTCCTTGGCTTTGTTGAAACTCCATATCATTCATAGCTTTTGCAAATCTTCCAAACCATGCTTGGGGAGATTGTTTAAAGCTAGAAAACAGCTTTCTGAGTTTGCACACATTGTTTCTTTTGAAGTCTCCATTGAAATGCAGGTGGTGTTTGCATGTACACTTCTTTTAAATCACCATGCAAGAATCCATTTTTAACATCAAGTTGTTGCAAAGACCAACCAAAGTTAGTTGGTAAGGATAATAATATATGAATGGTATTCATCTTTGCTACTAGAGCAAATGTTTCTTGGTAGTCCACCCCGTAAGCTTGCATATACCCCTTGGCCACAAGCCTAGCCTTATATCTCTCTAGTGTCTAATCAACTCTATATTTAACAGTGAACATTCATTTACATCCAACCTGTTTTTTTCCCTTTGGTAATTCAACTATTTCCCAAGTTTGGTTTTGTTCAAGAGCTAACATCTCCTCTTTCATAGCTTTCCTTTAATTCTCACTTCTAAGTGCTTCTTGAAATGTTTGAGGGATTTCAATAGGAGTTAATTGGGTAGAGAAGGCTCTATATGACGAGGATAGGTTTTCAAACGAAATAAAATTGGAGACCAGGTGTTAAGTGCATTTTCTAAGAGTTTTCTTAAGGGCAATTGGTAAATGGAGATCAAAAAATACTTTTGAATCTTCGTTCTAAACAAATTAGTCATCAGGTTCTAGTGAGATTAAAAAAATTTAAGCAAGAGAAATGACACTAGACAAAGAATTAGTGGAGTTTGTTTGTTCATTACTTGGCTCAGGTTCAGACTCTTTTTTTTTTTTTTTTTGATAGGAAACGACATAGAGATATATTGATAAAAAAAGAAGTACAAGAGAAGGATGAGAAATCCTCCCAACAGAGAAAAACAAGCTAAGAAAATACAAATACAAGATAGTACATAGAAAAACAAGCAAGTTCTCTAAGATGGACCAATCCTTAGGGATTACACACCACTAACCAGTTAAGTTGTAACACATTAAGGGGAGTCCCCTTAAAATCCTTGGAACAGAAAGCCTAAAGAGAAGCAAGGAAAAAAATAGAATCCCATAGATTCTTTGAATTCCTTACTTTTTCCTCAAAAATCCTCGCATTTCTTTCCTGCCACACAACCCGAATTAAGGCGATGCTCGCAGCTTGCCACAAAACTATGCCCCTCTTAGATGAACCAAAACCATTAAACTTGATGGACATCATGTCAAAGATGCTCCTTGGGGGGACCCAAACCATCTTGGCTAGCTAAAATAATCTATGCCACAACCCCAACGTCAAAGAGCAATGTAGGAAAAGATGATCTACTGATTCCCCATGCTCCATGCATAGAATACAAATATCAGGACTCAGAGCTTTGTAGGGTCTTCTCAATTGTAGCATGTCATTAGTATTTACCTTCTTGTGTGCCACTAACCAGACAAAGGACTTCACTTTGAAAGGGACTTGAGATTTCCAAACAAACTTAGAGGGAAAAACCTGAGAAGATCCTGAAAAGTGGGTTAAGGTTAGAAAGAAAGATTTAACTGAGAAAAGCCCAGAAAAAGATAAAGGCCAAGATCTGACATCTGAAATCGAAGGTAAAAGATGCAAACCATCTAGTGATCTCATAAGGTTCTCTAAATCTTCAATCTCAGAATCTGAAAGGTTACGACGAAAATTGAAGTTCCAAGAGAAAGGATGAGTAGGTCCTAGAATTGAAGAGATAGGAATATTTTTATACAAAACTACTCTAAATGGTCTTGGATATTGGGATCCCAAAGGTTGATCCCCCCACCACAAATCTTCCCAGAATCGAATTCTTTCCCCATTTCCTACCACAAATCGAGTAAGCATGGAAAACTCCTGAAAGACTTGTGAAATAGCCTTCCAAGGACAACGATGTGACCATCTGACTACAGTGCTAGCATCCCAACCATTAGAGTGTGATCCATAAATGCTTAAGATGACCTGATGCCAAAGAGCTGTACCCTCTCTTGGGTATCTACACAACCATTTCCCTAAGAGAGCAAGATTCCTTAGAGAAATCTTCCTAAACCCCAAACCCCCTTTTGCCTTCAGAATACACACTACATCCCAACTAACTAGGTGATCTCTTTTGCATTCCCCAATCCCAGACCATAAAAAATCCCTTTGCATCCTCTCAATTTTTGCAGCCACTGAAGCTAGTATCTTAAACAAGGAGAGGAAGTAACAGGGCATGTGTGTGAGGCAAGATTGGATAAGAGTTATCCTTCCTCCAAAAGATAAGTATGCCTTTTGCCACCCATCTAATCTTCCTGAGATTCTCTCAATCACTGTATCCCAAAAGCCACATGCCTTGGGATTCCCCCCCAAAGGAAGACCCAGGTAGAGTATAGGCCACCCAGAAGCCTTCCAATCAAGCAACAATGCCAACCTGAAAGATGATCCTGATCAAGATTGATACCATAAATATTACTCTTGTCAAGGTTGACCTTGAGCCCAGAAATGTGCCCAAACACTAGCAAAAGACTCTTGAGAGTCTGCAGGTCTTCCTCACTAGTGTTAGAAAAGAAAATGGTATCATCTGCAAATTGCAAATGGGACACCCTAGTTCTGTTTCTGCCCACCCTAAAACCCTCCAACAAATTTCTTTCCTCTGCTCTCAATAACATCCTGCTTAGAACGTCTGCAACTAAGGTAAACAAAAAAGGGGATAAAGGGTCTCCTTGTCTTAAACCTCTGGATGCCTTAACCCACCCTTTAGTGTTTCCATTCACCAAGACTGCATAAGACACCGAGGACAAACATCCACACATCCATTTCCTCCATCTAGGACTGAACCCCTTCTTCTCCAATACATGATCCAAAAAATCCCATCTCACATGATCGTAAGCCTTTTCAAAATCAATTTTGAAGACGACACCTTCCTCCCCTGACTGTCTTCTCTCATCCACTATCTCATTGGCTATGAGGACTGCATCTAAGATTTGTCTCCCTTGGACAAAGGCACCTTGGGTCGAATGGATGGTTTCATGTAGCACCCCTCTTAGACGCCCTGAAAGCACTTTGGCTATTATCTTGTAAAGGCTAGTGATCAAACTAATGGGTCTAAAATCTGAGAGTTTCTTTGTCAAACTTTTTTTGGGTATCAACACTATGAAGGAGGCATTGATGCTTTGATTGATAATTTCACTCCTGTGAAACTCTGCAAACACTCTCACCAAGTCCTCCTTGATCACATCCTAACAATCCTGAAATACTGCAATGGTAAAGCCATCAGGCCCCGGCGCCTTGTCCTATCCAGCTGAAAAACGGCCTTAGAAATCTCTTCTTCAGTGAAAGGGGAATCCAATCTAGACACGCTCTCTTCCGAAACAGGGGACCAGTCTAATCCTTCAACACCCCAAGGATCTCCAGCAGGCTCGCGTAGAGCTTTTCAAAGTAAAGTAAAATCTCCTCTATGATTTTATTAGGTTGGGACTATTTCTGTCTAGAGTAAACTTGCAATGGCCTGGTAGTCGCATTAACTCTTCCTTAATCCATTTTTGATGAGGATTCTTGACCAGGTGAGAAGGAGGTAGAACCTATAGGTGAGACCGTAGGTGAAAGAGGCATGGATTTAGAAATTCTAGACAAATTAGGTAAACCATAACAGAGAAACTTATCTTCACCTAAGCTCTCCCCTTGAAGGTAAGTATTTGGAAAAAATGATTGATTTTCAACAAAAGCGACATCCATGATTGTAAAATTTTTTCGAGGAGTAGGGTGATAACATCCATAACTCTTTTTGGTTGGAGAGTATTCCACAAATACACATTTTAGAGCTTGAGGATCAAGTTTGCTGCAATTTGGAGGATAGATATGGACAAACTAGATGCAACCAAAAACGTTGGGAGAAAGTTTATTGAAGCTATGGAAATGTGGGAAAAACTTTGAGAGTGTGTCCAATGGAGTTTTATTTTCAAGCACTTTTAAGGGTAGTTGGTTAATCAAATGAGTTGCAGTTAAGACAACCTCTCCCCAATATGATTTAGACATTTTTCTAAAAAAGTAAGGCTCAGTTGATTTCTAGTAGATGTTTATTTTTTCGTTCAACCACACCTTTTTGTTGTGGGGAATTAGTACATGAACATTGATGTATAATCCCTTCTTGTTCAAGAAAAGAAGATAACACCAGATTAAAGTAATCTTTCCCATTATCAGATCTAATATTTTTTTATTTTAATTCTGAACTATGTGTTAGCCATTTTGTGAAAGATAGGAAACATAGAACTAACATCTGATTTGTTTTTTATGAGGTATAACCAATTCACTCTAATACTATCATCAATAAAGGACACAAACCACATTGCTCTAGAAAGACTTGAAATTTGAGTGGGACCCTAAACATCAATATGAAATAATAAGAAAGCAAATGCTGATTTTGTATTACTTCAAGAAAACTGAATGCAATAATGTTTAACTAATTGACAAACCTTACAATGAAAACTATTAACATCTAGTTTATTAAATAATAAAGGAAACATTTTTTTGAGTAAAGAAAAAGATGGATGCCCTAGATGAAGATGATGCAACCATATTTAGGCTGTATTCAATGAGAATTTTTCTGAAAAATGAGAGTGACATATGATCAATTGCTAAAACTGGGTCCAAGCAGGTATAAACCCTCTTGTTCCTTAGCATGCCCAATCATCCTCCTCGTGGCTCGGTCTTGTATCATACAATAAGATGGGAAAAAGGTGACTGTATAATTCAAATCCTTAGTAATTTGATGAATTGACAATAACTTAGCTGAAAGTTTTGGAACATATAACATGGATTTTAACCAATAAAGAAAAACATGTGACATGGATTTTATTGTGAGAGCTGAAGTCAAAGCAATTTCTCCTTGGCTTGCCACACTTGCTAGTGTGCCATCAACAACTTTAATTTTTTATTCGTAGAACATGAATTATAAGAAGAAAAACGGTGTGAAGAAAAGGTCATATGATCAGTAGCACCAAGTCAAGGACCCAAGTACTTGGAAAATAGTCCTTTGAAACACTATGAACATGAGAAATGGGATACTTACTTGATTAGGCAAGAAAGCATGAAGCAGTAGGCTTATCCATTGAAGTTAGAAGGCTACAAAGCCTCTCAATCTTGTCTCTGTTCAATCTACCAACATTTGAATCATTAGAAGCTGAGATTTTTGGTTGGGAATTCTCTTTAGATTGAGCAATATGGGCTTGACCATTCCTGTTGTCCAAATTGTGCATATCGATTTCCATTCCCCCTACCAAATAATTGCAGTTTTCCATGTAGTTTTTGACAAGTCTCCTTGGTATGCCTTGGTTTTTTTGCAATAGACACACCATAACCCATCTTTGTTGACTGGTGATTTGAACACTTCACTTCCTCCATAATTGTTGTTTGGCAGTGTGGAGTTTGGCTTCATAGTGACAAGAGCTGAACTTTCTGTTGTTGGAGTGTCAAGCATAACACTCCTTCCTTCTTCCTTCTTCCTTCTTTTGCTCTTATAATGGAGAAGACTTCATTTAGGGGAGGTAGATCTTCCTTTCCTAGGGCCTGAAACTTGATTCGATCATATTCCACATTCAGACCTGCTAAGAAATCAATTATCCTTTCCCTTTCAACATATAGGAGCATCATGGCAGCATCTTTGATGCACTTCATCTTAGTATTTTGATAGTAATCTAATTCCAGCTATAAACTTTTCATGATATTATAGTATTCGGTAACGGAAAAAGTATCTTGCTTGGTAGCATCAATTTTGGTCTTTATTTCATAGATGTGGGTAGCATCCCTTACTTTGGAGTATGTTTGTCTAACAATCTCCCAAATATCTCTAGCTGTCATCAAGAACATGCATGCTTGCTGATCTCTGGTTGCATTTAATTCCACAACCATGAAAAAATCATTGAATCCTCTTCATCCCATGTAAAGAACTTTGGATTGTCTTCACTTAGGGCAAGTCTAATTAGATGGCTCAATTTTCTTTTCCCATAAAAAACGTTTGCACTAGTTGAGACCGCCCCAAATAATTGTGGCCATTGAGTTTGAATGGATTTGTAGATTTTGATATTCTGTAGAAGGATTATTGCTAGTCAGATTGGGAGCAAAGTTTGAAGATTGGATGATTTAGGACATATTGGAGCAAATCAGAAATAGTTTTTGTGAATTTGAGAGGGGAAAATTTAATAAGGCTATGCAGGCCAAGAAATTCAGAGGAAGGAGATGACATCAACAATTTCTGCTGCTGGCAATGAAGGCTGTACAAGTGCAGCAAAATTCTCAGCAATTAAGGCTAAGAAAAAAAAAAAATAACTTAGGGTGCAAAAGAGAGCCCTATGTCACAGGATGCTTCAAATGAGCCTTCCCATGGGCTTATATAGAGCCCAGGAAGCTTCTGGAGACTCCTACACTTAGCCATTAGTGGGAAGAGTGTGGAAGGTTCTAGAAACGTCTAGAGAAGTCCACACATTTCTACACTATGGTAGAAGGCATGAGAAGAGTCCAGGGCTTTCTAGAGAATTCTAGAAGTCTCTTGTACATAAGCTTGTACATAGAATAGTCTAGGAGTTCTAGATGTTCTTGAATTGTAAGGAACCCTCCAAGGTTCTAGAGAGTTCTATTGGTGCCTATAAATAGGTGAGGGCCTCATTTGGCCAAGGCACCATCCAAAAACCACCCAAAACCATCCAAATCACTTCCTAACCAAGCAAGTGAGCTTCCAAGCACTTGTAAAGGTTTCCTTGAGTTAGTGAAAGCTTCCATTCTTTAAAGGGTTGCCTACTAAGCTTCTTAAGCTTTCGAATCGCGAGCGTCTTAGCACAGCAAGCTAAGCATTGGGGAGCAAGGCTGACTTAGCAAGATCAAGCATCTTGTCTTGCCTAAGTGCCACACGAGCTTAGTGAACGACTAAGTCCGTGACACCTAGCTCTTGTACCATGAAATAAATTCTGCTCTACTTGAATTGTATTAGAATACAATATATACATCCTATTTATACACAATTGAGGATTAAATTCCCTTAAAATCTCTCCCACAAATCAGGGATCTTATTCACCAACCACCTATTGTCCTATAATCTCTCCCATAAATCATATTTTACCAAAGAATGAAAAGGAAAGAAATAAATACAAAATTATTTAGAATCTACATGTCATAATTGTAGAATTCCCTACTGCCCATAACTTTTAAAGACAAAGAGCCTTATGTCACAAGATGCTTAAAATGACCCTCCCCATGGGCTTATATAGGAGGAGGGAAGCTTCTAGAGACTCCTGGAGCCATCCACACTAAGCCATTGGTGGGAAGAGTGTGGAAGGTTCTAGAGATGCCTAGAGATGTCCACACATCTCTACACTATGGTGGAAGGCATGAGAGGAGTCCAAGGCTTTCTAGAGAATTCTAGAGATCTCTTGTATATTCTTGTACATAGGGTTGTACATAGATTAGTGTAGGGAGTTCTACAATATTCTTGATTTGTAAAGAACCCTCTAAGGTTCTAGAGAGTTCCATTGGTGCCTATAAATAGGTGAGGGCCTCATTTGGCCAAGGCACCACCCAAACCACCCAAATCACTTCCTAACCAAGCAAGTGAGATTCCAAGCATTGTAAAGCTTCCTTTGAAAGCAATAAAGCTTCCATTCTTTAAGAGTTGCCTACTACGCCTTCTAAACCTTCCGAGTCGCGAACGTCTTAGCCTAGCAAGCTAAGTATTGGGAATCAGGTTGACTTAGCAAGATCAAGGGTCTTGACTTGTCTAAGTGCCGCACGAGCTTAGGAAAAGACTAAGTCCGTGACACTTAGCCTAGAACAAACACTTTAAAAGAGCTAAAATTTTTGATTTGATAGTGAACCCTTTCAAACTTGTTTTGAAAAAGTTAAAACAGTACCATTATAGTCTCTAATTACACCTCCAATCCTTATCTAAATCAGGGTACCCAAAGTACATCTACCCCGTCAAAATTATCCAGATTAATGTGAGACAAGTAACGCAAACCCCAAAAACAAAAAGTGATAATTTTAATCACACTTTTAGGTGATATATTTAGGTTGGTTTGAATAATCTATGGCATAGTCCAAAGCTATTAGGAAGTGTAAAAAAAGATGGTAAGTTAATACTATTCTCTAGATATATAGGGCAGTGGTACAAACTAAGAGCTTTGTAAGGCCTTCTCACTTGTAGCAAATTATTAACATTAACCTTATTTTATTTTATTTTATTTTTATCAGAAACAAAGATAAATTTTATTGATAACCTTTTTATTGCCCACTAGCTATGCAAAGGTGTTATTGTAGATGGGGTTAGAGTTAAGAATGAGGTTTTTAATAGGCAATAAAAGATCTATATCAAAAGAAAAGAGTACACATGACATATTCAATGGGCACAAAAAGGCAAAGCCAAATAAGGGATAAAAAAAAAAAAAAAACAACTCTCCTATATCAAAAGAAAAGAGTACACATGACATATTCAACAGGCAAAAAAAGGCAAAGCCAAATTAAAAAAAAACAACTCTCCTACATCAAAAGACAAAAGTACACATGACATATTCAATGGGCACAAAAAGGCAAAGCCAAATAAGGGATAGAAAAAAAGCAACTCTCTCTCTCTTTCATTGAGATTCTAAGCAATCAACAAAATCAACCAAAGGCATTGAGCCTTCTTTAATGAACATCCCAACCCATGCTAAGAGGGTTACTAAGGAACAAGCATTTCAACTTTTGATCCAACATCTCCTTGTTTTCAAATGCTTGTTGGTTGCTTTCCTTCCACAATGTCCAAAAAATGCATAGGGAGTGGCTTTTTGAATCTTCTCTATTTTCTCCTTATGAATGAGAACGTAAGCTACACCAAATAAGCAGACAACCACCATAAAACCCTTGATTTTACACAATGAAATAGAACATGATTAATTGATTCTTCTACGATTTTATAAAAAAAAACATCTATTCACCAATATCCACCTTCTTTGGAGTTGATCCATCGTTAATACTTTTCCTTGGTTGACTTCCTAAGAAGGAAAGAAAAAAAAGAACTCGCTTTAGTCGAGATGTATAAATTCTGGATAATGTTAGAAGGGAAAGTAAGAATGAGGTTGAAGTCATAAATTTTAGATAGTGTTGAGAAGAAAGATTTTTTTATTTTTTATATTTTTAATTTAATTTTATTTATTTATTTATTTTTTATGGTAAATAAGCCTAAGGACATCAATTACCCAATTTTAAAATTTGGAAAAGAAGGCAATAATTACATATGAATAAGAGAGGACATGAGAAATCCGCCTTCTTTGGAGTTGATCCATTGTTGATACTTTTCCTTGGTTGACTTCCTAAGCAGGAAAAAAAAAAAAAAAAAACTCGCTTTAGTCAAGATGCATAAATTCTGGATAATGCTAGAAGGGAAAGTAAGAATGAGGTTAAAGTCATAAAAATTAGATAGTGCTAACAAGAAAGATCTTTTTTATTTATTTTTTATTTTTTATATAATTTTTTTTTAATGGTAAATAAGCCTAAGGACATCAATTACCCAATTTTGACATTTGGAAAAGAAGGCAATAAGTACATATGAATAAGAGAGGACATGAGAAATTTGAGATCCTCAATTTTTGAATTCTTAAAGTTAAGATAAAAAGTACTTATAAAAAAAATGTTAAGATAAAAATTAACATTCCAAGTTGTAGAGGAAGAGGAGAAATAAAAAATTGATGAAATATGAGAGTTTCTAACTTTCACTGCTCAGAAAAGCTTTGGAAATTGAAAACAAAGTGGTTGATCTTCCTATCACAAGCCCCTTTATCCCCCTTTGTGTTTACTTTAGTTGCAGACGTTCTAAACAGGATGTTATTGAGAGCAGAGGAAAGAAATTTGTTGGAGGATTTCAGGGTGGGTAGGAACAGAACAAGGGTGTCCCATTTGCAATTTGCAGATGATACCATTTTCTTCTCTAACACTAGAGAGGAAGATTTGCAGACTCTCAAGAGTTTATTGCTAGTGTTTGGGCATATTTCTGGGCTTAAGGTTAACCTCGACAAGAGTAACATTTATGGCATCAATCTTGAACAGAATCATCTTTCTAGGTTGGCCGATTTGCTTGATTGTAAGGCCTTTGGGTGGCCTATTCCATACTTGGGTCTCCCTTTGGGAGGAAATCCCAAGACTTGCGGCTTTTGGGATCCAGTGATTGAGAGGATCTCGAGAAGATTAGATGGGTGGCAAAAGACTTTTTTATCTTTTGGGGGTAGGATAACTCTTATCCAATCTTGCCTCACCCACATGCCTTGCTACTTCCTTTCTTTGTTTAAGATACCCACTTCAGTAGCTGCAAAAATTGAGAGATTGCAAAGGGATTTTTTATGGTCAGGGGTTGGGGAAGGTAAAAGAGATCATCTTGTTAGTTGGGATGTAGTGTGTAAGCCGAAGGCAAATGGGGGTTTGGGATTTGGGAAGATAGTTCTAAGGAATGTCGCACTCCTAGGGAAATGGTTATGGAGGTACCCTAGGGAAGGTTCAACTCTATGGCATAAGGTTATTTTAAGCGTTTACGGATCACACTCTAATGGATGAGATGCCAACACTATAGTCAGATGGTTACATCGGTATCCTTGGAAGGCTATTGCACAAGTCTTTCAGGAGTTTTCCAAGTTTACTCGATTTGTAGTAGGAGATGGGGAAAGAATTCGGTTCTGGGAAGACTTGTGGTGGGGGGATCAACCTTTGGGTTCTCGATATCCAAAACTATTTAGAATAGTCACGGATAAAAATAGTCCTGTTTCTTCAATTCTCGGATCTACTCATCCCTTTTCATGGAACTTTAACTTTCGCCGCAACCTATCTGATCCCGAGATAGAAGATTTAGAAGGCCTCATGCGGTCACTTGATTGTCTACATGTGTCATTTTCGGTTCCAGATGCGAGATCCTGGTCTTTATCTTCTTCAAGGCTTTTTACAGTCAAATCTTTCTTTCTTACCTTATCCCAATGTTTTGGTTCTCCTCCAGTTTTCCCTACTAAGTGTGTTTGGAAATCTTAAGTCCCCTTCAAAGTCAAGTCCTTTGTCTGGTTGGTGGCACACAAGAAGGTAAATACTAATGACTTGCTACAACTGAGAAGACCCTACAAAGCTTTTAGTCCTGATATTTGTAAGTTGTGTATGAGGCATGGAGAATCAACTGATCATCTTTTCCTACATTGTTCTTTGACGATGGGGTTATGGCACAAATTATTTCAGTTAGCCAAGATGGATTGGGTTCCCCCAAGGAGCATTTTTGACATGTTGTCCATCAATTACAATGGCTTTGGTTTATCGAAGAGAGGGATAGTTTTGTGGCAAGCTGCTTGTATAGCTTTAATTTGGGTTGTGTGGAGGGAAAGAAATGCAAGGATTTTTGAGGATAAAGTAAGGAACTCAATGAATCTTTGAGATTCCATTCATTTCCTTGCTTCTCTTTGGGCTTTTTGTTCCAAGGTTTTTAAGGGGACTCCCTTTATTGCGTTACAATTTGATTGGCTAGCGGCGTGTAATTCCTTTGGGTTGGTCTAGTCTAGAGAGTTTGTTCGTTATTACTTTGTATTTTCTTGTTTCCGTATTCTTGTTGTTTAGTTTCTTGGGTTGAAGGATTTCTCATCCTTCTCTTGTACTTCTTTTTTGTATTAATATATTCCTTTGTCGTTTCTTATCAAACAAAAAAAAAAAAAAAATCTTCCTACCACAAGCCTTCATAAAAATGAATCTTAGTACCATCATCTACTGAACAACGAATGCCTTGAAAAATCCAAGAGAACTTGTTCAATAGCCTTCCAAGGGCTATGATGTGACTACCTTAGTGCAATGTTGGTGTCCCAATTATTGGAGAGTGACATGTAGATGATATGACCTTGCGCTATCAAAAATTATTTTCCTATAGATAACACTTCACTAAGAGAGCTCCATTTCTCAAAGAAATTTTTCCTAGAACGACCCCTTACCCTTTAGTTTTGCATGCCTAGTCCCAACAGATGAGGTAACCTGTGTTACCTACCCCACACTTGACCAGAGAAAATCCTTTTGACAATTTTTGGATTTTGGATGCTATTTGAGCGTTGAGATCTTGGATACAAAAAGAAAGTAGCTAAGAGTGTGAGATAAACAAGAATACACCCTAGTTTGTATTAGCCCTTGAAAACAAAATGGTGTCATTTGCTAATTGCAAATATGACACCCTAATTCTACTTCTTTTTATTAAAAAGCCTTTTCGCAATGCCATACTCTTTAACTTTCAACATAGTGGTAAACAAGGAATGGGAAAGTGGATCACCTTGTCTTGACCCTCTAGTTGCTTTAAACCAACCTTTCACACATCTCTTCATTGAGACCGAAAAATTGATTGAAGTTAAATATCCCCTAATCTAAGACCTCTATCTTGTAATGAACCTCTTTCTTTTGAGTGCATGATATTAAAAGCCTCTGTCCACATGATCATGGTCTTTTCACAATCATTCTTGAAAATTACTCCTTCCTCAACTACTATTTCATCCACTATTTCATTTGCTAGTATTGTCTTTTCTCATCGACTCTTTCATTAGCTACTAATACTACATCTAGAATTTGTCTCCTATAAACAAAAGCTCCCTGAGAAAGATGAATGGTTTCATGTAGGAAATCTTGAATGTGTAGGAAACGTTGAATGTGGCATGACAAACCTTTGTCTGTATTCTTGTACGGACTTGTCATCAAATTGATGGGTTTAAAATCTGAAATTTTATTAGCACTCTTTTTAGGCACAAAAACTATGAAGTTGGAGTAGGCACTTTGATTTATGAGCCCACTATTGTGAAACTTTGCAAAAGTTCTCAATAAATCCTTAAAGTGAATCACTCGTGTGGGGGGGAGGTTGGTGAATAGGTGTTTTTAAACAAATTCGAAAAAGGTCCTCTAACATATGATACCTTTTCCCTTGAATCCTCATAGTTTATATTCTTTTTTTCCAACTACTATTCAATAAAGAGGAAAAAAAAAACACAGGCAATACTCTCCCAACAATTTATCAATGCAAGTCACATGCAAATGCTTCAACACTCCCTAACATTAATTCATAAGACCAATTATCTCCCTAATACATTTCCAATTGGCACTTGATATCATTAACAATATGAATAGAGAATTACCTATCAAAATATACATACATACATATATATATATATATATATATAAATAGATAAATTATTCAAGAATATCCAAAAGGTAATCACACTAAATTCATCTCATATCTCATCCTTTCAACAAACATGTTCAAGTAACAAAATGATAACAAGAACTAGAAATAAATCAAAGAGAAGAATTAGAGCAAGAGAGACAATGACACCAAATTTAAGTGGAAAATCTCCTAAGAGATAAAAAACCACTAGCCTACCAACGATAAAAATTTTTGCTATGCTGAACAATCAATGTGTACAAAGATTTACCTAACTGAAGTCCATTAATCCTTTGCGGATTACTTGATCAACACCTTCTCACTTTAGCCACAAGCCTTAATCTTCGGGAATACTTGGAGTCCTTGCCAAACTTGATCTCTGCCTTTTCTTTAAGCTCAATCAGGAAGAAAATGAGTTTTCACCCAAAACCCAAATAGATAGGAAATTGAGAGATGAATGGAATAGAAGAATCAACCCCTTTTTTAAGAAAATCCATTGGACAACAGTTTGGAAATCAAGATGAAAAGGGGATTTTCTTGGCAACCAAACAACCCTAAATATGGTAAGAAAAGAGAGCTCATGAGGGGAGCGGCTGCAGGTGTATCTACCAAAACAAGAAGCAATTTTTTAGGTTTTTAAATGAGAGAAGCCCTTGATCCAATAGTTAGGATAACATAAATAAAAAGCAACCAGGATCGATCTAACCTAAATATGGATTGGTCTTGGAACAAGGCATTTAAACACTTGGAAAAAAAAACAAGAAAGCTTTCCAAGCCTCCTTAACTCCTTAAAAAATATTTAAAAAAAAAAACAACAATTGAACAACTTGGTTGATTCAATTTCATCCATATTCAACCTCAACTACATACCTTTATTTATTTATTTATGGGTAAATAAGCAGAATATATTAAAAGCTCTTGCAAAAAGGCGCAATAACCTCAACTGCATACCTTGGTCTCTTAGCAATTTCAACATCTTCATCTTTTTTTGGCAAGTAGTTCGAGAAAGGATTTGGAAAGACCAAGTTAGTAGACACTTGGGAAATTTGTTTGGAATTGCCAACCTAGCTAAACACTCACAAATCCTAGTTTACCATATCCCAACAATCTTGATGCACGATATGGGGAAGCCATTAGGCATTGACACCTTTTCCTTACCTGGTTGAAAGATCACTTTACTAACTTTCTATTCTATGAAAGGATGATTTGACCAAATAGCACTCTCTTTTGAAATAGGGAACCGATCCAACACTTCAACCCTCTAAGAATCTTCAATAGACCCACTCTATTATCTTTTCAAGTACTCATGATCTCCTTGGAGATGCTGTCTTGGTTACCTAACGTTGCCTATGCTTCCTTCACTAAAGATCTGTTAAACTTCTTAATTCTTCTACTATTAGCCATCCTATGAAAAACTTTGAGTTGCAATCCGTAGCTTTTTGCCTCCAATTCACCTCTTTCTTTAACATCAAATCCTCCAACTCTGCTTTCCTAGAGCTCCTTAGAACAAAAAGCTCAGGATCAAATTACCTTCCTGCTTGCAAGAGTCAATGGAAAACATGTCCCTAAGAAAATTATTTTTCCTGTACTTGATATCACCAAAAGCAACCTTCTTCCAAACCTTAGCTCCAACTTGACAAACTGCAATGTTTTCATGGACCTATGACCTTCCCAACCTTCCACATGCAACTCGCTCCACCATGAGCTAATACACTCTTTGGAACCTGGATGAAGCAACCGCGTGTTTTCGAATTTAAATGAGGCTGCTTCTGACTTAAAAGGATAGTGTCTAAGACAATTGAGCTATGACCAGAGACTAGAAGGGCTAAGGATTCTGAGAGGCTAACAGAATAGCCTTGTTCCCAGTCACTTGAAAATAAAAATCCAAGCATTTTAGTTGTTGATTTTTCTTTCTTTTGCACTCTCATAACAGTTTTGCTATATGAGGCTAACTGGCCTAATGGTTTTTCCAGACTTATACAGGAAGTATATTGATTGCCGTGAACCCTTTTCAGAGACTGCCTCATTTGTATGATAATCATGTGATGGAGCAGTATAAAGGGGCAGTCTTTGGTGAGCTGAGTCCACATCCTTTTGCTGTTGCTGATTCTGCTTACCGGTACATCCATCATAACCCTAGTCAGCTTCTAATATTGAGTGCTTAAGGATTTCTAGTTTGCCTAGTAAATGAGAACAATTGTGATACAGACTGATGATTAATGACGGAGTGAGCCAGTCCATTTTGGTAAGTGGAGAAAGCGGAGCAGGTAAGACAGAAAGCACAAAAATGCTTATGCAATATCTTGCCTATATGGGTGGGAGGGCTGCAGCTGAGGGGCGGACAGTGGAACAGCAAGTCTTAGAGGTATAGCGTAGTTATAAAACTCTGGTTTACCCAAAGAATATTGATTCTTCTAGGACAGTAGCTTGGATCAATGACAGATCATATTCATTTCAATTTTTTGTTCACCTTTTTCTTTGTTTGCAGTCCAATCCTGTTCTAGAAGCGTTTGGTAATGCAAAGACTGTCAGAAACAATAACTCTAGGTGGGAGGAACCTATTTTTCGAAATGTTAAAATCTTACCTTTAATTTGTATCATTTTATATCATTTATCTTCCATTCAGCTGTTAGATACTATCCTGAAATGAAAAGCATATTGCAGTCGATTTGGTAAGTTCGTGGAGATTCAGTTTGATCAAACGGGAAGGATTTCAGGTGCTGCTATCAGGACTTATTTACTGGAGCGATCTCGTGTTTGTCAAGTGTCCGATCCTGAGAGAAATTATCATTGCTTCTATATGCTTTGTGCTGCACCACCTGAGGTAATTAGTTCTCCTGTATGTTTACCAAATTTTCATGGAGAAACTGCGGTCTTGTACGATGACATTTAATGAATTTTAGATGGTCGTTTCTTGCTTATGAGTACAAATATTGTTTTAGCACCATTTTTTTTTTATTTGGATTTCCACCTAATGCAACCATAACAACCATGAGAGACTGGTGCTGTAGATTTCTTGAATTATTATGTAGGTAAGTGTGAAACACTTGGCTTGCTGTATCATTCCCTTAATTGAAAATTAGCACTAGTGTAGCTGTCTACTGTATCTGGTGCCATTTAACATGATTAACATGTTTTGTGCCATCAAACTCTGAACTATTATTTCATAGCAAAAAGATGTCACCAATTTCTTATCTACTGGTTAGGATTGTTAAGGCTTTTCTCAAAGGCCAGGTGATTTAGGTTTGGCCAATAAGGTTGGGATTGATATTGAAAGGCGTAAAAGGAGTGATAGGGGCTAGGGAACTCGTATTGGATGGGGATTGGTAGTTATCATCTTGTGGTCTGTAACGAGACTAGAGGGTCTTGGAGGTATGGTTAGTAGCTGCACTAAATCTATAATTATTGAACTTATAGGAGAAATTGTAGGAGAGATTATCAGAAAAATATTAAAAGATGGTCCCTTATTTCCATTCTTTCTCATCCTTCATCTCCATCCTTGTCACTATTGCTTAAATTCATTTTTTTTTTTTGATAGACCACTATTGCTTAAATTCTAAATTATGAATTCATGGGATTGGAAAAGTTAGCATGCTTGATTTTACACTTTCATCTATCTTATACATTCCTAATTTCCTTTTCAACTTATTGTATGATCACAAACTTCTCTCACTTAGAATTGCTCAATCATATTGTATCCTTCACATTTGGTCTTTTAGGATGTAAGGATAAAGAGGATGATTGGTGTAAGATTTGAAAAGGTTGGATTCTACTCCTTAGCCTTCCATGCTAGTGTCTCCCCATAGCAGGGGTATCATCATCTTCGTCACTCTTTCTATGCCAATCTCCATTGATTAGTTCTTACTTTACCTTCTTTTGCTCACTTCAACTATGAAACCTTTGAGCTCAGTGTACATCATAGGGCTACTTCTAAACTTTGATCAAATAGGCCTCTTTTCATTCTTTTGAGGTAAGTCCACTCTAATATCTGGGGTCCCGTTAGAAATGTTGGCTTACATGGTGCTTGTTATTTCATCTTGTTTGTTGATGATTCCTCTCATATAACTTGGTTGTATATTCTTAGGGATAGAACTTAAGAATTTTATGTTTTGAATTCCTTCTATGCTGAAATTACTAATCAATTCGATGCTAAATTAAAAATTATTTGAAATGATAATGCCCTTGAGTACAAATATTCTCACTTTCAACATTTTCTTGAGTCAAGGGGTATCATTCACCAAATGCCACGTGCTAATATACTTTTTTTATTTATTAGAAACAACAAATGTATTAAATTAAGGATAAAGAAATACAAAAAAGAAGGATGACTAATCCTCCAAAAAATGTGATGAATTAAATAGAAGTACATTTGAAGCCTCCAAAGTACTAAGTAAACCTATACAACAATAATATACCACATGGGAATATACAAGAAACAATTCATAGGTCCAATATTAGAATAATTTCCTTCCAAGCAACTTGTTCCTGCTAACCCACACCTTTCGATCTACACACAGAAAACCAATTGAGCTGGACCACATTAAGGCGAATGCCCTTAATTATTATGGTACAAGAGGCCTAAAGAAAGGCAAAGAAACGAATGATATCCCAAATACTTCATTTCTTAGCATCCGTTTTTATCATAGGTTCTATATTCGCAAGCAATGACAACATTGTCCGTTACCATAGAGATAGCTCTTTGGAGGAGCGTGCGAAGACTTTGGTTGATTTTCAACAGAAAGGCACTGATTCTGCTGCATGTGGTCTTGACATTCCTAATATTTCGCATGTGATTCATCCTTCCCCTCTTTATATGTCTTAACCATATCGAAAGAGGCGAAACAGAATTTTAAAACTTTGGTTCATAAGAAGAGAGAGAATGGGAGAGAGTGAGAGAGAGTGCGACAACGAGGATGGAGAAGATAATGCAGTGATCCAAAGAAGGAGGAAGGAGAGCAGTGGAGTCCAAGGTGTTCGAGATTGTCATAGAAGAAAGAAAAGGAAAAATCCAAGCTATCATCGTGGAGAAGAAGAGAGGTGTTTTGTCATGGGTTTGACTGGGATAGGAGAGCCTAGGGTTTTTCATGGAGGGTCTAACCCATTGCATTAAGGATGCGAATGAAGGTAAATGGGGAAGGGAGTGGAAGGAAAATGGGAGATCGTACTCCCTGACGCGAGGTTTAAACAGTGCGGGGTGGTATATCCGTTTAGGGGTTGCCGATTCGGGGAGGAGGAGGTTCTGTATCTTCATTCTGAAAGGCAGAGGGGGCAAAGGGGGATGGGTGATTATGGCGGAGAAACTACAACAAATGGGAGGGGTCTTCGGAAGGAAAGCAAATATGCAGGAAACAAGGGATGAGGGGAAACTTGCTGGGGAGAGAATGTATGCGGAAGCTTTGAAGAGAACAAGTGGGAGGACCTTGAACTCAATCGGGATGAAGGTTAGAAGGGACGAAACACTAGGAAATTTGCAGAAACTAGAACATTGCATTGTGGTGACCTGGAAATCCAAAATGATAGCAGCAGGAGAAGAGGACATGGAAAGTATGGGGAGACTATGGGCAAAGTCTTGGGGTTTGAAAGGAAAATTAGGGATGGCTAGATTAGAGAAAAATAGGGCTTTGCTGGAATTTGAAAACCCGGAAGAAGCAAAACGCATTGTAGCTTCTGGGAACCGGTTGATGGGAGGTCTTTTGTTGGGGCTGGAGCACTGGAACCCTAGGATCGGCTGCTGGGTAGAGGAGGAGGCGAGCAAGGAGGTCTGGGTCAAAATCGTTGGGCTCCCAATCTCGCTTTGGAACCCGACGATTTTGAGAAGAGTGGGAGAAGTGTGCGGGGGCCTCGTTGCTATCGACCATCAGACGGAGACTTTAGGGGAGCTTCAGTGGGCTCGAATTCTGGTTAAATCGAGGGGTGATTTCTTCCCAAGCGTCTTGAAGATAGAAATTGAGGAGGACGTTTACTTCCTCTCCCTCTGGTGGGAGCTTAGACCGGTGTTGAGGAAGAATCGGGCGGGTTGCAGTGAGGAGTTGGGACGGAAGAGTAGTGAGGTTAGGCGTGACGCCATTTCACGCGTAGGGCCGTGCGTGAAGGAAGAGTTGGTAAGCGCGAGGCTCGAGACGCTGACCAGGCCAGCCGACTTGATGGGTGTGCAGGAGAGTGGGTCGGGCTGGGCGACTTCTGCAATCTGAACCTAAGGTCCGACGATTAGGGACCAGGCCCCCATTGCAGCGTTGGGGACTGGGCCTGCTAAATCAAGCCCAAATCTGGGTCTTGAAGCTGCAAGGAGGGTTGATGGGCCTGTCTTGCTTGACAGACCTTTGGGCTTAAAGTTCATAGAGGAGGGCTCTGCTATCGACGGATTAGAGGAAGGCCCTTCATCTAGGAGATGGGCTGAAGTGGTGGAATGCCCAAAGTTGAATGAAGACTTGGAAACGGTTGGCCTAGTTATGTTCCCAACTCAGGCCTCAAGCAAAGGCCTGCAGGAAAAGGCCAGCCTTATGGAGTTCACCAGAAGTGTGAATTTCCCAGAGTCGGAGTCGCTTGTTGCTTGGGAACCTAAGAAGGGCAGAAAGCAGCAAATGAAAATCAGCTACTCAGCGACTGACTGAGCTCTTGAAGAGGAAGCAATGAGGTATGGGTTAGATCTTTTCTCTAGGGGAAAATGGGCTTTGGGGGCTTCTCATCTTAATTCTTTTCATTTTGATCGGGCTCCAGAGGGGGAGCTTTACGATCATTCTGGGGATATAGGGGAGGAATTCCGTTTTGAGAACACAAGGTGGTTGACAGTGGTTGAGGGACCCATTGAGAATGGCATTGGTTGTTGGGACCCGAGAGAAGCTACTAGAACTAGCGTTATGATCAGGGATATGAGGGGGATTTTGGTACACCTGAGACACAAGTGGGGAGCGAGAAGGAGGAAAAATGGGAGGATAGCAGCTTGGCAAAATTCAGCCATTTTCTGGGATTCTCGACGGAGGGGTTGGAAAAGGAGATTCTGACCTTCTTGACTAAAATCAGGAAGAGAAGAGAGAGGATCCATGGTAAAGAGCTCCTGGAGAAGTCAAAATTCGAAAGGGAGCTAAAAAGGCTGGAGTGCTTTGTAAACTATGAGGGGGGGAAGAAGCAAAAAGGCCTATCACAAGGCAAAGGGAGCCAAATCATGGTTACTCAATGAAGCTAAAAATTCTGAGTTGGAATGTGAAGGGAGCAAACGATAGCTCCAAAAGAAAAATTATTAAGACTTTTATAAGGAATCAGAGGGTTGATCTAATTTGTATTCAGGAGACAAAAATTCAATCTATGTCGGAGGGTGTGGTGAGAAGCTTAGGCTCAGGGAGATGCTTAGATTGGAGAGCCCTGGATGCGGAGGGGGCTGCGGGAGGTATATTGATTTGTTGGGATAAAAGGTCTTTGGAGATTCTGGAGTGGGAGGAGGGTCAATTCATCTTATCCTGCAGGTTCAAGAATGTAGAGGATGGGGCTGTCTGGGTGTTCAAGGGAGTTTATGGTCCTTTTACCAAAGTGGAAAGGGATTGTCTTTGGGAAGAATTTGGGGAGATTAGAGGTCTTTGGGAGGACTCCTAGTGCCTACGGGGGGACTTTAACATCACTCTTCTTCAAAGGGAAAGAAGCAGTCAGAGGAGATTATCTTCAGCGATGAGGAGATTTGCTGAGATTGTGGATGATTTAGTGTTGGTGGATATTCCTCTTCAGGGGGGAGAGTTCACTTGGAGTGGGGGCCTGAACAACCAGTCTTGGGCTAGACTGGATAGGTTTCTCATATCCCCCAACTGGCTAGACCAATTTAGTGGAGTTTTTCAAAGTAGACTACCACGACTGGTTTTTGATCACTTCCCAGTCCTTCTAGTGGGAGGTGGGTTAAGAAGAGACCCTACTCCTTTTAGATTCGAAAACATGTGGTTAAAGGTTGAGGGATTCAAAGACCTTATTTGGAGTTGGTGGCAGGGGATTGAGGTTAGGGGCAGTGCTAGCTTTAGACTGGCCTCTAAGATGAAGGAAATCAAACAGAAGCTAAAAATATGGAACAGAGAGGTGCTCGGGAGGCTGGACAGTAACAAATCCTTAGCCCTGCAGCAAGTGAGTTCTGGGACAGGGTGGAGAGCGAGAGAAGTTTGACTGTGGAGGAAACAGAGTTAAAAAAGGAAGCTAAAGAAAACTACAAAAAATGGGTGCTTCTGGAATAAACTCATTGGAGACAACTTTCCAAGGAGATCTGGCTAAGGGAGGGGGACAGAAATACGGGCTTTTTTCATCGCATGGCAAATGCCCACCGTAGAAACAACTCCCTGGACAGAGTTAAAATTAATGGGGAATGGCTATCAGAGGAGTAGAAAGTGAGGGAAGGAGTTGCTAAAGCTTTCAAGCAGTTGCTGACAGAAGATACAGGATGGAAGGCGGATATTGGGAGGCTGCAGTTAAATCAAATCAGTCAGCAAGAAGTGGAGAACCTGGAGAGTCCTTTTTCAGAGGCTGAGGTTCATTCGGCCTTGATGGAGATGAATAGGGACAAAGCTCCTGGACCGGACGGCTTTACTGTGGCTTTTTGGCAAAGTTGTTAGGATTTTGCTAAGGAGGAGATTTGGGAAATGTTTAAGGAGTTCCACAAGTTTAGCTCTTTCCTCAAGAGCCTCAACAATACATTTCTGGTCTTGATTCCTAAGAAAAGTGGAGCTGAAGATCTTGGAGATTATAGACCTATTAGTTTGGTGGGGGGGCTTTATAAACTGTTGACTAAAGTGCTAGCGAATAGGCTTAAGAAAGTGGTAGGAAAGGTGGTTTCCCCTGCCCAGAATGCCTTTTGATGGGAAGACAGATTCTTGATGCCTCCTTAATTGCAAATGAGGTGATAGACTTGTGGCAGAAAAGAAAAGAAAAGGAGCTCATTTGCAAATTTAGCATCAATTGGCAGTTTTTGTTGAAGGTCTTGCAAAAAATGGGATTTGGGCCTAAGTGGTTGGGGTGGATGTGGAGTTGCCTATCTTCAGCCAAATTTTCTGTTTTGGTTAATGGGGTCCCAACTGGTTTTTTCCCAAGCACTAAGGGGCTTAGACAAGGAAATCCCCTATCTCCCTTCCTCTTTGTTTTGGGAATGGAAGTGCTGGATGTACTTATTAGAAGAGCTGTTGAAGGGGGTTTCTTATCAGGATGTAGTATTCGGGGTGGTAGAAGATCCCCTTTGAACATTTCCTATTTATTCTTTGCTAATGATACAATTGTGTTCTGTGAGGCTAACAAAGAGCACTTAACCGACCTAAGTTGGATCCTATTTTGGTTTGAAGCTGCTTCAGGCCTGAGGATCAACTTGGCCAAAAGTGAAATTATCCCAGTGGGAGAGGTGGATGACATTGAAGAGTTGGCAGTGGAGTTAGGATGCAGGGTGGGTTCTTTGCCCTCTCAGTATTTGGGCTTGCCTCTAGGGGCCCCCAATAGGGCCCTCTCTGTGTGGGATGGGGTGGAAGAGAGAGTTAGAAGAAGACTTGCGCTTTGGAAACGATAGTACATTTCCAAAGGGGGGAGAATTACTCTCATCAAAAGCACCTTCGCTAGCATACCAATTTATCAAATGTCTATCTTCCGGACGCCCAAGATTGTTGCTAAAAGGATTGAGAAAATTCTAAGGGATTTTTTGTGGGGGGGGGGGGATTTGGAGGGGAAAACTCATCTAATCAAATGGAGGTGGTTTGTTTTGACAAGAACAAGGGTGGATTAGGTCTAAGGAAGCTAGCCCTGTTGAACAAAGCATTGCTTGGTAAGTGGATATGGAGATTTGCTAGTGAAAAAGACAATCTTTGGAAACAAGTGATCACGGCGAAGTATGGGCAAGAGGGTCTTGGTTGGAGGACTAAGAAGGCTAATGGGGCGGTTGGAGTAGGGGTTTGGAAGGAGATTCTGAAAGAAACTGGTTGGTGTTGGGATAATTTGGTGTTTTTAGCTGGAAAGGGAAACAAAATCAGATTTTGGACAAACACTTGGTGTGGTGGTACAGCGTTGTCCCAATGCTTCCCTCATCTTTTTGTTATGGCTGCTCACAGGAATGCAATAGTAGAGGAAATGTGGGATCAAAATTCTGGTCAAGGAGGGTGAAATCTAATTTTTTTGAGGGACTTTAATGATTGGGAGTTGGAGATGGTTGGGGATTTGCTCCATATCTTGAAGGGTCATAGGCCCTCTTTAGAGGAAGACTCAGCGCTTTGGAAGGGAGGTAGAAATGACCAATTCAAAATCAAGGAAGCTTATAGCTTATTGGTCAATCCTAATGATACCGTTTTTCCCTCAAGATGCATTTGGGTGGATAGAGTTCCTACTAAAGTTGCTTTCTTTGCTTGGGAGGCGACGTGGGGGAAGGTGCTTACTTTGGATAGGCTTCAGTTGAGAGGATTGCAACTCCCTAATTGCTGTTTTTTGTGTGGTTGTGAAGAAGAAAATGTAAATCATATTCTTATACATTGTATAGTGGTCAGAGTACTTTGGGATATTGTTCTTGGGTTAGTAGATGTTAAATGTGTCTTTCCAGAATCTGTAAAGGAGGTCTTAACTAGCTGGGGGGGCCCCTTTGTGGGGAAGAAAAGGAAGAAGGTTTGGAAATCCATCCCGTTATGTATTTTTTGGACGGTGTGGAAGGAGAGAAATAGATTAGCGTTTAAAGGGGAGTGCTAAATATTCGGAAACTCAATAATTTTTTTGTTTGTAATTTATGGAGTTGGGTTAGAGTGTATATAGGTGAGGACTCTCTTACCCTTTAGGATTCTTGGAGTGGTTAGCTTCCACCTAAGGGGAGGTGAGTCCCTCTTGGCTTTTTGTTTTTTGTTTGGGGCCCTAGCCGCCTTGTATACCCCCGTATGCTTTGTGGCTTGTTGCCTCTTTTTTATTGAATATATGCTTTACTTATAAAAAAAAATAAAAAAAAATGACAACATTGTCCTTTAAAAGCAGACTGTGATGTCAATATGAATCATAAATATATAATTTATTATATAACTAAAATTAAAAATAATTATAAGAATTTAAAAATATATAAATAGTTCAATAACTTTAGAATATTTTATCTTTTTATCTTTAACAATAACAGATTAAACTATGACAAGAATAAAATGTAAATGTATTAATATTGCTAATTTTTTTAAATAGTACAAGTATAATGTTTATGACTTAACAGTTAAGAAGATATATCTGAAAGTAAAACAAAATTTTAATATTAATATTCTATCATTCTACAATTTTAAAAAATTACTATGTTCTTTTCCCAAATTTTTAATAATATATTTGCTTACTACAAACCATAATATGACTAAAGGCAACAACCCATTCTAGTGGCTATTGTAATCCTTCTGCATACACCCAGCCTGGGTTCAAGTGTAGCCTATCAGACAATGAAAAATACCAGCAGCTGGTTTCTGAAGCACTGGCTGGGTCTGTTGGTTCAGCACTGGTCCAGCCTCAATAATGGGTAAGTGAATCAACTTGGAAATATGACCAGTTGGCAGTCCAACTAATTCGACTGGGTGGTCCAGTGTTTTCAAAATGTTGCGGCAGAGTGCTCCTTGTCACCTCCATTAATCCTCTTGGTATCTCAAGATCCTACTTATGAACCCCTCATTGCTGTGTGTAAAAGCACATGCACTTGTACTAAACATCCTATTTCCAATTTTGTCTCTTGCAATCACTTGTCCCCTTCTTAAATTACCTTCTCTTCCTCCTTTTCTATTATTCTTTCCACATCATATGGTGAAGCTCTTTCTCATCCTGGTCAATGGAAGAGAAAATGCATGCTTTACAGTGGAATCATACCTGAGATCTCGGTCCTAAGCCTTGTAATGGTTTACAGTGAGCTATTTTCTATTAGTTGTTTTTGGGTCTTTAGTATAAAGCAAAACCTGGATGGTACCATTGACAGATTAAAGACTTGTTTCTTATACCTTGTCATCAATTTACATTATTGAGTCTGAAAAAAACGTTAGAATAGTTCTCCTAACATATTATAGCTATTAATAAAATCTATATGAGCAATTATCAACTCACTTGAGCTTAATGAAAAGCGTGTGGGTATCATCCTCATTTGATTCACCTCAACTATTAGATCAGAAAATAGAAAAACCAGCACTTATTGTTTCTTAGTATATCAACAGTTCCCAAAGTGTCCAAGTTTTAGCCAAATCCTCTATATGTGTGGACTATAAAATTCATTATCTATTAACTTGTTGAAGATTTCAAAAGTTTAGGACTTTGTTTTATTCTACTTTAGTGCAGAAATAGTTAGGATAATTCAGTTTTATTTATTGGTATTTTAAAAAAGTTTGTTTATTTTATAGGAAGTTAGTTTATATTTTGTAGCTAGGATTCAGCACATAGTTGTATATAAATAGGCATCTGTATTCATATTTTTTTAATGAAAATAATAAGAATTTTCTTTCTTCTCTTAAACCGCGTTCATGGTGTCAAAGCTGGTTCTCTCCCAGGACCAGTGACTTGTTTGCAATCTGGTTTCTTCATCAGACTATGGAAAATTATTCCTCTATTTATTTCATCTATTTGGGACGATTTAGTTGTTAGGAGGAGATGTCGGGCATAAGTGAAGATGAAGTTTCTGAAGTCAACATGAAGTTTGATAAACCAGTTCCAACATGAAGTTCTGGACAATCATTGCCTATAGATCACCTACTGTTGGCTAAATGGACAAAATTTCCTATATTGGTTTTAGTCCGTGAAGCTCTTTATTAGAGGAAAAGGGCAGATAGGTTATTTGTTAGTTTCTTATACAACTTGTTCAAAAGATGATCCAGGTTTTCCATTGTGGGATTTAGAAAACTCCATGATTATGACGTGGCTGGCGAATTCTATGGAACCTAAGATTAGACAACCCTTTCTCTTCTTGCCCACTACAAAAGAATTGTGGGATTCAGTAAGTGAAACCTACTCAGATTTAGGCAACTAAGCACAAGTATATGAGATCAGGACAAAGATTCGAGAGACCAAGCAAGGAGATCAAAGTGTAACCAGGTATTATAGCATCCTAAAAAGTTTATGGCATGAACTAGACATGTTTTATGGTTATGAATGGAGTTCTGTTGATGATAGTGCTTGGTTTAGGAAGATGCTTGAGAAAGAAAGAGTATTTGAATTTCTTGCGGGTTTGAATAAGGAATTGGATGAGGTTCGTGGATGTGTACTTGTTAAAGAACCTCTTCCTTCTACAAAAGAAGTTTTCTTAGAAGTCTGAAGGGAAGAAAGTAGAACTGTGATGATGGACAAGATAGCTAAACCTATTGTAGTTTCTGAAAATTCTGATCTTAGTGTTTCTACTATGGAAGGTTTGTTAACTGAAGTTGGAACAACAACTGTTAGCCAAAGGAAGAAGTTTGAAGAAAAAGGAAGTTGGTGTGATTTCTGCAACAAACCTGGGCATGCTAGGGAAAATTGTTGGAAACTGCATGGTAAAGCATCAAATTTTTTGATAGGAAACAACAAATCGGCTAATGATCCGATGTTCATCTAGGAAGAACTTCTTGAAGGCTTTGAGGAAAGAAATGCTATCACTCATTTGAGTAAAGAAATCAATCCAATCTCTTACACACGGGAGACTCTTGCTTGTTTGACCAAGTGAATGGTGTGTTCCGTAAAGGTGGATCAAACAATTCACATTCTCTTATAAAACCATCAAAGTCCTTCATGCTTGATGTTAAACTAGAACCTCCCAATTTTTCTGAACTTCTCCTTTTGACATTAAAATCACCGCCCACACACCATAACGAAAAAGATAGTCCAAAAATGTCTAAAAGCTCCACCCAAAAATCCTTTCTAAGTAAGGGACTATTTGGGCCATAAATTGCGGACTGCCATAGAGGTCCGCATCCATCCAATGCAAACTTGACTGAGACAGAAAAAGAGCCTATTATCACCTCCTTGCTGCGTAGTTTTTTGGAGTCCCAAATAATCAAAATCCCACTTGAAGCCCCGCACGCCGGAAGAGCAGCCCGTTCCTTATTTCTGACCATCCAAACACTACCCACAAACCTCTGTCACACTCCACCTTTTTTGTTTCCTGAATCATCACAACATCCGGATTCTCTAACCTCAGAAAATCTTTAACCACCCTTCGCTTTTTCCTTGATCCAAAACCCCTGGTGTTCGAACTAATTATTTTCATGGAAAAACCTCACAGACCCTAAACCTCCAATCCAGTTCCAATAGGTCTCACATACCTGCGGAGCATCTGCTCTTCCTCCTGGAATACACCTTAATATCCAGAGATCTTAAAACCTCACGTACTTTAGCATTTTCCTGGGGGACAGACCTTCTATTTGGAACTTGCCCGATGGGGAGACCATAGCATCACCCTGGCTAACTGTAACCAGGTAAGAAACCTCATTAGGCAAATTGGGTTTAGACTTAATGGGGTTAAAACCCTTGGGCATTTGGTTTGGATAAGCAAACTGGGACTCCAGCACATCAAGGTTAGGATTGCCAACAGACTTTTGACATAAAGTACCATCATTGTCTTTTTTGGAAAAAATTTCAGAGATAACTCGATTTTCCATATGAAACTAAGATTGAATGACTGAACTAGGAAGATCGGGAACAGAAGGACTCAGAAATGGAAGTGCCAAACCACAAGAAAAGGGAAAAGAAGACAAGGGTGACTGAGAAGGTGAAGACGAAGTTACCTCCATGTTTTCCACTACCAACATTTGACAATTCCCCTTAAAGCTGAGCCCTTTACCTCTGATTTCTGGATTAGAAGGAAAAAATGTGACTGATGAACCACGATGATCAGACCCCACTTGACCCAAAAATCCTTCTCTGTCTTCATCAATAGAGGGTTTGCGCAAAGCCACTTTGCCTCTTGACAACGAAGTCCCTTCCCCTGAACACCTCTTTCGTATCCTTGACGATCGACAAAAAATGAGAGGACTCACACTGAATCCTCGTTCCAACTGAGATCCCGCCCCGAAAGCCTCTTCCTTTGGAAACTCTTCGCTATTTGACGATGGCTTCCTGTGCAATAGAGGCTCGCTACGACTTCAAAATCCTTGTCGGCGATCAAAACTTGGAGAAAAAAGGGTAGTTCACAACTTCTTTAAACCAAACTTCACTTCCTTCTTCGCGAAGCCCCTCGTCTGAACATCAGGAACTTCTGATACAACTTTCCCCTTTCCCACTACAAAAGCTTCTTCACTTCGTAACAAACCATTCTTATTAGAGGGCTTCTTTCCTCCTGTTCTTTGGCCTAACCATGACGGGCCTTTAAAGTTACAACCCATTTTTGCATCAGTTAGTGGACTAGGATTGGGAAGAGATTGGGCCTTTCTCTCAGTGGCCTGACCATCCTCATCTGAGAAGGCCTCATCCCCACCTGCCCTAGCTACGCCCTCCTTCTCTGTCCCAATTGGTCTAATGTTCAGTTTTTTTGAATTCAAACTAGGCAACGAGGGAGGTAGGAACCAGTTTTTCCCCACAACCTGTCCTCTCTTACCACGTGTCCCCACTGGAAAAACTTCAGTCATAATCCTTTCTCCTCCCTTCTTCTTTCTGCCAACTGCCCTAACATGAAAACTTCCTCCAATCGTTGATCTATCTCTCTCCACCCGCCTTCCACCACCTGTCCTCGAGTGTGATGCAGAAACCTCCCGAGTCGACTCACCCATTACACTGCCTCTCCTAACATCTTCAACTCTGACCACTGCGACATAAATTGTAAACACCCAGTCCCCGTCTATCACCTCGATCAAAGCTGAGAGAATTGACCGTTCCTTCATTGCAATTCTAACCCTCGCCTTGCTAAGTTCAAACAATTTCAATGTTCGCCAATCAATTTCAGTCACCGTCCCCCACTACTCCACTATTTTCTTCAGATGTACCTCATACCAGAAATGAAATGGTAGTCTTCGTAATTCAATCCAACCTCTTCTAAACTTCCCCTCAACTTCTGAATTTTTCTTTGGCGACCACCTTCTCAACTGGATTGCATTCCCTCCCTCAATCTTAAGAAGCCTTAAATCCTGGAAATAGGAAGCTTCCTCTATCGTTTCTACAAAAAATACTCTTTTTTCACCTGAGTAGGGTACAATTGTTGTCACTCCTTTCTTCCCTAAGCTTCTCACCATAGCATGGCCAACCTCAACCCATTTAACACTATCTGCATTGCATTCACACACCACAGCTCGCGCCCACCTCCCAATAGGAACAAGTCCACCTCTCCTTGGTCCTTCATCTCTGACTACATTCGCGAAGGACCGATACAGAGGACCCATGTGATTGTGGATAAACCTTTCCTCTCTGTATTGTCTTCCTTTTTCATCTACATTCGAGGAGGGGACCACCAGCATTGAAGACAACCCGCTTTTTAGATTCTCCCATCCTCTACCCTTCTCGCCCTCAGGAATAACCAGAAAAGTTGATTTTCTATTGGTTGCGAAATCCGAAATCCTTATGAACCTTCCGTGGTTGTTGAAGTATACTTCCATCAAATGGACGCTAAATTTTCCCCTGTACTTTTTGTTGAACCCCATGTAACTCTTCATTTCGATGGCTTTCATCAAGTGTTCGATCAACCACCCGACTTCATCCTTTTCAAAACCTAAGACAAAAACAGAGCCTCTACTGTGCTCTATAATCGAGCACCAATTTCCTTTGTGCTCGCCTTCCAACCTAACCAAGAAGGTCTTCCTCTCCACAGAGACCTTCAATGTCCTTACCATATTTCTTTCCATGTTTGTTCCTTTTTTCAAATTGAAAAGGGCAAAAACCTATGGAAAGAACCCGAGGAATGCAAACACTGAAAGAAGTTCAAAGTAGTATTGAACCATCACTGTTTAGCAAAGAGCAACGTGAACCCTTGTACAGGTTGATGTTAGTCCTCTCAAAATCTCTCATGTACTTTAGCCTAAGGTATTCTTCCTAGAGCTCTAAGTTTTGTTTCTTTTTATACACCTCGAATTATTGAATTGGGTGCTTCAGATCATATGACTAGTCAATTTCAACATTTCTCATCCTATTCTCCATGTTTTGGAAATTTAAAGATTAGGATTGTAGATTGTATCTTGCCTCCAATTGCAGGGAAAGGTTCTGTATTTCTTTTTAAGAATCTTACTCTAAAATCAGTCCTTCAAGTTCCTAATCTTGCATGCAATCTTTTGTTTATTAGTAAACTAACTATAGATTCCAATTGAATTGCAAAATTCTCACATCCTCACTGTAAATTTTAGGACATGCATTCGAAGATGATGATTAGTAGTGCTAGAGAGGTTGATGGATTATACTATTTTGATGAGGATTCCCTCGAGAGTAGACTAGCTCAAACTGCAAGTGGTAGTGAAGTTTCTTTTTGTACAGAAAATCAATAAATGTTATGGCGTCATAGACTAGGCCATACAAGTTTTCAATGTTTGAAACAATTGTTCTCTTCTTTGTGAAAGTTGTCAATAGTCTAAACATCATCATGTTTCTTTTCAATTGTGACCTTACAAGGAATCCAAGTCTTTTGCTCTTGTTCATAGTGATATATAAGGACCTTCAAGGGTAACAAATTTAACAAGTACTAGATGGTTTATCATGTTCATAGGTGATCATAACATGATATGTTGGGTGTATTTAATGAGAGAAAAATCTGAAGCCAAGATAATTTTCAAATAATTTCATAATATGGCTAAAACTCAATTCCAAACCCAAATATAGGTTTTTAGTATCGACAATGGGAAGAAATACTTCACTACCATTTTTGTCCGTTTCTTGAAAGAGTAAGCATTGTTCATCAATCATTATGTATTGGCACACCACAACAAAATGGAATTGTTGAGCGTAAGAATAGACACCTACTAGAAGTGGCTATGGCTATTATGTTTACCATGGGAGTTCTTAAAATATTTTCCCCAAACCAGAATTATTAACTCCTATTAAAGGTGTTTCATTTGTTGGTGTCCAAAAACAACATCATTCCAAACTTGACCTTACATCTATCAAATGTGTGTTTCTTAATTATTCCTCAACTTAACAAAGGTATAAATGCTATAATCGTCATTTCTAAAAGGTCTTTTGTGAGTATCGATGTTATTTTCTTTGAAAACAAGCTTTACTTTATAAAATATTTTCTTTAGGGGGAGACAATTTTTGGGGAAGATTTTTTTTTTTTGATAAGAAACAAACAGATGTATTAATTAATAATAAAACATGAGAAGGATGAGAAATCCTCCCCATGATATATAGACTTGATAAAAAAGACATAAAGAAACCTTCATTGTACAAAAGGGCTATACAAAAGGAACAAAAAAGCCTATACAAGTATAACATCTCTTGACCTTATAGGCCCAATCCTAGGGTGTACAAATTGAAAGCCAACTAAGTTGAATTACACTCAAAGGATAGAGTTTAAAAACGTCTGTACAATCAGCCCCCAAAAGAAACATAGAAATGAAGCAAATCCTACATCATTTCTGGCGTCTTCCAAGTGTCCTCGAAAATCCCAGCGTTCCTTTCTCTCCACACAATCCACAACAAAGAGAGACACGTGATCCTCTAAAGAGTCTTGCCTCTACTAGAGTTTCCAAAGCACTCGAAAGAAATCACCATCATATTGCGAATATTACCTGACTAAACCCATGCCATTCTAGCCTATGAGACTATCCTATGCCACAATCATAAAGTAATCGGACAATGTAAGAAATGATGATCAATTGTCTCTCTACTCTTCCTATATAGGATGCACCAATCAGGGTCAAGGGCTTTAAAATACCTTTTCAATTGTAGCATGTCATTGGTATTGGCCTTCTTATGTGCTACTAACTAGGCAAAGGCCATGAGCTTAGAGGGGACTCTTGATTTCCACAAAAAATTAGTTGGGTAGAAAGGAGCAGAATTTTAGAGATTGGATAAGGCTAAAAGAAATTGGAAAATTTCGAGTTATCATTACTTGTGCCTACACAAAATTCAAATTCAGGGGCAGAAACACAACTTGAACCCCCCATTCCCATACTAAATTTAAATTCAAGAGGAAAAACACTACTTGAACAACCTTACATCAAATTTCATGTCTACTCAAGGAGGAAGAAAGATAAGGTATGAAAAATCAACCTCCTATAACTCACCAAACATCACATTCGAGTGTATGTACCTTGGAAGAAATAAGTGTTCCAACTCCTAAATCTCTTCCAACTGTTATTCTAATTGCTAAATCTCTTTCCTTTGATAATTCTGATGTAAAAAATACCTCTAGTGATGATCTAAATGTTCCAATTGCTATTCGGAAAGATACTAGGGTTTGTAATAAACATCCCATTGCTAAACATAACTTATATCATAGACTATCTCCAACTATGAGGACCTTTACTACTAATCTATCTAGTGTTGAAATTCCACAGGACATATAGGACGCTTTGGCTATTCTAGAGTGGAAGCGAGCTATTTTGGAAGAAATGAGGGCACTAGAGAATATTGGGATATGGCAACTTGTGGATGCACCAAGAAGGAAGAAACCTATGGGTTGTAAATGGGTGTTTACTATGAAATATAATGCAAATGGATCCATTGAAAGTTAAAAAGCAAGATTGGTTGCAAAAGGCTTCTTAGAGATCTATGGGATTGACTACCAAGAGACATTTGCATTGGTTGCAAAATTGAATACAATAAAAATTCTCTTTTCCCTTGTAGCTAACTTGAATTGGTCTTTATAAATTGTTAGATGTCAAGAATGCTTTTTCTAAATGGTGAATTACAGAAGAAGTTTATACCTCTAGGTTTTGAAAGAGTGTTTGGAAGTGAAAAGGTGTATAGGCTGAAAAAAATCACTCTATGGGCTGAAATTGTCAACAAGAGCTTGGTTTGACAGATTTGCTAGGTCCATTAGAAGCTATAGGTACTCACAAAGCCAAGCAGATTCATGCTTTCCTCTACAATAAGTGATGGCAAGCTTGCTATACTAATAGTGTTCTTGGATGATGTCATCCTTATGGGAGATAATCTAGTTGAATTAGAGAGATTGAAGAATTTTCTAGCTAAAGAATTTGAGATCATGGATCTAGGAACCTTGAGGTACGCATTGGGAATGGAGTTTGCTAGATCAAAGGAATGTATTTTTGTATCACAAAGGAAGTGTATGCTGGCTTTGCTCAAAGAAACTGGATTTCTTGGCTGTAAACTAATTGAGACTCTAATTGATCCTACTTGCAAATTAGGGTTGCTAAAAAAGAGTGTGTTGATAGTTACTAAAAGAGAGTGTGTTAACAAAGAACACTATCTGAAGCTTATAGGAAAACTGATATATATATATATATATATATATATACAACTTATTCAGTGTGTGTTGTGAGCCAATTTAAATGATGAACACCTTCAGGTGGTCTATTGCGTTCTTAAGTACCTAAAAAGGAGTCCAGGAAAAGAATTAGTGTTTAGAAGCAACAATAGCCTTTAGATTGAAGCCTATATCTATGCCGATTTGGCTGGGAGCATAACGGATAGGAGATCTACTTCAGGTTATTGTTCTTTTGTAGGAGGAAACCTAGTGATTTGGAGGAGTAAGAAGCATTTTGTTATTACAAGAAGCTGAATTCAGAGCAATTACTCATGGTATTTGTGAACTTCTTTGGTTGAAGAAACTACTTGAAGACCTAAGAATTCTTAGTCATAAGGCAATGAAACTCTATTGTGATAACAAGACAACTATTAACATTGCTCATAATCCAGTTCAACATGATAACACTATGCATATTGAAGTGGACCATCACATCATCAAGGAGAAGCTAGAAGCTAGACTGATTGGCATGCTTTATGCACCTATTGACAAATGGTTAGCAGATGTGCTATCCAAGGAACTTCATAAAGGGATGTTCAATTGCTTAATTGTTTAATATCTTTAAACCAACTTGAGGAGAAGTATTGAAGATTTTAGAAGTTTAGGAATTTGTTTTATTCTACTTTAGTGCATAAGTAGTTAGGATGATTTGGTTTTATTTATTTGTATTTTAAAAAAGTTTGTTCCTAGTTTATAGGAAGTTAGTTTTAGAGTTTGTTAGTCCCTATTCTATTGTTAGAATCCATCACATAGTTGCATACAACTAGGCATTTGGATTCCTGTTTTTCTTAATGAAAATAATAAGAAATTTTCATTCCTATTTTCAACCCCCTAAATGTGGTTCGACTTGATTGGTTATCAGTGTGTATTTTCAAGGTTGTGAGTTAGTAAGGAAAGGTTGCTATTTGTATTTGCCATATGGTTTATGGTATACCACATGTGTTTAGGTTTACTTACTACTTTGGAGTTTACATTTGTTTAGCTTTTGTTTGTGGGAGGATTCCTCATCTTTCTATTGTACTTCTTAAATCTGAATTTAGTATCATACATTGTTGTTTCTCCTAAAAAAAAAGGTTCTTCTCTTAAACTGCATTTGTAACTATTTGAACATAAAATAACTGTATGGACTCTGTTTTGATTTTATTGGACCAGAGTTTGGATTTAGATCCATAAATGGTGCTGCTTGTTATTTCATTTTGATGCCATATTGCCATGTGCCATGTGCCATGTGGTTAAATAGATCATATCTCTTTTTGTATTAGAGGCTTAAAAATATTAAATCTTCTAGCCATGGTATACCTGCATTATGTTTCAACTGTGATGCTCCTTATTTCATTTTTATAATAGATCCTAGTGCTCTATGCATTTTTTTTTTTGATCAAAAACAAACAATTGTATTAAAAGAGAAAAACATGAGAAGGATGAGAAGTCCTCCTCAAGATACACAAACCTGATAAAAAACTGAGTAAACCTCCGCTAAACAAGGAGGGCTACACAAAAAGAGACAAAAGGCCTATACACATAAAGAATCCTACCACTATATGCATTAGCAGCTTAATAATATCAAGTCAGAAGCCAGTAAACGTGCATTATATTTCCTGATCAAGTTGCTTCTCCTGATTGAATTCTCACCAATTCAAAATAATATGTCCAATCTGTAAATTTATAGTATGCTTGAAGCTCCATTTCTTGAATGTCTTTTTTAAGATATGTTTATATGCTCACTGTCAGGATGTTGAGAAGTACAAATTGGGAGATCCAAGAACATTTCACTATCTAAATCAGTCAAATTGCTATGAGTTAGATGGAGTGAATGATTCAAAAGAGTACCTTGCAACTAGGAGAGCCATGGATGTTGTTGGGATCAGTTCTGTTGAGCAGGTCTTTTTTTTTTTTTTTTTTTTTTTTTCTGTTATTATTTATCTCTGCTGACAATATTCTATTCTTTACTGCGTGAAAATCTCTACCAATTTCCTTTTCAGGATGCAATATTCCGAGTTGTGGCTGCAGTTCTCCATTTAGGCAACATTGAGTTTGCAAAGGGGCAGGAAATAGATTCTTCTGAACCGAAGGATGATAAATCTCGGTTCCATCTTAGAATGGCAGCTGAGCTTTTTATGTTTGTGACCATTTTCTTCTATTTTTTTTAGAATTCTCATTACTTGATGTGATGAATTTTGATGTTCTGAGAAGTAATGGGCAAATCAATATTTGCATGTCTTGCTTAGGTGTGATGAGAAGTCTCTTGAAGACTCCCTCTGCAAACGTGTGATTGTGACTCGTGATGAGACCATAACAAAATGGCTTGATCCGGACTCTGCATCTGTCAGTAGAGATGCTCTGGCCAAAATTGTTTATTCCAGATTATTTGATTGGTTAGTTTCAAACTAAGAATTGTATTCTGGAACAGATTTTTCATTGACATTTCATTTCTGTATCTTGGATTTGATGTTCCTTAAATGTCTATATCACTCGTTGGCCCAGGATTGTGGACAAGATCAATAATTCTATTGGGCAAGATCCTGATTCAAAAGTCTTAATTGGGGTTCTGGATATTTATGGATTTGAGAGTTTCAAGACAAACAGGTGCTTAGCTGGTATGCTTTGTTTTCTTTATTTTCAGAGGTTATGCAGAAAACTGCATCAAACCCTGTGTTTTTTGTTATGAAACTGTTGAATTGGGGACCTGGAAATTTTTGGGGCCCTGATGTCACTTGTAAGATGATTTTGTGACTTGTCACATTCCTTATTATCTTAAATGTTCCCCATTAAGTTTTGGGTGGTTAACACAAGGAAACATTCCCCTCACTGGGGAAATCTTTAATTTTACATAGGTTTTGTGTGTTAGTGGCCACTTGCATAGGGATTTAATTTTGCATATTCAATCATATTCTTTTTGTATAGTTACAGATCAACAGTTCTGCTGCGGATATTTTTGTTTGTCAACTCTTAAGTTTGTTACTAAGGACACTCATTTCCTTTCCTAAAAGATTGATTGGCTTTCTGCAGTTTTGAGCAATTTTGTATCAATTTGACAAATGAGAAACTGCAGCAACATTTCAATCAGGTGTGTTCATAAAATATCTGTTTCATGTTTTCTTTTTTGATAGGATTATTTGCTTTGTGTTCTTTTGCGTTCCCTGGAACTCTAATATACCCACTAATTTAATTTGTTTGACAGCATGTATTCAAGATGGAACAAGAAGAATATACAAAAGAAGAAATTGACTGGAGTTATATAGATTATGTTGATAATCAAGATATTCTTGATCTCATTGAAAAGGTTTGAATTTCTCCAACTGCTGCTAAACATTTTAGGTTAGACATGTTGCATCAGTTGTGACTTTATATTGCTAGTCAATTTCAAGATTGTTTATGATTAAAAGCAGACTTTTTCTATCCTACTTAAAAGGGAACTCTTTCTAATTTTTTGTCCTTAAGTTCATTGTAGCTGGTATTTTTTAATACTTACAATTGGCAAAACCTCTAATCAAGAAGCAATCATGCAATATTGCTTAATGATGCCTACTAAAAGGAACTGGACTTGTTTTCCATCCTTTTATGCTTTTTCTTCTTTCTTCTTTCTTTCTTTCTTTCGTTTTTCTTTTTGGTTTTTGTTTTGGAACTTCTTAGCTTTTGCTTTTCATTTTTCTTTTAATTTTTTTATTTGCTATTATCTTATATTGAGTGCCTGCTTTTGAGGGGGGACCATTTTGTTTGTTGAATCTATAAGGCTAATAAAGTTGGCACTGCAAGATCTTTGACTTATGATTACCATCTTTTTGGTGGTCTTATGGAGGTGCTTATTCAATTGTAACCCTATAGGCATCCAAAGACAAATTGTAAATCAATTATGTCCTCCAATCAACTTAGAAAATCTGTCTAGACAAGGGTGACTGGCATAAGAAAACATGGTACTCACATTTTCTTGAGGAGTAAATAATGTCTAAATGTTGTCTTCTATTTGCTTCTACTTGTTGCTTTTGTTTGTGTTTTTTTTTTTTTTTTTTGTTGTTTGTTCATTCATTAAAAACAAACAATTCATTGAAATTGAATCATAAATACAAGGAAGAATGAGCCACCTTTCAACTACGAATGCAACTCGGGCGGGTAGGGTCGGTTTGACGGTCAACCTAAGCTCAACCCCTATATGAAACTTATTTGCCCAAGCCTAGCCTAGTCTAAGGTTCAACATAAGTTGTTCAACTCAAGCTCAACCTAAGTTTGTTTCTCTAAACTTGGGTTAAAATTAGGTTAGAATCGAGTTAGTAAATATATGTTCAAGTTGGTTGGATTAATAAATATTATATTAACTTAAGATCCATTTCACTAAACATTTTATTAATCAACCTACGTGTAATAGATGAAAAATTATTAATAACATTTGTTTAATTAGGAATCTTGACCGTGGATAAATTTAAAAGGAGAGAATGGATTTTGGTGAATGGACATTTTATGTATAAAAGCAAGGAAGAATCTGTTGAGCACATCCCCCTTCAATGTTCCAAGGCAAGAATTCTATGGCAGCTGGTCTTCTACTTATTTGGAATTGTATGAGTGCTAAATTTATCAGTTAAAACAAACTTCAAAGTTGGGGATTCCTCTCAGGATGTAGTATACGGGGTGGTAAAAGACCCTCTCTGAACATTTCCCATTTATTCTTTGCTGATGATACAATTGTGTTTTGTGAGGCTAACAAAGAGAACCTAACTCACTTAAGTTGGATCCTGTTCTGGTTTGAAGCTGAATCAAGTCTAAGGATTAACTTGGCCAAAAGTGAAATCATCTAAGTTGGTGAGGTGGATGAGATTGATGAGTTGGCAGTGGAGTTAGGGTGTAGGGTGGGCTCTTTGCCTTCTCAATATTTGGGTTTGCCCTTAGGGGCTCCTAACAAGGCTCCTTCTGTGTGGGATGGGGTGAAAGAGAGAGTGAGGAGGAGACTTGCGCTTTGGAAACGACAGTATATATCCAAAGGGGGGAGAATTACTCTCATAAAGAGCACATTGGCTAGCATGCCAATCTATCAAATGTCTCTTTTCCGGATGCCCAAGATTGTTGCTAGAAGGTTAGAGAAAGAGCAAAGGGATTTTTTGTGGGGGAGAATTTGGAGAGGAAAGCTCATCTAGTTAATTGGGAGGTGGTTTGTGTGGATAAGAATAAGGGTGGGTTAGGCCTAAGGAAGATAGCCCTTTTGAACAAAGCTTTGCTTAGTAAATGGATATGGAGGTATGCTTGTGATAAAGATATTCTTTGGAAACAAGTGATCATGACGAAATATGTGCAAGGGGGTCTTGGGTGGAGGACAAAGAAGGCTAATGGGGCGTTTGGAGTAGGGGTTTGGAAGGAGATCTTGAAGGAAACTGATTGGTGCTGGGATAATATGGCGTTCATAGCTGGGAAGGGCACCAAAATCAGATTCTGGACTGATGTATGATGTACTGGTACATCGCTGTCCCAATGTTTCCCCCATCTCTTTGTCATGGCTGCTCATAGGAATGCAACGGTGGAGGAAATGTGGGACCAGAATTCTGGACAAGGAGGTTGGAACCTAAATTTTCTGAGGGACTTTAACGATTGGGAGTTGGATATGGTAGGGGATTTGCTCCATGTTTTGAGGGGTCACAGGCCTTCTTTGGAGGAAGATTCAGTTTTTTGGAAGGGAGGAAGAAATGGACAGTTCAAGGTCAAGGAAGCGTATAGTTTGCTGGCCAATCCCAATGACACCGCTTTTCCGTCAAGGTGTATTTGGGTGGATAGAGTTCCAACCAAAGTCACATTCTTTGCTTAGGAGGCTACGTGGGGGAAGGTGCTTACTCTTGATAAGCTCCAGAAAAGAGGGTGGCAGTTCCCTAATTGCTGTTTTTTGTGCGGGTGTGTAGAAGAAACTGTAAATCATATGCTTAGACATTGTATAGTGGTTAAAGTCTTGTGGGATATTATTCTTGGGTTAGTAGGGGTTAAGTAGGTCTTTCCAAAAACTGTAAAGGAGGTCTTAACTAGTTAGAGGGGCCCTTTTGTGGGGAAGAAAAAGAAAAAGATATGGAATTCCATCCCGTTGTGTATTTTTTGGACGGTTTGGAAGGAGAGGAATAGATTAGCCTTTAGGGGGGTATGTTGAATATTCAGAAACTCAAGAATTGTTTTGTTTGTAATTTATGGAGCTGGGCTAGATTATATATAGGAGAGGAGTCTCTCTCCCTTATAGGCTTTTTGGAATGGTTAGCTTTCACTTAAGGGGTGGTGAAGCTCTTTTGGCTCTTTTTGTTTGTGAGGTCGTAGCTGCCTTGTATACCCTTTGTATGTTGTGTCGCTTTTTGCCTCTTCTTTAATACATTTCTGGTTTACTTATCCAAAAAAAAAAACGAACTTCAAAGTTGGGATGGTCTTTTTGTTGGAATGAAGCAAAAGAAAGCGTGTAAAACTAATCCTTTGCATTTGTTTTGGACTATTTGGAAAGAGAGAAATAGGAGAGCTTTTGACAATGTAGAACTATCAAATCAAGAGTTCAAATCCTTTTTAATAAGTTATGTTTTGGAATGGGTCAAAGAGGGTTAAGGATGTGTACATCTCTATAGTAGATTTTGTCAATTGGGTAGGCTACAAGTAAGGGGTGGTAGTGTTTTTTGTTTTCTCTCTTTGAGTTCTTTGCCTTGTGGCATCTTTGTATGCGTCTTGTGTACTTTGTATGCCTTTTTTTTTGGATTTTATTTATATACTGCCTTTCTTGCCTATCAAAAAGTTAAAAAAAAAAAAAAAACCATCATTTAATTAGAAATGGAGAGCCATTACATATTAACATGCCAATATGTAAATTTATAATATATCTATTGCTTAGGCATTGAAATAATTGCAACCCTATGGTAGAATCAGTAAAATGAATCAAAAGCTCTAAAAAAAAACCATCATTTAATTAGAAATCAGGAACCATTACATATTTTTTTTTTGATAGGAAACGACAAAGGGATATATTGATAAAAAAAAGAAGTACAAGGGAAGGATGAGGAATCCTCTCACCAAAGAAAAACTAAACTACAAGGAAACAAATATAAGAAGATACAAAGTAAAAACAAGCAAACTCTTTAAGTTAGACTAACCCATTGGAATTGCACACCGCTAACCAATCAAGTTGTAACACATTAAGGGGAGTCCCTTTAAAAACCTTGGAACAAAAAGCCCATACAGAAGCAAGGAAATGAATAGAATCCCAAAGATTCACCGAATTCCTTGCTTTATCTTAAAAAATCCTTACATTTCTTTCCCACCACACAACCCAAATCAAAGCAATGCACGCAACTTGCCACAAAACTATCTCTCTCTTAGAAAAACCAAAACTGTTAAAATTGGTGGACACCATGTCGGAGATGCTCTTCGGGGGAATCCAATCTGTCTTGATTAATTGAAATAATCTGTGCCACAACCCCATCGTTAAAGAGCAATGTATGATCTATTGATTCTCCATGCTTCATGCACAACTTACAAATATCAGGACTAAGAGCTTTGTGGGGCCTTCTCAACTGTAGCAAGTCATTAGTATTTACCTTCTTGTGTGCCATTAACCAGATAAAGGACTTGACTTTGAAAGGGACTTGAGAATTCCAAACGAACTTAGTAGGGAAAACTGGAGGAAAATCAGAAAATTGGGATAAGATAAGAAAGAAAGATTTGATTGTAAAAAGTATTGAAAAAGAAAAAGACTAGGATCTCGTATCTGAAACCAAAGGTGATAAATGCAGATGATCAAGTGACCACATGAGGCCTTCTAAATCTTCTATCTTAGAATTGGAAAGGTTACGACAAAAATTAAAGTTCCATGAGAAGGGACGAGTAGGACCGAGAATTGAAGAAATAGGAATATTTTTATCCACAACTACTCTAAATAGTCTTGGATATTGGACTCCCAAAGGTTGGTCCCCCCACCACAAGTCTTCCCGGAACAGAATTCTTTCCCCATCTTCGACCACAAACTGAGTAAACTTGGAAAACTCCTGGGAGACTTGTGCAATAGCCTTCCAAGGACAACGATGTGACCATTTGACTATAGTGTTGGCATTCTAACCATTGGAGTGTGATCCATAAATGCTTAAAACAACCTGATGCCATAGAGCTGAACCCTCCCTAGGGCACCTCCACAACCATTTCCCTAAGAGAGCGAAGTTCCTTATAGAAATCTTCCCAAATCCCAATCCCCCTTTTGCCTTCGGATTACACACTATATCCCAGCTAACAAGATGATCTCTTTTGTCTTTCTCAACCCTTGACCATAAAAAATCTCTTTGCAATCTCTTAATTTTTGCTGCCATTAAGGCGGGTATCTTAAACAAGGAGAGGACGTAGTAAGACATGTCGGTGAGGCAAGATTGGATGAGAGTTATCCTACCTCCAAAAGATAAATAAGCCTTTTGCCATCCATCTAATCTTCTCGAGATCCTCTCAATCACTGGATCCCAAAAGCCACAAGCCTTGAGATTCCCTCCCAAATGAAGACCCAGGTAGAGTATAGTGTCACAAGATGCTTCAAATGACCCTCCCCATGGGCTTATATAGGAGGAGGGAAGCTTCTGGAGACTCCTACACTTAGCCATTAGTGGGAAGAGTGTGGAAGGTTCTAGAAATGTTTAAAGAAGTCCACACATTTCTACACTATGGTAGAAGGCATGAGAAGAGTCTAGGGCTTTCTAGAGAATTCTAGAAGTCTCTTGTACATAAGCTTGTACATAGAATAGTCTAGGGAGTTCTAGAATGTTCTTGAATTGTAAGGAACCCTCCAAGGTTCTAGAGAGTTCCATTGGTGCCTATAAATAGGTGAGGGCCTCATTTGGCCAAGGCACCACCCAAAACCACCCAAATCACTTCCTAACCAAGCAAGTGAGCTTCCAAGCACTTGTAAAGGTTTCCTTGAGTTAGTGAAAGCTTCCATTCTTTAAAGAGTTGCCTACTAAGCTTCTTAAGCTTGTGAGTCGCGAGTGTCTTAACCGAGCAAGCTAAGCATTGGGGAGTAAGGCTGACTTAGCAAGATCAAACGTCTTGACTTGCCTAAGTGCCGCACGAGCTTAGTGAACGACTAAGTCCGTGACAATAGGCCAACTAGAGGCCTTGTAATCAAGCAGCTCGGCCAACCTAGAAAGATGATTATGTTTAAGATTATTTCCATAAATATTACTTTTGTCAAGGTTAACCTTTAGCCTAGAAATATGCCCAAACACTAGTAATAAACTCTTGAGGGTCTGCAGATCCTCCTCACGAGTGCTAGAAAAGAAAATGGTATCATCTGCAAATTGCAAATGGGACACCCTTGTTCTGTTCTTACTCACCCTGAAACCCTCCAATGAATTTCTTTCATCTGCTCTCAATAACATCCTGCTCAGTACATCTGCGACTAAAGTGAACAAAAAAGGGGATAAAGGGTCTCCTTGTCTTAAACATTTAGATGTCTTGACCAACCCTTTAGCGTTTCCATTCACTAAGATTGCAAAAGATACCGTGGACAAACAACCTCTTATCCATTTCCTCCATCTAGGACTAAGCCCCTTCTTCTCCAACACATGATCCACAAAATCCCAACTCACATGGTCATTAGCCTTTTCAAAATCAATTTTGAAGACAACTCCTTCCTCCCCTGATCGTCTTTTCTCATCCACTATCTCATTGGCTATGAGAACTGCATCCAATATTTGTTTCCCTTGAACAAAAGCACATTGAGTAGAATGGATAGTTTCGTGTAGTACCCCTCTTAAACGCCCTGATAGCACTTTGGCTATTATCTTGTAAAGACTAGTGATCAAGCTAATAGTTCTAAAGTTTGAGATTTTCTTTGACATGCTTTTTTTGGGTAACAGAACTATGAAGGAGACATTAGTGCTTTGATTGATAATCCCGCTTCTATGAAACTGTGCAAACACTCTCACTAAATCCTCCTTGATAACATCTTAACAATCTTGAAACACTGCAATGGTAAAGCCATTAGGCTTTGGTGCCTTATCCCTATCCAACTGAAAAATGGCCTTAGAAATCTCTTCTTCAGTAAAAGGGAAGTCCAACCTAGATGCACTCTCTCTAGATATAGGGGACTAATCTAAGCCTTTAATTCTCCAAGACTCTCCAGAAGGGCTCGAGTAGAGCTTTTCATAGTACATTAAAATCTCCTCTTTGATGCTCTCTGAATTATTCAACACTAGGTTTCTTTCATTCTCCAACACCTTGATATATTTCCTATTTCGCCTACCATTAACCACTTTATGAAAAAACTTTGAGTTACAATCCCCTTTCTTAACTCATTTCACCTTAACTTTTTGTCTCTAATGAATTTCTTCCCTCAAAATCAATTCCTCTAGCTCCCCTTTTTTTAAAGCTCTCTGAACTAAAAGTTTAGAGGTAAGACCTCCTTCTTGCTCAATGGTATCAACGTTAGCTAATTCAAACATGATACTTTTTTTCCTTTCGTTTAGCTCTCCAAAAGAAGCCTTATTCCACTCTTTCAATTTGGCCTTAACAAATTGTAATTTTCTCATGAACTTGTGACCTTCCCACCCATTTCCTTGAAAATCTTTCCACTAACTTCTAAAGCACTCCTTAAAACTAGGATGTTGCAACCACATATTCTCAAACCTAAAATGTGTTGGGTCTCACTTTAACGGATTGGTTTCCAAAACTATCAGCCAATGATCCGATGTCCATCTAGGAAGAACTTTTTGAAGGCTTTGAGGAAATAATTGTTCCCACTCATTTGAGTAAGGAAATCGATCCAATCTCTTGCACACGGGAGACTCTTGCATGTTTGACCAAGTGAATGGTGCCCTTCGTAAAGGTGGATCTAGCAATTCACATTCTCTTATAAAATCATCAAAGTCCTTCATGCTTGAGGTTAAACTAGAACCTCCCAATTTTTTTGAACTTTTCCTTATGACATTAAAATCGCCGCCCACACACTAAAGCAGGAAAGAAAGTCCAAAAATGTCTAAAAGCTCCACACAAAAATCCTTCCTAAGTAATGGGCTGTTTGGGCCATAAATTGCAGACAACCATAACAGTGCGCATCCATCCAATGCAAACTTGATTGAGATTGAAAAGGATCCTATTACTACTTTCTCATTGCGCAGTTTTTTAAAGTCCCAAATAATCAGAATCCCACCTGAAGCCTTGCAAGTCGAAAGAGCTGTCCATTCCTTATTTCTGATTGTCCAAACACTACCCACAAACCTTCTGTCACACTCCGCCTTTTTTGTTTCCTGAATCATCACAACATCCGGATTCTTTGACTTCGGAAAATCTTTAACTACCCTTTGCTTTTTCCTTGAACCCAAACCCTTGGTATTCGAACTAATTATTTTCATGGAAAAACCTCACAGACCCTACACCTCCAATCTAGTTCCAACAGGTCTCACATACCTGTGAAGCATCTGCTCTTCCTCTTGGAATATACTTTAATATCCAGAGAACTTAAAACCTCACGCACTTTAGTCATTTTCCTGGGGGATAGGCCTTCTATTTGGAACTCACCTGAAGGGGAGCCTGCAGTATCACCCTGGCTAACTGTAACCAGGTTGGAGACCTTATTAGGCAAAATGGGTTTAGACATAATTGGGTTAAAACTCTCGATCAGCTGGTTTGGATAAGCAGACTGGATCTCCTCCACAACTAGGTTAAGAATGCCAACAGATATTTGACCTACAGTACCTGTGTCTTTTGGGATTAATACCTAGGGGTAGGGTCAATCTTGTGTCTTTTGGGACTAAAACCCAAGGGCAAGACCAAAAAAAAAAAAAAAAAATCCCGTGTGTTTTGTTAATTATAAGGGAATAGAAGGTTGTTTGAGAGGGTTAAAGATAGGGATGAAAAGAAAAATCATGGTTATTGGTTAGAGCTCAAAAAACAGTTCTTGTTCCTATCTAGTTTGTTTAAAGAATCAAAGTGCTTTTTTTCATGATTCAATGGTAAGGAGCCAAAGAGTGGGAAATTTCTTAGGTTCAAGTGTAGAGAAGGTAAGAGGATTAGTTGGGGGCTTTATGTTTTACTAGGTCTTTAGGCTTTGGTTTTGTATTGATTGGCAGTTGTTGTTGCCGTTTTCCTTTAGCTTGCCTTTTGGTGCTATTTTTTTGCTCCGTGCGTGCTTTGGTGCACCTTTAATTTAATTGCATATTTTAACCTATAAAAGAAATATCTACAACTAAGTTTGTTATGTTAATTAATGAGCATGCTAGAGGATGGATTAGGGCATATATGGGCTTAAGACAAGGCGTGTTTCCTTTTCCCTTTGTTTTCGCTATAGTGGTTGATGGTTTTAGTAGATTGACGTTGAAAGCAGAGCAGTGTGACTTCCTAAAGTGCTTTTTGGTTGTTAGATCTAGCATAAGGGTAAATCATTTATAGTTTCTAGATGATACCATATTTTTCTCATGAACTAGGCCACTTTGTTTTTCTCTTCTCCATGTTACCAAATTTCTCTCGAGAAAAGTACAACACCCGTTGGTTGATCTCCTATCAACCATAGATCTAGTATAATCCGCGTCTGTGTACGCTTCTATTACTAGCATCGGGATTCATTTAAATAGGATGCCCTTTCCAGGAGACCTTTTGAGATACCATAACACTCTGTTGGCAACTTGCAGATATACCTTTTTGGGATTGTACATGAACTAGCTAATCACACTCACAACATATGTTATGTTCAGTCTTGTGTGAGAGAGATAGATAAGTCTTCTTACCAGACATAAATACATTCCTCTATCTATAACAACATCTTCCTCAGCCGCAGTCTTGTGTGAGAGAAATAGATGAGTCTTCCTACTAGACATTGATACATCCCTGTATCTACAACATCTTCCTTAGCCTCTCCAAGTTTATGATTAGAATCTATTGGTGTGCTTGCTGGCTTACACGCCAACTTTTTTGTTTCTTTGAGAAGGTTCATTACATATTTATATTGAGAAATAAGAATGTTTTGCTTAGAATGTGCAACCTTGATTTGTAGGAAGTATTTCAACCTTCCTAATTCTTTAATTTCAAATTCCCTGGTCAAGCACTGTCTTAAAGTCTGTCTTTCCTTTTCATTATTTCCTATCATGATTATATCGTCTACATACACCAATAGAGCAGTAACTCCCCTTGAATCTGAGTGTCTGATAAACAACGTGTGATCTTGACTTTGTTTGTATCCCATGTTTTTTATTACTTTGAAAAACCTTCCAAATCAGGCCCTTGGAGACTGTTTTAGCCCATATAGAGCTTTCTTAAGTTTGCATACCTTTTTATTGACTAGGTCACTTCTAAATCCAAGAAGAACTTCCATGTAAATTTCTTCTTCCAAGTCTCCATGCAGAAATGCATTTTTTGACGTTGAACTGTTGTAGATCCCAATTATATTTAGTTGCCAATGATAACAAAATTTTTACCATGTTCATTTTTGCAATTGGGGCCAAGGTCTTTACATAATCCACACCATATGTTTGAGTGTATCCCTTAACTATGAATCTTGCCTTATACCACTCTAACGACTCATTTGCTTTATACTTAACATTATAAATCCGCTTGCATCCCATTGGTCTTTTTCCTATAGGCATATCTACCAACTTCCAAGTCTTATTCTTTTCCAAGGCCTCAATTTATGCATTCATGACTTGTTTCCAATTTTCATCAGATAAAGTCTCGAATAGAGTGGTAGGAATATGGATGTTGTTCAAACTTGTAAGAAACCTTTTATAAGACTAAGACAATTTTTTGAATGACACAACATGGGAAAGAGGATACAAGGGACGTTTAGTGCATTCCCTCGTTCCCTTCTTGATGGTAATAGGAACTTCTGACTCAGTTTGTGAGGGAGGATGAGAAACTGTTACCTCATTTTTAGAAGCCGATTTAGATTCTTGGACTTGTATACATTTAGGGATCGCAACTTTATTCCTTGACTATACTTTGCCAGTCATTCGATTCTTAGGAACAGGCTCAATGGGTGACAACTCAGGTTCAAAGACAGAGGGTACAAATACCAGACCACTGACATTAGGAGGGTTAATGAGAAAGGGATCAATGAAATAAGAATCTCGATCCTTATATTCTTTGATGGAATTCTCCCCCTGAAAATAAGGAGCGGGAAAATAAGACTCATTTTTGTTGAAAGTAACATCCGCTGAGACAAATTTTTTTGGATGGTGGAAGGTAACATTTATATCCCTTTTGAGTTGAGGAATATCCCAAAAAAATACATTTGACTGTTCTTGGGTCCACTTTTCCTCTGTTTGGATTGTGTACATGCACAAAAGATACACACCCAAATATCTTAGGAATGAGATGGTTTGTGGTTTTTATATTAGGATAGAATGATGAGAGTATTTTCATGGGATTTTTGAAACCTAGGACTTTGAAAGGTAATTGGTTTATGAAATGTGTGACAGGGAGGACAACTTGCCCCCAAAAAGATTTAGGCACATGATTGTGAAACAAAAAGGCTTGTGTTGTATCAAGGAGGTGACTATCTTTTCTCTCAGTAACTCCATTTTGTTGAGGGGTGTTGACACATGATGACTCATGAATTATTCCCTCATGTTGAAAGTATGGAGTTAGGATTTGATTGAAATAATCTTTAGCATTATTGGACTGAAACCTCTTGATAGTGATAGAAAACTGGTTTTTTACCATGTTATGAAAATTTGGAAGAACAAAACTTATATTGAATTTGTGTTCAAGTAAGAAAATCTAAGACACCTTAGTACAATTATCGATGAAAGACACAAACTAATGCGCCCCAGATATATTAGGGATTAGAGAAGGACCCCAAATATCACTATGAATTAGATGAAAAGGTTCTAAACTTCTTTTATTATTTGTGGGAACGGGTGAATGCATGTGTTTAACAAGTTCACATGCATCACAATGGAAACTCTTAACATCTAAGTTACTAAATAGAGAAGGGAGCAAAAACTTAAGAGTTTGAAATGATGGATGTCCAAGCCTACGATGATGAAGCCAAAATTTTTCTTTATTTAAAAAATGGTGCTAAAAAAGAAAAGATACAGATGATTTGCTTGGTGTCTCAAGGTAGTATAGCCTGTTCCATTCTTTAGTAAGTCCAATCATTTTCCCTAAGTCATTGTCTTGAAATACACAATAAGTAGGGAAAAAGGTCACAATGCAACCCAAATCTTGTGTAAGCTTTTGTATCGAAACAAGATTAGTGGATAACTTTGGAACATGGAGCACATTTCTAAGTGTGAGTGTAGGACTAATTTAGACACCTCCTACACTTGCGATAGTGGTTAAAGAACCATCTATTGTGGCTATTTTCCTACCGCTTGGACAAGGGTTATAGTTTTTAAATTGGTGTGATGAATGGGTTGTGTGATCAGTGGCGCCTAAATCTATAATCGATGATTTGACAAAGGTTTCATTTGAGGCTTTTAATCTAATGGAAATAGGAAACTTACTTGAAAGCACTAGTGAGCAGGTACTTGAAGGTTTCTCAAGAGTTCCCAATAAAGTTCTTATTATTTTAATCTCCCCCTGATTGAATTTGCCTTGTTCCAGGGATTTTTCTTCAATTGGTTGAGCAGAAGACAAGTTTGCTTGCCTAATATTTCTTTATTGCCCTCCACTGTAACCCCATTCTTTGCTAGATGTAGTTGGCTTACCATGAAGTTTCTAGCATTTTTCCCATGTATGTCTAGGTTTCTGACAGTGAGTGCACCATAAGTTATCCCTGTTATTACGATTTGAAGCCCTTGATCGATCAGTTCTTTTGTTATCAACAATGCTAGCCTTCTGATCATTGCCATTGTTAGCAACCATAGCCGAGCCTTCCATGTTCTGAGTTTCAAGCATGACACTTCTTCTGCTTTCTTCTGCTCGAATAATAGATAGTCTCATTCAAAGTTGGAAGCTCTTTGCTTAGAATTTGAACTTTGACTTGGTCAAACTCAGTTTTGAGACTAACTAAGAAATCATAGAGTTAATCTTTTTTGATATAATTCTTCAAGATTGTTGCATCCTAAGGACATTTTGTCTCAATGCATTGATAGTGATCAAGTTCTTGCCATGGATTTTTAAACATATTGGCATCCTCTATGACTATCTTATTTCCATTATTTTGCTGCTTTGGTCTTGACTTCAATTTTGTACACTTATGTTGCATCTAGGCGTCATTGAGTTCCACAACCATGCCATAATCATTGAGTCTTGCTCATCCCAAGCATCAAACCGAGGGTCTCCTCTTTTTGGTCTAGTTCCCTGGAGATGACTTAATTTCCCTTTTCCTTTTAGAAAAGTACGAACAAGCTATGATCATTTTAAATAATTCTTTCTGTAAAGTCTGTATGTTGCTTGAATATTCTTCAATTCTCCTATGTTGTGATTGGTAATCACTCCTTTAGATTGAGAAGTGACAATAGTAGTTTCTGACATCTTTGACTTTATTTATATATATATTTTTGTGAAAAATTATAAGACAAAGACTTAAAAGAAATTCAACTTAAATAGTCAAGCTTTACATACCCATGGGCTGAAAAAAAGAAGTCGGGGAGAACCTAATGTCGACAGTCTGAGGTAGTGGCGGTCGGTGGTGGCATCGAGATCTTAGGGTGACTGTGACAGTGAGATCCTATGATGATGGCGACACCGATGTGAGGCAAAGAGCATGACAACGAGGTTGAGAGCATGACGATGAGGCAGGTCCAAGGGGACTATGACAATGCGGTGAGATGAAGATGACTACTGTGGTGTTCAATCTTTTTTTGGAGAGGCAAGGCTGGCTACTTTCTGTTGGTGGCGTTGGAGCTTCGGAGCTTATGATCTTGCTAGTGGCGCGATTTCCTCAACGGTGAAGGACTATTGGAATGAAGGACAAAGGACACGATCCTCTACTATTTTTGACGACGTGCTTAATCTTTTATTCCACAATGATTTTGCGATCTGGAGAGGGTGAAGAACTGGGTGTTGCCTTCATAATGGTGTGATTTAGTAGGAAGATGTATTGTAGCAGTGGTGCGATGGCAGCATGGCTACGGTGTTCCTTATTTGGTTTGCTGCAATTAGACAAGAGGAAACTTTAAGGTCGACGATGAAGGTCAACTCTGGTCTTCAACTTGGCAATGAAGGCCAAAAAAAAAAAATTTCTCTTCCCAAGTTTACAAGCCTAAACCCCTTATACTATGTAGAAGAGAGCTTGAAGAATAAAAGGTAGAAAATTCCTTGATTCTTCGTCGTTTTGATCTGTATTGAGACCCGTATATATATACACATTCCTAGCACCGAAATTAGTAACTTTCCTAACCTAATTACAGCCAATCCCTTTGATTACGTGATTCTCCTAATTCACTTCCTAATTACGATATTATACAATTACAACTTTTTAATTTCATTCTTCTACACCTTGTATAGCCAATCAAATGGCAAACTTTTTAGCCAAAAGGGGAGCAAAGTATTTGGTGTCTTTTGTTGGAGATTTTTTGCCTCCTTGAATTGTGATTAGTGTTTGTTCATGTTTTCCTCTTAATTTTTTTGTAACCTTTGTTGGTAGTTGGTAGCTTAATTTGTAAGGCTCCTTGTTAAGGAGTTCCCTGTCCTGTGTTGATCAAACTTGTATATTATGGAAGGATGTCTTGTCCTTCTTGATATTTTTTAATTAATAGAAAATATTTACTTTGTTTCTAATAAAAAAATTGGGTATGGGAGACAAAACAGATGGGACAAGATTATATCTATTACCAAATTTTCCTTGTCAGTCACTAAGGGCATTGTTAACTGACTCAAGAAGGACCCACACCCTTCAAAGAGATGAAGTAGAAGACTAAATGTCATGTCACCAAGCTTTGGATGAGCATGTTGTTGGCTGACTCCATTCCTTTTACACAATCTGCACTTATATAGTGTGAGAATCTTTCTTCAGGCCACCCCCTATGCAAAAATGCCACTTTATATGAGAAAACCAACACAATTTTTGAGTATTGGAATGAAATTCCTTTCTGACCATCCAAAACAAGAATAATGGTTTCATTGAGAATCTCCAGTTGCTAGAAAGCTTCCAAGCATGAGTAACACCAACCCTTGTTATTTCTAATTCAAGCATCTTTTTACATTAAATATTGAAAAGTCTGGAAATAGTGCGTCAGAATGATGTTTTACACCAATGATTAGGTGAAAATCTCCTCGTCACCCCACCAACTGAAAATTTGATGAATCAGAGAACATATGACACACCCTCCTGATGACTGAGTTTGATAGAGATTTTTCTGTCTTTTAAATATAGTCATTGTCTCTTTACTTTGTTATCAATGTGCCATTACCTAGTCATCAATGTCCTAAGAGACTTCAATAACTTTCACCTCTTAGTGTGTGAATTTTTCCCTTTCTTGCACCTACATTTGTTTTGGACTATTTGGCAAGCATGGATCCATAAGACCTTTGAGGGGATGAAGTGATTAGTTCAAGTTTTGAAAGATACTTTTACTTGCTACCTGTTTCTGTGGTCTAGAGGTTGTTTAGGTGATATATATATATATATATTTTGGAAGGGGGGTGGTTGGTTTTGTTTTTGGTTTTGTTATTTGTACTATTTCATTGATTATATGGGGTTGCATTAATTTTTTTGGTTCTTTATAGCCTTTTGGCACCCTTTGTATACCCTTGGTATACTAGAGATGTGCCCCCTTTGATTGTTGCCTGTCAAAATACTCCCTTTTTGTCTATTTAAAAAAAAAAAATGGAAAAAAGAGGGAAAGAAAAAAATTATTTTTGGTGCTAATTTATGAGGTTATTTTCCAAAATTGTATATTCCAATTGCAGTTTGCTGTGGTATCCATTGGTGATTCGTTTAGGGTATTTAGGATTATCCAATATGTATTTCCGGAAGATCTATTCGACTATAAAATGTTGGTACAATTTGGAAGAAACAACACATTTTGTAGGTGACCAGCTGATTTTTCCTCTTTTATTCTATTGACAGTGAAATGGTGTCAAGCTCTTTCTAGTTTTTTATTTTGCACTTTTTTAGTTTTGTTTCTTTATGTCTGTGAAGAGATTTTTTATTTTTTTATTATTATTTTTATTTCCATACATTTGTTGCTTGTAATCATTCTCCTTTCTTTGCCATAATACTTTGGCTTTTTTCCTAGTTCTGACACAAAAAAGGGATGTGGAATTGGAGCCTTTATGGTCTTCTTAAAGAAAGATTGAAAAGAGAATTTATGACATGCTAAGTAACAGATTTGTCTTTCTTAGTTTTATATTGAGTTTTTCCTTTCTCATATTTTTATTTTTAACTTCAGAAACCTGGTGGCATCATTGCTCTTCTGGATGAGGCATGGTATGTTCTAGAATATCATATACTAATACAGTTATTTTAAAATAAATTATTTTTATTGGTTTAGATATCAAAAGAATAATCTCTTCTTTCCTTAACTAACAATTTACCTTCTTTATTTTTGTAGTATGTTTCCAAGGTCAACGCATGAGACATTTTCACAGAAGCTTTACCAAACATTTAAAAGTCATAAACGCTTCAGCAAGCCAAAGTTGTCACCTACTGACTTCACCATTTATCACTATGCTGGTGATGTAAGTATCATGCGTTTGTTCCAGTCCACATAATTTATTGTTGAATCTTTTTTTTTTTCCTTCTGTTGTTGCTGAAAGTGGGGTGGCGGAATCACATGCTGTTGACTTTTAAAAAAGAATGGAAAAAACACTGCAAAACAAGTTTCACTGATATATTTCATGGAGAGAATTGTGATTTCAGGTCACATATCAAACTGAGCTCTTCCTGGATAAAAACAAAGATTATGTTGTTGCTGAGCATCAATCACTTCTGAGTGCTTCCAGGTGCTCATTCGTGGCAGACTTGTTCCCACCTTTACCTGAGGAGTCTTCCAAAACATCGAAGTTCTCATCAATAGGTTCTCAGTTTAAGGTTTGTCTATGTTCTAATACATATATTGATGCTGTTGTCAGCTTTTTTTGTGCTTTTTGGTTTTGATTTCTGTTGTATGCTTATTTAGCAACAATTGCAATCTTTGCTTGAAACACTGAGTGCCACTGAGCCACATTACGTTCGCTGTGTGAAGCCAAATAATCTTCTTAAGCCATCAATCTTTGAGAATAATAATGTTCTACAGCAACTACGTTGTGGGGTGAGTTAAAGTTTTTGCTCACTTCAGTAGTAATGACTGTTTTCTGTGCATGCAAGCACTATGAACTTGGTATTCATATTATTTCAGGGTGTCTTGGAAGCAATTAGGATCAGTTGTGCTGGATATCCCACAAGAAGAACATTTGTTGAGTTCATTGCTCGTTTTGGCATCCTTGCACCTGATGTCTTGAATGGGAGGTAGCTTTCCTAATGTCAACACAAGTTCTTCTCCTCCCTCCCTCTTCCCCCTATTTTTTCTTTTCCCCTCCCTGAACCATGTGCCATTAAACTATTAAATGCACTGAATTTCTCTTTTAACTAATTCTTATAGCTGTGACGAGGTTACTGCTTCCAAGAGGATTCTGGAGAAGGTGGACCTTAAAGGGTATCAGGTACATTTCATAGTGTTAGATTTTGGCTTGTTTTTCAAGATTCCTTTGACAATAATGCTTTCTTTTTTTTCATCATTGTTTGATAAGTAATAATTTCCCACTTATTTTTTTTATCTGGTTGTGGAAATAGATAAACTTAAATTCTATTTTGAATGGGATCTTATTGTTAAGAACAATAAAAAATATCAGTTACCAATGTCAGAAATCATCAATTGCCAGCCCCTTATTGCATAGATTAGGGGTTCTTGTCACATCTTCTATCTTGCTTTATATTACATGATCTTAGCATACCTTCTCTGGGTGGATTTTGGAGAAGAAATCTAACTGCTCCATTTCTGTTGCAGATTGGTAAAACAAAAGTGTTTCTTAGAGCTGGTCAGATGGCAGAACTAGATGCTCGTAGGAATGAGGTTTTAGGAAGATCTGCTAGCATTATCCAGAGAAAAGTTCGTTCATATCTAACTCGTAAAACCTTTGTCTTGTTGCGGCAATCTGCCATACAAATTCAAGCCTCATGTCGAGGTATTAACTATTAAGTACTATATATAGAAATTTTACTTATGAAAAAAAAATTAAGTACTATATATGCACATCATGGTGAATTACTTGTTTTTTATAGTCACTGCAAGATCTTAGACTCATTGTCTTCGCCTATGAGGAAATGTTACTTGTGTTTAACTCTTTTCTTTTCTCTGAGGCAATTGCAGTTCAAGTTGCACGCCATCGTTATGAAAAAATGAGGAAGGAAGCTGCATGTCGGATGATCCAAAAAGACTTGCGCATGTATCTTGCTAGGAAAGCTTACAACAGGTTGTGCTCTTCAGCTGTTTCTATTCAAACAGGTATGCGAGTGATGGGTGCTTGTAATGAGCTTCGTTTCAGGAAGCAGACTAAAGCTGCAATTATTATCCAGGTAAAAATCTGGAAGTACTATAAAATTAATAGCTCATACTTTGGAGGGTTTTTGAGCTATAGGTTTCCTATTTAGATTTCTTAAAAGCTTAAATATTTGGAAACATGTTACCAAAAATACAAGCAGTTCTGTTGCTTAAGTGTTTCTGGAACAGTCAAGAATCAAAACATTAGGCAGTTGTGGTTGCAAAAGTGGAATGAACTTACTAATTGTTATTTTATCTCCAAAACTCTTTTGTTAATTATATTAGTTTTGATTTGGTTTTACTTATATTGAAAAATAAAATTAAATACTAATGGACAAGAGTGATTTTGTGGAAAACTTAAAATTATAAGATGGATCAAAGCAATGGAAGAAAGAGAAAATCAAGCTGAGTTATAAGTTAAGATTTGAGTAGGAAAAAAAGAAAGTGCTTCCCATCCTTTTGGTGTGTGACTTTCTGAATGACAATGTGTACTATTGTACCTTAACTCTTCATTTTGGTTTGTCATCCAAGTTTCTGTCTACCTTTCTTTTGGTGTATAAGAGTTTAAGATGCATAAAAAAATCCAGAATTAAAACTAGCTTAGAAATTTGCTTTTTTTTTTTTTTTTTTTTTTTTTTCTGTTTGTTTGTTTGTTTCTTTTACACTGTTAACAATAAAATATATGTTCTATAAGAATAGTGGATTCATCATCAAAAGTATTCTAGTTTTACTGAAAAATCTCCTAGGTGTCAGCCATATGTATGAAGACCTTATAGCCTTGGCTTTATCTGGTTCTATTTACTATGCTGAGGAGATTGTTATGTAGCACATTCTGTGGATAGGCTTATGTTTCTGTCACTTTATGTACTTTGTGCATTTGGAATAAAATCATGCTTATTACAGAGTCGATGCCGAGGATACTTAGCCCACCTTCATTATCTGAGGATAAAGAAAGCTGCAATTTCAACACAATGTGCCTGGAGAGGAAGGGTTGCCCGTAGAGAACTACGGAAGCTTAAAATAGTGAGATTGAGTTCCTTGTTTTCTTCAATTTTGTCTTTTTACTGATTCCAATATAAGCTTAAAATCTTGTTTGGTGACAGCAGGCTTGTTAATATTTGATATTTTCCCCTCTTTAAACACCTCCATATATGGCCAATAGTCTTAACAGATTCAAGTTCTTTTGATTTTTTTTTTTTTGTTGTTGTTTGGTATACACTTCAATAAATTTGAGCCTTACAATTTGTCAGGATTGATTATGAGAAAAAATTTTGATAATTTTCATACAGAAGTGAGTTGGCATGTCTTTCTCTTCATCATAATTATAGATTCATGTCTTCAATTGTTTTTTATTAAGAAAAAAAAAAAAGACAAATAAAAGAACAACAGAACTGTCACGTGCCATCTAGTTTGCTTTCTACAGGATGATAGTAATATTAAGCTTAGAAGTTATGGTCTTCTCACTTCCCCTTCATGCACACACTTCCAAATGGGATCAAATAATGGCTGAATATGTTCTCTCTTTTCAAATATGTTGCACTCTTCTCCTGCTAAATTCTGATTCTAGACTTTCTAGTAACCTTGCTGGCATTTAGAAATTAGCAAGTTCCATTCCTTCTTCATAAATTACTTAAAATGGTTATATATTTTTATTTTTGATAAAAAATAGATGTTACATGAGGATGGATTGGCTGCCCCTGTAAACAAGAAAATATATAAATCATTAACAAACCCGTAACTTGGCGCTCAACGGGTGCATTTAGCTGTATACAAGTCCTAGTTCCATCTTAGCCAAAAAATCTGCCTCCTGGTTGGATGATTTGCTGAGCCACCTGTAGGAAACTTCTAAAAGCCTTGACGAGGTCAAATTTTCTCCATGAGGTGAATGTGACTCCATGAACCCCTCACTTCCCAAGAAAGAAACACACTCGATCATGAGACTACTTAACACTGGCACTGCAGCTTCTTTCAATCTTCAAGTAATGCCTTAATCTGCAGCTGAATGCAAACCAAACTACATGGTTCCAAAATGACCAGCACAACCATCTTTCTGTGACCTTTAATATGTCCTGATCCCCAAGTGGCCTGAATTTTCCTAAGTGACCATCTTCATTAAGATGGAATCTTCCTTTGGGGGACCAGTCTACACAGAATTTCCTCCTCCCTGATGCTATCCTCACAGAAGGAAGAAAACTACCATGATAACACCCAGGGCTCACTTTAAATTCTTTGGTTTTGGAAGCCCAACGGAGCATCAAGAAGGTCAAGGTATTCCACACCTTATCAGAAACTGTAGTTTCATTAAAAATTCTTCTGTTCTTCTCCATTGAAATCAGTGAGAAAGTAGCTAAAAGAGCACTACTCCACTACATGCTACTTCTTCTTCCAAGAACTTCATAGGCTATTTTCAGTATCTCAACAATATCATTTGGCGCCCCTCTAAATAATAATGGGCTGTGGGCAAAATGCATCTGTCCATAAGAAATAATCAATATAGAGATGGTGGATTACTCTTACCTAAAATGGTTATTGTGCAATGATTTTTTGATATTTCTGATTTCTCTGCAGGCTGCTAAGGAAACTGGTGCTCTCCAAGCTGCTAAAACTATGCTGGAAAAGCAAGTTGAAGAGCTGACCTGCCAACTCCAGCTGGAGAAACGCATGAGGGTAATAACACTTAGAACAAATGCATCATATCTCATTCTTCTTGTCAGTATTCCTTTGTTAGGTCAACTCTCTTCCAAGCATAGTTAAGTGATATATCAAGAATCATAGTCTTTCGGTTTATTCCTTCAATGCAAAATTTTGTATTTGTATTATATCTTTGTCCCAGATTTGCATATTCTTTCTTGACACTGACTTAATAGTCCAAAATGTGAATGATATTGATTATTAAAGAATTCATTGCTTTAGAAATCAGAATATATGTTTTTGTTTTTTGAGTTATTTCTTACCTGACCCTAGTGCTATACTTGAAGTTGGTTGTGTCAACAGATTTCTTATATATAGCCTGTGGGTTTTAATACCTATTTAGCCGTGCTTGTCTTTTTGAATCATCAAGTTACTTTTGTTTTTCCCTGGAGTGTCTTCTGCATGTCTGAATAGTTTCAGTGAGGCAAGTTGTCAAAGTTTTGCATTGAGACTTATGCCTATAGGAGTATAATTTGCTCAGTTTAGGAAATCATTCAGATTTTGATGTTGAACCTGATTTCAGCCAAGAGGAATGCTAAGTGTCTCAGAGAATTTTGAAATTTAAATTGGTTTCACTTTTATCATCTTGAACAGCAATTAAATTGTTGAAATCTTCTAATCAAGTGGCTGACAGCCTAACTGAGTGCTGGATACATGTGATGGGACTTGGACACTCTTAATCATCCTGCAGGTACTGAAACCATTACAAGAGCACATAACAACTTGCTGTGTAGAAGTCTTTGAAATACTATTTGGGTAATATTTTACAAGGAGTTGCCGATGGATCTTCTGGTTCACCAATCATTGATGGTTCCTCAACTCCCTCACCTAGATATTTCCTAGGTTCCTCAAGCTAATGGTTATCTTGTTACTTTGAACTGGATGGTGGTATCAATCAACATAAAATCTTTGTTGCTTGACTACTATAAGTGTTGGTTTTACTCTTTCTTTTAATAAAGATCAAACCTATTCATATCAGTTGAAAATGAATATAATTCAAGAAGGATGGATAAATAATTTAGAAAGAAAAGGAACAACAATTAAACAAGAGATAAGGAGCACTAAGCATGATGAAATAAAAGATACAAACTACAGGTGGCAAAAAAATCCACTGATAAGGCTTTAGATGAGAAGCTCCATGGTTAGCCAAAAAGTCTACAAAGTGATCGTCTGACCTATGGATCTAAAGGAAAGAACAACTCAAAGCTCTGGCAAAGTGAATATATTAGTGCTTTCATGAACCTGATCTCCATGGTTCATGTTTCCTTGAGATACCCAAGCTATCATTAATATCAAGTGTCCTTGGCTCCCTCTACCATAAAGTTGTTTTGAAGTCTAATGAGCTATACTTGAGCCTTCCAATGAAGTGAGGATCTTAGCCTCAATGGTCAATCCCCTTCCATAGTCTTGGATAAGATTCTAACTACATATCCTGTGTGATCTTTGAGGACACTGTGAACCCTTCATGGGATTGGTTAGTAACCCATCTAAGTTGAACTTGAGCTATCCCTCTGGAGTAGGTTTCCACTCTGGGAGAACCTCCACTATACTCTTGCTACGCAAACAGGCTGATTTGCAATCCTACATGATGATGCTTGACAATCCTTTGACAAAACGAAGTAGTTAAGGCTAAAAGGTGAAAAGAGAGAATTACAAATCTAATGATTCCATAGCCACTCAAAAGAATCTTGCACTCAAAGTAGGGAAGGCTACAAGCGTCATATATTCAACACTTCTTAAAGCAGCCCAAACAATCCTAGCCATTGAGCTATGGAGAAATAAATGTCCACCATCATTTCTACACATGATACAACAATCTAGGCATAGGGCTTTAGAAGACATTATGAATTGTAAACATTGTTAAATTGACCTTTCTTTTGCCGCCAGCCATGCAAAAGCCTTGATATTAGAAGAGGCTTAGGACTTTCAAATAAAATTTTGCGGAAAAGAATGGGACCATCTAGAGGGAGAGCAAAATTAAATGATCTTCAGGAGAAAAGCCCTGAAGAAGTGAGGCCAGACTATCTCATGGGAAATGGAGCATAGAAAATTGACATGGATAAACATAGAATTGCAACCGGTAAGGTCATTGATTTCCTGGTCATACAAGTACAACAAAAATTAAAATTTGTTTGGAGAGGAGAAGAGGAAAGATCTAGAAAGATAGAAATTGCTGAAATTGCTACTGAAATTGCTGCCTTGTTGTCACAATACAACTTCATAGGAGATGAACTTGTCATCTTTAACTCTTCCAGTAATCTTCTTATCCACATAATCTCACAAATACCATGAACTACATGTCACAAGCTGATTCAAATGAGCCTCCCCATGGGCTTATATAGAGCCAGGAAGCTTCTGGAGACTCCTAGAGTGGGAAGAGTGTGGAAGGTTCTAGAAAAGCCTAGAGGAATCCACACAATTCTACACTATGGTGGAAGGCACGAGAAGAGTCCGGGGCTTTCTAGAGAGTTCTAGAGGTCTCTTGTACATACACTTGTACATAGAATAGTGTAGAGTGTTCTAGAATGTTCTTGATTTGTAAGGAACCCTCCAAGGTTCTAGAGAGTTCCATTGGTGCCTATAAATAGGCGAGGGCCTCATTTGGCCAGGGCACCACCCAAAACCACCCAAATCACTTCCTAACCAAGCAAGTGAGCTTCCAAGCACTTGTAAAGGTTTCCTTGAGTTAGTGAAAGCTTCCATTCTTTAAAGGGTTGCCTACTAAGCTTCTTAAGCTTTCGAATTGCGAGCGTCTTAGCATAGCAAGCTAAGCATTGGGGAGCAAGGCTGACTTAGCAAGATCAAGCGTCTTGACTTGCCTAAGTGTCGCACGAGCTTAGTGAACGACTAAGTCCGTGCCATACAGCTCTAAACTCAGCCTCAGCACTGCTTCTAGCAACCACGTTCTGTTTTTTACTTCGCCACGTAACCAAGTTGCCACCTACAAATGAACAGTACCCAGAGGTGGACCTTGAATCCACTATGCTTCCAGCCCAATCTGCATCGGTGTAGGCTTCAATTTGTAAGTGTCCTCGTGACTTAAATAGAAGGCCTCTACTTGGTGTCCCTTTTAGATACCTTAGAATCCTGTAAACAACTTCAAAATGCTCTGGTCCAGGCACATGCATAAACTGACTAACCATACTTATTGAGAATGCTATGTCAGGGCGTGTATGGGATAGGTAAATCAATCTCCCAACAAGTCTCTGATAACGATCCCGGTCCTTCACATTCTTGGCTTTTGTAGGCTGCAGTTTTACATTCCGCTCTATAGGTGTTTCAACAGGTTTACATCCTAACATACCTGTCTCATCAAGAAGATCAAGAACATATTTCAGCTGATTTACAAAGATACCTTCTTTGGACCTAGCAAACTCCATCCCAAGAAAGTATTTTAATGCCCCCAGGTCCTTAATCTCAAATTCCTCAGCAAGTTTCCCCTTCAGATTCTCTAGTTCATTGCAATCATCCCCAGTTAACACAATATCGTCAACATACAAAATTAAGATGACTACTTTACCTTCATTTGAATTTTTGTAGAACATCGTGTGATCTGCCTGACTTTGAGTATATCCATAATGCTTTATTACTTTGCCAAAACGCTCAAACCAAGCTCTAGGTGACTGCTTAAGTCCGTATAAGGACTTCTTCAATTTGCACACTTTCCCAACTCCAAAACTTTCTTCAAAACCTAGTGGAGGACTCATGAACACTTCTTCTTCTAGGTCTCCATTAAGATAGGCATTTTTAACATCCAATTGGTGTAAGGGCCAATTGGAATTTACTGCAAGGGACAACAAAACTCTAATCGAGTTTATTTTAGTTACGGGGGCAAAAGTCTCTTGGTAGTCTATCCCATAGGTTTGAGTAAAACCCTTTGTCACAAGTCTGGCTTTGTATCTCTCAACACTTCCATCTGCTTTACTCTTTATTGTAAACACCCATTTGCACCCTACATTTTTTTTTCCTTTGGTAAATCTACAACCTCCCAAGTGCCATTTTTTTTAAAGGCATTCATTTCCTCAAACACTGCCAATTTCCAACTCGGTTCATCTAGTGCTTCCTGAATATTTCTAGGTACCACAAGTTTTGAAATATTTGTAGTGAGTGCTCTATAGTTGTCAGAAAGGTTACTGTAGGAGATATATTTGGCAATGGGATGTTTAGTGCAAGCTCAGGTTTCCTTTCTAAGAGCAATAAGGAGATCAAGGTCAAGGTCCTGTGCAGGAACAACTGGGGCTAATCCTAAACCAAGTTCGGGTGCAGATATTTTTGGACTTGGATCAAAGTGTGATGGTAAACTTAGATCAGTAACAGGAGAAGAAGAAGCATGTATAGGAATAGGAACAGAAGGAGGGTTACCTGAAGCATTTAGAGAGCCATAGCCCAGGGCTTTCGGTTGACCATGTGTTGGGATGATTGGCTGGTCTTTACTTCTTCCAGGGACTTTTTTCCTTGAATAAACCACAGGCTCAAGATTGTTTCTATTTTTTTTCATTCGTAGTATTTCTTTTTTTGACAGACCAATTTCAGATTTGGATTTAGTAGGCTTAGTTTCCTTATTTTCTTTTTCAAGAGAGATATCAAGAATTACACTAGGCAAAGGTTCAACAATTTCCCAAAAATTTGGTTCCACTAATTTCTCCCCCTGAAGTAAATTTTTGGTTAAATATGGGACATTTTCCATAAAGGAAACATCCATAGTTGTGTAAAAACGTTTTGTAAGGGGATTAAAATATTTGTAACCCTTTTTATTAGGAGTATATCCTATAAAAACACATTTTTCTGCTCTTGGGTCTAACTTAGATTTTGACCTTTTTGGAATGTGTACATATGCAGTGCAACCAAATATTTTCAAGGGCAATTCAGAACTAATTCGAGATTCTGGAAATACCTTTTTCAAGCACGCCAAAGGAGTGGTATACTGCAAAATTTTTGTAGGCATCCTGTTGATTAGATATGAAGTAGTTAGTATGGCATCCCCTCATAAGTATTTTGGAATATTCATGTAAAACATTATAGCACGTGCTACTTCTAACAAGTGTTTATTTTTACGTTCAGCTATTCCATTCTGTTCAGGGGTATCAGAACACGAGGATTGATGTAAAATTCCTTTCTCATTTGAAAAGGCTTCCAAAACTTTATTAAAGTACTCAGTCCCATTATCAGATCTCAAAATACAGATTTTTGTTTGAAATTGGTTTTCAATCTTTCTGTAAAATTCTTTGAAAATTCTTTCGACTTCAGATTTTTCCCTCATTAAATATACCCAACAAAGACGTGTATGGTCGTCTATAAAGGTCACAAACCATTTTTTTCCTGAAATTGTGGTTACTTTTGAAGGTCCCCAAACATCACTGTGAAAAAGATAAAATGGTTTTGATGCATAGTAGGGCTTTGGAATGTAAGTTTTACGTTAGCTCTTTGCCAATAAACAACTTTCACATTGAAATGATAACAGATCAACCTTTTGAAATAACACTGGAAATAAATGTTTTAAATAAGAGAAACTAGGATGGCCTAATCTGCAATGCCAAACCATTATTTGATCACGAACAGAAAGAGAACTAATACTACTTAGTCCTTGAGCAATTTTATTACTAGGTAAATTATTCTCGAAATAATAGAGACCATTGATCATCCTAGCATTGCCAATCGTCTTCCCCGAGCTTTGGTCCTAAAAAATAGAATGGGATTCATAGAAGATAACACAACAATTAGAATCTCTAGATAATTTGCTAACGGACAAGAGATTACAAGTAAGTTAAGGAACTTGGAGAACAGATTTAAGATCTATTCCCTCAAAGATTTTTATTAGACCTTTTCCTGCAATAGTTGAGAAATTACCATCAGCTATCCTAACCTTTTTATTTCTAGGACATGGTGAATAGGATTCAAACATGTTTGAGGAATTGGTCATGTGGTCAGATGCTCCAGAATCGATTATCCATGGAGTAGATTTAAAACGACAAGATAAAGCATATAATTCATTACTTGTGTATGCCATAGAAACATTAGGAGTACCGGATGTTGAGTTGGATTTCAGCAGTGCAAGAAGATGCTCCATTTGCTCAGTGGTGAAGGGGTTGAAGTACTTTGTGACGTTGTCCGCCCCTTGTCGTATCTCACTGAGTTTGAGGGTTAATTCAAAGATCTGTGATTGATTCCCTAGATCAGAATACATCTGATTTACATTCTCTCAAAGCTCTTGTGCTATTGGATAGCACATGTAATTAGAGCTAATGTCTACTTCCATAGAATTCACAAGCCATGTCATCACCATGGAATTCTTAGCATCCCATATAGCATAGTTCAGATCATCCACTGCAAGAGCCTTCTTTTCACTTGTCAGGTAGCCCATCTTTCCACGTCCTCTGATGTACATCCGAACTGATTGAGACCATCTTAGAAAGTTGTCACCATTCAAGCGAATCGTGGTGGTTTGGACAGAGTGAGATTCCGAGGTGGTAGGACTGATTTTTGAAGAATCGGTGATGATGGGATTGTTCAGAGAAGATTGAGGAACAGTAGTGGACTCGTTTGAAATATCCGACATGGTTTTAGAGAGAACAGGGATTGAAAGAGAGGAAGAAGGAGGGTTTCGACAAGCAAATTGCTAGCTCTGATACCAACTTGAAAAATAGGGTGTCACAGGAATAATTTTCTTTCATTGAGATTATTCTTTTATAGAGTTTACATCATATATAAATCCTTTAAATCAGGAAACTAAATCACTGATTAAAGGGAAAGAATTACTCCTAACAATTACTTTCCTAAAAATACAAAGATTGACAACTAATAGCTAATTTACAGCTTTACAAAGTTATTTCTTTCCATATCAGTTTTGGAAAATATTTATTTCCATATCAGTTTCGATTTTCCAACAAACAAATCCTGTAACCATTACCATTGAGAACCTGAAAAAGTAGAGAAATCAAGGAAGACTTTAGATATTTTTTATTCATCAGCATAAGTGTGAAAATTGTGAAAGTGTGAAGTAATGTCGGCATCCCATTATTGGAGTCTAAAAATAAAGACTTCTAATTACCTGTTGCTATCCCTTGGAAATCTCAACAGCCATTTACCTAGAAGGGTTGTTTTTCTTGGGGGAAATCTTTCCATAACCCAAACCCCCTGCTATGTTAGGTCTTATAGCCTGACTCCACCCAATGAGATTGTCATTTTTCCCTTAATGAAAATCTGAAATAAGAAATCCCTTTATAATCTTCCTAATTGGTACTTTGAAAACTGAGAGGGAATAAGTGGGAATGTGAGAGAAACAAGCTAGCATAAGTGATTCTTTCTCTTTGGACAAATAGGCTTTCTTCCAACCATTATGTGATATCCTTTCTAAGATTGGGTCTCTCTAGAGCTACACCTGCAGAGCTGGAGATTGTCAAGTATTACTGGAACTTGGTTAAGATATAAATGACAAGAAGATACCTTTTATTATTTTTATTTACTTTCTCTTGTGCCCAAATCCTTTGGAAATGGCAATATATGTTGACATCGCTTGAGAAATATACATAGAGATAACCTTTTGATGACACAAAGAACCTTGGAATCTCTATCTTTAGATTTCTCTTGTTTATCTGCTTTGCTATTTTCAGTTAGGGTCTGTCAGGCTTTTGGTCATATGCTTCCAGAACACACAGAAAGAGCAGTAGCTTTTTTCAAGATAGGATGCTGATTTTTGCCTTGTCTACCATAAGCATTATTATGTGATATACGCAGAAAAATTGGTTAAAGCATCACTAATGTTCTGGGAGTAGGGCCATGCCATTTCTGCTAAAGCTTCCCCCTTTTTTGTTTCCTGCCCAAAAAACTATCTGCTCAGGATGGAGCTGTTAATGTATTTGGATTTTGGGTTTATGGGGTTTTGTACTCATTAATGTGTAGTCTCCATAGATGTGTGTTGTGTTAAAGTAAATAGTCACTGTAGTTAGGACATCTGATGACATTGGACGGGTCCTTTTTGGCAAGGTGCTTTGTGTAAATGAAATATTGGTTCAACATCAGCTGAAAAGTAAAATGAATGAAATATTTGTTCAACAACAAAAGGTGATGTAGAGAATATAGGTTGGTCAAATTTATTTTAGTGTAAAACATTATTGGAAACTAATAATAAAAATAATCTTAGAAGAAATTACTAAAAATAGATGTCTAATAATGAATTGGTATTCTTCCCCCTTGAGCTGGAGTCTTAGTACAACTGTATTTGCTAGCTATAACGCATCCTTCCTGGCAAGATAAAAGACTCTTCCTTGACTCCTGAATACTGTTGTTATTTTTTTTTTGGTATTTAAAATAATGCACAAATAATTTATGCTGCATCAAGGTTCCCTTTTTCATCTGTTTTGAAATCTAAATGGGAAAAAGATTAGATAAAGAAGTAGAATAAGAAATATATATGATGAACCTCTCCTTTTCTTGATATTCTGGGCTCTTAGTGTTGTGGTATTGATAGTCTTTCTCTCTGTTTCTCTTTCTTTTTCCCCCCATTCACAATCCCCCTCCCTCTCCGCCCCTGTTTTCCATATATTGGCATCACTGCACTGCTGCATCAAACCTGTTTCTACATTTTTACCTTAATAGTTTATGGGGTTTGAATTTATAACCTCTTGCTCTGAGGTCATTTTGAGGATCTCCTTGATACTATTAGCTTAATGTGTCTGATAGTATTGTATGTTTCTTATTAGTGTATCCACTTTATTTCAGGCTGACATTGAGGAAGCCAAAACACAGGAAAATGCAAAACTGCAGAATGCTTTGCAAGAGATGCAAGTTCAATTTCAAGAAACTAAAGAAATGCTTATCAAAGAACGTGAGAATGCAAAAAAAGCAGATGAGAAAGTACCTATCATACAAGAGGTCCCAGCTATTGATCATGAAATGATGAATAAGCTGACTGCTGAAAATGAAAAGCTCAAGGTGAAGTTCCTGAAAGCCTAGTATGTATATGTAGCTTTTGGATAAAATCTCATGTTTGGATTTAAGTCAAATCAAAAGTTATGTTGCTGAGATTCTAGCTTTTACATTTATATTTAATGATATCATCCTGACAAATGACACTTAGCAGGATTTGGTAAGTTCACTGGAGAAGAAGATTGATGAGACAGAGAGAAAATATGAAGAAACAAACAAGATCAGTGAAGAGCGCTTGAAACAGGCTTTGGATGCAGAGTCAAAAATAATTCAGTTGAAAACTGATATGCAAAGGTTCTTACAGTCATTGATCTACATCTGTTAGCATGTGTACTATGCAACGTTGGTCTTGCTACCTTTGTGAAGTTAATATAGAAACTGGATCAAGTAATTTCTTCTCATTCTCTTTTGTCTTTAATTGTTAGCTATTTCTTTTCTCAGACTTGAAGAAAAACTTTCTGACATGGAAACTGAGGACCAAATTCTGCGTCAGCAAGTATCGTTGCATTCTCCTGTTGGAAAAATGTCAGAACATTTAGCAATAGCATCTGAGGTAAACATGCCTTAGAAAACAAATGTTTCTTATTTTTGGGTTCTTTTAGGGCATCTAACATTCTTCTATATGTTATCAGCCGCACTTGGAAAATGGTCATCATGGGACAGAAGAAAAAAAGACCAGTGTAATTTACTTAGGATAAATCTCTTTGTTGTTGTCAATACTTTTGGTGCATTTTTGTTGTGTGGTAATGAGGAAGATCAATTTTCTACAGGAGTCTGAGAGTGCAACACCTGTGAAAAAGTTTGGTACAGAGTCTGATAACAAGTTGAGGAAATCCCAGATTGAAAGGCAGAATGTGCGTGCTTGAAGGAGATAAAAAAAGGAACATTTTTCTGCATTGTTTTCTAAAGGTGAAGCTTAATGGATTTACAACATTGGTTTGTTGTTTGTTGTGCAGGAGAGTGTTGATTCTCTTATCAAATGCGTGTCACAAGATCTTGGGTTTAGTAATGGAAAACCAGTTGCAGCATTTACTATATACAAATGTCTTCTGCACTGGAAATCATTTGAAGCTGAAAAAACTAGCGTATTTGACCGTCTTATTCAGATGATTGGTTCTGCATTAGAGGTAAATATTTATATTGCATAAAATTAGTATTTCATTTATCCCAAGGTGAGATTCAAAGGATTGTTGACAAAAATTTGTATAATTTTTTCCAGACTACCCAATTTGGATCACAGAATACCAGTTGTTGAAATTTCCACTTGAGTACATTAAATCCTACTATATTTCTTTTTTGAAAATAAAGCATGGGGACTGTTGAGGTGACACACAAAAGAGAAGAGAGTGTTCTGAAAGAAAATGTCCAGAAGAAATTGGGAAATCTTTCTTATTCTTCTCCTTTTTATTAGCTAAAATTTGATGTTTTTAGGATTTTTTTCAAATGTAGTTATTTAAAATTTGAGCGTTGGAGTAGTTTTCTTTTTTTTTTTTGGGTTTTGCCCTTCTGTTGGAACCAACAAGCACTAGATAAGCACAAACAAGGAACTAGTTCTTACTAATGTGTTCATCGATTGATAAGTTTAGACTGTCTTGCCATTCGAATTCTTCCCAAAATAAATTGTCTTTGTATATGTTGGTTGATTTTCTGTCCAGTAACATGCTTTATCTTATATATATATATGTAACTTTTCCTAGCAGAACCAGGATAACAATGAACATATGGCTTATTGGCTATCCAATACATCTACACTACTATTATTGCTTCAACGGAGTCTCAGAACTACTGGTGCAGCAAGTCTACAACAGAAACCTCCCCCTGCACCATCATTATTTGGGAGGATGGCTCAAGTAATGATATGTTCATACAATTATTTTTATTTCACAATTTTTTGTTATTAATTGATTGCAGGAAGATGATTATGACTTAAACTTAGGGTTGGATACAAACAATCTTTGTTGTCAAGTAATATGATTCATTATTTAGCAATTCTTATGTGCAGTTTTCCTACAAACTAAAAACATATAATTTCATTTTTATGTATTCTCAGGGGTTCCGCTCATCCTTTTCTTCTGCAAATGTTTCGGTAGATGTAGTGCGTCAGGTTGAGGCTAAGTATCCAGCTTTGCTTTTCAAGCAGCAACTCACAGCATATGTGGAGACAATATATGGAATTATTCGAGACAATTTGAAGAAGGATTTGTCATCTGTACTTTCTTCTTGTATCCAGGTATATTTGACTCTTAGGTTTCTGTTTTAGGATCTTTCAGTTACTTCTTTCTTAATACAATTTATGAACATTGGTCCTTACAGGATTAGGGGATGTGCAATAAAAGTGAAAATTATTCTGATAAAAAAAATAAATAAATAAAAGTGAAAATTATGCACTAAAAGCTTTAGTTTTGAATTATGTGTTGAAAGATTGAGTACAAAATTTATTGTTGGAGAATTGGTGTTGTTATTGCCAGATTGTAGTCTGTATAGACTGGGATTTAATTTGAATTTGTTTCTATTTTTATACAATTGATTTATTTCTTGTAATCAGGGACTGATTTAGTAGTTGATTTATTTTTTTATAATTAGTGGCTTATTTAGTAGAGAATTCTAGGCCTATAATAGAGTAATTTTCTTTCCTTTTTCTCGTTATATACATTATAAAGAAACTATAAATATATCCCTGGGAATATACAAATATTATTCAACATCATTCTTTGTTTTCGTGATATCAGAGCCTTGCGCTTAGTAGTTTTCTTTCTCTTTTGTCTACCTACTTCAATTGTTGATGGTAGTCCTAATTTTTCCAGCCTTAAGTACTGTTTGCATATTCTTTCTATCTTTATTGCCAGCATTGGTTCAAAACCCCATTTTTCAGTGTCTGCCTTTTTTTTTTCTGGTGTGTTCCTCCCCATTTTAGCAATCTTGTCCTACCTCCAATCAACCTTAGATGACAGAAAATTCCAATACCTCTTCCACTACTACCCAAACGACAATAAACACTCAAACCTTAGTTCCCATCCCAAGAAAATTCCATCCACTTTTAAACTGAATGGAGGCAATTACCTAGAGTAGTCTTAGTTGGTAAAAACACATCTGGAAGGAAAAGGGAAATTATGGGTTTTTGATGCTTTAGGAAACAAAGAGGGAGTCATGTGATAGGAGGTTTGTGGGTAGTGTGTGGAAAGTTAGAAGTAAGGAGTGGGTTGTTCTTCCTACTTGTGGGGCATCAGGAAGGGTGAGAATTATTTGGGACTCAAACAAGTTCAGTTATTCAGAGGTGGTACTTGAATCTTTTTTAGTAATAATGAAGTTATGTTTAGATGAAGAGGGGCATTTTGGCTTACCTTGGTTTATGGTCCCAATAAGTCTGGTATGAGGAAGGACATTTGGATAGAGCTACAAGGCCTCTTTGGCCAACATTTTCCGAAATAGTGTGTTTTGGGGGAGGGGATAGGAGTTTTAACTTCATAAGAAGAATCTGTGTAAAATTAAGTGTCTCCAAACTAACCCTTGGCATGAGGGATTTTGATGCATCTTTCATTTGGTCAAATATGTAAGAAATCCCTTTTTACAAGAGATTGTGTAGGAGAGAGATGGAAGAATAAAGGGTGAAAAATTCTCTTTCTTAAAAATTAAAATTTTCTATAGAGGCACACATATATATATAAAAAAAATCTTGACACCTAAATTAGAAACTTTCCTAACTTAACAAATCCCTTTGATCATGGGATTACCTAATTCTCTTTTACAAAATCACAACTTCCTTAATTCCATTCTTCCATACTCCCCCTTAACTTGGTGAATAGATGTTTTCTATTCCCAGCTTGGATACATCTGCTTGAAAATTTGTACTGCTTAAACTTTTTGTGAGTATATTTGCCAGTTGATGGTCGGTAAATGCATAAGGAGTACAAATCAATCCACTATTTACTTTCTCCTTGATAAAATGGTTGTTAATTTTTATGTGTTTCATTCAATCATATTGCACTGAATTATGTGTGATACTGATTGTAGATTTATTGTTGTAGTAAAGTCTCATTGGACCATCCCATTTAATCTTCAAATTGTCCAAAATAATCTTCAACCATAGTAGTTCACAAACTCCTTGAGCCATTGCTCAAAATACTTTTTTTGAAATGGACCCTGCCACCAAACTCTATTTCTTACTTTTCCATGTCTCTAGATTTCCACCAAGAAAGGTGCAATACCTAGTAGTTGATCTTTTATCAACCATAGATCCAACATAATCTTCATCTATGTATGCTTCAAATACTAATCCTGAGCTTCGTTTAAATAGGATGTCCTTTCCAAGAGACCTCTTAAGGTACTGTTGTACTCGATTAGCAACTTGCAGATGAATCGCTTTTGGATTGTGCATGGATTGACTAATCACATTTACAATATATGCTATATCTGGTCTTGTGTGAGAGACATAAATGAGTCTTCTTACCAGACGTTAATACATATCTCTATCTATTGGAGTATCTTCCTCAACTTCCCCAAGCTTATGATTAGGATCAATAGGTGTGCTTACTGGTTTACACACCAACTTCCTTGTTTCCTTGAGAAGGGTTGTTACATATTTCTACTGAAAAATAAAAATTCCCTACTTAGAATGTGCAACCTCAATTCTTAGGAAGTATTTTAACATTCCTAACTCTTTAATCTCAAATTCCTTAGTCAAGCATTATCTCAAAGTCTACCTCTCTAGTTTATCATTTCCCGTCATGATGATGTCGTCTACATATATCAAAAGAGCTGTAACTCCCCCTGAATTTGAATGCTTGATGAACAACGTATGATTTACCTTACTTTGTTTGTATCCTATGTTTTTCATCACTTTTGCAAACCTTCCAAACCATGCCCTTGGAGTCTGTTTCAACTTGTGTAAAGCTTTCTTTAGTTTACACATCTTTTTTGTGGTTGGGTCACTGCTAAATCCAAGAGGGACCTCCATGTAAATCTCTTCTTCCAAATCTTTGTTTAGAAATGCATTTTTGACATTGAATTGTTGTAGACCCAGTTATAATTTACTGTCGAGGATGACAAAATTCTAACTATGTTCATTTTGGCAACTAGAGCAAATGTCTCTAGATAGTCCATATCATATGTCTAAGTGTGTCCTTTAGCTTGTATGCTGCTTGAATATTCTGCAATTCTCCTGTGTTATGACTGGTGATCACTCTTTCAGATTGAGCAGTGAAAGGGGTAGTTTATGATATCTTAGACATTCTTTTTTATTTCTTTTCTTTCTTTTGGAATTTAAAATCTTATAGGAGGGTAACTTAAAAAAATACTTGTTATTGGAGATATAAAAGGCTCTTAGATGTGGGGTAACCTACAGAAACCTCCCACAGAGCTTATGGACGTGAGATGGAGATAGTCGTAGTGTGCATGCTAAAGGTTCAACTCTCTCGGTGACCACAGAAGCAACGTTGGACCACGATTTTCGTTGATATCGACGGCACAGGAACGATTGAAGTCCTTATGAGGCCTCTTTTGCGCTTGCGACGTGTTATCGATCTTTGTTTGTGGCAACGACGAAGGTTTGTCTCGCGATCGGTGATGATGACAATGGTTTTTTGCTGGTGCAAGGAGATCGACGTTTTCTAGATGATGCAAAGATGAAGGCACTGTGAGAGGCTAAGGTTGTTCAACTTGTGCTTGCTATGATGGTGTGAAGGCAACGGTGCAACCTTAGTGGCGCGACAACAGGGCGAGACAGAGATGAAGGTAGCGACACTGAAACTTGTGTTCACTTCGACACACTTATTGTTGCAGAAGGGGCTGCGATTTAGATAAAATAAACCTTTGAAAGTCAATAATGAAGGTCGACACTGAACTCAACAGTGAAGGCCGAAGAAAATTCTTCTCCCAATTTCACAAGCCTAAGCTTTGATACTATGTAGAAGAGAGATGGAAGAATAAAGGGTGAAAAATTCTTTTTCTTAAAAATTAAAAGTTTCTACAATGATTCACACACACACACACACATATATATAGATAGATATAATCCTAAAACCTAAATTAGAAACTTTCCTAACTCAACAAATCCCTTTGATCACGGGATTACTTAATTCTCTTCTAGAAAATCACAATTTCCCTAATTTCATTCTTTCACAAGTTGGATAGATTTTTATATTCAAATGAGCAGGAACAAAGGCACCCAAGCCTCTAAGATGCACTCCCTAGATTGACCTCAAATCATTGCTCAATTTTCCTAGACACTAACTCTTTTAAGTGGGTACTGACTTCGTTTAGGTTTGATAACTTGTAGTTGCTCCACCTTAATTTCAAGAAAGATTTAAAGTTTGGTAGAGTGAGAATCAAGTTAATGGATGGGGAAGGTCAAAACTTTATGAAGAAGCTTCAATTTGTCAAATTAAAGCTAAAAGAATGGAATGACGTGTCCTTCATAGATTTAAAGGAAAAAAGGAACATTTTTACAATCATGGTTAGCATTAATGTTGATGAGTAAGAAGAGAATCTAACCCTTGAGCTCTCAACCTTGAGGATTGTAAAGAAGGAGGAGCTAAAGGAGTTATTGTTAAAGAGAGAAGTGTACTGAAGACAAAAATCTAGGGTTTGATGGACAAAAATCTAAGGTTTGATGGAAAGTTATACTTCTAACCCCCCTAGTGCTTCTTGAAGGTCAGAAGGATTGAATTGGTCTCCCATTTCAACAAAGAGCGTTGTTTGGTTGGATCGTCCTTTTTCATAAGAGGAGGTTTATAATGTTGTTTTCTAGTTAGATAAGGAAAAGGCCATTAGGCCCAATGGATTTTATATTGTATTATTCCAAGAGTGTTGGGATGTGACTAAAGATGATCTACTAAGGGCGTTCTTAGAGTTTCACAATAATGGATAATCAATTAAAGCACCAATGCTACCCTCATTACCCTTATGCCAAAAAAAAGGCAAACCAACAAAATCTTAAATTTTAGACCTATTAGTTTGGTCACCAACTTGCACAAGATCATAGGTAAGGTCTTATCAGGCATATTTGAAGAGTCCTCCAAGAAAACATTTACATCTCTAGGAAGCTTTTTTATTGAGGGCTTGAAAATGTGTGATGTAGTTCTGATTGCTAATGACTTGGTGGATGAGAAAACGTGATCCGGAACAGATGGAGTGGTCTTCAAAATAAATTTAAAAAGGCATATGACAATGTGGATTGGGGTTTCCTAGACCACGAACTAGAGAGAAAAGGGTTTGGTACAAGATAGAGGTCTTGGATGAGGGGTTGCTTGTCCTCGACAAATTTTGCAATCTTAGTGAATGAAAATGCCGAAGGATGGATCAAGGCATTTAGAGGTTTAAGACAAGGAGATCTTCTTTCCCTATATTTTTTTATCATATCAGTTGATGTTTGAAATAGGATGATGTTGCGAGTGGAGGAGAGTAGTCTTTTAGAGGGCTTCCTAGTGGGTAGGGATAAGATTATATCTCTAGCTTTGTGAATAGAAAAACACATTCTTACAGTAAATAAAAATATTTTTCAAAATGAAAATGGCGGTTAGAAGAGGCTTAAAATTGAGATATATTTTGTTATCAGTAAACTCTTATAAAAGATCTAGGAATTTGTTTTAGAAAAGAGGGTAAAAGTAGCTATCAATAGTTATAAAATTTTAAAATCATGTGAGCTTGGTAAGTTATAGAATTTTAAAATCATGTAGCCTGGTTTCTTTTTTCTTGTTGTAGCTTTGTGAACAACTACATTTTTACAATAAATCAAAATAAAAATGGAAAGTACAAAAAGCTTAGAATTGAGATATGTTTAAGTCAGTGTATACAGCTGTGTACAGTTGTGATGTACAACTGTGTGTACAACTGTGATTTACAGCTATGTATACAGCTGTAATTGATTGTGTAGTTATGATTTATGTAACTATACATTATACTGTATAGTTGTCTATTAGTTTGTATAGTTGGCTATCCTAAAATAGCCTTGTGTACCTTGTATAAATACTCTTGAGATATATGAAAATATTTATTCAGCAATTTATCAAGATGGTATCAAAGTGAAAGTAGAGAATTTCAATTGCTGCCTAGTTGACACTTCTTCCATTCTTTTGCACCCTCTTCGTTACCATATCATGTATGCAAAAATAGTTATGAGTATTTCTGATAGCAAAAGTCATCCATGATGACCATTCTTGAGATTGCCTCTTTAACAATTTCTATTAAGTTGGATGGTGGTAACTTTCGTGTTTGGTCAAATGCATATTGCTAGCAAAAAGAAGTGATATATCACAGGAAGGAAGGTTGCACCTATAGAGGATAAACCAAATTATGATGAATGGGCAGCCGAAGATGCTCTAGTCAAGTCTTGGCTCATCAGTTCCATGACTGACCAATTGATGTCACACTTTGCAGCGTGGAATGACTAAGGAGGTGTGGGATGTAGTCAAGAGGAGCTATCTTGATTTCTCTAACTCTTCTCAAGTATATGAACTGATGAAGAAATCCTTTCAATTATGTCAAGGTGGTTGTCCCCTTGCAGAATAAGTTGAACTTAATATTCATGGAGGTTGATTATCAAAGGCCCAATGATATAACGTGTGTAGCTGATATTAAGAAACGAAGGAAGTGTATTGCTGAGGATTAGATTTATACATTTCTTACAGGTCTTGATCACAATTTGGATCAAGTTAGCGGTCGTGTTTTGGCTACCTCTCTTTTACCAAGTTTAGAGGAAGAAGTCTATTCACTAGTCCGTTGTGAAGCATAGAGACAGGTCACCATGGGAACAAAAAATCACTCTAAGGCTTCCGCAATGGCTGTCCATAAGAATGACACACAACCAACACCTTTTACTCCTATCGACTCTTCTTCTCGCTTTTGCACTCATTGCTATAGCACCAAACATATAATAGATGTTTGTTGGAAGCAGGGTTATTTGGAGTGGTACAAGCTTAAACAAGCTGAAAGGAAGAACAAGAAATCAATTCAGGTTGCTCTTACCGATGCTACTCCTCTAACTTCTGCTTCTTAGGTTTCTTGATTATCTTCTCAAAAAGATAATTCTTGTTTGACCTTTATTTCTATTACCTCTAATACTTGGGTTATTGATTCAGGAGCCACTGATCATATTACTAGTCATTCTTCCTTACTTGACTCTCTAATACCCTCACCTATTAAGTCTATTCAGGTGGCTAATGGGACTTCTATGCTAATTTCAGGAGTCGGGAATGCCTCGTTTTCCCCCACACTCTTCATGTCCTTTGTCTTACTTATGCTTAGTCTCTCTAAAGTCTTCTTTCTATTAGCAAAACAAACATCTTAATTGTTATACAACCTTCCATTCTACTCACTATGTGTTTCAAGATAATCTTACGAAGATGACGATTGACATTGGTAAGGAAAGGGGAGGTCTTTACTATTGAAGGGGGCAAGGGAGTCACAATTTGAATATAACCGTGTTTTTCAAGTAGCAAGAGAGACATTTGATAAAGAAAAGATTCTTTTATGGAATTGTTGATTAGGTCACTCATCTTTTCTTATTTGGAATGTTTATTTCCCCAATTGTTTCGAAATATTTTAGTTTTTAGTTTAAGGTATGAACAATGCATTTATGCTAAAAATCATCATGTTCCTTTCAAAATAAGTCTCAATAAAATTTTGATTCCTTTTACTCGTGTTTTTATAGATGTTTAGGATGTTTTTTCTACTTTTGCTTTGGATCATAAATACTGTCTTTTATTGATGACTGTACTAGGGTGAGCTGGGTATATTTGCTTGAGTGTACTAATGATATTCTATATGTTATTCCTCTATTTTCCAAAATGATTGAGTTTGTGAAGGTTTTTCACTTTGACAATGGTCGTGAGTTTGTGAATCAGTTCCTTGCTAATTTATTCCAAGAAAATGGAATCCTCCACTAGGCAACGTCTACATATATGCCACAACAGAATGACATAGCAGAGTATAAAAATTGCCACATTCTAAAGCTGGGAGATGGCCGAGCTCCCTTAAGAAAAGAAGACAATAGGATGTGACTGGGTGTTTTCAATAAAGTACAAGTCATATGAGACAATTGAGAGGTACAAAGCTAGGCTAGTTGCTAATGGATACGCCCAAACTTACAGAATTGACTATCAAAAGACCTTTGCCCCTACAGTCAAGATAAATACTAGTAGAGTCATACTCTTTCTTGCGGTCAATCTGGACTAGCCATTAAGATAGTTTGATATAAAAAGTGCCTTTCGCCATAGTGATCTATTGGAGGAGGTGTACATAGATCCCCCCCTGGGGTTTACACCAAAAGGAGGCAAAGTATGCAAACTAAAAAAGGCTTTGTATGGATTGAAGCAATCACCAAGGGCATGGTTTGACATGTTGAGCAACTTGATGAAGGAGTATGGTTTTAAACAAGCGATGGTAGATCACACTTTGTTCTATAAGAGAGATGGTGATAACATTACTTTGCTTATTGTTTATGTTGATGATATGATTGTTATGTCAAAATATTGTGTGAATGGCTGAATGAATATTATTGATGCTGAAGTATGTATTTATACAGGGAGGTTTGTGATCTATTTCCTGCAAGTCAGGAATTAGCTACCATATTCTCTATAAGTCAAGAATTACAATAGGAAGACTAACATATACAGATTGATTACAATATGAAGACTAACATATACAGATCATCTATTCTTAATATGGAAGATTTAGGAAGATTGACTTTCCAACAAGAAAAGAAGTGTGGACAGCAAGGAAAGAAGTGTGGACAGAGTGTGGACAGCCCCCCTCAAATTGATGCAGGTTGATCAACAAGCATCAATTTGCTACTTAGCAAGCAATGTTGATGACGAGGGAGAGCCTTGGTGAAGATATCAACAATTTGTAAGTCAATGGAAATATGTGGAAGAGTGATAACACGAGCCTCAAAGGCTTCACAGATAGAGTGACAGTCCACTTCAATATGCTTTGTGCGCTCATGATAGACAGGATTGGCCGTGATCTGAATAGCACTTGTATTATCGGCATGTAGAGGTGTAAGATCAGTCTCAGAAAAATCTAACTTCGCAAGCAAACCTCGAAGCCAAATGATTTCAGAACAAGCAAGAGACATCGTCCGGTACTCAGATTCCGTAGATGACTTAGAGACTCTATCTTGCTTCTTACTTTTCCAAGAGATCAATGTATCACCTAAGAACACACACCAACCAATAATGGAGCGACGGGTATCCGCACAACCAGCCCAATCAGCATCACTATAAGCAGCAAGGCGAGTAGAATTGCCTGCAGGGAAGAACAAGCCACGAGTAGAAGTGCCTTGAACATAGCGTATGATCCTACGGACAGCAGCCAAATGAAGATGACGAGGAGTCTGAAGGAATTGGCTTACTTGCTGTACAGCAAAAGAAATGTCTGGTCTAGTAATGGTGAGATAAACAAGGCTACCCACCAACTTCTGTATAAACTGGGATCAGCAAGTAAGTCGCCCTCCTCTTTGCGAAGCTTGACATTTAATTCCATGGGAGTATCAACAGAAGTAGCCCCTTGTAGACCTGCTGTAGCCACCAAGTCACTCGCATAAAATACCAGAGGGACTATGATGCACCTCAAGACCAAGAAAATATGTGAGAGACCCAAGATCTTTCATATGAAAGGACTCGGAGAGATGAGTTTTGAGCTGACCAAGTAAAGCAGAATCGGAACCAGTGATCACAATATCATCAACATAAACCAAAAGAACAACAATACCCATGTCTGATTTCCGAAGAAACAAGGAAGTGTCATACTTGCTCTACTTGAATGAAAATTGTAATAAAATGGTGCGGAATTTCTCAATGCAGGCCCTCGGAGCTTGTTTGAGACCATAAAGAGAGCGACGAAGCTTACACAAATGTAAAGTAGGAGAGGGAAACAATCCCGGGGGTGGCTTCATATAAATACACTCTTTAAGATCCCCATGAAGAAAAGCATTTTTTACATCCATCTGATGTAGTGGCCAATCACTGGAAGCAGCAAGAGCTAGAATCGTACGAACAGTAGTCATTTTAGCCACAGGAGCAAAGGTCTCTTCATAATTGACACCATATTCCTGATTATTCCCAAGTGCAACAAGCCGAGCTTTGTAACAATCCAAACTTCCATTAGGTCGGACCTTGACTGAGTAAACCCATTTGCAACCTAGAGGAACAATAGTGGGAGGACAGGGCTCAATGTCCCAAGTGTGATTGGCCTTTAGAGCGGCAATTTCTTCCTGCATAGCTTGTCGCCAACAATCATGCTTGGCAGCTTGTGAGTAGCATGTGGGAATATCAAAATTAGACAATGCAACAATAAGGGCCGAAATAGAATTGCCAGAACTGGAAGAGGGAAATCCATACCTATTCAGAGGTACAGACACTCGAAAAGAGCGACGTACTAAAGGTGCTGGAGGTGCTGCAACTGACTGAATCTGAAGCGTGGGAGGATTAGATATCGGGTGAGCCATCGAAAGAGACTGTGGGCGGGAGCGTCTCGTATACACAATACCTGGTTGAAAGCGAGAACTGACTGGATGAAGATCTGAGAACTGCTGCTCAAAGGAGGGGAGGACCATAGTAGAAGAGGATGACACAGTAGAAGAGGATACAGGAAAGAAATGTTGATTTTCAAAGAAAATAACATTTCTAGAAATACGTGTACGATGTAATGTAGGATCATAGCAAACAAATCCCTTTTGATACATATTATATCCCAAGAAAGCACATCGAACAGATTGAGCAGATAATTTATGTCGCTCATGAGGAGGTAAATGAACAAAGCATACACAACCAAAAATACGAAGGTGATCATAACTAGGTTGCTTAGCAAATACGTGGAAATAGGGAGACTCCATATGTAGGACTTGAGAAGGTAAACGATTAATCAAGTGAGTAGCAGTTTTCAGAGCCTCTACCCAAAACATGGATGGAACAGAAGATTCTAACAAGAGAGTACGTACCATATCTAGGAGATGACGATTTTTGCGTTCAGCAACTCCATTTTGTTGAGGTGTAGAGGGACATGAACGTTGATGAATAATACCCTTAGAAGCCAAGAATGCTTGAAACTCAGTAGACAATTACTCGCCACCGGAATCTGTGCATAATGTCTTAATAGAAGTAGAAAATTGATTGTCAACATACGCTAAAAACTCAGTGAAAGTACGAAAGACCTCAGATTTAGAGCGAAGAAAGTAGACCCAAGTAAATCTACTATGATCATCAATGAAAGTCACATAATATTTAAATTTCTCATGTGAACTAACCGGGGAAGGTCCCCAAACATCACTATGGATAAGATCAAAGCAGTGAGATGCTCTACTTGCATGCAAAGGAAGGGAAGAGTTTTACTTTTACCAAGTTTGCAAGAATCACACTCGAGATAAAGAAGAACGATCCTTATTACCAGGTAACTCAAAGTTCAATACATGAGATAAGATCTAAGTATTGGAATGGCCTAAACGACGATGCCACACCATACTAAGATCTGAATCATTATTACAAGCAAAAGACTTAATAGAAGAAAGTGGAGAAAAATCTGGAATAGGTAAAAATAGTGGAAACAAGCGCCCCACTTTAGGTCCCTTCGCGATCGGTTCCCCCGTTACCTGGTCCTGCACAACACAACCATTACTAGAAAAATTAACAGCACAATTGTTATCAACTAATTAGCCAACAGAAATAAGATTCGTGGAAAGCTGAGGAGCAAGAAACACATCAATGAACTTAGAAGAGGCATCGTCGATAGCAGCTATAGGCAAAGAGCTGCCATTGGCAGTCTAAATGGAAGATTGACCAGCGTAGGGCCGAACATGACACAAAGCGGTAGGATTATTAGTCATGTGATTAGAGGCCCTCGAGTCCACGTACCAGAGTTTAGTAGAATTGTTACCTTGGAACCCCATTGCTGATAATGCTGAAATTAACATCCGTTGCACCATTTCTAGGGTGCAGTAATCAAGTACAGGAGGTGCAAGAATAGAGCACGCAGCTGAAGGAGAGTCGTGTGCTGCAAAAGTTGCTACAGGAGGGACAATTACTGAAGTCTGAAATGCTTGGACCTGACGATTCTGGGGGCGAATACGACATTCTTTGATAATGTGACCCTTCTTCTTGCAATAAGAACAAAACTTCTTAGGGCAAGTAGCAGCAATATGCCCATATTCCTTGCTGCAGAAACACTGCAAGTTTTTAGAATGCATAGGTGGTCTGCATCCTTGGACAGCATAATGTCACGGACTTAGTCTTTTCCTAAGCTCGTGCGGCACTTAGACAAGTCAAGACCCTTGATCTTGATAAGTCAGCTTGATTCCCAATGCTTAGCTTGATAGGCTAAGACGTTCGTGACTTGGAAGGTTTAGAAGGCGTAGTAGGCAACTCTTAAAGAATGGAAGCTTTATTGCTTTCAAAGGAAGCTTTACAATGCTTGGAATCTCACTTGCTTGGTTAGGAAGTGATTTGGGTGGTGTCTTGGCCAAATGAGGCCCTCACCTATTTATAGGCACCAATAGAATTCTCTAGAACCTTAGAGGGTTCTTTACAAATCGAGAATATTGTAGAACTCCCTACACTAATCTATGTACAACCCTATGTACAAGAATATACAAGAGATCTCTAGAATCTCTAGAAAGCCTTGGACTCCTCTCATGCCTTCCACCATAGTGTAGAGATGTGTGGACATCTCTAGGCATCTCTATAACCTTCCACACTCTTCCCACCAATGGCTTAGTGTAGATGGCTCTAGGAGTCTCCAGAAGCTTCCCTCCTCCTATATAAGCCCATGGGGAAGGTCATTTGAAGCATCTTGTGACACTCTCCCTCACCTATGCCGTCGACGTCCTCGTCGTTGCCTCTTTCTGAAACCTCTCAGTGTGTTTCCAGAACCTTCTCAATGCATCCGCATGTTCCCAGCTTACCTGCCTCTTAGGTAGTCCTTTCCATCGGACTAGATACTCTATCACAGGAGGGACCCCTTGCCTCCTGGTGACCCGTTCAGCCAGGATATTCTGCACCTCCTTCTCCTGTGAGGCTTCAAATGGATGCAGACCTGTGCACCTTCGATGCTTAGAGTGCTGCTTCTTCTTACCCATTGAGTTCACCTTTCCCTTGGTGACCTCGTCCATGTGTGTGCGAGCTACCTCAACTCACTCCCCTTTTACCTCCTTTACTTGCACCCCTGATAGTAAGGAGGTCTTAGGCATACTAGGCTTTGGGTTGAATTGGAGAGCACCTAGTAGCTGCATCGAGCCCATATGTGCTTTGTCCTCCTGCTCCCTCTCCTTGATCATGGCACTAAGCGCCTTCTTCTTTGGACAATCTCGTGCCTAATGTGGACCGTCACATAGGAAGCATTTGATTTTAGGCGTAAACTCCTTCCTTTTCGCCTTACCCTTTCCTTCTCGGACGTTAGGCGTCTTGCCTGATCCCTTTCTAGGAGCATTGTGGTCCCTTGGAACCTCGTCTCCCCCACCCATGGCGTGGCTATCCTCCAAAGACTCAACCTCAAAGGAGTCTCCTCTCTTGTAATCTGTTAAAGACTTTGCTACTGCCATAGCAGTGACTAAGTCTTGAACACCTCGGCGCCTCAATTCCTGCTCGGCCCACCCTTGCAGGTTATCCATGAAGTTGAATAACAACTCCTCCTCAGTCATGTTAGGAATTTCAAGCATGAGCGAAGAGAATTCCTTGACATAGTCCCGTATCGAGCCTGTGTGCTTGAGACGCCTCATGTTTTTCCTAGCTAGGTAAGCCACGTCCTCGGGGTAGAACTGCCTCTTAATCTCCCTCTTGAAGTCCTCCCACGTCTCTATGGTGCAAATGTCTTTCTCCATATCGGCAAACCTCCGACACCACCATAAAGCAGTTGTGTCAGTAAGGTAAAGGGTTGCAGTTCTTATCTTAGCCGCCTCTTCCGTCAATGTGATAGCCTCAAAGTATCGCTCCATATGCCATAAGAAGTTGTCCAACTCCTTGGCATCCTCTTGCCACCAAACCCTTGTGGCTTCGACACCTCCACCCTGGATGCCCCTTGTGTGGCCATGACCCGTGCCGACACAACAGCCTTATAGATGGCCAACTCTTGCCTAACCTCCTGGTCTCGGGACTCCATTCGAGTGGCCAAGGCTTCTATCCTTGACTCCATGCTAGCGAACATGCTCATGGCCTTGTTTTGGAAGGACATGAATTCCTCGTGCGACACCGGTTGAACTTGTGAGCTGAGCATCCCTTCACGAAGGTCCTGGATCTGCTCCCTTAGATCCTCTAAGCCCTTCTCCATGCCTTGCTCGATCAAGTCCATCTCTTCCCGTGTGTCTGCCATGGCTAGCTCCACCTTGGCTAGCCTTGCCTCCATGTTGGCCATGGTGTCACGAGATTTATCCTTCTTGCCCTTGCCCCGTGTAGTAGGCTCGGTCTCCCTCCCATGGGTTTGCTCACTAGTCTCATCCATGTTAGAACCCGACATGCTTCCTTTATTATGCCCGCTTCGTAATCGTGCTCTGATACCACTTGTCACGGACTTAGTCTTTTCCTAAGCTCGTGCGGCACTTAAACAAGTCAAGACCCTTGATCTTGCTAAGTTAGCCTGATTCCCAATGCTTAGCTTGATAGGCTAAGACGTTCGCGACTCAGAAGGTTTAGAAGGCGTAGTAGGCAACTCTTAAAGAATGAAAGCTTTATTGCTTTCAAAGGAAGCTTTACAATGCTTGGAATCTCACTTGCTTGGTTAGGAAGTGATTTGGGTGGTTTGGGTGGTGTTTTGGCCAAATGAGGCCCTCACCTATTTATAGGCACCAATGGAACTCTTTAGAACCTTAGAGGGTTCTTTACAAATCAAGAATATTGTAGAACTCCCTACACTAATCTATGTACAACCCTATGTACAAGAATATACAAGAGATCTCTAGAATTCTCTAGAAAGCCTTGGACTCCTCTCATGCCTTCCACCATAGTGTAGAGATGTGTGGACATCTCTAGGCATCTCTAGAACCTTCCACACTCTTCCCACCAATGGCTTAGTGTAGATGGCTCCAGGAGTCTCCAGAAGCTTCCCTCCTCCTATATAAGCCCATGGGGAAGGTCATTTGAAGCATCTTGTGACAATAAGTTATAGTTGCCGTCCCGGAACTGCCATGAGATTGCTCCAGAATAGCTTGAGTACTAAGGCGTTGCTCTTCGCGAAGTAACTCACCAAAACAAATATCAAGAGAGGGAACAGGAGATCTGTTCAGTAAAGAGGAGCGGACAGATTCATATTCCGGATGTAGTTTCATAAGAAACTGATCACGCCGAGTAGTCGCGTGAATAGTCTGAATAGTTGAGAGAGCGGGAATAGGAACATCCGCGGTAACCAAATCAGCATATTCAGGCCAAAGAGTCAGAAATGCCGAGTAGTAGTCCTGGATGGAAAGACTACCATGTTGAAACATGGCGATCACATGTTCTGACTGAAAGCGACGAGCATCGTTATCCTGATGATAAACTTTCTTCAAGTAAGCCCACATAGATTGAACGGAGCGATGGGGCCGCAAGTGGGTGACAATATGAGGCTCCACTGAACCAAGAAGCCAAGACATGATGCGTGCATCAGGCACAGCCCATGAAGGAGAAGACCCAACATCCTGAGATTTGTCAAAAGTGGATGGTTTTTCAACATTCGTGCCATCAATATGACCCTAAAGGTCTTTTCCCTTGAGAAAAAGTTCAAACTGAAATGCCCAGGTAGAATAATTTGTGCCTGTAAACTTAACACACACAGGTGCGGAATCCATAGAAAATAAATAAAACCCGAGACAAAAGGATGGACCAAAAAAAATCCTAAAGAAAACTGACCCACGACAGCCACAAAAATACCGAGAAAAATGGTTGTGGTTGGGTGCAGCACGGATCAACACAGACTTGACCGAAAAACACGAGAGGCACCTCTGAAACCAAGAAGACAGAAAAGAATTTAAGGGAAAAAAAATTAGCAACCTCGCTCTAATACCATGTCAAAATATTGTGTGAATGGCTGAATGAATATTATTGATGCTGAAGTATGTATTTATACAGGGAGGTTTGTGATCTATTTCCTGCAAGTCAGGAATTAGCTACCATATTCTCTATAAGTCAAGAATTACAATAGGAAGACTAACATATACAGATTGATTACAATAGGAAGACTAACATATACAAATCATCTATTCTTAATATGGAAGATTTAGGAAGATTGACTTTCCAACAAGAAAAGAAGTGTGGATAGCAAGGAAAGAAGTGTGGACAGAGTGTGGACAGCAAAGCTGTTTTTTGACATGTTATAGGTAGTAACCCTATAAAAATAAAGAAGTTTCGGAGCTATCTGGCTAAGGAATTTGAAATGAAGGACTTGTGTGCTCTAAAATAGTTCTTAGGCATGGATGTGTCCTGGTCCAAGCAAAGTCTCTTTCTCTTACAATGGAAGTATACATTAGATTTCTTTGTTGAAATTGGTAACTCCGCTTGCGAACATGTAGATACTTCAATTGAGATAAATCATGACTTGTCCATCTACTTTGATTAGATTCCAATGAACAAAGAAAGATATCAAAGACTAGTGAGGAAACTAACCTATCTGACCCACACAAGACTTGATGTGTCATATGCAATTAGCGTTGTAAGTAATTCATACATAATCTGAGTGATTGACACATGAATGCAGAAGATCTTATCCTAGCCTATCTGAAGTCCTCTCTAGGCAAATGTATTATGTTCTCTAAATGCAGACATTTAGATATTGAGGGTTACACAGACTTTGAATTTGTCGGATTCGGGTTGGATAAAAAGTCTACTTCAAGGTATGTGTCATTTGGAGGAGGAAATTTGGTGACCTGGAGGAGTAAGAAACAAAATATGGTCTCATTGTCTAGTGTAGAAGCTAGATATTGTGTGCTTCATCATGCAACTACGGAACTTACTTGGCTAAGAATTCTCTTAAGCAAGCTTGAGTTTGGTCCCAAGAAACCTATGGTGCTCTTTTGTGATAATACAACAACTATTAAGATTGCAAATTTTTCAGTACAACACAATCCAATTGAGCGAATTGAACTTGACAAGAACTATATCAAGGATAACCTAGATTCAAGCATGATAAAGGTTCCTTACATCAAGAGTGCAAATTAGTTAGCAAATATGATGAATCATGCTATTACTAGTGGTTCATTCTATGCATCATTATCCAAGTTGAGCATGTGCGATATCTATGCACCAACTTGAGGGGGAGAGTCAACATATACAACTATGATGTACAACTATGTATAGCTGTGTGGACAACTGTGGTTTGCAACTATAATTGATTGTATAGTTGTGATTTATATAGCTAAACATTATTTTGTAAAGTTGTCTATTATTTTGTATAGTCGATTATCCTAAGATAGCTTTGTATACCTTGTATAAATACCTTTGAGATATATGAAAATATTCATTCAACAATTTATCAAGTTTATTATTATTAGAGTCTTATAAAAGGAATACAAACTAAAAAAGAATTTGGTTTAGAGAAGAGGGTAACAATAGGTTTAAAAGGTTATAAAATTTTAAAATTATGTGAGCATATTGACATTTTAAGTGACATTTTAATGGAATCTACTTTTTACGTAGTAACTCATTTATGTTATCAAACATAATTAACAGTGGGACCATCCATTTAGTTGTAAATGCTAGTTACATTTATTAAAACTTTTTTAGTTTCTTCTGCATAACTAACGAAGTTCTTAGTTGATCTGAGAATTAAAACAATTTGATGGATAGTTATTGCAAATTTAATTGTAAAAGCTGCAAATATGTTTGTGATAGAACATGATTTGAACACACATTCAATGAACCTAAATCTAGATCTTCTTTTGTTCTTAAAACATGGCATATCTTCTAGTCCATTTGTTTAAGTTTATGTTGAACTACCAACTTTCCTGAAAACTTACGCTGACAAGATTTAGGTTCAATATGCATATCATATTCCTTAATACCATCCCTCACATGTGACCCCATATTTGCACATGGAGAGATAGAGAGAAACAAAATTTGAATTCATATGGAACAAACTGCAAATTTGGATTCGTAGCAAACGAAACAAATGGGGAAATGTAAATTGCAAAGAGACGGCTCAAACACGAGACCTCTTGCCAAAGCTCTGATACCATGTTGAACTATTAATTTTCTTAAAAGTTTAAGCTTTCAGGATTTAGGCTCAATATGCATATCATGTTCCTTAACAGTTTACATAGAACTTTGTTACATGAGCAGGTCAAGCTTCTAGCTAGCTTTATATGGATTGGGATTGAACCACAATCTCAGTTCAAGACTCTGTGAGCATAAACGACTTCTGCTTGCCTTAAAAAATTTATTGTACATATGTATTCAACAATTTTCTGTACTAGCCTATATGCTTCAATATTGCCATCTAGATTATAAAATTGCATTTTGTGACATCACTTTTCTGCTGAACTAACTCTTCAGGAACCAGAAACATCTAGAGAATCTTCTGGGCAGTCGCCAGGCAATAGTCCTCTAGCTAGTCAATGGCAGAGTATCATTAAGAGTCTAAATGAGCTTCTTAGTACACTGACAGAAAATTTTGTATGTAATTTTCTGTTCATCAAAATTCAAGTCAAATTATAATTCTTCTCTTTTCATGCATTGTGGTACTTATGCTTGAAGATTTTTGCAGGTGTATCCAGTCCTTGTTCAGAAGATCTTCTCTCAGATATTCTCTTATATCAATTCACAGCTCTTTAATAGGTAAATTGCTCTTTTACCATCATAATTGTTATTTTCAGCATTTTTTTCTGCTATATTAACATATGATGTGGAATATTGCTAAATGCTGCTCCAGCCTTCTGCTTCGTCATGAATGCTGCACATTCAGTAATGGGGAATATGTCAAGTCTGGGTTGGCTGAATTAGAACTATGGTGTGGCCAAACAAAAGAAGAGGTACTTTTTAATTTAGTGATTAGTGATAGGCTATCTTCACCATATCTTATTTCCTTTAAAATATGGGTTCAACCACACTGTATTAGTTAACACTGTAATTCCTCCATAAGTAAACTGAACAGTGTGCTTTTTCATTTACTGATGTTAATAATGCAGTATGTAGGCTCATCCTGGGATGAACTTAAGCACATAAGGCAAGCCGTTGGATTCTTGGTATGCTTCTTTTTTTTCTTTTTTTATTTTAAATCACCATCTGAATGCCACTGCTCTATATTTTATTGTTATTTTTAATCTCTTTGAATGTTGCATTTGTTTTCATATGCTTAGTAATTAGCTACAGTTGTTGCGTACTTATCCATGATTTCTCCAATGTCATTGTTCCTGCCCACCCTCAGCCTAATGACTGAAGTTTTATTTGTGAAGTTGATCTTCACAGACATAATTTTATTTTGGTTTCTCTTTTGAATATGTTCCATTGTTAATTTATAATTACCAAATTTGTAGTCTTTTAACTATCAGTCTGAAAACTATGCATTACATTGTTGAATGACATGGAGTTGGATCTGGTTGGGACTTGTCAATTGTCAAGTATAACGTAATCTTCTTTAGTGAAAGCATTATTGTTGGAGCCGCTTGTTTGATTTGACAATGCTTCAGAAAATGTAGTAGGCTGCTTTAAGCAACAGTGAAGAGATTCAGACAACTCTGTAAAGGAAATAGGGTGCGCAGTTATTGTGTGATTGGAGTCTTTGTGATGTAGGACAGCCCTAATATGGTTGCCCCTGATCAAATAAGATGGATTAGGTCTTCCTTAGTTTAAGATTTAAGGAGGGGAATGAGGAGTAAAGGTTGCAGTAGCAGGGAAAACAAATAGAAAAAACAAGAAAAGAATGAGATGATAGACGAAAAAGGGATAGCACAAAACCACCTTAGATTTTCTCCATGGCCTTCTAGGAATCTTACCTAGAAGGAAAGGTAAGCAAGTCATTAAAATCAAAGATACAGAGGGAAAAAAGAAACTAATATCATTCATTTAACTATTTGATTGGTTACAAAAACCTTTCAGGGCTCTAATTATTTTTAAGAATTATATGTCTTAAATAATGGAAATAAATTAAAACTAGAAACTTGGATGAAATAAAGATCTGAATTTTACTTGGACTTATGTAACTAACCACTACTGATTTGACTCTAAATCTAAATCTACCAAATTATCGAAATACTCAGGACTAGATAAATTATCAAAGAACAAATCCAGTAACTATTTTCTCATCTAAACAAACAACTAAGGTGTTGTTTAGATACACTTCTTGTTTGTAGTTTTTAAAAACTGAAAATGATAGTAACTTCTATATAAAATGCAATAACTCTTTGAAATTTACCTTAAAAAGATAATAACATTTAAAATGCAAGAACTCTTTAGAACCTTAAAAAACTATTTAAAAAAATTGAGATAGTAAAAATGTTTTATTATCTCAAATTTAAAAAAATTTAAAGTAATTTTTAAAGACATAAGATAAGTCCATACTTTTTACATAAAAATTACTATATTTTATATTGAAGTTAATACTGTTTTCTATTCTTAAAGACAAAAAAACAGGAAATGTATCTAAATGAGCACTAAACAATGAAAATGATGTCTCTAGGAGAAGTGTTGAAGCTCAATAAGAAATAGTACTACAATATGTAGATCAAGTACAACTGAAGATATAAAAATAGTGGAAATGTCATGTTGCTTTGGGGAATGAATTAGAAAATGAATGTAGAGAACATTATGCATGTTTTGCTTAAACAGATAGTAAAATCGTTGATAGTTCTTTTTTAATAGGCAAATAGAAATGTAGATTAAAGAGTAACTAAGAAAAAAGGGGAGTGCAATCCCAGTACACCAGGAGTATATGTAGAGTGCACACAAAAAACAAAGAGGAACAAAAAAAAGGGCAGTATACAGCTTACACATAACCACATCCTCTATGAAATCCATAAGGGAAAGGTTGGCCCTCCAAGGAATCATACCATTAAAATTTTTTTTTTTCAGGAAAGTCTTTCAACACTTGATCTGAACACTCCTTTCCCTGAAAAGTCATTGACAATTATAAACAATTAACTTGTGAAACATTCCGATGAACTATTACTCTGATCCAGGTTGTTTGTGGTTAGTTTTCATGTTTGGTCCTGGATTCAATGTAGGCAATGATAGTCCTGCCTCTAGATTCATTGGGCCTGGGGTTCAGGCCATGACAGTTTTGATTAGCCATCCACACTTAATGGATGGATCTTGAGTCAGCTGGCACCCAAATCCAGATCAGGTAGGAACCTAAATGAATAAAAATAACATGGTCCTGGCCTTGTGCATGGATATCCAAATCCATGCCATAATGTTACATTTAACAAAAATTAGTGGTGAAAAACTTTTTGAACATGGACAAAGGAAGAAGTGGATATTTGAAAGGGATGCCAGACTTGTCTTATTGCCCTGCATGTCCCTTCTGCGCACATTAGGAATTTCTCCAGTAGTCCCTTATTTGATTTTGGCTTCAATTTCTGTTACCTGTATTGTCTGACTGGAACTAGTTGACTTAAATCTTTACCTTTGATGTTGACACTTTTGAAGTTTGCCATAATTACCGGTGATGTAAGACAATAAATTTTGTTTCCTGTAACAGGATGCAGGAAGGAAAAAACTAATGCACTGTTATTCAATTCAAAAGATGGAAAAACTACTGAATAAATAGACTCGATTACTAACAGAAGAGCTAAACCAAATCTTTTATTCTAGGGATAAACAAATTCAAATCTAAACTCCTAAAAATAAGATAACAACCTAACAAACAGATTATTAAAAGATTTGAAATAAAAAACAGAATCTGCTACACTCCCCCTCAAGCTGGGCTAAAAACATTGAGCATTTCCAGCTTGTCTACCTATTTCGAATGCTGGTCTTCCACGACCTTTTGTCAACAAATCAGCAACTTGCTCGGATGTAGGGAATGTATGACATGGAAACAATTTCTTTCTCAACCTTTTCTTTTATAAAATGCATGTCTACCTCAACATGTTTAATATGATTATGATGCATTGGATTATGAGTTATGGCAGCTTTGTTGTCGCAATAAAGCTTCATAGGACCACCGCTTGAAAATTTTAATTCTTCTAAGACTGGCTTCAGCCACAATAGCTTGCAAATCCGTTGGGCCACAACTCTAAATTCAGCCTCTATATTGCTTCTACCAACAATAGATTGCTTCTGGCTCCTCCAAGTCATCAAATTCCCTCAAACAAGATACAATATCCTGACGTTGTCCTTCTATAATTTACTGAACCAGTCCAGTCTGCATCTATAACTGCCTCTTATGCTCCTACCTCCATTCTTCTTGAATAATAGACCTTTCCCTGGGGTTCCCTTCAAATACTTTAGTATTTGATGAACAACCTCCAAATGCACCTTACAAGGAGAATGCATAAATTGACCCACAACACTAATGGGGAAAGAAATGTCTGATCTTGTATGAAATAAGTTAATGAGTTTCCTAACAAGATGTTAATATCTCCCTTTGTAAATTGGATTACTATCATCTAGCTCTCCTAATTTCAGATTTGGATCCATTGGAGTATCCACCTGTTTACAACCCATCATACCCGTTTCTTTCAACAAGTCCAAAATATACTTTCTTTGAGAAATTGATGTACCTTTTTTGTCCCTCATTACCTCCATGCCAAGAAAGTACCTCAAGAAACCTAGGTGCTTGATCTCAAACTCAGTAGCAACAGCTCCTTTAAGCCTTTTCATTTCATCAACATCATCTTTTGTCAAGATTAGTTGTCAACATAAACAATGTGAATGGTAGTCTTGTTGTCTTTTATGTCTAAAAAACAATGTATGATCTGTTTGAGCCTAATCATAACCTTATTGTTGAATTGTTTTAGTAAACCTATCAAACCATGCTTTGGATGATTGTTTGTGCCCTTAAAGAGGTTTTTTGAGCTTGCAAACTTGCCAATCTCTTCTAGATTGATCAAAATCTGGTGATAAGTCCATGTATACTTCTTCCTCAAGATCCCTGATAAGAAAGGCATTATTAACATCTATTCCTTTCCATTATCAGTATGAAAAAATTGTATTTTTGTATGAAACTGATTTTGGATCATGGAATGAAAATTTTTAAAAATTTGTTAAGCTTCAGATTTTTCCTTCAAGAGGTATACCCTACATACATGTGTGTGATCATTGATAAAAGTAATGAATCTTTTTTTATTTAAGTGTTTTCATCCTGGGGAAATCCCCAAAGATTGTTGTGTATCATAGCAAATGGTTTTAACACTTTGTAGGGGTTGAAAAGGATAGAGAATATGAGAATGTTTAGCTAACTAGCATGCTTCACGTTGCAAATTGACAAGCTTTTTATTGCAAAACAAAGAAGGAAACAAAGTTTTTAAATACAAAAAGCTTGGATGACCTAACCTACATTGCCATAACATTATTTCTTGTTCTCTAGAATAGATGGAGCATTACAACTAGAGATTTGAGCATGTTTGTTCACATTGGTGTCCTTCACAAAGTATTATAATCCTTCATGTTCTCTAGCATTGCTAATCCTCTTTCCCAAATGCAAGTCCTAAAATTTGCATGAATCATATGAGAATTTGAGAATACAATCCATGTCTTTTGTCAGTTTACTAATTGAAAGGAAATTGCATGATAATTTTAAGACATGGACAACAAATTTTCAAAAAATATTAAGAGCAATTTCTATTGTCCCAATCCTTGTAACTACAGAAAACAACCCATCAACAATCTTAATTTTAAGGTTTCCTGGACTTGGGGTGTATGACAAGAAAAAACCTGCACAACCTGTCATATGGTTTGTAGCACTTGAATTGATGATCCAAGGTTCATCAAACTTCACTTAGGAATTTAAGGCTAGGGAAAAAATATCTTTTGTACTAAGAGAGAAGTATTGGACAACTGTGATAGTTGTGCAAGAGTAATCATCTTTACAAATTGCTTTTATTGCTCTCTACTAAGAGAAAGTTGATAGGCTTTGGGACTGTCTCCATCCATCCATTTTTGTAGTATCACTTTCAATCACTGCCTACAATTCCCATGAATCTCGTCTATTCACCTTCTCTCTTCAATTTGGAGGTTGCCCATGTACCCTCCAATAGTGGTCATGAGTGTGATAGGGTTTATTGCAATGGTCGCAAAATGGTTGACCATTTTTCCTCATATCCCATTGTTGATCACCTTTGCTAGAATCAAGGATGAAAATATTGGTTTCAATGAATATACCGGGATATATCGAAAAATATTGGTAGTTTTGATATAAAATATCGGTGAAATGAAAATTGATCAAAACTCACGAAAATGTTGGGAAAAACTTCAACAAATGACAAAATAAGTAATAACACATGTATTGAAATTTTTACTCTATATATATATGTGTGTGTGTAAACATTGTTCTCCATTGAGGCCATGATCATTGAGTTTTCGACATTCCATGTCTGAAAAGAAGGGTCTTCTTCTTTCGGTTGCTTCTTTGCACCAATAAGATAACCCATCTTTCCATGTCCTCATATCACCATTTGAACAGACAGGACCACTGAAGGTAATTTTTGTCGTTAAGTTTGTTGGTTGTAATTTGCAGGGGGTTACCATCTGGAAAAACAATGGGAGCAATTGTAGGGGTCGGCTGAGAGGTTTTTGTTGAAACCTCAGAGCAGTCATGGCAATTTTCACCATTTTTTTTTTCTCAACTGATTTCTAGCTCTGGTACCATGTAACCAGATGCAGGAAGGAAAAACTAATGCATTGCCATTCAATTCAAAAGAAGAAAAAACTACTGAATAAATGGACTCAGTTACTAACAGAAGACCTAAACTGAATCCTTTATTCTAGGGATAAACAACTTCGAATTTAAACTCCTAAAAAATAGGATTACAACCTAACAAACAGATAACTAAAGATTCGAAATAAAAAAATAAAAAATAAAACAAAAAAACAAAAAAAGAAGAGAATCTATGACATTTCCATTGCTGTGTTTTTTTTTTTCTTTTTTCTTTGTAATAAAAGATTTTGATAAGTATGCTGGCTACATATGACTTGAATGACTGAAAAATGATCCATTGTTGATATTAATCTGTTTCTTTTTATATCCTCACTGCCCCAATTTCTGAATTCTTTGAAAATGAAGTTCTTGGTTGTATTTGAAGTTCATTTGAGACTATAACATATTCTCATACAGTGATTAGCTAGTTTTTGAATTACATTTTCCTTTGTTGGTAGTATAATTTTGTGATCAATGATTACTAAAATTTTTGGTTCCTAGGAGATAGGATTTTATTTTATATGTCCTTTCTTAACTTGATTCATGGAACACTTTGTTGTGCAGGTCATTCACCAAAAATCCAGAATTTCCTATGATGATTTAACAAGTGACCTCTGCCCGGTTAGCCTCTCTTTCTGTCTCTCTCATCATTTGGTTTATAGGAATTATTAAGGTTCAACTATGATGATGAAAATAATTTTTAATTGCCATGATGAAGTTTGGGAGCCGGTGTAAAGAGAAATTATAACGTTTGTTGGGCTCATGGAAAATACATGTGGTCTTGGTCACATGATTTTCACTTGTCCCATGGGATGACTTTTCCCAGCATGTGCAATATATATATAAACAATCATGAAATTGTATTTTTTTATATTGATGGAGGAATTTACATTGAATATATACAAGGTTCATGGGGAAAACAATAAAGGAAAATAATCCTTGAATATATTAAATATAGACACTATTAGCCAACTACATAAATAAGGAAGATATTCCTAATTTATAGCCCTAATTTTATCTCTAATTTACAACCCTTTTTATAGCTTGTATAAGCTGTAAATTTCCAATAAATCATAATCAGTTAAATTGTCAATTTACACAATCAACGAAGACTCCACTAGAGAGTATATATTTTTCATTCCCAACTTGCTTCTGATTTTTTGAAAAGAATAACTAGCTAGTCCATTGGTTGGAATGTCTACCAAATGCTCCTTTGTTGAAATGTATGGAGTATAGATTAAGCCACCATCTAGTTTTTCCTTGATAAAGTGATGGTCCACCTCCACATGCTTAGTATGGTCATGTTTAACAGGATTATGGACAATATTGATTGTTGACTTGTTATCACAACACATCTTTGTACTTCCTTCTCATTTGATTCTAAGATCATTGAGAATAATTTGTAGCCACAACAACTCAAATATTCCATGAACTATATAGATCTAAAATTGGCCTCTGCACTTTATCTTGTAATATTCGATTGCTTCTCACTTCTCCGTGTCATTGAATTTCCTCCAAGTACAGTAACCTAAAGTTGACCTTCTATTTACTACTGATTCTACCTAGTCTGCATTATTGTATGCTTCTAAGGTTAATTCTCTATTTCTTCTATAAAGAATTCGTTTCCTTAGAGTAGCTTTCACATAGCGTATAATCCTGTACACTGCGTCTAGATGTATCTCTCTAGGTATTTTGCATGAACTAACTTCCCACACTGACTGCATATGCTCCATCTGGCCCAGTATGTAACAGATAGATTAGTTTACCAACTAAACACTAATATTCCCCACGATCTACTACAACATCCTCTTTGGCCTCTCTCGATCTGTGGTTCTATTCAGTGGAGGACTAAATACAATAGTTGGACTCATAGGTTGAAAGAATAAATTTTGAAATAAGAACTCAGATTCATTGAATTCCATATCTTCACCTAGTGACTCCTAAAGCTAAGGATGATAAAAGGAGGATTGATTTCAATGGAAGTGACATCCATAGATAGTTATGAAGAATTTCCTAAATTTTGGATGATAGCATTTATATCATTTCTTTGTGGGAGAATAACCAACAAACACACACTTCAGTACTCGGGGATCAAGTTTACTGCCTAATGAGAATAAATATGAAGATATGAGATACACTTAAATGTTTTAGGAGGAAAATAATTGAACACACGAAATCAAGGTAGAACTTTGAAAAAAATTTATTGGACTCTTACTCCCTAAAACTTTAGAAGATAACTTATTGATCAAATGAGTTGAAGTCCAAATTGATTCTCCCAAACATGACATAGGAACATTCTTTTGAAATTACAGTGCTTAGGTTACCTCTAAGAGATGATTGTTCTTTCGCTCTAAATATCGTTTTGTTGTGGGGAATCATTACATGAGGATTGGTGTATAATTCCTTCCTTTTTAAGAAATGATTCCAAAACCTAATTGAAGTATTCCTTCCCATGGTCAGACTTAATCTGCTTGATTTGAACACCAAATTGAGTGTGAATCATTTTATTAAAAACATGGAACATAATGCTAACATCTGATTTATTTTTCATATGAAATAATAAGTAAAGGAGACAAACCATCGACCCCCTGAAACATTTGGAATTCTTGATGGAACCAAAACATCAGTATGTATTTATTGAAAGGGACTAGATGTTCTATTTTCACTTAAAGGAGATGAAACATGATGATGCTTAGTAAGTTGTCAAACTTCACAATGAAAGTTACTAACATTCATATGTTTAAACAATAAAATGAATATAGTTTTTTAACAAAGCAAAAGGAGGATATTCTGAATGAAGATGATGTAACTGAACTTGTACTTTATTGGATGAGATTTATTTTGATGAATGAGTGAGATACATGGTAACCATTGCTACTTCCACTTTCAAGGTAGTAGAGCCTCTTTAATTCCTTAGCACGTCCAATCGTCTTCCCCATGACCCGATCTTAAAAAATACAATGGGATGGAAAAAACGTTGCACAACAATTAAGGTATTTAGTGAGCTGATGAATAGACTATAGATTGACCAAAAGCCTAGGAACATGTAGCTCATATGTTAGAGTAAGAGATCCTATCAAAAAAAATGTTAGAGTAAGAGATGATATGAAGGAAACAATTCCTTGACCAGTCATGGTAGCTAATATACCAACTACCACTTTGATTTTTTGATTTCCTAGACATGGGTTATAAGAAGTAGACCAGTAAAAAGAGTTGATCATGTGATCAGTAGCACCATAGTCAATTACACAAGCACTAGATAAACAGTCTTTTAAAGCTCTAAGGAAATAAGAGTTTGAGTACTTATCTGAGCGAGCCAATGAATATGAGGCATTAGGCTTTTCTAGAGAGGTCAAGAAGTTTTGAAGTCTTTCTATTTCTTCTTTGTTTAGTCCTCTACTATCAGACCCTTTGTAATTTGAGGTTTTATGGTTGGATTTATCTTCTAGTTGGGCTATATGTGCCTGTTCTTCCTTCTGTCCAGCTTGCCCATTTCAGTTATTATTGCCCTTCTTGAAGGATTATTACTTCCCATAAAGTCTTCTACAATCCTCCCTTGTGTGTCTTGGCTTCTTGTGGTAAGTACACCATACTCCATCTTTGTTATTCTATGGTCTAGGGGTCTGATTCTTTCCATTTCTTTCTCCAGTAGCCTCTCCATTATTCTGTTGATTGGTATTTGGCTTGACTACATCAAGAGTTGATCCTTCTAACACAATTATTCTCCTATTGGCTTCTGCCCTTACAATTGAGAACACTTCATTGAGGGAGGAAGTCTCTTTCTCAAGAATTTACACTCTTAACTTAATCATATTCAACATTCAATCCAACAAGAAATTAAAAAAATTTCTCCCTTTCAACAAACTTTTGTAGCATGAGTGTATCTGCACTACATTTCATCTTGAAATTTTGATAATAATTCAACTCAAGCCACAAACTTTTTAAGGTACATAGTACTCAATTACAAACAAAGTACCTTGTTTGATGGATGAAATCTTTATTTTGATTTCATAAATCTGAGCTGCATCTTCTATCTTTGCTTGACGGCCTCCCAAATCTCCTTCATTGTTGTGAGAAACTACAAGTCTCACTAATCTCTGGTGGCATCAAGTTCCAAAGCTAAGACATTATCATTGAATCTTTTCATCCCATGCAGCAAACTTTGGGTCTTCTGGGCTTGGTAGCTGTCCAACTAAATGACTTAACTTCCCCTTTCCTTTAAGGAATGCCTTCGCAAGGGAGAGATTTGGACATTACTAGATATTTCATACATGTTGAGAAAGCAAACAAAACCAAAGGGAACATGGGAAAACCAGCAATGAAGGTTGTATTTCTCTGTCAATTTCGGCAATGAAGGCCAAGAATCATTTACAATGAAAGTGTGTATATATATATATTGAATGTGGACACCAGTAATAACTATACAGAAAAGGAGGAGATCCTTAAAAGACACATATTCCAAATTTTATCATTGATTATAGCTCTAGTTTACAGCTTGTATAAGCTTCAAATTTCAATCAATCAAGCTGTGAATCAATCACTGTTTTTCTGGAAAGCATTAAAATAAATTTGAAAAGGGGTTGCTGTGTTCCTTTGTGGTGTGGTTTCGTTTGGTGGCAATTAATGCATCAGTGATTTAGGAATAATTGAAACAACAAACCATGTCTTGTTATTGCAAGTATTTACTTTAGTGCAATTCTTGAATTTCGTGAATATTTGGGAAATATTCACAATATCAGAAGAAAGTATGATTTTTTATTTGAAATTTTGATGCTATCTTTCTCTCTCTCACACATGTTAATGCTTGCTGCATCAGATCCTGAGTGTTCAACAGCTTTATAGAATATGTACACTATACTGGGATGACAACTACAACACTCGAAGTGTCTCACCAGATGTAAGTTAAATAATAATAAAATTCATCTTGAACAATGCCTAAGGATTTATTTTTATTATTGAGCAAATGCTAATTTTGTGCTCTAAATTTAATTTGTTCAGGTCATTTCCAGCATGCGGGAACTAATGCCAGAGGACTCCAATGATACTGCCAGTGACTCTAATGATGCTGCCAGCAACTCATTTTTGTTGGATGACAATTCCAGGTGAAAGAGGATTCTTTTTCCAAAACAAAGATATTGATATTCCAGACTCCTACTCTAATCATGCCTTGTTAATTGCAGCATTCCTTTCTCAGTTGATGACATTTCTAGTGTTATTCATGAGAAGGATTTCTCAGATGTAAAACCTGCTGCTCAACTTCTGGAGAATCAAGCCTTCCAATTTTTACAGGATTAAAGGCCGTGGTTCTTTCATTATTTTTTCTAGCCTGCAATGGCCACCACATAAGATGGTTACTGGTGTTCTTCCTGCCAGTGCCACAATGTAGATCCACCACCATTTTTTGGTCAACACAGGTTTCTCCACTTGGCAACATCCATTGCCTTGGATGTAAAATTATGCTTTTTTTTTTTTTTTTTGTTGTTCTAAAAAAATTAGGGTTGTAAAATTCAATTAGGCTGGTTCAAATAGTTAAAAAGGGACAGGGATGCGGTTTAATCTTTTGCATTTTCTTTATATTTGATGGGACAATGGGAGTGAACATTCTTTGTAGGACTGGTAGGAGGCGTATTTTTAAATGTAGTGTGGTGGAAGGAGTCGCCCTTAAGATCGCACTTCTCCAGCCCACTGGGGAGCTGCTCTTGAAGAGAACTTTCTCCGGCACCCCAGATTTTCATTTTGTACAAAGCTGACAGAATGTGGCAAGATATTTATTATAGTTCAACCTTTTGATTAAACTGGTTTCATCACATCCCTTGTAGAGACGCACTCAGACTGACTAGAATCTAATGGTACTAGTACTTGTTTCTAAAATATAAGCTCATCCTTGACTTCTTTAGAATTTGATTGCTGAATTAGTATGCCTTCTAATATAGTTTTATGAGCAAGAGAAAATTCTGGTTTTTCTTTTCGAGAAGCCAAAGCTGCTTGTATTAAATTTGACATGAAGGTGGAGGATGCTTCCACAGATGTCTCTTTCACCATCCTCACTACGCATCTCAGAAGAGACTCAAATGCAAGTCATGGTTGCCTGATAATCCTTGGTCAATGTTCCTGTTCATACACGGTTACGAGACTTGTAAACAAAATTCATGCTATCCCAAATGGACTTCTCTTTCTCAATCATATCCCGTCTCGTAACCAAAATTCATGCTTTCCCAAATGGACTTCTCTTTCTCAATCGTATCCCATGCCCCACTACCCTTGTGAAATCTTGAGCAAACCTCCAAAAGAAGAAATAACCCAGTGGCTCAACCTGGATTTGAAATTTCTTCTTTTTATCCTTTTTTAGGTTTATTTCTCTTCCAAAATACTAAAAATAAAAACTAGAAATATCATCAATATTAAGCCACTCGGTGCCGTGGTTGAAGAAGCAAAGATAAGATTGGTTGGGAAGTCATGATGGGTCGTAGGGGAGACGTGTTCCTTTCTTGGTGAATGGTCTTCATCACCATTAAGAAAATTTCAATCCCCTCATCAAACTGTTTGTAGAACTTTTGTATTATGATTTGATGATCTGATAATTGTAAAATGAGTTCACATGGTAATTATGATCATCAAATTATTCAAGACTTAATTGATAAGACCCAAGTCTCATGTGAAATCACATGTGCTGCCTCCCCCAACCCGCCATCTTTGACTCTCTCAACTCCTCTCTCTCTCTCTCTCTCTCTCTCTCTCTCTCCTCCACACCCCACCTGGGAACATTTGACTTTAAGATACTTTCCGTTATTACAGTTAATTCAGTTAGTTGCATCTCCTTGTATCATTTTCTTTTCCTCTTCTCATCACACTCACGTCATTCACCTACTTGGACTCTCATGTCTTCACCTACTTGGACTCTCATGTCTTCAGTTAAATTTCTTCCTCAGCTTCAAATCACTCACTGCAATAAACTCGCATATTTATTTCATCATATATTCTATTTTTCATAGAATCAAAATTTATTTTTATTGGGTAATTAAAATAAAAAAGAAGATATATATGCTCTTAAAAAATCTGTCCATTGATGGGGGGCTACATGGTCGGATATGATTATAGTTTGCATAAAATTTTTGAACTAAATTGCATAATTTTGCACACCTAATTATTATTCCCATTTAGAATCTTAATCATTTGATCATCCATTCAGTCTTTTCACATTCATTTGAGTTTCTCATAAACCGACCATCACATGATCCTCTTTCATCTCTCCCAAATTATTAAAAGGAAAAAGAAATCACAATAAAAACAAAGAGATTTTGGAAAACATGGTTGAACACAAGAAAGATCTTTATGGGAGGATAGTATTTGGATGCCAAAATGGAAATGGACTTGATTCCATTCATTCAAACCCTTAACTGCCCACCTTGTTAACCTAATCGACTCATTGGAAACTGTGCCTAAATATTATTTCCAAACTACTTGACCCCATGATCCACTATGTTCATTCATTCATCCATTCATGCTCAATTATTTTATATATTATCATCATCTACTTTCCAATGAGTGCTTTGAATATTCTTTGATTATTTTTTAAAACCTTTTTTACTTTTCATTTTTCTTTAAAATTTATAAAGGACCTATTTCACTTTAGTTCTAAATTTAAGATAAAATATTTAAAACCAATTTTTGTAAAAAGGCGAATGATTGTTCTGATGTTTTCATGCGTACCAAGAAAAAAAGTGATGCTTGTACTAAAATAAAGGACGCATGTGGGTAAAAAAAAGTGATGCTTGTACTAAAAAAAAAGGACACGTGAAGTCCTCAAAATATGAATATTGGAGCATACAAGAAAGGCGTAAAAAATATTACAAATTTTTTTTTTTTTTCATTTTTCAGACAAATTATTTTATGTTCTTTTTTCTTGATTGGTCCTTTTCCTTATTATTATTATCCTTAGTTGCATATAAAGTCTAAAAGTTAGGATGATGGAGTTCGTATCTCAATGATTTAAAACACTGGGAAATTTCTCTCAAGTATTTTTTATAAGTGGGTTTTCATCATCAACTTGAGAACCTTTGCAGCCCAAAAGATTATCCCAATAAACAAACACACAGTCCCATTTGCAAAGAAATTTTCTTTATATGATTATGGGGTTCTGTTAAATTATTTTATGGAGTTGATTAATGGAAGTTGTAGTGGTTTTTGATAGTCAAATCAGAGATCATGGAATGTTTAATCTAAATTTTGTTTTAAGCAATGTGTTCCCACAAATGATGCCTATAGAGATGCTTGTGGGAAGATGGTTCTTCACAATATTTTTGTTTCACTAGTCCCCATGTTTCCATGTGCCCTCTGAATTTTGAAGAAATGTTTGTGACTCTCACATTCATAGAACTAGGAAAGGGAGTTCCTTTTCTCTCTCTCAAAACTTTTGGGAGTTATGGAGGCAATGAGTGTGGGTACTTAAATAAAATAAGGTTGTTCAGAGATTCACAAACCATATTGTACTTTAAGAAAATCTAATGGGCCCCTCTTCTAATCATGAAAACAAAGTAAAACCCTAGGGAAATTTTATGGGTCCTCTTCTAATCATGAATTTTATTTTATTTTAAGGTTCCTCAACAACCATCTAAAAGATGTATATTCCCCAAGTTCTCTTTGATTGATCAATAAAGAAGTATCAATCCTATTTAAGGAAACCCTTCAATGATTTGAAATGAAAAGGCAATGGAAAAGGAAAAATGAAATCATCATTTACAGTATGCTAATATTGAAGGAAGCTTCCTTCCCTCCTAGTAATCATACAAATGCAATTCCTTTCCTCCCACACTCTTAAATATGATAATGAGAGTGCATAAGGCATGGCCAAATAGCTTAAGCAGTAGGGTTTATGGTTAAGGATTTATATAAAAATTTTAAGTATGAAAACCTGGATCTGTAATGGATGCAGTGGCTTAGAGAGTTAAAATGTAACTCTTGCTCTGTTATAATTATCATCCATGTTTGCTTATGTTGGCTTGATTGTTGTATAGTTTACTAGTTTCGTGACGAAAGAAAGGATTCTTGTCGGTACTTCCATATAAGTTTACCATCTTTACTGGCCATTGGTGCAATGGTGTACATGTACATGGTCCGTCTACCTGGGTGCCTCTCTTCCACAATTTCTTTGCGGAACTTCTAGGAAGGCCTGCAAAAATCCAAAGAAATTTTGTCTTAGTAAAGCTAACGTAGACGTGTGATTGATACATGTTACCTACTAAGACATAATTATAAATGCATTCTGTACAAAAGCAAGTACAACCCCATCTTACAAGCCATGATAATGAACTCCTAATAGTGTGAAGATTGTGACCCCATTTTCTGATATCCCTTCAGGTGGCCAAGCAATGTCATGAGAGCCTTCAGTAGGCCCTCTCCCAAGCTGGCTGAGTAGGGCAGGGAAGCTAAGAGATGATAGAGCTAGCAAATATCCCTACAATATTGTGAATAGATAATCTCTCTCTCTCTCTCTCTCTCTCTCTCTCTCTCTCTCACTCTCTCTGTCTGCTTTCAAATGTATCTTGGAGAGGCCATCACAATGTTGGAATTGTGATTTTACTCATTCCAAGGTCTTTTATAAACTAGAAAAATCACATAACAAGAACCAAACATCTTACTTTCTTCCTTGCATGAAAAGAAGAGACTCTATGAAGCCAAGGTTCCATGCATTTGTGCGCCTATTCTTCTCCTTTACTTGTTTTTTATTTATTTATTATTATTATTATTTTTTCCCCAAAAACGTGGTATTGGTGAAATCAACCATGGTTTATACTAATTGAAATGGATTTATTGTTGGCTAGGAATCATATTAAATAGTCGGTGTATTGAAATGGATGGCAAGGAAATGGACTTTTGTAGGCCAAACCAACTCTTGAAATTTCAATTTTCTGATGTAAGCCCCCATGCACAGGTGCAATGTTTGCAGCTATAGTCAAGGATTACATATTCCCCAAGATCACATTGAGCATCCCCATCAGTATTGCCTCTTGGAACTACAAAATGCAAAGATATTTTGGAAGCTAGTTGGTTGGTCTATTTGCTTCCCCTGTACACCATCAATTATCCAATGCTCAAATCTATGTTTAAGAACTTCACTACATTCTCGAACCTGTCCTCCAAGGGATATTAAGTTTAAAATCGATAGTTACTTTGATAATAAAGAAACCCATCAAAAACCTTAGGAACAGAGGAAGTGACAAGAAATATATGTAATCAACCTTTAGAGAGGTCAAAAGATATCAATGAAACATGAAGTGAATTTTGCAACTTATCATTGCAGAAATAGTGGTTTCAGAAGGAGAGTCCCTATATTTTCACAAAGGTTTCTCTAAGCTTAATGCTTGAGTTATGGAAAATGATGATTCCCTGCAAGTGAAGTTTCTAGCAAGTATGGTCCACAGTATTTGAAGGTGTCAAGATGAAAGTGGCAGAAGATACTTTTGTATGTGTCTATAGAAAGGGAGCCTTCAACTGTCTGTAACATGTGTATACACATGTTTATTGAAACCTAAGAGTTTCAACATTTTATATCACATTCAACTATACACTCCTTCAAATAGGGGTCAAAGTAAATGTGATGAGAAACACGATAGGAAGTTATGTTTTGACCAAAATTCATTGAAATTATGGTTATGCAAACAGAATTGTGGAAGAAAACCGTCACAAAGAAGGCAACATCCTGTGGCTTTCATGATCTCTCCCATTTGATTGTAGTATTCGGTGGGAATCTTCCAAGTTAGTTAAAGTCGTCATCTCATTAAGTTGATCAACCTTTAAGATTTTGACATATTGAGTGCCCCATGAAAAATTCACCATTTGAAATTGAGAAATGACAAAAATAGAAAAGGACAGATATTGCCATGCCGTAAGGGATTTCTATTTCTAGGTCATAGACTCATTGTAACACATCAATAAATTGCAGCAAATGGCCTAAAACATGCCTGAGAAAACCATGCAATACCCTGATGGAGCCTAAAAAGATTGGTTTTGCGATCTTTGTCCTCTCATGAGCCACATCCTAACCTGACCTATCTCTTAAATTGAGTGTTAGCTTACTCCATCCACTGGTCCTAAACTAATTCTTTGGGCACCAAAAATGATTAGTATCTTGGTTTGGCTCTGAATATCTCCTCATCTTCAGATATATCACATATGTACAAACAGCTAATCATAACAACAAAAACATGACTCCTAATTAAGAAAAAAAAAAAAAACCCTCTTTTTGAAAGTTTTTCCAGGAAAGTATTTCATCATCAACTTCAATTAAAAGGGTTTTTAGTTCTTAACCTGATTCACTTAATTTAAAATTCTTCAGTTATAATAAAACAACTGCAAAATTCTCGTTGCATTCAAAAAATATTTTGAAGTAGTCATAGAGTTGCATCAAATGAAGCCTGACTAAATGGGCTTATCATAGGAAAATCAGGTTAGGTCGATGATTTGTTGATTTTATTATATTTCTAGATTCGACTTTAGCATTGACCGGTAATACCATGAAATACGAAATGAAAGGTACTTGACATGAAAAATCATTAAATGTGTTGTGCTTCACATTCAGTGGTCTTCTTAATGAATTAATTGTAAAAGGAAATAACATGATCGAAAACTATATGTCGTAGTATTGAATGCTTAACCAACTTGATTCAGACCTATATGTCACCATAAGTGAAGTATCTGGAAGAAAAAACTGTTTTGGTTTGTCAAATTTCATTCTTTCCTTTTATAATTTTTGACAGAAATATAGAAGGGAAATTGGAATTGCCAAATTTTCCAGAAAATTTTTCATTGAAAAGTCTATTGGCCATATGCTGACATGGTGAGAATTGATTGGTCCTTGACTTGTGCTTTGCTGATATGGCAAGACTTGTACTGGTGATTGGAATGGAGTTGAGGAGGTTTCTCGGAAAGGAATTAAGAAAAGAAGGCATGTGGATGGATGGAACTTCCATTGAAGAGGAATTTTCCCCACAAGGCCCTGCCCTGATAAATTGATGAACCTCATGGAATGAGATTTGATAGCCCACTCAATTGCAGTAGACGGGACTCAATTGGGAGAATGAGATTGATTCTCTCAAAGATTCAACCACCATTTATTAGCGCATTAATGGGATAAACAAATGAATGCAGCCATGAGCTTATCATTTGACCCTCAAAACATCATTTTCCTAAAAATCCCAAATCACATGCAGTTCTCATGGCCAATATCCCTATTTAAACACCCCCCCCATCCCTCTCCCCCCCCTCCACACATTGCTTTCAAACAAACTACATTCTATTCTGTGCACTTTTCTCTTTGTCCTATCCAGCTTTCAACTGGCTTCTTCAATTGGAAAACAGTGTTCTCATTGTTCTTTCTCCTCCCTAACCTACTAAATTGCCTTGGTTGTTGATTCTGTAATACCTTCTACCCTCTTTTGTCACATATCACCTTAGACCCTTTACTTTCTAATGTGTTGCAGTAGTCTTCATATACCAACCATGATACAAAATTTTGACCAGCAAGACTATGTTTCTCGGTGCATCTGGGTGAATGGACCTGTAATAGTAGGGGCAGGCCCTTCAGGTCTAGCCATCAGCGCAGGCCTTAAAAAACAGGGTGTTCCATTTGTAGTCCTGGAGAGAGCTAACTGCATTGCCTCCCTTTGGAAAAACCGCACTTATGACCGCCTCAAGCTTCACCTGCCCAAACAATTCTGTCAACTGCCTTACTTCCCATTTCCAGACAACTTCCCAGAATACCCCACCAAAGTCCAGTTCATTGACTATCTTGAATCCTATGCAAAACATTTTGAAATAGCCCCAAGATTCAATGAGTCAGTGCAGTCTGCCAAGTATGATGAAACTTGTGGATTATGGCAGGTCAGGACCAGTTCAACAAGCGGTTCAAACTGGGGTGAAGTGGAGTACATTTGCAGGTGGCTTGTGGTTGCCACAGGAGAGAATGCAGAGAAGTTGGTTCCAGAATTTGAAGGGCTGCAGGACTTTGGTGGGAGTGTCATGCATGCTTGTGACTACAAATCTGGCGAGAGCTATCAAGGAAAGCGTGTACTGGTTGTGGGTTGTGGAAATTCTGGCATGGAGGTCTCTCTGGACCTCTGCAACCACAAAGCAATTCCATCAATGGTGGTTCGGAACTCGGTGAGTGAGGATATACTATCCTGTGTCCCATATATGTTGGTCTTCTACCATCAAATTCAGCTCTCTGAGTCTGAGTTTAACTGGTTGTTTTCTTTCTGTTTTATTCCACAGGTTCATGTATTACCAAGGGAAGTCCTGGGAAGATCAACCTTTGAATTAGCAGTTTTGATGATGAAATGGCTCCCATTTTGGCTCGTTGATAAGATATTGCTAATTATTGCAAGGCTCTTGTTGGGTAATATAGAAAAATATGGTCTCAGAAGGCCATCAATGGGTCCTTTAAAGCTCAAGAACACTCAAGGAAAGACCCCAGTTTTAGATATTGGTGCACTAGAGAGGATTAGATCTGGTGAGATCAGGGTGGTCCCCGGAATCAAAAGATTTTCTCGTGGCAGAGTCGAGTTTGTTAATGGCGAAAATCTTGAGATGGATTGTGTTATTCTGGCAACTGGGTATTGCAGCAACGTCCCTTCATGGCTGAAGGTGGGAACTCCTATAGAATTTATTACTTTATAATTTTTCCATTTTGGATTTATGTGACAGTTATAGGAGTTGGGTCTCTCTTAAATCCTCTCTTCTTTTATTAAGGTAGTTGTAACCTGTATAATTGGGATTGAATAAGGGCTAAAATGGTGTGAAATGCATGTTGTTGATGCAGGATAATGATTTCTTTTCCGAAGATGGATTGCCAAAGACTCCATTCCCAAATGGGTGGAAAGGCAAAGCTGGGCTTTATGCAGTTGGGTTCACTAAGAGAGGCCTGTCTGGTGCATCTATGGATGCAGCTAGAGTAGCAGATGACATTGCCAGAATCTGGAAAACAAAGCAGATAGAATGCCTTATGAGATGCTTTTCACATTTCTAATACCATGGGGGGCAGACTCTCAACACTAATAAAGAGTGTTCATGAGCATTTTGATCTTTTTCTTTTTTTTTCTTTTTTTTTTTTGGGGGGGGGTGACTGATTGATCAAAACTTTGATCGGTTTTGTGTAGAAAAGAATGTAAAAACATAAGAAAGGAACATTTGATACAGCACAGAAAGCAGCCCTCTCCAAAAAGAGTCCCCAGTTTTGAAAAATAATTGGGCATTTTTTGTAAAGAGGAAGATGAGGCTTTTTGTTTTTCTAGTTGTCAAAAGGGATTTTTGCATGACAGTTCAATAATAGTCCTTATCAAATTCCCAAAAGACTGGTTACTTCTCCCTTTCTTCCTCTCTCCCTCTCTCCACAGTCCAATCTGGTCATCTATCCATCCATCCATCTAGTCATTAATACAACAGATGGGCTCTCTCTCCAGAATCTGGTCCACCTACGGCCCACTAAATATGATGGACCCCAACTCCTTTATTCTACACAACATGACAATTCTCTTCAATGTGATCCTGACTCTGACCAGTTTTACTTATAATAATAGGTTTCAAGTCTATGTCTCTATGTTGTCTTGCACATGGATAGAGCCCACAATAACAAGGGAAAGAATAAATAGATCTGACACTGCAGCCTCTGAAATCTCACATTGGTATGCAAACATTTGAATGGATGAGACTTCTACTGCCCAATGCTTCTGACATGGTTTCCCCCCAACTCCCTCCATCCACAAATTCTTCTCCTCAAGTAAAAAACATGCAACATTTTTTTTCAGAGGAAATCCAACACTCCACTCCCCAAAGCCCATTAAACTATTAACTATACAAAGGAAAAGCTCTAACTGCATTTTTTTAACATTTATTTTTCTATCCTATTGTGATCAACTTGAGTTAGGAAACACTATAGAATTCAAGAATATGCAAAATAAGGACAACCCATATGAGTACCCATGCTTTTGATTCAAGCATGCAGAAGGGCCTATTCTATAACTTCTTCACCACCACACACTAAAAAGTCTTTGAAAGAAATGATGATGTGAATGAATCTCAGTCCCTGATTGAGCATAATAGCACAAGGTCTGCAGTTTTGTTTCAGCTTGTTTTGAGCAAAGGTTTAGTAGTGTCTGAATTTTGCACTACTTCCAGCTTGCAGCATTGAGAACCACAACTGTACTTGTGTCCTTTTCCATGAAAATTTCTTTGCTTTTTTGTAGCCATGCAACCTTTTACTTGTGAGTACACATGGGTTGGCCACCACCACCAAGACCCTTCACTTCCTCCCCAAAAGCCCATCCCTCTTCCTCCATTGCTGCTTACTGGAGCGGGGGTGGTGTACCCTCCCTTATGCCTTGGTTTGCAGGCCCCGCGAAGCGACATACCGATGGGGAGGAGGCTATACCAAGTTGATATATACTAGGACATCGCTGTTACCAAGATGTACAAGAACATGGGGTGGCCACCACCTATATTTCTACCAACTTCCTCACGGCCCATTCCTTCTTGTTGTAATAGATTTCTTGCATTCAATCCAGTGCCATTTACTTGGGTTGGACTGTGCCCTTGTACCCTAGTTTTGCAGACCCCACTGCGACATGTTGATCAGGGAGTTATACCAAGTTTATGTACACTTCGACATCACGGTTACCAAGAAATACAAGAACATGGGGTGGCCACCCCTCTATAGCCCTCCTCATTTCCACACTGCCCATTCCTTCTTGTTCTGATCATTTTCTTGCATTTCTATCCTTACCATTTAATAGGATCCTAATTTTACAGCTTCAAAGACATCATGTCTGATAAGGGGGTTGCACTGAGTTTATATAGGTATATTTACTTAAAAGAATCAGTGTTACAAACTAGAAAGAGTGGAGACACATGGGGCGGCCACCGGCTGTACCCTCCCCTCAGTTTTTTTTTTTCATCGAAAGCACCATACCTTCTTGTACTAACGAATTTCTTAGGCTGAATACACCACTATTTAATTGGTTTGACATATACATGCTATACTCTATCTCAAAAGAACTGAATTGTTTTCATCATCTTAGTGAAGTTTGCTGTTGATGGATTTCTTTGCTCGCCCAATCATAGTTAGATCAATGGGGGTTTGTGTAAAAAGTGGTGTGCTTCTCCCAAGTTTCTGAGTTGCTCCAAGTTTTATCCACCAATCCCGGTCCATACGGTGGGCACACACCAAAACTTGATTATAGAATAAGTTTGTTTTTTCCTTCTTTTTTTCACCGGCTTAGCTTGGGTCAACTCAGGGACGTGGACAGACCTGAGGATGTCAAATGAAATGAGGCTTCCGTTAATAGCCACTCATACAAGCTGAGCTTGTGATCAGATCTCGCAGCTCATTTCTTACACAAGGTTAATATATATGTACTGGGAATTTGGTCTATGGATTATGAATGAAAAAGCCCACTTATGAACAGCTAAATATGGCTCCTTCAACCTCATTCTCTATCTTAAAAATCCAGTCCAAGTGCTTAAGTTTGAAGCTGAATTGCTTGAAAAGAAAATTTCGAGCAATTCCAACACTGGCTTCAATAAGTTTGTGAATGGCTCTACAGGCATAACATCCCAAGGAATTTTGCATGTGATGAAGGATTCAGGAAGCTTTTGTATTAAGTTGTAATTGCTAATTTGCATTGGCAAAGGCAAAGAGAGTTGGATTTTAGCAGACAAGATTCAGAAAGCTTGTGAACAAGCCCTACCTCAGCCATATTCACATATTCTAAACTCTTCCAGTTCTAGCATAACTTGGAGCTTTGGTATGGTCCTAATGCTAAGAGTTGATCTAGTAAATATAATATTGGCATCATTGATCCTGGGGATGCATCGCTATTTTAAAGTTGACCCAACTCAACTTATAATCAAATCACCTAACAGCTTTGCAAAAATCTAGAAACAGACTTCAATATCACTAGTGGCTTCTAATACAACTTTCTTAGTAATTTGCTTGCTGCTTCATCTTTTATACTTTTTCTGCAACTTCCGCCAGTTTCATATGAAGCTACTTTGCTCAGATATTTATGATTGGAAAACTTCATTTTTCACCCAGTTAATGAACTAAGTTCTTGGATTTTCAAGAACAAATGTATACCATGCACCTCTATACCATTTTTTTCAGTTATATGTTTGCTTGTTTCTGTCTATAACCATTCAGATCATGCAGTATATCTAGCCTCTTCCATAGATTATCATCATGCAACACATGCACACGTATATAATATAGACACCAATCTGAAAGGGGAAGAAACGTTGATCTTTACTAAAACTACATTGTCATCACCATAAAGACATGTATAGAATGATTTTTCAGAATAGAGAATGAAGAATGTACTCAAAATTTCACCTACATGAAAGTTCCCTGCTATTGAACATATTCACCAGCTAGAATAACTATTTGTTGGAAAGCATCTTATCTATTTCACCATTCTGGTTATACAAATCCACAAGTTTCTTTGCATATGAGGGCATGTGCCTGTCAGCTCTGCATTTATCAAAATTGCAACTGTCAAAATGCAACTTCAAAGCCCTATGATAGTCAGTATTTGTCACAACTTACAGCATACCTTTGTTTTCCCCACGTGCGATTTACATGTAGATAGTTCCGGATTGTATGGTAGTCTAGCGAGTAACGAGCAAATTCCAGACCCTTTGGGCCAATCTGAACCAAACGACCAAGTCAAAATGAATGAGTTCTTAATTAATATCATGATCAAGTGCATCATGCATAAGGATCCTCACCAAGTTTAGAATAAATGCTATCAAATTCCCAATAAATTTCGGGGCAGGCTGAGAAGGACCCTTCCCTAAGAGATAAGAAAATTTTCAAAAATTAGGAATAGTTCCAAATCACACACACAAATCACTTTGGAAACTATAAGTTCTTAATAGTCATACCCAACTTTGCATTATCATCTGCCTTGACTGTTTCCATAACAAATGGACGCCGATCTCCCTGAAAAAAGTGTCTTTCAAGTCAATTTTTTTTTCAGAAAAAATTCCTGGCAAACCAACAAGGTAGAGCTGCAGATTTTACACTACTGGTGGTTGGAATAATCTCCAAAAGGTTCTCTACCAGGCTGAGCATTTCTCTTCCTCGTTCATTTCTTCCGTTTCAAGGGGTAAACAAAAGAAAGCAAAATTTTATCTCTTGATGAATAAAGAAACTTATTAAGAAAAAGAATCAGGCTGCAACATGCACATACAAAACACACAGCAAATGAAGGAAACTAACTACTCAAAATCTGCTATCATCTAAGAACTCTATGAAAGAAAATCCAGCTTCAATGCCCCTACAGAGAGTTTTTCAGCAACACAACTCCTGAAATTTACAATGGAACAAAATCTTCAAAGATTTGTGTATTTCTCTTTCGAAATGCAGCAAAAGAGGAGATGAGGGACCCCTTTCCTACTATCTTTTATTTTCTTACACCCAGCTCCAATAACCAATCAAAAGCTGACTTGAGGTAAAACCCTGTGCAGCCAAGCAAAGAGAAGTTGAAGGCCCACAAACTCAAATCCACTTGATAGTAGAGGAATAAATGATCTAGTGATTCTGCCTCTTCTTTATACACTATGCACTTAGAAACTAATCGCTTTATTTTAATTAAAAATCCACTGTCAAACATTTTTCTCTCACCATTGTCCATGCCAAAAGGAGTCGTATAATCTGAATCCAGTCCCAGACAAATTCACAAAATGCATCAAAGGGGTCCTCCAAGAATCAAAATAGCATACAAGAAGCAATAGTTGGACTAATGAAAATAAAGAAAAAAAATATATGAGCTCTAACAAGATAACAGTACAGTTGAAATTGCAGAGTGACATTACCTGACTGTAACATATTGTGGATGTTGTGTCATGCTTACTCCAGGGTATTTTGGCACACCCATGTATCCCACCACCAAGTCCTGAAGTTATTCAGACATACCAAGTGGCTTCCCTTAGCAACAAAACATAACAGTACTTTTACTGTGTATGAGAAAGAAAACAGTTTTCTTTCCTAAACATTACATCATTCTAAGGTACCATTCAACCATTCTGACTAACTGGATGGTGGGGAGAGAGACAAGAGTAGAGCAACCCAAACAAATTAGTTTATTTGTGTCTATTGATGCATGGAAAAACCAAGTTCACAAGGATCTTCATGGTTAGAAATAAAAGAGCATTAGTATATCAGAATTGCAAAAGTGAATTTCTGTAACATATTCCAACTTAGTTAGCAACACCCTGTCCAGTTGAGTAATGTTCATTTGGTATTAAATCTGATCAATTTTTATGTGCCTTTATATGTCAAATTGTGAATGTGCTTCCATGTTTTGTCTCTAACATCATCCAACTCATATACAAATCCCACATTAACATTATGATTCATCAATGTTTATTATTCAAATGATACGATGCCAGAAATGATTCTGTATTGCAAATAAGAACAGAAATAACAAATTTTTGTTCACAATCTATTTCTGAAATTTCACCACACTTAATTAAAAAGCTTTATAAAAAAATTGGATACTTTAGGGGGGACTTGGTAATACAAAAGCCACTTTGTACTCTACCCACCTCCATTCCATGTACAACATATTGCCCATCAAATTTGTTAATAGAAAAAATAATAATATGACATTAAAACAAAACTCAACACCCATAAGTGAGGACAAAAACCGAATTTTTATCAGTATAAAATGCAAAGCACAAGAAGGATAATTACACTAAAAATAAATGCTATGTAACTAATGAAGGCTTATTAAGAACTTACAACTGAGTGAGAATAGATAAAAACTCACCGCTAATGCATTTGTGTAGTCAAAACAGCTGTATGACACAACAAAACTTCAACATGTTAGAACAAGCTTCAATAGGAAAAAACACAAAAATGAATGGATGTAGAAATATTGTATATTAACAAGAAAAGTAAGTTGAAACAACTTGTAAAAACAAATCACAATATGAATAATCATAAGACCAGTAGCACAATAAGAGGTAAAGGCAATGATGTACCAGCTCTCTCTCTCTCTCTCTCTCTCTCTCTCTCTCTCTCTCTCTCTCTATATATATATATATATATATATATACATATATATATTCTTTTGATAGATAAAAGAGAATATATTAAGAAGAGGTGCCAAAAGAGTGACTCAGGGTATACAGGACCTATACACCCACTGTCAAAAAGGCTCCTCTCTCTCTCTCTCTCTCTCTCTCTCTCTCTCTCTCTCTATATATATATATATATATATGTATGTATGTATGCATATACACACCCAAATATGCACAAATATCAGCTTGGCCAAATTTGCACTAGGCAAGCATCTAGACGTGCCAAGGTGCCAAGATTCTGTTGATTCTTTTACCTGAGACTGTAAGGGAGCATGCCTAGGTAGTGTTTGATTGGGCATTTTCTCAGATTAAGCAACAAGGATTCGCTTTTCCACCCCGTGATCAGTGGTCATCCACAGTTTCACATGTAATTGGAATACGACATGACACATTAACAACCCTTATTTAGGATTTGTCATATCATTGATAAGGTCATAATTTGTATAAAGATGGGTTAGAAATGTAGGAAACAATAACTAAGTGTTCCAAAAAATTCCTAAATTAAGGATGAGAGTTTCTATCATGTTATTCCATGTCTCATGAAAACTGTAAGGGCATCATGTCTTGTCCCATCATAGCTAGTTGATCTGATACGTGATTGCCTTTTAAGAGATAATATCACAGGCACAAGCTGTGCAAACCACCTCATATTATCTCCTTAGAACTAGCCATATCATTGTTCTTGGCCTAGTGCCAATCCTTTCAAAAACCAATACCGTCCCTAAAGCCCATAACTAAATTCATTCCATTTCTAATTCATTACGGCATTTAGATTATGAATCAAAAAATAATTTTCATGGAAATCAAAACTTACTCATGTGAGGATCTTGATTCCCCTCTTCCACATGGCATTGTGAATCAACTCCATTCTCATTCTCATTTTCATTTATATTCCTTTGTATTAAACACACCCTAAAGTAAATCACTTTCTTGGTCAATCTCCCCAATACATAATTGACCTTTTTTTTTTTTTTATCAGATAATTGACCTAATTTTTCAGTGCTCATGCTTTGCTTTACACCTTGGTGTTATTAGCCTTAATCACTCTTTCCCATAGATTCACAATGACTCATAAGGTTTATAACAGCTGCTAGATGTGGCTTATGCATGTGTGCGTAGGTGCAAGAGAGAGGCAGAGAGAGACCAGAAGCTCTTTCCTTTTTCAGATTAAGTCTACTGGCAATTTTCATCTTGTTCAACAACTTACTCAGAGATACGGCATTATTACCCCACCCTTCAAAACAAGCAAAAATGAGCCATGCTCCAGACCTTCTAGTCTTTTATCCATACCATTCCCCTTCGAAACCAAAAGGTACTCTTTCATAGAATCTGGTAACACCCATTACAACTCAAAAATTGTTAACAAATGTCCCACAACTTTCTAGCTCTATCACAATGGATAAGGATGTTGTTTGCTGATTCCTCATTGACAAAGACTGAATTTCTTGATCGTCAACCATCCTCTCCTCATAAGGATTAATGGCTAGGATCCTTCCCACACAGCTTCCCAGGCTAAAAAACAAGCCAAAAAAAAAAAAAAAAATGCATTCCTTTCTATGCACTTCAACATCATCATCCTTTTCCAAAACATTGAGCATCAAATGCATTTAACATGACCAATTGGTATTTTCTGACCATGATAACATTATTAATCAACCAAAACTTTCAGAAGAGATGATATCACTAGCAAGGTTCATTGCAATTCATCTCCATTGTCTACCAGTGATATTTCAGCAACAAGTCAATTTCTTTGCTTCATTGGGATAGGAGAATTACATATCAGATTTTTAGAGCATTAATTGTGGGTGGTTAGGTTTTCATGTGGCTGTTTTGTCTAGCAGTTTTTTGTTTTTTCTTTCTTTTCTTAGTGCCCTTTTTATACTTCTTGTGTACATAGGGTGCAACCCTTTTTGTTAGGCACTGGTTAATATATTCTTTATTTGCCTACCAAAAATAAATCTCTTGCCAAGAGAGAAGCATGATGAAAAGATAGATAAATAATGTTCACAAAAAAATAGCATTCCTTCTCAATCAATTTTTTTCCTTTTAATCCTCAAATGATCAAGGCTTTTGTTATTTGTAGCATCACATTCTCGTTAAATATTTGAAAGAATGCCAAATGGTACCGAAAAAAATAAAAACACATTACCTATAGCAGGATGGTGCAATAACATCAACTAACTCATTTGCTGGTAGACAGAAATAGGGAACCTGCTTTAGTTAAAATATAAAATTGGATGAAGCAACATGCTTGCAATATAAAAACAATTGAATAGTATATCACCAAGTTACCTCTTCAATATGTCCATCCAAATGCTTCAAGTGGACCTATCAAAGTATAATAAAAATAGAAACCATAAGATTGTCAGAATTTTCTTAACTGAGTTAGGCAGAACCCAAATAATACCAAAAGGAAAGGAAGTAGAAAGGAGCATAAGATCTGCACTCTCCCTGAATGAATAAGATCCAAATTTTTTTGCTTACATAAGCAACTCAAATTAACCAAACCAAACACCTCCCCACACCACTCTCCCCTCTCTAGTAAGAATCTTCTTCACCATTGTTTCTCAGACATAGAGATAAACTTTAGGAGTAATTGACATCCACACTTTATCATAAAAGGATACTCTGTCCTTGCATATAGTGATTGACAGGATATGACAGAAAAACAATCATTTTCAGAAATCTTTCAAAACCAAGTTATTTTCCTTCCCATCATGACCACAGATTGAATGAACTGAAAAAGTCCGCCACCTACAGCTCTCAATCATAAGGACTCCTCATAAACCTTGGGTTCCAACCACCCCATTCCAGTGCAGTAAGCCAGTAATTAACCACCCTGACATTTTTATTAAGAGTGATCATGAACAAGCCCAGGAATCGACCTTCTAGAGCAATCTTATTGTACAATACATCAAACCAGAAAAAGCATTACCTACTAAGTAGATCCATAGTTCTCTATATGATTCAGCACTAAATATATTGAAAACACATAGAAAGCATTGTTCAGTCCAAACCTTGTAATCTTGCATAAACTCATAATGAAGAACTGTTTCTGGTTCACTGCTTGCTGCATTTAAAAACTTATCTAGTCCTTCTCGAGTTCCATTATCCACTGTCAACCAAAAAAAGAGAAAAAAATTTAGTTCTGATGCCAATTATTTGTCAAATATTTCCAGTAGCTTGCATAGACTAAAATAAACTACTTATGCACATCCCTCTATCTATTGTTTATATGCTTAACGCAGATTGAAACTGCATCAATTTTTACACACATATGCAACTCGAGTAGGGTTAAGGTCATGGAATAATGTGGTGCAGTTAGAGGTCAAATACTAAACTTGCTTGACCACTTAAATTAAAAGGTGAATGGTCAAGCAAGTTTTTTCATTTTGCCTCTTAACTTCACATGATATTCCATGTTCAACTCAACTTGCATATGTGGGCACAAATTTGAGTCAGGGTTCAAACATGGAACATTTGCACATAATTTCACATACTAAGACTCCGTTTGGCATTATTTTTAAAAAGCACTTCTAACCTAAAAAGTGCTTTTGAAGGAAAGTTAGGCATTTGTCAAAACTTAGAAAACACATTTAAAAAATTGAAAAATCACTTATGGTGCTTGGTGGAGAAATACTTAATAGGTGATTCTCCCAAAAAAACTTCTAGATAAAAAATGTTTCCATTGTACTTCAAAGAGAAACATTGTCAAATGCACTCGAAATTTGCAACTAACATGAACAAATGTCAATCCTTATATCCATGTCTTCCATGTGGCCTTTAGTAGTAAGCAATATGTTTTAAGATAAAACAATAATGAACTGAATATATAACTTCTAATTACCACAATTAGTGCCCAGGACATAAAGCTTGTCCAAATTCAAATGTTGCTCCACAGATCTTAATGCTGCAGTTTAAGAAATCACTCTGCATTAAAATAGTACAAGTCACAACAACAAAAAGATTTGAGTGTGGAAAATGCCAGATCATAATATAAACCATACCTTGCACTTGGCAACCCACACCACAGAAAAGAAGACGTTTCACACCAGCTGCCTGTCAGATAAAAGAAAATGAAAAAAAAAAGGCCTAATGGAAAATAAAATTTTACTAATTATAATTGCATAGTTCACAGACTAAGAGGAAGGGCACGAAGTCCTTCAACAGGAAAAGTAAAAAAAAAAAAAAAAAAATAGGACAGCCCAAGAGAGCACCCACACCAAAATTGGGTGAGGAGGCAGGGAACAGAGGTATTGTAGCATGGAGAGGGCATCAGATAGTAGTACCCTAGAAAAGCTTCAACAGATTCAGCTTCTCCCTTAGCAAACAATTCAAGCTTCTGATCTGTTCATCCAGGCCTCCAAATAAAAGAGACCTTCAAGACCCTGGCTTCTGATTCCCAAACCCCCTTGTATGTGTGTGTGTGTGTGTGTGTGTGTGTGTGTGTTTTCTTTTTCAATGGAGTGGCGATTGAGTCAATCTTAATGCATATGCACAATTGGACGCATGCATATAGAATCTTAATCACCTTTAACAATTTATTTTTTTTAATTTTCCACAACTCTTAGGGGTTGCCAATTGTTGCATTATATAGCAATTTAGGCTTCATCCTATTGACCTCCTACGGATTTCCAAGTATTCCTCCCATTCTATATGAAATGAGTTCTTGGTTATAAAAAGGAAAAACATGTTGAGCGTAAATCTCTATCTTCCACAGCTGATCTGTAATAAGTTCTTGCTTATACCCACTACTTGAAGTTAGCTCGTTCAGTGACCTATCAAAAGGTTTATCCTTCCTCTGTCACTAGTCAGTTAACATCCAATCAAGGACCAAAAGAATGTTCCAGGAAGTTTTGCATTGATCAAACCCTTTTGCACTAAGGTTTGTTTGAAAGCATGGAATTGGTTGTAGGACATCCTTGCCTCAACACAATGATTTTTTCTTGAGCGCTTATTTGATTTTTGTTAGCCTAATACACATTATGGTTAACCAAAGGTCTTGAGTTCAAGTCTCTCCCACTGCCCCTTAAGCTTTTAAGAAACTTGGTACCTTAACAATTATTTGTACATAATTATCTGTTTTTTTTTTTTTTTTTTGATGAAAAACTACATTGTCAAATTAAGTACCAAGAAGTACAAAAAGGGATGAGGAATCCTCCAAAGACAACTAAACATAAGATGTGTAGGAACCTCCAAAGTACTACGTAAACCTATACAATTGTGAAGTACCACAACCCATATGGGAATGTACAAATAGCAATCACTCCTTGCTAGCCCACACCTTTGGAACTGCACACTAAAATCCAATCAAGTTGAATCACATTATGGAGAATGCCTTAAAAGTTGTGATACAAGAGACCTAAAAGGAGGCAAAGAAATGAATAATATCCCAAAGAGCCTTTGAAGTCCTCGCTTTGTCCTTGAAGATCAAAATGTTTTTTTTCCCACCACAACCCACATCAAAGCAAGACAAGCAGTTTGCCACAAAACCTTGCCTCTAGTGGAGCTTTCCAACTCCTTATATAAGATGGTCATCATGTCACATATACTCCTAGAGAGGAATCCAGTCCAAATTAGTCAATTTAAATAATCTATGCTATAAACCCAAAGTCAAAGGACAATGTAAGAAAAAATGATCTACTGTTTCACCACTCTCCATACACAACAAGCAAACATCAGAACTGCAAGCTTTTTAGGATCTTATCAACTGTAGCATGTCATTGGTGTTTACCTTATTGTGTGTCACTAACTAAGTAAAGGACTTGACCTCAAATGGGACTTGGGATTTTCAAACAAAATTAGTAGGAAGAATGAAACTAGATCAACATGATTAGACAAAACTAAAAAGAACGACTTTACTGTAAATGAACTTGAAGAAGATAAGGACCAAGCTCTTGCATTTGAAACAGATAAAGATAAATGCAAACAAGTAAGAGAGGACATTTATATATCATTATCTCCTCCTCTGTAATCAATGTTCCATTTCTAAAAGCCTAGATCCTCAACCCACAACATAGAAAATCTCTTTGAACAATGGCAGGCAACATTAAAAATTAATTTTCATAGGCATGCTAATTAAAGTGATCCTACACCCTTGAGAAATGCAATTCCCTTTTTAAGCAATTAAATGATTATCTGCTTTATCCATAATAAATCATCCATGAGAAGGTTCCCTCACTAATGAAGGCCCATGTATGTAATTGCTTAAGAACCTAGAGAAATATGATATGATACCTAGAAATTGGAAGGTCCTATTATTCTCAAGTTAATCCATGGCTAGAATGATTTGGAGAAGTAAACTTTCAACACAAAGAATCCCAAGAGGATAATTAAAACTGTGAGAGTCTTAATATTCTACTAAGAGAGGATATAGTATCATTACCAAACTAGAGATGTGATACCCAAAAGCTCTATCCGACACACCACCATGAAATTTTTTATAAAAACTAAGCTCTCATGGGAAAAAAAATGACAAACAAACAAAATAAATGTATTAACAACGTTTAACAAAAGCACATCAAAGTACGTAGATTGTATACAAAGGAAGTTAAGAAGTAACACAAAAAAGAAAGGGCAATAAAAACAAAAGCTCCTTCATGAAGATCCTAACCAATCTATAAGATTTAACATAGTTATGGAACCCCCATCTATGATCATCCTAATCCATCACAAAAGATTACAAATAAATGTAAATTTTAGCACATGATCGATTATTTCTTTGCTTTCAAATGATCTTTGGTTCCTCTCTTTCCATAATGTACAAAACACACATAGTAGGACAAGCCTTTAGATCTTCCATTTTTTACCCATAAAAGAATCATGCTACCTTAAAAGGGTTTCTCTTACCAAACTGGACATCACCCACACAACCTCAAAAAAGTAAAACACCAAATTCCATAACACCTTAGCATTGGGATAATGTAGAAGAATGTGATATATTGACTCTTCATCTTCCTTATAGAGAAAAAATCAGTTTACCAAAGACCATCATCTCCTTTGCAATCAAGCCAAAGTCAAAACCCTTCCCTAAGAAACTTCCCATGCAAGAAAATCTATTTTCATTAGAACCATCCAATTCCAAATACTAAGGAAAGCTTCCGCTCTTTCCCACCCTAGAAAAGTGTAAAAGGATTTGACTGAAAATTTACCTTTCTTTGCCTCCATCCTTTCCAACCTATCCTCTCCATCCCTTCTCACAGTCTTACCTTGAAGTCTTAAGAGGAAGGCCTTAGCCTTTTCCATCTTCTAATCATTCAAATGCCTAGAAAAAGCAAGGGTTCCAGTACCTTTCCTCGCCTTGTTGATCCCATACACCCGCCAACCAAGCATCCTTTGTCAAAGTTATAAAATACAAAGAGGGAAAAGACTCTTAAAGTAGAATCACTACACCATCAATCTTTATAAAACTTCATCCTTCTACCATTGCTCATGTTGAATGAGTCTTTGTTGTTAACATTCTTCCAAACTCTCTTGATAGCATTCCACAACCTGATAGCAAAACCAACCTACATTCCCAAGAATGCCAACACCCCTCCTCCCTGTACTTCCTAGCAATAATCCGCTTCCAAAGGGATTTGATTCTCTAAGGCAAACCTCCAAATCCACTTGCCCAAGAGTGCCTTGTTAGGGGTTGATAACTTTTTAATAGTAAGGCCTCCAAGTGTGGTTTTTTCTCTAATGAACAAGAGCCACAAAAAGTCATTTTGAATCATCTCAATCCTTGTACTCACCTTCTTAGGCAAGAGAAATAGAGACATATGGTAAATGAGCAAGTATGACATGATGCTCTTCATAATAGTAAGTATCCCACCCTTAGAAAGATATTATCTTTTTCACATGCCCAGCCTTTTGTGAACTCTCTCTTCCACCATATGCTAACCAACCCTCAATTTATGGTGCGCTTCTAGAGATAGACCCAATCACATGACAAAGATTTATAGCAGGCTTCTATAAGTACATCCTAAGCTCCCGTGGCAAATGTCTTTCGAAGTCACAAAAGAAGTCCAAAAGCCCCGAGCAAACAACAAGCACCCAAAAAAGGTGGGTAACAACAAACCCTTATCCGATAGTCATCCATCTCCTCCATTCCCTGTGGCTTTACCAAAACCTTTCTTCTCAAAGATATAGTTAAGAAAACAGCAAACAGAATGGTCATTAGCTTTCTCAGAATCATTTTCAGCAGAACTTCTTGTCTCTCAACCCTTACTCATATATATCCATTTCAAGCAAGGATGGCATCCCTTATCCCTCACTAGTATTTGTTTTGTGTAGGTAATTATGCAGGTACCTGGACACCTTGGGGAGCCCTCAATTGCATCATCCTTTTTTTATCCTTTAACTTCAAGTAAGGGGATTTAAGCAATGTGCCCAACTAAAGCTTCAAGAATGGCAATGTAAGCATATGGCAGAGTGAAACAATTACAGAAAAAAAAATGGAAATGACAACAACAACAAAAGTAAAAAATAAAGGCATCTAACTATAATTAATAAAAGAAGATGAAAAACACCTCAACTAAGGCGAGGGTATTCAGATTAGGAGACAATGTTGGTTTAACGCCTTTAGCTGCTAGAACCTCATCTGGCGTCCTATTCAAGGAAGGAAAAGAAAGGGACAAGATACAATAACCAGAGCTAACAAGATAAATAAACAACCAAAAGAAAGTCTCTAAATTGAATATTGAAACTTGATCAATGTCAAGAGTGGCTCGGATCAAATAAAGAAATCCTAAGAGCAAACCTGGCTAAGACAGGTCTTGGAGAGAGTCTGTCTTCTGGATCACTGTCAGTTAAATAACAAGACCAGAAATGTTCCAAATTAAACAACAATTGCAAATTGGTTTAGATGATGAATAAACAGCTGGTTTGATCTATTATTCACCAAAATAACTTCCCACCACTACCTCTGTACACAAATGACAGCTTCTACCATGCCAGCTTTCAGCATTTCAATTGCAATTGTTGTCACTATCCCTGTCCACTGAGCTCCTGCCATTGTATAAAGTTGAGCAACACAAAAACATTAAACCATTTATCTTATTTGACCTCAAAATCTACATGACAATTATACATGTCAGAAAATCATACATGAAAATCATTCACCAGTATAAATGTGATTAAAAGGTCTCAAACAAGTGGCCAAGCATAAAAGAGAAAATACAAAGAAAAAGTCTCAAACAAGCTGGCCAAGCATGAAATATAAAACCTAAAAAAGGAAAAGCAAATGAAGGGATGAAATCCCACAGTTAATTGTAAATCATGAATTAACAACACCTACCATCAATGGGGTTAGTTTTATGAGCACACAGAGTCTACTAGTAGACCCCTAAATATAAAAATTACAAATTAGCCAGACATACCTTCAACAGGCTCAGTTTTACGAGCATATAATAGTTGCTCATACACCCCTAAATATGTTTCATCCAAGGAATACGCTTTTCTCCCTCTGCCATGGACTACAGGTTCCAGACTCTGATAAAAAGAAAATGCAGAAAAAATAAATGAATAACCACAAGAAAAAGAGGATACAGTGCATTATCTGAATAGGATCCTGCAAGACATGGAAGTGCAGTCTACTATAACCAAGCATATCAGAACAATATCATAGGTTCAATGAATTAACAATCAAGGTTTGATGATTCTGGTTTAGGAAGTTAGCATGGTGATTATCATGATACTTGATTTCATCAAATGAAAGAGAACAATTTCATCATCCAAGTGTTGTTCCATTCATATGAAGTTGACTACAAGTGTACAACAATCCCATCACATCCAAGGGCACATCCTTCATTAATGGATGATACATCCAGTAGAAAAAGGATAGTAAGGGCCTGTTTGGTAACATTCAAAAACAATTATCAAAAATCAGGTTTTGATAATAGTTCTTAAAAATAGTTCAAAGCTGTTTCCAAGAACAAATTTCTATTATAAAACTCGAATATGAAAAACAGTTTTCTCAGCCTATTTTCCGTGAAGGCACTATGCACTTATGTAAGATGTTGTTGGCCTATTCTTTGTCTTTCCAATTGTTTCTCAAAACAGTCAGAAAAAATAATTGAAATCCCTCAAATTTGTTAGAAGAAATCATCCAGTTTTTAAAGCAAATTCCCAAAAACAATTTGTTAAAAATGTTTTTGAGGTTGGAAAATTGTTTTTCTATTCTTTTGAAAAAAATAAAAATAAAATTGCATTTAAGAACAATTTCCAAACATGCCCCTAAATTTCCTATGCAAGTGGCCATAATAATGTTAAACAAGGATATTCATAAGTCATCATTTGTGAATATGGTAGAGGAAAATGGTAAAATGATTTAAAAGGCCATAAACTTCTAATTATATATATGGATTAGAGTGAAATATATAGAATACGATAATAAAAAAGATGACATGACCCACAAAGCTATCACACCAAGCGTACACTTAGCCCTAGAGTCTAACATTTTCCAAAATGGAACTTATGAACATTTGGTCCAATACCAATCATAACGCCTGTTTCAATACGGCAATCAAGAAGAAAATTAAGGTAACATTGGGACAATGAATAACCTTTCAAACTGAATGTTCTGTTTAAATAAACTCATTTTGACTGTGTTCAAGGTATTTGAAATGAGTCCACCATTTTACGTAATGCTTTCTATGATTCCACACCCTATAATGTGGATAATCATAGTTGACATTTCAAGAAAATACAAAATTTTCTTTATTTTGTATATGATCTCAGGAACACAAGTCCATGATTACTAGCCATACCCCTAAAATTAAAAGACAACAAAGGAGGAAACCAAAAATTGTAAACCGAAGGGAGGTTCATTAACTGACAGAATGGAACTGCTCCAGGGGTCTATGGCTCCTCATTCTAAACCCAAGCCCATGAGATCAAAGCACTCTTGGTATGTTTCATGATTGCTCCAAATTCTTTTTGCAATTAGTTCATTTTATTTTGTAATGACTCCATACTAGAGGACACTTTGTTCCCTCAAATGCTATGAGAAACAGAATAGAACAATTTCTCCTATGAAACCTAAAAGACTCCTAAAAGAATAAAATAGGATTTAAAAAAAAAAAAAAAAACCATGATGGAAAATTCAAATTATACCATAATGTATCAATAAATTAATCTGGACACAGATATTAAGGCTCCAAAGGAAAAAAAACAGTCCAAAAAAAAAAAAGGGAGCAATACAACCTTTGCTGCCATGTGAGATAGAGTTCAATTTGACTCTTTTTTCATAGAGACCCTACAGAAACTATAGCTTCAAAATAAAAAAGTAAGTTAGCAAAAACTGGTCAGTATATTATAGAGCAGTTTGATAGTTCCCTCGCCTCTGGTCAAGTTGATTATTCCACACATGGTGACTATTAATAATGCAAAAAGGGAAATTCCAATTAACATCCTAAATGAACACAGTGTTCATATGGGCAATTACCATGAATCAGACCATTACTTTTTTCCACCATGGACAAGATAATCATGAAGAAAATTTCAGAATTTGAGAGTGAAAATTCAGAGGAAACAAGGACTTACTTCAATTTTAGACATGCCATCCCCTAAGAAAGCACAAGCATTCTTGACATGAGCAATGTAATATGTATCACACAAACCGCAGCGACTAGCAGGAAATGAAAAAAAAAAAAAAAAAAGATCAGGAATACCCCATAATCAACAAAAAGAAAAAAAATCAGAAATTAAATAGCAAGAAAAATGAACCTGCAGTGGTCCTTAGCTGGGTAGGTGCCCCCAGGAGGAATGGGTCTGGACCTCTGCCTCCAGTCATCTCTTAGCTTCACTGACTTTGGGTTGGAGTTTACATCTGTGATTGTGAAACCAACAACTCAACTACACCCTAATACTGCTTTTACATACGTATATGTAAATATATAGTGTATGGAAAGAGAGAAAGGCAGAGAAAGAGAGAAAGTAAGAGTTTCAGAAAGTACCTTTGGAAGAGGAAGAGGAAGAGGAAGAAGAAGAAACAACAGAGAGTGGAAGGATTGAGGCGGAGACACAAGCCATGGAAGCAGAGAGCTTGGACTTCCCACGATGGTTGTCAACCACACGCTCACCCACCACACTTGTATCAATGGATCCATGTCCAACCAAAACACTTTTGTCATTTATTATATATATATATATATTTATAAAAATGAATAATATTTTTATAATTTTCAAAGTAAATCCATCCTAAAAATGTCTTAGAAAAAAATTGTTCTGATTGAAAATTCACTTGTGAAGCTTTAAGATAGTAAACAAAGTTAGAAATTTTCTTTAATAAATTAATTCTAAAATTAAAATAAATAAATAAATAAATAAGGAAATAGGAGGCTTTGGCCTCTCTATGAATTTTCTAAGTTTATATTTTTATTTTTATTTGCTTATATTTTTTGTGAGAGAGCACTGAGATGTTTTGGGCATTGTTTAAGCTTCATTTGAGCAGCTATTGAGAGCTACTAGATATTAGAGTACATTGTAAAAGTCTTTTTCATCCATCCCTATCCTCATTTTGCATGTATTTGTTTTGTTGTTACCTTATGTAAATATTTTGTCATCCATCTACATACATCATTATCATCTTGTTAATTTTCTATTTTATTTGTTATAGAAAATGCATGAGTAGTGTAATATCTATTTGTAGACCCCAAAATTTGACCTAAATCCATTAAACCTAATTTTATTTGGGGATAATTGTGTTTTGGGCCTAAATGGACCCAAAGATTAACCTTTGGTCCATATAAGTTCACAATTTAAGCTCAAGGCCTAGAGAAAGTGTCAAAATTTTTATCTTTCTAGAAATGGCCTTTGCTAGATATAAAAAAACAAAATCACAAAATTCAAGCTGGAATTCCATGTATCCTGTCCTAATTTTACTCTCTTTGAAGCTTTTCATTTCAGCCCTAAACATTGGTCGTTTTCCTCCCTCCCTACCATTTCATTTGAGTCCTAAACATTGCCCTAATCTCTTTGCAGATTTCCTTTTCTACCAATTTCGTCTCTCTAACTATTTGATTCCAGCCCAAATACATTGCCCTAATCTCTCTCCCGATTTTAGTTCCCCATCTATTGTTCCCTCGTCGATCCCGACCAGTGTTGTCCTCCATGCCGATCGTAGTTGGATATTTGAGGTTAGTAGGTTCTCTAAATCTTGCCCTAGATTTGATTTCCTTTTAGAATCACAATGTTTCATACTCTATTTGGATTCCGAAAAAATGTCCAAAAATGTAAGACGTTTAAAATTTTTGACACTATGCAAATTGTTGCTTTGTGGTAGACCTTTATGTATTTAATTTTTTTCATTTTCTTCTTTTCTGTGTTTTCTTAGGAAACATAGAATAAAAAATTTCAAATTTTGAGATTTTCTACACTGGTCGCTGGCAAAGAAGAGAAGGTCAGTGCTCAATTTCAATGTTTTTTAATGTATTTTTTAAGTGTGGTGTATTTTTCCCTATTTGGTTGCTAAAAAAATGTTGGAGAATGGAATAATACAAAATTAGAAGTGTTATGATTCAGTGATAAGGAATGATTTATCAAATCATAGGATTATTGTTGGTAGCTTACGGGATTAGTTGTTTTTTTTTTCGGGTAACTTTTGGTAGTTGTAACATCTTCATGTTCAAGGTTTTTTTTTTTTTTTTGAAAACCTTATATAAGTTTGTTTGACCATTTTGTGTTATGAAAGTTGTCTCCCTAAATAATGTGTTTGTTTACTACTAGACAAAATGCTTCCAACTTTTTTGGCTAGATGCATTCTCCTAATTTTTGTGTTTAATTTGCTTAGTGTTGGGAATTGCCTAGAGGGTCATTACATTGTTTAGGAAATTGTAGGCATTCCATGGAAATGATTTAAAAAATAGTTCTCATTTATCAAAAAACAGTTTCTAAAATGAAATCCTATAGAAACAGTTATCAATTGTCAAATTGTATAGGAATTGAAATATGAAAAAAAAAAAAAAATTCAAGTATTTAAAAAACATGATATCAATGTGTTCTTGTTAAAAATTTGTTTTATGTTTTAGAGAACTGTTTTTTGTGTTTTAGAGAACCTTATTTTGTTCCAAGGTAGGAAAAGTGTTTTCCAAAACAGTTTCCGCATCGGTTTGATAGGTTTTTGGAATACTGTTTTCTCCTAATTTCTTAGTCTAAAAGGAGTCAGGTCAACTTTTCTTTAGGAGCATGTTCAGTTTGGTAACACTAGTATGATGATTCCTTTTGTTTTATTTGTTGATTGGTCTAGGATAGTACAATGTCAGGCTGAATTGGTTTCTGAATGGTTTTGGGTTTTTGATCTTTACCTCAAACTCTTTAAATTAATAGTTTACAATAAGACATATAATATTGGAAGAGAATGTGAATTGGCCTTAAAAAATGATGATTAAGAGGTTGTTTGGGACTTTTTATTAGAGACATCATTTGATTTTGTTTGAACAATAAATCATAGTGATAAAATGTTGGTGGTACTAATTCGTATGGGAACATTACATATTATGAGACGAAAAAACTTTTCGGACGACATTAAATATGCATAATTGTTTGTTTAACAATATGAAAGTTGTGCTTTGTTTGAATAGGTTGATGGACATTACAAATAGGATATATAGTTACATTTTCGTGTGAGGCAAACTTGTCTAAAAAAATGATGGGCAGTCAGAATACGTGGGTGGAAGAAGCAAAAGTATTCACATATATAAACGAATGCCATTTAAAGAATTCACTTAAAGAGTCTTAGAGAAATTCGACATCTCCCTAGATGTGATGAGAATGCACTACACCCTCAAGTTTAACCCTATGGTCATCCAAGATTTAGAAGATAAGGATGACTTGGATAATGTGGTTTCCCATAATGATGACTTTGGAAATGTGGACATAGTAGAGTCATCCCGTGTAGAAGCCATTGAGTCAAATATACCGAATACACAATTGACATTTGGGTAATGTGCTTTGACATAAATGTCCAATTAAAATATTGTGAATATCAATTTTACACATGGTGTAGTTTAATTTTGTTTATGTATGTAATATGCAAAGGTCCACCTCCCATGTTTCCTTCCTCTAATGCATCATGTGATGCAATTCTTAATACTATGATGCTATAAAAAGGTTTTGCATCGCGTTGTGCAGAAAGTGAGTACATCCATTTAGAATCGAATCAGTTTCATGAGGCAATATTAGGGTTAGGAAAAACATTTAAAAATATAAAGGGATTTCAAAATGCAATATACCAGATGTCATTATGTGAGAGGTTTCTGTACAAGTACAAGAAAAATTCACCTAATCATAGGTCAGTGAAGTGTTTAGTTGAGGGTTGCCCTTGGGAGATAATAGCTCACACTGTAGAGAGGAATAAAATCTTGCGAGTTCATACTTACCAAGTTAATCATAATCATATAGCTCAAGATAAGTGTTCATCTAAGGTGAGGGTTTCTTCAAAGAGAAGTGTTGTTGTTGTTAAAGATGTGTTTAGAACAATTCCGGAATATCGTCCTTGTCAAATATGCAAAGATTTTGAACGTGATCATGGAATTGAATTAACATATAACCAAGCATGGCACCTTAAAGAGAAGGCAAAAGAGTACATATATGGAGCTCCATGTGACTCCTACACGTTTTTGCCTTGGTTATGCCATAGGCCAAGGGAAATAAACCCCAGAACTATTGCGAAGTACACTTCTCATGAAGGTCACTTCATGCAATTATTCGTTGCCCGTGCATTTTCGATTCAAGGGTTCATCACGGGGTGTCAATCGGTATTGGTTATTGATTCTTTCCACCTAAGTGGTCCATATAAGAGAGCTCTTTTGTCTGCCATTGCATATGATGCAGACGATGAAATGTTCCCTCTAGCCTTTGGTGTGGTCAGTTTAAAAAATTATGAGGATTGGTATTGGTTCCTGGAGAAATTAAAGGGGGTCCTAGATGGTAAAAAAGTTGTTATTATATCAGATAGACATCAATGGAGATTACGTAGTGTTTTTGAGTTGTTTAAGACAGAAAATCATGCACATTGTTATCGACATGTAAATGAGAACTTTTCTAACTTCTTCAATAGACAAAAAATTAGAGGAAAGAAATGAAATAAAGATGTTTTGTTGCTTTTTGATAGCATTACGTACGCTAGGTTGGATATAGATTATAATGAGGCATTAGAAAAACTTGTACGCTTCAATGACAACCTAGTAAGGTGGGTTGCGAAAACAATCCTGAGCATTAGACGATGTCAAAGTTCCTTAAAAAATGTTGGGATAAAATGACAACTAATATTACAGAGTCCTTCAATGTGTGGTTAAGAGAAGAGACTCACCAAACAATTTATACGTTGTTGTTGATGTACATGGATAAGCTTATAGTCATGTTGGACACCTATATACGTGGTACAGAAAAATGGAAGAGCATGGTTGGGCTGAAAATAGAGGAAAAACTAATGTAAAATATTATGAGGTTTGGTTCAATTAATGTGATGCTTTATTTGGGGGAGATGTTTAAGGTGTTTGTTGGGGAGGTTTATTTGGTTGTGGATATGCATCAACGTACATGTACTTGTATGACATGGCAAAATGTCTGGATTGCTATGTGTACATGTATGTGCTGTCATCCGCACAATGAGACACGATGTGTATGAGTATATCAATCCATGTTTTCATGTCTTTACTCAACATTTGGTTCACTTTGGTCAGTTTCAAACATTTCCAACGTACAACATGCCCAAAGTCTGTGAGGATGGGAGTTTGCAAGATGGGGTAGACAACTTATTTCCTGCTCTCCAACCCCCACATGTAAGACATCCTCCAAGAAGACCCCGACAAAGGCGTATTGAGTCGTAGTTATCCATAAGAGAGCTATTCATTACTCTCAATGCAATGACATAGGTCACAACCGATGCAAATGTAATAATTCGTTGTCGTGACATGTCCCTTTTTGTGTTTGTAAGGTTTTCATTTTTTGTACCATCCCTCATTATTCCATTCTATGGTATATGGTGGCTGGGTAGTTGCTTTTGGTACTTATGTATTACCTTTGTTATAGGCACGATGAACTACATTTTTATTTTCACGATTTGGAGTTGCTTTCATTAATGAATTAAATTGAAAGTGCAATTTCAATGTAGTATCTTTTCACTTGTATATTTTCACTTTCATATTTGAAGTATGGCCTATTCACTGTTTTGGCCCAAAATTCGACTAAATATTAAGAGAGAGTATGGTTGTTGAGATTGTAGAGGTTGATGGGGTCTTTACCATTTTTGTTGTAGTGGGTTGACATCATTGGATGCATGTATTTTCATGTTTTTTTAGTTGAAATTTCAATGGATGCAATTGTACTTGGTAAGTAGTTATTTACTTATTAAGTTTGGTTGTGCATGACATTGTACTCCTCTATGCTTAATGATGTAATTATATTATTCACAATGACTGGTAATAAGCAGAATGCTTCTAGTAGCAGTGCACACCCTTTCTCGATATGGTATAACATACTTGCTTTGCAAACATACTTTTTGAGAGGTTGTAGCTTTTTTGTGGAGTGGCACAACTTATACTCTATAGTTATGCAATGTATAGGTTTTGTGAGAACAAATATCCAAATACTTGTTGGCATATAAAGGGGTAATAGATCATTGAATGATAATAACAGAGTACATTAGGTGTAAAAAATGTCTGCATTGCATATTTTTTGTGAGAGGTCTTTAGGCTCTATGCAATTTGTTGCAAACTGTCGAATAATGAACATATAAGTACATTTTAATGCAACATGTAGATATATTATGCAGGAAATTCCATTCAAATATTGTATTCGAATAGAAATATAGTTCAATTCAGCACTTCTTCACATTTTCTCAATTTATTGCTTTTTTTTTCATGATGGTCTTGCAAAGTTCATTTTGTAATTTTTGTAAACATAGTTCAAGCTTCTCTAGTAAAGCTCAAGTCATTAAGAAACTATCTAGGTGGTTTGTGTTAATATAAATCCTTCGTCATTTGATTAGAATAAACTTCAAGGCAGCAACAAGGGTAGCTTTGATATCTTCATGTCCTTTGTTTTAGTTATCATGTCTCAGTTATGTCAAAAAGTTCTATAATATAATAATTAATAATTTAAAATTTTTTTCTTTCTATTCTTCTATAAGCTGTGTAAGTTTTCTAGTTTTTTTTTTTTTTTTTTGTATGATTTGGTTCTCCAAAAAATGGTTAGGCAAAGAACCTTATAAGGACAATCATTCCCATTTTAGTTTGGATCTTAGTTTCTTACAATGTTCCCACAAGAAATCAAATAAAACCCTTAGGTTTTTACAAACCAAAGGCACACACTACCATTACAATGTTTCCCAAAACAAAGAAGTACAAAGACTTGATGCAATCTCACATAGACATGTGCTTAATGAGTGGTTTGATTGAGCAAAATCAATTGCAATATGTAGATATATTTACTATAGAATAACATAAATAATAAACAGATAAGAAATACAACTATAATAAGAAAATCATAACTAGGACATCAGTCTAAATCACATGCCATCTAATGGTGGATAAATTGAAATGCTGAGTACCTATACAACAGTAAATTTCTTAGTATCGGCCTTTAGGGAACCTATATTTTGTTCATTGGATTGATGAGTGTTAAGGAGATTGATGTGGTTAATCATCAAATATGATCAAACGAGTTTTGAAGAGCATTGAAGGCTTCTTCAACGATTTTACTATTAATTTAGTTGTACATTTCTTGTTTTATTAATTTTATATTTTCCTATTTCTCTTAGTTTCTTGTTACTTTGCTAACAAAGAGAATTCTAGGTACTTCAATTGGTTGTGAGTGTTCCATTTTTAATTTTTGGGTACATAATTTTTCTAACTTCTTGTGTTGATTCAGTTTCTAGTGAATAGATACTATACCATTCCTTGTTTTCGTATGCATATTGATTTCTTTAACGGTATGATTGCAATAACCTGTGTATGTGTTACATACAAAATTGAAGTTACTATTTTTGGTCCAGATACCACCTACCACTATATAGACTATAGTTCAAATATGAGAAGTAGATACCAACAAAATTGGTTTTGAAATGATTAGGCTTCGTAATTTGTACAAAGTGTCTCTTTGTAGGTATTGTTAGCTCAGATGTCACATTTCTCCATAGGTAGGTGTAGACCCTCAATTTTGTCCATTGCCACTTGCATATATCTTAGGGGTGTCGCTTGCACCCAATTTCTGTATGTCACGGCAATGGAGACCTAATTGGGCTTAATCGATTTTCGGACCTCACATGTTCACTTATGGTTTGATTTAGTGAGAGCGTTTGGTCCATTATGAAATGCCGTCATGGCCAATTCCTTGTTCACATCATGCTACAGGTCAAGAGCTAGGGTCCCCACAAAAGCTTTAGTTCAGTTGGAGCTCGCTGAAGCCCATCCAAGTCGGGAGCACTCTAGCTTGTTTTAGTCATTTCTCCTTCATCCAAGCTCGGAATTGCTCACCGTTTTTTTATTGGATTCCTTATTCCTCGAGGGATATTCTGTTAAAATTTGAGAATTTTTATCAACTAGCTCGATTGGTTGGTTTTCGATATTCTTGGCACCATAGGCCTATTTGGATACACCTGGCCTAGTAGGTACATTCCTAAGTCACTCAGCACATTTTCTTCAATCACTTGGACACCTCATTGGTTTAGTTTCCACTTAGGACACCTAGAGCACTTAGAATTTTTTATTTTTTTTGTGGGCTTAATTCCCTATGATTAATTTCTTGATTGATGGATTTTTTTTAGATGAGGTGAGTTTTTAACTTGATCTTTTTATTTGGATTGTTCGAGAGGAATTTTCGATGTTTAATTGTGTCAATTTGGTATCTTGTTTTATTTTCATTCTTATTTTTATTTTCCACTTGTATTTTAGCTTAACATTTAGACTATTGTTACGTGCATGCGATATTCATTTATGTTTCCTACTTTATTTATTCATTCATCTACTTATTTATTTTTAGAAAATCGCAGGTGATTGGGGACCTTATATTATTGTTACTATTATTACAAGTATTATTAGTTATTATTAGTATTATTAGTCTTATTATTATTATTAGTATTATTAGTCTTATTATTATTATTAGTATTATTAGTCTTATTATTATTATTAGTATTATTAATCTTATTATTATTGTTAGTATCATTATTATTATTAGTAATCATTTATTCTATGCTCTTTTTTACTATTATGCTATTCATCTTATTTTATTTTCATTTTTATGTTTATTTATCTTTATTTATATTTTTATTTTCTTATTTTGTTAACTAAAAATAAATAAATGAAATAATAATAAGCAAATGGAGAGACATGGGAGCCGACTAGTTGCATAAAAAAAATGGTGGAGTCTTTGAAAAAAAAAAGAAAAAAATGGTTGAAAAGAAAATTTAGGGGTCGACATAATTCATGGGAAGAAGGGCATTTTTGGAAAAACTAAGAGTGGAGAATGGAGTCGGGAGGCAAACTTAAAAGTGAAGAAAAGAAAAATCTGAGAGGGGGGAGGTTTCCGAAGAGGTCTACATGGGAAAGAGAATGGGGTATTTTCGAAATGGAATGGGAGGGTTTCAAGAGAGGATAAAAGGAAGTCTTAAGGGGGAAGAAAAAAAAATTTGAGTGGAGAAGGGAAAAGGTTTGAAAAGAAAAACAGAGAACGGGAAGAGAGAGGATCTAAAAAAAGAAAAGAAAGAGATGAATTTTTGTTTGCCTTGTTAAGAAGAAAAAAGAAAACGTGATCACCAGTCTTGAGCGGATTTTGTAGAAGGAGAATCGATCTCACTTGAAGCCGAGGAACACCTCTCAAAGGCTGGTTCTTCTAGGTATGTTTCTAGTTACTCTTAGAATTCTTGCTTATATTCGATTGCTCCTTTTGGTTGTTTCATAATGCTTAATGTTTAATTGATTGGTGTGGATGAAAAGGGCCACAAATTGTTATGTTGAATTTGGTTCTTTGTTCGTTTGCTATGTTCTTCATTCAGTTGATGCCATTGATCCCATTTGATTCTGTTCATGTTAAAAATCTGTTTTGAATCATTCTCCCGTTTCAGCCCATGAATCTACCCCTGAAATGAGGCTATTTATGTTCACCTTCTGCTCACCATTCCCTGGATTTTTTTTTTTTAATGTTTTCATCTATGCTTTATGCTCCTTTTTTTTCACAAGTTTTTGGAGTCCTTGTCTGTGTGTTTGAGCCTGTATTGGAGAATGAAAGAGGCTTGAATATAGGGGACAAGCCTGTCTAGTTTTGGAAGGTTTTGTGTTAATGGATTAATGCCCGAACGGGATGGTTTCATTGTTGGTAGCGGCGGCTGAAAACTTGAGATGAAATCCTCTCCAAATGCTCGCTTTAGCCGCGTAAGGGGAGCTGCTGCAGCTCACTTTTTTGATGGCTAGCCTGGGTTGCAGCCCCGATGGCGGCTGTAGCGGCTTCCTTTGCCACCATGGCATTGGCGGTGCCTCTCTTTTGTGGCCCCCCTCGCCAGGATACATAGGAGCAAGTTCGGTTAGTTTTTAGATGGGAGTCCCGCCAGCGATAGCAAGTTGATCATTTTCCCATGCGCCTCTGCACGACCAACCCACTCACATGTCTCCACTGTTGAAATAAAAAATAATAATAATAAACACATGTGTGTTGAATTGGTTTGGTCAATTGCTACTGGACTTTTAATGTTTCTTTAAATCTATTGTTCATTATTTATTCAAGCTTTATGGATACTGGACTCTTAATGTTTCTTTAAATTTTTTGTTCATTATTTATTCAAGCTTTAGGATTTCCAACCACACGTATTTTTCTTTAAACTTGATGAAATCTAATTTTTTTTTAAAAAAAAAACGCCACCTTTGAGTAGTCTTATAAAATGTAGTTTTTTTATGATTTTTAAATAACTTTTTCTAAGTTTTCCAAAATTCCAAAAATTCCGAGATCACTTTTTTAAAAATAACTTTCTCCGAGTTTCTGAAAATTCCAAAAATCTCGGATTCATTTGTTTTAAAAATTTCCGTTCCAAGTTTTCAAAAATTCGAAAAATTCCGGATTCATTTATTTTAAAAATTCCCGCTCCAAGTTTCCAAAAATTCCAAAAATCCCAATTCATTTGTTTTAAAAATTCCCGTTCCAAGTTTCAAAAAATTCGAAAAATTCCGGATTCATTTGTTTTAAAAATTCTCACATTCGAGTTTCTGAAAATTCCAAAAATTTGGGATCACTTTTTAAAAAATAACTTTCTCTGAGTTTTCGAAAATTCCAAAAATTCTTAGATCACTTTTTAAAAATTGCTGTTCCAAGTTTCCAAAAATTCCAAAAATTTCGGATTCGTTTGTTTTAAAAATTCTCATTCCGAGTTTCCGAAAATTCCAAAAATTATGGGATCACTTTTTTAAAAATTCCCGTTTCAAGTTTCCAAAAATTCCAAAAATTCCAGATTAATTTGTTTTAAAAATTCCCATTCTGAGTTTCCAAAAATTCCAAAAATTCTGGGATCACTTTTTTAAAAATTCCCGTTCCAAGTTTCCAAAAATTCCAAAATTCGGGATCACTTTTTAAGAAAAGAACTTTCTCTGAGTTTCCAAAAATTCCAAAAATTCCGGAATTATTTGTTTTAAAAATTTCTGCTCCAAGTTTCTGAAAATTAGAAAAATCCCGGATTCATTTGTTTTAAAAATTCTCGTTCCAAGTTTCCGAAAATTCCAAAAATTTCGGATTCATTTGTTTTAAAAATTCCCTTTCCAAGTTTCCAAAAATTTGAAAAATCCTGGATTCATTTTTAAAAAATTCCCGTTCCAAGTTTCCAAAAATTCCGGATTCATTTATTTTAAAAATTCCCATTCCAAGTGTCCAATTATTCCAAAAATTCCAGATTCATTTGTTTTAAAAATTCTCATTTCAAGTTTTTGAAAATTCAAAAAATTTCGGATTCATTTTTTAAATTCCTTTACGCCTAAGTCTCCAAAAATTCACAAAAGTTCGGGTCCATTTTTTAAAAAATTATCGTACCCAAAATTCCCAAAATTTCTCAAAATTCCGGATTTAATTTTTTTTACTCTCAATTTCCAAAAGTTTCAAAAATTTTGGATTTGACTTTCTAGTGTCAATTTCCAAAAGTTTCAAAAGCTTCCAAAATTTCAGTTATTAGGGAATGAAGTTCAAACAGGAAAGATGTTAGACCTCAACTGAAAACCAGTGGAATGAGAGTAACTAAATTTAGCCACGTGGTCTAGAGTCATGGCTACGCTTGGTGGCCATTGGGTAGAGCCTAGAGATTACATATATATGGTTTGGTCTTGGCTCAAAACTTTAGTAAATTTGAAATTTGCATATATTATGTGCTTGTGCTTGTGCTTATTGACTAACCTTTACTTGCAGCGCATGGCTAAGGACCTTAGGTACGCAACTTTGTTCTGGTCATTAATTTCTTGTGCGTGCCGAATACCAACTAGAATTGCGAGTCTTGTCATTCATGTAGCCCGATGGGGAAGTTGACTGATTTTCAACCCGTATGCTCCGATGTACCTAATTCACTAGTAGAGACCGAGTTTCGGGCTTAAAGGGGTGCTACCTCGTATGAGGTACCTTCCTGATAGGTAACCTGATCCCCGGACCCAGAATCTAGTTTTCGCAGATCGCTTTTTCCTGACTGAAGTCATGTTGGGGTTTTTGTTCTTACTTAAATTTTCCCCATTTAAAAAAGAAAATAAAAATAAGTGGCGACTCCAAACGAAAACCGTCCCTCGTCGGGATGGATTTTCTAAAACTCAAAAACCACTTTTCTTCACATTCACTTCATTTGTTTTAATCCACGAGTCACGCCGGTCGGTGGATCGGGTGAGGGTCCACAGTAGGCTGGTGGCCTTTACAAATAGTGTATGTAAACATTTCCCTATAGTTACCCTTACCATTACATTGTTAATATTGGTTTCTAAAAGAAACTAAAACTTGTGGCTGAGATTTAGAAAATAAACTATATTTCTTCAATATATCATCAAAAAATGCCTACCTTGGAAGTCTCTCCCTCAACCTCTCCTCTCATTAGGACTTTTGCCATCAAGTTGGAAGGATTGCCATCAACTTGACTCCATCTATTGGTAGAGGCATAAACAATTCCAATTGCAAGTCATTCTGTTTATGCACAGCCTATGCCACATTAGTGAAAATTTCTTTTGCCATTATGGGCCTGTTTTGCCATCATGGCCCTATTTTCGCATCATGGTTGTGTTAACAAGCCATAGAGTGTTGTGTTACATATGTTGTTTTTCCTTAGTTATTATGACTACATTTACTATTTTTCATGGTCAGTTGTTTTTGTGAATGTCCCTATCTTTAATTACCATTGTTGTTATGATGTTTGGTCTATTTTGATATTGTATTAACTATATTAAGATAATTGTTTGAGATCCAGTTTCTACTTCATTATCATAAATCAAATCTTATCTCAATTGGAGGAAATAAAAAAATTTGGAGTCACTACCTAATAAGCATGTTGTGTAAATGATATAACAAGAAATGATCTTGTGTCATTACTAAAATTATCATTTTTATTAGCATTGTAGATTACCTTTAGCTTTTAGTAATCATTTTATTACTGACAACTGTAGACTGTGTACATTCATGTAATGTACGTGACTTATTAAATGAATACCTTTCTTCCTCATGTTTGTGTGATCTCACTAGTTGAACTCTCTCATACACTATTGTAACAGTTAACAAGCCATTCCTTAGATTATTCCAACCGATACTCTAATTTTCCCAATTTTCATGATTTAGTTATGTTGGTTGAAATTCTTTAAAACATCTTCATTAATCCTCTATTTTCTTGACAATCACACTTATTTTATAGAAAGAAACATGACTATGTTTATTAACAACTCAAGCAAAGTTGGGGGTTGGAAATTACAGATTGAAGGCATTTTTTTATATTGGGACTTAGACCTAGTAACATTTTATATTTTGTGACTGAAGCAATATCATTTTGTTTGATAGTCTTTTTTGTTGCAATCCCAGTGTAAACCTATCAATATTGGGGGTCTACTTCCTAGTTAATTTCCTGTTCCTCTGTATTTTATCTTAACTTTTATCAATAACCAAACTGACAAAAGCAACATAAACCTCATATGATGTACTAGTCCAGATGGTCCATAGTCATATTATGAGAAACCAGTTTTGTCCTTACTTTTTCACTTCCTACTTTTCTGTACCCATAAATTCAGTTACATGTTATGGTTTAGTACAGTTAAGCCTAAACATGTTTTTTTGGTCGATTGTATCATATATTAAGCTTGCAACTTCTTGTTCTCATTTTTATGGTAGTTATTTCAAAAATCCTATAAATAATCGCTATAACTCACATGTTTGCCGATAGCTAGAAACAACTTATGCCCAAGCTTATTATACCAGTTTTTATTGATTGTAATGACATGTTAGGGTAGCTATGAATACTGCCTATAACTCATAACTAGAACTTTGTCATTGCCACATTTTGTTTTAAATGGTGCCTAGGTTAGTCTTGGTGTTGGTAAGTTCCATCACATGTAGTTCTTTCCCACAATGGAAAGTGTATATAAGCATGTATTATGGTTATTATATATATAACTCACATGTTTGCCGATAGCTAGAAACAGCTTATGCCCAAGCTTGTTATACCAGTTTTTATTGATTGTAATGGCATGTTAGGGTAGCTATAGATACTACCTATAACTCATAAATAGAACTTTGTCATTGCCACATTTTGTTTTAAATAGTGCCTAGGTTAGTCATGGTGTTGGTAAGTTCCATCACATGTAGTTCTTTCCCACAATGGAAAGTGTATATAAGCATGTATTACGGTTATTATATATATATATATATATATGGATTCAACTTTGGCTATGCAGGTAATTATTGGTGTTTATGCTCTTCTTTTTGGTGGTTTCTCATGGTTGTGAGTTGTGACTTTCATGAATGAAAACATAACTATGCAACACCTCACTTACACCATAAATTAGAATCCATTTAGAAAAGTGCAAGGGGAAAGAAAATGAAACATATGGGGGGGTATCTCATTTTGCTGTATGGAAATGAAGGACAACTTTTGAAGATTTCTGCCAAAACTTGGGGAAGTTTCTAATCCTATGTTTGCTTTAGGTGTTTATTCTCTTTTGATCCAAAATTACATGTACATCCAAGGCATAGATCTTGCTTTCAAGATCAATAGTGCATGGAATGAGATTTGAAGGTTGTTTCTCATGGCAATACTATCCCACATTCTACTAAATCTAGTATCTTTCTATACTTACAATTTAAATACTTCCACACATCTATCATGACCATGTAACATAGCATTCCTACAAAACTAGTGATATGCCATTGTGTAAATAAATATAGAAGAAAAGGGCAGTCAATACAACTTGAAATTCATCTAAAAAATTCAACACCATAAATGAACCAAAACATCTAAAAACCATAATACTTACACAACTTTTCTGCAATAGATTTAAGGTTTATGTCTAAATATAAAATGAACTCTCTCTAGCAAACATTTTTCTCTAATATGGATTTACAATCATAAACACTTATGCTTGGGTCTTCATGACAAGGAATAAAGGAAGAATTTACATAGATTTGTTCAGCTTTCTAATTGAGATAAGAAATTGAAATGATGAATAACACCACCCTTTCTAAAAGGATATTATGAGATCCCAAGGGACATTCAGTTAAATGAGTGATAGAGACAATACTTTCAACATATTAGAGATTAAAACTTAAAGATCATTGTGTTTCTTCTACCTATAACCAAGCCCAAAAACTCTTTGCCAAGAAACAAACTACCAAAAGTTGAAGGAATAAGACACAGATACGAACAAAAAGCTTATATATAATTGAATTCATGAAATTTGAATACCAACAAGAGGAATAACCCTTTATAGAGCCATAAGTTACCATAACTCATCTATATGCCTGTTTTTTTCCCTTTGATAGGCAAAACAACCCTAGAAGGTTATGGTAGGATATGACTAACACTAGTAGGATTGCTTGTCATACTACTCTTGTTTCTTTCTTATTGATTTCTAGATATTTTTAACTTCCTTGGAATGGATGGTGAAGACCATTTGTTACTTGTTGGAATCTAGTTCTGATATTTTATTTGCCATTGTTAAGTTGGAATATGTTTTCTTCAACTTTGCCTAGAAAATGATTTAAATATTTTATCTTCTTTGTTGCTTGATATTTGAGCTTTGTGCCTCTGCTTGGCTTTAGACCTTTTGTTTTTTCTCTCACTCGGTTTATAAGCCTGCTGATAACCCATGAAGTGTGGCTTTGTTTTAATGGTCTTTTGGTTTTTTTTTCTCTTGTGCTATTTTGTTAATGTTTTTTTTTTATGTTTTTTTGTTTTGTTTTTTTGTTTTTTTATGTTTCTCTTCTTCTAGTATATGTTTGCGATATGCTTGGGTTTGTGTATCTCCACTTGAGGGTGCTTGGTCCGTGTTTGACTTGTGTTCAATGCTAGTAGTCTGCTTAGAATTTATGGTTCAGTGGTTTACCCTAAAGCAGTCATAGTAGATAGAAAAAGGGAATTGGCAGAGCTAGAAACCTCAACTGAAACTACTCACTTCCTCTCTCATTGATTCTTCAATTGACTCAGATAGCCAAGTTGGTGGGACAACATAGATAGAGCTAGCTATGAGCCAGAGTGGGGAATTTGGTATTGTGGATGCCCCGATTTTTCTTGATGTATGGAGCTGAGCATTCTCATATTAGTCCCCAAATGACACTTTCTTGGCTTGATCAATATGGAACTTTTTAAAATGGGTTGCCAAAGAAGTGATAAATTTAGTGAAAGAGTTAAGGAGGTTGTTGAAATGGGATTTAATATTTCAAATTTGCCTTCATTAATACACACCATACATTCACTTAGGTGTACACAGAATTGGAATCTACTACATCTATTTTGAAAGTTCCTATTCAGATGTATTTTGTTGATGGTTCAAACTGAGATACCTCTCAAGCCAAAGCCACTAGAGAAAAGATGACTCAGATCATGTTTGAGATCTTTAATGTACCTGCCATGTATGTTGCCATTTTGGTTTCTCTCTTTATATACCAGTGATCACACAACTGGTATTGTGTCCAATTCTGATGATGGTGTGGGTCACATTGCACCAATTCTTGAAGGAAATGCAAGACAACAATGTTTATCTTGGTGTCTTAGCAAGGAGGTCTTGTGAGGGAAATAATGGAATTTGAAAATACTTTTGAGGAGAAATTGGTGAACCCTCTGATTTTGTTCATAAATGGGTTTTGATGCCACATGCACTGCTATAACAATGCTCAATTTGGAAATTGTAAGAGCATTGGCTAGAGAGGGTATTCCATCTGTTCAGATGCCTGCATTTTAATATGAATGGTTGACTTGTGAAAGAAAGGTAATCTTAGCTGATGTGTTCATCATGGCAAAGGCTATTGACTCAGGTTTTGTACTTATTCTACATAAAGATGCAATCCTAGATGAAATGCACCATATTGGGTAGAGATGTAATCATTCATCCTCTTACAGCACAACTAAAGTCTAAATATGTTGTGTGTCTTATAATATCCTTGAGGCTTGTGATTATCTGCTAGAACCTGTTTTAAGTAAGCAACTAGGGTAGTTGAATGAGAATGACTAGGATCAGTTCTAAGCATGCTTGGAAACTACTGTCAAGCAATTGGAGATACTAGTTTAACAATCACATATTTTAAAGATAGTGTTGATTTTCTCATAAAAATGCCATCAGATGATTTGGAGATCACACATACACTTTTTATTTCATACCATTAAACTGGAGATTTCGTGGAAGGCAATATTCAAAAACCATGGTTAAGAAGAACGGTTACATGTACTAAATCCCAATTGTGTAATGCCCGTCCTTCACATCTCCTTTATGACACTCAAATCACTTCAACATACCTAGTCTTAAAAGGATGGTAGGGGACTTCGTTTTTGCTAACCTATGGCTTGAAGACTTACTTGAAGGATTTAATCAGGTCATGCATGGAATGGAAAATGAAAGATATGACCATAACATGACAAAGAATAGTTTCAGCAAAGTTGCAGTCTGGTTGTAATTTTTTAATGGTGTATGGCTAGATCATCATTCATTTTCAAAGGTTTTTACAGTGGTTCTAGTGCAATTGTATTGCCAAAGGTGCCGAGTATTTACAAGAGAAGAAAGTGATGCAGTAGGATAAATGTATGTGAAAGCTATCAAGGTTGGAGGTTTTTCTAGTTTATTTGGTAAGTCTATTCATGTAATGATCGGGTATTTTAGGCCATGTTGAAAATTCAAGTTTAAAAAGTCTTCTTTTGAGTAGTGGTTGAAAAGTAAAAAAGAAAAGTGATTGGAGAACACGTGTTAATTTTGGATTGGCGAAATTCGAATTATTTTATTAGTCAATTAGGCGAGTTGAAAATTTTGTGCCATGTTAGCCTTATGATAGAAAATTTCTTAGGATTTTAGAAATTGAAAATTTTCGAAAATGAAAAATGAAAACGAAAAATGAAAATGAAAAATGAATTAATTAAAATTAATTAGAACTAATTAAGGAAAAATTAAATTAAATTGCTTAATAATAAAATTAAGAAAATTAAATTTTTGGGTTGGTGTTTAATAAATTATTTTGTGTTTTGTAAAAAAAAAAAATGAAGAGGTGAAATGAAATTGAATTGAAAAAAAAAAAAGAAGCAAAACCAAGGAAATAGAATAAAAGAATTCAAAGAGCTTTTGGGTGTTGGGTCGTGGGCTGTGGCTGGGTTAAAAGTAAAGGAAGTGGGTTTGTTAAAAAAAAAAAAAAAAAAAAGCAAAAAAAGAGAAAAGGAGAATAGAAGTGGCAGAGCTCTCGGCACTATGGGGATAATTTTTCGCCAAATCTTCGGCTGGCCATTTAGACGGTCGAACGTCGTCCGTTTTACTTGAAAATTTGAGGAAGTGTTCTACTTGACGAGATGAACAATTCTACGGTGGCTGATATTGATTTTAACAGTCTGATTCGTAGATCTGTGATAGAGAAATCTAACCCTAAAACTTTAATTACATGTATTTTTCCTTGGAAAATTTTTTTAGATCTCGTCATTATAAGTTAAATAGGTAATATTTGTGTTGTAGGAATTTTATTGGATGATTGGGAATTTTTTTGGAATTTTTGTGATTTCGGGAAATTTTGTTTGGTTGATAAATGGTGTCTTTTGAGTTGTTAAAATTATTGGAATGGTTGGGAAATTATAAAATTGTGGTATAAGTTATAATTTATTGATATGTGAATTTTTGAGAAGTTTTTGGAACATTTTTGGTGATTTTATTGTGGAAAAATAATTATGTTTGATTATTGAAAATTGTTGGAATTGTTAGAAAATTATGAAATTGTGGTATAAGTTATAATTTATTGATATGTGGACTTTTGAGAATTGTTGGAATATTTTTGATAATTTTATTGGAGAGAAATAATTATATTTGAATGTTGGAATTGTTGGGAAATTTTGGAATTGTGGTATGATTGTAATTCCAATGATATTGGTGATACTTATGAATGAGAGTAATTAACCTCATGACATTCATTTGCATCATGGTTGTGTGAAGAAAGGATAAAAAGTGTAAAAAGTGTATGAAATGGAAAAAAAAAGAAAAAAAATGAAATAGTGATGAAAAGTAAAGGCTCGTGTGAGGCGAATTAAGAAGGGATAGAGATCCCTAGGGTGAAAGACCGAAAAGTTTACCCCGAGAAGACTCCAACTGAGGAGTGTATTTGGGTGCGGACGTGTATTCTTCGGTGAAAGCCCGAGAACGACAATGCATTGTATGACTTTGTGTCACATGTTCATATGCATTTCATTTAATTGTTGAATATTGTGGAATTGTGTATAATTATAGAGATTAAATTATATGGCTTGATCAATACTATTGAGATGCTTCTTTTGTGTTCTTTTGGAACTTAGTAATCCCCATTAACCCCTTGGGTGTTAGACACCCTACTGAGTAATGTGGAATGCTCACCCCTTCCTTTTTACATATTTTTAGATGCAGATATCACTCCTGAGGATCCACAGGTGGGGCAGGGAGGACTTCAAGATGCCCTTGGAGGTTTTTAGAGCAGCCTAGTGGAGGGTGTTGTAATTATTGTGTTTGTGGTATTGGAACTTGTTTTAGAAAACTGTGGACTATGTACTGTAATGAGACTTTATTTTGATTAAACTATTCAACTGTGAACTTTTATTTTTGGACCTTTATGATAATTATTATATCTTGTTGCTTTTGAGTATTGATTGGTATGTTGTTAGTTGGTGGGAACTTTAGTGTGATGTATGTGTAGAAAAAAAAAATCAGAGCGTTTTGGTTGACTACCAATGTGGATTAGGAGGAACCCTTAGGGTCAATGATTACTACCCAAAAGTGCTATTTTGCACCTTTAATTCATTATGTTTTAAGCACTTTTGTGTAGTAGTTCTCCATTTTTGTTCCAATTGGCATGTTAAGGACCTAGCAACGACTTCTAATCATATTTGTGGCTAGTTTTAGCGTTTTGACAGCTTTTTGGATCATTAAGGCAAGCCAAGTAAAGGAGAGAAGCAAAGAGGAAAAACAAGCAAAATGAAGAAAACAGAGGACAGCAGCTGCAGTCTTCCTTCGCACTTTTGGAGCACTTCCTGAAGTCCATTTTTTACATGCTATATACCATTTCAAAGCTCAGGAAGTCAAGAATCCAACGCTTTAAACTGTGTACGACTTGGAGCTGAAATGAGAAAGATATGGCCTTCGGAAGACAACTGCTCCAGGCTTGTGCGAAATTCGCACAACACCTTGAAATTCGCACAACACCTTCAGGTTGTGCGAAATTCGCACAACACCTTGAAAATTCGCACCAGCCCATGCGTGGTGCGAATTCTCCTCTGTTCTGCCGACTCCACTTTAGATCTTTTCTTTTGTATTTTTTTTTATGTAAATTCCTTTCTTATCCTTGTAACTAGCCAATCACAAGCTTTGCTTTTGTAAAGACTATAAGAGGGGTGGAAATCATCTCTCGGATGTGTGTTGTGTTATGTTATGTTTTACATTTAGTGAAATACAGAGCTCTCTCGTTTTCCTTTTCTCTCTACTATTTTCTTTTTCTTGGAAGCCAAACAACCTCTAAGATGTTTTCCCAGAGGATGAGAGGCTAAACTTTTGGTTTCTTGGAGTGAAGGAAGCTAGGTGAAAAGTCCAGATGCAAAGGTGGAAAACTCTCGTGCCTTAAATATAGGTAGTTGGAGTTCATAAATGGCTTTTAAATCTAAAGTTTTGATTTAAATCCCTTTGAATCACTTTGAATGGCCAATACATGGTAAGCTTCAGGTCTCTGTGGATGCTTATTGCTAGATCCATATCAGTCCATTAGTTATCATGCACGAGCCATTGGAAAGTGGCTCAAGGTGAAGACCCATAGTGCCTAAAGCCATTAATGGGACTTGACTACCATTTCTATTGACTTTTTATGGATTAAATCTTCATTGTTAAACCTATATCGGTTCGGGAAACAACCATCCTTTATGTTGTTGTCCCCAATGCGAGGAGAAAAATCCGGAATTTCCCACTTTGCATTCTGAACTTGATCCTAGCAACCTTTAGCTCCGGGAGACTTTCTTTCTTCCATTTTATCTAGTTCTATGTTAGTTTAGTTTCAAACACCACTTTCAAAACAAATTTCATTTTCTTTTAAACTTTAAGTTTTTGACAAAGGAACTCATCAGACTCAATTTCTAATCTTAAGTATATCACTGGTAGAGTGAAAACCCATCCTAGAGTTCGACCCTAGAGCCGCTATACTATAGTAGCTTTGCTACGCCAGTATGAGGTCATAGGTTTTATAAATGTTTTTGATTAAAATACCCGACTGGATTTACATGGAATCAAAATGGCGCCGTTGCCGGGGATGGTGCCACAATACAGTGATACAACCTTTTAGAGGCTACTTGTGATTTTCATCACAAGTTTGGTGAATTCTTTTTTCACTAACTTCATTTCCTTGCTTTTAATTGTAGAATTCCTTTTGTTTTCTTTCTAACCTTAACTTTCTTCTAGTTTTCTTTTGTTTTGTTTTCAGGTAAGTTGTAACTTGTGCATGCCCTATTGGATTCGGGACCAAGAGGGAAGATTAGTAAGGATTGAGAATCCTCAAGACACAGAGTTGGATATCTATGTAAACATCATGGACCCTCCACAAGAGGATCAGAATTCTCAACACGGTCAAGGGGGTAATCCAAATGCATATCTATCCATGAGGGATAGAATGCACCCACCAAGGATGAGTGCACCCTCATGCATCGTACCTCCTCTTGAGCAGCTGATTATAAGGCCCCATATTGTGCCGCTTCTACCAAATTTCCATGTAATGGAGAGTGAGAATCCATATGCCCACATCAAGGAGTTTGAGGAGGTGTGCAATACCTTTAGAGAGGGAGGAGCTTCAATAGACTTGATGAGACTCAAGCTATTCCCTTTTACTTTGAAGGACAAGGCAAAAATATGGCTTAATTCTTTAAGGCCAAGGAGCATAAGGAATTGGGTTGATCTTCAGGCCGAATTTTTGAAGAAATTTTTCCCCACCCATAGGACCAATGGGTTGAAGAGACAAATCTCAAACTTTTCTGCAAAAAAAAATGAGAAGTTCCATGAATGTTGGGAAAGGTATATGGAGGCTATCAATGCTTGTCCTCATCATGGCTTTGATACATGGCTCTTGGTGAGCTATTTTTATGATGGGATGTCTTCCTCCATGAAACAAATTCTTGAAACCATGTGTGGGGGAGATTTTATGAGTAAGAATCCAGAAGAAGCTATGGACTTTTTAAGTTATGTATCTGAGGTAACAAGAGGATGGGATGAGCCCAACTCAAGGGAAATGGGAAGGATGAAAGCTCCTGTAAATCCAAAGGTGGAATGTACATGTTAAGTGAAGACATGGACATGAAAGCTAAGGTGGCAACAATAGCAAGGAGGTTGGAAGAACTTGAGTTGAAAAAAATGCATGAAGTCCAAGCCATTTCCGAGACACAAGCCCATGTCATGCCATGCACCATTTGCCAATCATGTGATCATGTGGTAGATGAGTGCCCAACCATCCCAGCTGTGAGGGAAATGTTAGGTGATCAAGCCAATGTTGTGGAGCAATTTAGGCCCAACAACAATGCAACTTATGGAAACACCTATAATTCAAGCTGGAGAAACCATTCAAATTTTTCTTGGAAACCAAGGCTACCTCCATACCAACCACAAGCCCAAACCCAAGCACCTCAACAAACCTCTTCAGTGGAGTAAGCCATTGTGAACCTAAGTAAAGTCATGGGTGACTTTGTGGATGAACAAAAGGCAATCAACTCCCAATTGCACCAAAAGATTGAAAATGTTGAGAGTTCTCTAATTAAGAGAATGGATGGGATGCGAAATGATTTATCTCAAAAGATAGATAATATTCAATACTCCATCTCTAGGCTTACCAACCTCAACACAGTTAATGAGAAAGGGAAGTTTCTCTTTCAACCAAGCCAAAATCCAAAGGGTGTTCATGAAGTTGAAACCCAAGAGGGGGAGTCTTCAAAGTTGAGGGAGGTCAAAGCTGTGATCACCTTGAGGAGTGGAAAGGAGGTTGATCAACCCTTGCCTAAGGTGAGGCAAGATGAAGAACTCATGTCAAAGAGAACCTTGGTTAAAGAGAGCAATAACCAAGAAGAGAAGAGTGGGAAGAAAAGTGCATCCAAATCAAGCATTGAAGAAGAGCCAAGGATAGTGATTAAAGAGGATATGATGAAGAAACATATGCCTCCCCCTTTTCCTCAAGCTTTACATGGAAAGAAGGAAATCAAGAATTCATCATAAATTCTTGAAGTTTTGAGACAAGTAAAGGTGAATATACCCTTACTTGATATGATCAAGCAAGTCCCCACATATGCAAAGTTTTTAAAGGACTTGTGCACGGTCAAGAGAGGGTTACATGTGACAAAGAATGCGTTCCTTACTGAGCAAGTAAGTGCCATCATTCAGAGTAAGTCTCCAGTTAAATACAAAGATCCGAGATGTCCCACCATTTCAGTCAACATTGGAGGGACACATGTGGAGAAGGCTTTACTAGACTTGGGGGCAAGTGTGAATTTGCTCCCATACTCTGTGTACAAGCAACTGGGACTTGGAGGATTGAAGCCCACAACCATCACTCTCTCTTAGCTGATAGGTCAGTCAAAATCCTAAGGGGGGTGATAGAGGATGTTCTAGTTCAAGTGGACAAATTCTACTATCCCGTGGATTTTGTGGTGCTTGATACTGATCCCATTGTTAAGGAAGCAAATTATGTGCCAATCATCCTTGGGAGACCTTTCCTGGCTACCTTCAATGCCATCATCAATTGTAGAAATGGGGTGATGCAGCTCACATTTGGAAACATGACCTTGGAATTAAACATATTCCACCTATGCAAGAGGCATCTTCACCCCGAAGAGGAGGAAGGATTGGAGGAGGTGTGCTTGATCAACACTTTGGTTGAAGAGCATTGTGACAAGAATTTAGAAGAGGGCTTGAACGAAAGCCTTGGAGTGCTTGAAGAAGGGTTACCTGAACCCTTTGATGTGTTAGCCATCATGTCTCCTTGAAGGAGACGGGAAGAGATCTTACCACTGTTCAATAAGGAGGACTCACAAGGAGCAGCTATGGAGGACCCTCCAAAGCTTGTTTTGAAGCCGCTTCCTGTTGATTTGAAGTATGCATATTTGGAGGAAATGAAGAATGATGCTTACCTCAATTCAAAAATTACAAAGGAGAGGTTGAAAAAATGGCATGATCAGTTGGTAAATCAGAAGAATTTTACCAAGGGACAAAGAGTCTTGCTTTATGACTCTAAACTTCATCTTTTTCCGGGAAAATTGAAATCAAGGTGGACGGGTCCTTTCATAATTCATGATGTGCAACCAAATGGAGTAGTGGAACTACTCAACTTCAATAGCACTCGAACTTTCAAAGTGAATGGGCATCATCTCAAGCCCTATATGGAATCATTTTCCCGAGACAAGGAGGAATTCATCCTCCTTGATCCTCCTCCAACATGAAAACACTTGGTTCATGATTGAACTTAGTCTCTTCAAAGACTAAAAAGTTCATTCTCTTTTTGTTTTCTTTTAAGTTGATTTTAGTTTAATCTAGTGTTTTTCTTGTGTTTATGCATGTTTTGATTTTTATTTTTGACTTTAATTTCATTTTAATGTGGTTTGAATTGGTTTTTTGTGTTAACATGTAGGTAGGAAAGCTTGAAGAATGAAGTCAAGGTGAAAACAATGGAAAACAGGGGAGAAAAGCCAAGACACAGCAAAATTCGCACCACCCATTCCCCTTGTGCGAAATTTTCGCACAACACATCCCCTTGTGCGAATTCTCTTTTGTGACAAATTTTAAAAAAGCATGCTCTCAGGTCCCTTCCCAAAATCTCAGTGCGAATTTCACAGGAATGCGAACCTTGTGCGAACCTTGTGCAAATTCGTTTTTGTGCCAATTTTCAAAACCATGCTCTCTGTCTTGGAGAACCACAGGAATGCGAAATTTTCGCACTACCCATCACCTTGTGCGAAATTCACATTTCCTCTTTGAAAGCCATTTTCTCCTCTTCAATTCTAAGCTTCTTCTTCTTCAATTCTCTCAACACCTCTCTTCCGATCACCCATTTCCATCCTTAAGCTCCTCTCCTTCATCATCCCCCATCCTCAACACCACCATGGCAGCCCATCTCCATAGCTCCACTCCATAGCCGCGGTCTTCACTATTCACCACAGTCCACACCTTTCATTTTCAGCTCTTTCTCCTCCTTCCACCATCAAAAACCCTTCAATTCTTCACTCAACACTCTAAATCCATCCCTAAACCAATCCCAACCTTGATTTTACCAAACCAAAGCCTCAAGCTAAGGATTCAAGCCACGGTTTCTTCTTAAGAAACCCATTGTCGCCGGCTAGAGGAGCTTCCAAATCCTAAATTCTCTTCTTGAAAAGCTCCAATTTCCAAGCCTAACCACCATGAAAAATCCCTTTCCTACCTCAGCCGACATTTCCCACCCTCAAAAACCAAGAATTTTCACCATTTGAAGGAGCCAAAATTTTGCATTTGGGCGGGTGAATAGTGTCTTGTGCGAAATTTTCGCACAACACCCTTCCTTGTGCAAAATTTTCGCACAACGCCCCTACCCTCCCCAATCCCAAGCCTCTGAGCCTCATTTCGTCGCTTGCCCCTGTGCGGGCCCCACTAGATGCACCTTCACATTTACCTGATTCTGCCCCTCAGAGCAGATACCCTACGAGGAGAGCATCTACCACGCCTGTGGTCCCTACTCAGATTCCACCTAGGAGTCCTCCTACAAAGAAGGCCAAGACTTCAGAGCCAGGAGAGTCCTCCAGAGCACCTCAGGATTCACAGTCTCAGCGTCTTTCCACTAGGCGCCTTAGAGCCAGCTCGCCCATTGAGGGCAACTCCGATTGCTGATCGAGAGCATTTCATGTTGAGGCATATTTTGATCACTCTATTTTACGACAGCAGCCTGAGTTGCGGGATTCATACCACCTACTTGAGAGGTACCATCTTGTACCCTTTATGACTCCGCCCTAGTTCTTTTATCCTCGAGTAGCTTTAGACTTTTACCAGTCTATGACTACTCGTGACGTCCCAGTACCAGCCTCGATCCTTTTTACCATTGATGGACGCCAGGGTATTTTGGGGGCTAGCCAGATTGCCGATGCTTTCCATATCCCTTATGCATCAGCAGATCCAGCTGCATTTAGACGCTGGGCCCCACTTTCTGAGTGGGACATGGTTCGTATCCTATCTCGAGGAACGTCTTCCCAGATGACCATTTTGAGGAGGGAGCTTCCCCCAGGATGCTCCTAGTTGATGTGGTGCTTCGCGCCAATCTTTTTCCTCTTCAGCATAGAGTGCAGAGGCGAGGGGCCATTCTAGAGGCATTATTCCGTATCTCTGAGGGCTACTACTTTGGCCCCCATCATTTGATTATGGCCACTCTCCTCCATTTTGAGGAGAAGGTGCATACGCGGCGTCTTGCGAGGGCAGACACCATTCATTTACTTTTCCCTCGGCTGCTATGCCATGTTTTGGCGCATATGGGTTTTCCTGCAGACCCTCATTATGAGCCCCGCCGCCATTGTTGAGAGAGCTTCTCTCTTGACCAATGGAATCAGGTATGGCTCCATCAGCATTCCCCAAAACTTCCCGCGCCAAGGGAAGTCCCTCCACAGTCAGTACCAGAGGCAGCATCATCTGATGCCCCACCTGCTGTTCCTCCTACCTCAGAGCCGCCCATTACTATCCCTGGTGCAAAGTATCGTGCCTTGCTCACTTCTTTCCAGACTCTGACCACTACTCAGACGGCCATTATGGAGCGGATGGACTACTTCCAACTTCAGCAGGACCAGCAGACTCTTATTCTCTGTGAGATTCAGCAGCACCTTGGTCTTTTGCCACCTGTTGCTCCTGTGCCATCAGAGCCTTCTGCTCCAGCTGATGATGCTACACCTGTAGCGGTACCTTCCACAGTTGCAACGGAGGACCCCTCCTATCCACTAGAGGAGCCTACTACTTGATCATATGATCACTCCTCTCCCTTTTTGTTTTGTATCTATATTCTATGTTTTTGGATGTCTTATATATTTTGGACCACTTTTATACTGGGATTGGATCTATTCCATGTTTATCTTGTATATTGTACTCTCTCAGTTTATATAGACATTTTTTTTTTTTTTTTTGTATTTTAGCTATTCCTTTTTATTTCCTCTATTCATCACTCTTATGATTTTTCTTTTCTTATGCAACATGTGGTTTCTCCTGTTCATTCAGAGTCCCTTACTATCAGGAGGTATCACTTCCTCCCTTTTATTATCTCTTGCTTTTGGAACATTGGGGACAATGTTCATCCTAGTTGGGGGGAGAGTTGAGGAAGTAATTTGTTGAATTTTTGGTTAAGTTATTTTGCTAACAAATTTTTTGCAAACTCTCTTTGTTTTCTCAAAGATAAATTCTCAAAAGTAAATGGGAGAAATTAAATTCTTATCTTATTGCCATAGTCTCAGAGCTTGTATTATGCTTATTAAAGTTGATAAATTGTTGAAGCTCCTTTTGATTTCAATCTTAAGTCTTCCACTCTAATCTTTTCACACACTGAACACATTAGATTCCAGTTATAAGATGGAAAACTTTCTCACCCCCTAAACTTAGGAAATTTTCGACTTGGTGCCATTGACCTCATTCTATTAGTGTTGAGACACCTTATAAAAAGCCAATGTGTCTTATGAAAAAAAAATTTTTGCTTCACTTGCTTTGAAACCCGAGCAAGGTCTGAGGGATATATGGTGAAAATCTTTAAAGCCTGGTGCCCTAAGCCTTTATTGGTTGGGAGTCACCGACCTCACTGCTCGTTACATGGGTGGATGGGTGGAGTATATATATATATATATATATATATATATATATATATATATATAAAATAAAAAATAAAATAAAATAAAAAATAAAATAAAATAAAATAAAGAACTAAAGGAGGTGCGTTCTTATCCTTTTATATATTAGTTAGTGGTTGCTATGTTAGAGAAAAACCTTAGTTGGGGGGAGAATATAGTTTGACATACTATAACTGGAACTGAAAAGCACCTTAACACTAGAATTTTTGTGGTAAGATTAAGAGTTGGTCCTTTGGAGTGGGAATTTATTTTGTTACTCAAATTTGCATTATTGCCCCACTCTTGTAGATGTTGTGATAGGTAAGTTATTGATGGACTCTTGTTGATGATTGCGTTTTATATCCTTGACTTGCCATGTGAGAGTTTGGATCCATGTGCCACTGGATTATTTTTGGACGTGATCAGCATGATTTGTTAAATTATTTATATTATCTATTTTTCTTTCTTTTTCTCTCCTACATTGCTCAGGGACTAGCAATGTGTTCGTTGGGGGGAGTGATTACTACCCAAAAGTGCTATTTGTCCACCTTTATTCATTATGTTTTAAGAATTTTGGGTAGGTTCTCCCATTTTTGTTCCAATGGCATGTTAAGGATAGCATTGCACTTTCTAATCATTATTTGTGGCTAGGTTTAGTTGTTTTGACAGCTTTTTGGATCTTTAAGGGCAAGCGAGGGTAAAGGATGGAGAGCAAAGAGGAAAAAACAAGCAAAGGTGAAGAAAATAGAGGACAGCTGCTGGCTGGTCTTCCCTTTGCACTTTTTGGAGCACTTCCGAAGTCCATTTTTTATATACTATATTACTTTCAAAGCTCAGGAAGTCAAGAATCCAACGCTTCAATCGTGTATGATTTGGAACTGAACTGAGGAAGATATTGCCTTCGGAAGACACACTGCATCCAGGCTTGTGCGAAATTCGCACAACACTCTGAATTCGCACAAACACCTTCAGGTTGTGGAGAAATTCGCACAACCACCTTGAAAATTCGCACCAGCCCATGCGTGGTTGCGGAATTCTCCTCGTTCTGCTGATCCACTTTAGATCTTTTCTTTGGTTATGTTTTTTTATGTAAATTCCTTTCTTATCCTTGGAACTAGCCAATCACAAGCTTTGCTTTTGTAAAGCTCTAAGAGGGGTGGAAATCATCTCTCGATTGTGTGTTGTGTTATGTTTTGGTTTTAATTTAAGTGACATACAGAGCTCTCTCGTTTCCTTTTTTCTCTCTACTATTTTTCTTTTTCTGGAAAGCCAAACACCCTCGGAGGATGTTTTCCCAGAGGGATGAGCGGCTAAACTTTTGGTTTCTTGGAGTGAAGGAAGCTAGGTGGATGCAAAGTCCAGATGCAAAGGTGGAAAATCTCTCGTGCCTAAATAAGGTAGTTGGGGAGTTCTAATGGCTTTTTAAATCTAAAGTTTTGATTTAAATCCCTTTGAATCACTTTGAATGGCCCAATACATGGTAAGCTTCAGGTCTCTGTGGATGCTAGTGCTAGATCAAGAGTTAGTCCATTAGTTCTCGCACGAGCCATTGGAAAGAGGGCTCAAGGTGAAGACCATAGTGCCTCTAAAGCCATTAATGGGACTTGACTACCTTTTTAGTGCCTTTTTATGGCTTAAAATCTACATTGTTAACCTATCTGGTTCGGGAAACAACCATCCTTTATGCTTGTTGTCCCCAATGCTAGGGAGAAAAATCCGGAATTTCCTCTTTGCATTCTGAACTTGAAAGTCCTAGCACCTTTAGCTTTTTCGGGAGACTTTCTTTCTTCCATTTTTATCTGTTCTATGTTATTTAGTTTCAAACACCCTTTCAAAAAAAAATTTATTTTCTTTTAAACTTTAAGTTTTTGGACAAAGACTCATCAGACTCAATTTCTAATCTTAAGTTTATCACTGGTTAATCGAGTGAAAACCCATCCAAGAGTTCGACCTAGAGCCGCTATACTATAGTGCCTTTGTACGCCATATGAGGTCATAGGTTTTATAAATTTTTTGATTAAAATATCCGACTGGTTTTACACGAAATCGTCAAACCTTTGACCTGGGTGTATGGGTCTAATTTTGGGTCGCCAGAGAATTTGGGTCGTGACAATTATGTTGAGCTTGATGCAAAATTGTGGAGTGAGATAGTGGTTGCAGAGAGGGCCTTCTTTGCTTGGCCTAAGCAGATGTTGTGTTCTTGGAATAGCCAAGATGTTGGAAAATGAAAAGTTTGAAAGAAGGGATTTCACAAGCTCTAGAAAAAGAGAACCCTTTGTACAATTTATGGAACTCTAAGGACTCATTTTTGGTTCCTAAGCTCAAGGTTCATAATCTTATGAAAAGGGTTTTCAAGCTGGAATAGAAAAGCTCAAGCCAGCCATGTTGATTCAGATAATGCTTCGTGTTATGGTCATATGGCCAATGATATCATTGCCCTTAAGGACTGCATGATTGATTCCATTTTCCACAAAATGTCACAAATAATGGCTCCAATGGACATTTATAATATCTAAGTGGAATCTCTTTTGATGGGAAAAGAAGTTCCAAGAATTGGATCAATGCATTTGAAATTTTTAGATTTTAATGCTGTTAATTTCCAAACCTTTTGACATAGGACAACTTTTGATGAGTGGGAATTCGTCCTAGCTCACCATTATTAGTTGCAGTCACCACTTTAAAGAGAAAGACGCCATCATTGTGGAGAATTTTCGCGATACAATGGTGGGTTAGTAAGACAAAGACTACTCCTGTGGCAGAAAGCAGTTTGGAGCCGGCTGGTACACTGGTGCACTGCAATTTGCTAGAAGGCACAAACCATATTATAAAGGAAATATAGCTGCAAGAGAAAATAGGGGACACTGCTGTGCACAATAAAGCTTATAGGTAAGGACAGGTGGCATCATTTTGATGAAAATCATGTATCAAGTAAATGAAGAGGAGTAAAAATCTGCTACTGTTTATGTACTTTTATAATGAGGTGAATAATGGAAGACTCTGACAAGAGAGGGATCATTTCGATGCCTTCCAATGAGCATCAAGATTAAATACTGAAACCTTGTAAGAAGAGTTTGAAAGATATCACTAACTGAGAGCACAAAATTTAGTTTTTGGCATTTTTGTTTAGTAACCCAACTTATTTGTTCGAACTTGTACTTCAAGGTTTTATTAAGTTCAATCTAGGTTGGTTTCTGATTGCAAGAGCAATTAAGGAATGAATAGCTATCAACAAATTAATGGATATTTGATCTTTGACATGGGGAGATGCTAACTTTTGGACAGGTCAGTTGCAAAGCAAATTACCTTCCTTATATAACTGGAAAGAGATGGTTCGGCAATTGGAGTTACAAGCTCCAATATGGCTTGTTGCCTTGGGAGCACTATCTACTGGTTGTGTTTTTTAAATATTGTGCCAAACATTGGAGCAATATTTCTATAGGTACAGGAGTACAATCTTGAACTAGTTGAGAATAATGAAGATATTTTAGAGAGCTTAAGGATATAATTGGCAACTGTGAAAGGCTTAAAAGGGATTGATTTAGGTCAAAAGAAGTTGATTGAGAAAGATGTTCACGTTGTATGGTGGCCCAAAAAATGGTTGCTCATCAAGATCCAATGCACTTCATCAGTTCAGTTTACTATTCCAACTCAAGGGAATAGAAGACAATCTGGGGGGTTCATTCTAAAACTTCAAGGTCATCCTCTCCACATGTGTTGTAATATCAACTTGGATGGCCAACGAAAACCTTTCCAAATCCTCATTCAATCAAATACAAATTCCCACGCCAAAGCAAAAACTTCGTGTGTAAAACCTAGGACCAAACTCAACCACCTTGCTGTTCTTCATACCCACCACTTTAGTTTCATTTTACCAAACCTCCGATGACAACTTGGTCTACTCCCATACCATCACTAGTTTATCCCCCATCTATGCTCGTCCCAAATCCATTTGAGGTCATTTTAGCTTGACCCACAAGATCCGAGGGCGTTCACTATCTCATTTGTATGCAATCATGTGAGGGGGCAGAATACAGGAGTGTTATTTGAATGACGTGAGTTCACATCCTTTTGTTGGTTGCTCACTCTTTCTATTCAATTGATGATTAATGAGAGAGTAAGCAAAGTCTGTTTTTGTAAGTGGAAAAATGGGGGGAGTCGAGGGCTTATTGGGGAATTCCCTTGTATTGGGATTTAGGGATTGATCCTAAATTGGAAGTTGGCAATGGAAACACACTAGTTAAAATGGTAGATTAGGACTATAAATGAGTTCACATCTTTTTGGTTGACCATATGGTGGAGACGAATTTGTCTGTTTGGAATGTAACTAATTATTGGAGTTCAATTGTTGGTATCACAGTGATTGCTATAATATCTCAAGAGATGGCCTTGTTGGCCACATTATATGACAAAAACCACACTTGATTTGGGAAGCTTGAAAATTGCTTATAAAATGTTGATATGGTCTATGAAGAATTGTGTAATTGTATATGATTATTTTCACTTTTTCCTTCGCCATATCTCATGAATTATATTATTAGATTTTCAAGTTCTCTCCTTTTCCGTTTCCATTGAACTCTGATGGTGCTCTTAAGTGCACATTTATGATGTAGTTTTCTTAGTATCTTTTTTAATATGGCTTCAAATAGAAAAAATATAGCACTGATGGTTGTTCCTTGGATGCATTCTACCCACTCTCCATACTTGGAAGAGAATTTCAATTAAATCTTTAATTGTGTTCTCAACTATATGCAACCTCTTAAATAATAGCATGACTCATAGTACTTGTATTTCTTCAAAAAACAAATGTGATATAATCTACATTATCTGCATTTCTTTTCAATGCATTATTTAATCTACATCTTTGAAGGTGAATAATTTTTATGTTAATAAGATTGCTGGCCACTTCCAATATAAACTTAGTTGCTTTTCGTCGTTGTTTGTGCCTTATGCTTAGGAGCTTGTTTCTAATGATTTGAAACTTTGTATCTCAAGTGTGCACTAGAGCGGAACCCTTACTGTAAAAACTAAATTTTTTACCAACGACTACATTTTTAATAATACTCTTAAAAATTACATTTGGACTCATTTGTCTTATTTTTTGAATTACCTTCTAAATCATCGTGTTTCCAACATTGCATGTAGTTGCCATCAATGTCCAACCTATTGCTTCGCCTCAAGTGCAAGAAACTTTACATTCATTTACTCAAGTGAAAAAATTTGCAAGCAATGCGAGGACCTTTTATTTGGAGGTTTGTGGCCGTAAAATGCACAAATATTTGACCACTAATTTGTCTATTTTCTAATTTCCCCAACATTTCAATGTTGGTTCGATGCTTCGAGATTATCACCCCACAAATGCTATGATTTTTTTTATAGTTTGATGTGGGCCTCATTTTTGGCCTTCTCACCAGAAAAGAACTATTCTGTAGGTGACCATCTCCACAATAGGAGCATCTGTTTGGTATAATTCGGGCATGTTAAGAGAAACTCCTCACTTATCTATTGGGAGGAGTTCTGTCAAGCCTTCATATACTCCGCATATGAGCACTATTAGCCTAAGTTAGGCTAGATCGTTGCCAAAACTGTGGCATATGATGTGATCAGAAATAAACGTAAAACTGGGGTAGTTTGTGCTTGACCTACTTGTGGAGAGAATTAGGTGATATCAACAATCAAACGCTTGAGTATTGGAACTTATATGGGATCTGTTTTCCTTTTCCTTATATATTTTATTTCATGTTATAATTAACATTGGTCTATTGGTGTGTTTTTTTTTATTATGCAATAATTATGTAATTAACTTCCACATTCCTTCAGTCCCATTCCCAGTCAGTGCCCTTAGTGTCGACATGGACTAATGGGATGAATTAAGGCAACAATAGTGCTAAGATAAGGGAGCTTGCTCTTCTGGACCATGCGAGGATTATTTATGATTTATGCATGCACGGGAATATAGTGTCATGAGCAGGCTTACGACACTCTTTCAATAATACCTTTATGTTTAATTGTAGGGGTCATAATATTTCCTACACCAGAGATGATGTGGAGCCTAAGGAATAGTGCTGTACACCTCATTTTTTTTAATTTTTGATTTCAGTTCATTTCATTCTATTTGTAATTTTGTATACTTGTTTACTACAATTAAATATGTGGTTGTAACATTATTTTTTGTGCACATATAGTCATGGACTGTGTGCATATGAATTACATGTGATAAGAAATATGGCACCAGTATCATTGAAGCAGAACGAGTAATGGGCAATATCAAGGGGAGGGGAATATAGTAGTAGCTAGGAATAATGCATAGCCTCATGCAGGAAGTTAGGGCCTGAAGACATAGTGGTGTCAATTCAAATTTGCTGGTCACTCTGGGGCTATGCGTAGTCAATAAATCACCATACTCACGGACCACTGCATCTCTTGGACCACGATGATTGGCTTGGCATGGTTGTAGACCATGTGTTAGACGCCCCCAAATAGTGAGGCAAGTCCCTGACTTTAAGTTACAACCTAATGGACTTATTCCATGTATAAAATGGTATAATATATGCAAACATCCATATAGTAGGCATCCTAAGGATCCAAATGATATAGTATACCTTTTAGCTGACCATTTTTAAATCCCTATTGCAGATGGTGGAAGAAGATGTACATGATGTGAATGTCATTGAGTGCTACTATTATACCTTTAAGATACATGAGGAGTGTGCGAGACGCCGGAGTGCATCAAATGACTCCTTACCTTGTCCCTTATTCATATTGCAACTAGAAACCAAACATCGATAAGAGGTGGACCGGAAAGTAGTTGTCTTTGCTATCAGTACTGAAGGGGATTGGGACCTTAGGTATGATGCTTCAGACCAGTCCTTTAATTGTAATGGAAAGTGAACAAAACAATAAATAAATCTTATATGTTTTGGACAGTGAGAAACTAGTGGCAACACTTGAACTACTTAAAACTAGAGGCAATTTGGGATGCTTTGAAGGGGATAGTTGGATAGACAAGTCAATGCATATGACTTCTTATCCCTCTACATGCATTAGTTTAGTTTGAAATTTCATTTTTTTTACTTATTTTGTTGCTTGCACTTTAATGATTGTATGAATTCATGTCATTGATGCATACTGTAGCTTAGTGCAGTAACAAACATGAATTGAGACAAAAACTATTTCATCCCCTACATATGCTGAAAGAAGTGAAATTATTTATTCACTGATCCAGTAAATCATTGCTGAACTTTAAAATTCTATCTATGAACAGCATTAGCTATGTTAGAAATTTAAAGCTCCCCTATTTGATATGTAGAAATAGTCTTCGCTCCCAAGAATAAATTAGTGAGAAAGATAGTAATAGGACACTTCGAGACATTTGAATCCCTGGATATTCCATATAGGAATGTGGACCGAGGGTGAGGCATTAGTGTTTTGTTTGTAATTCCTTTTGGTTGCCTGAAGGTTCATGATTTTAGTGTGTTTAATGGGATGTCCATTGGTGCAGGTCGGCGTATCCGTTGTTCTTATAAAGATACCAATTGGACACTTTACTGCTGTATGTCCTACATAACAAGAGAATCCAACTATTGGATTCTTGCGCCGGGTAAGAAGAAAAACCATCATGAGTAGAATACAACAAATTTTGTAAGTAAATGTAATAAACTAATAATTTGTTTGGTTTGCCTTTCTATAGAAGTGTTCAATTGTTGCAATACTTGAATGTTTTAGGGCTAAGGTTTGTCCTTATGGATTGTTGCACACCAAAAAAGAGGTTCCGTATTTATGACTGAGGACGTTCAATTTTCTTAACGCCAAATGTACCACCCCACCGACTAATGAGTGGCGTGTTTATCTGGCAGTCCGGGTTTATGTTTAAATGGATTACAACTATTTTATGTTCCTTAGTTATTTCTAATTCCCACACATATATGTCCTTTGTATACTTAATAAGTGGTAGGCATGATTGTGAGTGTTTATTATAAATTCATGGAGTCTTGGTCAATAAGGGGGGTTGTCCAAATCAATCAATGTGGTTTATAAAAAGAGAACCTATTTTCATCTAATTTATTTAAAAAAATAGTAATAAAAGGTGAAATTCATTTTGTTCTGATTTATGCGTTAAGCTTGAATGATGTGGAATATTGAAATAGTTAAATTAATAGACTATGGGTAGTTTGTTGTTTTTATGCACAAAAATGAACACGAACATCGTTTCATGAAGGTTAATGGGGATTGCTGCATTTGGCTGACACGGTTTATAAGTGTGATTTGGTTGTAATTTATTTTAGGACAATTTAAGTTTGTGTAAATTTGTGTTATGTTACAATTGCAGTAACTGAATAATGACGCTATGGGATAAGTCGGAAGTGGGAATGTTTTTGGAGACAATAACAGCAAATACTTAAGTTGTAAAATAGTTGTATATAGTATTGTATCCGCAACTATAGGGGAGTTGGAGAATATGTAACACATGATGAAGCACTAAGGCGAATATAGGTGATTGGAATGGACAATTGGCAACACTAGTTATGATGAAAGTGACAGTTGGCAGCAACTTATGTAAAGGAAAGTTTAACAGTAATAAAAGTTCGATGTAATTGTATTTGATTTGTACGGACTATTATTACTTTTATTTTTGATTGAAAAATGATGTTGATTTGTTACATGAAATAATGTAAGTGGATTAAGGTAGGATCGATTTGAATTGGTTTATAGATTCCATAATATGGTATATTAGATGTTTCGATTTTGAAAGATTTGTTTTATTATTTATGATAATATTTTTGTCAAGTGAATTGATTTCTAATTTGATTTAATCAAGGTTTAAATTTATATTGTATATTCAAGTTTTGGAGGCCATTGCAAAATGTGATTGGGTAATTGTTAGAGCAAAACTAGGTGATCGGTGGTAGCATATTAGGTACATTATACTTTACCAATCTTACTTGTTCGGTTCAATACTTCTCGTTTGTACTTCTAAGTGGGTAAAATACAACTATATGTATGTACTTTGGAGAATAAATATCTCCACTTCCATTGAGGTATTAGTTCAAGTATTAGGTAGAGAATTGTAATGAAAACACAAACTCCTATAACGGGTTGATCATGTCAAAATTAGATTCTTTTAACCCATCTACATTGCACAAAAAATATTTCCCACTATTTTAAAATGCTCAACTATAAATTATAATAACATTCCAAATGAAAGTGAACAAAACAACACATTTATAGAATGGAAATTACGTTCCAAGTTGTAAATGTCGTTGTAGTTTCTAAGTGTTATCTGAAAGATAATAATTGAGGTTATAGTTCTCAACTTGTAATCATCCACATAATTAATTCAAGATTCAAGATTGCATTACAATAAATATTGGATCATATCATTTCCAATTTATAAGATTAAATTCTTAATTTGGTTGGGCAACAATTACGTTGATTGTTGTTCCATTATAACATACAATTGGTTACATGCAAGGACATAAATAGTAAACTCAATCTAATCGGACCATGTCTCGGGGTATGCGCAAAAATTTTTTTATTTCTGCAGTGATAAATCTCGACATTGTCTTGTGCCAAAATTGGATGCAAAATGCGCAATAAGCCTCACGAGCTTATGACAATCATTCGATTAATTTCTATGCGTATCTTAATAATGCATCTTCAATGAAACATTCTTTCACAATGCATTTTGCTGCAATTGATGGGGAAACCCTTGACCTTAGTTGTTGTATTCCATGACAAATCAGTTTGTTCCTTACACCTATAAGCCCACTCTTACGCATTATACAAATGGATCCATTGAAGTTAACCACCAAGTGGAATGCTTAAGATGATGTAACTAGGATCCAATTCTTCTGGCAACCATCCCTCTTATGAAGAATAAATTGAATGCTGGCAAGGAAACTGGTATAAACACATTGTTATAAGGCAATATTGTAAATGTCATGGATAGAGGTCTATGTATTATCACATATGGCCAGTAAGAAACAAACATTTAATTGAATCTCCATGTAATGAAGAACAGAAAAAAGGTAAAGGAGGATGGGTTTTGATAGTACTCTCTTAGCTGTGACTCACCATACATATTTTAATGACAAGACAACGTGTTCTCCATTTCCCATAGCATTATAAATTTTCAAAACGTTAAAATTCTAATGGAAATTGGTGCACATGAGTGTTAATTTGAAATGACCCATACAAAGGACTCTCAGGTTTCCTTTGATGCATGTGCCATCGGAAAATTGAGAAAGAATCAACAAAAAAGACTTTTGAAGTTGACAAGATTATACTAAAGTACTTTGAATGATACGATTTCACTTTTGAGATTCATTTGTACGCAGATTGTCATAGGCAAACAATGAAAAGAGGAGATGATATAGTACACAACTAAGGAACATGATTTGAGAAGTTAGGATCAGCACATTGATAAGACTTAAGGCTAACACTAAGGGGTAGGGAATGGAAAAAAAAAAAGATATGAGATACAAAATCTTACAATATGTGCATGTATAGTGGCATGTTTCTTAGTATTAAATAAGGGGTTCTGTAACGAATCTCTTAGTGTGTAATACGAAAGTAGAGAGGTGCTTATTTTTGCATCAATCACAACCTGTCATTTATACCTTTTAATTTTGGTACAAAACTTTTTCTCCTTCTTTTATGTTGACATTGTCATTAACTTTCTATGTAGTAGTCACTTACTATAATGTCTATTAATTTGAAAGTTAAGAAGTTGAAAATTTTAACGTCTTCAGTATTAATTAAGATTTTAGGCATATAACATTGTTTGCTATGTTCAATAGTTGGTGCATGTCAAGGACGATTGAAGGGGTAGACACCATCTTCACTTGGGAAGTACTTATTGGTTCAAGGATATATTTGAGCTAATTAGGTCATTATTGGCTATAGGAAGATGATAATTTCATGTAATCGCTAAAGCCATTGGAGAAGTATTCTAACGTGACCATGTGCACCCATGGAAAGATGATTGGACACATCGGGTGGAAGGAATCAATAACAAATCTTGTCCAACAATCTGTCTGTTTTAGGTGTAGTGTACCACATAGAAAAGTTATTGTCTATCCGACGATACCAATTCACATCAATTTATCCAAGCACTTAATAAGATATGAAGGAAAACAATAAGATGACAATTAAAAAAAATAGGGGAATAATGTTGAAGAGGCATGCAAAAAGCACTGGCAAATGGTAATGAAACCTAATGAAGAGGAACAAGTAGAAATTTTGTCTATACATAATGCAAACTCAGATTTTGAAAACTCTGAATGAGTCGTAACATATAGGAATGACCGTACTTTAAATGATCCCTATGTAATGTATGTAATATTGTACTTCGAAGTTTTGGTTATTGGTTGACAATTAAGTAGATGCTAATTATTAATGTGATCAACTTTATTATGTTAGCGTCCATTATTAATAGACCTATCCATGGTTTAAACATTCAATTAGTGTCACATCTTATTAGTCTGCCAAAACAATTTTAATAACATTCACTACTACATGGTCATGGACGTATTAGTATGAATATAGTTGTTTTGCACACATTGTAGGTGAAGTAGACTATTGGTTTTAGGAAACAAATAATAAACAATTATTTTTTTCAATTTACATGATTACATTTTGTCACTTTTCTCTCAATATGTGATAAGAAAAATTAAAATAAATAGTAATATTTGCATGTCATAGTAATCGAATCGAAATATATTTGTTTGGGAAGATCTTTTGGGATGACTAAATAAGAGTTATATTAGAGGGGCAAGAACACTTTGGTTCATAGGATTTTCTTAAATTTTACCATTGGGACTGAAAGTAAGGATCACTGGACCCTATTCATCTAAAATTTGACTTCACAATGATACTTTATGTGAACCACGTATTTATATTTAGAACTTTCTATAGGTCTTGTACGTTTGTGTTTTTGTATTGCAAATGGCCTCATGCCAATATTATGACTAGGCCCTCTATCCAATCTTTCAAACTATTTAAAATGGTATAAACTTACTTTAACACCCATTGTCTAGTTCAAACCACCGTGTAATGCCCTGGACTTGTGGTTTGGATATTTCTTTTATTTAGGTTTTGTTGATTCGGGGGTTGTTGCTTCATATTGGGCTTGTCGTATTAATTGATTTGGGCTAGTTTTAAATTTTATTTCATATTGGGTTGTATTCTGGCATTATCTACGAGGACGAGAAGAGGCAAAGGGGCATATATGTTGTTGGGGGCAATTTAGGCAGTTGAAGGGTGAAATAGGGCATGGGTTGGATTTGAAAAAAAAAGACATGTTTTGATTGGGATTAAAAAAGGGGCGGGTGATTCTTAGGGGGGAACTCTCTAGTCTTGGCTTTTATGACATTTCATAGTCTTAGGTCTGCAATCCAAAGACCCTTAAATGCCTTCTGTTTGGGTACTAGAGTTTGGCTTGATGAATATCCTTCACCAACTACTATCTAGTCTGATTAATATCATCTTTATTATCAAGAATCACTTCATTGGTTCAGATTTCGAGGTGTTTACAAAACTTTATGAGCATATCTTTTCAGTTTTTGCATCATTTATGTTGTTAATTTTTAGGCGTAATCTACAATCTTTCTTAAAGTGGCCTATTTTCCACACTAAAGCAAACTGGCTTGGAAGGAGGATTCTTCCGCTTTTATCTGGGCTTTCTGGCTCCTTGTTTTCATTCTTCTTTGGAACGTGCTCATTATGCTTGGTTTATCATTCTATATTACCATATAGTACCTCGCTTGCTATGATAAAAACTTTTCTTTATAGGCTTCTAGCTTGTTTTTCTTTTTTTTTTTCACTTTTGCTTAGAGGGGGCGGGTTTAGTTCTCCTTTTGGTTGAAAACAAATTGACTAACCCAAAATGACAAAATTAATTATTGTAGATTCTTTGTTCATTTTTCATATGTTGTTGAGCTTAAAATCATTGCCACAATTTTTAATCCTACTGCTCTGACAATCTTATAATTTCTCCATAGGTAAGCTTAGCATAAGGGTTGGTCAATTTGAATTGTTCCCTTATCTTTATCCTAATTCTTTCAGAGAAGAGTTAGCACTACCTGAGATGAACTTTTTTCCCGAAAGATGATTACAGTTGTCCATAACATGACTTTGGTTAGGAAAACCTTCCCTATACCATCTAAAATCATGAGCTTGGACACATAGGTTGGGTAAGAGTCTGCAGTCTTATCCTTAATTTTTGCGGATCTCCAATGAGGTGTTTGGATATTGAGTAGAATTTAGGGTTGTACAGCATCCTCAATATCTTGACCTTCTTCGTCCTTTTAACGACTTCATTATTTTCATTAATCTTATAGGCTTTAAGGATCCATTTCTATCCTCAAAAAGTGTGAGATACTTATCACCAACCTGATAGTTGATTGTTAAACCCCAGCAATAATGGTCTGTGCTCACCTGATCTGACTGTCTTTGGTTTAGCTTATAGGTTGTGCTTACCATAGTCATTTTCTTGAAGGCTTAGTGAGTATGTTATACTCAGTCATACCCTCTTGTTCCATTCATCGATAGTACCACTTGTGTAGGAAGCTGGGTGTATGACTGCTTCTTCTTATACTGCCATATCAGGAAAAGTAGGTATAGGGTATTTAATTCCTAGATCTAGGTGGAGTTCACTAGTTGTTAATAATTCTCATAATAGTTTGATTAAGAGGTTCCTCAAAAAATCTTAATTCATTCATCAGCCTTTGCTTCGAAAACTATTCGTGCGCCTCCATTGACCATAATAATTCTTCTGTGAGAAGGCTGAGGTGTCTTAGGGACGATTAAGGGATCCTTAACCCTTTGGCTTATCCTGTCAACTAAAGCTTGGTCAAACTTAGGGAAATCTCTAGCGAATTTTTTAGAAAATTCAAAGGCTTAAATAAATGGCTTATTATCTTTCTTAACAATTGTGGTTTTAATTTGATCTTGTGTTTCAAATGGTTTCTTTATTCTGGGGTTGGCTTGATCACCTAAAGTTTAGAAACATGTTAAGTGTAGTAGTTTAATTGTTCATGATTTTTTTTTTACATCAATCGCATTAGCAGGTCCTTTATCCATCTAGTTAGTTTAAAGGTTGAAGCTATAATTATAGTTTCAGTAATTTTTTTCTCCTATTTAGCTTCAGCCCCTGGATGATGGGATGGACTAAAAAAAATAGTGTCCATCACTAGTTTTCCATATTTGAGTTTTACTAGATTGACATTAATATCTTATTGGATAATCGGATTTTCCTCATGTTTGAAGAGTTTAAACCGGATCCCAAAACTTAATGGTTCTTTTTCTCCTGTCTTACTGTACCTATAGACTCTCTTGGTAGATGTTTCTAATGGACCCTTAGGGACAGAACTATAGAACCAAATCTTTCTCTCCTTATTGGCTTCAGAATTAGAAGTCTTTTCTTAAGAGATCCTTGGTGATCTCAAGTCTTGATCATCTGAGCTTTATGGTGTGTTATCATTGGGGGTAGTAGGAGACCATATTAGGAGGAGTCCTAAAGGAGATTATCTTGCTGGGATCCTCATCTTGCTGTGATCCTTTTTGGGTAGAACTCTCTTTCAATAGTGTGAAAGGGTGTTCTGCAGGTTTGATTTGGTGTTAAAACACAGTTAGCTTAAATTCTTAGGTTTTGCTGAAGTGAAACCTTCTTTACTCTAGTGTGCTTCCTTTTCTTTTCTTTTTTTTTCTTCTTTTTTATTTTATCTTTTCTTATAGAGATAGATGAGTAAGCTCTAGCAGGTTCACACTTGAATATTAGGGTGTTATAGAATGCGGAAAAAATTGGAGAAATCAGATTCACTCCTCCATTAGGTTATTGAACCAATTTGTTCATCCTATCAGATCTCTACTCAATGGCTGGGACAGCATTGGTTACAATGCCATGTCTTTGGGAACTCTCAACATCATTCACTATGATCTTTTTAGGGATTTTGAAATTTGCCTTGCTTAACATATCAGAGTTAGAGAGGGTGGTATCACCCTTTACGAATGGTGCAAAGCGCTAGATTCGAACGCTTGTGTCATACTATTGTAGGCAGAAAACCTAGTTATGATGGAGGACACCCGAATTCTAAGATCTCGACGTCTCTAGCCTAACAGTGAAGTTAGGAACAACATAGAATAAACAAGCCATCATTTAATCCTGCTTGGACTACTCCATTAATGTATCTCGAAATAATCGAGAGTTGTCTATTATCCCTTAAACAAATGACAATAGAGGTGTTTAGATTAATCTTGGTCAAATGCTTAGTTGCCATCGTGGATCATACCAAAAGTGTTATGACGTCTGTAGTGTCACGCTTATGCTTTTCAATGGATTGCTATCTAAGAGCCTTAGGCCTTGATTCGTCTTGTTTCTAAGCTTTTGACTGTTCAGGGGTTTTAATGGTGTAGTCTGTGAAGAAGGAAAAGGTTTATTTCTTTATAAATTTCTTGTTGATTTGGCATCTTGGGTAACTTCCATTGTCTAAATCATTTTGGATCTTAGGCTAATTGATTTCTTCATTGTTTACTACAATGTCTTGAGAATCTTTAGATTTTGATAGAAATGGTTCTGAAAATCGAACTTCATTTTAAGGGTTTTTATCTAGATCCTATAGCAGATTTATAGACCTAGTCAAAGTTAATCACCCAACCGTCAAAATGCTCCCTACACAAACGCCTATCCACGGCTAACAACGAGCTCAACTGGCGGGGGATCACCTCAGCAAAGTGCTATGTTCCTAGGATAGATCAAAAAGACCCTAAACCTAACCGACTTCCTTTCCCATGGTGGCATTCAAGTCCTTTTATAAAAAAATCAAAATTTTCACAAATAAAAAGTGATCTCTCCAAATTGAGTGGGAACACATGACGAAAAATGCGGCGTGTCCACACTATTATTTAATTTATTTTGTGTCTTATTTTTCCTATTTGTAGAATGATCCAAGAATAATGATTTTGTTGAAAATCCTTATAGTAAATTGATTTTTTTAATAAAATTGAACCTTTTAACTTAACAAAGATTTACTTTTTTAAAAATAAAAAGATTATCTTTTTTAAAAATAATAATTAATAAAGTTTAAGAATGGAAACGTTTTTTGGAAATTGAAATAATCCAGGTTTTAATGATCTGAATGAAAATCAATTTTATTTTTTTATTTTTTATTTTATTTTAGTGAACTCTTATAAAGATGAAATTTAGATCTCGTTTTTGAACTATTGAAAATTTGTTTTTAAAATAAATTGAATTATTTTTACTTATAATAAATTTTTGGAACCATTTGTCAAGGATATAAAATTATTATTATTTTTTTAAAAAAAAAAAACAAATTTGAAACCATTTTTTCTATGAATAAATTAATTTGCAATCAAAATAATTTTTATTTAATATACATGTTATTTCTTAAACCTTGGAGAACTTTTTTATTACAACAAATTTTTTTTTTTTTTTAACAAATATGAAATTATCCTTTTTAATAATGGAACATTTTTCCCCTCTACTAAATCATGATCTCTTTTCTATAAAACTGGAAATGATAAAATCATGTTTTATAATTAAACAATAAATTTTTTTTAGTTAAATTGAATTTGTTAATTATAAATAAAATTAACCTTTTTTAGACTACATCTCATTCTTTTCAACATATAAAAGTAAACGATATTTTTTTTTACATATAATAATAAAAAAAATCGAAAATCCAATTTTTCATTGAGTCATTTTTCTCATACAATTGTCACAAAAAATCATTATTTAAAAAAATTTGTTAAAAAATCATATTCTTGTAAGTAAAACTTGTTGGAATGATTTTTTTTTAAAAGAAGATAAAATCCTGTTTTTTTATTCTTTAAAATAAAGTTAAGCAAATCCGTTTCTGGAGTAAAATTTTTGAAATTTTTTTTTCCCCAAAATAATGAAAATTAAATTTTTTAAGCAACATTTTAATGTTATTTTATATATAAAAAACAAAAATCTTTCTTATAAAATAAATGAAATTGAAATTTTTTATTAAGATTGCAATGAAGCTTTTCTTTTATGTAATAAGTCCCAAATAACTTTTTTATTACAAATAAAAATTGAATCAAATAATTGTTGAAAATAAATTAATTTTTTTTGTAATAAGGTAAATTGAAAGTCATTCATTTGAAATTGTTTTAAATGTAAATCAAATCTTTTGTAAAACTTTTAAAAATGTGTTGTAAGCTTGAAATAATCGAATAATTTTTTTTATCAAATTTAATAAAATTGGCTTTTGTAATTCTGTTGTCATTCTTTTTGTACATTTTTATAATATAAATTTTATCCCATTAACCATATAATCTCTTTCCCCCCCCCCCCCCAAAATAATCTTTAAAATCAATAATGATAAAAAAATATGGTGAATGAATCCAAGTCCGCCCCTCCCCCCCCGTCTTCATTTCTCCCTCCCCACCCCTCCTCCCCCCACGGTATTCATAATTAATTAATTAACTAATTTACCCATACTTTTCTTGTTCAAACAGGAGACTTTTTTTAGAGTCATAGGTGTTTTTCGTAACTTATTTTTTCTTCAAAAGGAGTAACTTTAAGGTTTTTATTCTCATTTTATTTTTTCCTTTAAAAATAAACAAAAATAATGGTGATTCTTATTTTCAATAAAAATCAAATTTTCACCATAAAAATAAGTCTCACCATTCATGGAGAATGCATGTGAAAAAATATGGATCCATAGGTAAGGGTAATTAGAACACATTAATGACATATATCTTTTGCACTATTAGTGGAAATCATTAATAGTTATAATGTTGAGTCACATTGAACGAAACCGCCCCCCCGAACTCGAATAATTTATGTTAGATTTGAATGAACAAAGGAAAATTACAGATTTGTTTCTTCCTATGCTTTATTTTGAGACATTATTGTTAGTTTTGGTTAAATTACTTGAAATATCTTCCTTTAGGGTTATTATCACCAAGCAACACTAAATACTATGAATGTAAACACAAAAGGGGTTAAGGTAAAGTGTAAATTATTTGTTAGATTATATTTCAATTATGAGACGTCCTAAAGAATTTTATCAGGATATAATTCATATTATGCATTTTTTTTAGACATCTTAGATCAAATAGCCCAAACACTAAATTAGATAAATGACTTGGTAAAATCGAAAAAAAAAATATTAAAAAAAAAAAAAAACCTCTTGCCCATCATAATCAACCAATCATTCCTGTAGACCAAATTCATTTTCATTATATATATATAAACTCTATACTTCCTCTTTGTTAGTTATTCATTCATTTTAATCTTCTCTATATATATTTTTTCCCCCTTAAATCCAAACCTTAAACCCTACAAATTATTTTTAGGTTGTTATGTTATGCTTATTTTGAGGGAAGTGTGCATATTGAGTTTTTCATTGCAATAACCACACTTATATTTTTTTTTTTTTATATATTTTTGTAGGTCTATTACATTTTAGCCCACCTATAGCATGTTTTGCAAATTGTCTCCTAAATTTAAAAATCGTGCAATATACCATTATCCTTTATAATGCTTGTTATGTGCATTTGTTTTAGAGGACTACATTATTTTTTTGGTCGTAAAGGCACGTGCTTTTTGCGTCTCCCTCATAAATCCCCAATTTGAGTCTCCCTCTTGAATCCCTAAAATGTAAGCTGCCTCTTCTTGGACCTGTTCTTCCTTCTTCCTCGAAAACCCTAGAATGCAAATCCCACAAAGCTGCTACTGAACTAGATAATTTCCCCTTGTTTGTGGGGTGGAAATTTGCAAAATCCCTAAAATAATTTCTACAGCCCTATAATCCCACATAAGCTCCTTGGCTGTGCGGGCTTGATGTTTGAAGATTTGTCCAAGTTAATTTTTTTTTCTCCATTTTTTGAAGGTTTTGTTTTTTTGTTTTTTTTTTTTAGAAATAGAAACAGAAACCATCCATTTGTTGATATGTTTTAGTTTATGTATGTAGATTTTATGGAATTCATGAAAGGAATCTAAAATTTCAGAGATTATTTTTTATATATTATGATATTTAAAGCATATATAAATTTTTGTTGTTGACGTGGGGGTGTGGTGGAATGTGAGTGTATGCAACCAATTTCTATTTTATTTTAATTGTTCTTTTTATTTGCTTTGGCTTTTTGGCGTTGTAACTTGGGAGATTTCAACTTCCATAGGGGGTAGATTTTGCTTGGAAAGAGGACGGATTTTTGTGAAAAGAAAAAGAGAAAAGAATCAGTCTCAATGTGCATTCTCTGTGTCTTTCTTTTTGAAGATTTTGAGCTGAAATTTGATTGTTGTTGGCTTTTTTTGAAAGCCTAACTTGGTTTCTCTTACCATTTTCCTCACAATCTAATGGGCTTATTTGGACATTTTCCAGGAAATTTTTTTGGAGGTTATATTCTTCATTTTGGAGCTTCAAGTCGCTGTTTTTTGGAGATTAGAGTGGGTTTTTAGCATCGTTTGGTCTATAGCTTGAAAGTTCTTCGGAAAAGATCTCTATACAAGTACTTGGGGTTTGTTATTCATGGACGAAGACGAGTAGAAAAGCCTTTCCTCTGCTTTTCTACTCATCTTCATCAATTTCTACACGTAAAAATGCAAGGGAATACATTTTCAATACCTCTCCACTAATTATTCTCCATTCTTTTGCTCGCACTTATAAGAAAAAAGATATTTTTGCCCTCAGTCCCTGGGGAGCACGTGTCTTTCCGTCCAAAAAAACATAACGCCCTCTCTATAAAAAAACTGCACATTGCATGCAATTATAAAGAATAGAGGGTACATTGCTCAATTTTGAACTGAGGAGCAATGTGCAAACACGCTAATAGGTAGGTGGATAAAGTGTAATAAACTTTTTTTTTTTGTTTTTTTTTGTGTAGGAAATTTTTTATAAAATGACGTTTTGAAATCTACAAAGGAGCGCTAAATTGGGTATGAAATATATAACTTATCATTGTTTTTTCTGGTTGATTTAGTGTGTTGGACCCCTACTAGTAATTAATGAACGCTGAGAGACTGTTGATTTATTAAATTTAGAGTTTTTGTTTTTTCTTAAAAATTCTCAACTAATTTTTCCAGATTTTGAAATTATTGAAAATAAATTAGGGATTTGTAGGGTTCTTCAAGTGTTCTGAACTTGATTTTCTAAATTATTGTCTCTCATAATATGTGTCCCTCTTAAATTTATAGAGTATGTCCAGTAGTCTGAAAGTGCATTTGTGTTTCTTTAGGATTCATCCTTAGAGATTTATGCACTTTCCAAAAAAAAAAATTGCAGAACTCAAATCTTCAAAAAAAAGTAGTAAAAAGTACATGTTTTAGTGTTGATGTATTATATGAACATTGAATTGAGATAAAATAGTTGTTTGTTATAATTGCGTATATTTAACTTCAACTTTTTTTAATGATTTTTTTTTTACATGTGAAATTTTTCATTATAATGATCTTGGAAGAAATAAAAAAAAAAAAAAAATCTGTATTGCATGAGATGACACTTATTGGAAGTGTCAAGATGAATCGTAGGCAACCATGGCACTTTGGAAAGTGTCGTTGTTTAATTGGATGATACTTGAAGCTGACTTTTTTTGAGCAATCATTGAATATTTATTTGCAAGAAGATAATTTTCTTACCGCTCAGTGTTAAGGGTGCCTTAAACGGCTTCTTTTTAGCATCAAGGTTTAGTACTTAAAAAAGTACTAAAAAAGATGTTGCCACTTGTTTTCAAGCATCATGGCAGATCACAAGTATATGATGACGCTTTATTTATAGTGGCATTAAATTGAATTGATTTGTTCACATATAATGACACTCAAAACCGCACCGGTATTTTAAATAATGACGCTTATTTTGAGCATGACACACTAGCTATGTCACAATATTAATGGCGCTTTGGAAAAAAGCATCTTTTTTTATCTAATAAAGTTGTATTTTGATCCTCGTGTTTAATAGGAGATCCAATTCATAATTATGGATGTTTAACCTTTTGATTAATGTTCGAATGGTATTTATAATTTCAATTTTGGGGTGAATCCAATATATCAAAAGAACTATAATTTTAATATTAGGAACTTGTTTAGAATTTTGCTTTGCAGCTGATCTTTCAAGTGTCTATGAGTTATTCTCAAGGATTTTAATTCCTTTCGGAATGGAGACAATGTGAGAAATATGAACTGCACGGAATACACATAGATGGAATTATACTTTGCCCCATTAATTAAAAATATATAATACCATTCCGTTTCATAGTGATTATAAAAAGTGCTTCTAGCATTTATAATCATGGAAGAATTAAAATTTTCTAAGTATTACAAGGTTAAAATTTTTTTTAAAATCATTATCAAACTCACTCACTCTAAGAGTGAGATAAGGTGAAAGCGAAGTGAAAATCTTACAGTATTGGATGACACAGATAAAAGGAGAATTTCTAGGCCATAAGTTGCCATACGATTGAGGACTTTCAACATGGCAGGTAACATAAGCCAAGCTACAAATTCCCAGTAAAGAGGTGGCATTGATCCGTTTCTTTCCTAATAGTTTGTTTCTAGGTTCCCAATACAACCCACCCAAAACAGTCTCCATGCGCTGAATGAGTGCCAAGCTCCCGTCAGGCGTTGAGCTAGCATCACGAATATGATTCACCCATGTCAGCTCATTACTCTATTCTTTGCAATCGGTCGGTTCCAATAACAAAGGTCATTCATTCTTCTTCCTTCATCCAGCCCTGCCCTCCTCTGAATCCTTATATCTAACCTCATTACGGAATACAAGACTTGCGTGACCCACGAGGGCCAGGCCCACCCCAATATGTGTTAGACTGGTGTTGGACATGAACTTGGGGGGCGCATATTCTGGTGTTTCAAGGGATTCCCGGAACTCTCGATCCCACGTCAAAACGCCACGATATCCTCTGGTTCGTATCCCTTCCAAATTAGGGGTTCGTTGTCGTAGCGACGTCTCCCAGGGAATGCTGTGACGGGGGGATATCATCATTGAGAAACCTCCATTGGATCTTGGAGCCCTGAGTAAAGATCTCATGCGCGGGGCTTACGGCTCTAGTCCTCATGTTCTCAGGATTTGTAGGTGTTGGTGGGAGGATCGAAGGCCGAGAACGGCGTGCAATGGTCCAGTGCAATGGCGAAAGTGCCTCATAAGTGTGCAGGAGGGCTACGCACTCTTTGGTTGCTTAGAATTGCAGACGAACACATCATCATCGTGTAAGCCCAAGCAGATTAACCCATTGATAGATTCCGAAGCAGAAAAGAAAGGGCCGTGGGTTCTGTTCGTACTGTTGATTTAACGTTGTTGTGCAGACGTCACGAAGCAATGATGCAGAGATCCCTAAGATTCTGCACGAGAGCCCACGGAGGAGGCCATTGCTTCGGGCGAGTGCGGGATCGAGTATGATGCAATTGGATGAAGGCTGGAGCCGAGTTCGTTAGCGTGCGCCAAAAGCTTGCAGACGCCCTGGTCGGAGAATAGACTTCACGGGAAGTCTGTGAGAGAATTATCCAACTGATATAGTCCAAAGGCAAGCGAAACAGTATTTCTCTCATTCTCCTTTGCTGGAGGATGAGAGAGGAGACGGCGAGCGAGAAGAGTGGATTTAGGGTTTATCGTGTTTGAATGATGGGTCGTTGATTCCCTTCTAATCTGATACCAATTTTTAATATCTCAATCACAACACAAATCCTCTTCCAACATAAACCTTTTGACGAGGTTTTTATAAAAATAGTTTCTATTATGAAAAAAATAAAATAATTTTTAATTTCTAATTATTATTATTAATTTTTTAGTTTTTAAAAATAAAGTGAAATAGAACTTTTAAAAAATAACTAAAAGTTGTTTTTAGCTATTTTTAAAAAATTAATAAAAAAATACAATACTCTATTATTTCTCTACTATATAAAATTATTATTTTTAATTTTTTTTCGTTAACAAATAAACTTCAAATTAATAAGACGTAATTTTTAAATTTGTTAACAAGTCTATTATTTTTTAAAAAAAATTTTAAAACTTAAAATAATTACTAAAAATTTATTAATATCATTAAAACATTTTTTTTTTAAAATATATAAAATAGATATTTCTACTAAAATATATTTATTTATGTTTTAATAAATTATTACTATTTATATTTTATTAAAAAACTTATATATTTTATCATATATTTTTATTACTCGCTAATACTTTGTATTTTCAATATGGACTTCAATAATTTAATAATTATAATTGTATAAATTGATTTAAAATAGTTTTAACAAAATCACAAATATTTTTATTTTTTAAAAAAAAAACAATTTATCCGAAACAAGTCTTTTTATTTTTGCTTTTTTATTTTTTTAAATCCTGATATAATAATAACTTACCAAAAATATCTTAATTTTTTAAATATTAAAATACATTTTTGATTCTTTAATTTTAAAAAGTTTCTAACAAAAATATAAGGAATCATGATCAACCAAAAAAAAACATTATAAAGTAATTAAAGTACTTTATTGATTGTTATTAAAATTACTTCTATATTATAAAAATTTTTGTTTCAATACAATAAACAAAATTGGTTTTCTAATTAAAAATAAAATTATTTATCTTTAATCATATATAATTATGGATTTAATATTTATTTTTTAATAAGACATAACTTGATTTGAATTTCATATTTTTAAATTAAATTTTATAAAAAAAATAAATACAATAGTTTTAAAAATAATACAAATTCTTTCAACTTTATTCCAAACAAGCTTCTTGTTTTTTGTTTAAAAAAAATTATTATTAAACTCTTGTCAAAATTTTCTAATTTTTTAAAAAAATTCTAAAAACCATGTTGTTTGGTTATTATTTTGAAAATAATTTTTAAAAACAAAATTTACAAGACACCGCCAACCTCGAGCCCTTTGTATTTTATGAAGCCGGTTGACTCCAACATCTAACTTTCTTTTCTCTATAAATAAATTTATATATCTTAAACTGCATTTGCCATTTTTTTCTTTTAAAATTTTTTCAGGAGGATCACTTCTTAGGATTGTGTTTAAATTGATGTTTAATAAATATTATAAATATTTATAACACTTCAATAGTAAAAAATTTTTAAGTATTAGAAAAGGTTAAAAAACGGATTGTAAATGTTTCTACAAGAACATGAAAATAACTTTTCAATTTCTAAAAAATATTATCTAAATTTTTGTCCAAAACTCTATTATTTTTCCAAAAACTTTTAAATTAAAAGTATTTTTTAAAAATACTACCCAATGGAAATTTGATTAGGAAATTATTCATGGGCTTTGAAACTTCCTAATAAGACAAAAAATAATCCTCATTTCTATTAGTTTATAGATTATTTAATTTAATAAACAAACCCACATTAATCTCTTTTTCCGTCTAGACCTTAGGCTCTTAAAATTTTTTCTAAATTGCTTTAAAATTTAGACACCAATAAACTTTTGGCCTTCAAAAATTTACTATGACCAGGCTGGCCTTTAGTTTGATGTTGGGCGACTTTTTAAGGGCTATTGGTCTCAAGATGGCTTCACACCAAAGAAACCGTAGAGTGAATTCTTCTTTGGTTTTTAGAAAAAAAAATAAAAAATAAGAAACAATGATAGTAATTATGATGTAATCCATGTATATGATAATTATTTTTATAACAATGTAGGAATATTTTATTTATGAGCAAACAGCGGAAAATAAAGTAAAAAATATGTGTAATTTTTGCGGCTAGTAGTAATGAAACTTAAGAGAAAAAAATTCTAATTTTGAAAATCAACATAAGAAGTTGTTTATGCATGCTTATTGGATTCCTGCAACATCCCAATATATCCTATCACAGTTGGTAAATTTTGAAAACTGCTACAAGAGAATTAGTTAGTCTACTTTTCAATTTTTACCACGTTGTTAAATGGTAGTAATTTTAAAATGTTAAAAAACTTTTACATTTAGTGATACTTAAATTTTTTGTTGCATTAAAAATTTTTGACATAGGGAATTATGTCACCTATTTATTCCGATTGAAAAGATATTTTCTAGATGAGTTGATGATCCTAGAATTTTGAAAAAGACTAGCTTGAAAAGTTATTGGATAATTATCAAATTTTCTAATGAGATGAGTATGAGTAATATTGAAAAGGATAGACTAAAAAAGTTATTCCAAATTGGAAAGGGAAGGATTAGAAAATAATTAATTGAGGCACATGGAGTCTTTTTATATAGAAATGCATTCAGAAGGAGCAGATATGTATAGAACTTTCGATGATATAATGTTTTTTCAACTCTCAAGATTGAATTTATTTCAAACATACTTGTCACTGTTCTTTATTATGACATGGTAGAAATATCCCTAATTTGATATTTTTAGATATTTTTGTTTTTAGACCTATTATGGATAAGTACCGGTCAATATTTGAATCTATTTTTCATAATATTATGTATAGATAATATATCATGGCTAATTCTTAGAAAAAAAAATTATCTTCCACAATGGATGTGATCAGTATAAAATTTCGAGGATCTTTATGGGAAAGAAAATATCCTCAGTAAGATTTCGAGCTATCTTAAGGGAAAAAATTTTATTTTTTTCCTTTCTTCTTTGCCAATTATCACTTTGTAAACTGATTCACCTATATTGTTATTATTTTGGGACGTTAATTTTTGGAGAATTGTTGTTATAAAAAAAATAATTCAATGAACAAACCAAGTATTCACTTGTTACTCTCCAAATGTATTATCACGAATAAGAAAAGTTGAAAATGTATTATCTGTTACCCAGAACTTCATATTTTCGTAAAATCACTCACCCACTCACAACGTTCATAATAAATAAAAAGCGAGATAATATATATATATTATATATTATATATATAATTTTAATATAAGGGTATAAATTTTAATTTAAATACACAAACAATTAAAAAAATGTTTAATCAAAATTTTTAAAAAAACCCAACTTGTTAAAAAAAATTATACAAAAAAACCGATGAACCAAAAAAGTGATTTTCGTTTTCCCATTATGCCTTTAAAAAAGAAAGAATCTCTTTCTTCTTGAAAATTAATCGCTTTTAAAGAAATTAACATTTATCGCCAAGAGGTATTATTTATGCATACTAACTTAATCAAGACAAAAAAAAAAGAAAAAAAACCATTTTAATGATCATAGTTTAAAAATTAATTTTCTAATCAACAAACAACTTATAATGTATTATCCTTGAACATGATAACACAGTAATTATTTGAGACCTAAATTTTTGAGATGATGCGTTTCAAGAACCTGCCTCAAGAAGCATTCTAATATTATTAGTATAAAAATTTGACCGTATATAGTGTGATTATGTATTTTTAATGTGCATCCCCCTTTGAAAACTCTTTTTTATTAAAAAAACCTTTTTTTTTTTTTTTTAATTTTTGTAAAATAATTTTGAGTTTGACACTTATTTTATTTTTCTTTTTCAAAAAACTAAATAAGAAAATTTGAAACCCTAAGACACTCCATAATAGAAATAAAGCCGACATGAGGAAACCTTCTCAGCCCCAGCTATGCTTGCTTACTAATCATGAGTCCAAGAAAAATTGTCATCTAATTAATTAATTAATTAATTATTGGATGCAATAAATAATGATAAATATACAATGCAATATATATGATTCAGGAGAAGAAAAATATATACATAATTGAATGGAGATGGAATGGATTGTATTATTCGTTTCATGAATCATGATTGGAATATATATAGATTATAGTATATTCATCAAATAAACAAAAAAATCTGTATATCAATCACAGCAGAAATTTGCTAAAAGAAAAAAACAGGATAAAAAATTGGATTTGAGAATAGTATTATAAGGTAATTTTAATTTATTTAGAAAAAGTCATTTTAAAAAATGAATTATTTTTATTATATTTTTATCACAATAAACCAATTAAGAAAGATTTAGTTATTAAAAACCTTATTTTCAAGCTAAATTATTTTACACACTTGTTCATTTAAAACTTCATAAATCTAATACAACCTTTGAATATGAAAAGAAATATTAAGGGGAATAAGAAAAAGCTTCATTTTAGGCCATTAAAAATTTTTTATGGATTTCAAACTAAATTATGTACAAAAGAATATAACTATTTATACCTAAAATTTTTGCATAAATTAAAAGCATTTTATAAGTAGAATGCAATAAAAACAATGAAGTTTATGAATTATTCACATAGGTGAATTTATTATTTTTTTTTTTTGGAGGACAATTTTTGTCAAGGAACAATTAATTTTGTAATTTAAAAAAAAAAAAAAAAAAGGTAGAAAGAAACATCTTAGATTGCCTGATTCACAATATACGACAATTTTTCCCCCATAAATTATTACCAAATCAAATTATTTACAACTCAAAGCGCACAAACAAATTACAATCCAAAGAATGCAAAATAAATTAAGGTTTAAATGTTATTCACCCTCCCATCACTTTAATTCCTGGACAAAAAAACAGAAATTAAAATCCAAATTAACACAAAAACATTTCATTTAAAAAAAAAAAAATTTGTCTAAAACCAACCAAATTAATACAGTTCTAACCTTTTAATCTTTTTTTTTTTTGGATTGTCATCCCCGATAACGTTATACAATGTTGTACATACAATGAAGACAAATGAGAACAAATATACAATATAACCAGATATACCTACCCCGACAAGTATGGTTGTGGTTTTGCTTTTTTGCCAGAATATCAAGGAATAGAAAAATTCTAACTACCTCCAATTAAAAAAAAAGTAATTATAATATAACTAGAACACTAAATCTCTCTGGATGACCCTTTCTGGGTTTTGTCCTCACCCCACATCCCCACCTCGTCTCATATAAACTAAAATAATTCTCATTTTCTGTCTAATTTAAAAAAAATTAAACGGGTGGGGTTAATGTTAAGGATAATATATATTAGATATATAATTATATATATACTATTATTATCTTAACATTACTTAGTTATATATACATATCTAGGGATGACAATGAGATGGGTTCGAAATGATACCTTCATCCCCAACTGTCTCATTTATTCAAAATAATTTTCATCTATTCTATTTAAAAAAATTAAACAGGGGTAAGGTTAGGGTGGGGACAGGGTAGGTATGGAAAATTCTCATACACACCATGTCATAGCCCATTTAACATTTGTTTTGAAAATTTTTTAATTTTCTTTTAAAAAATTATTTTAAATTTTTTTAACTACATTAAAATAAATATATTTTATAAATAATTAAAATATTATAATTTTTTTTATAACTTATTTTATTGAAAAATATTTTATTATATATATATATATATATATATATATATATATACATATTAAACTAGGAAATTAATAAGTTAAATTAAATTAATTTTTAAAAGTAATTTTATATATAATTGGGGAGGGGCAGGATGGGCGAGACAAGGTAATACCTGAACTTGCCCTGAACCCATCCTTGGTTTTAAAAAAAATCTCAAACTTGCATCTAACCCATTTATTTAAATTTTCAATCCATTCTATTAGTGGCAGAGTAGACGGTACTCAAAAATACCCGTCCTATTTCTATCTCTATATACACGAGATAGTTTAACATTTTGGCAACGACTTACTAGTCAATACTAACTCATTTTTAGTGAATTGATTTTTTTTTTCTTTTATATTTATGAATCTCATTAATATTTTAGTATGTTATGTTATGTTATATCAATATTTTTGTATGTGATTTAGAGTGGTTAAGTTTAATTTAGAATCAGTCGTGCATTTAAACCATACTAAAGATAAGTTCTATATATATATATATATATATATATATTAATAACTTAAGAGGGTCAGGGTCCCTAAAGATATAAATCAAAACTTCAACTTAGAACCTAACCCATGTCTCTCATACTTCAACTAAAACACGGTCCAAAAAACCCTAAAGAAAAAATAAAATCAAATAGATAAAAAACTTACATTTTGTAATTTATTGGGAACAATAACAAAATAAAGTTAACAAAGAAAAAAAAAATACAATCTCTACTTGAAAACCTAATACATATTACACATTATAAATTCACTACTTTCTGTTGAGATATTAGGAATGTTGAGATATTAGGAAGGTTGAGATATTAGGAATGTTGAGATATTAGGATATTAGTTGCTCTTTCCTTATATCATTCTTTCCTTGTATCATTTTTTCCCATTTTTAGAATGGTGATTACCCTCTATATATACTCTGTACATGAACGAATGAAAGTAATGAATGAAAAACCACCATTCATCAATTTGAACATGGTATCAGAGCTGGAGTGATAAAAAAAGAAAAGAAAAAAAGAAAATGAGTGAAAAAAATACTATTGTTTTTCAATCTAAAGGTATTTTTAATCCAGGAATTATTTTGACTGAATCAAACTATGACGTTTGGTCACAACTCGTGGAGATGCATATTGCCGAACGGGAAAAACTTTCCTACATTCGAGGTAAGACAAATCCACCAAAAGAGTCAAAAGATGGATCTGAAAAATGGTATGCTGAGAATCAAAAAGTGAAGAGATGGTTGTTAATGTCCATGAGTCCAAAAATTATGAAGTGTTGCTTACGTTTACCCACTGCTCAAGAAATTTGGAGTGCATTATCAAAGGCCTTCTATGATGGAAGCGATGAATTACAAGTTTTCACTTTGAATAAAAAAGCCTTCACTGCCAAACAAAGCGGCAGGTTTCTTTCTGAATATTATGGAGAGTTAACTGAAATTTTTTGCGAATTGGATCATCGGGATAAGATAGTCATGAAAGATCCTGATGACATTGCAGCATATCGAAAATCCATTGAACGACAATAGGTGCACATCTTTCTTGCTGGATTGGATGGTGACTTTGAACAAGTTCGAGGCAAGATTCTACGCAAAGATCCTCTTCCTGATTTGGAAGAATGCTATGCATTGATTCGACGAGAGGCAGTGCGTCATGCTAGTATGAAAGCAGAATCTGACAATCTTGACACCTCAACTATGGTAGTCTGACAACGATCAACCCAGAATTGGCAGGACCAATCCAAGACCAACCATCCTAAGACTCTCGATTTTGATTATCATATCTCTGAGTCTGATGAATCTGGACAATCTGAACTAGTGAACCAGGAAACGGGTGAATTGGATATGAGTGGTACAACTTTGGAACCAAGTAGTAATGACCACTTAGAAATTGAAGAAGTGATAGAAGAAGGAAGAGACAGTACAATTGAACCATCACCACCATCTGAACAATTTGGGTCCGAAGATGTCTTCACTGAAATACCAAACCAATTGTCGTCTACTAAGGGTGTTCTTAATTTGGAACCTGATCCATTCATGAAACAGTTACCACATTGTCATAATAGAAGTATTCCTAAACCCACATATGAACCTAAATTGTCTACCAAAGTCAAATATCCCATGAGCAACTATATGTCTAACCATCGTTTGTCTAAATCAAATAAGTCATTTGTAAATCAATTATCTACTATAGCTATTCCTAACAGTGTGCAGGAAGCCTTAGCTAATCCAAGGTGGAAAGCAGCCATGAATGAAGAGATGAAATCATTGCAAAAGAATGAAACATTGGAACTCGTAGAATGTCCACCAGGAAAGAAGCCAATTGGGTGTCGTTGGATCTATACTGTGAAGTACAAGGCAGATGGTAGTATTGAATGATTTAAAGCAAGATTGGTAGCAAAAGGGTACACTCAAAATTATGGAATTGACTACACAGAGACATTTGCACCTGTAGTTAAGATCAACACAATTCGAGTATTACTGTCTTTAGCTGCAAACCTGGATTGGCCATTACAACAGTTCGATGTGAAAAATGCCTTTTTGCATGGCGAGTTATCTGAAGAAGTATATATGGATTTTCCACCAAGATGCATGGTGTTAGAAAAGCAATGTCAGAAGGTGTGCAAATTGAAGAAGTTATTGTTTGGGTTGAAGCAATCCCTGAGAGCATGGTTTGGAAGGTTCACAAAGTTAATAAGAGTTTTTGGCTATCGTCAAAGTAATTCAAATCACACTTTGTTCCTAAAAAAGCAACATGGTAAGATTATGACACTCATCGTATATGTGAATGACATGGTAGTTACAGGAAATGATCTTAAAGAAAAAAAAGCTCTGCAGAATTATATATCTAGAGAATTCAAAATGAAAGATCTAGGTCATTTGAAATACTTTCTTGGGATTGAAGTTTCTCGATCAAGTGAAAGAATTTTTCTGTCTCAAAGAAAGTATGCCTTAGATCTTTTATAAGAGACTGGAATGTCGAGATGTTAACCTGTTGATACACCAATAGAAGAAGGTTTGAAATTCTGTGTTGAGCCTAATCAAGTATCAACCGATAAGGGAAGATACCAGAGACCTGTGGGGAGATTAATGTACTTAGCTCATACAAGACCAGATCTTGCTTAAGTGTAGTGAGTCAATACATGCATAATCTTAGAGAGCAATATATGAATGCAGTCATGTGTATTTTGGGGTATTTGAAGAATGCTCCTGGGAAGGGAATTTTGTTCACTAAAAATGTTGATCATCAAAGTATAGAAGTATATACTGATGCTGATTGGGCTGGTGCAGTGGATGATAGGCAATCTACATCTGGTTACTTTACCTTTGTAGGTGGTAATCTTGTGACATGGGAAAGTAAGAAGCAGAATGTTGTCGCTCGTTCAAGTGCAGAAGCGGAATTTAGGGGTATGGCTCTAGGACTTTGTGAGGCATTATGGCTAAGAGTCCTCTTACAGGATTTAGGTTACCTATCTAGGCAACCAATCCGATTGTTTTGTGACAATAAAGCCACATGTGATATTGCTCATAATCCAGTACAACATAATCGTACAAAGCATGTCGAGGTGGACAGATTCTTCATTAAGAATAAGATTGTGGAATTGCCTAAGATTTGATCAAAAGATCAATTGGCCGATATCCTCACCAAAGCTGCAGTCTCAAGTCGAGTGTTCTCAAAATTTTTAGACAAGTTGGGCATGTGTGACATCATGCACCAACTTGAGAGGGAGTGTTAAGATATTAGGAAGGTTGAGATATTAGGATATTAGTTGTTATTTCCTTTTGTCATTCTTTCTTTGTATCATTCTTTTCCATTCTTAGAATGGTGATTACCCTCTATATATATATACTCTATACATGAACGAATGAAAGTAACAAATGAAAAACCACCATTCATCAATTTGAACACTTTCAACAACTATAATTCCCTAAAGATACCAAAAATCCTCAAAAGTTTAGCTTGAAAACCTACCATGTCTTTCACACTTCAACTAAAACACAATCCTAAAAAAAATAAAGAAGACCTAAACATAAAAAGCGAAATAAAAGTAATTATAATCTTAAAAAAGCTTTATTTGAGAAAGGTCTAACATTATAATTTGCCATGTTCGTGGATTTTGTCAAGGAAATCAAAGATCCTCATTCCAGAGTAAAGAATACAACCATCCTATTAGCCCAAGGGTTCTCCTAATCGGGTTTTGATGATAACAAACCATGATTAAGTGACTAATTGGTTTAATGGTTAAGAATCTCAGGCATAAACTCAAAAATTCATCAATGACCAAATGGATACAAGATCGAAATCTTTTTGAAGACTTGTGATCATAGGAAACGAATGTAAGATGAATGCATGAGTGCACTTAGGATTTTCATACCGTTTCATGCAACTTAGAAAACTCGGTTTATCTTTTAAAACTTCGATTTTCTTTAAAACCCGAGTTTTATCAAATATACCTTAGGAAAAATGACTTAAAATTGGCATATTAATTCACCTAAAGACTTTGCCTAAGTGTTAGAAAAGAAAGAAATTGAAAAAGATAGGTTTTCGGGGCCAAAAGGCTCAACCGGTCGAGGCTATGGCCAATCGGCTCAACCGGTTGGGGAGCCGGTCAATCGATTGCTCTTGTCCGATCGAGGTCCGGTCGAGGGAGGCACAAAATCTTCTCTCTCTCCTAGTAGCTTCCTCTTCCCGATTGGTGATCATCCTTGTCTGATAGAGGTCCGGTCGAGGCAACGGTAACCTGTCAAGCATTAAATGCTCTAATGGCTAGTAATCCGATCGACCCTAGCTCGATTGGTCGAGGTTACCTTTTGCTGTTTTTGACTCCCGAGCTTAGAAACCTATAAATTGAGAGCCCCACTTCATTTATGACCAAGAGAACACTTGCAATCAATTGTCTACCTACCTGTTCTTGATCAAAAAGCTCTCATTTCTTTCTTAGTGCATTAAATCATCACTTGCATATCCTTTAGTGCACTCTTGTGTGTCATCCTAACGTTGTCTTGTATTTGAGCTATCCTTAAACTAGGTTGAGGGATTCATTCTTGTAAAAGCTGAGTGTTAAAGCCTTCAAGAGGTTTGAATCTTGAAGAGTTTGTGTAAGAGCCCATTGGAGCGGGAATCCAAGTGTAAGAAGATTGAAAGCTTGATTGAAACTTCAAGTTAGTGGAACCCTCACTCGGTTAGGAGATTGAAGAGAGTCGACGTAGGCAAGGAAGTGCCAAACCACTATAAAACCCGAGTTTGATTTCTCTAACTCTATCTCCTTGATTTGGTTTATATTGTGCTTGAATTGTTGTATTTGAAAAGTTTTTGAAAAACCCAATTCACCCTCTCCCCCCTCCCCTCTTTTGGGTGTTTTCTTTAATTAAGCATAGCCTTTATTTTCTCATTTGGTATCAGAGTTAGACCTCTTGTTTAAGACTTAATCGTCTAAGAGGAAAATGGCTATTCCATCAAGCTCATCTCAAATTGAAATTTTTTCAAAACATAGAGCTCCATTCTTTACGGGAACCGACTATCCTTATTGGAAAACTAGAATGACTTGGTACTTACAATCAACTGATTTAGATGTATGGGATGTCATTGAAGATGGCCCAACTTTTCCCACTAAATTAGTTGATGGAGTTTTGGTTCCAAAACCCAAGCGAGAATAAAATGAGTTTGATAGAAGAAATTTTCAATTAAATGTTAAAACCATTTTTACTTTGCAATGTGTTATGGATAGAAATGAATATAATAGAATATGCCAATGCAAATTGGTTAAAGAAATTTGGAGGTTGCTTGAAATAACTCATGAAGGAACTAATCAAGTGAAAGAGTAAAAAAATAATTTACTTGTTCATAGCTATGAATTGTTTTCAATGAAAGAAACTGAATCTATTGTTGAGATGATCACTAGGTTCACTGAAATTGTCAATGGCCTTGAAGCATTGGGAAGGACCATCAATGAATTCGAAAAGGTGATGAAGATATTGAGGTCTCTCTCATCAAAGTGGCATACAAAGGTCACCGCTATTCAATAAGCTAAAGACTTGACCAAGGTACCTATGGAAGAACTCATAGGGTCATTAATGACATATGAGATTAATTTGACAAAGAAGCTACAAGAAAGTGAAGACAAAAAGAAGAAGTGCATAGCCCTCAAAGCTACAACCAAGGAAGAAGAAGATGTTGAAGAAGAAAAACCAAGTGAAGAAGATGATGATTTAGCTCTCATCACAAGAAAGCTCAACAAGTACATGAGAGGTGAAAGGTTTAGAGGGAAAAAGTTTACCTCTAGAAGAGATCCTTCAAGAAGGGAATCCTTATCACATGGTGACAAGGAGAAATGGGAAAAGAAAAGAGATTTGATATGCTTCAAATGTAAAAAATCGGGACACATTAAATATGATTGTCCTCTCTACAAAAGTGAAGCCAAGAGAAGAATGAAGAAGGCAATGATGGCCACTTGGAGTGAAAGTGAAGAATCCTCCGGGAAGAAAAGGAGAAAGAAGTGGCAAACATGTGCTTCATGGAAATAGATGATCTTGATGAGGTAAATTCTAACTTTAGTGATGAAGATATGCATGATGTTTTTGAAGAATTATATGAGGATTTTGAAAAACTTAGTTTGAAAAATAATTCTCTTAAAAAGAAAATTCAAGAACTTGAAAAGGAACTTGAGGAAGTGAAAGAAAGATTTTCAATTGTTGAAATCTCTAAAACTCATCTTGAAAAAGAAAAATGAGATTTTGAGAAATGAAAATGAGATTTTGAAAAAGAAAAATGAATGGTTGATCTCCTCTCTTTCAATTTTCTCTTGTGGACAAAAATCCTTTGAAATGATCTTAGCTAGCCAAAAATGTGTTTTTGACAAACAAGGACTAGGTTTCAAATCTTCAAAGAACTAAAAGTATTTTAAAAACTATTTTGTAAAAGAATCCTCAAGTGAATGTCCTTCCACTATTTGCAGCTTTTGTGGAAGAGGAGGGCACATTAGTAGTACATGTCCCTTAAGAAATGGTTCTCAAAAGAATCCAAATGCTAAGGTTAAAAAGGTTTGGATTGAAAAATCCAAAGTCACAACCCCTCAAGGACCCAAAAAGATATGAGTACCTAAATCAACTTGAATTTTATTTTGTAGGGTTCAAAGGAGGATAAGTGGTTCTTGGATAGTGGATGCTCAAGACACATGACCGGGGATGAATCCAAGTTCGCTTTCCTTACAAAGAGAAAGGGAGGATATGTTACCTTTGGTGACAATGCAAAAGGAAGAATCATTGGTCAAGACAACATAGGTAATGACGCATCTTCTCTTATTGAAAGTGTTTTATTTGTAGATGGTTTAAAACATAATCTTTTGAGCATTAGTCAACTTTGTGACAAAGGTTTTAAAGTAATTTTTGAAGCATCTCATTGTATCATCAAAGATATTCAAAATGATAAAACCATCTTCATAGGCCATAGATGTGAAAATGTATATGCTATAAATATTTCAAAATATGATGGCCATGATAGATGTTTTTCAAGCATGCATGATCAAAGTTGGTTATGGCATAGGAGGTTGGGACTTCCTAACATGGACCTTATTTCCCAACTCAACAAAGATGAACTCGTTAGAGGCTTTTCCAAAATAAATTTTCAAAAAGACAAAGTTTGTGAAGCTTGTCAAATGGGAAAGCAAATCAAAAACTCTTTTAAAAACAAAAATTTCATTTCAACATCTAGACCTTTGGAATTGTTACATATGAATTTATTTGGTCATTCTAGGACACCAAGTCTAGGAGGAAAATCTTATGCTTATGTCATTGTGGATGATTTCTTTAGATACACATGGGTCTTGTTTTTAAGTCAAAAGAATGAAGCTTTTTATGAGTTTTCAAAATTTTGTAACAAGGTTCAAAATGAAAAAGGTTTTACAATCACTTGTATTAGAAGTGATCAAGGGAGAGAATTTGAAAATTTTGACTTTGAAGAATATTGTAATAAGCATGGTATTAATCATAATTTTTCAGCTCCTAGAACTCCTCAACAAAATGGGGTAGTTGAAAGGAAAAATAGAACTCTTCAAGAAATGGCTAGAACCATGCTAAATGAAAACAATTTACCAAAATATTTTTGGGCCGAAGCGGTAAACACTTCTTGTTATGTTTTAAATAGAATATTATTGAGGCCCATTCTTAAGAAAACTCTTTATGAGCTTTGGAAAAACAAGAAACCCAACATTAGCTATTTCAAAGTCTTTGGGTGCAAATGTTTTATATTAAACACCAAAGACAATCTTGGAAAATTAGATGCAAAATCCGATGTTGGAATTTTTCTTGGTTACTCAACTTCAAGTAAAGCTTTTAGAGACTTCAACAAAAGAACCATGGTTGTAGAAGAGTCCATCCATGTCATTTTTGATGAATATAACAATTCTCTTTAAGAAAGAGAAAGTTTTGATGATGATTTAGGATTGGAGACCTCTATGGGAAAATTTCAAATTGAAGACAAAAGGCAATAAGAAGAAATTGGAGAGGATCCCAAGAAAGAATAATCACCTTTGGCACCACCCCCTCCTCAACAAGTGCAAGGTGAATCAAGCCAAGATCTTCCAAAAGATTGGAAGTTTGTCATCAACCACCCACAAGATCAAATAATTGGTAATCCATCAAGTGGGGTAAGAACTAGATCATCCCTTAGAAACATTTGCAATAATCTTCCATTCATCTCTCAAATTGAGCTTAAAAACATAAAAAATGCTATAGTTGATGAAAATTGGATGATTGCTATGCAAGAAGAATTAAATCAATTTGAAAGAAGTGAAGTATGGGAATTAGTGCCAAGACCTTCAAATCAAAGTGTTATTGGAACCAAATGGGTTTTTAGAAACAAAATGGATGAAAATGACATTATTGTTAGAAATAAGGCAAGATTGGTAGCCCAAGGTTATAATCAAGAAAAAGGGATAGATTATGAAGAAACTTTTGCCCGCGTAGCTAGATTGGAAGCAATTAGAATGTTACTTGCCTTTGCATGTTTTAAAGACTTTATTCTATATCAAATGGATGTGAAAAGTGCTTTCTTAAATGGCTTTATAAATGAAGAAGTATATGTTGAACAACCTCTTGGTTTTCAAAGTTTTAACTTTCCAAACCATGTTTTTAAACTTAAAAAGGCACTTTATGGTTTGAAACAAGCACCTAGAGCATGGTATGAAAGATTGAGTAAATTCCTTTCGAAAAAGGGTTTTAAAATGGGAAAAATTGACGCAACTTTTTTCATAAAGACCAAAGAAAAAGATATGCTCCTAGTTCAAATATATGTTGATGATATTATTTTTGGAGCTACTAATGACTCTCTTTGTGAAGAATTCTCTAAGTGTATGCATAGTGAGTTTGAAATGAGCATGATGGGAGAACTCAATTTCTTCCTTGGACTTCAAATCAAGCAATTAAAAGAAGGAACCTTCATCAATCAAGCAAAGTATATAAAGGATCTTCTCAAAAGGTTCAACATAGAAGAAACCAAGGTGATGAAAACTCCAATGAGCTCATCCATCAAGCTTGACAAGGATGAGAAAGGTAAATCCATTGACTCAACTATGTATAGAGGCATGATAGGCTCCTTGCTATATTTGACCACTAGTAGACCCGATATCATGTATAGTGTATGCTTGTGTGCTAGATTTCAATCTTGTCCTAAAGAATCTCACTTAAGTGCCGTAAAACGAATTCTTAGATATTTGAAAGGGACAATGAATATAGGCTTATGGTGTCCTAAGGGTGATAACTTTGAATTGATTGGATTCTTGGATGCTTATTTTACCGGTTGTAGAGTTGAAAGAAAGAGCACTAGTGGCACTTGTCATTTCCTAGGACACTCACTTGTTTCATGGCATAGTAAAAAACAAAATTCGGTAGCTTTGTCAACGGCGGAAGCCGAATATATAGCAGCCGGTTTGTGTTGTGCACAAATTCTTTGGATGAAACAAACACTTAGTGATTTTAATTTGATTTTTGAGCATGTTTCTATTAAATGTGATAACACTAGTGCCATAAATATTTCAAAAAATTTGTGCAATACTCTAGGACTAAGCATATAGAGATTAGACATCATTTTCTTAGAGATCATGCACAAAAGGGTGAATTACACTTGAATTTGTAAGCACAAAAGATCAACTTGCTGATATTTTTACAAAACCTCTAAGTGAAGAACAATTTATCGATATTAAAAGACAACTAGGGGTAATTTCTCTTTGATCTAATGTTTGCATAATGGATTCTTGTTGAAAATACCTTATGATTGCATGAATTTCATATCATACACATCATATAGAAATACTCTTAGGAAAAAGGTCAATTTTTGACCAAAAATCAAAATACCCTTAGCATTAGACATAAAAAATTAGGGATTTCAACTAAAAATGGCAGGAGGAGGATCACGAGACAAAAAAAAAGCAAAAAAAAAAAAAAAAAAATTGGAGTGTTGACTGTTGACCGTTGACTAAGCGATCGACCGGTTCGTCGAGGCTGAGAATTTAAAGAGCCCCCCGTGCTTCATTTTCTCCACTGTTCTCTTCTATTCCTTGAAGACTCTTCACGTTCCAGCTTCCAGAAACCATTTTGGGCTAGTTTTTGGACCGATTTCAGGATTTGGAGTGGATTTTGGGATAATTTTGAGGAAAGGGCTTCGGATTTTCTGACTTAGGGTTTGCTTTTGGGACTGTTTCTTCTCTGACCGTGCTCCTCAGCCAGTTTTAGTTGCATTTACGCACACCCAAGGCCTCTAGTTGGGATTCTTCCCTTTTTGGTTAGGTTAATTCTCTTCTTTGACTTCATTTATTCCATCTCTGTTCTTCGGATGACACCTAGGAGAGAGACGGGTGCTTCTAGGGCTCAGGGCAAGCGCCCTGCTGAGCCATCTCAGCTTGAGCAGACAGAGGCTCGCCGAAAGGCGAGGTACAACATAACCCTCTTCAGTTCTGTTGAAGAGTATTAAAGATACAAGCAGAAATTCGCCCCGAGGAAAGTCATGCCAGGGAGAAGCATCAATTTCTCCCAACTTTAGTGCTTCGGGTTTGAGGGACTCTTCACTCGGATGGGATGGCTGTCAGTTGTGACGATTTTCGAGCCGATCTTCCCGGCTTTGGTGTGTGCCTTTTATTCCCGGGTGACCTATGGACTCGGGGGATCGATCATGTCCACTGTTTGAGGGGTTGAGATTGAGTTGAGCCTAGAGAGCATTTGCCGCATTCTTGACATCCCCTCAGTTGGACTCAGAGTATATGAGTCCAAGGCATGGCCTACTATCCCAGGGTTCGAGCCTAGAGAGACTATTCAGAGGTTATGCAGTCTTGCAGATGCCCATGGGATAGGCAAACCATCAGCACACAGCCTGACTGTCACCAGCCGAATCCTTTATCACATGATCTGCTCCATCTTATTGCCATGAGGTGGACATCGAGACGGGGTCTCTTACCTTGAGGCTTTCATTGTGGACTCAATTCTGACCGGGAGACGGATACTTGTAGGATATCTGATGATGATGCATATGATATCTTGCTGTGAGAGCACCACCCGAGTATTCCCCTACAACCGCTTCCTCACTCGTGTGTTCAAGGATGCCGGGGTCGATCTGAGTAGAGAGACAAATTTTGAGGCCCCCAATATCTATGACACGTATGACGAGCAGTCCCTGAGGCGCATGAAGTTTGAGAAGGCCCTTGATGGCTCTTGGGTTCGACGAGCAAAGCGTGCACCAGCTCAGGGACAGATGCATCCCGCAGTTGAGGAGGAGGTTGAGATCAGAGAGATGGAGGATGGGCTAGATCCTCAGAGAGGATTTGAGCAAAGAGAGCCCGAGCTTGACATTCCTTCGCTCTAGACTAAGGATGTTCAGTTTGAGGCATCGTTTTCTGACCCTATGATGTCTGAGCCAGCGTACATAGCGGGACCATCCTCTCAGCCATCATTCACCTAGCTTCTTCACACCGAGTCACCACCTCATCAGGCACCTCATGCTCCTGATCATGTGCCCTAGATGGATTTATCAGCACAGATCAGCTCACTTGGGACTCCTATGGAGGAGCTAGCCGTAGTCAGTGATACTCGCTTTTATTCTATGGAGGATTGCATAGATTAGTATCAGATCGGCTTCACTTCTCAGTTTGAGCATTTGTTGCAGATGATTAAGCGTCTTGAGAGTCGCTAGGAGAGTCAGCATAAAGAGATGATGACTTACCTCCGTTCCGCATTTCCACCTTCACCTCCTCAGCCTTGATTTTGTATGGGACCCCATTCGTTTATTATTTATGTTGCTAAAGGGGGAGATATATATACTTACGATAGGCTCTAAGAGACCTACATGCATATCACTATCATATCATACCTATATATGCTTATGCTTCATGTATTTTTGCCTTTACTATATATATGATATGATATTTGTTTTATTTACATTGTTTCCTCGCTTTAAAATTCCTAATTTTGAATTGATTAATCCATGTTTGGTTTGAGGGGGAGATTTCTTTGTCTCCTAGATAACCAAGGTTTGTCATCATCAAAAAGGGGGAGATTGTTAGCCCAAGAGTTCTCTTAATCGGGTTTTGATGATAACAAATCATGGTTAAGTGACTAATTGGTTTAATGGTTAAGAATCTCAAGCATAAACTCGAAAATTCATCAAGGACCAAATGAATACAAGATCGAGATCTTTCGGAAGACTTGTGATCATAGGAAACAAATGTAAGATGAATGCATGAGTGCACTTAGGATTTTCATACCGTTTCATGCAACTTAGAAAACTCGGTTTATCCCTTAAAACTTCGATTTTCTTTAAAACCCGAGTTTTATCAAATATACCTTAGGCAAAATGACTTAAAATTGGCATATTAATTCACTTAAAGACCTTGCCTAAGTGTTAGAAAAGAAAGAAATTGAAAAAAATAGGTTTTCGGGGCCAAAAGGCTCAATCGGTCGAGGCTATGGCCAACCGACTCAACCGGTTAGGGAAGTAGTCGACCGGTTGCCCTTGTCCGGTCAAGGTCCGGTCGAGGGAGGCACAAAATCTTTTCTCTCTCCCAGTAGCTTCCTCTTCTCGGTCGAGGATCATCCTTGTTCGGTCGAGGTCCGGTCGATTATCGGTCGAGGCAACAGTAACCTGTCAAGCATTAAATGCTCCAACGACTACTGATCTGGTCGACCCCTAGCTCGATCGGTCGAGGTTACCTTTTCCTGTTTTTGACTCCCGAGCTTAGAAATCTATAAATTGAGAGCCCCACTTCATTTATGACCAAGAGAACACTTGCAATCAATTGTCTACCTACCTGTTCTTGATAAAAAAAGCTCTCATTTCTTTCTTAGTGCATTAAATCATCACTTGCATATCTTTTAGTGCACTCTTGTGTGTCATCCTAGATTTGTCTTGTATTTGAGCTATCCTTAAGCTAGGTTGAGGGATTCATTCTTGTAAAAACTGAGTGTTAAAGCCTTCAAGAGGTTTGAATCTTGAAGAGTTTGTGTAAGAGCCCATTGGAGCGGGAATCCAAGTGTAAGAAGATTGAAAGCTAGATTGAAGCTTGAAGTTAGTAGAACCCTCATTCGGTTAGGAGATTGATGAGAGTGGACGTAGGCAAGGAAGTGCCGAACCACTATAAAACCCGAGTTTGATTTCTCTAACTTTATCTCCTTGCTTTTGTTTATATTGTGCTTGAATTGTTGTGTTTGAAAAACCCAATTCACCCCCCTCTTTTGGGTGTTTTCTTTAATTAAGCATAGCCTTTATTTTCTCACATCCTTTCCTTGAAAGATTTACAAAATAGTAAACGTTAAAATAAGAGAAAATAAGGTAGAGGAATGAGTGTTGAGAATTTTTCCTCTTGATGAGAAGAGCACCATAACTCACTTCCCTACAACACAAGGATCAAAGAGAGAAAGTAAAAGAGAAAAATGAGTTTGGGAGAAGGGTATCTTAGAAAAGGGTTACAAATTAGCATTTTTAAGTTTGAGCTTATTTTTACAAATTTTGGGTTATTTTGCCCATTTCAACCAAATATTCCATATAAAAATGATATACAATTTGTTTTTGCGAAATTGTTTATAAAGAAATAAAATAGAAAAATAAATTTCAATATTGAAATATGGTGGCAGTGAATAGTTATTCATGCTTCTCAATCTTTCATGCTTCTCAATCTTAGATTTCCAATATATTTAAATATAATGATAGAATTTGAAAAGAAGAATGTAATTGTATTACATTTTTATGACATGTAATCATAAACTTAAAAACCAGGATGAATCCAACCATTCAACCATTATATATGTAGCTCACAATACCATTTTCAATGAATGTAATAGTTTTGGATATTATATCCAATGAATATGATATATCGAATGAATTATGGTGTGTCATGCTTATATTTAATTTGTAAAAAGAATATAAAAATAGAAAAATACTATTTTTCAATATTTAATAGTCGTTTAAAATAAAAATTATATTTGTTCCAATATTTTATATATTTTTTTTAAATCTCTCGTATATTTAGTATTATTTGAAAATCATTTTATAATTCATAATTTAGTATGAAAATTTTATTTCTTTATTAATAATATTCATATTAAAATGTGTAAATTTAATTCTATATTTTATGCATGTTTTTTTTAAAACTACAAATATACATATATATAATAACACAACTTTCATAATAAATATATCACATGAACAACTCAAATCATGAGACAAAAGAATGACGATATAAGATCCATGAAAAAAAAGATGCAATATTTGATGGGATAAATACAAATAATGCACAACCAGATTTTATCCCCTCTTGTGAGAACTTAATAGGAATCAATCAAATAGAGTAGCAAGAAGACACCCAATCAACAAGTATACGAACACCAATAATTTTAACGTGGAAAACCTTCTCCAATATGAGAAGTAAAAACCATGGGACCCTTAGGCCACTTAAAAACTCCACTAATATAATTAATGGGTTACACAATTCTCTCTAGATAAAACTAGAGGCATACATCAACCATATCTCAAGACAAATTGATCTTGGCAATTTCAACAACTTTGCATAAAAACAATGGAGAGATCTTACCAAATACCACTGTTCTCGGACTAAAAGATAACTTTTTTGAACTCCAAATCCAATCTTCACCGTTCAGAATGAAGATCAATGAGTTTTGAACGTGATCTCCAAAACTCGGCTCAATCGAATCACGGATGAACCTTGATCGGAGCTTATGATCAAAATTGTCTGGATAGAAAATGCATCAAAACCGAGGCTCTATTCTCGGACTGAAAGACAACCGTTCGGATCTCCAAATCCGATCTCCACCGTTCAGATTGAAGATCAATGAGTTACAAACCTCTCCTCCAAATTTCAGGTCGATCGGCCAACAGAAGAAATGGAATCGGACCTTTGATGAAATCTGGGCAGTGAAGAAAAAACTGAATTTTTCTCTCTAACTTCAAAAGTGGTGGTTCTCCCCTTTCTCTCTCTTTTCTCCTCCCTCTGGTGGCTGCAAAAATTAGAAGAAGAAGGATTCTTTTTCTAGCCCTTTTATATAAAGGTATAAGAGGCCTTAAATTTTGAGCTCTTAATTTGGGCCTTCCACATAAGGAAAAACCCAACAATATTCACGTTCAAAAACTTGGAAATAGGCCAACATGCATATGATCACAAAATAAATCTAAATAAAATATCAAAAAAGGTATCATGCCTAAGGTTTGAAATATCAATAAATACGAATATATTGGTACTTAAATTTTATGAATATATCAACAATATCAGAGAAATATAGGTAGATATTTTGACAAAAATATCGATATTATTCAAAATTAATGAAAATAATTAGAAAACTTTCAAAAAATGATAAAATAAAGAAGAATACACATATTAAAGTTATTTTATATGTGTAATTGATATAACTATGATTAAAGATAATATTATCAAATTTTTTATATATAAAAAATTAGCTTAAATTCCTTTAATATATTCATATTCATTTATTTTAAAATTTTAAAAATACTTTTATTGAAACATGTTTTATTACATTTTAAATAAAAATTTAAATTGATTTATACAAAATATTTTATTTCTAAAATTTTATTACTTGTGGTGACAACCTTTTGCTATTAATAGAAATTTATTTAAATAATTAAAATTATTAAAAATTATAATAATAATTTATCTTATCAAATTAATTTTAATTCATAAAATATTAGATCTTCATTATTATTATTATTATTATTATATTTTATCCATTTTTGAATAAATTTATATTTTTAACATTTTAAAATAAAAATATTCAAAATTAAATAAAATTAAAAAGATAAATATAAATATTGAAAAGTAAAATGATAGTAATTTTTAAAAATAGGATTAATGAGATAAATGATGATACATGTATGATTTTATATATATATATATATATATATATATATATATTTAATTATCATATAAACTATATAAAAAAAGCTTGTTAAGAAAATTATAATGATTGTTTTTATATTTTTAGTAATCAATTAAATAAAATAATTAGAATTAATTTATTTATTAAAATTTTCTTTTAATAATGAACTTTGATATAGTAATATGCATATCTATTAATAAGGGCATACCTCAATTATTGGTCCTAAATAGCCTCAACGATAACCAAAATTTTTTCAATCACTGATCATGCCCCATGGAAAGGCTCATCTAATACGTACATGTCTATAACATATATCAAGGGTCAAAGAAGTTCAAAAATATGAGGAAAGATATTGAATTAACAACAGCATACAAATTACACAGCAACAGGTCAGCACAATGGCATGCACAAAATAAATCTGGAAAAAATGTTTAGAAGTGGTATTACATTAAAAATAAAAAAAAATAAAAATATAAATTGTATAACATCTTCAAAGAGTCTAGAATACAACTCAAGTGCCTAAGAAAATAAACTTGATCATGCCAATATTATCCCAGATTTAATTCAACTTCAAATCACTCAGAAAATAGGACAGAATATATACATGCATAAAATAAATCAGAAATAAATAATTAGGGGGTGATATTTCATAAAAAAAAAAAAAAAAAAAAAAATATAAATAATCCTTACTGAGTCTAGAATACAGCCCAAGTGTCCAAGAATCCTAATTATGTACCATCTATCCTAGATTTAATCAAACATTTTATCACTCAAAAATATGGTAGAATCTCATCAATTGCAAAGATGAATTTTTTAAACCACTTTAAGAGTGTGATAAAAAAAATTATATAACCTAATTGATATATCTTGTCAGAAAAAAATACTGAATAATTATTGTATTGTATTCTCTAAAAAACTAAGAATATACATCAGTGCCTTTATATAGGTGCGGTACAAGTAACCTAATGGGCCTAAAGCCCACAACATAATATACCCATAACATAATATACATTAACAGCCCCCCTCAAATTCAAGGTGGATGTGAGACCAACTTGAGGTTGTCAATTAAATCACGAGTGCGTCTCGTAGGAAGTGACTTGGTGAAGATGTCTGCAAGTTGATCTTTGGAGGAAACGGAGAAAAGCTTAAGAGCACCATGGACAAGATGATAACGGATAAAATGACAATCAATCTCGATGTGTTTAGTCCGTTCATGAAAGACATCATTGTGAGCAATATGAATGGCACTCTGGTTGTCACAATAAAGAGGAGTAGCAGAGGAGGTGGACACACCCAAATCCTTAAGAAGCCATCTTAGCCAAAGGAGCTCAGATGTGGTATCAGCAAGGGCACGATATTCTGCTTCAGTACTGGAGCGGGCCACAAAAGTTTGTTTCTTACTTCTCCAAGAAATCAAAGAAGAACCAAGGAGGAAGCAATAACCTGTAGTGGACCTGCGATCAGTAGGATCTCCTGCCCAATCAGCATCAGAGAATGCTCGGAGTACAAGAGGAGACTGAGCTGAGTAGAAAAGGCCATGAAAAAGAGTACCCTTCAGGTATCGAAGAATGCGCAGAACAGCAGCATAGTGAGTTGATCGTGGAGCAGACAAATACTGGCTCACCTGATGAACAGCATAGGAGATGTCTGGACGAGTAACTGTGAGATAAACTAAGCTGCCAACCAATCGTCTGTAGAGAGTAGGATTAGACAATGGTTTCCCCCCCGAGGGTGTCAGATGCGCATGAAGTTCACTTGGAGTGTCAACAGTCTTGCTGTCAGTGAGTCCGGCTTGAGACAACAGATCAGAAGCATACTTGGCTTGAGTAATATAAAGACCATCTGTGGAATGAGTAATTTCAAGACCCAAGAAATAGTTGAGATGTCCAAGATCTTTCATCTCAAACTGCTGACTGAGAAAATCCTTGAGTTCTTGAATGCCACTAAGGTCATCACCAGTTATGATTATATCATCCACATATAGAAGAAGCAAAATAGTGCCTTTATCAGTACGACGAAGAAATAAGGCAGAATCATACGGATTGGCAGTGTAACCCAAGCGAAAAATAGTGGAGCTGAACTTGGCAAACCAAGCTCGTGGGGCTTGTTTAAGACCATAAAGTGCACGTCGAAGATGACAAACCTTGTTTGATTCTACAGAAAGACCAGGAGGAGGTTGCATATAGACTTCTTCACTCAAATCCCCATTAAGGAAGGCATTTTTAACATCCATCTGAAAAAGATCCCATTTACTAGCAGCAGCAACAGCTAAAAGAACACGAACAGATGAGATACGAGCAACTGGAGCAAAAGTCTCTTCATAATCAATCCCATACTCCTGTGTAAAACCTTTGGCAACAAGACGAGCCTTGTAACGCTCAACGGATCCATCAGAGCGAGTCTTGATCTTATAGATCCACTTACAACCAACCACAGACTGTCCAGGAGGGAGAGTAACCAGGTCCCAAGTATGGTTTTTGGTTAATGCATCAAGTTCCTCTTTCATAGCAATCTGCCATAAAGGGTCAATAGAGGCCTCACGATAGGTTTGAGGCTCGTGAAGTGTAGCAAGGGCAGTGTAACAATGATAGTCAAGTAGGTGTGGAGGAATGGATCTTACCCGGGTTGAGTGGCGAGGTGGAATGTTTTGTGGAGGATCTTCAGGTAGAGCAGGAGCAGGGGACCCAGGCTCAAAGTGGGGTAGTTCGTCATCAATCTGGTCATCTACAACCTGTCTAGGAGAAGCATCAAAAATATCTGGAGAGAAGTCCAAAGGAGGATCAAAAGTATTTGTAGAAGGAACAAGAGACTCATCTGGAAAGATTTCTGAAACAGAGGAGTTAGTCAAGGAAAAATGAAAGTGAGAGAGTTCAACAAACAATCGGTGTTCCCAAAAGACAACATTACGAGAAACACGAAGACGATGAGAGACAGGATCATAACACCTATACCCCTTTTGAGTTTCGCCATAACCAAGGAAACAACAAAGTCTAGAGAGAGGCTCAAGTTTGTTGTGCTCATGAGACTGAAGAAGAACGAAACAAGCAGATCCAAAAGAGCGAAGGTGATGATATTTAGGGGGTGACCCAAAGAGACGCTCATACGGAGTCTGATTATGGATGACAGCACTTGGAATGCGGTTAATTGCATGAACAGCATGAAGAGCAGCTTCACCCCAAAATGGGGCAGGAATTTTGGCAGAAAGAAGTAGAGCACGAACAGTGTCAAGAATATGACGCAGTTTTCTTTCGGCTCGACCATTTTGCTGAGATGTACCTGGGCAAGTTAGATGATGTACAGTGCCATAGGAATGTAACAGAGCTTGAAACGCATGTTGAGTATATTCAAGAGCATTATCAGATCGAAAGGTTTTGATACGTTTGGAGAATTGTGTTTCAACCATTTTTGCAAAATTGCTATATAGTGGTAAAATTTCGGAACGAGATTTCATAGGAAAAATCCAACTATAACGGGAATAATCATCAATAAAAACAACAAAGTATCGAGATCCACCAATACTAGCAACAGGAGAAGGTCCCCAAACATCAGAATGAATTAACTCAAAAATACTATTAGAAATGGATTCACTGTTATTAAAAGGTAAAGCTGGCTGTTTTCCTAACTGACATGAAGTACAATCAAAATTGTCTTTAGACACAGAACCCAACAGACCCCTAGACACTAACTGTTGTACTCGAGAAGATGGTGCATGACCAAGACGAGAATGCCAAAGTGCAAGAGAAGGTATGGAAGAAACTGCAGCAACTGCTGTAGTAACAGAAACAGGAGCAACAGGTGGGAGATGGAGATTGTTCACGGGAAACATACGCCCAACTCTAGGACCGGTCCCAAGCTCCTGCCCTGTCCTCGGATCCTGCACAATACACCCAGAATAGTAAAAAATAAGGCGATAACCTAGTTCAGCTAATTGTCCCACAGAGCACAAGTTATAGGATAGGTCAGGAACATGGAAGACTCCAGGAACAGAAAGATTAGAGGTTGAAACAAAACCTAGACTATTCCCATGCATGGTGGAGCCATCAGCTATATGAATATTTAGAGGATGTGGTGCAGGGTCAAGGTTAGAGAACAGGGATGAGTGAGGTGTCATGTGGTTGCAGCAGGCAGAATCAAAAAACCAAGTTTGAGACTTACCAGGTAAAACAGATAAGGCAGTGGAAAGAGATGCATTACCAGCCATACGAACAGCCTGAGCTATGATCTCTTGTAGTTCAGTGGAGGAGAGGTTGATAGTAGATCCAGAAGCCTGGGACTCAGCTGAGGTGGAAGCCATTGGCGGAGTAGGCTCAATATTAGCAACAGCAGCAGTAGATTTGTTACGACGGTAACAAGTCTCAATGGTGTGGCCAGGACGCTTGCAATAGTTGCAAAACTTTTTGTTGGTCTGCTTGCGACGATTGCTAGAGCCATGAGAATCACCTGATTGCTGAGGTTGCTCTATGAGTGGAGTAGATGGAGTAATAGCCAAAACATTGAGCTTATTCTGGGCTTGAAGGGTTGCAAGACGAGCTTCTTCTCTAACCAACTCATTCACAACAGTATCAAGAGAGGGAGCAGGACTGCGATTTAGTAACTGACCACGAATGGGCTCAAAATCCTTGTGAAGTGACATCAAGAATTCATAGAGGCGAAATTCATCTCTAATGGAAGCATATTGCTGAGCATCTTTTGAGCATGCCCAAGTTGGATCAGAAAGGTCAATTTGGTCCCAAATAAAGCGAAGCTGATCATAATAGTCATTGATGGATTGCCCTGGTTCTTGCCTGAGTTGATGTAATTCAACTACCAACTGATATTTCATGGATCCATGAGTAGTGGAGTACCTTTTGGCCAACATATCCCATGCAGATTTTGCATCATCAAAGCTGCCCATCAGATTGGAGATGGAGGGAATTGAAGTGTTCCGAATCCATGTGAGGATCATGTGGTTATGACTATCCCATTCAATCATGCGATTAAGAAAGGCAGCATCTGCTTCACTTGCTCCCTTGACAGGAATAGTCATTGCACCAGTACAATAATGCCAGAGCATGCGACCCTTAAGAAAACTGCGCATAGCTTCAGACCAAGATAAGTAATTTTTATTTCCCTCAAATACAGTATTGATGGGGCGAGAAAGAAAAATATCCTTTTTATCCATTTAGAGACACAATATGCAAAAACAGACTGCAAAAATGAAATCTACGCGAAAAACTAGGTAAGGAGGACCCGGATAGAAAAGTCAACCCTGGAGAAAGTCAACGGTCAACGGACGGTCAACGGTCAACGGCGGTCAACGGATGACGTCACAGGATGACGTGGTGATGACGTCAGCAGATCAGTGAATGCTGACGCAGCTAGGGCTGACGTGGCAGAGATGATGACGTCAGCAGACCAGGCCTGGCGAGTGGAGGCGCGTGTGGCGCGTGATTAGCGTCGCCGAAACTTTGAGCGGCGCGTGAGGGCGCGTGCGGTCTCCGATGGCGACGAGGTTTCCACGAATGAGTAGATCGGCGCTGGACGATCTCAGTGGTACCTTCAAAAATGAGATCGGAGCAATATTCGCAGCGGTGATGCAAAGGGCAGTGGTCCGTGCAGTGTGAAACTCCCTAACGACGGCGGCTGCAGGTCCGGAACTCAAGGATGACGGCTGGATGACGTCGGAGGTTCAACGGCAAGAGGCTGCGGCGGCAGTTGTGATGGCGGAAGCGTTAGTAAAATAAAGGAAGCCACACTAGTTAAGACAAGACTGCTTAAGAAAAGGTCAGAGCAGTGGCTCTGATACCATGTCAGAAAAAATACTGAATAATTATTGTATTGTATTCTCTAAAAAACTAAGAATATACATCAGTGCCTTTATATAGGTGCGGTACAAGTAACCTAATGGGCCTAAAGCCCACAACATAATATACCCATAACATAATATACATTAACATATCTAGACTACATAAAAAATATTTAGAAGGCTAAAATATACATGCATCAAATCAAAATTTAATTAAACATTCAATGGTTTCATATTAGAATCAACATAATACATATAGAAAAGTGGAATTATTTCTAATACATGGAAAACTATTTTTGGGTGAAACCAAAGCCTTAATCCTATTTAAGAAGTATATAAAGTGAGAAAGATATCAAAATAAATTAAAACCCTACAGACTAATTTAATTTTGAAGAAACATTTCAAGTATAAAAAACTGAACTGAATCTGGACCTTTTGAAAAACCGATTTTATTTATTAGCTTGGAGTTTGAATTTTATTCAAAATAAAATTTATACAACATATTTAAGAAGTTAAAAATGTCATCCAAATATGAAAAAGATTTTAGAAATTTATGAAGTGTCCAAACTCATTTTAACATGTTGTCAGTAGCATTGGTTCTTTTTGTTGACAAGCTTACAGAAGCAGTTGCATTATCCTCTGTTTAAGGACAAGCAGCTAAGATTAATTTTTCTATTTTTTTTTTATTACAAGGATAGCCTATCTCTCTCTCATTTTGCAGTGACAAATGTGGGTTTGCTTTTCATTATGGTTTCTAAAATGGTTTGATTAATTTTCAGGTGGCATCGCAGTTACTACTAGAAAAAGAAAGGAATAACCTAGCTCAGTTAATTAATGCTATGGTGTCCTATTCAATAACATACAAGAACATGGAATCTGATCCTCTACCTGGTACCCAACTACATGAAGCAACTTCAGATGGCTTGTCACTTTCCTTTGATCTCCCAATTGCTGACTTTGTCAACTTCAAGGTTTGAGTTGTTTTAATCTTCACGGTTTTAATGACGTTCATTGTCTTGTCCTAATGTCTTTCCTTTGGCATTGAACAGGGATTTAGTTCAGGTCATTATGCTCTTGGTGTAGCTGTCAAGCAGCTTTTGATGCATGAGTAATTAATCTCTTAAAGCTGGGGTGTTGGAAAAACACAAATAATATAGAATGATTATAGAATCTGATCATCTAAACAATATATACGCCAAAATCTCATGTTAAATCTATAGGATAATAATAATATCAGAAGACATACTTGAATCCATTAAGATTATATACTTGAGTTTTGTTTTTCATGTCTGAAACAAGTATTGCAACTTTAAAATTACTCACTAATGGAATGCAAATAATAAGCAATTTTTCTATCTCCTCTCGTTTAGACTAGGGACCATAACCTTATTTATACCCCTTATTATTTTTATTTTATTTATTAGCCCATCATTAATAAATAAAATAAAATTGGTCTCTACGCATTACAAAGCCCATATAGTCCATATATATAGAGATGCTTTAAAGGCCCATCATTAACTTAATTGATCACATTTAATTAAACCCCAAAATAAGATAGTTTAATGTACAATGTGTTAATATGTAGGCCCATAATTACCAAAATATCCAACAATCTCCCACTTGGGCCACATATGTCATTAAACAATTGAACATTACAAAAAATGAGCTCAATATTTGCTATCTTAACTATAAAATCTCAAAACTATTTGGTCCATCAATTATACCAATATAGAACCAAAGCGATCTTCGTTACATGTTTCATAACTAGACCCATCAATGATCACCACATTAATACAATCAACGACATAGATCAAGTATGGATGTGTAGCATGGAAATTTCAAATAATGTGATCCCATGTCATGCCTATTGCCAATTGGTCCAACTTTATAACTCAAAAGAGTTTAACACACTTTCAAACTTTATGCAAAATTACAATTGAAAGAATATAAATTTATTTCAAAGTTTTCAATAAGCAAAATAGGAATAATATTTAAGTCTGATCAGAAAAACATGTCATTAACTAATGAACATCAATTAACAAACTCTCACTACACAAGCATATCACCAAGATGAACCACACTCATACAAGTCATATGCTCATGAAATACTTTAAGTGGTACACCTTTGGTAAGTAGATCCACAATCATGAAGTTTGTACTAATATGTTCAATAAAAACCTGAAAACTCTAAACTCTCTCCTTAACAACCAGAAACTTCAAGTCAATATGCTTTGATTTTGACGAGCTTTTGTTGTTCTTAGAATACAATTCTACAGCTTTATTATCATAGTTTATCCTTAATGATCTCTCAATGCCATCAACAATGTACAATCTAGTGATAAAATTCCACAACCATACTGCTTGGTTTGGTGCCTCATAACAAGCTATAAATTCTACTTCCATGGTGCAAGCAACTATGAGTGATTACTTAACACTCTTCCATGAGACAGCTCCTTCAGCCAACATAAAAACATAGTCAGAAGTGGATCTTCTGCTATCAATGTAGCTAGCAAAGTCGGAGTCAGAATACCCTATGATCTCTAATTGATCAGATCTCCGATATGAGAGCATGAAATCTTTTATTCTCTGCAGATACCGTATGATCCATTTTGATGCCTTCCAATGGATCATTCTGGGTTACTTAAATATCTGCCAAGCATACCAACTACATACGCAATATCTGAATGCATACAAACTTGAGCATACATGAGACTCCCTATTACTGATGCATAAAGGATGTTCTCCATATCTTTCTTCTTAATTTCATTCTTTGGGGATTCAAGCAAATTGAATTTATCACCATTAGCAATAGGGGTATCTCTTGGTGCACAATCCTTCATGCCAAATCTACTAAGCATTTTATCAATATATGCTTTTTGTGATAAGCTAAGAATACCATGAGAACGATCTTGATAAATCTGTATGCCCAGCACAAAGATGCATTACCAAGATCTTTCTTTTCAAAATTATTTGAAAGAAATCTCTTATTTTCATGCAACAGGTCTATATCGTTGCCTACTAGTAGAATATCATCGCTTACTAGTAGAATATCGTCGACATATAACACCAGAAGAATAAATTTACTCCCACTGATCTTTTGATAAATACATTGATCAACAATGTCTTCCTTAAAACCAAAAGAGATGATCACTTGATCAAAATTTCGATACCATTGACAAGATGCTTGCTTTAAACCATAGATGGATTTCTTCAATTTGCATACCGGGTGTTTTGATTCTTTGGATTCAAAATTCTCTAGTTGCACCATGTATATGGTTTTTTCAATGTCACCATTGAGAAACATAGTCTTCACATCCATTTGATGTAACTCCAAATTATAATGAGCTACAAGTGCCATAATGATTCTAAAAGAGTCTTTTGTTGAAATTGGAGAGAAAGTCTCTTTATAATCAATGTCTTCGATCCTTTTGAGTGAAACCTTTGGTGACTGGATGTGCTTTATACCTTTCGACATTGCCTTTTGAATCTTGCTTGGTTTTATAAATCTATTTACAACCAATCGGTTTTGCTCATTCAGACAATTCAACAAGATTCCAAACATCCTTGTCTTTCATTGATTTCATCTCATCTTTCATGGCTTTTATCCCTTTCTAGGAGTTTACACTTTGTTTGGCTTGACTGAAAGATATTAGATCATTTTCTAATCCCATATCAGACTCATGTTCTTGGAGATACACAATATAATCATCTAGAATCGCCATTCTCCTCTCCCTAGTGGATCTCCTTAATGGCACTTTTAATTGAGATTGTTGTTGTTTCTCCTAATGAATAGGAGAGGGTTCTTCATTATGAGTAGGAGGTAACTCATGAGTGTCTAGATTTTTTGGATTTGCATCTTGAATAATGCTAGACATAGTTACTTGATCATTTTCAGTTGCAACTGTAGGAATAATAACATATTCCTCTTCAAAGGCAAAGCTCCTAAGTTCAATACTCCCACCATATTCAACATCCTTAATGAATTTAGCATTGCCCGTCTAAAAAAAGGATTTGCTTGAGGGATCATAATTCTAAGTACCCAACAAAGTAGCAACTTGTTGTTCTTGAGTCTAGTTTTCTTTCATTAGGCATATATGGCCTTGCCTCAGCTGAACAACCCCAAACATGAAGATGCCTAATACTAGGCTACTTTCCAGTCTATCTCATATGGGGTTTTAGCTACTACTTCACTTGGAACTCGATTAAGGATATAAATTTCAATTTTTAAGGCTTCTCCCCAAAGTGATTCTGGGAAGAAAGAATGATTTATCATACTTCTTACTATATCCTTTAGGGTTAGGTTTTGTCTCTTAGCTACACCATTTTGACTTGGAGTCCCTGACATGGTGTACTGAGGAACAATGCCACATTCCTATAAGTATCTCGCAAAAGGTCCTGGACTGTTCACTTGATCCATCATATCTACCATATTACTCACCACCATGGTCAGATTTAACAACTTTAATTTTCTTTCCAAGTTGATTTTCAACTTCAACTTTATAGAATTGAAAACGTCTAGCGATTGAGACTTCTCATGAATCAAATATAGGTACCCATAATGAGAATAATCGTTTATGAAAGAAATAAAATACTATTGACCATTCCAAGAAGCCATAGAGACTGGACCACAAATATCATTATGAATTAATTCCAAGACACTTGAACTCTTGTTGGCACCAATTTTCTGACATTTATTTGTTTTCCCTTAATGCATTCAAGGCATATTTTCAAATATGAAAAGTTAAGGGAATCAAGAATTCTTTCTGACACAAGTCTTTGAATCCTTTGTTTAGAAATATGTCTTAAACGCTTGTGCCACAACATGGAAGAATTCTCATAAGTTAACTTACACTTTGTACCACAATTACTTGCATGAAAGGATTCATTAATATGTGAGACATTAATATCCAATTTATATGGATTATCAACCAAAGAACCTGTACCAATCATATTTGAATATTGAAAAAGACTAATTTTTCCATTTCCAAATGAACAAGAGTAGCTAGATTTGTCCAAATAAGAAACATATACCAAATTCCGTCTAAATGCCGGTACATAAAAAGTCTCATCTAAATCCAAAAAACAACCAGATTTAATCATAATCTAAATAAACCAATTGCCTCAATAGGAGCTTTGTTGCCATTTCCTATATAAATGAATCTTTCAGAATCAATTGGCACTCGACTCCTTAAACAACCTTGCATTGTCACACTTATGTGAGTAGTTGCACCTATATTTATCCACCAAGTGTGATTTGGTATTAAAGCCAAGTTAACTTCAGAACAAACAAAATTAAGAAGTTTACCCTTTTGACAAGCCATTTTGCATACTTAGGACAATCCTTCTTCACATGTCCACATTTCTTGCAAAAGAAACAAATGATGACCTTATCCTGTTTCTGTTGCACCTTAGACTGTGAGGTCCCCTGTCTGCGGCTCCTTTTTCTTTACTGTTACTGCTCATTTTCCTGTTGCCAGCATTGTCATGAGAGGTAGTAGCTAAGTGAGCACTTTCTATCTTTTCTTATTTCAATCTCTCTTCATTTTGCACACATTGAGCAATGAGCTCATTAAGAGTCCATTTTTCCTTTTGAGTATTATAACTTATCTTAAAAAGACTAAATTGTGCAGGGAGAGAGATCAAGACTAGTTGCACAAGGATGTCATTAGACAACTCTAACTTTAGTGTTCTCAGTCAAGTAACAAGATTAGACATTTCCATAATGTACTATCTTATATTCCTTTTGCCTTTGTACCACATTGAAACAAGCTTAGACAAAATGGTGCTTGTTTCGACCTTTTTAAATCCAACAAATCAGTTTGCTATTTGGCTTAGGAAACTCTTAGCATTTTCCTCCTCAGGCATTGCACCCCTAATGGTATCTGGAATAAAGTGCTTCATGATCATAAGACTCATGCTGTTAGAATGCTCCCACTTTTCAAAGTTAGCCCTTTGTTTCGTAGTAGTGTCATTAGTAAGGATAGAAGATCGTTTAGTTTGGATCTCATAGTCTAAATCCATACACCCAAGTAAAATAGTAGTATGTTCTTTCCATTTTCTGAAGTTAGTGCCATTAAGCACATGAATGTTGTTTATGTTGGCAAATATAACAGAAACATTAACTTTATGCAGAATAAAAAAATAAACTCACAATATACAACAATGTCATTTACTTAAGCATGTAAGAATTAACTATATATGTACATATGACATAAAAGCAATAAGATGGGCTCTTATAATATACCTAACACAACATTGATATTTAGTCTTTGGACAAAAATAACAATTTATAAATGATACTATTATAAAAAGTAGTTAATAAATACTGATAACAAATCCTGCCAACAGTATGCCTATCTTTGGATCGACTTTTTGCATGCATGGACATCACCAAAATATCACATATTTACTATCACAAGTGTCTAAAATGTAGCAAAAAATAACCTTCCTTTGAGTCAATTATTTTATGCATAGATTTAGATACTACTTATAGAATTCCATAATAAAATCCACATACTTCAAGATAAATAAATTTACATAATAGAGGTCACTTTGGTGGCATAGAATTTCAATTTAATTTATATTGAAATATTGGATTTTAAACATGCAAAGTTTTTATTTTTATTTTTTTGGTTAATGGTCAAAGTCAACAATCAAGTGGATTAGTCAAAGGCCCATTGGATCAGTCAAACATGTCGATCAAAAGGTCCAACTGGGCTAGTCAAAATGGGTCAGTCAAAAGTTTGACCCTACCCAACACTTGACCCAACTTAAATGGACTTGGATCCAACAATCCAAAGAACCCAATATAATGACTTAGGCCAATGTCTAAATGACCTTATAAAAAGACTTATCAAAATGTAATAATATAATGATGAAAAATAGGTCATTATCACCCAACCACTTCATCTTTATCCCCAAAATTCTAAAAAAACACTTATATTTTATTTCAAAAAATAAGCAAAGAAAATATTTTTTGATAAAAATATTGATATTTATTGGAAAAATAATTTATAAAAATTATTTACAAAATCCGGGGAATTTGGATTAAAGAAAATTTTCCTTACAACCAAACACAAAAAAATGGTGAATGAATTAATGGAAATTAGATTCAAAAAACTCCATCCACCATGAAACAACTTTAATTAAAACTGAATAGATTTAACAAGAGTGACTCTAATACCACTTGTTGGAAAAACACAAATCATACAGAATGATTATAGAATCTGATCATCTAAACAATATATACGCCAGAATATCATGTTAAATTTATAGGATAATAATAATATCGGAAGACATACCTGAATCCATTGAGATTATGTACTTGGGTCTTGGCTTCCACATCTGAAACGAGTATTGCAACCTTAAAATCACTCACTGAAAGAATGTGAATAATAAACAATTTTTCTATCTCCACTCGTTTAGACTAGGCACCATAACCCTATTTATATCCCTTATTATTTTTATTGTATTTATTGGCCCATCATTAATAAATAAAATAAAATTGGTCTCTACACATTGCAAAGCCATACAATCCATATATATAAGGATGCTTTAAAGGCCCATCATTAACTTAATTGATCACATTTAATTAGACCCAAAAATAAGATAGCTTAATGTACAATGTGTTAATATATAGGCCCATAATTACCAAAATATCCAACATGGGGTTCTTGTTGATCATATTTAATAGTTTCATCTCCTTAAGTTAGGGAAAACAAAGATATCTCGGTCTGTAAGGGGCGTGGTTTGGACAGTACAGAAAAAGAGAAAAGCCTCCTATCCTTTTCACAAGGAAAACTTTAAGGAGTTCTTTTTGAACAGTTTATGCAATGAGATGAGTGAAAACAAAATATAAATGCCTTACACTTTTTTCTTTATATATAATTTTATTCCCAAATAGAAACTTTCTGTAACAAATTCATAATATTGTACCATATACACCTTACAATATGGTTAAAATTGTAGGTTTCTAATATCTTTTACATCATGCCTTGGTTTGAAAGAAAACCTCAATAATGATGGACTGCCAAATGCATTAAAAATCAATAAGGGCAGTCTCATTAGGTGTTTTTTAAGCTCAGCACTTGCTGTGTATGCTTGTTGGATGAGTGTGGGGGAGGATAATATGTTTCAGTTCCTTGAGATTGATATCCATGTCAGACACCCTACCTTTGTCAATGTCCCTGTTACATAGGATTTTTGAATATTTTCTGATAGGTTTCAGTTTTCTGATGCGAATTCCAATGCTTGAAATTTTGGCATAAAACATTACCTAATGTCAAGGGGTGGGATCACTTTGAGTGTTGGACCTCAATGGCCTTAAGCTTTTAAAATTGTCTAAGCGCGTATTCCATGAGTTTCTTATAAAGATATGCATTGAGGCACCAGTTTCTCTTCAATGAAAATGCAACTAGAAGCATTTTAGAGAGATCCTTTATTTTGTGGTTTGTGTTCCTGCTGTTTTCTTATCTCAAACAAAGGCTCTTGGAAGAGCCTGAAATCTAGAAATTTACAAACAATAGAACGTACCAAACACTTATTGTTGTAATATAGATCCTTAAACCACCAAGAACTCCTAGGGCTCGCTAAAACATGGCTGATCTGCCAAAGACAGTTAGAAATAGATGTTTTGCAGTGGGTGGAGCACTGGTTCAGTAGTTCGCCAAAGAAAAGGGCCCAAGGAGGATCAATAATTGGCTATAGCAGTGATGCAACCTATTCTTTTGTTTACGGATTTGTTTTGTTTACTTTCAAGCTTTACTTTAAGGTAAAGAGCAAAAAAGTTAACCTTTCGAAATGGGCTTTGGATTTAGGTTATCATGGTTAAACTGATTCTTAGATGGTAGGTAAGTAAAAGTCTCTTCTTCTCACTCGACTAGCTGTTGTGGATCCATCTCTTTTGTCTTTCCTTTCTTCAGCTAGTGCTGGTATGTTCAACTTTGCTTGACCAGCCATCCATTGGCTTCCTTTCTTCCCTTCATTAGTATTAGCAAAGTTTCTTGACTGTTTCAATGAGCTTTATTTAGCCTTCTTAGCATCTCTGCTTTAGTAGCTTGGACTGCCTTGCTTGCTGGGTTTTATGTGGTATTATTTCTTGCTCTGTTAGAAATTCCATAGGCACCCTTGATAACCATATCAGATATAAACAAATGTTTCTCAAAGTTCCCTCATTCTAGTTCCATATCCTGTGTTATCCATCTATTGGGCATTTATATTAACGTGCATGCTTCTTATATATTGTAATTATGGCAAGGGTTTGGTGTGGGGATGAGGGAGGTGCTAGATTCAGTTCCATGTAGCAGAAAAAATAAAAGGAAAAGAGAAAATCTATATTTCCATGCTGGAATTCACCTCAAATCAAATAATTATAATAATTGTAACTGTTTGATGCATCTTCTGTATGCAAACCTGTCATTGGCCTGTCTGCTCTCCTTGGCTGCTTGCAAACTGGAATTTCACCTCAAATCAAATTGTGTATTTCAGATAGAAAAGCAAAATTTTTGCAAGGAAGCATGAGCAAAACTATGCATCCAACTGATGGAAACGCAGAGAGAACTAGGCAATGACAATGGGGGAAAAGAGCAGAGCTCATTCTGGCAATGTTAGTCATGCAGCTGGATGTGCTGAGAACAACATAGATACAGCAAAGATTAAGGCCAGTACTGCCATGGTTTCATCAGCCTCTGTTTCTAGTGGAAGTGCAGAAGCCAGTGTAAAACTAAAATCTTCTGGAGATATGAAGAAGCCTTCTAGGGGCTCTACTTTCTTTGATAGGTATTATCTTGTTCTTGAGATCATTTTTGTTTTCCTACCCAATCGCCACTGTTATTAGTGAGTTAGAATTGAAAGTCAACCTGCATGTTAACTTTATGATCATGATAACGTTTATTAATACTGATTTTGCTCATCTAACTTCAGTATTAACTTCAGTTTGCTCATCTAACATAGAAAGTATCACTTGGATATTAGATGCTGATAATATCCAAGTGATACTTTCTCAGGTACCAGAGCTAATGCTGTGTGTTGGGTGTTTGTGAATAATGTAATGCCTTACGACTTCAATATTTTCATCCAACCCTTTAAAGACTTGCATTCAAGTTGACTTCTTCCCCCTTCCCTCCCCCCACCCGCGAAAAGAAAAAAGGGCAAAAAATGAAGGAAAAAAAGAGGCAATTAGATATTGTAATATGGTGCGGAAATTAGGGACACTCTTGTGTCCTGGATGCGGTTGCTTATTAAGTTCTTATTACATAGTTGCGTCCTGGATGTAGTTACGTATACAGTTATCATACATAGTTATCTCTAGGGATGACACTGGGCCAATTTTTTTGGGCGACTTTTCTTGCCTTGCACCTTCCTATTATTGAGGGTTTGGATATGGCATTAAGGGAGAAAGGGAATTGAACTCCAGTCTGGAGCTAGTTATTTCTTTCATATTTTTCTTGATTTTTAATTTATTCTTCTTTCCAAACCAATAGGGTTGCATATTCTCCCAAATAACTTGTTGCAGAAATTGTTTTCAACCTCAGTTCTGCCCCGCCTTGATCACAACTGTAGCCCTGACACCACCCAAGTTTTGGCCAGGAGGGCATGCCCTGTCTTGAACCCACCCCACAGACTTTCCTAGTTACCTCTAATTTGGGGAATATATGGCAATGGTGAGTAGTCCTAATGGAGTCATTAGTTATTTAACCTATTATTTATGAAAATGCATCGACCACCATTATCATGCTCTTTACCATAGCTTGATAGATAGCTTCATAATACCTGCTGCATATATTCTTCAGCCAGTGTAAATGCCGCAATCATCTGGTGGGTGGGTGGAGGTGAAGCTGAAGATGATTTTGATACCCGCTAAGACCTTGAGGTGGTCCTCATGACCCAGAACTGTCCATTTCGCCACCATTCCTCTCTGGGCCCATGCCAAACCCTTTCGACTTTCTTACGGGCTGGAAGATTGATCTAGTGGTTTTTTTGTTTGTTTGTTTTAATACACCTGAATTTGATTTAAATTTGAATAGAGTAAAATGTGTGTTTAGGATAGTTGTTCTCTTAATTAGTGTCTCAAATGTTAAGGTTTTTATTTTATTTTATTTGGTTGAGTGTTAGATTTATATATTTTCACAGAATAAAAGTGTCTATAAAATTAATATGATATTTAATAATTTATTTTTTATAAAAAATAGCAATTTAACACATTTCCAAATATCTCAAAATATCAAAATTTATTTGTGACACTAAGAACTTGGGGACTAAGAGTACCAGGGTCATTTCGCATGTCAAACCCGAGAATCCAATGCATGAATAATTTTAACTAACAAATTCATCATGTAGTTAGCTTATAATTATGTCAAATTGATTTAAAACAATAATTATAGCATAATTTAAAAGTTCTAAATTTTTAATAAAAAAACTAATTAAAGTATCTCAAGAATAATTTCAATGATTATCACATACTTTTTAAAAAAAGTTTTAGAAACTATAACTAAATTTAGTCTTTTAGTTATCAATCCTAAATAATCAATTTTAAAATTGTTTCTAATAGAAACATACTTATGATTTCATTCCCTCCTCATCAATATTGCTTACACTTGAAAAGTGGAATACTAAAGAATGGTGAGTTTGTTCGCTTAATAAAATAAAATGGTTCAAAAAAGAGGGTTAAATATAGTATAAAAATAACAAATCCAAAGAAATATCCCATTTTTATAGAAATCAATTAGTAATTAAACTCATTTAATTTAATAATTAAGTTCATTTTCTTAAAAAAAAAAAATTAGATACTTTCAACCTAAAAGATAAAATAACATGCACAATTAGTTTATATTTAAAGGAATTTCATATACAAATATTTTACTCTAATTTATTAATAATATTATACTCAAATAGTGGGACTTGTACTTGGCTGCTAGTCTCATTTTGTTTATTGGTGGCTACTCTCATTTTGTTCCTTTCATGGGTGCACAGAACTAGGGATGGCAATGGGGTGGGCTTTTTTGGGTACCTGCCCCGAATGGGAAAGGTTCAATTTAACTAAATGGGTATGAGACGGGTTTGAGAATTTTTAAAACCCGGGACGGGTTCGGGTATTTCCTTGTCCAACCCCGCCTCATCCCGCCCTGATCATATATAAAATTAATTTTTAAAATTAAATTAATTTTAATTATAATTTTACTATTTTTAATATATAGATAATAATAAAATATTTTTTAATAAAATAAGTTATAAAAATATAATAATTTAATTATTTATAAAATATATTTGTTTTAATATAATTTAAAAAAATTAAAGTAATTTAAAAAAAAAAAAATTTAAACAAGATCGGACGGGACGGGTATAAGAATTTCTCAAGTAATGATATATTTCTAATCAATGACATATCAAAGGCCAATAATATCCTTACTTGTTAGATTTACACTACATTACCACCTTGTTAAGGCTAATGATATCACTTGTTGAATCAAGGTCACTAATGACCAAAGTTCAAAATCATTATAATAAATTAAAAAAGTAAAATTTACTTGTACAACGGCTGAACAAATCATATGATATTCTCAATTTATTTTATAAGCTAAGAAACAAATTGGAACATTTTTTAGAAAAAATATTACTTGATCCACTTTAGGGATTTCAAACATTTTTTATACTTTAAAAAATGAAAAATTATAAAAATAAATTATAAAATAACTTATTGCATTATTATATTTACCTTAGAGAAATCACCCAAATTCCATAAGGACTTAATTCGCACCTAGTCCAAACATAAATCAAAATAATAATCATTATTAGTTAATTACATAAAATTAGCGTGTTCCTAAATTTTTGGTAGAACTCCCTTAAGTTCCAAATTATCTTCTAACTTTCAAGAATCCTTTTTTCACCGTACCTTGTAGGCCTAGACACCAAATTTTCTATGCACCAAACTAATCCATCAACGAAGTTAAGCACTTGGCTGGTTGTGTTTTAAACCATCTTTAATCAATTTGTGCAATTAATTCAACATTCCATAAACTTAATTACTTTTTAAGTCCATTAGAATTACCTATTTAATTCAACTTCAACCCTATTATTTACAATAAAATAATTGATTTTTACATAACCATTGATATAAAACTCAAATATTAAATCTATTTTAAAAGCTTTATTATCTCTCTTAAAGCAAAATGGTGTCCCTCAAGAATAGTCACTAATATATATTTGATACCTAGATTTTTTTTTCTTGGGAGAATTGTGCTTTGAGGTGAGATGGGCCTCAAAATTGACCTAACATCCTTACATCATGCACATTTAAGTTCAATACCCAAATAAAGTATAAAAATTAAGTTGAAGGATATTATCCTTCATTAATCCCTAAAATACCCTTAACCATTGCATAGACACATAGTGAGTGAATTTCAATTTATCTGTATTTTTTTTTTCTTTTCTATTACATATTACCCATTTCTAACTTTACGTTTTTTCTTTTTATTTTCTTCCAATCTATATTTCTATTTTGTGTCAAATAAAAAACAATAATTTTTTTTTTCTTTTCATTTTTTAAGCTATTGAATCCTTTTGCCCTTATTATAAGCAAGGATAATTTTTTTTTTTTTGGATTTTTCATCCAAATATTTTTTATTTTTTATTTATCTTTTAGTTTAATTTTCATTTTTTATTTTAAATTTACATAGTAAAAAGCAGTCATTATGTTTCTAAAACTCAAATTTTCATTTTGGATTTTTCATTTTTTATTTTTTTAGTTTAATCATAGTAAAAAATTTTGATAAACATCATTATAATTTTAAATTAGATTTTTAAATATAGATTCATTTGGACAAAATTTCACAAAAAAAAAAAGTGGTGGAAAGAAAGAACATTGCTAAAACTACAAAATATATATATATACAATTACAAAATTTTAATGATGAAATTTTAAAATAAAAGTCAAAACAATTTTTGAGTGAGGAAATTGTGTAGTCCTTGAGTGAAAAGAAAAAAATGAGAAAAGTTTTTTAAAATCATTTGAAATCCTTAACAAAAAATAGTCTTGTACACCTTTGTACAGTTGGTAAATTTGTCTTGTATAATTAGTGTAATACCTTTGTATAATAACTCAGATTCTATATATTGTCTCATGAATATCTGACAATAGGTCGGTTAACTATGTTTGCATTGGTTTGGTTTAAAAGAAGAGAAAAATTTGTTATACAATTTTGTTCCACAATTATCATTAGTGAGATAGGTATTCAAATGACCATATACAAGTTAGATTAAGTGTATCAGGTAAATGCATGTTTAACCAAAGTGTGCGAAGAATGTCATCTATCCTTGGTTATGGGAAATAAACAAACAAGTTTTTCAAAATCACTTAAAATCCTTCATAAATGACAGTCTTGTACACCCCTGTACAGTTAGTATATTTGTCTTGTACTCTTAGTATAAATACTTTGTATAGTGACCCAAATTCCATATACCCCCTACTCAATGTAAGCCCATAAGTAGGTTAACCATGTTTCCATTGATTTAGTTCACAGAATAGTGGAAGACGTAAAAACAAAATTCTCTCAAACATCATAAATGGGATAAGTATTCAAATTATAATTTTCGAGTTAAATAAAGTGCACGAGATGAGCGTGTGCTATGAAAGTGTGCAATCCTTAAATGGAAAAAAATAAAAAATAAAAAATAAATTCCAAAATCGATTGAAATCTTTCACAAAGAATAACCTTGTACACCCTTTGTATAGTTAATATAATATCATTGTACAATGGTACAAATTCCATCTTCATGCATTTATTATGTGTTCACGTGGGATGTGTGAACCATGTTTCTAATAGTTTGATTTAGAAAATGATGTAAAACATTAAAACAATTTTTTCCTTAAACATCATTATTGGGATAAGTATTTGAATTGTCATATGCGAGTTAAATAAAGTACATAAAATAAAAGAATTTGTGGTGGGAGAGTGTGCAGTCCTTGGATGACAAGAAATTTTTTTTTTTTGTTCAAAATGAACTAAAATCCTTCATAAAGAGCAGCTTTATACACTCCTTATACATTTAGTGCATTTTTCTTGTACAATTAGTGTAACACCCTTGTACAATAATATAAATTTCATACATATGCATCAATTATGTCCACATGAGTGTGTAAACTATGTATACCATTGGTTTAACATTTAAAATAATTAAAACAAATAAAATGTTATTTTATTGTATTTTCAATGCAAAATGTAATTAAAAATAAGATAAAGAATTATTTAAAAATTATTATTTAACCCAAATTTATTTATTTATTTCCTTTTATTTTTGGAAATAAAGAAAAAAGAATAAAAAATTTATTTAACCATAAAAAATATAAATATAAGATATGCTAGAAAATACCCAATTTATTTATTTATTTAATTTTATTTTTGGAATTAAAGAAAAAAAGAATAAAAATTTATTTAACCATAAAAAAATATTAATATAAGATAAGTTAGAAAAAATAGAAATAATCCCGAATTTATTCATTTATTTCATTTATTTATTTAATTAGAAAGTAATTTATTTTAATAGATCAAAATGTGCACAATTAATCTATTATTTTGTTAATTATGGATATATTAAAATTTTCTATTACACAAAAAAACTAATAGAGAAAATAAAGTTAAAAAGAGTAATAAATATATACAATTTATTTATTTAATTATTTTTCATGTAAAAGATGATCACACAAAAAACACATAATTGACCTATTCATTTGTTTAATTGTAAACATACTATATTTTAATTTTATTTTATTTTATTATTAAAATAACTAATGGAAAAAATAAAATGGATAATTAATAAATGGAATTTAATTCTTTTTATTATTTTCATATAAAAAATAGGTTTTCGATTTTTATTTTTAAAAAAAGTTTTCATTTTTTAATTAAACGTATTTTCACAAAGAAAATATAAAAAATAAAAATCATAAAAATCATATTACCATTTTTTTTATAAAGTATTTTTTAAAAATAGTTTTTAAATCATTATTGTAATTTTTTATTTATAATTTAAAATAGAAAACAATGACGACTTTCAATTATTTATATAAAAAAAATGTTTTAAAAAACAATAAAAAATCCAAACAATTAAAATAGAATTGTGCTGGGTATGTGAATAATGGTGCAATAAAGATAAAAAAAGTTTAATAAATGATGGGTCCCACAAATATCAGCATGAGCATGTGATATGTCAAATGAGTATTTTAATTCATCACTATTTTATATTCTTAAAATCAATTATAGGTGATATAAGGATTTTGGGTCAATTTTCAGGCCATCTTACCTTATAGTACAATTCTCCTTTTTTTTTTTTTTCTTCCCATTAATTTCATACTTAAAGAAAGAGAAAGGAATCTAAAAATGAAATGACACGTGAGGGGCTTATCTTTGAATTTAAGAATGAAGCAAATACCATTTTTATTTTTAGTTTTGTTTCGTACCTCTTCAAATTAAAGTTATTTAGAGACTTTTTTTTTTTTCTCTCTTTATTTCATCTTTCCAGTTTTTAATAACGAGGATAAAGAATTAAGAAAAAGAAAATCAAAACAACACAAAAATAGTAGGTAGTTATAGACACAAAAAAACATCCTATTTATCTTCTTTCTCTCTTTTTGTTTTCTTTTTTCTTTTCTTTTTTTGGTTCAAATTAACATCTAAATTACCTAAATATCCCTAAATGCGAAGTAGGGACATTACATTATTATTATTATAATTAAAATTTTATAAGGATCAATTATGTGAGCAGTAGGAAATTGCAGTAGTTGAATTATAAGTAGTATTTCTCATTATACTTGATTGCTGAAAAATGTTTGAACTTTTTAAAATTAATATATGATTTTATATGGTGTATCTTGAGATTTATGGATTTGTAATTGAAATATTTGTTTCATTCTTGACACAAATTTATTAATTTTAAAAAATTTAACTCAAAAAATAGCTTTAAATCCTAACCTTTTATTTTTCAAAATAAATTAAAATTGTTAATTTTAATAGATATTTAGATAAGTGTAAATTATGTTTTAACGTTTTAATTAAAAAAATTCATTGAAATTGATGATTTTTAATTTAATTTGTTGTTGTGTTTTTTTTTTTTTTTTTTTTTGTATGATAAGGAGTTGAATTTTGAAAATGTGTTAGTAAATAATCTAAATTTTTATGATTTTTATTATTGTTTATTTTTATTTTTGAAAGAGGAGTTTACAAGTATTTACAAAATTTAATTTTTTGGTACAACTAAACAAAGTTTCCTCCTTATCTTCTCTCATATGCCCAATCCTTAGATTCCGAGATTTGGCATTCTATCAAAATCCAAATTGCTGAGTTTTATATATTTATTTATTTTTTGCTTCACAAAACCCTTAAATTTCCTCCTTGGCATTTACCAATAAGATGGGCACGGACAAAAATATAAGAGAGGAAAGAGTAGTTTATGCCCTTTCCTTTGTCCTTTGTAAAGTATAGCTAATGGAAAAGAGTGAGTGACATGTGAGACAGTTGAGTTAACCCATAGCTACTCCATCAACCCTAAATAAAAGGGATACCCAAGTTCCCTGGAAAATGGGTGATGTGGCTTAGTGTAACATCATGTATATAATAAAGGAATGAATGGAAAAATGCATACACAATTTTTAAGACTAAGCCTAATCAATTTCTTGTATCCTACATTAACTTATTAATATTAAAATCATCAGTGACATAATTCATATTAGAGCCTGTTTGATAGTGATTTTAGGAAACGTTTTTAGTGTTTCTAACACTCAAAAATTTTTATTATTCAAGTGTTAGAAATTCTAGAAAATTTTTTAAAATCACTATCAAACACACTCTTAATCATATTACATATATATGTCACACAACCACTTCATAAATGCAGTATAACAGTAGATGGTTTATATATGCATAAATATATATTGAGTTTGTAATAAAATATTAATAAGATAAACTATTGTAGACATTATAGAGTTCAATACAATTGAAAAAAATATTGCTTTGCATGTGCATTGTAAATTGAGTGTAATTGCTTTGCACATGACATGTACATGCATAAAAGCTATCTCTTTACATACCGTTAGGATGTAAATGAGATGAATTAATTGTCAATTTCTCATATCATATAGTTTCATGAACATGTATAAGCTTGCATTAAAAAGTGTTTTAATTATGCAATAAAGGTAAAAATACATAGATTAAACATCAATTTTACTTACTATGTTGTTTCATGGATATGTACTAGCCTCCTCTTCATAAATCATTTGCAATAATACCTCATAATAATATTATTATTATCATCATCATCATGACATATATCATACAATTATTTCATAATTCGGTATAATTGTCACATATATAGTTTTTACATGTATAAAAGGCATATTGAGTTGGCAATAAAGCTATTAATGAGGTAGATTAGAGATTATTACATATTTTATGAAAGATACTGGAAAATATGCTCGATTAGACAATAAAAAAGAATGCTTCGTACATTCTTTGGAGATTTAACATAATTACCTATAATTTTACACAAAATCAAGGGTTTTTTGTTTTTACATTTGCTTTTGTTTTTATGTAGAAATAATGACATTCATAAACTTGAAATGTTTTACAGACATACACAACCTAGATAATTCATTTATCTATCTTATTTAATTAGGATAAAAAACCAATAAAAATTAGAAAAAAAATGGAAAACACATAATTAAGTACTTATTTGGATAGACTTCTTATTTTTTATTTTTTTAAATAAAAAATAGTAATGACTTTTATATAAAATATTATAACTCTTATATAAAAAGTATGAACTTACTTCACGTCCTTCAAAATTACTTATAAAATTTAAGGTAATAAATTTTTTTAATACCTTTTTCTTCAATAGTTTTTAAAAGTTATTATTTTTTTAAGGTAACTTTTAAAGAGTTCTTATATTTTAACGACAATTACAATAAGGGGGTAGGTGAAGGTAAGAATAGTTGTAAATGGTATATATTTTACTTAATTGGGCTAAAAGAGTAGAAGTTTCAAAATTGCTATGAATGATCTATGAACAATTTATCACCCAAAGTATAAAAATTAAGAAGTGATTTGAAAGGGGGTTTAATCCTTGAAGCATATTGGTAGCACCAAACTCGATGCTTATCTTGGGTAGAGGTAATATGAGAGTCTCTAATAGATGCTCACCACTCTTTAATGATTGAATAATTCCGATTCATCTGAACATGAAGATGATAAAAGAATTGAGTATCATTAAGACCCTAATTTTTTCCATTTAATTTGTCAAGAGGGATGGAAAACCTCTATACATTAATTGAAAATAAAAAGGGTTGAGAATCAACACACATAATAGAACATTAACCATAATTAAAATTCGAGAACTAAAAGCCATAATCCCTCCTAATAGATAAACATTCGACATTCAGCATTAGAAACTCCATTTAAAAAGAAAAAAGGCTTTCTAGTCCATAGTCCATAGTTAATAGGACCAATTCATTCATGGGGTTAGGGTTGGTCTAAGCTCAACGCCTTCTAGAATGAGGCCAGACTTAGGAGTGCGGATGTGGAAATTTCTCATCTCCATCTCTAGCTCATCATCTTCATTTTTGTCATTAAAGAAGCTCCCCATCTCAAGCTCCAACCACCCGTCTTTTCTCATGTGGGGAACCTCCTCCTCATATTGTTGTTGTGGTTCTGAAGTGTGTACCCTCCTAAAATCTCCACCGTATCCTCCTAGTCCTGCATTCCAACCCCATCTCACACACACCTCTTCTGGGGATGCCACCTTAAACAAAAGATAGCCAACATACGTGGTGCTCGGGCTCAACATCCTACTCTTCATTTTTCCCTTTATTTTCAGGCTACAGTCAATCATAAGCTTCGCTACTGCCGGCACTCTGCAACATATATACATATTTAACTCCATGCATTAGTATTAATAGCTCATAATTAATCAAAACACAAACCTGGAACTAGGCTGAGGCATCCATCTCCAGTAACTTGTAACATTTTCCAATGAAATTGAGAGCTCTCTTCCTCCTAGCATATAACATTTTTTTCCTGTTGCTTTGTCTAGCCAATAGCTCTTCATAAATGAACCAACATTTATATTAGTATAATTAAACATTTTCACAATATACTTATATCTCAAATATTGGTAAAAATATTGATAGGATAAAAAGAATAAATAAATGGGCTATACGCCAAATCATAAACCTGTAAGAAGAAAATTGAGTAAAGGAACCTACCTTAGTGTTGTCCTCCAACAGAAAAGGCCCATTGCAGAAATGGAGATAGAGGTCTTTCTTTGAAGAAAAGACTAATGGAGACTCCAACTTTGATATGATTTCTTCATAATCTGATGGCAAAAATGAGCCCCACACAATATCTGAATTGGCAGCTGACCGAAATTCCGATGAAAGCACTGCGGATCTGGCCGCATCCCGTGGTGAAGTCAGTGAAAGGATATGGGACATGCATTCCTCTGGCAGCTCTGTGATACACTTTATTCCCTCCATTTCACACTTATTGCTTTTCAAAACCCAACAACCACAATCACTCACTTCGTATTCTCAAAATTTTATTTATATGTAATATATAACTAAATAATCAAATACACAAAAATTCTTTCTTACATTTTTTTTATACTATTTTTGGCCATTGGACTTTCTTCTTTTGCAATTTCTTGGTACATTTTTTTGTTTACTTTTTCATCATACACTTTCTAACGTTGCTCATTCTCACCATGGCTGCTTTTTTGGTAGGCACATGAGAAATTGTGACCATTACAAACTTAAAAGACAAAATAATCAAGATCTTATATTTCATTCAAGTATAAAGAAAAACATTATGAAGAATTTTCCTTAATTGATTCTTGAAACAATATATTGGTGACTATTAGGCATAATTCATGAAAGTGAGACACCTTTCATTTTCCTACATTTTCCTTTACAATGTTTAGAGCTAGTGAACAGACACTTAGGGTTTCTTCAATTTCTATGACTAGAAGATAGAAAATAAAAGATTAAGGCGTATGAAGAGGGCATGTTTAGCATCAACAAACTTGAAATAAAATAATACTTGAGCTTGAGTTGATTGCCTTCTCAAGATAGAGAGTGTATGTAATTTACTCACAATCAGATTATTTCTCATGGTGGACAAATACTATTGAATGCACTAATGCATGAATTTGGATTCTCCCCTTCAATTTGGTATAAGTTATCTCATCATATAATAAGTTATGTATTACAATATTCCAAATAAAATGTCCAACTTCATTATTGATTCTAAACAACATATTATTCTGTCTCACTGCTCCATATTTAGTAGGACTCAAACCAGATTGTTAAAATTAATGCATTTTTCCTTTTTCTTTTCTGACATGATTTTCCATGTGAACCGCATGGAAAAGAGAATAGAACTCATATATTACCTTGATTATGTGCTGTTTAACAAGTTTTTCTTGTTATTCCTTTCCTACATAACAAAGGTCATTATTACCTATATCTTCTCACCAAAGAGGATCTCAAGGGCCTTGTATCATTCTACTCCCTTTAATCAATATGACATTTTCCATGAAAGCCTGAGGGAGTTTGTGACTAGCTAACACTTGCTTAGAAAAGAAAAATCCAATAAAATGAAAGAAAATATAAAGAAAGAAAAAAAAATGAACTTCAAAAATAAATCACACATTATTGTTGAGGAAGGGAACATTATCCCTCTGCCTTACATTCAAAGAAGGGATAGATAGAGAAATGACCTCTACCTGTATTGGTCATTTTCTCTAGCTCAAGTACAAAGAGATTTACCTATATCATCAGCTAATTGAGCCTAAAACCTACAAACTTAAGAGATGTATACTACTTATTTGGCAATATGATAATTTAAGATACTTAATGTTTCTAATTTAGTCCATTCCAATTCAACATAGGGTAGTTAAAATTTTGATAGACACACTATGTGAGGAAGAGTGAGAGGAACTCTGTGGTGTAAAGCTTATGGTTCAAGATATAAATATTAGGAATGGAAAAACATGAGAAATTCTAGAGCTCAAGATTTTTATCTATTTTCTTTTTCTTTGTAATTTTTCTATGATATAGTGGATTAATTCTCTCTTATTGGTCGATGTAAGATTGATTGGCTAAACCATATTAAAATCTTTTGTAACTTCATGTATGAATTTATTTTTTTTAATCTTTATATCATTTCACTAACACATGTCATTTTAGTTTTCGTTAATATAACAAGTTATACCAAGGCTTTTCTTGAAACATGGAATTATATAGTTTTCTCTAATACAATAAATGATGTCAAAGTTCCTGCTAGAACAATACTACTATTTGGTTAAGCTATGGAAAACGAGATCCCTGTGAATTTTTATTCCCATTCTAGCATTTCGTAATCTTAGAGATTACTTAAGAATCAGTGGAAATTTAGATAACAATCCTTCAAATAGTATTTGCTAAAAGTAGATTTGTTTATAAATAAAGAAGGGAATAAAAATAGGTCACCCATTTTCTTTGATTTTCAATGAGAACAAGAAATCCAAGTTGTGAATGGATAAGAGATTTCTTGATTTTGAGGTATTTAATACCTAAGGAAATTAAAATTTCAAAGGTATATGCAACCTAAACATGATAAGGTACCTTTTCCTCAATTAAGATATTTGTGAGTCAAAGACACCATTAGGTCTCTAAAGACTTTTCAAAACCTACATACAAGTGTTGATATTTACATAATTCTATACTATATTGGATACACTTAATCTGCACCAATCTTGAGCCTTTCACCTAACTAAGGAGAAATCTATACAACTTTAGAAACTTTAGAAAATTTCAACTGTCTCTAAGAAGCTATAGTTGGGGGATAAACAAATTTTGTTCTCTCTTAATTAGTTCAAGTCAATATCTAGAATCCTTAGCCCATTACAAATACATAGTATTTAAGTCATTCATGTACTCCCTTCCACCTAATTTGAGTACATTGTAATTGTGTATTCTACGCAAAACCTCATAATTTGTTTTTGTAACTACTAGAAAGCATCAATAGACTTCCAACTTAGGTTTTTCTTTGGTAGTCCTTTTCATTTCACTATGTACTCCATTCCAAAAGATACCATATTCTTCATATGACTCAATTGGCTATGTTGCATTCTATCTTTATCATAATTATTGACTAATAAATAGGCACCATGTTAAATTTGAATTGACCTAAACTATCCTTGTTTTCATGATAGGCTTCAAGTCACTTGTATGAAAGAAATGATGGTCTTTGACTTTGGAAAGATTTTCAAATTTTCCTAGAAGGAGGAAAGCTTATTTCTTTATTAGATACTTATTCACTTGCATCAAGGAGTTGAATAATTGAGGTACTAGATTCACAAGAACTAAGTTCTTGAATTTGTACTTTAGTGCAATCTTCTTTTGTCAACCCATTTTTTAGTCTCTTGGCTGCTTTGTCCAAGTATGAGAGGGTTGTCTTCTTGCTCACGTCACTGGTAGTGAACTTGAATGCAATGCAATTTAATTTTTTTTATTTACCAATATTATGTGACTCTCTTCGTCATGTAGATTGTCATAAGGGCTTAGGAAGTTAATGATTGTTGAATATGAATGAGCTCTAGTTAGATGCTTTACTTTTTTTTAGGTTGTAGGATAATTGGGTCTTGTCCAAGACTTATGTGATGACCCACTTCTTTTTGTATAAATATTGTTTGCTTTAGGTTAAGAGCAAAAAAATATCTACTTCAGAAAGAATGGGTAAAAACGGTATTAAAGCTAATCATCGACTAGATGAGAAGCTTGGGTGTTTAATTAATCTTTACAATCCCATAGGAAACAACGACAGTAACACACCTACATAGTCAATTGATTTTATGATCCCACATTGTCTAATGAAAGACATTGTTAACTATGTAGATATATTTAAAGCCATGAAACCCTAAATATAAAGTGACAATATATACACTTAAAACAGTAGGTCAATAAAAGTGTTCTATCATAGTTGATTGTTGATTGGATATAAGGTTTGAGTAAGGATTTTACTGACCTTACAATCTTATGGGATAGGATAAGGATGCCATGCTTGCAAGGAGGAGAGATGAGTGTGATATAACACATCAATTAGGAGTAAAGTTCCTAATACTTTATATTCTAGGCTTCTCTTAGTTAAGTAGACATATTTTAAATCCATGCAAGAATTAGGCTCACTGTGGATAATATATACATAAGAGAGAACAATTTTTTACAAATGGTATTGAGGTAATTAGATCCAAAATATGTGTTCTGGTGGCGGTAGATATATGATATGAATTATGCAATATAAAATACTCAAAGAACTCAACTTGAATTGGTGTTAAAACCCTAACTATCATGCTAAAAGTTATTTTGAGCTTAAGTCCATGGCAAAGAGATGAAAAATAAGTGAAGTGAAAAGGAATTTCACCTCCAACCAAAGTAGAGAAAGATTGATCAAATAGTTAACAAGATGAGATTTGGGAATTGTGGAGGAAGATGAGAACCAAGAAAAGCTAAAAAGGGGCAAGGCATGCAACAAAAGATGAGAGTGAAGGCTATGAAAATGGTTGGAGAGGATAAAATCATGTGAAAAATGAGTTGAATGGAAATCAAATTAAGAAACATGATTGAAGTTAAAGAAAACCAACCCTGACTTTACATTGAATTTTGGGTAGTCTCCCATGAGTTTTATGAGGCAAGCTACATATGGTTCTGAAACTTAAACATTTAGCATTCAACACCTTTAAGTTATTTATGAATCAAAGTTGAAATGAGGAAGATATAACCAATTGAAATGAAACTAAGCAGAAGGTACTACCCAATTCAAAATGGATACTCCCACTTCAAAAGTGGCTGAAATTTAAAAATTTCCCCATTACCACTTTGAGAAGCATGACCTACTATTTCAACTCTATTTTAAAATCACTCTCAAATTTCAAAATAAAGATATACCAAGTCGATATTGAGCCTCTATCCATTTTGGAATGCCTTCCTTTTGACTTAACTATCTTAAAATGGCACCTATGCACTTAGAAATCATAAAATTTTATTCTTTTGGATATTTTTCATATGAATAATGACCAATAGATGTGTGCTACATGTTAAGAATTGCATTTTACTATTTAAACTCAATGATTTTAAGGTTTTAAAGAGTTTTTTTAGAGAGTTTTTTTAGAAAGATTTTTTGAGAAGAAGATATTGAAGACTTTTTGGTTTGTTTTCTTTTCTATGCAAGTAATTTAATCATTGGCTCTAGTTTCCTTTGATTCAAGAATGATATTTTCTACTTTTTCTACAAATTGTATAAATGAGAACATTTCCATGAGAGGCTAAGAAGCCATCTTAGGATCTAAAGCATGAGGAACTAGGATTAAAGACTAAAAGAAACAATGGGTAAAATGAGATTAATAATGGAGTTAACAAAATACTCTTTATGTTAGTTTGAATTAAGAAATGGTATGGTTGATTGTTATTGGATACTAAAGGTTCTTGTCATACCTTGATCCTTAGTTATCATGGTTCTCTCTATTGGTACCTATTATATGACAAATCCATAAGAGTAGTAAAGATTGAAAAGCTTAGACATTAAACCTCATTTAAATTGCATTTATAAAATAGGAATTAAAATTAGAATAAAAGAAGGAAATCAGGTTTCAAATGCAACCCTAAGTTATAGAACTCAAACTGATCTTGACTGAACAAAGATTTTGAAAACCTTAAGATCAACCCAACTTGATTACCTTTGTTTGCTTTGAGTTCTATGCCTTAAATATATTGCCTAAATCTATGAACCTGCTATGAACAACTTATTAACTTAGAAGGAACCCATGTCTTGTATCTTCCATGCAACTCTTGATGTGCTTAAATTATCTATGATGTAAGTGATGCAAGCCTGAATGATTAATATAAAAATAATGCATAAATAGGAGCAAATGGAACCCCAAATCATAATATAAATATTAATTGCATGAGCTCTCATATATTTATTACATGATGCATTGATTACTACTCAAAAAGTGCTATTTGATAGCTTATAATTAATCCTTTTAAACACTTTTGAGTAGTAGTTAGTGCCTTTTAACCCAATTAGCATGTTAAGGCCCCTTTCAATCACTTCTAATCAATTTGTGTTAAGTTTTGGTGTTTTGATAGCTTTTTGATCACCAAAGCAATATGAGATTAAGGAGAGTTATTTGGAATCCATGGCAAATCAATGAAGAGCTCAAATTCATGAAGAACCAAGATTTGGAGCTCCATAGCCCTTTGCCAAAGTCGTTCAAAGCAAGCAAAGGAGAAAAGCAAAGAGGAAAACAGAGTGAAGAAAATAGAGGACAGCAGCTGCAGTCTTCCTTTGCACTTTTGGAGTACTTCCCGAAGTCCATTTTCTACATGCTATATACCATTTCAAAGCTCAGGAAGTCAAGAATCCAATGCTTCAAACCGTGTACGATTTGGAGCTGAAATGAGGAAGTTACAGCCGTTGGAAGCCGATCACTCCAAGCTGAAGGAAGGATTCAGCAAAGTGCTGTGGAATCACCCTTTTGTTGCGAAATATTTCGCAACACTTTTGCACAGTGCTTGGTTTTCCCCTGAAGCTTCACGCCGCGATGGAAGCCAAGCACCACAAGATGGAAGTCAACTTTGTGAAGGTGTTGAATCAGCTGGTTGCTATGAAGAAATTTCGCAGCCCCTCTTGTGCATCTGCAAAATCTCGCAGACCTCATTTTCACCTGCGAAACGGTCCTGAAGCTTCCCGATAGCTGTGCACCGACTCTTTTAGATCTTTTCTTCTGATATTTTTGTGTCTAAATTTCCATTTTCTCCTTGTATTCAGCCACTCATGTAATTCCTTAGTTAGGAAGTATGCAAGGAAGGGTAAATTACCTTCCTATATAAACTCTCGGGAGGTGGTTCCAGGAGATCCATCATATAATATATGTGAAATTAACAAACAGAGCACTTGCTCTGTTTCTTCTATATATTCTTATTTTCTCTTTAGTTTTCTTTCTAGCCAACCAAACTCTGAGGATTTTTCCTCAGAGGATGAGAGGCTAAGCTCTTTGTCTCTTGGAGCTAAGGTAACCGGGTAAGTTTCCTCAGGCATAAATTGGAAGTTTTGTTGTTTTAGTTTGGAATGAAGAGTAAGTGTGTTCCATGAATGGTTTCTACGTTTTTAGTTAACTTAAAACACCTTGGAGTCACCTGGGCCAACACTTGGTAAGGCAAGTGATCTCTAACCGTGGAGATGCACTAGTTTACCCCTTGCGAGCCTCTGGTAGGTGACTTGAAGGTAGGATTTTCTAGAATAGCCAACACTTGGTAAGCTTTTGGACTCTTAGGAGACATCCATTAGTTACCTCTTGCGAGCTTTTGACGGGTAATCCAAGGTTAAAGATCACCTTGAATGGTAAAGGCTAGTGAGAGGCTAAACCATTGCAAGTTGCATCAGTGAGAGAATTAAAGCTGAAATCCAATTGAGGGATGCATTTGTGCAGCACCTATTAGAGAATTGACTTTATGTTAATTCTCTAATGTGAGGAAATGAAACAAGTGACCGGAACTCTCCTTTTTGCATGAGGAATCTGAGCCTAGTGATCTGAAACTCCAAGAAACACTTTTCTTTATAAGTAAAATCAGTTACTACTTTTGGTTAGCTTAAAACCAATCCTTTTTCATTCAAACGTCTTTATGTTTTCTTTTAAAGCTAATCTTGAAATGAAAATGCACCAATTCAGCTTTGAATTAGTATCATTTGTGAAGTGAAAACCCATCCCAGTGAACGATCCTAGAGCCACTATGCTATAGTAGCTTTGTCTTTGCTACCCTAGTATATGGTGTAATAGGTTATAAATTTTGTTGATTAATCCCTCAATCAAGGAGCACCAGCTGGACACGAATCAGCTGAGACACCAATTAGGCATGAATCATGCATGAGCTATCAACCTTAGGAGAATATTAAGTTAATATTGAGGTCTTTAGTGGCTTTAACCTATGGGTGAGAACCTAAGGTATTCATATATTTCTTATTGATTAGGTCACTATTGTTTAAGGTTTGTGGCAACAAGTATTTTTAAGATAGACACCATGATATCTCATGGGTTTGAGATAGTGTGTCCTCTTAGGTGATTATAAGAACTTATAATCATGAATTTGTGGTTGTAATAATTCCTCTAATGGGATTTAAACACGCTCTTGGTGAGCTCGAGGGTATTAGATGATCACATAATAGAAAGATTTGAGACTTAAGGATGACAGAGGTAATCTTGAGAAGATGATGACTTATACCTTGTTAGATTACAAATACTAGTTCATGGAGAGGCTTGCATGCAATGGTTAGTAGGTCATGAACCAATGAAATAAATTAAATTAGATTTTTAATTTTCATAGGATATTAGAGTGCAGTTGACTCTCTATAATGAGATGTTAAGTCAACTTCAAAATTAGATTTTGAGAAAGCTAATATTTTTCCATGGGTCTTAATGGTTCCTACTCAAGGTTACATTCCTTGGTACCTTGAGAATAGCTCTCGGAAGGTATATACCCTCTTTGTTTATTCATTCTTGAATAGGTGAAAACTTGTAAAGAAGAAAAAAGATACAATTTCATTAGCTTAAGGAGTTTCACCTAGACCTTTCTAGTACAATATGGATTGCAATCACTTATGGTGTGTTTGGTAACCCTAAACAATACTAAATACTTTAGAAGAGCCTTGTTTCCTCTTTTACTTTATAAACCATAAGGGCATGATGAATGTAACATACTTAGAAAATTTGTACACCATAGGATAGTCAATCCATAAACATCCTACTTAGACAATAACATGATTCCACAATCACATTCTTCTATGGTTCCTAGGATATATTTAGTGGCTTTATCAATCCTTATGATGTGGGCTTTGAGGGAGTTTAGAAGTGGCACAAAACTAACATGATTTTCACATTCTTTATTACTAATAGATTTAAGAGTTTCTTTTTAAGTATAACTCTGTTCTATTAGATAACAATTTATTAGTCCTAGGTATGAACTCTTTTGCCTTTTTTTTACTTTGCTATATATACCTACAATAAACCTTCATTACATCTTATTTACAATAATGACCTTTAAACCTTTATCTTCCTATATATTTTGAGACTACTGTTTAGAATTCTTAAGGCTTAGAGGAAAGATCTCCATAATATTCCCTTAAGGATTTTGAGGTTGCCATAATTGTAGCAAGATCTTGGAATTGTAGCACTTAACTCTTTCTTGACCTAATTTTGTAGATTTTCCATAAAGTTAAATAATACCTCCTCCTTAGTCATATTCAATAGCCAAAGCATGAGAGTAGAGAATTCCTTTACATAATCTTTGATTGAACCTATATGCCTAAGTTGCTTCATGTTCTTCTTTGCAAGCTATAACATATCCTCGAGGTAGAAACGTTATTGATTTCCTTTTTGAAATCCTTATACATGTTTGTAATGCATGTGTCTTTCTTCATATCTACATACCTTCAATGTTATTATAGAGTAATTATATCTATGAGGTAGATGATCATGTTCTATGTTTTTTATTGCTCATTGGTTTAGCTATAGCCTTGGAGTATCACTCTATGTGGAACAAGTAATTGTCTACATACAAGCACCTAGGCGCCACTTGTGTAGCCATAGCTATCCTAGTTATGACTTATTTTTTGTTTTTTTATTTTTTATATTTCTTTGGTAGGTGGTTATTTCTTAGAATATTTCCTTCATAAAGTCTCAAAACTAGTTAACATCTTCATCATGCTGTCATGCCTATAAAGGTCCATTTTCTTGTCTTAGAAAGTCATGAACTTTTCTTACACCATAGATGAGTTAGTTTGGAAAGAAATCAATACATTCTCCTTGAGCTTTTCCTCTATGACATGTCTTGACATGCTTTTATTTTCTTCCTTTATCAAAAGATAACATTGTAACCACAATCAACTCTATTTGTTGCAGTCTTTGGGAAATTCCTAAGTACTCATATTACACTTAGAAAACTCTAAGATAAGATATTGCCAAGTTAACCTATTGGTACCCAAAAAAAGCTTATATAAGCTAAGAGAACACCCAGAGTTAGGAAATAATGGAATATATTATTTTTGCAAATGAAGCTATACAATGGCCAAAAGCTAATAAGTTTTGGAGCCTTATCAAATTAGGTCATTACATATAAATATACCTATGGAAAAATTTAGAAACTTATTATGCGTATATAAATAATTTTGAAGTATTGTGGATATTTCTAATCTACACTAATCAAGAGCTTTCCAGCCAAATTTGAAGAGAGTTATAGAACTTCAAGGAAATCTATACAACTCTATAGGCTTCTAGAATATTATAATCCATATGGAAAAAAATAGATACTCTATATTTTCTTGAGTAGTTTGAGTTAAGATCTAAAACTTTTAACATGCTTGGCATTGTGCTTGCTTAGAGCCCTTTTTTGCTAGATCTTGTCATGCATTCGAGTGCAAAAGCACAACCCTTACCTATGTTAAAGACATTGTTTTGCAAAAATCATTTCAAATTACATAGGGGATAAGTTGAATGTGAATTAAAACCAACTCACGGAGTTCATACATACTTTAGAAAGTACAAGAATTTAACATTTTATTTTAAGGATCGAAATTTTATTTTATTATTGGTTAAAATAATCTCAATGAAAAATGTGTAAAACTAAGAAGCTAAAATTATTTGGACCATAAGAGTATTCACTATGAAAGAGTTTAGGCATGATAAATTTATTAGAACTAATCCTGAGCTTTCTTAGAGGACATGCATAAAATTATATGTAGTAAAATATAAATATACAAAATTCAAAAGCTACTTGTGTTGATGGGTAGTGTGGAAAAGAAAAAAAAAATGAAAAAATGAAAACCCACTTTGGAAGTGAAAACATATAAGATCCTCCAAATTAATAGAAAACATAATATGGACAAATTATATGAACATGTAAAGAAAACCAAAAGAAATACCTAACTTGTAATGTTTTAGAAAACACATTCCTTATGATTTTCTATGGATGCTAGAATTGCTAGTCATATTTACATAACACTTATAAAATGCTTTCACCATTTATAGTCATGCAATCAAATATTTGATTAATACTTCAATGTGTGCTTAATTTCAAGTTTGATCTCATAATTAGATATTAGATAATAAATAAATTGATTTAAATTCCAATTTTATTGTTGTTGCTTTGGAAGGATATTTTACCACACAAGTTAAATAACTTCTATTCTATCTAGAAAGCAAAAGTTATAAATAAAAAGAAAATTGAGATTAACTCCTAAAACAAATTAATAGAATCTCTTAAAATCATTTATCATTTGGAAAGAGTTCTACTATGATAAATATGAGTTGTTAAAGGAATCAATGGTAATAAACTACACTATTATTTCTACAAGTATATATTCTTCTATTTAAGACATTTTGTTTAGAAATAACATAATAACATAATACATATTCTTCTATTTAAGACATTTTGTTTAGAAATAACATAATACATATGGTTAAAACTATATATATTTCTCACATAACATATTCTTCTATATAAGACATTTTGTTTAGAAATAACATAATATTCACATGAAATTGATAGATTGTTGCAATAACAAAGGAGGGTTCATAAGAGAAATTGAGTCATTATGTTTGGTAAATGGATTAAATTGTATAACAATACTAATTATATGGAGGTATGTGGATTGTCCAACTAACACAAGAACAAGTTACATTATCTAGTCCATACAAAAGAAAAGTAGTTCAAATTTTTGCATGGATTTGTCAAAAAAAAAAAAAACATGTGATAAGTTAGCTAAAAAGTTGCTTACACTTTTGGTACTTTTACTTGTTAGGGAAGTCAAATTCAATTAAATTTTTACTTGTTCTAGGTTATTGGCCAACTAAAGAGGAATGTTTTCTTTTTTCCTTTCTTAGTAGGATTACTAATACACTTGGATCAATCGAATTGAAAGTTTCCCCAATTCTTCAATTGATCCCAACATTAAAATGGTCTAAATTGGCTTAAAAACCTTTCAAGGTCCTTCATATGGTGAAACCAACATTCTAAGGTTCTTTTAAACCACTGCAAAACTCAAAAACTTTTGATTTAATTTTAAACATAAAATAAAAAAGAAAAATCATTCAAAGTAAATATAAACCTAGATGTTCAATTTTGTAACTTTTTAAACTAGATCTATTGTCTTGTGGCCTTTGAACATGGTTTTACACAAATTAATCATTTTAATCCTTTAAAGGAGTTCTTTAATACAAACTATGATGTGTTTTTCTCTTTTGGATTTTAATTTACCAAATACTAGATTGCTAGCTATGTAATACAACACAAAGAGTGGTAGGAATTTGATATCTTACCTTAGATCTCCCATTGCAAAACAATTCCCCTCTTGAACCTTTTCCCTCTTCTTTCCTTTCTATAAATTCACCGACGCCGTTTTTCCTTTAGAATTAGAAGTTAAAGAAGACTTAGGAAGTCTAGGATCTAGGTTTACTTACGTCCTTGCAAAATTTCTAAAATACCCTTGTTAGTTCATTTTTATTACTTTTAAGCCTTACTTTGAGAATTTACTTTAATTTTATCTATATGTATTAAAATTTCTTATATATTATATCTTGTTTTCCTTTGTCCTAATAAAATATTGAATAAGCTTAATTTGATGTAATCCAAAATTGAAATACAATTAGGTATTTAATTTTTATATTACTGATAATCATCAAAGTTATGTTAAGGATATTATAGAGGATCGCATTTAATGCCTCGAAAAATATTTCATAGCACTAAGGAAACAAAAAAATAAAATGAAGCTTTCTAAATGTGCATTTGGATTATAGTATACCATACAAGCATAAGGAGAACTTAGGCTAAGTAAGGGTATGTGCGCAAAACATACCAATACCTAGAACCTTGAGGGAAATGTATAACTAGTTGGAAGAATAGCAAATATAAAGAGAATTATGTTAAGAAACTCTAATAGTTTCATCATTTTTTCATCTTTCTAGGAAGAAATGGTTATCATAATTGAAACGAGTACTTATAGAGGCATTTGTGGATCTAAAGAAGCATGTAAGCTTACCATCCATTTGTTTTGTTATAAATAAGTCCAAATAATTGCTTGTGTTCTTTATGGTCATCTTTGTGGTATCTATCAACATTATTTTAGGTGAGGAAAGAAGTTTTAAAGGCTTAAAAAGCTAAGATACTATGCCATTAAGGCCTGGGTTAAAATAGAAACAAGATAGATGCATTTAGAAAAATTACATCTCTATGTGGATTTGAATTTTTCAAGTGCATCCTCACTCGATGGCAAGACTTGCTTTTTAGGTGAAAAATTGTACTTTTTTTATTAAAAAAGAAAAAAAGAAAAAAAAAAGAACAACTAGAGTCACCACTTTTATTTATTTTTAAAAGGGAAAAGAAAATAAGAAATAAAACCCTAAAAAAAATTACTCCTTAAATTTTGGAAAAACATTTCTTTGAAAAACTTGAGTTTAGTTCCAAGGATCAAGTTACCTATTAGGAAAGTAACATGAAGGTGCACCCCTCTAAGCCTTAAAGTAAAAGTCTCTACTGACTAGGTTGAGGGAAGCATGACAATTAACTAATGGATCGAGAACACTGAGGAAAGCCAAAGGTGATTATCTAAATCCTAACATATTAAACAAGCTAGACAATCATTCTAAGACATAAGCATAAAGGAAAGATAGTGTGCATGCCTGAACTGCAACTCAAATCACTCTCATAAAAACATCAAGGTTAGTTCAAATTACATACTATATGTATTTTATCTTAGTCAAAGAATTAAGCAATACACAAAGCATAAGAAGCAAAGTCATGCATGAAAATGATCACACACAACAAAGGATAAGTACATAATCAAAAGGTTAAAGGAAGCAAAGAACATACCTGGAGAGCACTTATATCTTATAGTGCACTTGCATAAGATCCAATGAAGATTAATTTACAAGTAAAAAATGAAGGATATTATAATGAATCCCATGACATACAAATTGACAATTTAAATTAATTCTCAGCAAACTACCTAATTATCAATGCTCACAAGGAAAATCCTAAAATAACATCTAAAAATAAAACTACATCATGAAGAAAGCTCAATGACATCCTCATTATATCTATATTATGGGACAAAAATCCAAATCAAGTCAACATATGTTAAGAGACCCCAAATTAAATAATTTGATAAGCTATGTACAAAATTCTCAGCATACAGTTAGAACAAACGGCTCACAAAACAAATCCTAGAAACATATCTATAAGGGGAATTTAATTATAAGAAAATTCAAGGAACATCCTCTATGTGCCTAGTTTATCATCCAAGTGGTCAAATAATCATTCAAGACTCATATTAATTCCAAAATTACAAAAAATTCCAAAATGTTTAGAACGGGTTAGAATTCAATAATAGGAATAAACTGATTTTTAAAACTAACTTAGAGACCTTGTAAAATCACACAAAAAATCACACTAGTCCTTTATAGTGTATGGTTCGCATAAAAATAATAAGAAAACCAGAGACCTCACAAATCAATTTTTAAATCATACAATCATAGCTTCTATCCAAAATCAGACTAGTACAATAGGTGCTTATTAGAAAAAATATATCTATTGATAAGTAAAACATATCTCAGTATTTTATGAGTCAAAACTCAAATTCAAGAAGTCTAGAATTTAATAAAAAAAATATAAAATTAAAGTAAATGGACCAAAAAGTAATTTATATTTACAAAATACAATCAACTATATAGTATTGGGTGAATGCAGAACCTACTGGAAGAAGCAATCATAACTCTCAATTAGAAAAATCCTTTTTACTCAAACAAGATCCCAAAATCAATTTCAAGAAGTAAATAACATCATACAACCCTTAGAAAAAAAATTTAAGATACTTTAAAAGGCTCAAGTTAAATTTTATTTTTGAGGATGCAACAACTAGGCTAAAGGGGCAGCAAAAGGGTTTCAAAATTCTTTTTATGTTGGGGTTCCACTAAGTTCCTAGTCAATCTACACAAGTTTAGTTTGTGCATCCTCAACCTCAAATGAAAATTAAAAAATTCACTAGGGATAAAAACCTTCCCATCAACTTGGGATCACGAATTTAAACTCATGTGCTAAAATCAGAATTTTTAGAAAATCAGAGAAGAATGTATTCTGAGTAAAAATTAATTGCATGCCTTTTAAAGAAAATGAAAATTTCACCCTTAGGACCTAGAATTAATTTTTCAACAGACATTTAGGGTTTGAACTCTTTTTGAAAAAGATTTAAAATAAAATTTAAAAAAAAAAAAAAAAAAAAAACAAAGGACAACTAAACTTCAAGCAATAAACATACCAAACAACCCTAAACACTAGAAAGATACAAGACATTAGATTTTCAATTATCAACCAAGGAAGGAACTAAATGATTAAAACAAAAAAAGAAAATACCAATTGAATATCCTTGGGTTACCTCTCATTTGTGATCAAGGAGTCATGCCACAGTGGAGGGCTTAACTCTAGATAAGTATTTAAAAAAAACAAATAAAAAAAAAACAACTTTGCATCATTAACATTTAAAACTAGATAATTATGGAGAATCAACCAAAAAATAAACATTCAAGGAAAACTAATCTTCAAAATAGTAAAAAAAAAAAAAAAAAAAAAAAAATATAACTTTGCATCATTAACATTAAGAACTAGATGATCATAGAGAATCAACCAACAAATAATCATTAAAAAAAACGAACCTTAATTTTTTTTTTTTTTTAAATCCAACTTTGCATCATTAACATTAAAAACTAGATAATCATGGAGAATCAACTAACAAACAATCATTAAAAAAAACTAACCTTATATATATATATATATTAGCCAACAAATAATCATTCAAAAAAACTAATCTTAAAATATTTTAAAAAACAAATTCTAACTTTGCATCATTAACATTGAGAATTAGGTAATCATGGATAATCAACCAACAAATAATCATTCAAAAAAACTAACCTTAAAAATATTTTTTTAAAATTCTAACTTTGCATCATTAACATTGAGAACTAGGTAATCATGGAGAATCGACCAATAAATAATCATTCAAAAAAACTAATCTTAAAATATTTTTTTTTTTAAATCCAACTTTGTATTATTAACATTAAGAACTAGATAATCATGGAGAATTGACCAATAAATAATCATTCAAAAAAACTAATCTTAAATTTTTTTTTTTTTTAAATCCAACTTTGTATCATTAACATTAAAAACTAGATAATCATGGAGAATCAACCAACTAACTATAAAGAGATATTGCAAGGATCAAGACAATGATTGAACAAAGCACATCTAGCCTATAATCAAGCAAGATCATTCAAAATCAATTTTGTAAATTCTTGTAACTATTGCTGCATCGACTTTAACAAATCTGTAACTGCTGCATAGTTTTAGGCAAATTGATGTACATTGCCATAAATAGTTTTTCCTAGCTATGTATATAAGTCAGCTCTTATTACATCAATAAATGTATATGAAAAATTCATTGAAAACAGTAGTGTTATTTATTCTATATGGTATCAGAGCTGACTTTCTCTCAAGAGCATCTGATCCCAAATATGTCCTCCTCAGAATCCATTCCACACAATACCCATCCCATTTCCGGCACTGATAAACAACATATTGCCCTCAATATCACTGCCCAAATCAATGAAAAGTTAACACTCACCACTTTTCCTCAATGGCGTGCTCATTTTGAAGCACTCCTTATTGGTTATGATTTGCTTGACTATGTCAATGGCATATCTTCTTGCCCTTCTCCCATCGGTACTTCAACTACCGATCTCAACAAAACTCATTGCGTTCGACAGGATAAACTTATCCTCAGTGCCATTCTAGCCTCTACATCCCCCACGATCACACTGCTCATAGCCACAACAAAAACATCACACGAGGCTTGGAATAAACTCAACACGTTATATGCTAGCCATTCAAGAACAAGGGCTATGCAACTCAAGGAGGAACTCGCCTTGATTCAACGTGGAAATAGGTCAATTTCTAACTTTTTGCATGCTGTGAAGGCTCTGGTGGATGAAATTGCCATCATTGATCATCCAATGTCTGATGATGATTTAACCCTCTATGTCTTAAATGGGTTAGGGCCTAATTTCCATGAGATCGCTGCACCGATCTGAGCACGGGAGAAGTCCTTGGTGTTTGAAGAGCTGCACAACCTCTTAGTGGGTCACGAATCCTACCTTCAACGTTTGGAAGTTGCTACTCAACAGATGGTGATGATGACGAACTTCACAAACAAATGCCAACCTTCATTTGGAAGTGACTTCTTAAAGAAGTCTTATAAACGGAACAAGTCTCAACGTAATCAAGGCCAAAGCTCAGCCCACTAATCCAATGGCCACCAACGTGATGGACGTCGCTCCAACTATGGGTCTAGCAAGCCCAATAACAACCAGAAACATTACATGCCGCATTGTCAGTTTTGTGAGCAAATGGGTCATACTGCAAAGCATTGCCCTCAACTCCAGTCCAAAGATTTCACAGTCAACTGTGTAACCTCTTCTAACAAAAAAGACAAAACTTGGCTCATAGACTCAGCGGCTTCTCACAATATAATAGGTGATCTTGCAAATTTGTCCATTCACAATGAATATAATGGTAGTGATGAAGTAATTCTTGGTGATGGTTCAGGTTTGACTATCTCACACATTGGTTCTTTGGAATTACACTCGCCCAACCGCACTTTTATCTTGAGTGATACCCTTTATGTTCCAAACCTTTCCAAAAATTTAATTTTCATTCATCATCTTACCAAACAAAATAATGTTGTTGTTGAATTTCACCCTTTTCATTTCTTTGTGAAAGACAAGATCACGAGGGCGATTCTACTTTGAGGAACATGTGAAAATGGTGTCTATATTTTTCCAGAATCAATGATGTCTTCCACCTCCAAAATGGTTGCTAATGTGCATGAATGAACCTCAATTGATGGGTGGCATAAGCATCTTGGGCATCCATCTCTTCGAATAGTCCAACATCTTGTTAAGAATTTTTCTCTTCCCGTTATCAAAGAAAAAAATCTTTCTCAATTATGTAGTTTATGCTCCATGAATAAAGCACATCAACAACCTTTTCATACCAATAGTCTTCAAAGTCATGCACCACTTGAACTTATTTACACTGATGCTTGGGGACCTACACATTATACCGGAATCGACGAATCTCATTATTACCTCATTTTGGTTGACCACTTCACAAAATACATGTGGTTCTATCCAATGGCTACAAAATCCGGTGTGTTTACAATTTTTCCTTACTTCAAAAAACTTGTAGAAACATGCTTCCAAACCAAAATAAAAAATTTGTACTCTAATAATGGTGGGGAATTCATTGCTTTAAAATCCTTTTTATTGGTCAATGGTATTGGTCACTATACCACCACCCTACACACCCCATAACAAAATGGTGTCTTGGAGAGTCGTCACCGTCATCTTGTCGAAATCGGTCTCATTCTTCTCCATGATACATCGATACATTTTTTATATTGGCCTCATGATTTCCAAACAACATCCTATCTAATCAATAGGCAACCCACTTCTCTTCTTCAAAACCGTTCTCCTTTTAAAGCTCTTTTTGGTCAAAAACCAAATTACCTCAGATTAAGAAAATTTGGGTGTCTCTATTACCTACTTACCCAGCCCTACAACACTCATAATATGCAACCAAAATCCTCACCTTGTGTGTTTATTAGGTACTCTCAAACCCAAAGTGCCTACAAATGTCTTAACCTTAAAACTCATAAGATTTACATTTCTAGGCATGTTCTATTTGACAAACCAAACACTCCCACTTTGTCTTCTACCAAACCGAAAAGCCAAACACCAGAATCTCACTATGCCCCTCTGTTCTTCGATGCCCAGGTCATGCCTATGCCCTCGCCAACACCATCTACCCTACTGCCCGCATCAATGACTCTAGAAGGTGTAGCCGCCGTCGACACATCCTCCTCAGGTAATCTTGTCAACCTTTTTTCTTCTTCTCTTCCGATTTCATCTGAAAATCTAGGTCAAAATTCCTTGCACTTGAATTCTTCATCTCTTAGTTCTAGTCCCAATACTTGTCTGCATGATTCAAGCTCATTGCTTCTTCACTCCTCACCTGTTGAGCAAACAATAGGACAGGCTGAAAATTCCCAAAACCCGAATGCTCAAATTCTCTCAAACCCACATGTTCAACATCTTCACCAAATGACCACTCGGTCAATGAACAAAATTTTTAAACCCAAACAACTTAATTTTGTGTCTAAACATCCACTCCCTAAGACCATTAAACCAACCTGTGTGAGTCAGGCCTTATCTCAACCACAATGGTGTGATGCTATGTCTAGTGAGCTTACAGCTCTCATACAGCATGGAACTTGGGATTTAGTGCCAATCCCTTTGAATTGTAACCCAGTGGGCTGCAAGTGGGTGTTCAGGGTCAAGAAAAAACCTAATGGATCAATGGATCGATTCAAAGCCTGCTTAGTTGTAAAGGGTTATAATCAACGTCCAAAGCTTTATTACAAAGAGACCTTCAATCTAGTAGTTAAACCAGCCACCATTAGAACCGTTTTGTCTATTGTCATTGTGAATGGTTGAGATTTAAGGAAAATGGACATTAATAATGCCTTTTTACATGGTGCATTATCTAAGATTGTATATATGATGCAATCCCTGGGTTTCAAAGATCCATCTAAACCCAATCATGTTTGCAAGCTCAAAAAGGCAATATATGGCCTCAAACAAGCTCCTAGGGCTTGGTACACTACACTGAAAAATGTATTGCTTAAGCTTGGGTTTGAAAATTCCAGAGTTGATTTGTCTTTGTTTATTTATCAAAAGGACTCTATAATCTGTTATTTCTTGGTGTATGTCGATGATCTTGTGATTACAGGAAATAATAAAAAATTTGTGGCTTTAATTATCAAGAAACTGGGAAATCGATTCTCTCTTCAGGATATGGGTCTACTTCATTTTTTTTCTTAGTGTGGAAATTGTACCTACTCAAGAAGGACTATTTCTCTCACAACACAAGTACATTCATGAGTTACTATCAAATACTAACATGAGTAGTGCCAAAGATGTCTCCACTCCTCTTTCAACAACTCAGTCTCACAAATTACTTGATGGCACAACAAATGTGGACAACACAGAATTTCGAAGAATCATTGGCAACCTGCAGTATCTTTCTTTAACGCATCCAGATATTTCATTCGCGATCAACCAATTCATGCACAAGCCTACCACCACTCACTTCACAACAACTAAAAGGCTTCTTCGGTACTTAAAGCAAACCATCTTTCATGGTATACAACTCACAAAATCTAGACCTTCAGCTTTAATCACCTATTCCGATGTCGATTGGGCTAGAAATATTGATGATCGAACCTCCACATCTGCCTATATTGCCTTCTTAGGCCCAAATCCCATTTCATGGAGCTCAAAGAAACAAAGAGCAGTTGCAAGATCTACCACCAAAGTTGAATATCGAGCCCTTGCAAATGCGACATCCGAGACAATGTGGCTGCTTAGACTTCTCCACGAGATGGGTTTTCCACTAAAAGCAACTCCCTTATTACTCTGTGATAACCTTGGTGCTACACATCTAAGTTTCAATCCAATCCAACATTCACGCATGAAACATATACAAATTGATCTCCATTTTGTTCGTGATCTGGTTCAACGTGGTTCTCTCCAAGTTCGACATATTCATACACAATACCAATTGGTTGATTTGTTGACAAAGTCATTGTCAAGACAAAGAACCGAAATCTTGAGATACAAGATTGGGCTTGCTGATGGAAGCTCAATCTTGTAGGGGCGTATAAAGATAAATTGCAAGGATCAAGACAATGATTGAATAGAGCACATCTAGCTTACAATCAAGCAAGATCATTCAAAATCAATTTTGTATATTCTTGTAATTGTTGCTGCATTGACTTTAACAAATCTATAACTGTTGCATAGTTTTAGGCAAATTGATGTGCATTACTGTAAATAGTTTTTCCTAGTTATGTATATAAGTCAGCTCTTATTACATCAATAAATGTGTGTGAAAAATTCATTGAAAACAGTAGTGTTATTTCTTTTATATTAACAATGATTCAAAAAAACTAATCTTTAAAATATCTTGAAAGAATTCTAACTTTGCATCATTAACACTAACCTTTTGATATTTTTTTAATCTGTGCTCTTTCTTTCAATCTCCCCTTGTGGGTTGTTCTCAAATTTCAACCTTTAACTTGTGAGACCCCTCCAAGATGCAGTTGTGATCTCCCAAAATTTCCTAATAGTGTCTCACCTTTTCTCTAAGTGATGACCCTTCCTTTAAAAATATAAAATCTCATTTTCCCTTAAATAAATAAATAAATAAAATAAAAATTGGTCTTCCTTTTTTGAAAAGAATTTGACTTTTTCCATTTAAAACAATTTGCTCTTATATTTTAAAAAGTTTTAACCTTTTCCAAAAAAAAAAAAAAAAAACAAAAAACAAAAAAAAAAAATTCTCTTCCATTAAAAAAATTTGACCTTCTTCCCATATTTAAAAAAAAAAATTGAAAAAAGTATCTTCCATTAAAAAAAAATGGCTTTCTTCTCATAAAAAAAAACACACACACACACAAAATTGTTCTTCTATTTTAAAAAGTTTTTACTTTTCCCATTTAAAAAAAATCTTCCATTAAAAAAAATTTGACCTTCTACCCATAAATAAAAAAATAAATAATTGCTCTTCCATTTAAAAAATTTGACCTTCTTCCCTTCAAAAAAAAAAAAAAAAAAAATTTCTCTTCCATTAAAAAAAAAAATGACCATCTTTTAAAAAGTTTTTCTCTTCCATTTAAAATTTTTTTGACCTTTTTTCCTTTGGTGGTAAGAATCAAATAATCTCATGCACATGATCATACCATTTATTGTGGACCAAAATAATTCCATATATATTATGCACCATACCATGAATCAAGCAAACCCCATGCAAGTGATATACAATGTTACCTAAAATGCAACCTAGATAAATTCCTAAAATGAACTGGATAACCTAAGCTAAAGTAAGCTTAAGTGAGTTTAAGTGCAAAGTACCTAAAATGCAACTAAATGAGTTAAAGTGAACTAAAGTGAGCTAATGTGAACTTAAATGAGCTTAAGTGAAGGTTATTTAAAATGCAAATAAGTGAACTAAAGTGAACTTTAGTGAAAATTACCTGAAATGCAACTAAGTGAGCTAAAGTGAGTTTAAGTGAGCTTAAGTGAAAATTACTTAAAATGCAACTAAGTAAGCTAAAGTGAAAATTACCTAAAATGTGACTAAGTGTGATGCAGTGAAATTAAGTGAACTTACCTAAAAAATGCCTAAATGAGCTAAAGTGTACCTAAGTGAACTTGCCTAAAAGTTGTATTAAGTGAGTTAAAGTAAGCCTAAAGTGCTTAAATGAGTTGTCCCAAAATGCACCTAGAAATGAGATGAGCTCAAATGCACTTGGATGAGCTAAAAGTTCACCTAGGATCTAGTGAACTTTTAATGCACCTAAATGAACTATCATAAAATGCAAGTAAAGAATCTTAAACTAAACTAGAGGGGATGTTGAGGTTGTGATGAGGGTCTAGATAAATCCTTCAACAAAGGATCCCTAAAGGTGCCTCAAAAAAAGATAGACTAAATGAGTGACAATGGGCCACCAAGGGATGACTATAAAGTGAGAAAGAAGTATCGAGAAGCACCTAGTACTGCATGTGCCAAGAAGACAAAATAAAGGGACTACACTCTAATTGTTGTTAGAAATTTTGGGTCTTTCTTACTTGCAGTTCAATGTTGTATTATAGATCTTTAAATGTAGGAACCTTATATTTATATAACTAAGGAAGTAACTAGTATCAACCCTACGAGATTACTTATAACAATTCAAGATAGACGATCAAAAAATGAGAGACGATTCGTTATATATAGACTAATTTGATAAAATCTAGGATAAAAGTTTTAAAGGTTAAAAAATATGCTAAAACTTAGTGTTAATGATTAAATGATCTTTAATCCTTACTCAATGGAATAAAATGCATTGAATATTATTTACTTAATCCAATTCACTTAGATTTACTTTTTATTACTCTCTAAAACATATAGCACCATGTCATTAGGTGTGAGTTGTGGAGGGTTTTCAATAAAACTAAAGTTTTAAAAAACCAAAAATAAAATAAATCAACTTGAACTTTATCTCAAAATGACTTTCAAATTTGAAATTAATTTTTGAGAAAATCAAATTAAAAAAAACTTAAAACTCTTAGAGTCTCTTAGAAATAAAGCAATATGAGTATAAGTTTGCTAAAAAATAATAACCAAACATACTATAACAACCTTGCTTCAATGATCGGCTAGGAGATTGTGAGGCTAGTACAAGTTGAAATACATAGTAGGATCACTAGCTTATTAAGTGAAATGAGAGCACCAACATAAAAAGTGAGACACATCTAGTAAAGTAAAACTAAATACTACCTAGAGGAAAAATGGAAGCATAAAAGGGAAACAATATTTTAAGCCTTAAAGTCAAATGCAACCTAGAATAGCAAAATGTTTGCAAAGCAACATGTAACATAATTAACATAATTGAGGATGATTGAATGAGTTGATGGGTTATGAGCCCTAAGGCTCGCTCTTGAGGGCTGGCTTTGGCTTCGGCTCAATCTCAACCAGACCTACAAGCTCCTCGTTTTAAAAAGTTGAATTAAATTGAGTAAACAAAGTTTTAGTGAATAGTTATAATACACAAGTGTTGAGATGATCAACCTAGGCAAAATGGTTCTAAAACATAAAATATATTAGTTTTGGTATGCATAATAATAATAACATTTAAAGAAATGTATGGGATATAAAATATGAAATCATAGGTTGATGAATCTATTGGCCATACACAAACTTACAACATGTAGCCACCTCACATCAGCAAGATCTTTAGGGTCTCATAACCTTTGATCATACTACAAAGGAGCTTATCTCATGGTCATCCATCTAAAGGCATAATAAAAACGTACTTTACGATTTCAAGCTCTACCACCTAGCTCAACATTATATCCCATAAGCCCACCTTATGGCATCCTCCCTTGCTATAAAAATTGTGTGGAGTTTTGGATCAAAACTTTATAAAATAGCTACGAGGTATATGTGTTATCAAGCCCATAAGATATAGATGTCTAAAAGTTTAATAATTTATTTAGACTATAATATGATATGTCTCATTAGTGGTAAACATATGCAAGCTACCAATAATTACTTGAAGATGTAGTAACATTTATTTTTGCAAACTCAATATAAATCATATGTGAATGACTGAATAACAATTCAATTAATATCTCATACCATTAGCAAAACTAAGAGTAGTATACAATATATGTAAGAGATATTTAGTTTAAGAAAATTTAGTAAAATCATGTATATTGTAACTACTCATGAAAATCCCCATAATCAAAATTACAATAGAAGTCAATAGTGTGATGGCTCCACAAACTCCAGTTCTTCACTTAGCAAAGGAAAATTTGAATGAAATTAGAGAGTTTGAAACTTAGTTAGGTGATCCACTACACCTTCATGACAATCTCAATAATCTTATGATGAAAAATTCATACAAATACTGTGACTTCTACTTTGGAACTAGGAGAGACTATAGCAAATTTGTTGGTTTTTTATGCTCTACCTTAACCTGTTGGCATACAAGACATTAAGAGACAAAAGTGGCTTTCTTTTTTCATTCGCACTTTACAAAAATTCTCTTGTAAGTCTCAGTAAATCATTATCCTAATAATAAGCCTATTCTAGGAGCTCTCTTCTTAAATTCTCCACATTTAGCACATACAAGCATAAACAATATCAAAGTGTATCCTCAGCTGTTGGAATACCTTGGATAAATCTAATTCAAGCCCTAGATATATAATGGATGCATGCAACTATAGATCCTAGGCGTAATAGAAATTAATAAACCTTTTAAAAATTCATTCTAGGATAAAAAATAAAAAAACAAGTAGAAATCTCATAATTAAGATTCAGATGTTCTCCAACCTTTTCTAGTTGATGAAGAATAGCCTTAAAGACCTAGGGATCTTCCACCAATGGCTCTCTCTAGGATCTTGTCAATGGAGAAGGGTGAACTTCTCTCATGAGGGATGAAGGCTTGGTTTTTCTCTCTATTAGACAATAGTAAACTAGAATGGCTAATTCTAAACCTTAAGAGGGTATATATATATATATATATAGACTTCCTTGTGGGTTTAAGTGACTTAAGCCCATCTTAGGTTTAGGTCACCTAATCTAGCCTATTGGGTCCTAATTAATTAATTAATTAATTAGCTCTATTAAGTTCTAATTAAGTAATTAGCCTAATATAGAAAGATAATTCATAAACTCTTACAACGTTTTTATTGAAAATGCACTTGTGCATACATATGAATAAAAAAAACCTAAGTATCTCTCATATTTGAAAACATAACAAAATAAAAAAGAATTTACTATTGTTAAATGACTAATCATTAAGTTTAGATTCTCTAGAATCCTGCCACAACCAAGGTTGCATGCCCTTAGTGAAATAAACAAGAACTTTGATATGACAAGATAAGTTCAAGGATGAAAAAGGAAAATCAAAGACAATTTACTTCACTCACGTTTCTTTTAAACCAAAAATAAATCAATTTTTGTTACTCCCTTTGGTTTTTCAATGGTTCTGATACCCTAGAAAAAAAAAACATAAAACCAATTATTATGCTAAGAAAATTAGTGGGAAATCGAGGGTCTCTTTCTAGTAAGAACTTGAAGTATCATGTGTCTATTCCAATGTAAGGACTCTGTTCCAATAGTGTCATGTGTTTGGTCATGTAACCTCTTACATATAGTGACAACATGCATCTCTTATATGTAACCCCATGGCTAACCAATTGGCACTTGTTCGCCATGCATCTCTTATACACTAGTAAGAGCTTCTTTTACAAGAAGAAGACCAAGGAGTCTTATCATGACACCATTTAGTCCTTGTCAAGAGCAACCTAGACCAACTCAATCTTGTGTGGGAACCTCCTATGCTTGTACTCAACCCAATTGGCACTTGTCCGCCATGCATCTCTTGTACACTAGTGAGAGCTTCTTTTAGAAGAATAAAACCAAGGAGTCTTATCATGACTCCATTTAGTCCTTGTCAAGAGCAACCTAGACCAACTCAACCCTAAGTGGGAACCTATTAGGCTTGTACTCATGTGATCCAAAATAGAAGGGCTACTAAACCAACTTTCAATTTCTTCCCTTTAGAAAATGTCAATAAAATTTAAGTCATTCATAATACTAATTCATAAGAACTAATAACACTAGCTTATATTTTGATCCATTAATTAGAAAATCAATTACATATTGAAGTACCTATTTAAGGAAAAAGTGGAGACGTCTTTGAAAGGAAGTGATAGACAAAATATCAATCATTTTTTTCACCTCACTTATTTTATTTAATAATTATTTGTTTTTACAATAATATATTTCTAGGTCAATTTCAAATGGTCCAACAAAAGCAAAGGACTATAACATTCAGCACTTAAATATCATTCTTTGTTAAGAAAACAAAAAATGAAAATAGTCATCATTTTGACAAATGAAAATAAGGAAAAAGGAAAATAAATTAATACATAAATAGTCTTACAGGTTAAGGAGAAATGAGATTTCTTATACCAATTGAAATTTAAATATCCTAAAGACAAACATAAATAAAAAATAAAAATAAAATAAAACAAAAAAAGAACATGATCGATGAAAATGAAAAGAAAACATGGGTATTGATATGCTAGGTTTAATATTCCTTAAAAATCTTACTTCTTACCAATGTTATTGAGAGACCTTGTTAGAGAAGCGATCATACCATGATCATGACTATACTAACATCGTATTTGAATAGACATCCGAGTACCCAATAGTAATGGTGCTTTATTTGATTCCAATAGTCTAAATGAAATCCCTATCCATGCAAGTGATCAAGCAATTTGTAAGTAAATAAAGAACTACTCATTTATGGTTTTTGAGTTATGTGGTATATTAATAATAAGCATGTTCGATATTTGAGAAAAAAAAAATTCAAAACATGGAAATGGGACATAAATTGTTGTATCATTGAACAACAACATCAATTGAGATTTCATCTGTTATTTTTTTGAAACCAAACCACATCATAAAGTGGTTTTTAGATTAGAAAAATGTCATTTCCTATTTTCAAAAATAACAAAACAAGAAAGAACTTATCATTGTTAAATGACTAACCATTTAGTTTTGATTCTCCAGAATCCTTCCACAACCTTGGCTGCATGCCCTTAGAGAAATAAAAGAGAACTTTGTTATGACAAGATAATGTCAAGAAGGAAAAAAGAGAACAAAAGACAATTTACTTCACTCATATTTCTTCTAAACCAAAAATAAATCAATTTTTGTTACTCCATTTGATTTTTTAGTGGTTCCTACATCCTGGAAAAAAAACATAAAACCAATTATTATGCTAAGAATATTAGTGGGATATCGGGGTTCTCTCTAGTAAGAACTTGAAGTATCATGTGTCTATTCCAATGTAAGGACTCTATTCTAATAGTGTCATTTGTTTGGTCATGTAACCTCTTGCATATAGTGATAACATGCGTCTCTCATAATTAACTATTTGGCACTTGTGTTACATGTTTCTCTTAAACACCAGTGAGAGCTTCTTCTAAAAGAAGAAGACCAAGGAGCCTTTTCATTGCTCCATTGAGATAAAACCTGGTGTGCCAGTGAAGAATCCCAAATCAAGGACTAAGCTGGCTCGATGCACTTAAGATGATGCATCAAAGGTGCCCATGCATGGCAAGGTTGCATGCACATGCATGGGATTAATGTTTGGCATGCATGTGAGAGCTCCTCTCCCTAATAGTAGCCCATATTTTATTTCTCTTATAGTAGTTGTGTTGGCTTTTTGTTGTTGGTAGTTTTTCCATAATGGTGTAACCCTTATGATTTCTACACAAAAATGCATCCACAAAGCCTCATGTGCACAAAGCTTCCACAATAAACATTTTAACCACTAAAACACTATCACTAATATCAAACTTCTATAATTATTTTTAATCTTAATAATATATAAATGATATATATTCATAAATTATATTATCATCCACAGTCGTTCACAGTTCCATTGATCCACTATTGAATGGTGACTTAGTAACTTTTTCGATTCAATTGACATCCATAGTTCTGAAAACAGTAATTCAAACTCATCAAGTTATTTCACTTTTTGTCAATCAATAATCGGTTTAGTTTTCAACATTGGCTCAAACAGGTGAACACTTCATCTAAGGTCAAGTTTGTGTCCTGTCAAAGTTTAAGCATAATTCTACGAAGTATTCAACCCAAACAAGGTAAGTATATATTTGAGTAAAAATAGAAGCTCAATACAACTTAATTATTAATACAAAAAACAAACCATTAAGCCAATTTATTTAACAAAAAGGTTCTCATATTTATAATGTGGGTTGAATTAAGTCTTGTAAAAGTCTATATATTAATATTTCGACTCCTTCAACTTAAAATTTGATTGACCTATTAATTTAAATGAATCATATATACGTTTAAACATATAGAATTATATTATATATTCAACATGATTATTAAATATATCAATTCAAGTAAATTTGCCATTATTCATATTGGCCTAAAATTAACCTATTTATTAAACAAGTTATACCGTTCGATATGAATTTGTACCCTATCATGATTATACACAATTATAATCCATGAAAAATGCTTAAACTTGAATATGTTAATGAATCATATCAACTTTGTTACCCTTAGTTCAATTCCTCATTAAATTTAAAAGTTCAACTAAAGTATCGAAGGGTATCTTTTTGAAACCATACAAAAGTTATCACCCATAAAAAAATGCCACCTAAACAAACAATTCCTTTGCTTCGGAATATATTTGGTTTGATATTTTTTTATCTTCATGTAATCTTATTACCTTTATACTTGAGTTATCATTATTCAATAATCAATATTTTCAGATACACCTTCAATGATAACAAGGTCGATAGGGAGCCCACTTGTGCCACAATATTTTCCTTCAAGTTTATTTAGAAAAAAAGAAAAAAGAAAAATAAAGAGATCGGATATGCCTTTGGAAAGGAAACCAGCTTGCTGTTTTGTGGAATCGGCAATGGTTATAATTAAAGAGTCCCTTCTGCTGCATCCAATCATGTGGCAAATATGCCTGCCATACAAATGCCCAAACACCCACACCTTAAGTAAAGCAGTCACTCAGTGCTGGAAAAAGCAGGTGTAAAGTTTGTAACTAAACACCCTAGTCTAAGTAAATCCCCACCCCCCCCCCCGCACTCAAATCGTAACTGAAAAGTTGGGCTATGTTAGATTACCTTGTATCAAGATAATCTTTGTAGATCAAGTTGTGCCATCACCACCCAATCCACCCTGCTCCAGATAGGAAATTCCAATTTCATCAATGCTCGTATTTAATCCCCCACAGGACTCTTCAACTCCAGCAGTGCCATCCTCAAAATTCTGAGAGGAAAAACAAGTGAATGGGTGGGGTTAGAAGGTAGTTTGTGTTGATCATCAATGGAGAGAGAGGGATGGGAGTCCCGCAAAGAGAGCATTTTAGTGACTGTTTATGACAAGAAAGACGGCTTGCACTTGGGTGAAAGAAAAAGTGAAGTCAGTCTTCCGTTTCTTTGAGTGGAGCGGTGTCGGGGGGGAGGGGGTTGAGGTCAGTTTTTTTCACTTTTCTCTGAAAAACCTGAGGAAGTGCTTTCATGGAGCAACACCCAATAGACAACTCCTCTGAAAAGAAACCGTTGGGTCAGGTGTCTACTGAGGAGGGAGAGAAAGTGGAAGTGGTGGTTGATCAGGACAATTTCCTGTCCCAGCAAAAAAAGCTTTTTTTGTGCTGTTTGGAACAATTACATGAACTTGGACTTGGTTTGAAAGACAAGTGAAGTCAGTCTCGAAGCTCTTCATCACTGAGTCCATCCAATGAACTCTTCTGGGCTCAGTCTTTTGTCACCTCTTGGGGTGGAAAACTCAGGGAAGTGCGTTCAGGATCACACCCAGCTAGACAACTTGTCTGGGAAGCCAAGGAAGGTTGGGGAGGTTCCTGAGGAGGTGGTCTCTGGATGAGAAGAACACGCTGCTTCAGCAGATGAGGAAGTTGGTGGATCATTGATGGGGATGGGAACAGCCTTGGAAGGAAGGCTGACGCCTGACAGTGAATTGGCTCTTGATTTGGTTGAGGGTTTTTCATTGAGTTGTTGCAGAAAGCCAGCAAGGAGCCTTGGACCCTCATAACCTGCTCTTATTAAGGGTTTTTGCTATTCCTCAATTTCAAGAAGGTTGGTTGAGTGATGAGAGGAATGTGAGGTGTAAAGAGAAAGCTGACATTGGCCAATTACTCTAATAAATCTCATTGTACCATCAACAAACCGCTTCAGTTTAGGGTGAGTTTATGTAGGGTTTATTGTGAAGTTGAGCTTTTCTTAGGGTTGTGGAAATTGGTTCCTTTCTGTGTCGTTGTGTTGCGGATGGTGTTTTTACAGAAATGTGTCTTCCCCCAAATTGGATCATTGAGTTGTGTTCCTATTGCCATTTGGGTTGCTCACGTCGCTGTTGAGATCAATTGATAGAACAATTGGGCTGAGGAAGGAATGTAGATCGTAGATCCTCACATGGTTATGAAAATAAAAAATAGGTGGAAAAGTGAAATGAGTTGAAAATAATTCAATATGTTTATAAATAAAATAAAAAAAATCATATTTTCGCAATAAATTTCAAAACTGTTTTGAAATAATTGATAATGAGACATGTTTTTCGTATTTTTTACTTTTTAAAAATGGTTTGAAATATATTAGGTTAACTTCGAACAGGCTTCGAAAGTAAGACCTTGGATCATTGTTGGAGGACCCTTACTTTTGAGCTAGAAGTCTAAAAGCCAACGAAGCCTTAAAATTCCAAATTCTACTGTTTTTTCCATGTAGACACTCATGGTCACGTTTCCTTCTTTCATTTCCTTCTAAACCCTTGATCAATCCTTCCAATGATCTTAATTTGAATGCCAACCATCGATAAACCTAACTCTAACACAATAAGGAACTAATTTTGAACTCATGTATTATGGATACTGTAGAAAAAACACAATAACAATATTTTAAGATAAATTCAACTTTAATACTTAGTTATTCCAACGCAGAAAAATCAGGATTGGGGGGGGGGTATTTTGCACAAAATTCTAATTCAATTATGTCATTATCAATCACAATTTACCCTCATGGACCTCTAAAACATAATAGATTTTTGTGGTGTTAATTAAGATGAACCCCACCTTGTACTATAAGATGAGACCCCTATGGGAGGACTAGTTTCATCACTATACTTGTGCTTGCTACATTATCAATAGGCAATATACTAGATAATTAGTTTTCCCCTTCTTCGCAAAACTCTAGATTTTTAGTGTCTCATAGAAATTAGTTTTAAAACAATTTTTCCTATATTTTCTTTGAAGGCAAATAAAAAAAACAAATTTTCTAAATTTAAATACAAGACAATATCAAACTTTAATTGAAACTCTGGATATTTTTTTAACAATTTTTTTTAAATTTTCGTATTTTGTATAGATATTTTTAAGAAGTAATTGCGAAGAAAAAAAAAAAAAAATTTAACAAAAACATAAGAACTTTTTTCTTTTATAGTATGATACAAGTGGATAATTCTTGACAAAGAATTTTGGCTTGAAACCAATTGAAACTATTTTATTAAAATATTGTTTTTTAGAAAATATTGCCAAAAGACCCTTAGTATTAAACAATTGCAAGGTTAATACTTCTATTCGAGACATATCTGTTTAATGGAATAAATATAAAAATTGAACATAACACAATGTTTGAAAAAACGGAAATTATCACCATAATATCATAAAAAATTGGTTTGTCGGTGAGGGCCGAATAAATCAGCCCGATAGTCAGTGGAAACAAAAAATCTGCAAAATCATCGATATATTAGCAAACAAAGTGAGAATATCGCGGGATAAAATCGGAGTGGAAACAACATGCGCATGGGAATAGGAGACAGGACATCAAAAGACTGAATAGTTTCATATTTTTAAGAAGCAAAAATGACAAAAACACAATTGGATTATCAATTATATTTCAAAACTAGTTTGTTCAAGATCTTTATCACTTTTCCTGCTCTAAATCTTTATATCCCTTCTCCTTTAAGTTGCTTTGAAATGCAAGTACAAAGTAAAACAATTCACAAAGTGTTGAGTCTATAATTTTATGGCTCTTTTTGAACTCTGATTGTCATTGCAATGAGTTACTACAATTTTGTTGATTGTTGGCTCATTTAGACCTCATTTCCATTTGAGGAGATAAAAAAATATTACACATAGGGATCAACTATAGGGTATGAAGATAATCCCTTTGACCCCGTTAATATCTAATAAGGTTTTTGGTTCTTGATTGAAAAGGAGTTGAATGTTATTCAATTATGAAAGATAGTTTTTTTGTTTTTTGCCCTTTGTTTTTTTTTTTTTAACGTATATTTATGCTCAAAATTATAATATGCTTTAGTTTTTCTTTATATAAAAAACATAAATATATTAATATGAAAGATTTCATGAGAAGAACAAGGATCCTCTCACAAATACAAAAATCAATCAAAAGGCATAATGAACCTACTCCACCAAATAAGGAGATCTAATCTAAAAAAAATATAGACCACACACAGATGTCATACTCCTCAAGTTCGGCTACGCGCCTCTCATTGCTCATCCAACCCTTTTGCCTAAATACACATTGCAATGGGAGAAGAAGACAATATTCTTAGTTAGATGACGGAACCAACCCAAAATCATCTTGGTAAAATTAACAAAGAACAGAAGATGGCATCTCAGAATGTAATGAAATATTTGATACTGCAACTATAACAAGTAACTCGAGAATGAGCCGAAATTCATTCAGTGTACGTCGTGTTTGGGAACAAAAAGATTCAGGCAGGATGCCGTAACCGCATACCTGAAGGTGCTTTACATAAGGATGTAGAGGATCGGAAGGATACGTAACCCAGTACCTTGATAGAAGGCGCCTACACGAGGAATGGTTTGGAATCATGAAGTTTTCAGGGGGGGGGGGGGCTTGTGGAAAATCGAGAAAATCAAGAAGATGGTTTGAAACTCAAGAAATAGTGGAAATGCACGCAAAAGGAAAATGCAGCAAAAGATTATTGAAATCCGGCTTCTATGCCTAAAGAAAGTCCAAGATGATTCTTTAAAATCAGAGTATTGGATGGAAGGTGATTATTGAAAACATAATACAAAACATGTAAAACACGGGAAAATCAGAGGGTGCTGAAGAATAGGTAGTGTGCCACAAGAGTGGGTCACACATGTCGAATGAGGCTTGGGGGTCAGGCTGTGACGCATTGCTGTGTTGCTGAAGAGACCTCTGTGCATTGCAGACATAACTGAAAAGAACTGACCGTATTCATTTCAGATTCCATGTTTCACTGGGTTTGAGTGTATAATTTTGATCATAAAGGGCATTCCAACCCAACTCAGCTTCCAGAATCACAACGTTGCATTGCACAGAATTGTGGTGAAGCAATTAAAACCCAGTTCCAGATCTGATTCCCTTACTGCCACTCATTCTGGAGTTTTCAAGTCTTTGCTCAAATTCAACTGATTCATCTATTTCTCACTGTTCACTTCTGGATTCTTCTGTAGCTTAGTTTTATTTTTCCTGCTCATCAATGACTCCATCTTTTACCTCTTCAGCAGTCTTAACCAGTATCTGCAGCCTCCTAAGGGAGCTCGCTGATTATGCTCACTTCCATTTAATCAAAGATGTACTTGGTGCAAGGAAACGTCAGTTTCTGATCCTGACACTACGTATTCAAACAGAGCTCACAACACTATCCAGCGTTGTTGATGTCTCATTAAAACTGACCTTGATGGCAAGCAAGGCTCCATTAAGATGCTTTTCTTGACATCTCTAGCCCTACACACACCCCAAGTTGTAGCTCAAAAGCCCGGATCAAAGACCTTACTGCCCACTGGCAGCTACATGGGTTCCACGGTTCCATAGATATAGAGTCATCAGTACTGTTTTTGGTAGTTCCCCCAATTCATGAAGGAAATGCCAACTGGCAGAGAAAATTTTTGGACGAAGCAGAAGTCCTTGAGCACCAACTCCCCTTGACTGAGTAATTGAATTTGCTCAAAGGACCAGTTTATCAATACATTTCCATTATTGCTGCAAGGATTCTCATTAAACACAAATGGCTTTCTCCCAAATTCAGAATGAAAGACCCTTTTCCTGAGAATGGTTTTTCTGCTTTCTCTAGATTATTACAGTATGGGAAGAACTATTCTGTATTATATGGCCATCCAACATTGCTTGCCCCTCCACAAGGACTAGCCTTGGGTTCATTAAAACCCCCATTTTTTCCCCTGGATATCCTCCCATTGTGGCAAGAAGGGGCACCTAACGAAAAATCAGAGCCCAAAAGGTCTTTGTCGTCCGAAAATCAGCTCTTTATTGCGTTCTGACCATAGAAAAGTGACAATCTGATCGTCTGACCACAACCCCAGACAAGAGATGTTTGATAGAGCGAGTTTGCCATGAGTAAGGAGGTCTCATTTGCTATAAAACGAGTGGGAACATCACAAATTCAGACCTCTGAAGTATCAAATACTGAGAGAAAGGGCTTACTATTCCTTTCAGCTAAAGTGGCTTCCTAATTTGCGTCAGAAAAAACCAGAGGAAGTACAGTCGGATCAAATTCTGTCCTTCTGAATATGAGCAAAATCATTGGGTCAACAGTCCTTGATGCTGCTCGGTTTATAGGACTTTTGAGAAAGTGCTATCAGATGACGAATTATCAACTCATCTGCATACCGTATTCAGAATGCCTATAAACTGTGGTGTCATTTCACAGGTAATTCGATGCTTCATTATTTCTACTGATGAATAAAGTTGAAATGTGACAGCTTCTTATCCTGAGTAACACTTCCAAGAAAAAGTTTCAGGCTCCTGTAATTACTGCTTCTTCACCTCTTCAAACTACCACAAAGTTAATTCTTCTACTTTGCCTTCATTTAATATAAAAGCCACTGTATCGTGTTCAGAAGAAAAATCCATGTCCCCCCCACACCACCCAAACAATCAATCCAAAACTAGCACTATCATCTCATTTTCTCTGCTACATTCGCCAATAGGCAAGATCACCAATCTCATGTTCCATATCACTCAAATCAGTACTTAACTTCACATCCCCTCCTCAACAACAGAACACTGAATCAAAGTTTATAATACCACCTGGCCTGGAGACTGGCCATTTTTAAATGAGTATTTGAGTAGACTCAGAGGAGTGGAAATTGGAACACCGTCTCCACATTTATATATTTCTCCATGAACTCCAATTGCAACATTTTACATTTCAGTTGTAGTGATTCCCCAGCAATTCTGCTGAAGAAGATGCCACAAGCTTACTAGAAATATCTCCCTCGTGATGCTTCCACTTCCATTCACATTACCTTCAGAAGTTATTGGTTACCTCAAGATAACTGAGACGTGTCCAAGTGGACTGGTTTAAATCTCACTATCAATTGGTTCCCACTTTCAACAAATCAACCTTTTTCTTCACAAAACTGCTCTTTCCATAAGGTCAGCTGCACATGAGAGTCCATCTTCTGCACTAATATGGCACAATTTTTCTGCATTCCTGTTGCGACCTCAACAGCATGCCCTGAAAACTGCTCTTACCTTTGAAGCAATGTGAGCCCCCATGCATATTTCTGTAAATTGATTAACCCATTTCTGTGTCCTTATGACAAGACCACTTCTTCACATTGCTCTCCAGAACAGATTCCCTTTACACCCTCGTTGCATCCTTCACAACTTCAGTTTCAGAATCACCCTTCACGATTCGTACTAGAAGGTCCCTCCACAATACTAGACAAGTTTCAACAGCATTTCCTTCCCCTAGATTCTTCGGAGTCAAATAGAGAGGGTGCCCAAGTTACCAGCACCACTGTCAACTAAATTTCCCTCCAGAACGTTATCATTCATTTGCCCCTCCTTAATAAAACATTGTGGCAGCCTCTCCATCCCACATCATTTCTTTTGGATAAGATATCTTCCACTACCATGACTATCATCATTTATAAGATCTGACGGAGCCTTTTGATTGTTCAACTCCTCAGCACTTGTAATGAACTGTATGCATAGAGAGAGTATATTATCAACCTGCATCCCAGAAGCAGAAAAACGTCCTGAGTATTGGTTATCAGGATTCATTAACCAAAGTATCAATTTCCCTTTGATTTGCATCATCATCTTTGCTTTCCATTAACATATTTCCCTCAGTGACAGTAATCAGTTGAACTTCTGTAAGCCAAAGAGTCACCTTCATGATTTGTGGACTATCCTCAATCAGAGGTAGTTCTTTTTCCTGCATCGTTTAGAAACAGAAAAACTCCAAAACTCATATGGGTCGTATTGTAGGTCCCAATCTATAACATACCCACGTTAGAAAGATGGCTATTATCTGTTTCAGATTATGCTCCATTGCTTAGTTATGCTTCCCAACTCATCACAGGCACCTGAGTTCCTTGACAGTAGTTTGACCTGGAATAATTTCGTCCTCCCCAACAGATTTTAATAGATTTCAACAGATTCCGAGGATGTGGCCTCAGAACCAACATTGTTCCGCCTGATATAGAGCAAGATTCTGCAGCACTTAACTAAACCTCTATCCACTACTTCCCGCGAGAAATCCTCATCCACTGGTTGTCCTTCTTCACTTTCAATGCCATGAAAAACCTCAGTTACAACCAAACAATCAAACCTTATGATGCCCCTGTCAGGGCCTGTCATCAAATCAAACTTGGAATGAGCATATGGCCCTAAAACAGGAGGAAATTTGGCACTCCCTTCACAGCTAACTGAAGATTTTGGCTTTGAAATCATTGTCACATAATCCATGGGTTATCCCCAGAAGTAAGTCCTAGGATGCTACCGCCTGTTTTCTCCAGTACACTACAATACCTCAGAATCAACTACCCAATATTTGACTTTCATCCAGTTAACACAAAAAAATCCATAGAAAATTAGATAGGTGTAGTGGAATTCACGGAGACATAAAAAGTAGAATCCACCAAAACAACCGAACAATACTGAGATTGCTGCACACTTCATCCTTTCATATCAACACTTCCACATTCCCCAATGGTACACCCAAATACAAAGACAGAGATATCGCAAAACCCAACCGTGCGGGGGAGGGGGGATGGGGGGGTGGAGGTGAGAGGGAATAAAGAACAAATAAAAACGAGTAAAACTCGGAGAATAAAGACAGACGATTGTCGATCAGTAAACATAAATAGCTCCACTTCAGCTATTAATCCATGGCTACGAACAAGGTACAATCAGAATAGAATTAAAACGAAAACTGAGCATTATCAAATTCAGGCATGGATCATAAAATTTCAGAAAACATTCTAATGACACATTAAAAAACAAAATCAAATATGGCAAAGAAGTAAATGACCATTCTCACAGGACAACTTTGGTCCTTAACGTCACACCAAATAGCAAAACTAAACATCAGAAATGACCAAATGGAGGAATTGAATAAGGTAAGAACAACGAGAGTAACAAGAAGTTACCTGGACAGTCTTGGCTGCAACCGCTCTTCCCACTCCTGCTGAAGGAAAATCCCCCTTCTTTTTTATCCCCCAAGATCCGTGGCCCTCTGGCAGCTGTCCCCATTCAGTGCCTTCTATGGCAAGCGTGGCTTCTTTTTAAGGAAATCCAAATATATGGGTGTCTCTGATCTCTTTTGCAGCCTATGTAATGGCCTTTCCAAATGCATCAAATGTGGTTTCCTTTACGATGCAAGTGAAAATATCTTCAAAGAAGCAACCTTCGTCTCTTGCTTGGAAAGTGAGATTTCCTCCTTGCAAAATCCCTGAAATTGAAAGTAAAGAGTAGAAGAAAAATAAAATCATATAATGAAAATTAAGAATTAAGAATTAAAAGTATGCAATTAAAACTAAAATATCAGACCACAATGCATATTTAAAATAAAATAATAATAATAATAAAATATAATTTCAAATAACAAAAAAAAAGAATCAATAATCCTTAACAATTGCCTAAAAATAAATAATGCTAAAACTAACAAATAAAAAGAAGAATCAAGCAAATGCAAGTCATCCAAGCCATGCAAGTGATCAACTATGCAGACCTGCAGGAAAGTGAGTCAAAATGTGCCTAAGTGACCAGATCTAAGTGGAATCTAACTAAAGAGCACCCAAGAGAAGCTTAACCTAAATTCGAAGGTGGAGCCAAGGTCAGATGAGGGGTCAAATAATCCCTCAACATAAAGTCTCCTAGGTGGCTCAAAAAAGGGTAAGTGCATGAGGTAGCCATGGGCCACCAGATACTATTATGGAGTACTGAAAGAGCACTTCAAGACATGTGCTAAAAGGGGACAAATTGAGGGGTCTACAACTAATGGCTGGAAGGGCAATACCTTTTAGGGAGGAAGACTAACTTGATCAAAAGTAAGTTATCAAGTCTTCTAATATATTTTATATCCTGGTTTGTCATTCCTAAAAAGTCAATGTAAGACTGGAGAAGATTCAAAAAGACTTCTGTATTAGAGAGGTGGCTCGCTGAGAAAAAACCCAACATTTTTTGCTTTTTTTGGTTAAGTGAGTTGTTTGCTTTGCTTGGGAAAAAGGAAGGGAGCCTTGGTATCATACTCTTTTCACTTTAAACAAGGCTTGGTTGGGTAGGTGGGAGATTGGAGATTTGCAAGGAAAGAGATTTGTTATGAAGCAAAATCATCATAGAGAAGTTAGGGGGGGGGGGAGAGGAAGGAAGGAAGGGGGGGGGGGTGATCAGGTGGGTGAGGGAAAGGTTATGGAGTGGGGGCAAAGAAAAGCTATTAAAAAGGGTGGGAGGGTATAAAAGCAGTCATTGTTTCATAGTTAGAATGAGAAAAGGATACATGTTGAAAAGAATATTTGGGTGTGACATTTACCCCTTGGAAGAATCCTTCCCAAAGTTTTATAGCTTCAAACCAAAGAAGTTGGGTAGCAACACATGTGACAAGTGAGGTAAGGGGTGATTTGAGTTCCCGCTTCTAGGCAGCTCAATGATTGGGGTCTTATTAGGCTGGAGTCATTCTTTGAAAGCTCCTCGCCTTGTACTTCCTCATTTATCACATCCCAACACTTCAAACACATTGGCTGGGGGATGGGGAAACCATCCATCCCGAGAGCTTTTTTGTTATCCACTGAAAAACGTCAAAATGTACTTTCCTCTTCTGAGAAGGGCAGTCCACAAGCAACACTCCACTCCCTGATATGAGAGACCAATCGAACCTTTTATTCTCACAAAAGTCGCCTTGGGGCATGGAGGGAGAGCTTTCTCAAAAGATGCATTATCTTCTCTGAAATGTGCATTAAAATTATAAATACACCAACGTGATATTCATTTCAGCCTAACATCCATCACGCTCTTAAAAATGCAGATGACACACCATAAAAGATGTCAATTCACACTGCTAGTTCTCATACTAAAGCCAGTTTCCTAATCATTCTCACGTCTCACTCATAACTACTCCATTGTTGTGTTGTCAACTCGAGTACCTTTAAGAATGTCTAGGAAGGTGAACGGGAAACTTGGCAAAGAAACACTGATATATTACTATCATGACTGCTGCCCCACAGTCAAAGCCTTGAAGCAACAAGAGCTTTTGTTGGTAAAAAGAATTGTGAGAAATATTATCCTCCTAATAATCTGTAGCCATTTTAACTGAAAATTTCCTTTGTTGAATGGGGAAAGAGGATGAATAAGTCTCAATGATTAAGGCCCAAAATAGGGTTTTGAAAAGAACTTGGGCTTTTATATAAAGCGTATGAGTCTATATTAAACTATATAAGGCTGCTGTACTTGAAAAGCAAAAGAATAATTCAAAATGTTGTGCAGAAGAATGCAATGAAATGTAAGGATGATGATCTAAAACAACAAATCCTACCTTTGAGAAACAGGGAGGAGAGGCGGTTGATAATTTTTCCTTTCTTACCTTTTTCTTAGCAACCAAACAGAGTTTGAATGGATCAGAATATGAAATAATTCGTAAGTAATGTCCCTGTTCTTCTCACATGAGCCTGGAGGCCTTCAAGATCTGCTGAAGGAACAATGCTCACGTCCGTGGAAGCCACCAAATGAAAAAAAAGTTAAAACAAACAACACCAACAACAATGCAAGCCGATTCGCTCAACCATTTCATCCAATAAAATCATAAAAAAAAATTTGGGGTTTTTTAATCAAGAATGGAATGGAGTAACCTTACCATAACATATCGTTGAATGAGGACTTCAAGAGAGTTCTGGAGAACACTATCTTTACTCTCATGTGCTGCGCAAGGCTTCACTATCACACCTGTTCCTTCTCCACGGCCTATTTTTCCCATTCTTGGAAAGAATCTGGAAAGATTATTCCCAGAAATCAGATAATTGTTTTGAGATCAAACCCAGAGCAAATGAATATCATAACAACCAAAATGCCTCCCAGTCCAGAAATTTGTTTTTTTATTTGTTACAGAAATCTACTTATCAAAACCCTTAATTCAGAATAAAATTGAAAAGAAAGAAAAAGAAAAACGCTAAACTCTAAAATCATATTTAGGAATCCGAACAAACGACACCATCAGCCAGCAGAATAAACCTCCACACTACTCCAACGAATAAACGACACAAAAACAAAACAGACCTCGTCATCCCGAACACCCACAACCGGCGCATGCCCAATCTACTAACCCAAACACACCCCCAATCAAACAATAACAACTGCACACCCATAAAGAATCAACAACCAACCAAGCCTAGAAAGCGCACCCACCCCACCCATGCACCCCCAGTTTCAAAAAATCAAAACAATTGATCAAAAATCAAAAACCCTATAACAAATCAACGGAAAACCTAGACTCAGAATCGGAAAAAAAAAAAAAAAAAAAAAAAAAGTCCAGAATCAAAAAATTATTTCATAAATATAACAAAAAAATCAATTAAAAAAATCTGTTTAACAACCCTACTATGAAATAAGTAGGAGAACCAAGAAAAGAGACTCAAAATCAAATTTAGGGAAACCTCCTATTCAAGAAAGTGCAAAGGAAAAAAAAAAATGGAAAAATCACATTTTTGTGTTTGGCTGGATGAAAAATGTGCAAGAAAATCAAAGATGATGAAACTTGGTAATTTGAGTTGAATAAATAATATGGAGAGATTTTAAACGAGCTTAAACAACATATATTTCTTCTTTCCCTAATACCTTCCTAATTACCCAAAAAGAAACCTAACGGATTCGCCTATGTATGAAGGAAATGGCCCAGGAGCTCTGCTTTTGGTGCAGCCTTTTTCACTTCTGGGGGTGCCAAAAGCATTTTATTTCCAAAATGAGAGTCTCATCACCTGCAGCAGTTGCCACAGTACTCCATCTGGACCTGCCAAATGATTTGATCAAGAATAGTAACATAATAAGATTTTACTCGAACCATACACTAAACTAAGGTCCATATTAATACCTGAGCCATGAAAGAACCTGATTATGACCATAAGCTCAAGCAATCTTCACCATTGATGGATACATCCGAGGGTCATTTGATTCTGCATAAAGCCATGAGCTAAGCAACTCACGCTCGTCTCTTGTTCCACAGCAGAGCACAGACCGTGTGAGCCAGTGTTCCACTGGAGTTTTCAAGCATGCGGCCAGTGTGGGTGTTCCAAAACTTTAGCAACAATCACTCCCACCTCCTCCATACGCCAGCAAATTGCGCTGAAAAGGGCACCAAGCAGCGCTTTAAGCAAAGCAGGTGAATCCTCAAGCCTGTGAAGCCACTTGAGAACGTGAATGCATAGTAGGCCATCGGACTATCCCATATGTAAGTAAATGGTCATTTCCTCCACTCGCTAACTGTTGGCCAGAGGTAGACCATTCAGTCACAAACCTCTTGCCGTTCCTCTAAAAGTTTGCCCATCAATGTGCGAGTGCACTCACACATCATTGTTAATGATCTGACCACCATTCCCCAGTGTACGGATGTGGTTTTTCCAATCTAGAGAACCAACTCGTGATGGTGGCCACCTCTCAGAGGTCCGCAGCTGCAGAATTGATAGAACATCACGGTATTAGGAAATCAATCAACAAAAACCATTCGTGGAACGGGGACCTTCTCGGAGCACAGGATAGGCAATGAGAGGTAGAGTTAGCCTATTCTGTATGGGAATCAATGCTCCGGGCGACTAGAGCTTACCACCGGCACCTCGCGTTTTACTCGAGCAGCTTCCCAAAGCCTCACAAGGGTTATAAATCGTCTAGGTTTCAAGAAAAGTTTCTTTTTATTATAGTAGTGGAAGTATAATCGGAAAGTCATGATAGCCCTTCCACTACTAATCTGCAATTTAGTGTCTTAAATGAAATATCGGACTAGGATAAGCAGTATAGTATTCTAATAGTATTCTAATAGATACATAACTGGGGAGACAGATTTATATTCCAAAGGTAAAACAATAGAAAATTACATACAGTCGATTAGCCGTAGAATCCCATACTGAACATCAGAACGTTCAAGCCAATGGCTAAATATTTGATCCATCAATGCCCAACTCACACTTGTAACAGGGCCATTCTCATCATCAACAGTGACGACTCTGAGCGAACCATTTGAAAGCATCCCACAAATATACCGTGGTTTGTTGAAGAGCCAAGCGCAGAACCAGTGCTGCTAAACCAATCCATTAAGTTCAAGCAAAAATCATCCTATAATATCAGGGAAAAAGGGCCATCCAATGGTCCCTCTCAGGAATCTGTCGCATCCGATCAAATCAAAAACTAGAACAAAAGGAAAAAAATAATATCAGATAAAGTAAGCTTAACAATCATATAGCTGAAACAAGTAGAAGATAGAATCAGTCCAGTTAATATCAAAACACCATTTTATTGACCTAATCTGAATTTGGTCCCAACCTAGGAATAACGCCGCAGGGCTTTGAGGGCTGGATTGGAGAACAGAAGAATAGAATTCATCTGTACAATTTTAACTGGAGTAGGTGGTTTGTTCTTAAGGCGAGGATGCGAAGCGATTCAGGTTGAATGTCTCAGCCCGTAGTTTCAAGTAGGCCTCTTTGGATGATACCTGACAACACTTTGGTTCTCTTTTCCTTCCCCCTTATGAGTCAACATGAATGGGCAAAGTCGAAGTCCATTGCTGATCTGTGTTGGGAATGAATCTGTCCACTGAAAAGCAACAAAGAACCATAAATCAAATAATCAAAAGCAAAATCTTCTAATATGCAATGTTAGAGCAGAAATCATTCGACAAAATAAATTCGAAAAAACCAGAAATGCCCCGATGCAGAAATCCATTTTTTTTTCTTACATTTTCCCTCTCTGAAGAACTGCACCTGAGGACAAGATTGAAGACCCTGTCATCCATAACCTTTAATGTGAAACCAAAGACCAGACTTTAAAAAAAAATAAAAACCCTAAATTGGAGCAATTTCGCATGGGGGGGGGGGGGGGGGGGGGGAAAAAAAATTCTAAACGAGAAGGCATTTAATTAAAATCAAATTGTGAATCAATGAAAGTGGTTAAGGATTTGGGAGTTTCTGGTGACTTTACCTCTGGAGAGTCGCCGCAGGAGGAGACCGAAAGTGGGTTCACCATCGATTGCGGAAAGCGATTGCGCGAGGAAGCGATTGCAAGCGAAGCGATTGCGCGGCGATTTTTTCCAACGGTAAAGTTGCGGAGAGAAATGGAAAGAAAAGAGAAGTGCGGATTTTGTACGTAGCCAGCAGTTTAAAAGGTGAAAACTCCAGGCCCAGCTCGCAGCGCGCTGAGCCTTAAGGCCCGCCCAGCGGGATAAATTGGGTTTAGGGCAGCTTTGTGTTTCCCCGGTCCAAACCGGTCCGGTTTGGCCCACCCATTTCAAGCCTAAATTCAGTTTAAACTTCAAAAGCAAGTGGAAAAATGTGGAAGAAAAAAAAATAAAACACCGGGGGGGGGGGGAGGTTGGATGGACAGCAAAATGTGAGTTTGCTCTCAACCCTGAAAATCTTTCCTTTTTCTTTGAGTAACATCCCTAGTTTTTCTTAGGCACCCCCTTAGGCCCGTTAAAACACTTCATCAGGCATAACTGTTATATATTCTTTGTATTAGTTGCAGGCAATTGCTATTATATTTATTCTGTTTATTCATTTTCATTTTACTCTTTATTTATTTATTATTTTTTATTTTTTTACTTATCTAATAGAAAATTGCTTAAATGTTTAGACTTCAAATGTCCTACACCCCGTTATAAATTATGGAATAATATAATACGGTCCCTTATGTTTCCTTTTTTTTTTTTCTTTTAATCATTTTTATTTCATTACAGTCTCTAAATTTCATGAGTTACTTCTCTTTTAAGTTTTATCTTATTTATTTTTGTTTGCATAAGGAAACAAATTGCATGCTTCGGAATGGTGGCTCATGTGAAAACGAATATGAGGTTGGTGAAGCCTCACATAAAAGATGACGGAACACAAGAACATGAGAGCATGCACACCACACCAGAGAATGATTGACATTGGATGCGCACGCAGCTTCATACTCACAGCCATGACCACCACTGCCTACCTTCGCTTGCTTGAACCTCTGCACCTCTAACTCATCTTCTCTTTCTGCACTGTTGTCGAAGACGATAGCCATATCCTCACCTCCTTCATCAACCAGCAATCCCTCCCTCCGGGTTATGTCTTTCCTACTGCGATATTGCCAAAATGAGTAGATGACGGTGACACAAAAATGGGGTTGAAAAATAATATTTATTATCTATTAGATTTGACTATACACAAAGTTTAGTAAGAGAATACAAATAAGAAATAGGACACAAGAGACAAAATAGGAAACTAACTTTATTCCTAAATTATAAAGCTATTCTATTTAACAAAAATAGGAAACTAATAAACCTATCTTATTTACAGAAATAGGAAACTAACAGAATAGGAAAATAATTCTCCTATTCTATTTACAGCTCAACACTCCCCCTCAATCTGAGGAATAGATGTCTTCCATTCCCAACATAATACAAGATCGGAAACATTGAACTGGTCAACCCTTTTGTTAGGGAATATCAGCTAATTGATGTTTTGATGGAATATATGACATACACACTACTCCTTCCTCCAATTTTTCTTTGATGAAATGCCTATCAATCTCAATATGTTTATGTCCTAGCATGTTGAATAGGGTTTATGAGCAATATTGAAAGCTAACTTGTGTCACAATAGAGTTCATAGGACCAACGTCACTTGATTCTCACAACATCTAGAATAATGTTCACCCACATTAGTTCACCCAATCCTTGAGCAATGGCCCTAAACTCTGATTTCTGCAACGACCTTGCTACCAAGATTACCTCCAAGAAAAGTACAATACACCTATAGTTTGATCTTCGTCCCTCTATGTAACCTGCATAGTCAACGTCGTGTATGCTTCTAGAGTAAGAGTATTGTTCTTCTGAACAAAATTTCTTTCTCGAGGGTTGCCTTTCAAGAATGCAGCACCCATAAGGCATCTGAAGATGATGTTCTCTGGATCATGCAGGAATTGACTGGATCAAGCTCACTGAGTAAGCGATGTCTAACCAAGGTGTGAGGCAAGGTATATGACCCTACCCACCACCTCTGGTACATTCTTTTATCCACAAACTGTTCTTCGTTAGCTTTCTCCCAACTTGTGGTTTGGATACATTGGGGTAGAGACTGTTTCACCTAATACTTCCCTGTTTACTGCCAATAAATTAGTCCATACATACTTTTGTTGAGAGATGAAGATCCCTTGTATGGAATATGTCACCTCAATATCCAAGAGTACTTCATTTCCCCTAGTTCTTATACCTCAACTCTCCTGCTAATCTTTTACTTCACTTCATGCTTTTCTCTCTCAGCATTTATCAGTCACTATGGATTCCGACAACATAGACGAGAAGAGCAGCTGCTCCCTGCAACCGAGTGCTTATGAAGAGAGTGTGACACCTTGACTTTGTTTTGTACCCAACCATCTTTCATAACTTTTGCAAATCTCTCAATCCAAGCCCTGGGAAGATGGTTTAACCCAAAAAGGGTCCTTTTTTCAGTTGCACACCTTGTTACCTATGTTTCCCCTCAAATCTCGATAGGGAATGTTTCATGTAAATCTCTCATCTAAATCACCATGAAGAAATCATTCTTAACATCAAATTGTATGAGTGCCTATGTAGTGGGCAGCCAGTGACAGGCAGGATTCTTACAGATTCCTCTTTTTGCAATTGGAGCTAAGTCCCCTAAGAATCAACCATAAGTTAGTGTACCCTTTGGCTACGCGGGGGGGGGGGGGGGGGGCGGGGGGGGGGGGGGGGGCTCTACGGGGGGGGGGGGGGGGGTCATCGGGGGGGGGGGGGGGGCTGGGGGGGCTAATCTTGCGTTATGTCTATCAAGAGATCCATCCACCTTATATTTTAGTGTGAAAATCCACTGTGCAATCCAACAATGTTTCCCTTTCATCTTTTCAACAGCTCCCCATGTTTTATTCTTTTCTAATGCACTCATCCCTCTCTCATAGCATCCTTCCATTCCCTTTTTTATAATGCCTCAGAAATATGTTAGGGTGATAGTGGTGTTTAGACTCACTATAAAATCTTGTGGCTGGTAAGAAGTGCTTAAGAGACACATAGTGTGATAGTGGATAAGAGTGGTCAGTTAGTGCATCGCTATGGCCTTTTCTAATAGCAATGGGAAAGTCTAGGTTTAGGGTTGTACTGTTGAAGTCAATAGAAGTTTCACCGGTGTGTAATGTAAGTGAGTCTGATATTACCGTGATTTCATTCCTAAGGGCTTGAGTTGGCATTCTTGGACCGCTTTTGTTTTGGAATGCCTTTCCCTGAATACACCTTAGGAAACTGTGAAAATTGCGAGTAACACTAGCTGGAACAGGGATTAACAACGGTTCGTCATCACCTGGGTGAGACATGAGAAATATCAAGAGGTTCAAAACTCACAAGGACTATCTTCATCATTGAAATCTCCCCTAAATAGAGGACTTGGGAAAAAGGTTTATTTTGTGAAGGTGACATCTACCGAGATGTAAAATGTCTGTTGAGGGATTGTAACACTTGGTATCCTTTTTGAGTGTGATGAGTAACCAAGGAAGACAATTTTATGGCTGGGGGGTCTAGCTTGTCTCTAAGTTAGCTGAGGACATTATCAAATGCAGTGCACCCAAAATACCCTAGGATGAACTCATTTGAGGGTTTTGAAGGTGGTTAGAAACTCTTAAGTATCTCGACGGGGCTTTTGTTGTTTAACCCCGTGAGGGAATTCTATTTATCATTTATGTGCCATAAGAACAGCTTCCTGAATAGGACTTAGGAACATTCCCTTGAAAGAGTAAGGCTCAGGTTGGGATGAGTAAATGCCCATTTTTCCTCTCGCCTAACCCATTTTGGTTGGGGTGTGTTAATACATGATGAGTCATGAGAATGCCCTGTGATTGAAAATAGGGGACAAAGTCTGGGTTGAATAATCCTAGCATTTACTGTCCTAAAATTTTATTTAACCCCAAATTGGTTTTAACCATTGAGTGGTAAATTAGGTATAACAATGCTAACATCCAGATTTTTGTTAAGAGAAAGATCCATGTAACCCTAGTGTAGTCATCATTAAGGAACAAACCAACGAGCCTCAGAATCATTAGGTATAGTCCGAAGGAGCCCCATAGGTCTATGAATCAAATGGAAAAGGATGAGAACTTCTTTTATTGCTAATAGGATAGGTATCACGAGTATTTTTTGCCAATTCACAAGTTTTCGCAATGAAACTCCAGAAATATCAATCCTTGGGAACAAATGAGGAAACATGACCTTTTAAAACTTAAAAATATGGATGACCTAGACGTAGTGATACTACCGAAATGGTATCCTTTAATTGAGGAACTAAGAAAGACAGAGTCTAACAAATATACTAGATTTTATGGAGAATGATTCAAGGTGTAAAGACCGCTCCTTTCCTTTAGCAAGTCCCCCATCCTCCTCTCCAGGCCTTTGTTCCTAAAAAACACAATAATAAAAGGAAACAAATAACATAACATTTAAGATCATGGGTAAAGCTCCTTGAATGGAATTAAGGTTGGCCGAAAATTTTGGTACATGGAGGACATTTTTTAAGAAAAGTAAGTGTGATCTATATGTCTCCGAAACCTACAATGGTAGCTAAAGAGTCATTAGGCCCCATTGCAATGTTTTCCTAGTGACTTGAGCTTGGGGTAAGAGGTATAGAAAAGTTGAGATTTGAGAAGGTCATATGGTCTGCGGCACAGAATCTATTATCCGAGAGTCATCATAAACCCAGTGTGAGGCATTTATGTAAAAAGAGAGTGAAGGTGTACCTGAAAGAGCCAAATAACAAGTTCCAATAGGTTTGTCAAGGGATCTCAACAAGCTTCTCAACTTCTCCATTTCTTCAACACTTCCTTGGCATATTTTTGTTGTCTAATGAAGATCCCTTGATGTAACTGTTGAATCTTCAGTCCTAAAAAGAATGTCATCTCCCCAAGATCAGTCATCTCAAATGCTTGCATCATTTGAGCCTTAAATTACTTCACCAATTCTGCATTACTTCCTATGACAAGCAAATCATCAACATATAATGAAACAACTATCAGTCCATCATTAATAACTTTGATATACAAAGTTGATTCACTCATGCTTTTGTTGAAGCCTTTCATTTTTCAAATGCTCATCAATCCTATTGTACCAGGCTCTTAGAGCCAGCTTCAATCCATATAACGTCTTTTTTTTTACAAGTATACCTTCTCTAGATCTACAACAAAGCCCTTAGGTTGTTCAACAAAAATTTCTTCCTTCAAATAGCCATTTAGAAAGGCCAAATTTACATCAAGCTGGTAGATCCTCCATTGCTTTTGTGTTGCAAGTGCTAAAAGCAATCTAATGGTGTCCAACCTTGCTACAGGTGCAAAAGTCTCAAAAAAATCTACACCAAATAATTGAGCATACCCTTTTACAACTAATCTTGCCTTGTATTTGTTTATAGAACCATCAACATTAAGTTTAGTTCTATAAACCCATTTCACACCAATAGCTTTCTTATGTAGTGGTCTATTCACTAGCTCTGAGATTTGATTCTTGTGAATCATCTTAATCTCCTCTTTTATTGCTCCAATCCACCTCGGATCCTTAACAACTTCATCATACCCTACAGTTTCAAACAAAGTCATATTGCACTTTTAATAAATTTTTGTAAGTGACCTAGTACCTCTTATAGGCTCATCATCAATCACATCATCAACTTGAAATTCTGGCTTTTTTCTTCTACATAAACCTGTTCCGATTTAGCTTTATCTCAGTTCCATCTTGCAACTTCGTCAAATTTGGCATCCTTGCTTACTATGATTTTTTTTTTTTTGGTCAAGGTGTAGACCCTCAATTTTGTCCCTCGACACTGACATTTATCCTATGGGTGTCACCTGCACCCATCGTTCTCATATGGCACCACTAAGGCCCCCTTTGGGCTTAGTCAGTGTCCGAGCCTCTTGTGGGCTTGTCTGTGGTCCATTGTGGTGTGTATGTGGTTCATTTTGGAGGGTCATCGTGGCCATTTTCCTAGTCGTTCACATCACCCTATAGGAAGGAAGTGGGGTCATCCCAATGTTTTAGCTTAGTTGGAGTTTATAGGGGCATGTTGAGGTTCGGAGCACTCGAGCTTGTTTTGATCATATCTCCCTTTTCCGAACTCGGAATTGCGTACTGTTTTTTTTCATGGATTCCTCACTCTTCCAGGAACATTTTGTCAAATTTTCAAAATGTTTTGCGACCGGTTCGACCGGTTGGCATCCGGTTCAGCCTGTTCATCGAGTCAGCCGGTGTAAAACACTGATTTTGGTAATTTTGGGACCCAAATCCTACATGGCTCAGGCCCATAAGCTCCAGATCGGTTTTGGGCAATGTTATGGGCCCATTTTGGGCCTTGTTTTGGGTTCCTTGCAGCCCACCACGAATCCATATGGATTCTTGGTGGTGAAGCAAGCTGAAAATTGAAGGGAGTGAGCTGGCCTTGTAAGTGCAAGAGAAATAATGGCCAGTGTGTTTTCCATGCTGAGGGAGGGGATTTCGGTGCTGAAGGGGAAGGAACTCAGGAGGCTCAAATGCTGAGAGGGGTATGAGTATAAAAGAAAAAAGAAGAAAAATGAGGGCACGATGGGAGAGGGGATACTTTACTGGTGAGAAAAACAGAAGGTCAGGGCACCTTCTGAGTGAAGAGCGTGGGGGAAAGATTCAGCACTGTGGTTATTTCGAAGAGGAGGGCTACAGCATCTCATTTTTTGGAAGTCATCATCGGCATACACGGATCATATCTGGTGGAGATTCTGAGGTAAGTAGGCTGAATTTTTTTTTACCTGTAGTTTATCTTCATTTTCTTCATATGCGTTTTCTCCTTCCGCATCATCTTTTATTTCATTTGATGTGAAGATTGTATTGCTTCGGTGTGGGTAATAAAGGCCACACATGATTGTTGTTGATTGGTTGTGAATGGTTTAGAAACTTCCTGGCCAAATTTGGAATTTTTTATCAACCGTCTGAACTGGTTGGAAACCGGTTCAACTGGTTCAGCACCATAGCTGGCTGCCTCTGTCAGCCATGAAGAACCCCTGTCCTTTCTTTGTCTGGTTCTCACTCATCCGGGCTCAGAATTGAGAACTGTTTCTTTTGTTTGAATCCTCATTCATTTAGGAGTTTTCTAGAAAAATTTGGGAATTCTTCTCAATAGGTTGTACCAGTTGAGAACTAGTTCAACCTGTTCTGCTGGAAGACTTTAGGTAGCCCTCGATTTTGGCATTTTTCGAGCCCTTATCCATTGGGGCTCAAATCCATTTGCTATAGGGCACTTGTGAGCCATCTTGAAGGTTTAAGTCAGTGTTTGATTTCAGTTAGTATGGGCAATTTTGAAGTTATGGGTGGTGTGGTCTAGATGAGTCTAGTTCGATTTGTATGACATTTGGGGAGTTTCTTACCTCATTTCAATCAGCTATCTTCCTTTTTGGCACAAGCTTTGATGCTTGATTTTGAATACATGTTGCGTGGCTGACTCACCCTCTGCTGTAGCACATGGCTAGGGACCACAAGTATGCATCGTTGGTTTTGATTGTTGAATCATATGCATGCATGGTGCTTAATCCTGAATGTTTGTTATGTGTTTATCTGTGTTTGGCTGACCTTTTATGCAGCGCATGGCTGGGGACCATAGGTACGCACCCATTGTTTTGGTTGGTTGAATTCATATGCATGCCAAATACCAATTAAGATTGTGTGATTCATGACATCTATTTAGCCTAGGGTTTCATCTTTGACCCATATGCTCCCACATACCCAATTCATTAATAGAGACCGAGTTCCGGGCCTAGAGGGGTGCTACCTCGCATAAGGTACCTTCCCAATGGGTAACTTGATCCCCGAACCCAGAATCTAGTTTTCACAGACCGCTTTTTCCATATTAGGGTTATTAGGGGTTTTTGTTCTTACTTAATTTTCCCCATTTTAAAAATAAAAATAAAAAGTAAGTGGCGACTCCATACAACACCGTTCCTCACCGGGGGCGGGTTTTTCAAAATTGGAAAACTCAAATTTTTCATTCTTTTTTTTCTTTTAAAAGCGAGTCGCGCCGGTCCGGTGGATTGGGTGAGGGTCCACACAAGGGTTGATAAATTCTTTAACCTTTGGTGAGACTGCTATATCCAACAAAGACTTCATATTCTAGCTTTTGATCCAACTTCTCTATCTTTGCATTTGGAACATAAGTAAAACATAAACAATAAAAAATTCTCAAGTTATGAATAGAAGGTTTAAAACCATAGCAAGCGTCAAAAGGTTTTTTTTTTTCCCTTTAAAGCCTTGGTTGAAACCTATTTAGCATAAATACAACAATATTAACAGCCTTAACCTAAAATATTTTTGGCAATTCCTTCTCAAATAACAGACATCTAGCCATCTCCATAATTGTCTTGTTTTTCTTCTCACTGACTCCATTTTGCTGAGGAGTATAAGTTGCAGTAAGTTGATGTTCAATCCCTACAACTTCACAAAACTTAGCAAATTAGTTAGTTGTATATTAAGTCCCATTATCAAACCTAATCACCTTAATTCTATAGCCACTTTGATTTTCAATCCATGTTTTGAACTTCTAAAACACACTAGCAACCTCAAACTTCTATTTGAGAAAATAAACCCAATATATTCTACTAAAGTCATCAATAAGAACCATAAAATACCTATTACCACTTAAGGATGTAATCTTCATAGGTCCATAAACATCAATATAGATCAATTAAAGCTTCGCAACTGCTCTCCATGCCTTATTAATAGGAAATGGCAATCTGGCTTGCTTTCCAAGCTGACAAACTCCACATACTGCTGTTTATCCTCCATTGTAAGTCATTCCTCGCACAAGATCCTTTGTCTGCATGCAATCCAATGCACAATAATGAAAATGCCCCATCCTCTTGTGTCATAACTCAGCTTGGTCCAAAGTACATGAATATGCATTAGACTCATCCTGGTTCCAATTTAGACTAAAACTTTTGTTAGTCATTTTCACATAAAACAAAACCACACCATTTGAGTTAGCAATCATACACATTTTATTCTTAAACATAACATAATAACCTTTCTCAAGTAATTGTCCCACACTCTCAACAGATTCTGATCAATATTTGGAACAAGTAATACATCAGAAATTAGCTTTATCCTTATGAAGCCTTTTATTGTAACAATCCATTTACCTTTCACCTCAATATATTGCCCATTACCAATTCTAACTCTTGACACCTTTGACTTGTTTACTTTGTTGAAAATGAATTCATCAAAAGACATGTGGTTTGTGCATCCACTATCTATAAGTCAGTCATCACTTGAATTGCTACTAGAAAAACAAGATGTAACAAAAAGTTGCTCCTCCTAATGTTGATCCACTACTTGTGCTTGGTGTCCTTCTTGTTGTTTGTTTTTATACACCCTCTCTATATGCCCCAACTGTTTCCATTCTCTACACTGAATGTTAGGTCTAAACCATCAATTTTTCTACAAATAAGAGGTTTTCTTACAATAAGGCCATGGAAGGTGTTTGCCCTTGTTACCTCAATTATTGTTGTTTTTCCCCTTCTTGTTGTTCTTCTTACTCCACTATTTCTTTCCTTTGTTGCCTCCTTGAGCATGATCAGTCTTTTTCACTTGAAATGTTTCATCAATTGTCTTCTCCTTTCTGTAAGCTCTCATTTTCTCTTGAGTTTGTAGTGCATTGATGAGTCCTACCAATGTTATTATTGACAAATCCCTAGGCTCTTTAAGTGAAGAGATTTTAGATTCAAATCTCTCATGCAAGGTCACCAAAATCTTCTCTACTACCTTTGTGTTAGAGAATTCTTCCCCTAGCATCCTAATCTTATTGGCCAGCATCAATAACCTATCCATATAGTCCTTTACTACTTCTATCTCCTTCATTATCTGCATTTTAAATTCCCTTCTCAGGCTCAGGAGTTTCATTTTCTTTGTCATGATGTTTCCCTAATATTCTTCTTTCAAAAAATCCTATGATCTTCATAAAAACTTTCTCTAAAACTACAGAGTGGAGACAGGTCTTGATATTATATCTTATTTTTTTTCCTCTCTATTGTTCCTGATCTACGCCATTGTTAGATCCTAAGGATTTGTTTCCACCAAGTTCCACAAGTCACATGCTTGCAGGTACGACTCCATTTTCATAGCCCATATTTGGTAATTTTCACCCATGAAAATTGGAGGTGCAGACAAAAAACCATTTCCTGTCATATCGGGTTTCAAGAAAAAGAATGGGTTTTGATTTCCTATGGTTTATATCTCATTGGATACACTCACACACTTCATAGGTCTTTTAAGAAAAAAGGGTTATGATACCACTTTGTAGGTTTTTAAAGTAAGAATGGAAAACACAGAAATTTTGGGGTTGAAAATTGCACACCTTTTATTGCTGCAAAATCTGAATTTACACAAGAAAAAAAAACAAACAAAGCCAAAAAATTTGCCTACATAGCTTCAATAGATTTCTAATAGCATTACTAAGTCAAATATGAATTCAAAAAAAAAAAAAAAAAAAAAATTCAAACTAAACTAAAAACTATTCGTGCTATCTTGTAGAATATTCTCAACAACTACTAACTATGTTGGTTTATTTTAGCTCAAATCCTACAGCAAATATAGCACTTGTCATCAAAGTAACATTCTTAAAATCTGATATGAAATCATAAGATGGCCATCATTCTTATAAACCACCTTGGAGCCTAGAAGATTGTGTACTATAGGTTTTAAAGATATAGATCGCAAGTTCATGCTGCCATTCTATTCAATTTTACCCAAAATCATTAAATGGGTGGTCAAAATGCTCGGAGCTATTACAACGGTTGAAATCCGTGCAAATATCACCAAACAGGACCTAGAATCCACCTAAGTCAAACTGGCTACCAACTTTTCATATCCCGAACTGCTTGCAAGAAAAAATGCTCTAGGGAATTCTCCACAATCATTGGAAGGGCAGTGAACAATCCATAAAGTAGCTATTTCATATAACATATGGTCTGTCTTAGCCTCTGTCACAACAACTTGAACCAAATATTCCCCAGCGTGATAGGATTCATAGGGCATCTCACACCAATAGGTCATTCAGAAATGACGCATAACCAATCAAACGTTGTTTATTCCAAAATAGTTTATAGGAACAGGAACTAGAGAAGCTTTTCAACGAATTACAGTAGCATTGTCTTCATTTGCTAGAAGTCTCTATATATTTCTGAATAACATGATTCCCATTCTGATCACCAACACATTTCATTGTTGAATTATCAGTCTTTACCACCATCAGAGCCTACTGATCCACATCAACTACCTTCCCATTAATATCCCCAATCCCCATTTCTCTTACATTACTACCTCCAGGGTCAACAGGAATATTCCTATTTTAGGCTCTCTATGTAAGAGAACCCTCTTAGGAGGCTTGATACCAATGCCCTCATACAATTTAGGATGTGTTAAGAGGGAGTTCAATTGCTTCTCTAATTTCCCATATCTGGGCATCTAAGCCTCCTATATCAGCATATGATTCCAATGGAGCCCATCATTAGAGCTTGACACAGGAATGTCACCATCTACTGTGAAGCTTATTGTATAGAAGACCATATATGCCTACCAAAAGCACACCAACCAAAATGGCTAATCTAGTTGTGATACTTAGCATTCCAAGCACACCAAAATAGAAAAAACATAAAGGAGAATAAAAACAGAAACAGAGCATGCATAAATAAAACAAAAAACTATTAAACACAACTCTATTTCATGGGTGTAAATAGACTAGACACAAATGAGACCATTAGAATATAATCCACATAAATGAAAACTATTGTAGGATGAACATGCGTTACTCAATAAAGTTGAGACATAACGGTGTTGCTCCCAAACCAATCCAAACAAATGGGTAAAAAATCGGCAACAATAAACCCAAACAAATCAAGAATATTAAAGTTGAGCACATGCTCTAACATCTATATGCAATCGAGTAACCCAACAAAAATAACAAGAGAAAGAAACCATATAACAATGAAGAAGGACAGAGAATCCATGGTAGTCATACCTAAGGATTCTCCTCCCAAGCAATGTTGGTACATCTTTTAGCAAGTTGTCTCTTTCTTCTGCTCAAGGAAGGTCCACCAGCTCTCTTTTTCCTCTCCTCTGCTACCCTCTCTTCTTACTGTCCAAGACTCATTTTCTTCCTTTCTTCAAGTCCCCTCCTATAAAATTGGGAACCCTTGAAGTTTTCTCTCTACTATGTTTTTCTCTCCCTCCTTTATTTTCTATCACCAAAAACCCACAATAGGGGAGTATTCCCCAATCTCTACCTCAAAGAACAACCTAAAATCAAATCCATCCCTCTGTGAATCCCTTCCCCCCCCCTCCTCCATGCAAAAATGTCTCATGTGTTTGTGCTCTTTGGCCCTCCCCTAAAAATATCTCTCTACTTTTTGCTGTCCACACTTCTTTCCTTATTTTAGCCCACAATTGTTTCTTTATTTCTCCATTTATTATTCTATACAGTTAGACTTCTTTCCTTATTTTAGCCCACAATTGTTTCCTTATTTCTCCATTTATTATTCTGTACAGTTAGCATACATTATTTGACAGATTATAGTTTACATGTATTGGGCTAGAATCATGCGAGAATTTATTTGCTTTCCATGTATAGCATCCTTGTAAAGTCTACATATAATATACAAAACTCAAGGCCAAGGTATTTGGCCATTCTTAAATTTTTGACATGGTATCAGAGCAAGGTTGCTAATTTTTCTTCCCTCAAATTCTTTTTTGTCTTCTCGATTTCGGAGGTGCCTCTCATGTCTTTCGGTCAAGTTTGTGTTGATCTGTGCTGCACCTAACCACAACCATTTTTTTTGGTATTTATGTGGCTGTCATGGCTTAGTTCTCTTCTGGGATTTTTTTTTTGGTCCATCCTTTTGTCTCGGGTTCTATTTATTTTCTATGGATTTTGCACCTGTTTGTGTTAAGTTTACAAACACAAATTATTCTACCTGGGCATTTCAGTTTGAACTTTTTCTCAAGGGAAAAGACCTTTGGGGTCATATTGATGGCACGGATGTTGAAAAACCATCCACTTTTGACAAATCTCAAGATGTTGGGTCTTCTCTTTCATGGGTTGTGCTTGATGCACGCATCATGTCTTGGCTTCTTGGTTCAGTGGAGCCTCATATTGTCATCCACTTGCAGCCCCATCGCTCCGCTCAATCTATGTGGGCTTACTTGAAGAAAGTTTATCATCAAGATAACGATGCTCTTCACTTTCAGTTAGAACATGCGATTGCCATGTTTCAACATGGTAGTCTTTCCATCCAGGACTACTACTCGGCATTTTTTACTCTTTGGCATGAATATGTTGATTTGGTTACCGCGGATGTTCCTATTGCCGCTCTCTCAACTATTCAGACTATTCACACGACTACCCGGTATGATCAGTTTCTTATGAAACTAAGTCCGGAATATGAATCTGTCTGCTCCTCTTTACTGAACAGATCGCCTGTTCCCTCTCTTGATATTGTTTTTGGTGAGTTACTTTGCGAAGAGCAACACCTTAGTACTCAAGCTATTCTGGAGCAATCTTATGGCAATTCCGGGACGGTAACTATAGCTTATGCTGCCTAAGGACGCGGACCACCTATGCATTCTTAAAACTTGCAGTGTTTCTGCTGCAAGGAATATGGGCATATTGCTGCCACTTGTCCTAAGAAGTTTTGTTCTTATTGCAAGAAGAAGGGTCACATTATCAAAGAATGTCGTATTCGCCCCCAGAATCGTCAAGCCCAAGCATTTTAGACTTCGGTTATTGTCCCTCCTATAGCAACTTCTGCAGCACACGACTCTCTTTCAGGTACGTGCTCTGTTCCTACACCTCCTGCACCAGATTACTGTACCCCATAAATGGTGCAACGGATGCTAATTTCAGTATTATCAGTAATAGGGTTCCAAGGTAACAATTCTACTAAACTCTGGTACGTGGACTCAGGGGCCTCTAATCACATGACTAATAATCCCACCGCTTTGTGTCATGTTCGACCCTACGCTGGTCAATCTTCCATTCAGACTGTCAATGGCAACTCTTTGCCCATAGTTGCTATCGGCAATGCCTCTTCTAAGTTCACTGATGTGTTTCTTACTCCTCAGTTTTCCATTAATCTTATTTCTATTGGCCAATTAGTTGATAATAATTGTGTTGTTAATTTTTCTGGTAATGGTTGTGTTGTGCAGGACCAGGTAACGAGGGAGCCGATCATGAAGGAACCTAAAGTGGGGCGCTTGTTTCCACTATTTTTACCTGTTCCAGATTTTTCTCCACTTTCTTCTATTAAGTCTTTTGCTTGTAATAATGATTTAGATCTTAGTATGGCGTGGCATTGTCGTTTAGGCCATCCCAATACTCAGATCTTATCTCATGTATTGAACTCTGATTTACCTAGTCATAAGGATCGTTCTTCTTTATCTATTGAGTGTGATTCTTGCAAACTTGGTAAAAGTAAAACTCTTCCCTTCCCTTTGCATGCAAGTAGAGCATCTCACTGCTTTGATCTTATCCATAGTGACGTTTGGGGACCTTCCCCGATTAGTTCATATGAGAAATTTAAATATTATGTGACTTTCATTGATGATCATAGCAGATTTACTTGGGTCTACTTTCTTCGCTCTAAATCTGAGGTCTTTCGTACTTTCATTGAGTTTTATTTGTCTACTGAGTTTCAAGCATTCTTGGCTTCTAAGGGTATTATTCATCAACGTTCATGTCCCTCTACGGAGTCAACAAAATGGAGTTGTTGAACGCAAAAATCGTCATCTCCTAGATGTGGTACATACTCTCTTGTTAGAATCTTCTGTTCCATCCATGTTTTGGGTAGAGGCTCTGAAAACTGCTACTCACTTGATTAATCATTTACCTTCTCAAGTCCTACATATGGAGTCTCCCTATTTCCGCTTATTTGCTAAGCAACCTAGTTATGATCACCTTCGTATTTTTTGTTGTGTATGCTTTGTTCATTTACCTTCTTATGAGCGACATAAATTATCTGCTCAATCTGTTCGATGTGCTTTCTTGGGATATAATATGTGTCAAAAGGGATTTGTTTGCTACGATCCTACATTACATCATACACGTATTTCTAGGAATGTTATTTTCTTTGAAAATCAACATTTCTTTCCCGTATCCTCTTCTACTATGCCATCCTCTTTCACTATGGTCCTCCCCTCCTTTGAGCAGCAATTCTCAGATCTTCATCCAGTCAGTTCTCGTTTTCAACCAGGTATTGTGTATACGAGACACTCTCGCCTACAATCTCTTTTGATGGCTCACCCGATATCTGATCCTCCCATACTCTAGATTTAGTCAGTTGCAGCATCTCCAGCACCTTTAGTACGTCGCTTTCCTCGAGTGTCTGTACCTCCGAATAGGTATGGATTTCCCTCTTCCAATTCTGGCAATTCTATTTCAACCCTTACTACTGCATTGTCCAATTTTGATATTCCCACATACTACTCACATGCTGCCAAGCATGATTGTTGGCGACAAGCTATGCAAGAAGAAGTTGCCGCTTTAGAGGCCAATCACACTTGGGACATTGAGCCCTGTCCTCCCACTATTGTTCCTTTGGGTTGCAAATGGGTTTACTGAATCAAGGTCCGATCTGATGGAAGTTTGGATCGTTACAAAGCTCGGCTTGTTGCACTTGGGAATAATCAGGAATATGGTGTCAATTATGAAGAGACCTTTGCTCCTGTGGCTAAAATAAGGAAAAAAGTGTGGACAGCAAAGCTGTCCTTTGACATCATCAGACCCCCTTTCTAGCTCTATCTATCCTCACCAACGACCCTTGCCCCAAGGAAAAATCTTCTAAGAAAAAACAATTCTCTCATGCTGACACATGGCTCTGCCCGCCACTCTCTCTTATCAACTTGCCTCCAAAAAACATGTTATCTCCTACAGAGAATGTCTACACGGCTAGCCAAAATAAGTGTCTTTAAACAAAAAGTGTGAAAAAGAAAAAGCCCCAAAATGGGGATCTACATAGTCCCTATTTGGAAACAGAACAAAACAAGAAAGAAATTGTTGTTGTTAAATGACTAATCGCTAAGTTTCGATTCTCCAAAATCTTGCTACAACTTGGGTTGCAAGCCTACAGTGAATTAAACGAGAACTTTGTTATGACAAGCTAATTTCAAGAACGAAAAAGTGAATCAGAGGCAATTTACTTCACTTATGTTTCTTCAAAACAAAAAATAAATCAATTTTTTCTACTACCTTTGCTCTTCCAGTGGTTCCTATACCCTTTGAAAAAACATAAAACCAATTAGTACTCTAAGAAGATTACTGGGAAATCAAGGGTTTCCCTCTTATAAGAACTTGAAATATCATGTGCCCATTCCAAAGTAAGAACTCTATTCCAATAATGTCATGTGTTTGGGTCATGTAACCTCTTGCATATAGTGACAACAAGTGTCGCCCATAGCTAACCAGTTGGCACTTGTCCATCATGTTTCTCTTGTAAACTAGTGAGAGCTTCTTCTAAAAGAAGAAGACCAAGTAGTCTTTTCACATCTCCACTTAGTCCTTGTCAAGAGCAACCCAGACCAAATCAACCTTGTGTGGGAACCTACTAGGCTTGTACCATGTGATCCAAAATAAAAGGCCTATTAAACCAACTTTCAATTTCTTTCATTCAAAAAATGCTAATAAAATTTAAGTCATTCATAATACTAACTTATAAAAACTAATAATACTAGATTATGTTTCGATCCATTAATTATAACATCAATTACATATTGAAGTACCTATTTGAGCAAAAAGTGGAAATGTCCTTGAATAGAGGTAGATAGAAAAAATATCAATCCCTTTTTTTCACCTCGCTTATTTTCTTTAATAATTATTAGTTTTCACAATAATATATTTCCAAGTCAATTCCAAATGGTCCAACAAAATCAAGGGCTATAACTTTCGACTCTTAAATATCATTATTTTGCAAGAAAAAAAAGAAAAGTATTCATCATTTTGACAAATGAAAATAAGTAAAAAATAAAAATAAAAATAAATTAACAAACAAATAATCATACAGGTTGAAGATAAATGAGATTTCTTATACCAGTTGAAATTTAAATATCCCAAAGACTATTATTTATGAAATAAAATAAATAAATAAATAAAACAAAAACGAACATAACTGATGAAAATGGAAAGAAAACTTGACTGTTGGTACGTTAGGATCAAGATTCCTTAAAAATCTTTTTCTTACCAATGTTATTGAAAATCTTTGTCAGAGAAGTGGTCATACCATCTAACAACAATGGTGCTTCCTTTGATTTCAAAAGTCCTAAATAAAATCTCTATACTTGCAAGTGATCAAGCAATCTATGAGTAAATATTGAACCACTCGTTCAATGGTTTTTGAGTCATGTGGTATATTAATAATAAGCATGTTCCATATGATTGATGAAAATGGAAAAAAACTTGAGTATTGGCATACTAGGATCAACATTCCTTAGAATAAAAATCTTTGACTTCTTACCGATGCTATTGAGAGTTCTTGTTAGAGAAGCGATCATACCATCGTCATGAGTATCCCAACATTGTATCTGAATATACATCCAATTACCTAATAACAACCGTGTTTCCTTTGATTTCAATAGTACTAAATGAAATCCCTATAAATGCAAGTGATCAAACAATCTATAAGTAAAAAAAGAATTGAAATCCTTATCCCAAAGACAAACATATATAAACAATAAAAATAGAATTAAAAAAAAAAACCTTGATTGATGAAAATGGAAAGAGAACTCGACTACTGATATGCTAGTATCAATGTCATCTTTGACTTCTTAACAACATTACTAAGAGTCCTTGTCAAAGAAGCAATCATACCATGGTCATGAGTATCTTAACATCATATCAAAATATTTATATTTGAGTACCCAATAGTAATGGTGCTTCATCTGATTTCAATAGTCCTAAATGAAATCCCTATCCGTGCAAGTGATCAAAAAGGAGAAACTAAACATAAATCAAAACCCCCGTTAACTTCATTTTCTTGGCAAGCCAAACAAAAAAGAAAAAGTAAGAAAACACAATCCATAGACCTTCACCATTTTCTTGGAAATCAAACAAAGTTGAAGAGAAAATACTAAAATATGGGTTTAAAAAGGAAAACGAAATATCAATGTGGGTTCAAAAAGGAAAAACAGGAGATCAATGTAGGTTTAAAAAGGAAAATGAAGGATCAATGTTTAAAGCTGAAGAGAATATATATAACGACCGGGTGATCCAATAGAACAAACCTCCACAAGAGTGTTTAGGTCCAATGCGACGGTATAGTACTATGACCCAAGAACAAATCTCATCCAATTATGCAATAACTATAGATCATGCCAAAATCCTCTAACCAAGCTTGCTCTAAGATGACTAAGTCATCTGGAAATCTTGGGGTCAAATGCTTAAGCAAAAATCCTCTAGCCCTGGTGACATGTCAGTACTCTCATCTTTGGGAACACCAACCATAATAAGAAAGGGAGAGGGCTAGTGCGAGTCGGCAAGTGTAGTAGCAAAAACTAACGACTCTTTGGTATCACGTGTTGTTCTTTATTATTGTTTGAATTTTTAAGAATTATATTTTAAATTAATTTTCCACTATCCTAAAATAATTTCAATGTATTTTTAAATTATTTCTTGTAATCATTCAATTATTTTGATTACCAACACATGATCGTTATCACATTTCAATTTTAAATGTCATTAATAAGATTTTTAATTTTATAAATTTGCAATGTAATACATTCCAACATCTATAATCCAATATTAAAATTGTTAACGGAAAATTATGTTATTGGCCCTGCTTTAAGAACAATTAAAGTATCGTATCCTCACTTTTTCATCTTTATTTGTAGGGAGTTAAAAAATAATATGTAGGTTATGCAGAAAGAAAATTGTTAAATGCATTCATCTGAACCATTTATACATTCAATTATTACTTTTTATTTTTAATAAAATTTATATATATATATATATAACATTTTAAAATACCTTTTTTTTCAACCCTTTGAAATTTATCCATTCAAAACCCTTATCCTGTTTCAATTTTTTTTCAATATTAAAAATAAAATCAAAAATAAAAAAAAAAAAAAATTAAAGAAGAAGAGGAAGGGCATTCAAAGGAAAAGGGGGGAAATGGAAGAAAAAATAAATAAATAAATAAAATCGAAGAAGATATCAAATTATTCTTCTTAAGAAACAGACTTGTTATTCTCTTCCACGTTCACTTTCTTCTTCTTCTCTTAATTTTTTTTTGGTTTAACAAAAAAACCCAAAGGTTAAACTTTTATTTTATTTTCTTTTATTTATTTATTTATTTATTTAAGTTTGTTTGTTAGCAACAAAAAAGCATTTGAGAAAAGGTCAAAGTTAATTTCAATTATTTTTTATACAATTTTTTATCCACAACTGATATTATGTTTGTACCACATAAATATTGTAAAATTTTTACAAAAATTTATTGTAAAAATGGTTAAAAAAAAATCACAATAGAAATAATTAAAAGCGAAAAATATATATATTTTTTTAAATAAATAAAAAAGCGAAAGAAAAAAAAATTAACTTCAATGGTACTTTGATGATTTGATTAAAAGTTAATTTTATCTTAAAAAATATTAATTCAAGTAGAAGGAAAAAGATATTTGGTGGACGTAAATATAAACACACTCTAATAATTGGCTTGAAATCCATACTCAACCCATCTTTTTCCAATACTGCCCTTAATGAAAAATCCAAGCCACTGCCACATTTGACAATTGCAAACACGCCAGATGGCTACTTAAGATCGTAGGGTTTTGGGTTTAATTTTGTTTCACTATATGGTTTTTCGGTAATAATTATTATGAAAGAACATCTTCTTCCAGCATTCAAGTTATGTTGGTTATTTTGATAAGTAATCGTTTATGCATCTAGCAAAATGAACCAATAGTTGGGTCCAAACCAGTTCTTCTAACTGCAATAAGGAATGATGAAAATGCAAAATGGAAGACTAGAAATACTAAAATCATTTGTAATCATATATTGGCTTAAGCCCCAAATTTCAAATATTGACAGTACAGACAAACTAATTCATGTTAGTCTCTCAAATCCTCCCTCAATCTCTCTCTCTCTCTCTCTCTCTCTCTCTCTCTTACATGTCCCACCAAAATTTCAAGACCCAAATACAAACTGGTATTACAGTACAGCAATAAGGGATTTCTTTATTGCCATCTGTCTAAGAAATGACTATTCCAACTTCCAGTCAATGGTAGATGGTAAGGGAATAAGGGAATTGCCTCTCAAAACAAGCTCCATTTTCTTCTACTAAAAAGAATGGCTGTATAATTAATTATAGGTCACTCACAATATACAGATTGACCACCGGTAAAAGGGAGGTTTTGGTGGGGAGGAACAAAATAGATCTCAGAAACAAGCGCTCTTGATGCCTCACTGAAAAGATCAAAGCAGCTTGCTGGTTCGTCGCTTTGCTGGTCCTCCTGGAAAGAGCCTCATTATCCACCCCAAGACCCTTTCCACCACCTAGTTGGAGAAAAATGGGAACATGATTAATATCTCATTGCAATCAAACTACAGATGCTGAAACTGTAACAAATACATTGACAATCTGCAATCATCAATCAAAAGTATGGAAGAGTAGATAACAAGGCTGTAGGACTGCAGAAGTGCTCATCTTGAATTGGTCAGTAAAAGAATTAATCTTTCATTCGACATCTCTCACAAGATATTAAAACATCAAGCTTAAAGGAAAAAAAGATATCAATGGAACTTCAATAACTGGGAGTTGGAATTGGCCAGACTCCTCACTGGATCAGCTACATATTGTGGATTTCAGGAATGAAGGGATGGATATAATGACATGGTGCTTGAAGGCTCATGAGTGTTTCCTAATAGAGTGCCTCGATATGCAGCTTCTTGGAGTTAGGGAGGGTTTTCCAGAAAATTGCCAGTCAAAATTGGCATTCTCTTTTAGTGCTCAACTGTGCAGGAAAGGGTACTAACCACAGCTTCGAAGAGGGATACATTCCTTGCTGATTGGTGTCTTATGTGAGTAAAAACAAAACAGCCAATCATCTCCAGCGTTGAAAAGCAGCCAGTGAATTATGGTCATTTATTTTGTTAGTACTGGACTAAATCGGTTCCCCCTCAGTGAATGGAGTTGATTTTGAGTAAATGGGAAGTTCACTGGGAAGAGAGAAGAGATCTGGCAGGTTGTTCCCATTAGTGTGGTGTGGTGCATTTAAAGGGAGCACAGTGGAAGAACCTTTGAAGGGGTTGAGATCACAGTAGCAAAGAAAAAAAATTGTTCATTGTCATCCATAATGGTTTGGCTAGAAAAGACTTCACAGTTTTCCTGTGCCTCTGTTTACAACTTTTTAGACAGCATGTCTTGTGACCAGGGCATTCCCTAAATCTATTATTACTGGTAGCCCAATAAGGAGAGATTCAAGTATGGGTTGTTCACATGGAGGTTTATGAGAGCAAAATGGTCCCCTACGAAACAATCATAAGGGTCTTACAGCAACAATAAGACCTGCTAACCTCTAAGGACCAGGAAATTAGGGTAGGTTAAAAAAGGCTCATTGCATAGCTTGAATTAGTTGGAAAAAAAAATATTTCATTCGGTAAATAGAAAACTATGGAAGTCAGTGCATCATTATGAGAAGCTGATCCAGATTATTGACTGTAAGACAGTGCACATCCTTACAGAGGGCCAAAAGGAAATGGTAACTTCAAAATTGGAGATACAAACCTTATACTTTAGACAAAAAGAAATGCAAATGGAAGAAGACAATTTGTGAATGCCAATCTCCAAAGTTAGAAACAGCCGATGAAGACAAAAAAATAATTAATTTGCAACAGATAATAGAATATGTATTCAAAAGAAAAAAGAAAAAAAACCAAACAAACATCTATAAGAGGACAAGAAGAGAAGTGAAAAGAATAAGTGAACTAACGACTATCTTCTTATGGACTTAAAAATATCTAGCACTCAGGAAACCGAGGACAGTACATGTTCAAGAATGCTTTATGAACAGTAAATCCACTAAGGTATCTCCCTTTTCCAATTTTACTTAGGTTTAACTTCTTTATAGCTGACCTAAATACTACATTTTCACAAAGAATACCAATTTTATTAGGTCCTACACCACAGCATATGTAGGCCTCCAAGAAAAATTGGCAGAATATTTTATTCTAAACACAATAATTGCTGATAAGACAGTACCTCATCTCCTTCATCTGCATATGCAGCATTGTCATGCATAATGCGAGAATCTGGTTGTCTTGCTTGGATAACTTCATTGGCCATACTTTGAGAAGTCAAGAGCTCTAATCTTTGAGTTTGAACCTCAAGTTTTCTGGACAACTCCTTGTTCGAATCCTTCATTTAAAAAGGAAAAAAACTAAATAATATTTAAATGATATAAATAACAGTGAAATGATACACATAACAAATGAACTTGGATTTGTATTTTTTGAACCCCCAAAAAATGGAGTCAGTAATCATATACTTGACCCCTATGTTCAAAATTGAATACAAATCCAATTCATAACTTCAATAATACATTCCACTACCAGAGAAAACAGAAGGCAAAGAGAATATCAATAGAAAAATTCCCCCCCACCCCCTGTCACAAAAAAAAAAAAAAAAAAAAAAAAAAAAAAAGAGATTCAATGCAATAATTACTTTTCCTTCCATAAAAGATGTTACTGTCAATCCTTAACACTTGATATTATAAATCAATTATAGGTAATAATTAAAAATTCTTTAAGAACATAAATTGATTTTATGATGATAATTCCATCATCTCTATCCTAATTGATAATTTCTGAAAATTTTCCTTCTACTAATTATTAAAATGTAAATATGTAGACATGAAAAGAGAATTATTCACTAATATAAATACAAAGAATAATAATTAACATGTAGTAGAATTGGATACATTGCATGAAGTAGCTACTCTCAGTTAAAATGCACTAGTGCCACTGCTCAACAACTTTTCATCCCTTTTTTTTTCATTATCATTTCACAAACTTTGGTTCCTGTAGCCAGGGGCTCTAACTTTGAAGACATATTGGAGGGGGGGAAAAGTCTCCAACAAAGGAAAACTCTACACAATTATGTGAGGCATGAGAATGGCCTTTTCATCCAAAGCTAGAGATGGACTCAGGTATTGGAGTTAGAAGCTCAACATGACTAGTTTTTTATTCTGTGAACCACAAATTTTGGGATATCTGGGTACCTTTAATCTATATATCAAAAAATTAGTTAAGGATACCTATTTGAAAAATATTTTTAATGTAGTATTGATTTGTAGAAAGCTTGACATAAAAATAACATTAACAAGGTTAACAAATAGAGCAAATACATAGGTTTATATATATAGTTGTAAGAAGGTTAGAGTATAATAAATATTACAAATTTACTTGCACAAAAGTGTAGAAGTTGTCTTCACACACAATACCAAAAGCTTTTTCTATGCCCCAAAATAGACAAGGCATGTTTCTTTTTCTGTGAAAATGTCAGAATATACTTGAAAATATTATATAACTATAATGAGAAGGTTATAAATGTACTTGCAAAGCAGTATACAACTTGTATTTTTCTGTGCAGAAAGTTGTAGATTTGTTAAATAATTTTCTTTTCTTTTTGAAAACAAAAGGTAATGTTCAATATCTAATAATTCTATTTATAAATAAATCTTCTGTCCCCTAAATGATGGAGGACAAGAATAAGGAAGGTCATCTAGGATGGTTCAAGGCCACCAAGAATTATTGGAATTCATTTTCATTAACCCAAACCAAAGTGATCACTACCTAAGCTTAAGCTATAAATATGGGTTGCTTTAGTCTAGGATTGAGAAATGAAATGTCAACTTGGTTTTTTATGGCTACTGTGTTTCCTTGTCCTATTTTTTAGCATTTTCTGTATTGGCATTTCTATATCGTGTTGTATTCCTGCTCTGAATCCTAGAAGATGCAACATAGACTTGATTCTAAAATCTTGGTATTGTTAAATATGCCCATTTGCAATTAGCTAGTACATCTATTTATATGACTTCTTTTTTTGTTTTATGTTAATGTGTATGTTTTTTCAATGCTTATTATGTAAAGGGCCCATGTTTTTTACCAAATTTCCAGCAATAACCTGACAAAAAATGAGAAATCTTGTAGATTTCCACAGCATTTTTCACACCTAGAGTGATCAAAGATTTTACATCAAAACTCAGACCTTAGTTACCACAAGTGCTTGATCGGTATAATCAATAGTGTATTATCTGGATAAGATCATCAAATATGAGTAGTGATACCACAATATAAAGTTCTTTTAGCTTAAATTTACCTTCAGCTTGGAACTTTGAGATGATTCAGTTACCAAAGCTTGCATCAACTCTTCTTTCTCCAATGCTAACTGCAAACAAAAGCGCCCATTGATCATCGTTGTTAAAAGCTATATCCAGCAACCCACTTCAACTAGTTCATCAATCAGTTAAGAGATATGGCAAGATCTGACAAAAGGACTGGAACTTAATGAATACAGAATTGTGGAATAGATGCTACCTCAGAAATTAATGCATTGATGTTCTGAATCATTCTCATCTGATCAGCAGGAATATTCACTGATGAAACTTCAAAATTCATCTGTCCACCATCAGGAAGCAAAGGGAAACTAGAGAGTCCATTGGCTTGAACAGATGCAGAATTAAGCATTTCCAGGCTAGATGTTTCTGGAATCATATAGGCATTGTCCTCGTTAACTGGATCAAGAAATTCAACACCCAAATGAGAAAAGAAATCATTGGAAAAAAAATTAAAACATCTATAAAATAATAAATGATAAATGATACCCAGGGAGCACTGGCAAAGATAAATAAATTTTTGACAACTGAATTTGTTATAAAGTTCAGCTAATAATCCAGCCATCTTTCACCAATTAGCCAAGCAGGGAGCAAAGCACTTGGATTCCTTTGTTGGAGACTTCCCCCACTCCCCCTTGAATGTATAGAGTTTTATAGTGTTGAGTACATTACTTTTTCTCCCTATCATCTGTGCAGATGGTTTTAGTTTTTGTGAAGCAGTATTCATGTTTACTTTCTGATCAGCGGTTGTAAATCTTGAAAGGATTGCTTGTCCTTCTTTCTATTTAACTTGAATGCATGAAAATGTTTGTTTCTGATCCAAAAACACAACCCAGCCATCTTTCTACTGATTGACTTGAATGGCAAAACTTAATCAACTTATGGTACATATCTATAATATGCAAGTACAAAAGAGGTAATCCAACCAACCACATGTAAGTTTAGGTTGGATTTCTTCCCTATTTTAATAATGGGATAGATTTTGGGTTGATTATTGGAACAACTAAGTTTGAGGTCAGGTTAGTACCAAGATCTCAACTAAAATCACCTACCTGACAACTCACATGCATTTAAATTTTAATACACGTATACACAAAAATACACAACATAAATTATGTAAGAAATTCGGTTCAGCGTAAAAGAAATGTTGATATTTAGTTCAAAAACCTGCTGATGAAAGCTTAATTGACATTACATGGTAAGCCTACAAATATCAACTAAAGTTTTAGTTCACACCATATCCAATTTGACCAACTAAAGAACATGTAATTATTTTTAAGCACAATGGGGCAGAAGGAACTTCACCTAAGGATGACTTGTCAAGTACATAAAATACTCCAGGTATTCTATTTGAAGATTGTTACTTGTGTTCACCTTGTAGTGGGCTCAACCCCAGCCCACCAAACCCCTCTTCTTGCTAATTATCTAACATTCAGAAGGACATGATACCTTCAATTCACGTTCACAGAATAAAATTGCAACCATTCCTCAAGGATTTTTAAAAATTAATTAATTAATTAATTAATAAGTCAATTTATTAATTAAGGAATGTAAATAGAGTTTACAAGGCAAGAGAACAACATTTTCAAAAAAACAAACAGGCTCATACAAAAAAATTGCAAGAAAGGACAAGGTGGCCAATCAATAAATGTTACAAATTTTTTCAAATATAATATATATATATATATACACACATATAAGACCAAAATTCACACATACCTAGATCGTCCGTAGAAGTTGATACATCCTTTCTATCAGTAGGACTCTTGCTAGCATCAATAGATTTTCCATTTGCAGAAGCTTTTCGCACCTTTTTTTGCAACAATTTTTTCTCTGTGTAGGGGAAATAAGAACAATAAAGAGCCTTATAAAAAAAAACAAGTAAAGGAGGCAATTGCAAGCATATGTATCATCTAGGAGTAAATTCAAAAATGGCCTGCCTGTAAAAAAAAAGGTACTTTAAAGCAACATATTGATGTCCTGCAAATGACATCATGGTACCATGACAAAGACGCAGATAATTGTGCAAGCAATAAAAATAGATATGCACTACTACACCACAACTCAACTGACAAAAGAACAGTTCTCTAGGTCTTAGCATCTCTGTGGGCATGGTTTATTTTAGTAACTTTTCCAAAATGCCCAAGCAATCATATAACATGAGTCCAAGATAAAATAGATGGAAAAAGGATACTTTGCAGCCACATCAAATAGATGGAAGGATGCTTAGCTTGGTTGAGATGATAACCAGAGTGGCACTTTTAGACTCTCATCCCAACAATTAATGAGTACTTACATTGAAACATTATCAATATTCTATAAGCTAAATTGGTGGTGTTTAAATAAATCACCCAAGGGCATTGTTTATGAGAAAAAACTAACCAAATCCCACAAAGGGGAGGGACAGGCAAATCCTTCAAAAGCCAAACTCAATATGTGGTGAAATCTTTATGTTTTGAACTCATCTTCTTAGGGTGATGGCTAGGACAGGTTAAACATTGAGGTTTTGGATTGGTCACCCATTTGGGACACCAGCTTGAGATGGTGGGAAAAACCTTTTTAGGAGGCTGAGAGTAGGGAGGCAAATTTCTAAGTGGTTTGGGATTTAAATCCCCTGGTCAAGAAGGTTTTCCCATTGCCTTTTACCAAGACTGTTGGCCAACCCTCTGGAGGATTTGTAACTGAGGAGTTCTACCATAGTAGGACAATAAATCTGAGAACTACCTTAACCACCATTTCCCTAGTCCCTAAGAAGGATCATTCTATTGGGATAAAGGACTTTAGGCTTATCTGCTTGGCAGCCATTCTTTGCAAGATCCTTTCCTAAGGTGTTCTTGGAGCTCCCTGAATGACGTTTTCTGAGACCATTTCACTTTCTTAGGGTGATTTTATTGAAGCTAGGTGTTCATAGAAAATGAGATTATGGAAAAAGAGACAGGCATAGGGATGTTGTGGCTCATGGTTAACGAATTAATTAGATCAACTGAAATGATGAGGCCTATGGTATCATCAAGAGTTTTGAGGTTATCGTTTGACAATGAGACCTTGGCAAGTGGCCCCTTTGTGTATATTTTGGACAGTGTAGAAGGAAAGGAATTTGTTAGCATTTGACAATAAGGAGTTATCGATTCAAAGATTAAAAAATTCTTTTGTATATAATCTGTGGTCTTGGTCTAAGGTGTTTGTAGCTATGAGCCCTATTTCTCTTGTAAGCCTCATTGATAGGTTAGGCTCTAAATAAGGGCAAGTGATGTTTTATACTTCTTTTCCTCCTCCTTTGGTTTGAGCCTTTAGGCTTCTTTTGTATACTTCCTGTATACTCTGCGGGCACTGTTTTTGGTGTCTCCTCTATGCTTAATATATGACTTTTCTTTACCTATCAAAAAAAAAAGGACAGAGTGAATGTCTCTCGACCACAATTCAAAAACAAGCTATCTTCTTCTCTAATGCAAAGGGAGAGTGTGTTCATCATCTTAAACTTATTCTTAAACCTTTCAGGATAGTTCTGAACTTAAGAACAACATCGATAAAGACATGATTGTAAGGATTAATATTTAATCTCATTTTATAAGAAGGGTGGTGTCTCTTTTGGGCTGTAGGATTAGCAACTGTCCCCTCCCTTAACTTGGGCTTCCACTAAGTGGCAAGCTTAGAGGAGCCCAGTGTTGCATCTGGTGGTGGGAAGAAGAACTTCCAAAAGGTTTAACAGGCAGAAGAAAGCCCTATTTATGTTAGAAGGTAGAATCACTTTGATTCAGGCTTGTTTAGCACACATTCCTACCTATCACCTTTCCATCTTTAAAGTCCCAATGTGGAGTAGCACTCAGCATTCAGAATATTCTAAGGGACTTTCTATATTAAGGGCTTGGAGGGGATAGACAAGACCATTTCACTGGGTGAAGTCAAGTTTGCCAGCCTATATTTCAAGTGAGGCCAGACCTTGGGTCTATTTCTGCAGGTAACATAAAAGTGGTTGTGAGGAACCTCAGACCAATTTCTGCATGGAACATAAAAGTGGTTGAGGTTGTTCCCTAAGTAAGCAATATCACAGAGCTGTTGGGACTTCATTTGCATACTTGTTTCGCTGTAAATAAATAAATAAAGGCTTTCTGATTAGCTCTCTCCAAGATCCTTTTTGGTTGAGGGGTGCGAGGGGGTTCAGCCCCTTGATCACTAGCTCCTCCTTTTTCAATAAAACTTCTACTTGTAAAAAGAAAAACAGTAACTAACCACAATTTAAGTAAGGTTACCTTCTTGAAGAGCATCAATAGTTAACTGCAAATCCTGACGTTCTTTCTCTAAGCTAGAAACTTTCTTTCTGCAAGATTTATTATGAAAAGATTACTGTCAAAGACATGTCACTGTCAAAGGCATGTCACAATAAAGAAAGCTTACCATGAAAAATCACCGAGTGAGACCTACCAAGCTTATGGAAGTTTAAATAAAAAAATAAAAACTAAAACCCCCAAAAAACCTTCAAGAAAAAGCACCCAAGTTGCATTTTAAATTTAGGAATCCATTCAATAGCCACCCTCAACTATCCAGATAGGGACTCACATTATCAACAGTCATGGTTTCTCTTCAGGTAAAAGCATCAATTAGTAACCACTCTTCAGGTAAAAGCATTAATTGGCAACCAAAAGCATATCAGTATATTATTTAATATTAAAGTGGACAAAATACCTATTAATAGAAAGCTCCTTCACAACTACAAAAGATATTCAAAATCCTTCTAGCTAATAATCACTAAGTGGCTTTGACATATACAAGTAGACAAGAGAATATCAGAGAAGTTTATACTCTTGCTATAAAGGAAAATTCACTTATCTCTTTTCACAATGAAGACATCATCTTCAACAATTAATGTACCAGATCCCAGCAACATTAAAAGAAAACCAAAAAACCTTATTGCTACTTAATAATAGGACAGATTTCCTCATGTACAAAACCACACATACACACACACACACATATACATAGACATTTAAGAAAGATTTTAAGCCCTCCCTAAAGTTAATTTTGACAAAGTATATCAAGATTTTCCAAGTCAAGCTTAGTTGTTGATCTGTGCTTTGATTGCAGCAATTAGGCTCATTGGTGAATTTTTATTAAGGGCAGGTTTGATTTGGTGCAAGTGATTATTGATGGGATTCAGACAATAATCTCTACTTGGGCATGTGCACCCACTTTATTAAGGGGAATACCTCATTATCCTATTATTGGAAGTAGTTGTGTTGTTGCCTGCCCAGCCCCATGATGCTCTGCAGAGAATATGGTAGCTCCCTCCTTATAATGTAGTCAAACATAATGCTAATTGTTGGAAATCTGGAATTTGTCTTATCTGGATAAGTAGGAATAATTTGAGTTTGTTAGGTCGAATTATTAGGGGATAAGATTGTTGTATTATCTGATAACTTAGTTTTCTGGTTTTGTGGTTTTGTTAGGATTTAGTTTGCTAAGCGTGTAATCCAGTATCCATATAATCTGTATCTGTACACTAGTTTCATCAAGTGAAATAATATTCAGATTCACTTTTCTACCACCATTTTTAACACTAATAGAAATGCCCAGTGTAATATGGGTTAACAAGCTATTGATAGAATTCTAATGAATAACAGTAACACCCATCAGTGCAGAGCTGAAAGCTCTTCTCATTGATTTGAGGAATCACATGGCCTCAGGTTTTGCATGAGTTTTTACCCCACTTTCTCCTAATATACCTTGTTTTCTTTTTCATTCTATTTTCAGGGGGAAGGAACTTTTCTCTTCTTTACTCTTGAAAAAATTCCTTTCCTTACCTTAACTACATACCCTAGAGAGACCAACAAAGAATGCTAATCTCTTAAATTAAATAATAATCATGACTGATCAAAATTCAGTTACTAACCAACATTTATATTTAATTAATATATTAACTCAGAAGCCCCATTCAAGTTTTGGACCAATATCTGAATGCCAGCAAAAGAAGCACCCCAACTTCGTAGTGATACCAAACATTTGGTGGAGCCAATCATCAAACTTCCATGACCCTACTTCCTTCCTAGTCACACATAAAATGACAACAGAATCCCCCTCTACTACATGATTGGAAAGGCCCCAAGCTTTTTAACCTGTACAAGGCCCTTCAAAAGAGCTACAATCTCAGCCCTCAATAGTGAAACCTCACCTACAGGTTTAGTGTAGGCTTTATTTACTCTTAAGTAGTTCTCCAATCCCAAGCTACCCTAAGATAACCAAAGAACATCCATCAAGGTTTAACTTGACATAGCTCTCAATCTCAGGAGGCAGTGAGTATACATGAAAAGACTTCACAGCCAATCTCATGACTTGCATTCAAGGTTCCAACTAAGGCAACAGGCAGTAAAGGAAATTATGATCAACTGATTCTTCACTCTCCTCACACATGACACATCATATGAATTGACAACTTTGCAAGGCCTCCAATTTTGGAGCATGTGATTGATATTAACCTTCTTACTAGTCAAAAGTCATACATAAGCCTTTATTTCTTTATTTTTATCATAAATACGAGATGTATCAATTATAAATAGAGAGTTCATGAAAAGGATGAGGAATCCTTCCCATAAATACACAAACCTGATCAAAACAAAGAACTTCTCCACTCTACAAGGAGATAAATACAAAAAGATATATCACAAAAAAAATTTACAAGATTTCAACTCCTCAAGCCTAGCTAAGCTCCTCTCAAAGTTGATCCAACACTATTGGTATACACATCATATGCCAATTGAGCTGAATGACATTTAGAGGGATGCCTTTAAAGTCATCAATACAAAAGGCCTAAAAAGAAGAAAAGAAGTGAAGTGAAATCCACAACATCTCTAACATCCTCCGTTTATCCTCAAAGATCCTAACATTTCTCTCTCACCACACGATCCATATCAAAGTGAGACAAGCAATTTTCCTCAAGGTCTTGCCTCTAATGGGGTTCCCTAAACCCATATATGAAATAATCAACATGTCTCATAAACTCCTAGGCTTAACCCAATCCATCTCAGCTTGTTTGAATAGTTTGTGTCATAACCCCAGAGTAATTGAACAATTTAGAAAGAGATGGTCAATTGTCTCTTCACTCCCTTAACAGAGGATGCACCAATCAAAACTAAGGGCTTTAAAAGGTCTTCTCAAATGTGGCATGTCATTGGTATTTACCTTCTTGTATGCCACTACCAAACAAAGGCCTTGATCTTAAATGGGACTTTAGATTTCCATAAAAATTTGGCTAGATGGAAAGAGACTGAATTTAATATATTGGACAAAGTGAAGATGAAAGATTTTATTGAGAATAAACATGAAGAAGATAGTGTCCAAACTTGCATTTGGGACGCATGGAGATAAGTGTACGCAATAAAGAGAGGTCACGCCTCATGAGTCTTTCGAGGTCCTCAATCTCACAAACCTTTATTTTAGGAGAGGCTATAAAATTTTGAAGTAAAAAGGGGAGGAATGGTGAAATGAGAAGAGTTTTGGAGAATAAAATAACCAAGAACAAACCCAAGGGAGTCAAAGACCAAACCCCCACATAAAGGTCAAAAGGCAATAGATACACTTCTACTAGAGAAGCTATTAGAGGAGTTCATTCCTCAATTTCATGACCTAAAGGGTTTCAGCAAAAATTAAAATTCTAAGACAGGCAATGAGTGGACAAAAAAATAGAGATAGAAGTCTCTTGTTCTCACCAAGCTAAGAAGATTGAACAGAGAGGATGAACGATAAATAAAAAATGCCAGTTCATATCCATTCTTATTCATTTCCAGTGCTTAGATATTTTCCTCAGCCTTTACAGTCAGATTTTTTTTATAAAATTTTTGGTCAAGTTCAAATGAAAATTTAAATCATCACAATTATCAACCTGTACCAATAAAATATCCGATATGTATCATCATCACAAAGGTCTAAAGGGGCAAGCAGAGGGGATTAATCAACTTAATCCTTTCAAATAATACCTTGCCCACAGAAAAATTTGATCCATGTCAACTCTGTCCAGATGTGAGTAAGGTGTATGAAACTTTTGTACTACAATACACAAGAGAGTAAGTCCAGGGAACTTTCTTATCAATCATCCATAATACTTCTCTTCCTGATATGTAAGGTTATTTTGAAAAGGCCTCAAGAGCAGCATCCATAACAGATTGCACTCACTACAATTCAGTAATTTTCCACTTTTCAGGCTTGCTAATGCCATCCCATGGTTGACTTTTAGTTCATTTGAACCCTAACTATTCTGCATAACATAAAATGACAACAACAGTTCCTCATATCTAGTTTTTAACAAATTCTGTCATGTAAAAAATTATGTAGGAGCAAAAACTATCAAGTGAGCCTAAAGATGTATCAAAAAATTCTTCTTTTTCTATCAAAGAAATTGTAATGCATACTTGAATGAAGAAATTTCCGCATTTGAGTTCTCCAGTTGCCTCTCCAGCTTTAGTTCACTAGACCTCAGTCTTAGTGCCTATATAAATTTATTAAATAAAAAATGTAAGCAATAAAAAAATAGCAGTTCATATATAATGAGATGGGCCATTATCATGAAACAAAGTTCACCATAATATATCTAAAGAGAATTGTTAAATAGCATAATATGCATTGTGAGACCAAATCCTACAGGCTTAAGCTTATAGGAAAATTGATCGTCTAACATAGTATCGAAGCCTCATTTGATGGGAGGTCATGCATTCGAACTTCACTGTGTGTTTATTTCCCCAAATGATTAAGCCCAAAAAAGTCTAGTTGTGGTTGTTTGCCTATGGGTCTGCGTATCTCTCCAAATACAGGTATGGGGTTGCATTGTAGACCCAAATCCTACAAGCTTAAGCTTTTAGGAAAATTGGTTGTCTAACAAGAATAAAAAGATGTCACAATATTCTATGATCAGAAAATCTTTGTGAACAATAAAAAAAAATTCAATAATAAGTAAATCTGTAGCAAATGAATTTTCAAGCACCAAAATGCTGAGCAGTCTTCAGCAAGGGTGCATGTCTGCAGCCCACATCCAGAAAATAGTAACTGAAGCTAAGAAAGAAGATTTGAACTTGTTTATCATCACAATGAACTTGTTATTTTCACAGAGAAATTATTAGTTTCATGCAAAAAAATTTATTGTTTAGTTTAAATTTGGGCATGATGCATGAACTTATCATGCACTTGCTTTCTACACTAGTTCATTCTTGTTTAATTACAGCATCTCTGCCAGCTGTGGTGACCAAAGGCAACATACCAAGTTGCGTTGCCCTTGGTTCCAAGTGTTTGGAATTAGATGTGCTTACGCTGCATGCATGTAGCTGAATATCAAATCCTGAAAGTCATCACTGGTCAGCTTCAAGGGGAGTACATCTCATTTTAATTTCTTTAATAGCGTTTAGATTTATGCACTCCTTTTTTTTTTCCTTCTTTTCTTGAGAGAGAGAGAATAAGTATTCCACTGTATTGCTTAAAACACAAAATTATAAAATAAAAAAAGGAATATACTAAAAACAAATAAATTGTGTCTGTGAACCACATTTGAGCAAATAAAGCTTCTAATGACTTCAGAAAATGTAACATTCCTTCTCCAAGTTTGTATCCCAAGCTGGTAAACCATGGATGAAATTTAAAGGAAAATTTTAATCTTTCCGAATTCCCCATATGGAAGTGCAATATATCGCCTTCCACCTCCATAAAGGGGTGCAATGAGAATCCAAGAGTCCCAACATGGAAATAAAATTCAATTAAAGAAAAAAACCAAAGAAGAAGTTAAACAAAAATATACCAAGCAAATAAGCTACCTTCTCTTCTAAGCCAATGACTTCAGAAGCTAATAACTTAGCGCGTTCATCAGCTGCATTACATTCTAGTTGTGCATTTGCATATTCAATTTTGAAGGACTCAAGTTCCACCTAAACCATCAAAGATAGAAAAAATGAAGATAGACAGATAAGACAACATAAGATGGAATGGCTAAACAAACTGAAGACATATATGCAATATCTGGTATATTACAAGCCTTGCAAACATAATAAACCATCAAATTTAAGGAAATTAAAAGACACCAATAAACAAGTAGAACTCTTACATCTACAAAATTAAGGTATAAGTAACACAAGTTAAAATAATGCAATTCTCTACTTGCAAGCACATGCTCTCTCTCTCTCTCTCTCTCTCTCTCTCTCTCTCTCTCTCTCTCACACACACACACACACACACACACACACAACCCCATACCCCCCACATGCACACCCACACCATAAAGCACCTTTGTTTCCCACAATAACCCAAAGGATAACCACCACTTGAATCATCTTCCACTATCACTCTCCCTGCCTCCCTCCCTCTCTTTCCCACAATATCCCAAAGGATAACCACCACTTGAATCATCTTCCTCTCTTTCTCTCTCTCCCCGTATACACATACACCTTAAGGCACCACTTTTCCCGTCGTAATCCAAGAAATAACCACCACTTGAATCATCTTCCAGTATCATGTTCGGACTCCCTAAGGTAAATAACTTTTTAGGGCCTTAGGCAAGCTAAGATATCACACCTCTCTCTCTATCCTCTCTTTCTCACACACATCATGAGGCACCTCTTTTCCCCAAAATAACCCAAGAGATGACCACAACTTGAATCATCTTCCACATCACATTCTAGTTCCCAAAGCATATAACTTTTTAAGGCCTTAAGTAGGCTAGGATTTCTCATTTGATACCATCGAATATCAACCAATCCAAAGATAGAAAAGATGACATTACCCTTGGTCACTAAAAATTCCTCCACCAACCATCTAGCTAAGAGTTTGAGGCCAAAAACCATTATAGCCTTCCATCCAAACCAAAAGAAAACAATTTTTTTTTTTTTTTTTTTTGATAAGTAAAAAGAGATTCATTAAAGAAGAGGCTAGAAGCCACAAAGCATACAGGGGTATACAAGGTCGCTAAGGCCTCAAAAACAAAAAACCAAGAGAGACTCACCTCCCCTTAAGTGGATGCTAACCACTCCAAGAAGCCTATAAGGGAGAGAGATTCCTCACCTATATACAATCTAGCCCAGCTCCATAAATTACATACAAAAAAATTCTTGAGTTTCTGAATATTCAACACACCCCCCCTAAAGGTTAATCTATTCCTCTCCTTCCAAACCGTCCAAAAAATACACAACGAGATGGATTTTCAAACCTTTTTCCTTTTCTTCCCCACAAAGGGGCCCCTCCAGCTAGTTAAGAACTCTTTTACAGTTTCTGGAAAGACCCACTTAACATCTACTAACCCAAGAACAATATCCCACGGGATTTTGACCACTATACAGTGTATAAGAATATGATTTACATTTTCTTCTTCACATCCACACAAAAAACAGCAGTTAAGGAATTGCAATCCTCTTATCTGGAGCCTATCCAGAGTAAGCACCTTCCCCCACGTCGCCTCCCAAGCAAAGAAAGCGACTTTGGTTGGAACTCTATCCACCCAAATACATCTTGAAGGAAAAACGGTGTCATTAGGATTGGCCAACAAGCTATACGCTTCCTTGATCTTGAACTGACCATTTCTTCCTCCCTTCTAAAGAACTGAATCTTCCTCCAAAGAAGGCCTATGACCCCTCAAAACATGGAGCAAATCTCCTACCATATCCAACTCCCAATCATTAAAGTCCCTCAAAAAATTTAGATTCCACCCTCCTTGACCAGAATTTTGATCCCACATTTCCTCTACCGTTGCATTCCTATGTGCAGCCATGACAAAGAGGTGAGGGAAACATTGGGACAGCGCTGTACCAGTACACCAAATATTTGTCCAGAATCTGATTTTGGTTCCCTTCCCAGCTAAGAACACCATATTATCCCAGCACCAAGCAGATTCTTTCAAGATCTCCTACCAAACCCCTACTCCAACCGCCCCATTTGCCTTCTTAGACCTTCATCCAAGACCCTAAAAAAAACATGACAACATGACCATGATACAAAAGAAAACAATAAAAATAACTTACCAAGAGAATGTAAGAATAAACCTAGACCACCACAAAATCTATAAGGAATCCTAAGAAATATACAAACCTAGTGGCAAGAAAATCCCCAGTACAAGCCCCTAACAACATGACCATGATAACTAGTTAGCAACATAGATATCCAAGAGTAAGAGCAACCCAACTCACTTAAAGGATTTATAATCTTGTGAATCCAAGCATTCCATCCCAAGCCTCCCCCCACCCCCACAAACCCTAACCCAAACACCACCACTCTTTCTAATTGGGCTACCTCTAAGAGAACAATGGTTGAAACCCTTCTACTCTAAGGTTATTAATACCCAAAGGCATTGCCTGGACCAAGTCTTCCAACATGGCTAGGATCTTGACCTTAATAGCCAATCTAGAACTTACTAACTTTGAGAAAGCTTTGATCATATTACCACGGTAATCTCTAAAAGCACCACTAACCCCCATCCAATCTGGTTTTCCTAGATAAAAACCATGAAAGTAAGGTTTAACTAAAGCTAAGTTTCCCATACTATCCTAAACTTAACATGTTCCCATAACTCACACATCTTTCTAATACCACATAATCATGCTTAAAAGATTCCCTAGAAACTCTTTAGAAATTAAGCCTATAAGAGAAGTGAGATAGCAAACAACATCCCACAAGAATTCTATGGGCCTCTCCTTATCTTAAAAAATCTTGACATTCCCTCCAACCAAATCACATAAAGAATTAAAAGCATGACCTCCCAGCAAAGCACTTCATCTCTAAGGTTCCCTCTAATATATCCCAAGTTAATAACCATCATATTTGATAGGGGAAACCCCATAATTACCAAAGACCCCAATAATAGCAAATACCACAAACCTGAAGTCATAGAATAGTGGAGAAAAGATCATTCATCATCTTGCCATTGTTCAAGCAAGGGACAAGGTGTTGAGGACTAAGCTTGGCAACGCCTTCTAATATGTATATGATCAATAATCATCATTATCTTCAAAAGGGAACACAAGAAATACCATCCACCTAAAGTGCATGTATCAAAAGCTATAGAACAATACAAGAAAGATTATTCCCTGCCTCACCATTGTCTAAGCAAGGGACAAAATGCTCAAGACTTACAACTTTGAAAGGCTTACTAATATGCATCAAGACATTGATATTAACCTTTTCACTAGTCATGTTGGAAGAATAGCCCACAAGATCAATTAATTATTTTGGGTATAGTGTTATATGAAGATCCATGTGTATTGCTATTACTTTTCCTACCAAATATTATTCCTTAATTGTAAAAGTTGACCTAAGATTTTGTACCAAGAAGCCTAGGTAAACTCCATAATAGGCATGGTTCAAAGTCGCGTATCAATCACTGGCTCGAAGGGTCTCGAGGCACACCAATCTGAGCATCTTGGATCGGTATCAGGTGATACACAAAATATTCTAATTTAAAAGCTCAAAAAAATTTAAAAAGATTGCAAGAATTAATATTAATAAATAAATACAAATAGATAAACTAAAATATTAATAAAATTATCTTCTATTATATATAAAATTATTCAAGTAGTGTTAAAAAAGCATACCTTTAGAATGATTTATAGCAATATTAAAAATTTATAACCTTTTTATTTAATCACTTCATCCTAAATATTTTCTTATTTTCAAAAAATAAGAATGAAAATTATAAAAGGAATTTATTTTTTATAACAAATTTGTTTAAATTAAATATTTTGATATTTTTTTAAAAACATTCTCAATTATTAAAAAAATAAAACCCTGGATTATCTGTAAAAAAATAAACTTCATTTTTCCTATCGAATATATTCTAAATAAAACAATTATAAAAAAGTTATTTGAATGCGCATATTTAAAAATAAATATGTTTTTTATACATTTATTCATTAAATTTATTTTTTATATATATATATTTTCTTTTTTATCTATACATTTTATTTGTTATATTAATATTCATTTCTTATTTATTTGATATAAACCCAAATATTTATTATTCACTTGCTATAATCTTAATTTCCATCAAATTTCTATTATCCATTTAAGTAAAAGTGCCCGCCAAATACTCATTATCTAGTTAAAAGACAAATACCCATGATTCAAAACCCAAATTCTTAATCTTATCCAATGCCCATAACCCATATGACGTGTCAAACACCTATTCCCCTTCTCTGTACAATATCCATTTCATCTTTAAATCGACAATTCCCTATTTCTCTACACAATACCCATTCTTTGATGTTTGAAGGCTCTAGGCTAGAGATTGAAGACAAAACAACCATATGAAGATGCAAAAGCTCTAAGTTTGAAGGATGAAGATGCCGATAGAGGGTCTAAACTCTCCATACATAGTTCTTTTTTCAGTGGCTTTTGATTTTCTCCTCTTCTCAACCATCTCTACTTGGAAATTACTGTTTTTCCCATGACCCTTCACCTGAATAGCTTAGTATCAGCATCATCTCGGAACTGTCTCAAAGTTTCTATGCAATTCGCACCAAGACCACCGATTTATCTTCATTCAACCAAGACTATTCATAAGTCAACCAAATACTAAACTCAAGTGTTGGTCCGGTACCAACCATACCCAAGTCGTATCAATCTCTACCAATAGTTTGAACCCTGATAATAAGACTCTAGAAATTAAGTTGCCTAATTTAAAAGGATCTTGCAAACCCTTCTTTGGTATATATATTGTAAATCATAAGGCACTAGAATACAAGAGAGATTACCCTTTTGTCAACATCATATCAGAGCAAGAAGTCTAACACAACCAAGATCCATAGAGCCTTCATTGTTGTTCACTTGTTTTTCTTTCCAAACCAACCTTAATTGTTGGTGAGTTAGTTTCCCATTATAATTTCCTTGAGATTGAAACCGTTTTCTCCACAAACCAGAAACTTTGTTGTCATTTCCATAAAGAGTTGTAAACCGGTGAAAATACATTACCATCTCAAACAGCCCTACCCTTTACTTGTTTTTCAATAGAAGGCATTTGGGTAATAAAGGCTCAGTATGTAGAAGATAAACAATTTAATGAGGAAAATTTTCAAATAGGATGGTGAATGAAGATAAGCAATCAAAAGTTTTTGTCAAAAAAAAAATGATGGGAACGGTGGGGGTCTCTTTCCATAACCGCTTCATGTGCTAAATGTCTCTATCTCATATTTCACATCAACTTTCCCTACCATCCAAGATTTTTCAGCCCCAAAATGTTACGATTTTGCACCAATATTCTATTGTTTCAAATGCTCTTGGATCCCTCTAATGAATCAACCAGTGAGCATGAGAAATTCCAACAAATTTCCAATGAAGCAACACCAAACTTTGAGGAAATTTTAAAAGATTCTCCCATTGAAATTCCAACCAACAAACCTAAGGATCAGCTCAAGGAAAGGGAAAATGTGCTTCCAGGAAACACCTCTAAACTAAAAGTGGATTCAAGGAAGGGAAAATCTAGAGCATCCTCTCATATCCCATCATCTAACCTTGAATCAAGTAATGAAAACACTCATTCTAGTGTCAATTATGATTTGTGTTGGACTCTTGCAGCATTAAGGAAAGGCACTAGAAAATGCACTCAACATCCTATTTCAAATTTTACCTTATAACATCACTTATCTTCTACATACCAAGCCTTTACTGCCCAAATTCTTCTATTGAAATCCCAAACACAATCCAAGAGGCACTTAGGAGATAAGAATTAGAGGAAAGCAATTAATGAGGAGATGCAAGCCCAAGGAATTTACTCAAGCTTCCCAAAGGGAAGAAAAATGATAGGCTATAAGTGGATTTTCACCCAAATTCAATAGAAGAATTTGGGTAATAAAGGCTTGGTATGCAGAAGATAAACAATAGGCTATAAGTTAGGTTGGTAACCAAGGGATTCACCCAAATTTATGGCAGTGACTACGAAGAGACCTTTGCACCTGAGGCAAAAAATAAACACTATTCATATATTCTTGACTTTAGCTGCTAATATTGATTAACCCTTGCAGCAATTTGATGTGAAAAATGATTTCTTACATGGAAACTTAGAAGAAGAGGAATACATGGATACCCCACCTGGGTTTGGTGACAAGGTTAGGAAGAACAAAATTTGCAAACTTAAGAAATCTCTTTATAGACTTAAACGGAGGAAATTGTGTACTTTGAGTTAGATTCCGATTATAAATTCCAAAATCTGAATTAATACAATACTTGGTAATCTATGTTAAAATTACCAAGCTATTTTCTCACACATGCACACAAACACACACAAATACAAACACAAATAGAAACCTATTCTATATAATAACAGTTCGCCCATCTTTTCCAGGTTTCTAAGCTGACTGGCTGGAAGTACGTCCCAAAGGTGTCATTCAACATGGCTGGTCAGCTAGATCCCACCCAACCTACACAATCAATTAAAGGCATTGAGCCTTCCTCTATATACATGCCAACCCATAAGACTAAATTCGTAAGGAAGGAATACTTTAGCCTTTGAATCTTATCAAATCAATTCATAGAAAAAGGAATTGAGCCTTCTTCTATGTACATACTTATGTCTTATGTACAGTTAATATTTTTTTTTTTTTTTTGATAGGCTTTATGTACAGTTAATCTTATTGATAAGTTTCAAACTAGAACAATCATAAATACATAAATAGACATACTATAGAGTCACACAAGATGTATGATACTCACCAATTGGGCTTTGATCTCCTCTTGTAATTTCTCCATGTCAGATTTTAGTTGATTGACAACACTTCCCTAGGGAGAGAGAACAGGAAGTATTAGAACTAAAAAATTAAAAATAGGTACACCAACAAGATAACCAAAGGGCATCAAAAATTGCTATCAGTCAAAGTATGTGCATCAAAGAAGGAAAATCATTTTTCTGCCTCTATGGAGAAGAAAGGAAAGCACAATTTCTCCCACCAAAACAAATTAACCTAAGCTCAATCCTTTAAGTAAGGATCAAATCAGGTTGACTAACTTTGTTATTGGGTTGGGTCAAGCCTGGGGCAACATGCCTTGTTCCTTAGGTTATGCTTGGATAATTGCTTACTTGACCCAACTCATGTGGGATGAGGGGATGAAGTCCTAGCTATGAATAGGACAACAATAATCAAGTTCTTGTAAAATTTAGTTTGTAAAACAATTTAGTCAATTTAGGTTTTAAGTTCCTAGGGCCTCAAACAGAGGGGTTGAAGACCTAAGGTGCATGAGGCCCCTTGCCAAATTACTGGGCTCTGCATACTAGCTTTATTTAAAAATAAATAAATAAAGAATAAAAAATTAACCATTCATTGATATCAATTTTAGATATAAGAGAGATAAAAAAATCCTTCCAAAATACAAATGATGATCAAAAGAAAGCCTAAGAAGAGCACCAAAAGAACTACACCGAACAATATGATACAAGAACATACCCAAAATATGCAACAAGGTATAACTCAAAGGGGTAAAAAATCCCCTACAAAAGAAACCACCTGCTTGACTCCATGTTTAGCTAAACGATTAGTAATCTTGTTAGCTGAACAAGGGAACCAAAAGAAGGAGCAGCCAATCACATGCCACTCTTTTAAAGAAGTTCTCAGGACTAGAGAATTAACTGCACCTAAGAAAATATTATTAAAAAAAAAAGGCTACAAGAAGTCCTTTGCCCAACAAGAGTCAAGAAGAAAAGGAAAGCCAAGAGAACTACCAACAACAGTACAGAAGAAAAGGAAGTAAGAAGAAATTGAAAAGCTAGTACAATTTTGCAAGGATGTATTGAAGATCCTTTGAAGGGGTGCAATGCCTAAATCAATCTCTTAAGGATTCCCTTATTTATAATCTATACCAATAGTCTCAATGGTTGCTTCAAGATGGTTTTTAAAGCTGGTTTTCTATCCTTGCTAGACTTCATTAAGTGTTTGTGCTCTAAGTAGTTAGAATGTGGTCGTAGGTATTGGTTGTATCACTTTTTGCTTTTCAGGTCCCTTTGTATACTTCTAATGCATCAGTGTACACCCCTTTTTTTTAATTGGCGCTTTTAGGTACTGGCACTTTTGTTTTCATTGATAGCGTGAGCAATCAATGATCCAAAAGATTAATTTTATTACTCTGTTTTTCTTTTCTCTCTTTTGGGTATAACTTGTAAGCTTCCCAGGAACGGGGATCACCCCCTTTTTGGCTCCTTTGATTCTATCTTGTATCTATTCCATCAAAAAAAAATTATGCAACTATTGTTTGGCCATCAAAATACATATATATATATAAAATCAACTAACCTGTTGGTTGTAACTATCTGTAAGAGAAGAATTTTCAGCAGCTAATGACTCTGCTAAAGCTCGTGACGCCTCAAGGGCTCGTTGCAAAGAGAACTTCTCTTGAGTCAAATCTTCAATATGCTGCATGAGAAGAAAAACAGTATAAAGTAAAAGAAAAACCTCCAAGGTTTCAACATCAGAAAGTAGGCTTGTGAAACACTAGATGTAACTTTTTGCTCTTGAGCTCAGGCATCAAGGGGGTTGGGTTAGGTTAAGGGAGGTTCCCAGTTCAAGTTACATCAGGGACAAAAACCAAAGAAAACAAAAAATAAATAAATAAAACAAAAACAAAATCAAAACAAAACCAGAACTAAAAAATAAAAAAAGGAAAAAAACATAATATGCCTATAAAATTTTCAATTTTCAAATTGCCATATAAATTTAGCAATATAACCAAGAACCTATTTAATTGTTTCTTGTACATTCAGTAGAGCATCTAGTTCAAAATAGCCAAACTAAATTAGCTATGATATTCATGATAACAATACTAAAAAACTTAAAAAATAAAATAATCAAAATCAAATTTAATCACCTTCAACTCCCTCCCCCCCCTCTAAAAAGACCAAGGGTTTGGAGTTTTATTTCTTGAATGGAGGTCCTCAATTAGATACATGAGTCCAATGGCATAGAAAGATCCAACAAACACTTCAATACTTTAAAATGATTGACTCCAAATTTTGAAAATAGATTTCATTTTTCAAAGCTAAATTATTTTTTTTTTTTATAAGACTCGTTTTTCAAGCTAAATCAAATGGCATACAAATTACCATGCACCTTGTAGCACAATGGCCTTTGATAACATTTCCAATGATCCAATATGAGGTCAGAAGCTCAAGTCACATACGCATGTGCACAGCAATACAAATGAAATAAAATATGAGACAAATGGAAAAAGAGACAAACAGAAGCAAGGTGTAACTGAAATGAAATAGTAGAAAATATAAGAACCTGTTCCAAAGCAGCAAAATCTTCATTCTGTTTTTGGGAATGAAATTCGAATTTCCTCTCCAGGCTGTTTTGATCAAGGCCATGCCTCAACATCTCAACCCTATTACCGAAAGAAACTGAAGAGTTTATGGAATGCTCAAATGGACTAGGAACATTAGAATTTCCAGCTTTTGAGAAAGGTTCAAAATTTTCAGACTCAGCAAGCGACTTTGTAGATGCAGATGATCCCAGAACATCCATGCTGTTAACTTTTGAACTACTAGGAAAAAAAGGCTCAGCCTTTCCTGGTTCAGTAAGTGGAAGATGCGATGTAGAAGGAACTCTAGGCACGTTAATAGAATCAAGAAAAGATGGGCGGGACCTCCTAACGTTTGTTTCAGGAGTCACTGAATATAGAGGTAAATGATTGGAGGAACCTCGAACATCAAAACCAAAACTCGTAGAGGAAGATTCAGATGCCAGTGGAGATGCCCCATGTGTACTGGGTAAATAACCAAAAGAGCTACTAAGCTTTTTATCCTCCTTATTAGAAAGCATATGAACATTAAAATCAACACTGCCGGGCACATCTTGCCCAACTCCAAAAGCAGACTGTGTTGCAGTTGTGATAGGGTGAACAGAATCTACCACAAAAGCACAAAAGAGAAAATAGTGATCAGTTTTTGCAAAAAAGGAAATACGAAGACCAAAAACAGAACACTAAAAACAAAAACTTTTGGTTATATAAATGAAAACATTAAAGTAATCTAAATTCAAAAATGAGTATTAATTTCATATAACGAGGATGTACCTGCACTAGACTTCATGTTAGCATAATCATAGTTATTCGGTAGTATGGCATTCCCAGAATTCTCAGATGAGGCATTTGCAAGTGGAACCTGAGAAATGCCAGGATCTATGACTGTAAAACTTTTTAAAGAACTTTCGTGGTCTTTTCGTTGGGTTTCCTCCATCCTATGAAAATTAGATTGACTAGAACTGCTATCAGTGTCCCGAATTGCTTGTGGAAAAGCAATAGACTGGTCAGAAACAATCTCATATGCGCTACTTTCAGCTCCAGCATGAATACCACCATCATCATTTTTCTCTTTTGCCAGTTGGCCTACTAATCCAAGAAACCCAGAAGCATCATACCTATTAAATCCTTGGTCATTGACTTGTGTCTGCACTGAATCTGCAGAAAATGCTTTGTAATCTTTTGTAGAAAAAGGAGGTTTAGCATAAATGTCTGATGAACATGGCTCACTGTTCTGGACAATCTCAATTTTCTTGTTATCATTGTTAATAACTTTGGTGACAGCTCCACCAACTCCATCAGAAATCCCTGCTCCATCTGAATCCATAACTCGTAGTTGTTCATTTTCTAAAGGTTGTACATATAGGCTAACATCAGCACTCTGAAGTTGGCTAATGGATGCAACCTTTTTGGCTCGGTCTGCTGCTTTTTTCTTACGGAACTCCTCAAGCTGCAAGAGAAATGAAAAAGCACCTCAAATGAAGCTTGACAATCACACAAATTGGAAAATAAAAGAAAAGAAAAGCCACATATAAGTGATATTTTCAGATATTTGGCCGAGAGAAAAACAATTGAAAAAAGAAAAAAAAAATTGCAAATAAAAGTTTAAAAAGACAAAAACACTGAACTGCAAAAAAGATCGATTCATCTATTGTAAGTATCTTGAGTAAATGCAAAAAAAAAAAAATACCCACAATGAAAAGCAACTACAGCTTCTATTTGAGAAGGAAAACTAAAATCACTTGGAGCGCACATGAGATAAAAAATAAATATCATGCAATGCACAGCATGAACGTCATTGATTTGGGAAGTTACTAACTTACTATGTAATAATTAACAAGATTTATCATCATGTCACTTAAGTTATGAGGCATTTAAATGGTATTACATTTTAGTCATTCAAGTCCTCAGCCTTATGTATTCATTTTTTTTTTTTCCTAGGAAAGGCACCTTAATGCAATCATCTTGTTCTGAGCAGATCATTTCCAGAAAAGGTTAGAAGGACACATTAGGTTAGATAAATAAATCCAGTTACTCATCTTTATGAATCATTGGCCAATACAACCTTTCTTACATTGTTGCAATTCTTATTATTGTTTTGACAACCTAAATGCTATTATGCTACTACATCTCATGCTTCTTATCAGAATCACAAGGATGATTCCTGGTCTTGTTTGAGTGGGTCTGACCATGTGTATGAGCAGTTACAAACCAGGTCTAAGATGGCAGTTGAACAATTTGGGTTGGGTCATAGTCCTCTACTTAAATAGTTGATGGACCCACATGAACTAGATGTATGTTATCCAGATTAGGAGAATATCCATTTCTTACAGTACTTAGGCGATAAGAGAGGTCTGTTTTTAAGGAAATTCAGCAAAAATTTAGTGAGTTGGTAATTCATAGTTCAAAAGGTACTTTGGATACTAAAAGTAGCCTTTTATGTTCAGAAACATCCATACTAACCGAGCCATGGAATGCTTAGAATTTGATATTAAGGAAAAAAGAAAAAGAAAAAAAAACCCTATGATCATGTTTGGTTGGTTGGATATAGCATGGGATAGGATTAGAGAGGTTAACATATTATGTTCGGTTGATAATGTGATAGGATAAGTTATCTTATCTATGTTCAACCAAATATGGGATAAAATATATAGTGAAATATATTATTCACTCTTTGGAATATGTCCATGGATCATAAACTTATATTTTTCATCAATTCTTTTTTTTTTTTTTTATTTACTTGTTTTGCAAAATAATATTTTTTTATTAAAAATAAGAACTAAAAAAATATTTATAAAATATATTGTAAAAAAATACAAACATATGTATTATTTGATATGCATATAAATTATTTTTATATATTTAATAACATAATATAAATTTTTTATTTATAAATTTTAAATGTTTTAATCATGAATATTGTTAATAAATCAAAAAAAAAAATTATTTACTAAATTTTAAATTATTGAACAATTTCTAACTAACACCAAACGTAAGAAAATATTCATACTTTTTTAATAGTAAATATTAGAATGCAATATAATTTTTATTTTAAATAAATATCAAACATTGAAAAATAATGTATATTTCATTTTATTTTTTATTTATTTACAAATTAAATATAAGCATAACAAAACATATCTCACTGCATGTAATATCTTAAGATGTCATATCCATTGAATATAATATCAAAATATATCATACCCTATTGGGAATAATATCCAGGGATATACATATCTTATCCAATGGGATATGATACCCTAAAATATACATATCTTATCATATCTCATCAGGTAAATATAACTGTGTTTTAACGCATAAATAAGAAATTATTTTAATTTCTTTAGAAGAAAAATAATAATAATTTTGAATTTTAACATAAGCTGGAGTATCTTCATCCCTTGTTATTTTCAATATCTTCCTTCCGGGGAGTTAACTCAACATAACTCAAGGTAGTTAACGTGAACCACCTCACATCATTTCTTTCAATCCACTCCATCTAAAGTGATACTTCAAATTCACAACAATGCGGTTGCCAACATCCAAATGCAAAACAATGTCTATTCTTGTTATTTCCTTACATTCCTTTATTTTTCATTTGTATTCATTGGTAGTGATGACACTTCCTCTACATGATTCTTCTTTGGTCAATCTGTCATTGAGGATAAAAGAATTAGTCCCTTTGTCATGATCATAGATGTGCAGGTACCAGTATGAGAAAGGTTCACAAAAACATTCTAAGTTCTCCCAGATACTCCTATAATAAACTTTACCCAATTACTAAAACCCACAGAAACTCCATGTTCACACAATTGTGTAATAAACTTCATACTGAGAGTAATTGGTTTCCGGAATGAGAAAATGCACATTATCACAAACCCATCCAGCCCTTGCCTGGCTACTTTTCATGTGAATTCAAATACCAACACTAGATCAATTAAAATTGAATAAAAAATAACAATCCCATTTCAACATTCACCCAAAACCAATTAAAAAGAAATCATACCCGTCGCTTTCCAGCTTCCAAATGCTCCTGTTTCCGCAACACCTGAGCTGAAGCCATTTAAGCAACGCAAAACGAACTCCACGGACCCAAATCTCGAAAAAATCAACACTGAATACCCATCCCCACACCCAAATCTTCCTCAAAATTGCACCACCAAACCCTAACCAACCAACAAAAAGAACTCCGCCAATTCCCAAGCACCACCAACAGAACCCTAGAAACAAACCCTAGGAACCGCAATATGATTCAGAATCTCAGATCAATAGGTTTGGACCCAAAAACCGACAAAGAATTCCGCAAACAATGAATTAACAAGGTGGCGTTCAACGGTAAAAAGAAAAGAAGAATGATTTGAAATTTAGGAAAGAATTATAGGAATTTTAAAGAATAGAAAAACCCTAGATTGCAGACAATAGTATCCGATCGGATCGGAGAGAAGAGAGCTGCCGAAATTTTTGTTGGAAACAGATCTGTGGGCGTGCGTTTCGCGTGTTTGCCTCTCTCTTCTCTGTATCCCTTTTTTTGTTTTTCATACTTATTACGTTTGCGGGCATTTGAATTCGATGATATCGTTACCCGAGGGTGGAGTTGGAGAGGAGCGTGTTGCCTCCGGGAGCCAACACGTTATGTCCAGTTCGGTGGCTAACGCATCCAAATATTGGTTAAGGTTGGTACCCACCCCTTCCTCCTCTTCCCCAATTTTCTTTTCCTAATCCCCAAGTTTAAACGACACAATAAAATTAATTTAAATTATTAAGTATATTAAGCATATTTAATATCATAACTTAAGCTTAAAAATGATTTTAAATATTAGTCGAAAAGAGAGTTTAGTAAATCAATTTAATTAACTTAATTTGACTTAATAACTTAATTCAAATCATTAAATAGATTAGGTATATTTGTTAAAATAACTTAATATCATAATTTAAATTTAAAAATAATTTTAAGTATTGAGTTAAAATAATTAACTTATTATTAATATGAAATCCTTTTGGTGTGAATTGTCGTTAGAAAATATTTAAGAATTATGATTTCTCATCCAAAACTCATTTTTTATAATCAATATTTTATGATTATCATATATATTTACAATACTTTAAACATAGATGTTTTATAACTAACTTATTGATTAAAATTAATTAAAATAAATATGAGTTAAAATCAACTAAGATGACTATTAACCAAAATTAACGAGGATAAATATGTTAATTTAATGATTTAAAATCAATTTTAAATTAATTTTACCAAACAAGTAAAAAATAAGTAATAAATTTTAAATTAACAAATTAAAAATAATTTAACTTAAAGTTAACTTAAGTCATTAAGTAACAACTATTAAGTTTTATCAAACACCCACAAAATAGTTAATTTAATTTTAATCCCAATTTTTTTTATCTTATTTGTCTGCATCTAATGAGAATATATTTTAAGGTGATATTACAAATCTATAATACTTTTTAAGTATAGATGTAAACAAATGTATTGCTTAAGATTAATAAATAAAAATATTAGTTAAAATTTTTAATAGTAAACATTAATTACAACTAATGGAGTAGATATGACAATTCAATAATTTAAAAATAAATTATAAATTAATTTTACCTAACAACCTTAATATTTAAAGTAAAAAATATAAGTAATATTAATTTAAGAACAATTTAACTTAAAGTCAATTTAAGTCATGAAGTAATAAAGATTAAGAGGGTGTTTGTTTTTTTAATTTTTTTTGCTAAAAGCAATTTGCTTTTAGATTTTAGGTTGTTTGTTTTTCTAATTTTTTTATGTCTTATTATAAACTTTTTGTTGAATAGAAAAAACCAAAATATTTGACTTTTTCTAAATAAAAAAAGTGACATATTGATTTTTTTTACTTTTTAATGCTTAATAGAAATAAAATATTACAAAAATAAATTAACAACTCAATACTTAACACTATTAAGTATTAAAGTTCTATTTAGAGTTGAGTAAAAAAAACAAACACCACCTAAGTTTTATCAAACACCCACTACCTTAGTGAAATATGTTTCAAGGGAGTTATTTTGATATCAATAAGATGAAAGTTGGAGACAATATTATAAAAGGAACATATTGCAATTTAATTCTAAATTTTTATTTAATTTGATATTAATAAGTTTAAAAGTTATTCTAGTAAAAAAGTAGTTCTAATGTATTTTTTTATTGATAATCTCTATTAGAGACACTAACAAACATCATTATTTGGTTGTAAAAAAAAAAAAAAAAATACATTATTTACCAAGTGATTGTTGAAGAAAAATCATTTGACTATCAAGAAATCACTTCATGAGATTCTTTAGATTTCTAAAAGTGATTTTTAAAATTTTGTCAAGCACCTAATTAATGTAAGGAAATGCTTTTAAGCATTAGAAAATGCTTCTAACCTTCTCAAAATTACTCCTAGATAAGCTCCAAATTTTGTTTAATAAGATATAAATTTTATATACTTAAAAAACTCATTTGAATTTTTTTTAATTGCTATTTGTTGTCTTATTTTTACAAAATCTCATGGTTTATGTTATGATGCAATAATTTCACTCTTAAGTTTGAGGATGAGTTACTCAAATGATGGTGGTTGAACGCTATAAAAGGCTTAACTTACCTTTATTAGACATTAATTTTGTTTTCAAATGGGATGGTCAAAACTCAATTCAAGAAATAGTATCATGGTCAAGGGTTATGGGTTCAAGGCACAAAAACATTATGTTGGCAAAGGAATTGTTAGGGTGTAATAATTATTGGCATCTTAAATCTAAACAACAAAAGAAATGCCAATTTTTACAAATTAAATAAAATAAAAATAAAAATAATTGATTTTTAGGTTTAAAATACTAACCTTTAGGTTTGAATGTTTCTAAACCTTAAATCCAAGTGCTAAAGAATCAAAACTATGTCATTGGAAGTCTCATAAACTTATGATTTTTTGCTCAATGACTCAACCTCATTCCTTAGCACACAAACAGTGGGCAATTTGGGAGGGTGGAGGCTTGGACACTCTCTTCTATTTAGATAGTGAAAGACAAAGAGTGATGGAATTCTTAACCCCTAAGGAGTATTTATAGGGTTCTTAACTAGGCTTAAGTGACTTGAGCTCACATGGGCTTATCACTTAATTTGTTGCCCAAATTAGGTCTTAATTGATTAATTGACCTAAAAGGGTCTACTAGTTAATCAATTAGCTCAATCCAAAGACCTTATTTTGTGCATTCTTACGTAATTACCAAAATACCCTTATGCACAAAAAGTGAACATAAAGCTAATCTGACCCTCATAACCTGTGCCAACAAATATATAAGCTTATAACGGGGACCACTATGACCTGTAGGAGTACTAACCCTCTTAGAATCCAATTTTAAAGTTGATTTAACATCTTATTGTAAAATGATCAACTGAACTCCAATATCCTATATAAATAACAATGAGACACTATGTCTTTGGGTTTGTGGTATCTATTATGTTCGATCTCCCTATGAACTAGTATTTGTAGTCTATCAAAGTGAAAACTAGTCTTTCAAGACTACCTCTATTATCCTTGAGTAGTTACAGATTCTCTTATTGTGTGTTCAATTGACATGTCTTAGTTCTTAAAAAGTCTATGTTAAGTTTCATTTAAGGAATTACTATGACCATAGTTTTCATAAACACGCCTTTTAGAATCACCCAATGGGACACTCTATCTCAATTTCATGAGATATAATGGTGCATCTATTGAGAACAAGGATTAAAATTTCGAATTTTTTTCAGCGAAATATGGTCGATATATCAAATATCAGTAGTGCTCGACACGATATTGAACACCGATTATCGATCAGTGGAAATTTTGATAAAATATCAAAAATATCAATGAAGTATTAGCAAAAAAACGAGCATGGGGCGATGTGCAAAGTAGCAGATAAGGACCTGGAAAAATTAGCGATTTTTTCACAAAATCAACAATTTTTTAGGTGATTTTTTGAATTTTTTAAAAATTTATCCAATAGTCATATTTGAATTTTTTACGATCAAATGACCTTGATTTCACATGTGTTTTTGTAAGGGTTTAAATTTGTATTATCATTTTATTATTACCATTTTATTTTTAACTAATTTTCATATTTATCTCATTAATCCTATTTTTAAAAATTACTATCACTTCACTCTTAATTTTTTTCTTTATCCTTTTAATTTTAAATGTTTTTATTTTAAAATATTAAAAATATAATTTTAGTAAAAAATTCCTATAATATAAAAAAGAATGATGAAGTCTTAATATTTTATAAATTAAAATTAATTTGATAAGATAAATTATTAATAATTTTAATTATTTAAATAAATTAATATTAATAGAAAAAGTTGCCACCACATATTTGTAATAAAATTTTAGAAATTAAATTTCAAATAAAATATTTTATATAAAAAAATTTAATTTTTGTATTTAAAATATAATAAAACATGTTTTAATAAAAGTATTTTTAAAATTTTAAAATAAATGAATATAAATATATTAAAAGAATTTAAGCTATTTTTTAAATAAAAAATTAATAAATATTGTCTTTAATCGTACTTATGTCAATTACACTTACAAAATAATTTTAATATGTGTATTCTTACTTATTTTATCATTTTTTGAAAGTTTTCTAAACATTTTCATGAATTTTAGACCATTTATGTTCTATCGATATTTTTGTCAAAATATCCACCAATATTTCTCTGATATTTCTGATATATCCGTATTTACCAATATTTTAAACATTGATTGAGAATACCTATTGCTACCAACTTCCATCAACAGTGACTCAATCCATAGGGAGTATATGATCAACTTACAATCTTACTCATAGATCAAAGTCATTGCTAACTTTAGCACAAGTTTAATATTCTTTGAAGGTTGAGAGACAACATAATGAAACAAATTAGTGAGGTCATGACTACTTAATAGCCTTAAATCATGACTCATCGTATAGGTCATGTCAATGTGTAACCATACACACTAGTGCACTCATTATGGGAAACTCATTCCGATAGCCAAAACCAACCATCTTTCTAATTAAGAGGTGGTGCACTATAGCCTCTAATGGGTTGTCTAGACTCATAAACTGATTGTGAACAAGTCATCTATTTGCAAAGAACCCGTGACTTGGATTTTCCATACAACTCTCAATGCACCCAAATCACGTACAATGTAAAAAATGCTAGGAGAGAATGCCCATAAAGTAAAATACATATAACAAGGATGGATAAAAGTGAAACTGAAATATCATTAAATAAATAATGAATTCCAAATTTATTACATCATGTCATGCTTTTAAGGGTTCTATGCTAACGTTCTCCTACTAACCCTTAAAGTATAATGCTATTAAAGCATTCTAGATGCTCATTTGAAACCTATGTTATCCCTATGACCAATAAAGACTCTTTCTGTTAATGTCTTTGTAAATGGATCCGCTAGGTTCCCCAAAAAAATGTATCTTGTCAACCATCACGTCACCCCTCTATACTATCTCAATACTTTGGAACGCAAACGCATAATCCCTCATTCTTGAAATATACTTGAGTATATGCTTGACATAACACAATTTTCCTATTCTTGTAATCCTTAAGGACTTTAAACTCAAGAATATATTATGTCCCTTTTAGAATTGAGTTGACAACCAAATCTTGACTAATGACAATATCCCTACATCATTCTCAATGAGCAGGTTGTCATCAACAACACAATAACTTAGAACACTACTACCACGCTTCCATGCACCTTCTTGTACACATATAACCCTTTGCTATAAAAATGTTTGGTTACATCATATAGATGCTAATATCAAGATAATCATTTAAGAACACTATCCTAACATCCTATTGCAATATCTCATAAATGAGATACATCGCTCTGGATAGTAGTACTCAAATGGATTTGAGTATGGTTACTAGTGTAAAGGTTTCTTATAGTAGAAAAAAATGTTTCAAACTATAACTTTTAGTTACAATCTAGCCACACAAAATCTCAACCTTTCCATCTACTCCTCTGTTCCTCTTGTAGACTAACTTACACTTATGAGTTTTATCCCTTTAGGTGTTTTTACAGGAACCCAAACTATATTAGAATCACAAGATTCTAACTATCCTTTCATAACTCTTTGTCGAGTTATGAGCACCAACATGCTCACTGCTTCATTATAATTTATGGGGTATAAACCTCCCACTATGATGAGACACTTATGTACTAGAAGTAATAAGAATGGTATGTCTGTATACCTTTAGATTTATAATATCCTGTCTAATGTGAGACTATCTTCTAGTGTTCTCCAATCTATATCTTTCTTTGCCTTATTGCTTATCATATAATCTTTATCAAAAAACTGGTATTTATATCAACAAATTTTAATTACCCTGAACATAAATTAATGACCCCAAAATCCTTTTGGATATCTTATAAATTGATATACTTCTTAGCTGAAGAATGTATAACACAATCTCCAAGACATATCCCCAAAAGAATATGGGAAGTAATGAGAAACCAATCATCAATCTCACTATGTGTATCAAAGTTCAATATCTTTTCTCTATTACTCCATTATGTAATGGAGTCCTTGTTGCACACAATTGGGATTTATCTCATGCAACTTTTGGAAAGAGTCGAACCTACTAGACACACCACCTCTATCTAATCAAAGTACTTTGATATGTTTACCCAATAGGTTATCCAATTTTGCCTTAAATTTAATGAATTTATCTAAGGTATCAATTTTCCTATGTACTGGGTACACATCCAAACTTGTATTTGTCAATAAAAAGTGATGAAATACCCATACCCTCTCTATGTATGAACTTTAAAAGTGTATGCACTAATTCCAAACATTCCTTAATTCTATGTCCTTTAACAATAAAGGGCCTCTTGGTCATTTTACCATCTATACATGATTCAAAATTGAAAAAACCTCTAGAATCATAGTGTCTAGACTTAACTAGTCTTTGGATCTTATTTAGATTAAAATAACCTAGGCTTTAGAATCCAAATTTTTAATTAATGCTAGGTTCTTTCTTTTAGTGAGATTTGACTATTCTCATTCCTTAGCAAAGTGATAATGGAGTCTCACATAAAATATGTAATATCTTCAACTATCTTGCACTACTATCCTTGGAATTGAAACTAAGGTAAGTACAATCCCATCATGTGACCTTCTCACTTGTTAAAAGCCTTGTAAAGAACTACAGATAATGGGCTTGAAATCTATCCATCACAATTGGTGAAATCCACCACTATGTATTTAACAATGAGAACATGATGTGTACTTTTTTTTTTTCCTTGGGAAAACCAAGCATTACTTTTTAGTATCCCAAATAGTTACAAAGGAATCATGCCCTTGAGCTTGTTCTCTCATTCATTTTCTTGAACTTTCTTTATTTGGTGTTGTTGTTTTTTCTTGGTAGAAGAACTTGAAGAACTGTTGACTTCCATATAAACACACTTCTAATATTTGAGAATCCTCTTACCCATATCAAAGGAATCTAGTAAGATCTTTAAGATAACATGAATCCTGGTGTTTTAATCCAAAAGGCAAGTTGTCTAATTAACTTACCTTTATCACCAAATAATCCTTACAACTTCAAAGAGAATATCATAAACCATGACAATAAATCCAAAGACCCAAGTATAAGAGACTTGGTCTTCTTATCTGCTTTATGACATCTTTGATATACCTCTATTTGTTTATGCTAGGTTTGTTCAAAGAAAATAACAAACTCTACCTAAAATTAACTTCTGTGCAACTAATTACTATATCTAGATTAAATTTCAGTCTATAACTAGGTCCAACTCAAAAGTAAGAATATAGGTGATTAGGTTCAAGACATGATATCCGTAACAAATAAGATAATTTCATGCATTTATAAAGAGAACTAAGGTTGTGTTTGTTTTTTGGCTGAATAGAAAAAGCTAAAATATTTGGCTTTTTCTATTCAGCCAAAAAACAAACACCACCTAAGTACTCAGGGCACGTTGGTAATTAATTTAGTAAAAATGTAGTACTCTCAAACTACATGTCCTTTTGCCAAGTATCCTAATATCGTACAAGTCATGACTCCTATTACTAGGGTAGAGACCCTTTCTAATTGATCAACTTGCCTTAAACTTTAAAAGTTATCTTAAGGCATTGATCAACATACCCTTTTGTTTAGCTCTAAACCCATGCAAGTGGGATTAGTTTAGGTGATTCTACCACTTCATGTTTAAGTTAAGCATGCAATCGATATCCTTGATATCAATGTTACTAAGTGAAGAGTTTCATCTTTAAGATTGGTCACTTCTACTACAAACATATATAGTTTTGTCCAAATAGGATAGTCTACATCCCTTGTTTTCTTGGGTCACCCCATCTTTAGGATGGTGATGCACCCAAAATCAAGATGAGCTTAATCTTGGAGGCTATGGGCTTGCCTATGACCCTCTCCCATTTAATAATTTGTAAAAGAGATTTTTAAAACATTAATAATTATCTTGATGAATAAATTATCTTATTTGAGAATTTCCAAAAATATTTATTTCTAAATTGGAAAACTGATGAAATAGGAGAATACTCATATGAAAATTTTAAAATTTCCATGAGATTATTTTATCTAAAAATAAATTTTGATAAAATGTCCACTCTCCTATTTTAAAATTCATTTTCATAAAAATTTTCCCTTTTCACACAATTCCAATTAATAAATATATTGTCTAGGACATATTTTTAAAGAAATTTATCTCCATCAAATTATTAAAAGTTTCATATTGTTTACAAAAGAGGCTTTCAATAATTTGGTAACCTTTTTAAAATAAATTATCCATCGGGAGAATTTTCTAAAACTTTATTTATTCGCTAAATTAAAATACTTGTACTTATAAGGAATATTCAATTTTATAAAGATTTTAAAATAAGAGAATTTTCATTTAATATAGAAACTTAAGTCCTTGAAGATCTCAAAATTAGAATGAAAAAGGGATCTTCTAAGGATTTTTTAGAAAAGGAAACTAGATTCTCTCACAATTTAAAAAAATCTTTCTATATAAAACATTTCTTAATAGTAGCACCATTCCAATTTTGAATAAAATTTTAATTTGGAAATAACCTTCTCATGAAAATTTATTTTCCATAAAAAAATTCAGAATTAGCAACTTTGAAAGTACTTCTCATAACATGCAATATACTCAATATGCATAATAAGGAAATAATCAAACGGAGTTCCCATGACCAAGAGATATTTTTCACAACTTTCTAATTGTGAATAAGAGTCATTGCTCTTTTACTTGCCATAAATTGACATCAATATTTGACATCAAAACTTATCAAAAGAAGCTCCTACATAGCTGTCTACAATTTAGCAACTTTCAAGCCCAACAAGTGGCCCAAAAATTGAGCCCAAACAACCAAAATGAATTAGACTCATATGCAATCCCATAATAGCATACCTTTTGTGTAGCCTTACTTTAAATAGTCATATCTCCCTCATTTCAACTCTGATTTGTGAACAGTTTGAAGCGTTGGATTTCTAACTTCCCAAGCTTCAAAACCATGTGCAAATTTCCCTAAGAAACTTATGAGAGATAGCCTCAATTTTGAGTCAAAGTGAACATTTTTGTGCTGCTATGGAACTAAAAAAAAAAACAACAAAAAAAAGATGAAAGAAACTTTTTCCTTCATTTTTTTTAAAAAAATCTCATTCAAAGCAAGGATTCATCCTATTCCATAGCCCTTAAACTCCTTGATGCTTCATAAATGATGCTTCGATAAAGATCAAATCTTTATTAGCATTATTGAGGAATTATTTTCTTATAGCCCTCCATAAATGATAAAAAACATGACTTTACATCATAAAAATAAAACCTATACTCCTATAATGGAGATTACATCCCAATCTATGGAAAATATTAAAACCTTACAAGAAAAAAAAGAAACCTAAGCTCCTTTAATGGAGCTTACAACCAAATCTATGACAAATTAAAGAAAGAAGACAATTATCACATTCAATCAACACATGTAATAATGAAAAAGAAACATACATGCGTCCCATGTCTAAGGGATAATACCAAGGTTGCAAAAAAGAGGTTAACACACCCTAAATAAAGATTTAAGCATGCTTAAAACATTATGCTCTTATATTAGTTGTTGGCATCTTAGATTTAAGCAAGAAAAGCCATACCATTTTTTTAAAAAAAATGATCTTTAGGGTTAAAGTACTAACCTTTAGGTTTAAATGTTCTCAGACGTTAAATCCAAGTGTTGAAGAATCAAAACAATATCATCGGAAGTCTTGTAGACCTATGATCTTCCATCCTATGACTTAACCTTGTTCCTTAGCACACAAATGGTGGAGAGTTTGGGAGGGTGGAGGCTAGGACTCTCTCTTCTCTCTGGATGGTGGAAGAAAAAAAGTGATGGAAAGTTTAAACCATAGGGGGTCTTGTAGGGTTTCTAACTAAACTTAAGTGACTTGAGCCTACATGACTTGGGTTACTTAATCTAACTTGAATTGGGCCCATGTCTTTTACATTGTACATGACTTGGGTCGTGGACCGCATTTTCACGTGCTTCCCTACTCGTACAATGAGACTTGCTTTTGATTAAGGTGAAAAACTATATTTTATAAAAAATGGAGTCGCCACTTATTTTATTTATTTTTTAAAAGAGAAAATAAATAAGAAATAAAACCCTAAAAAAATGTCATTTTTTAAGGAAAGTTGCCTATGAAAATCCGAGTCTAGATTTGGGGATCAGGTTACCTATTGGGAAGGTACCTCAAAGAAGTAACACCTCTCTAAGCCTTAAAGAGGTCTCTATTGGCTAAGTTGAGGGAAATGTGACAATTAATCAGTTGATTATGGATACCTAAATAGACTAAGGTGATTTCAAAATTTTTCTAACTCTAGCATGCGAAACAAGAATTCAAAACACAATTGTAAAGAAAGGATATTATGCGTACCTAAACTACTTCTTAAGTGCTATCACAAGACATCAAAGTTAGTTCAAATAACAAGATATATAACAAACAACATGCATTCCATTCTATTCAAAAGACTAGGCACTAATCAAAGCAAACCAAAACACAATCAAGCATGAGGGTATTTTACACACAAAGTATATCTATTTATAGAACTTAAAAGGATAAACAAGGGAAAAACATACCTAGATAGCATGCATAATTTAAAAGGTGCTGCCAAAAATGCTAGACTGGGTTATAATAAGTATAATGACAAATAATGATGATGAATCCTAATACACATTGTATATACATAATTCAAATAAAATACTAAGAACTTAGCAAGATCGAATGACAAAGAACAAATAAATTTGAAGATGTACATCTTATGCAATCAACAAAACAAGCCTTCATACATTGTCAAAAATTAGTTTGAGACACTAAATAATATTAACTACTGTATATGACATACATGCAATTCAATGTTAAAGCTAAGCTAATGTAAAATAAAGTTAAAGATATCAAAATTAGTGACCAAGACAAGACATATGACAAATGGGTAGAATAATATCATTTACTAGAAAAGTCTTAATTAAATACCTAGAAACATTATTTGATCATAGAATGAATTATACAACATCCTCATTAGGTCTAGTATACAATACCATAGCAAAAGTTGAGCCCAAATAAGTCAAATAATTCAAAAATAAACAACAAAGTCAAGAAAAGTAAAAGATCATCAATATGTAGTCAAAAAAGGGAGCATCACGAAACAAATCCTAAAAAACAAAAAATCTTGAAGTGGAAATTAATTACAAACATTTTCAAAAAAACATCTCCTAAATGTCTAAAACTACATACAAAAGCCCAAACACTCATTCAAATAATATATTTAAGCAAAAACACCCAAAAGTTCCAAAAGGTTCAGAACTAGGTAGACAATAGTAACTAGTGTAAACTGAATTTTAAACAAATACCTAGAGGCCTTCTAAATTCATACAAAAAAATCACACTAGTCATTTAAGATGTCTAGATTGTTAAAAAAAAGATAATCCATGGTCAAAAAACATTCAAAAGATTTTCAGGACACTATACTTGATTAGTTATCCAGATTCGGTCATGTGCAGTAGGTACGAATTTGAAAAATCATATCTCCCTCAAGAAAACATATTTTTTTTTTAATATTTTATATGTCAAAATTCAATTTTAAGAAGTCATGAATATGGAAAAAATATTCATTTAAATTAAAACAATTAAAATTTAATTTAATTTTGCAAAGATATCTCAAGTGTACAGAAGTGTACCTAAAAAAAAACATGCTAAAAGAGATGATCATAACTTGACTTTGAAAAAATCTTTTCGACTCAAATAATTTTGGAATCAAGTTCAAGAAGTAATGAACTTTGTACAATTTTTTGAAATTTTTTTTAAAACATTATAAAATTATCAAAACAAATTTTAAATCTAAAGGGTCAGTTGTTGAGTGGAAACCGATAACAAGGATGAGTTTTGAAAAATTCTTTTCATATAGGGGTTCCATCAAGTCCCCATTCAATATCGATAAGTTTAACTTGTGTATTCCTATTAGCTTGGGAGCACAAGCTCAAACTTATGTGAAACAAAACAAAATTTTGAAAACCAACAAAGGAGAATGCAACTTAGATTGAAATAAGTTGCATAATTTTCAAAGAAAATGTGTTCTTTGCCTAAACCTAGAATGAATGTTTTTCTAAAGCCTTTTATTGGTTTAAATAGTTTTGAAAATTATTTTAGAAAAAGAAAAGAAACCAAGTGATTTGATAAATCCTAATCAATGGACACAAAATGGGTATTTTTTATTTCTTTCTTAAAAAAATTTGAAAACAAGAGAAGCTCAACTTGGATCACTTTTTTAGCTACCTTTCATTTGGGATCTAGGAGCCAAACCTATGATGGAGAGAAACAATCATTTTTGAAAGAAAATAGGTAATTTTGACTTAATTCAAAATGCCAATTTCTAAAACTTTTCCTAAAAAAAGAAGTCTTTCAAAGATAAATAACCAACATCATGAATTTTAACTAAATCACAAACAATTAACAAGCTTTCAAATATAAATGATCAAACATGAATTTTAACATGGAGATCTAAGTCCCAAACAAAAAAATATGCTTTCAAAATAAATGATTCAACACCATGTATTAACAAGGAGATTAAATACTAAACAAATTAACAATGCTTTCAAAATCAAATAATCCAACTTTATACTTTAACAAGTAAAGTAAAATTTAAGAATTTTCTAAGCTTTCACAAATAAAAAAAGGAGACTTTTAATAGCATGAAATATAAGCCAACACAGTGGATAATACATAATAACTAGAAAATTAAAATCCTAAGAATTTTCTAAGCTTTCAAAAAATAAAAAAAATTAATACTTGTAGCATGAATAAAACCCAAAAGATCTCAAACATAAAGAGAAACCAATCTTCTAAGGTTGAAATTAACCTTTACTAAAAATAACCATCAATTTACAAATATAATAACAAAAGAAATTTAAACCTAAGAATTAATAGTCTTCCAAAGATGAGAATTTTAATAACATAGAACGATAAAAGACATGCATAATAACAAGAAAATAAAAAAAAAACTAAGAACTACCCAATTTTTAAAGATGTGAGCTTTAAATATAATGGGGAAAAACCTAATAACACAAAAACTGAAACAAAATAATTAAATACTAAAACCATCCAACTTTGCAAGATCAAATTTGGATAGCAGGGAAAACAACTTAATAACTCAAAACCTAAAACAAAAAAATTAAGCACTACAATTATTCGACTTTGCAAGATAAGACATCATGACATTGAATCAATCAAACTAATTTGTTAAAACTATAAAAGTTCTTAATGATCTTGAATGAATTAAACTAAAATAGCACAAGCTTCAAAATAAAAATTTTATTCCATAAAACAATTAATCTAGTGAACTATAATGAAAAATTCTAAACTAACTAAAACAAAAAATTCTAAACTAACTAAAACGAATTAAGATAAATCAAGACAGGTTTTAAAATAACAACTTCATCACATAGAAGCCAATTTACTAAAAATGTAAGGAATACTCAAACTAAAAGAGTGGGATCAAACCAAATCAAAGCATGAACTACAACACAATGAATCAATTAAATTACTGATCACAAATTATAATTGGACCTAAACTAATAGAATAAATTAAACTAAACTAAAATGAAAATTTAAAAAGAAAACTTACCTTCAACCATGTAAAAGGGGTGGCTGTTAGGACGCTATTAATCCTTCCAATATGATGTTTTATATGGGTTACATGTTCTAAAAGAAAATCTTAAGACGTCCTCAAAGTGGCAGCTTGTTGCCATATTTTTTGTTGCCCTCCAAATTTGATCAAAATGTGTGGATGCCTCAACAAAATTTGGTGGTGCCATATTCTCAAAGTGACAACCTCCTCTATTTTAAAAAAAAAACTGATTTGTAGTGGAGGTTCAAAGTGGTAGCCTTATCCTCTTAAAAAAAAAATTTGATACATGCTGAAGCTATCTCCAAGTGGCAACCTATGGAGATTCCAAGTGATTGCAACCTGTGGAGATGTCCCTCCTTACAACCCGCTTTAATCATTCCACCAAATTCTTAAACCACATGTTCATGGTCATATTCCATTTAAATAATCCAGCCACCATCTTCCACTATGCAACACACTTTATCCATTAATTTTCAACGAACTCTCAAACACCATATATTCACTATATACAATCGTTTCATCCATCGAATGTTAATAAAAAATTCAACCATGCACACACATATCCAACCACTATTCTTATGAATTTAAGAGAATTTTCAACCATAAAATTACCTTATAAGAAGCCACTTTATGCCTTAATTTAATTCATAAAATTCAGCTTCACATTTCCACATAGTCATCCATCAAATTCATATTTTTACCAATGAAAATTCATGCACCTCACATCTCCATTAACATGGTCGCCACTCCATTTCTCCACCAACACATACTAAATCCATTAAACCCTTGTATTGACATCAATAAATTCTCTCAACTACACTCAAACTTCCATCTAAAGCAATTCAATATTTAAAAATAAATAAAAAATAAAACAAAAAAAGATCTGATGGTGTGTGTTGATGATTATTGATGGTGCATGCTGAATATTGATCTTAAAATGTAGAGAACTTTGACCAAAGCAATGCAACTCATGTTCCAATGGTGAGACGTCGGGTTGATTTGAGAGAAGGTGCGCTGTTGATGAATTTCTCCAGAAGCAGATAGGTGATGATTTCCAATGACTGTTTTTCTTGAAAATCTTTTGGTTCTTTCTTTTCTCGTTTATACATTTTCTTTTTTCTTCTCTTTCCTACTCAAAATCAAAACCATTCCCCTTTATTAGATTATTTTGTCCTAAAAATAGTCATTCCATATATTTTCTTTCAAAATCCTTTCTTTTCCCATGCAAAACCCTTCGAAACTCCCACCTCCACTCTTTTTGAATCCTTTTTCTCATTTTTTGTTTCCTCATCTTTTCAAATTCTGGTGGATCATACTTCCTCATCTCCATGTGCCCTAGCCTATTCCTTTTACTTGTTGCATGGGTGTCAATAACATGGTCTTCACTTGTATCTTAATTTCCAATAAAGCATGAGTTATGCCTTGTTGACTGCATGCATACATATAAAAGGGATTACCTGCGCCTAAATGGCCATGCAATAGATAGGGCATGACCGAGGCATATCTCCAATATTGATAGTACTGCACTTTGATTTGTGCCATACTAGCGACTTGCCAAGGACATTTTTCTCTGAAGTTGTAATCCTCAATTTCTAATATATATAGTACTTGAGTCCCATGCAAAATAAAATAAGGTCGAAAGTAGGTATAATGCAAATTGAAACTAAACATCAGAATTATGCAATAAATAATAAAAACTAAAAAAATAGATAGATAAAAAAAATATAACCATAAATATCATGTTTGCAATTCGATAAATTTAAGATGTTAAACGAGCTCAATGGATAGTAATAAAAATAAAAAATAAAAACAATGCCAAATTCGCATAGACCAAACCAGAGCTCATTGACATTCAAAAACAAGCAACCAAAGTTAGGAACTAACCTAATTGAACTAAGCTTATAGAAGCATCTGAATGGAACCTATCCTCTAAGTGAGATCTAAACTAAACTCGAAAGGCAACTAAAGGATGACTACGTGTAAAAAGAGAAGTATAGGAAGACATTTAGTGTCACATGTGTTAAGAGGACAAAATGGAGAGTCTACATGAGTGCATTGGTTCATGGATTTAAGTAATTTAATAGAGGTTGTAGTGCACCACTTCTTAATTGAAAGGATGACTTGTCTTAGCCATTGGGATGAGTTTCCCATGATAAGTGCACTAGTATATGTGATGCACATTAGATATGATCTACGGTGAATCATGATGCAAGACTATTAATTGCCATAATTCACCAAGCTACTATACTACATAAAGTCTCAACCTAGAAAGGATATTGAGCATGTGCCAAAATTAACAGGAGGCTTTGATCTATGGGTGAGACCATAAAGTGGTCATATATCCCTATGGATTAGGTCACTGTTGATGGAAGTTGATTACAACAGATATTCTCAATAGATGCACTATGATATCTCATGGGATTGAGATAGTATGTCCTATTGGGTGATTCAAAGGATATGTGATCATGAAATCTATAATCACAATAATTCTTTTAGTGGAATTTGACACATACTCTTTAGAGTTAGAGTATGTTAATTGATCACATAATAAGTGGGATCTGTAAGAGGTAATCTTGATAGGTGATAACACTACCTTATTAGATTATGGACACCAGTTCATAGGGAGTTTGCATGCAGTAGATAGTAGGTCATGAACTCGAACTGTGTCTTATTGTTATTCACATAAGGTGTGAAGTGCAGTTGTTTGTCATTTGTGGAATGTTGAATCAACTTCGGAATTAGATTGTGATGGAGTTAGTACTCCTATGGGTCTCAATGGTCCCTACTCTAAGCTCATATACTATGATGATAGGGTTTATGAGTGTTGGATTGACTTTAAGTTAATTCTTGTGCATAAGGGTGTTTTAGTAATTATGCAAGGTTGTACAAGGGATAATAAACAAGGTCTCTGGATCAGGTTAATTGATTAATTAGATAGCCCTATGTAGCTACTTAATCATTTAGGACCCGTTTTAGGCTAGATTAAGTGATCAAGCCTTGATGGGCTCAAGTCACTTAAGCCTAGTAGGAAACCCTATAAATACCCCTTCATGGGTTAGGGTTTCCTAATGACTTTTGATAAAGTTGACTTTTACTTCTGAGCTAAGGTTTTCACCATTCCAAAGCCTACACTTTGGAATGCTAAGATTGTAGTTCTAGTTATCCGGCGAAAAATCTTAGGTGTGCAAGACCTCCAAATTATTCAAACATGTTCTTCACCATAAGCAATTGATTTGGGAACATCCAGATCCATTTATGAGGTTCATATCTGTAGATCTATAGTTAATAATGGTTTTTATTACCATTTTATTTTGTTGCGATAGATTTAAAGATGTCTAGGGATAGATGCATGCACCCTACAAGATTCAGGGTAGGGAAATGAAGTTTGATGGGAACCTCAGATTACTCTGTTCCCATACCCTGGATCGTGTCGGGTGCATGCAAATCTATCATAGGCTCTCTAAATCTACTATAAGAGATAAACAGGTATTCAAAAACAATATGAATACCATAAAAAACATATATTTAGAAAATAAATCCATATGTCTTTGATCTGGATATTCTCGGATCAATTCCAATTGATGTAGATAACTTCAAAGTCATAATGGTTCTCGTAAACACCATGATCTTCTGCCTGATGACTCTTCCTTGTGTTTAGACACTGAGATGGTGGATATATCAAAGGTGGAGACTAGGGTTCTCCCTCTAGACTAAAGGGGAGAATAGCAAGACCTTCCCTTAAAGGGGTATTCATGGGCTTCTTATTAGATTAAGTGACTTAAGCCTACCATAGGCTTGAGTTACTTAATTTAGTCTAAAATGTTTGCTAGTTAATTAATTAACCATACAATGTCCTAATTAATCAATTAGCATAGTCCAGAGATACCACTCACTTATCCTTTTGCAACCTTGCATAATTATCAAAATGCCCTTATGCATAAAAGTGAACTAAAAACTCATTCAACCCTCAAACTATGACATCAAGGAATATGAGCTCAGAATGAGGACCATTGGGACCTATAGGAGTTTTAGCTCCTTCAGAATCCTTAGAATCAAATTCTGAAATTAACTCAACATCCGACTATAGAGAGTCAACTACACTCCAGTACCCCATATATATTACAATGAGACACCAAGTGCTCAATTTCGTGACCTACTATCCACTAAATGCAGACTCTCTATGAACTGGTATCCATAATCTAAAAAGGTCGTTCTATTACCTATCAAGATTACCTCTCAAATAATTGAGTTATAAATTTCACTTATTATATAATCAATTGTCATACTCTAGCTCTAAGGAACATATGTCAAATTCCACTAAATGAATTACTATGACCACATATTTTATAATCACATGTCCTTTGGATCACCCAATGGGACACATTGTCTCAATCCCATGAGATATTATGGTGACTTTATTGAGAATACATATTGCCACTAACCTCAAATAATAGTGACCCAATCCATAGGGATATATGATCACTTTAGGGTCTCACTCATAGGTTAAAGCCTCATGTTGATTTTGGCACAAACTCAATATCCTCTCAAGGTTGAGAGTCCATGCAGTATAGTAACTTGGTGAATCATGGTAATTGATAGCTTTGCGTCATGATTTATCATAGGTCATGTCCAGTGTGCATCACATACACTAGTGCGCTCATTATGGGAAATCCATCCTGATGACTAAGATAAGTCATCCTTCCAATTAGGAGGTGGTGCACTATAATCTTTATTGGATTACCCAAATCCATGAACCGACTGTGGACAACTTAATTATCTACTTACAAGGAACCCATGTATCTTCTGTATAACTCCTAATGCATCCAAGTCATGTACAATGTAAAAGACATGGGCTGAATGCACAAATCAATATTAATATACCAAAGGAATAGCAAAGGGATAGTTAAGTCAAATTTGTTAAATCATGTTTTGCTTTTAGGGGCTCGATCCCAACAAAGTAATCCAAGATTCCCAACAATTATGCATATTATAAGCTAAGTGATTTCACTTGTGAGGAGATTTCTTGGGTAAGTTCTCTTTAGCTCTGGTTTTTGTGCTTATTTTCAGTTCATTTTCTTCCATATATTAATTCTAAAGATGATATGTACATTGGGTGTGGATATTGAAGGTCGCACACTTGATTGTTGGATATTTGTTCTTCATCTATGGAGCGTCTTTTTCTTTTTTCCTCACTTTGTTCATCTTGATCGCTTAAGAAAATGCTTAATCTCTTGAATAATTTTTAGTTTGGTTTTTTTTTTTTTTTGGGTATTTTACCATTTTGCAGCCAATAGATTAAATCTTGATATGAGACTTATCTGGATTTGAAATCTTTGTTTTTCTTTTGGGGATTTTATTTTCCTCTTTATTTTGATAATTTTTTAAAGCTTTTTAACTGATTTTAAAATAAAATTTGAGAGCCACAAAGTATTTATTTGTTTGTCAATGAGATTTTCTTTAGGAAAGACCCTTTGGAGCCTCTTTTTGCCTTTTTGTGTTTTCTTTGCAAATTTAGTAGTAAAACTCATTTTCAAACCCTCTTTGGCTGAATTTCAAACATCTTTCAATGGTCAAATTCGTGGGCCAAGGTGAAGTCTCCTTCCATGAGTTTTGGTCTTACCATCATGTTTGAGAAAATGATATTTGTTATATTTGTTTTTGTGATTTTTGAAAAGTTTTTTCAACTTATTTTTCGAGGATCATTTTTAGCCCTTTTGAATCCATCCTCATGGTCATTTGGGGCTTAATATTATGGTCATTTTAAGGCTAATAATGGTTGCCACTAGTGCTTGGCATACATGACTTGGTTTCATATGGGAACATATCTCTCCATGGATGTTTTCATGTACATTCAACACTTTTCCCCAAACTTGAGTGTTAATTTGGCCCTCCATGCCTCTTATGAGCTTAAACTCATACTCATTTAAGGGTTGTGAAGGAGTGAAACTTTGAAGTTGAATTATGACTCACTTCCTTAACCTACATTACTTATTTTTCTATATTCTTGATTTTAAGATTTTCTTGATTTTGAAAACATCGAGTAATCTTTTAAATCTTAATTTAATGAGATTATCTCTAGCCTCTATGAGCCTTTTCCCATGTTCATTAGAGGTTGGGATGTGGATTAGTCAATGAAAAATAATTTGTGCTTATGGTAAAACCCACATTCTTTGATTTCTAAATTTTGTTTTTTTGTTGTCTTGTTTTTTACACCCTTAGTGTTTTTATAAATTTGAACTTTTTTGGCTTATTATAAAATATTTTTGAGGTTTAGATTGTGTTTTCTGGAATGTCTCAATTTTATTTTATTTTATTTTTTGTTTTGTTTTGTTAGAAACACCTTTTCCAAGCTAGTTGAATAAATTAGTTTTTCCATATGTCCGACTTCTTTTTTTTTTTTACCTTTGAAATGTTTTTGCAAATCAGTTCTAGCTTGTGGGGTTTTTTTTTATAATTAATTTTGAGTTTTTTTTTTTTTTCTGTGGGCTTTGGTTTTGCTAAAAAAATCATTTGTTGAACTTGAAATTTAATTCAATCATTGCATGCTTGTTATTCTAGCCTAATTTGGAGTTATGAGAAGTTCTTTGGAATATGGACTACTTTGTGCGTCTTTGAGCCCCTTATGCTTTTGGGTTTTTTTCTAGATACTTTGAATATGATGTAGAATTTTGTTTTTGATTTTATCTCATTTCTAATAATTTTATTTAGATTTATTTTGCAAATACTTATTTTCTGCCATGTTTCTGCATTATTTAAATAACTTGTAAATTTAGTCCCTTTTGGTATGTTTTTAGTTTTATGTGACTCTTGATTTGTAATCTAAAGATTTTATACATGTTAGACAAACCTTCTCCTGTAGCATGATCACCCTTTTACTATTTTATTTGGATTTATTTTGTAACTACATATTTGCTATCCTGTCCAATTATGATCTCTTTGCATAATTAGTGTATATTGGTCCCCTTTGATGCAAGTTTAGTCATCTTTGACTTTTAATATGAATTTTATATATGTTGTATATATTGAGTAGCTCTTACTTTGATATTATATCCTTTATTTTGCTCATAAACTAATCCTTTCTTTCTATATATGTAAGCGTTTTGATTTGTATATTATGCTTTGATCTTTATCTCTTGCTTTTCATCACCATTGCCTTGTTGTATATTCATATTGTTGTCTCTTGATTTAGTAAAAACCTCTTTAAAGGTTAAAGGGATGTTACCTTAAGGTACATTTTTAATAAGTGACCTAATCCTAAACTTTGACTTGATTTTCATAAACATAGTTTTCCTTTAAAAATAGTGACTTTAAGATTTTATTTTTTATTTTAATTTTCCCTTAAAAAAAAAATGTGACCACTCCAATTTTTTTAAAATTAAATTTTCACATAAAAAACAAGTTTAACAAGTTTTAGCCATAAAAAATATAGGTACATAGATACATTCCATTTATAGCAAGATTTAAATATTATAAAAGTGTAGGAGATGGGAATCTCGAGTCGCTAGGATTCAAATATTATAAAAGTTATGGAGATGGGAATCTCAATAATTTGTAGAGAGTCAAAGGTAGCTTGGTCAACGGGAATCTCAATAAATGTCAGATCTAAGGACCTTGCTGTTAGCCTTATCTTCATTTACTCCTCTATTTCTGAATTTTAAACTATTCCCCATATAATAAGAAATACTGATTAGTCATTTAATAGACCTGCAGGTGTACCAGATCTGGGACGTCGGCGTCTTGATCTGATATCAATGGCAGAAGTGAAGCTTCTGGGGTTTTGGGCGAGCCCATTCAGTGACAGAGTGATCTGGGCTCTAAAACTGAAGGGTATAAACTATGAGTATGTAGAAGAAGACCCTTACAACAAGACCCAACTGCTTTTACAGCATAACCCAGTTCATAAGAAGGTTCCTGTGCTCATTCATGCTGGCAAACCAATTGCCGAGTCTTCCATGATCCTTGAATACATTGAAGAAACATGGCCACAGAATCCACTACTGCCTCAAGGTGCTTACGAGAAAGCCATGGCTCATTTTTGGATCAAATTTGGTGAAGAAAAGGTAATTTAGTATACACAACTTTTGTCTTACTAGGATAGCTTGTATTTTCTGCTTGACTTCTCCTTTTAGGTCTATTATTTTCTGGTTGACTTCTCCTTTTGGATCTATATAATTTTTGGACTTCAAACCTCTAGATCTGTATATGGTCTGGATGTTGGAAACGACAAAGCTGAATGAATATCCTGGTTTGGTGTTCAACCAGTATGAAATGAAGACCGATCATATTGCATGATCGTGAGTGTATTGATTAACATATTTGATATTCTCTAAACCTTACGCTCATTCTAAGAATAATTGTTAATGCCTCTTTCAGATGGCCACCATTTGTGCAGTCTTGAGAACTGCCGGAGCAGAACAGGAGAGGGCAATAAAAGAAGCAATGGAACTGCTGAAAATCTTAGAAGAGCAAGGCCTTGGGGACAAGAAGTTCTTTGGTGGGGATGCCATAGGACTGGCAGACATAGCGTTTGGTTGGCTTGCTTACTTATTTGGAGTCATAGAAGAAGTAGCAGGTGTTAAAGTGCTGGATGCAAACAGATTGCCTCGACTGCATGCATGGATTGACAATCTTAAGGAAGTTCCTGTGATCAAAGAAAATCTGCCCGACGGCCAGAAACTGTTGGGACACCTGAAACGCAGAAGGGAGACTCACCTCGCACTTCCAAATTGTAATAACTAGTATGGATATCTGATCTTTAATTTGTATCCTATTTCCTTGGTATGCATTAACATTAATGGGAAGAATCTTTTGTTTTTCAGATAATATTCCACTGGATTAATTAGATTTTTGAAGATATGAAGTCTTGTAATGCTATGATCTTCTAAAAGCTTAAGACAGTATTTAGTTCCAAGAAAGTGTGAGAAAAATAAAATATAGAGAAAAAGTTAAAAGAAAAGAGAAATGTATAAGTTAAAATTTTAAAAATATATATTTTTTATTTGGTTATTCATGAAAAAATTAAAAAGAAATTATTGAGGAAAACAATTTTTTTTTTCCCAAACATTCCTCAAAAGCCTAAGGAAAATGAGAAGGGAATCTTTTAGCATTTTACCTTCTATTTATCTTAGAATTTTTTCCTCATATTTTTCATCACATCTAGCCTTAAGAAAGTCAATTTTTTTTTTTTTTTTTTTTTAATATTAGTTTTATTTCTTAGTACTTTATAGCCTAAAGAGTTAGGTAGTGGGCCGTGATTGACCAATAATTATTTGGGTTTGCACACTGCTTTATTTGGGCTCAAGTTAAACAAGACTCCTATAGACTCTTTTAAGTTAATTGAGCCCATTTGGTAGTGGGATTTAAAAATAATTTTATATTTATAAAAATAAAGGACTAGTTTTTTAAAAATTTATAATATTGTTTTTGGTTTTTTGAAAACAATATTTAAAAGTGAAATTGAAATAGATAATACTTTTAATAGAATAATAGAGATTGCTTTCATCTTATTTAAAGGCATTATGACACTAGAAGATTTTCTTCATCAAACAAGCCACTGTCTGTTTACTTTAATAATTTCTGAATTCCAATTAGCTTCAAATTTGTGGATTCTAACAAGTTTGAAGTCCGTTAAATTTCTCTATAAATAGAGACATCAATTTCATCACAAGGTAAAGGTGAGCAAACAAGAATTAGAGCTATCAGGAGTCTTCTCCAAAATTTTATCTTTGCTTTTGTAATCCTTCTTATTTCAAAAAACTTTTCCTTTGTAATCAAATCTCTCTGTTGTCAACTAGCCATTTTGATACAAACTTTCTTATAATCAAGATATAATTTCAATACAAAGTTTTATTTCAAATTTAATTTTTGTGTTCTTGTGTTAACTTTCTATGTTTATTTTAATCCCTTTCTCAATTACATGTACTTTATGAATTTTATTTAATTTTTCTAAATTTTTTATTAGGTAAACAAATTCTAAAGAAAGAGATACTTAAAACAACATTTCCTTTTTTTTTTTAAATAAGTTGAATCTTAAAAACTAATCCAATTGGTCTAAAAATTCACAAAACTTAAAAAAAAAATCCAATTAATATTAAAAATTCACCACCAATGAATGACTTTGGTAGTTTTTTCTTTACACATTACTATATATTTTTTTTAAAAAATTAGTAGGAAAATATAACTTTTAAATCAAGTGAAACTTAATCTATTAGTTCACTAATGGGTCTAATAATTTTTCAAAATAATTTGAAATTCAAATACTAACCAAATTAATATTAAAAATTTATGAAAAAAAATTAATCTTGATTCACTCTATTGTTTCTCTTTTTTATAGAATTGTAATAACCATAATTTTCTCATAATACAAATAGACTTTGAATCACGCAAGACTTAACACTTAATGTGTGGATTTATTAACGAGTCCAACAATTTTTAAAAATAGTTTAAAATTCATAAATAAGTTCAATTAGTATTAAAAAATAATAAATCAAAATTGGTTAAAATATGCCATCACCCTATTATTTCTCCTCTATATATAACTATACTTTTCTAAATTTCTCATTAAGCAAATAGATTATAAATCAAGTACTATTAAATTAAATGAAACTTAATGCTTTAATTTTTTTTTTTTTTAATGAATCTACTATTTTTTTATAATAATTTAGAATTAAAAAAAAATTGAATTAATTATAGATTTAATCAAAACTAATCCAAAATACTCTAGCCATAATTGAGTATTGAATATGTGCATATAATGAAAAACTTGGTTTATTTATATATTAAAAAAAAACTTTGTTTATTTTTAGATTTATTTTAAAATATATAATTAATTATCAATAATAATAATAATAATATTTTTAACAAAATGTAATTATGCCTTTATAAAGATTTTAGTATTTATATTTATAATATATACAAATTGTATATTTTTAATGAAAAATATAATTGATGATTTTATTGTAATCTTAATATTCATCTTTTACTAAAAACTATTTTTTAGTAACAACTAAAATTAGTAGATATCAGAATCAGGTAGAGTTTAAAATTGGTCTTGTTATAGATATAAGAAAACAAAGAAATTTCACTCACACAAAGTAAATGTATAATGGATGAAATTGGCATTACTGAGAAGAATCCGACCTCAATTTTCAAGACAAACTGCAAAAGAAATCAGCGATATTCCTGAAACAGTTTGTCCAAATCTGGATGCTGTTACATGCTTTTGTAAAAGATACAAGATGTAAATATAGATGAGCTGGTAAGGACATCAAACTATCGGAACAATCCCATCATCGAGGCACAGTAGTAGAAGCTGTTAGACCATTGACAGAGGAACTGCTACCACTTGCTATTTCTTGGTTATTGGCGAATCTCCCCACAGAGAAGGCAGGTCGTTCAGGCTGTCGAAGGCTTAGGCTTTCACTTCTTAACATGACAATTACAGATGACATGGTTGGCCTGTCAAATGCATCTTCCTGAACACACAATAACCCAATATGGTAGCATCTCAAAAATTCATCTGGGCAACATGAATCACCCAATGATGGATCCATCAGCTCCAACCCTTTTCCTTCCTTCCATAGTTGCCATGCCTTCATCATCATTTAGTGGGGGTTAGGCTAAGCAATACTTACAGTACAGATCTTGCTCATCTCAAGTGAAAAAAGAATCCATTTTTCCTTTTTATAAGTTGGAACCCAATTTTGTATGGCAGGCAAAAGTTGAAGAAACAAATCATGGACAATAAAATGGATGAAGTTTTGAAAATTGGGAGCAAAATAAAGTGAGGATAGAAGAAAGAAGGGTAGATAGGCAGGGAATATTTTTCTTTTTATTTATTTATTTTGTCTAATTATTCAACTCAGTTTGTAGTCATTTCCAGTGCAATCAAATGAGAGGATGTGAACTTGTTAAAAAACTCCAGATCACATGACACTAACATGTTGTCACATTTTTTCATTTGGAGATTATATTGCAACTACCCTAAATAAACTTACATATGATAGGAGGCTTAGACCCATTCCAGAGAGATGGAAACCAGAATTCTTTCTCCCAGTTATGATCTCAAGCAAGACAACTCCAAAACTGAAAACATCAGACTTATTGGAGTATAGCCCTTCCATAGCATACTCTGGAGCCATGTATCCGCTGTCAAGGATTAAGGGGAAATATAAGTTCAATAAAAGTTGAAATACAACAATATATACAGAACACATTTTTGAAAATTAAAAGAATGTACTTACTATGATCCCACTATTTTAGCAGTGTTAGTTCCATTCTCACTTCCTGCAAAGATCCTTGCCAACCCGAAGTCTGATATCTTCGGATTCATGTCACCATCCAATAAAATATTACTAGGCTTTAAGTCCCTATGGATGATCCTAAGGCGAGAATCCTCATGCAAATATGAAATGCCCCGAGCAATTCCATTAATGATGCTAAATCGTGTTTTCCAATCTAGTTCCAAACCTCTAGTTGAATCTGATAATCATGAAGAAATCAAATTCAAGTCAAGTATCATATGTTTCTGATATTGTTCCTCTTCCAGCATCTAGACTAGCAACGCATTCAAAATTAATTGGCCATACCAAAAAGGAAGAAATCTAAGCTTTTGTTGGGCATATATTCATAAATGAGCAACAATTCATTTCCCTCTAAGCAGCAACCCAAGAGTCTCACAAGGTTTCTATGTTGTAGTTTGGCAATCAGAATAACTTCATTCTTGAACTCATGTAATCCTTGGCCAGAAGTTCTGGAAAGCCTCTTAACAGCAATTTCCTTTCCATCTGACAATGTCCCCTGCAAGCAATTTTTGGTCCATGGACCATTCCACAAGAAGAAAAGCAAAATGCCCATCGTAAGACTGCATTAATATTCTAAAATACAGCATTCCATGTTCCCCTCCCTACCTGGGAGTGGCGGTGACTGATGGCTACTTGAAAAATCTACTGTCAACAGCATGATTACCTTATAAACTGGGCCGAACCCACCTTCCCCGAGCTTGTTGTCATTAGAGAAATGCTGTGTAGCTTCGTACACGAGATCAAACCCAATCACAGGAAACTCCTTCGATTTCGCTAGCATATCTCCTTGTAAAGTTTCACTTGAGTAGTCTTCAGCGTCTAGTCGTCCTCCTCCCAGGTCAAGTAAACGAAGATCTCCCTTACTTTCTTTCTCCTCTGCAGAACATAGATTAATTCACTCAACATAATGAGAAGTATTAGCATAGTTGTGGCATCAGCTGGTTAGCTAGGTACCTGGATCTGCTCCTTTCCTTCTCCTAATCACATAGTAAACACAGAAAGCCACCACTACAATTCCTGATAAACTTGTGCCAATAGCAATCCATTTCGTTTTCCTTCCTTTCCTTCCTTTCCTTCCTATAACAAAGCATTTTTTTTTTTAATTTATTTTATAATTTAGTAATAATTAGTATATTTTAGGGAAGATGATAACCATACCGCGTGGACTGATGCTTGAGGGAACTTGAGCTTCAACAATGGGGTCCTCCACAGCCGCAAACGGGTAGGTCTCGTACCTTATGTAACAGCTTGGCACAAGAAATCTCCCACCGATCTTTCCTTCCATGAAGTTGGGAATATGACCAACAACTTCATCCAGGCATCGGCGGCAGTAAGACATTCGTAAATCTCGTGTACACTGCACAACACCGTACAACTTGGTAAAATTGGAGACTTCAACCTGGCCAATTGCATACATGTCATCAGAGGAAGTGGCTTCGGCAGTCAGATTTTGGAACATTTCACCCAATTTCTGGTCAAATTTATCTGGGGCAGAGGCGTTTTGTGTATTCCACATAGAAAGAGCTGGCGTCATCTCCAGATTAGAGAAGAAAGATCTGTTGGAATAGCGCAGAAAACACTCGTTGTACCATATAATTGCCTCCTTCTTGTGTGGGCAAACCTGTACAATCTCCAAAGTGGCAGCATCGATGCAACTACGGCAGATATGTTGAGAGACATCGGGTCTACAAAGGAAGAGACCGTAGACTTTGTCTGGGTCTTCCCCTTCATTTACCATAGAAAAAGATGAAATGCCACCTTCATTGTTAAGGGATCGGCTGAGGAGGTCACCAAGGTTGCTCTGGAATTTGGTACTACCAGCACGGCTATTATTATTGCAAAATTTATAGATATACACAGGTTGGTAATTGGCCGGAGTTTGGGACCAAGCAAGGGGTAGAGAGTAAAGAAAGATACAGAGGAAGACAATAGCAACGGACATCTGCTTTTGCCCTCTGGGATAAATCAAACTACCAACGGATTGTTAATTGGTTGGACGACAATCTTACAATCTTACAGACAACTGAACTGATAAATTCCCAGGATAGTCAGCGAAGGTGATGGACTTTTCCAAATACAACCCCTTCTTTTCTTTACTTCTGGATTTTTGCTGGATTTCATGACTCAACCTTTTTAAAATATGACCCTTGAAACTATTTTCAAATCAAGGCATTTTCATAAGAATTCAATTGAAAATAGTCATTTAAACTTTAAGGAGAGAACTTCACTTGAATTTTTAAGTCATTTTTAAAAAAGATAATTTTCTTATTTGGATTATAATTGTCGAATTGATTTTACAAATAATGCTTAGATTCCCAAATAGTTTTAAAAGTGTAAAATTTTAATAAATATTTTTTAAAACTACAATTTTTTTTTTTCTTAAAAAATCCCACAAATCAAAGGACTCTAATTTGAAGATGCTTGGAAGCAGCAGCTTCAAGGTTGGTATTGTTAACTTTTAATAAGATCATCGACTCCTTACATGTAATAGCCCAAACTCAATTTAAAGGTAAAATTGTAATTTCAAAAATGAATAAATAATTAAATTAATTTAAAAAGGGTAAAAAAATATTTTCGCTTTTAAAAGCCTTAGATATAAATTAAGTATAAATAATTAAAATTAAAGAGCAGAGGATTGAAAATTTGAAAGTTTAAGATTGAAAATAAATTTTTCGGGTTAGATTTTTAATCCTTAAATTAGTATTTTATATTTATTAATTAGTTTCAAATATTTTAGATATTCTTTGGAAGACCTCAATTTAAATTAGAATTTATTAAATTAATTTTTAGATAAAAAAATTAAAAATTTATGAATATGAATAGAGTTATTAATAAGGATTGAAAAATTTTGAAAATTTAAATTAATTAAAAATAAAATAAAAGAAAACATATTGTGTGAAAAGAAAATAAAAAATGATAAAAAATAAATATAATGAGAGGCGGGCAGTGGCTCTGTACAGTTGTGGGATTAAAAAGAAAGAAAAAAAAATGGAGGAGGCATGTGTTGCCTAGGTGTCGATGCGTTGGAAATAGTGTTTATGTAAATATATTATTATAATAATAATAATGGGAAGAAACAAAAGGTTGACTGTTTTATTTTGATGCCTTTGTGCGTGTAATGAAAAGGAGGGGTCGGTTATGCATTGAATTTGAAAATTAATAAAAATAATAATATTTAGTTTTAAGTTAATGAATGAATTATTAGTAATAATAATAGTAGTTTAATGTAATAAATAGAAAAAATATATTTTTGAAAAATTTAGTTTAAAAAGATAATAATAATAAATTAATGGAATTTTGGAAATAAATTTTGAAAAAAACCCAATTTTTAGAAGAATTTAAAACTTTACGTGTTAAATTGTTATTGATTAAGAAGTTAACGTAGAAAATTATTAGGATTTTCAAACCTTTAAATTTAGATAAATAGTTAATAATAATAGTTGTTTTTTTTGTTAAGTTTAAAATAGGTTTTTTGGGGCGAAATTCTTTAGAATTAAATACTTCAAGATTTTTTAGTACATTTTTTAGGTAAGGGAAATTAATACAAATCTTGTAAAATGAAATAATTTTCTTTTTATATTATATTTTGAAATGTGTAAAAATATTATTTTTATTTTTATACATGAATCAAATATATGTTTTGCATGGAAAATATGTTTGAGGATTTTTTTGTTTAACAAAATAAAACTTGTGGAGATATGATATTTTATTTCGTAAGTTTGAATTAATGAAATAAAATATTTGACTTTAGTTTATATGATTCTAGTCAACGGCTTATAATTTGAAATATATTTGATTTGGATTTGATATGCAATGGTTTTAATATATATGAAAATGTTTGGTTAAACATTTTAAAATGTATTAGTATACTTGAACTCAAACATTTTTATGAAAATAATTTTAGACTATATCTCTTATTTGTTAGCATGAGAAGTACTTTAGAATGGGTGATCAACTCATAAGTACATGATATGTATTCATTAATCATAGAAAAAACATTCACAAGTTTTATTTTTTAAAGCTTTATCACACAGCTTTCTATGTAACAAAAAAGGAAGTATTTTGAAAACTTGGTACAAACTCTCCATCCTCATAAAAATTAAAAATATTTGTTATAATTATAGTTTTGAAGATTTCATGATTTTTCTTTTATTATATTTAAAAAATTGCTTTAATAAGAAAATATTTATTTTAATAGTTTTAAATATTTAAGTCTTTATTTAAAAATATTTAGGATTAGTGTGGGGAACAATTATGTAATTTTAGATTGGAGAAATTTTGAATATCTTGAAAACTTTAATTTTGTTAATTATCTTATTTATACTTTCAAAATTATTGAAAGGGTTGTAAATTAGTCTTAGAAATATTATTTTCTTGATTAATATTATATATATAATATGTGAGTGTTTATATTATTTTCGAAATAATACGAGAAATAATAAACACTCTGTGTTTAATTTGTAAGTTTGAAAAAAAAAAAAAATTATGAGGTATTTAAAAATTATTTAATATATATAAGAAATAACGTATAACATATTTATTATTTTGTAAGTAAGAAATAAAAGAAAATATATGTTAAGGTATTTAAAAAATATTTATTATATATTCTATAAGTTTGAAAAAAAATAATAATATTTGATGATGTTTAATTTGTAAGTTAGAATAAACAAAGAATACTAATATTTTATGAGGTGTTTAAAAATTATTTAATATATACGAGAATTAATATAAGTTTGAAATAAATAATAATATTTATTATATATTATGTAAGTTTCCAAAGTATTTAAAAAATATTTATTATATATTATGTAAGTTTTAAAAAAAGAATAATATTTGAAGAGGTATTTAAAAATTATTTACTTAAAAAATTCATTTAGTAATAATAATTTTTAATCATTTATTTTTCATGTTCAATTTGATTGAAAAAAATAATTAGAAAATAATTCAATTTGGTTCTACTAATAAATTAGTGAGAGAAGGGTGAAAGAGAAAAAAAAAAAAAAAAAAAAAGAGAATGAGAAAGGTGGAGTACCGGTTAACTTTTTCATTTAATAATCAAAGGTATTTTAAAGATTTTTTTGAATATAATATCTTTTTTCTCAATATCTATTGTTTCATTGGATTTTGAATTTAATTATGGATGATAGGAGGACTTACCTCAATTAAAAAGTCTAATTGGGGTGAAAATGGAATTTTCTCATCTCAATAATTTGTAGATAGTCAAAGGGAGCTGGTCAACGAGAATCTCAATAAATGTCAGATCTAAGGACCTTACTGCTAGCCTTATCTTCACTTACTCCTCTATTTCTGAATTTTTAACTATTCCTCATATAATAAGAAATACTGATTAGTCATTGCCAATAAAAATTAATAGACCTGCAGGTATACCAGATCTGGGACGTCGACGTCTTGATCTGATATCAATGGCAGAAGTGAAGCTCCTGGGGTTTTGGGCGAGCCCATTCAGTGACAGAGTCATATGGGCTCTAAAACTGAAGGGTATAAACTATGAGCATGTAGAAGAAGACCCTTACAACAAGACCCACTGCTTTTACAGCATAACCCAGTTCATAAGAAGGTTTCTGTGCTCATTCATGCTGGCAAACCAATTGCCGAGTCTTCCATGATCCTTGAATACATTGAAGAAATATGGCCACAGAATCAACTACTGCCTCAAGGTGCTTACGAGAAAGCCATGGCTCGTTTTTGGATCAAATTTGGTGAAGAAAAGGTAATTTAGTGTACACAACTTTTGTCTTACTAGGATACCTTGTATTTTCTGCTTGACTTCTCCTTTTAGATCTATTATTTTCTGGTTGACTTCTCCTTTTGGATCTATATAATTTTTGGAGTTCAAACCTCTAGATCTGTATATGGTCTGGATGTTGGAAACGACAAAGCTGAATGAATATCCTGGTTTGGTGTTCAACCAGCTGTATGAAATGAAGACCGATCATATTGCATGATCATGAGTATATTGATTAATATATTTGATATTCTCTAAACCTTACGCTCATTCTAAGAATAATTGTTAATGCCTCTTTCAGATGGCCACCATTTGTGCAGTCTTGAGAACTGCCGGAGCAGAACAAGAGAGGGCAATAAAAGAAGCAATGGAACTGCTGAAAATCTTAGAAGAGCAAGGCCTTGGGGACAAGAAGTTCTTTGGTGGGGATGCCATAGGACTGGCAGACATAGCGTTTGGTTGGCTTGCTTACGTATTTGGAGTCATAGAAGAAGTAGCAGGTGTTTATAAAGTGCTGGATGCAAACAGATTACCTCGACTGCATGCATGGATTGACAATCTTAAGGAAGTTCCTGTGATCAAAGAAAATCTGCCCGACCGCCAGAAACTGTTGGGACACCTGAAACGCAGAAGGGAGACTCACCTCGCACTTCCAAATTGTAATAACTAGTATGGATATTTGATCTTTAATTTGTATCCTATTTCCTTAGTATGCATTAACATTAATGGGAAGAATCTTTTTTTTTTTTTCAGAAAATATTCCAATGGCCTAATTAGATTTTTGAAGATATGAAGTCTTGTTATGCTATGATCTTCTAAAAGCTTAAGACTGTATTTAGTTCCTTGAAAGTGTGAGAAAAATAAAATATAGAGAAAAAGTAAAAGAAAAGAGAAATGTATAAGTTAAAATTTAAAAAAATGTATTTTTTATTTGGTTATTCATGAAAAAATTAAAAAGAAATTATTGAGGAATACAATTTTTTTTCCAAACATTCCTCAAAAACCTAAGAAAAATGAGGAATGCATTTTACCTTCTATTTATCTTAGAATTTTTCCCTCATATTTTTCATCACATCTAGCCTTAAGAAAGTTATTTTTAATATAAAAAAAAAAAAAAAATAGTTTTCTTTCTTAGTACTTTATAGCCTAAATAGTTAGGTAGTGGGCCGTGATTGACCAACAATTATTTGGGCTTGCACACTGCTTTATTTGGGCTCAAGTTAAACAAGACTCTTATAGACTCTTTTTAAGTTAATTGAGCCCATTTGGTAGTGGGATTTAAAAATAATTTTATATTTATAAAAATAAAGAAGAAGTTTTTAAAAAATTTATAATATTGTTTTACAGTTGTTTTCTGATAACAATATTTAAAAGTGAAATTGAAATAGATAATACTTTTAAGAGAATAATGGAGATTATTTTCATCTTATTTTAAAGGCACTGGCACAAGAAGATTTTCTTCAAGCAAGCTACTATTTGTCTACTTCAATAATTTTCAAATTCCAATTAGCTTCAAATTTGTGAATTCCAACAAGTTTGAAGTTCGTTGAATTTCTCTATAAATAAATATATCAAGTTCATCACAAGGTAGAGACAATTAAGCGAGAATTAGAGCTATTAAGAGTGTTTTTCAAAATTTTATCTTTGCTTTTGTAATCCCTTTCATTTCAAAAAACTTTTCCTTTGTAATCAAATCCCTCTATTGTTAACAAGTCAATTTGATACAAACTCTTTTGTAATCAAGAAATAATTTCAATACACAGTTTTATTTCAAATTTAATTTTTGTGTTCTTATGTTCAATTTCTATGTTTATTTTAATCTCTTTCTCAATTACATGTACTTTATAAATTTCATTTAATGTTTCTAAATTTTTTATTAGGTAAATAAATTCTAAAGAAAGAGATACTTAAAATAACATTTACTAATTTTTTAAAAATAATTTGAATCTCAAAAACTAATCCAGTTGGTACTAAAAATTAACAAAACTTAAAAAAAAAATCCAATTAATATTAAAAATTTACCAACAATGAATGACTTTGCTAGTTTTTTCTTTACACATTACTATATATTTTTAAATTTTCTTTAACTAGGAAAATATAACTTTTAAATCAAGTGAAACTTAATCCATTAGTTCATTAATGGGTCTAATAACTCTTAAAAATAATTTGAAACTCAAATACTAACTAAATTAATATTAAAAATTTATGAACAAAAATTAGTCTTGATTCACTTTATTGTTCCTCTTTTATATAGAATTGTAATAATCATAATTTTCTCATTATACAAATATACTTTGAATCAAGCAAGACTTAACACTTAATGTGTGGATTTATTAATGTTCGAGTCCAACTATTTTTAAAAATAGTTTAAAATCCATAAATAAGTTCAATCGGTATTGAAAAATAATAAACCAAAATTGGTTAAAATAAGCCATCATCCTATTATTTCTCCTCTATATACAACTATACTTTTCTAAATTTCTCATTAAGCAAATAGATTATAAATCAAGTAATATTAAATTAAATGAAACTTAATGCTTTAATTTTTTTTAATGAATCTACTAATTTTTTTATAATAATTTAGAATTAAAAAAAATTGAATTATTTATAGATTTAATCAAAACTAATCCAGAATATTTTAGCCATAATTGAGTATTGAATATGTATATATAATGAAAAAATTGACTTATTTATATATTAAAAAAATAACTAAACTTTGTTTATTTTTAGATTTATTTTAAAATATATAATTAATTATCAATAATAATAATAATAATTTTTTTTTTTTAACAAAATGTAATTATGCCTTTATAAAGATTTTAGTATTTATATTTATAATATATACAAATTGTATATTTTTAATGAAAAATATAATTTATGATTTTATTGTAATCTTAATATTCATCTTTTACTAAAAAATATTTTTTTAAATTTATTTATAGTTACTAAATTATTATTATTTTTTTAATAAGGTTCAAATTAAATTTAATTAAAGTTATATAAATAGAATTTATAATTTTTCTATAAAATCAAAATAAAAAAAATTAAATTTTGAAACAACTAAAATTAGTAGATATGAGAATCAGGTAGAGTTTAAAATTGGTCTTGTTATAGATATAAGAAAACAAAGAAATTTCACTCACATAAAGTAAATGTATAATGGATGAAATTGGCATTACTGAGAAGAATCCGACCTCAATTTTCAAGACAAACTGCAAAAGAAATCAGCGATATTCCTGAAACAGTTTGTCCAAATCTGATGCTGTTACATGCTTTTGTAAAAGATACAAGATGTAAATATAGATGAGCTGGTAAGGACATCAAACTATCGGAACAATCCCATCATCGAGGCACAGTAGTAGAAGCTGTTAGACCATTGACAGAAGAACTGCTACCCCTTGCTATTTCTTGGTTATTGGCGAATCTCCCCACAGAGAAGGCAGGTCGTTCAGGCTGTCGAAGGCTTAGGCTTTCACTTCTTAACATGATAATTACAGATGACATGGTTGGCCTGTCAAATGCATCTTCCTGAACACACAATAACCCAATATGGTAGCATCTCAAAAATTCATCTGGGCAACATGAATCACCCAATGATGGATCCATCAGCTCCAACCCTTTTCCTTCCTTCCATAGTTGCCATGCCTTCATCATCATTTAGTGGGGGTTAGGCTAAGCAATACTTACAACAGATCTTGCTCATCTCAAGTGAAAAAAGAATCCATTTTTCCTTTTTATAAGTTGGAACCCAATTTTGTATGGCAGGCAAAAGTTCAAGAAACAAATCATGGACAATAAAATGGATGAAGTTTTGAAAATTGGGAGCAAAATAAAGTGAGGATAGAAGAAAGAAGGGTAGATAGGCAGGAAATATTTTTCTTTTTATTTATTTATTTTGTCTAATTATTCAACTCAGTTTGTAGTCATTTCCAGTGCAATCAAATGAGAGGAGGTGAACTTGTTAAAAAACTCCAGATCACATGACACTAACATGTTATCACATTTTTTCATTTGGAGATTATATTGCAACTACCCTAAATAAACTTACATATGATAGGAGGCTTAGACCCATTCCAGAGAGATGGAAACCAGAATTCTTTCTCCCAGTTATGATCTCAAGCAAGACAACTCCAAAACTGAAAACATCAGACTTATTGGAGTATAGCCCTTCCATAGCATACTCTGGAGCCATGTATCCACTGTCAAGGATTAAGGGGAAATATAAGTTCAATAAAAGTTGAAATACAACAATATATACAGAACACATTTTTGAAAATTAAAAGAATGTACTTACTATGATCCCACTATTTTAGCAGTGTTAGTTCCATTCTCACTTCCTGCAAAGATCCTTGCCAACCCAAAGTCCGATATCTTTGGATTCATGTCACCATCCAATAAAACATTGCTAGGCTTTAAGTCCCTATGGATGATCCTAAGGCGAGAATCCTCATGCAAATATGAAATGCCCCGAGAAATTCCATTAATGATGCTAAATCGTGTTTTCCAATCTAGTTCCAAACCTCTAGTTGAATCTGACAATCATGAAGAAACCAAATTCAAGTCAAGTATCATTTGTTTCTGATATTGTTCCTCTTTCAAGCATCTAGACTAGCAACGCATTCAAAATCAATTGGCCATACCAAAAAGGAAGAAATCTAAGCTTTTGTTGGGCATATATTCATAAATGAGCAACAATTCATTTCCCTCTAAGCAGCAACCCAAGAGTCTCACAAGGTTTCTATGTTGTAGTTTGGCAATCAGAATAACTTCATTCTTGAACTCCTGTAATCCCTGGCCAGAAGTTTTGGAAAGCCTCTTAACAGCAATTTCCTTTCCGTTTGACAATGTCCCCTGCAAGCAATTTTTGGTCCATGGACAATTCCACAAGAAGAAAAGCAAAATGCCCATCGTAAGACTGCATTAATTTTCTAAAACACAGCATGTTCTCCTCCCTACCTGGGAGTGGCAGTGACTGATGGCTACTTGAAAAATCTACTGTCACCAGCATGATTACCTTATAAACTGGGCCGAACCCACCTTCCCCGAGCTTGTTGTCATTAGAGAAATGCTGTGTAGCTTCGTACACGAGATCAAACCCAATCACAGGAAACTCCTTCGATTTCGCTAGCATATCTCCTTGTAAAGTTTCACTTGAGTAGTCTTCAGCCTCTAGTCCTCCTCCTCCCAGGTCAAGTAAACAAAGATCTCCCTTACTTTCTTTCTCCTCTGCAGAATATAGACTAATTCACTCAACATAATGAGAAGTATTAGCATAGTTGTGGCATCAGTTGGTTAGCTAGGTACCTGGATCTGCTCCCTTCCTTCTCCTAATCACATAGTAAACACAGAAAGCCACCACTACAATTCCTGATAAACTTGTGCCAATAGCAATCCATTTTGTTTTCCTTCCTTTCCTTCCTATAACAAAGCATTTTTTTATTTTTTTATTTTATAATTTAGTAATAATTAGTATATTTTAGGGAAGATGATAACCATACCGCGTGGACTGATGCTTGAGGGAACTTGAGCTTCAACAATGGGGTCCTGCACAGCCGTAAACGGGTAGATCTCGTACCTTATGTAACAGCTTGGCGCAAGAACTCTCCCACCCTTCTTTCCTTCCATGAATTTGGAAATATAACCAACAACTTCATCCAGGCATCGGCGGCAGTAAGACATTCGTAAATCTCGTGTACACTGCACAACACCGTACAAATTGAGAAAATCGGAGACTTCAACCTGGCCAATTGCATACATGCCATCAGAGGAAGTGGCTTCGGCAGTCAGATTTTGGAACATTTCACCCAATTTCTGGTCAAATTTATCTGGGGCAGAGCCGTTTTGTGCATTCCACGTAGAAAGAGTTGGCTCCATCTCCAGATTAGAGAAGAAAGATCTGTTGGAATAGCGCAGAAAACACTCGTTGTACCATATAATTGCCTCCTTCTTGTGTTGGCAAACCTGTACAATCTCCAAAGTGGCAGCATCGATGCAACTCCGGCAGATATGTTTAGACAGATCGGGTCTACAGAGGAAGAGACCGTAGACTTTGTCTGGGTCTTCCCCTTCACTTACCATAGAAAAAGATGAAATGCCACCTTCATTGTTAAGGGATCGGCTGAGGAGGGCACCAAGGTTGCTCTGGAATTTGGTACTACCAGTACGGCTAATATTATTGCACAAATAATAGATATACGCAGGTTGGTAATTGGCCGGAGTTTGGGACCAAGCAAGGGGTAGAGAGTAAAGAAAGATACAGAGGAAGACAATAACAACGGACATCTGCTTTTGCCCTCTGGGATAAATCAAACTGCCAACGGATTGTTAATTGGTTGGACGACAATCTTACAATCTTACAGACAACTGAACTGATAAATTCCCAGGATAGAAAGGCTCGTTAGCCAAGGAGTGTTGAAGGTCAGTCAACGAAGGTGATGGACTTTTCCAAATACCATCCCTTCTTTTCTTTTCTTCGGGATTTTTGCAGGATTTCATGACCCTCAACTTTTTAAAAATATGACCCTTGAAACTATTTTCAAATCAAGGCATTTTCATAAAAATTCAATTGAAAAGAGTCATTTAAACTTTAAGGAGAGAACTTCACTTGAATTTTTAAGTTATTTTTTAAAAAGATAATTTTCCTTTCTGGATTATAATTGTCGAATTGATTTGACAAATAATGCGTAGATTCCAAAATAGTTTTAAATATTTTTTAAAACTACAATTTTTTTTTTTCTTAAAAAATCCCACAAATCAAATTACTCTAATTTGAAAAATTTAGAAGTTTAAGGTTGAAAATAAGTTTTTCAGGTAAAATTTTTAATCATTAAATTAGTATTTTATATTTGTTAATTAGTTTTAAATATTTTAAATATTCTTTGGAACATCTCAATTTAAATTAAAGTTTATTAAATTAATTTTTAGATAAAAAAAATTATTAATATGAATAGATCTATTAATAAAGATTGAAAAATTTTAGATATTTAAATTAATTAGAAAAAAGAAAAGAAAACGTGTAGATATATGTATTGTGTGAAAAGAAAATAAAAAATGATAAAAAATAAATATAATGAGAGGCGTTCAGTGGCTCTGTATAGTTGTGGGATTAAAAAGAAAGAAAAAAAATTGGAGGAGGCATGCGGTGTCGATGAGTTGGAAAAAGTGTTTATGTAAATATATTATTATTATAATAATAATGGGAAGAAACAAAAGGCTGGCTGTTTTATTTTTATGGCTTTGCACGTATAATGAAAATATAGAGTAATAGGTTGGTTATGTATTAAATTTGAAAATTAATAAAAATAATAATATTTAGTTTTAAGTTAATGAATGAATTATTAGTAATAATAATAGTTTAATTTAATAAATAGAAAAAAATGTATTTTTTAGAAATTTAGTTTAAAAAGATAATAATAATAAATTAATAGAATTTTGGAAATAAATTTTGGAAAAAACCTAATTTTTAGAAGAATTTAAAACCTCACGTGTTAAATTGTTATTGATTAAAAAGTTAAAAATAATATATGTGATATAACATAAAAAATTATTAAGATTCTCAAATCTTAAATTTAGATAAATAGTTAATAGTAATAGTTGTCTTTTTTTGTTAAGTTCGAAATAGGTTCTTTGGGGCGAAATTCTTCGGGATTAAATACTTCAAGGTTTTTATTATTTTTTTGAGGTAAGAGAAATTAATGCAGATTTTATAAAATGAAATAATTTTCTTTTTATATTGTATTTTGAAATGTATAAAAATATTATTTTTATTTCTATGCACGGATCAAATATATGTTTTACATGTAAAATATGTTTGAGCATTCTTTGATTTAACAAAATAAAAATTGTGGAGATATGATATTTTGTTTTGTAAGTTTGAGTTAATAAAATAAAATATTTGACTTTAGTTTATATGACTCTAGTTAACAAGTTATAATACTTGATATAATTTGAAATGTATTTGATTTAAATTTGATGTGAAATGGTTTTGATATATATGAAAATGTTTGGTTAAATGCTTTAAAATTTATTAGCATATTTGAACTCAAACGTTTTTATGAAAATGATTTTATACTATATCTCTTATTTGTTAGCATGATTAAGGAATTGGAGCATGGTTACATATATACACTAGGAAAATGAATCAAAAGAGTTCAAGAGAATTATCTAACATCAAATTGTAAGAAATAATAAAGGGATATACATTCAAGTTTACAACAATATGCTAATTGTGAATCATGGAAGCATATTCTATTAAGCTAAAATTGAGGAATTGGATTTCGTTGACTTGGGGATGTGATGTGGCAAGGATTTTGTCCTAGTATGCTAGCCTTTCTCAAACCACACAAGATTGCACATAGGGATTTATGGGACTCTCCCCAACTTGTATATCACAATAGAATACAAGGAACTTGACTCACAAGGATTCCCACATAAACACCATATGTACTTTTTAAACTTTAATAGATCAAGAGTGAGAAAGAGAAGTGCTTTAGGAAGGGTGATCAACTCATAACTACACGATATGCATTCATTAATCATAGAAAAAACATTCACAAGTTTTATTTTTTAAAGCTTTATCACACAGCTTTCTATGTAACAAAAAAGGAAGTATTTTGAAAACTTGGTACAAAGTCTCCATCCTCATAATTCGACTTGGAGGGGTTTATTGAATTAAACTCTCCCTAAAGCGTTTCAAGTGTGCCATCAATTTCTGACGATCAGGAAGATTTTCTTTGATCACTGGAACTTGCTTAAAATTCTGAATCCATGCATGTAATCGAGGGAATGTGGTGGAATTCAGCAGTTTAATGCCTACGGCTTCTTCTGTGCCCTCAAACCAGTAAGCCAGCCAACCAAATGCTATGTCCACCAGTCCTATAGCTTCCCCTCCGAAAAACTTCTTATCCCCAAGGCTTTGCTCTTCTATGATTTTCAGTATTTCCACTGTTTCTTTTATGGCCTTCTCTTGCTCTTCCCCAGCAGCGGATTTAAAGAGTTGAAAAAAAGTGGCACCCTAGAAGAAATTAAGCAACAAGTATATTTAGAATGAATGGTTGAAAACAAGAGCAAGGTGATCTCAAATATCAATAAAAATTAAAGTTATTAAATTAATTAAAAAGAGGGAAAAAAAAAGATTTAAGAAGTCTACAAATTCTTTTCATTTTAATCATAGGTATTAATCGAAGATTTCAATTTAATTCCTCTTTCCTCTCCAAATCCCTTACTGCAAAACCTAGACAGGGTGAGAGAAATTTGATAGAGTTAAAGAATGATTAAAAAGTATCATGGCTTATTTTTGTCTGATCACTTAAATAAAATTTACATATAGCTTAGGAATTTATTGGTGAATACTTTCACAAATGACTGAAAACAAGAAATGGGTTATGAAAGCTAGATGGAGAGCTTTCAAATATTTCAGGTTTGTAAAAGATTCGGAAATTAAATCATAGGAATTGATAATAAAAGCAAGATTAGTGACTTAAACCTACCTTTGATTCTCCAAAATTGATCCAAAACCGAGCTATGGCTCTCTCATAAGCGTCTGTCGGCAGCAGTGGATTCTCCGGTCATGTTTCTTCGATGTATTCGAGGATTACAAGGGACTCGGCTACTGCTTTGTCACCATGAAGAAGCACCGGAATCTTCTTGTGAACTGGATTGTGGTGTAACAGCAACTGGCTCTTGTTACGAAGGTATTCCTCTATATACTCATAGTTTATGCCCTTGAGTTTTAGGGTCCATATCACTCTGTAACCAAAAGGGCTTGCCCAAAACCCTAATAGCTTCACTCCTGCCATTGTTTTCTAGTATGCCAGCTCAATTTGCAGGGCTATTAGTTTCAAATCTTTGAACTTGGAGGAAGATGGGATCCTGCTCTTCAACTAAGGATTTTCAGCCTGTGTACTTAATTAGATCTGTAACAATATAAATGTATAAAGGGCTATTTTCAAATTAAGAAATCTTCACAATGCCCTTAGCTAAGGCTATATTAATTGTCATTATTTTCTATTAATATGAAAAAGAAAAAAGGTGTATTGACTAGTGACCCTTAAAGGTCAATGAGTTGGGTAGGTGTTTATTTCTGCCACTAATATAACATTGCTGGTAGGCCCATTCCTGGTTATAAATATCCAATTAGAAGAAGCTCTACCATTTTCATGGAAACAACAAAAAGGAAGATTGAAAAATCAAAGGAGTAACGTCAAGTGTTTATAAAGCATCATTCATTTCACTTGGTCAAGATGTCAATTGCCTGAGCCGGTCAATAGAAGATAAGATCTAGGACGAAGATCCCAAATAAGAAAGAGAAAATTTAAGTAACAAACAGACCATGTCAATTATTTAGAATTCTAAATTTTATAACCATCAATTCATATTCTATTAACTATCAATATATATATATAATCAAACGGCTGGTATAAAATCCAATACTACCTCAATCTTAGTTCAACTAATTATACCTTCATGATTTGCTTGTACGAGTAGCATATTCTTATAAACTTTAATGTATATCCCTTTATTATCTCCTAAAGGTTAGGATTAGATAATTCTTTTAATCTACTCTTATTTATTTTCCTGTATATATATGTAACAACCCTCCAAATGAATAAGATGAGCCATTATTCCATACTTTAATTTATCATATGGAATTAGAGCTCTTTCTACTCTTATTAAGTTTCTCAGTCTGCCATGTCCAGACTTCCTATCACTAACACTTCAAACTCATCTAATTTAGATTTGTTAGCTTTTATACCCAATGTTTCAACTTCTATTATCAGCTTGTCAACTAGTTTCATTTCCATCTATCAATGTCAATGCCCAACTTCCTTTAAAATGAACTGTTCATAATTATTCTTCACGGCATGCCTAGTTTTATGCCCTTCTCTTTTGCTATAACCTTTTAGGATATGTAGATGACTCTATTGTGTCTTCCTATTTTTGAGGCTTCTGCTCATTCTTTTAAGCTATGCCAAGATCAACTCATTTTTCATGTCATTTTTGCCTCACTTTCAAAATCTATCATGCCGCTCATTGCCTCAACCAAAACTTCATAGAGCCTGGTTAAAATTGACCAAACTTTATGCTGGTTAGTCTTAAAGTCATATCCCTCATCCCAAAGGAAAAATTTCCTCAACCACCCCTAGAGAAAAATTTGTCTTGGAGTTTTTACAAATATTCAAAAGCCTTTGCGATCAACTTACCTTTTGTCATGTAACTTTGGATGAAGAAGATTTGGTTGTACACACTCCAAATGGAATTGGGAAAGAATAAAAGGAAGTTGTTGTTGCTGTTCGATCTAGAGGAATTCCCATTTCATTATAAGAACTTTATCATCAACTCATAGATCATGAAGAGTTTATGCAACAAGACTCTCTTAGCTCTAAATTTGTTCCTATGTCTACAAACCTAGCTTGCTATCATAAAAAATCTCATACTAGAAACTTCTGTTCTCCTTTGTTTTGCCCTATTGAAAAACCCAATTCTTATCCATTTTATCTCACCAATCAACCATCAAAATGAAAGCAATCCAACCTAAATCCTAATGTCTGCCAATGTTGTGAAAATTGAGTCTAGATTGTCAAGAATTGTTTGAAGCTCTTCCCTAATCATCATCTTTTCCATGCTATTACCAACTATAGTATTCCATACCCCATCAATACATTTCCTTAGCTTATTTATTCAGTCACTTCGCACCATGTTATTATTGATTTAAGTAATTTGGCTTTGCATTTTGAATGTGAGAGTTATGATGATATAGTCCTCGGTGATGGTAAAGATCTTGATGACACACACTATTAGGCTAATCCCTCAATTCTTTCTTCTACCAAAACCTTTCCTTTACAACTGATCTTTGTATCACATCAATGCAACATAATTTTATTTTTGTATACAAATTTTGTTGATCTAAACTCTTCCATTGAAATTTTTCCTTCCTATTTTTAGGTTAATTATCTTCAAACAATAGCACCGCTATTGCAAGGGCTGGGATGGTGTTTATGAATGCCACAACCTACATATGCTCCTGGAAATTCCATTCATGCTCTTGTCACACTGAAGGCACCTTCTCATGCTTAGCCTCAATAATTGAGTCATTTGTAGAGGCTCTCTAGAAGATGACAAGAAGAATTGAAACCCCAACTCCTAACATGGGTATTTATAGGGCTCCTTATGAGCTTAAGTGATTTCAGCTCAAAATGGGTTGAGTCCTAATTAATTAATTAACTCTAATGGGGTCCAATAAATTAATTAGCCCATATTAGAAAAACAATTCACAAGATCTATTGCAACCTTACATTTTTACTAAAACACTCATACACACTTATGAACCAAAACTCAAATCCCTCAAAATAAATGTGTTCCTTCATAAAATAGGAGTTTGAGTAAGGACCATTGAAACCCATAGGAAAATATTGGCTCTTCGGGGTTAAGACATTAAATTATGTAATTTTCTATAATGAGCTAGTTTCACAAAATGTTTAATGCTTCAAAAGTAATAACTTATGAACTAAAGAATCAATCCCAACATCAGCTCTAGTTAAGAAATGCAATGCCATAGTTTTATATTTTTGCTTATTTGAAATACATAGGAACAAATACCAACATGCATCTTAAAGTATTCCAAAACAAAATACTTGTAATTGAAATATTCTTTCCCACCTAATTTGATTGCTCATTCTAGCTTGGAGATTCTCTCTTTACACCAAGAATTATGTATAGTACAAAAGCATGAGTTCAAATTGGCATGACTTTAATCGAAATTTAGAAATTGGCTTGAAGTATTTGACTTGCCTTGATTAATAAGGATAAACATAGCTTAACCGATAGAAGTCGGACATTTGACACTATGTGTATTTAGCAGCTTGGAATATCCCATCAAAGCTTGATGTGCACCAACTCATCCAACAAAATGTTTGATCTTCAAAAAAGTTAACAATGCAATCAATCCTGTCCTTAAAATGCCCTAAAATAGGTCCCAATAAAAATGGTTTTTGAATACCCCTTGAAATCACCAAAGCATATAGAATAGAAACTAAGAGAAAAGGAAGGTGGCTTACCAAAAAGTTGAGATAAATGTTTGGTCAACATCAACAATTCTGTAACTTGAAATTAGTGTCTTGTACAGCATATCCAATGAACAAATTTGCTAAGAAGCTCCAGCCACCTGTGCATATGGTCCATTTCATGGTCTTGGGCATCAACACCAATACCATCAATCAGGGTGGTGCCATCACAGTGTCTCTCCACATCAGTATTCGTATCTTCTACAGTTGATCTCGTGTCACAGCTTCTCTGAGAATGAGTACTATTGGTATCTTGTACAGCTGATCTATGGCCACCCAAATCCACATGAGAAGAACTGCTACCTTGTACCATTGTGAGATTGTTCTGTTCATAATCGTGGGCATATAGAAAGTGGAAGCCACACCTCGCCGCTTTCACTGGTTTAATACCAAAGTAGACATTAAATGAAGCGTTCAAGGTTCTCCATTCATTTGAGTGAAATTTCTCGGGAATGTCCGACTTAGAATAATGTACCAACAACCCTTGATTTGATGCATCTTCATCATAGCAGCATTCACAAATTTGATCAAACCGCAGATCATCAAAGAGAAAAGAATCACTATCATCACCGAAATTCAACATACAGCTGAAAATCCTATGTGTTGTGGTCTCAATCTCAAGTGGAACATAAAGAGAGCACAGAACAAAGCCCAAGAAGTCATCATTTTCATACCAACTCCAAGGAAGTTTCATTGTTATTTTGAACCCGCTTTTCTGATGGCTTATCCACTCCGGAATCCCATTACTTTCAGCAAAAAAAGTTCTGACACTCCTTCTAAATTCACGCCCCTGCACAAAAATTACCCTCTGAATTTTGTCTATAAGAAAAGAAAGGTTAAATGATATATGAAAACCATACCTGAATTTTGAATTTAAAACATTTGAATAAAGAAGACCAGAGTAGATTTGATTGACTGGATAAATTTTCTAGGGATGTACAGTGATGGGCATCTAGACACCTTAAACGTGATGGAAGTTCTGGAATATGTTGAAGCATCTTGCAGTGACTCAAATCAAGATGTTTTAGGTTGTAAAGTTGACTGATCCCATCAGGTATGCGACTAAAGTGGTTCCCCCCCAGGCATAATATTACCAGTGATGATAGGTAACAAATTTCACTGGGAATTTCCCTTATATTGCAGGCTTGAAGCTGTAATTCCCTCAAGGAGCATAAACCGGACAAAGATGGCAATTGAAAATTCATTGAATCTAAAGGCCCAACACTAAGATGAAGTAAAGATTGTAGTCTCCCCAAGTTGTCTGGCAATTTCTTGAACTTTGGACAGCTTTGGACATCGAGATGTTTAAGAGATGTCAAATTACAAATACTCTCAGGAAGATTTAAAAGGTTTTTGCAGTTTCTGAGATCCAAATATTGAAGCCCTCTTAGATGTTGAATTGATGATGGTATCTCTTTTATGGCGGTTCCATCTAAAAAAAGCTTTCTCAAGCTCTCCATATCTTGCGGGATTTCTGGAAAGCTCTCTAGTTGTGAACAGCCAGAGCAGGAGAGAGTTGCAAGGGATTTGAAACCAAAAATGCTACTGGGCAGACTCGTAAGATTTTTGCAATCCCGCAGACATAAACTATCAAGTTCCAAGAGATTCTCGATAATGGGTACTTCATTCATATCACTGCCCTTAAAACAGCACTTCCGTTGAAGCGTCCCATCCTGTCGGCATTCCCTGCATATTCTAACATCTGCATCCTTGTGGCTTTGTTGAAGGTCTTGGGAGTATATAAGGCGGACACCATACTCCTTTACTTTCAAGGCTTTCTCAGAATAATTGTGAAATCGAGCCAAAATTTCAGTCAATTGATAAGAGTGAAACATTTCCGGAATAGCCGCCTTGGAATAGCAAACCACCCATGTTTGACCTGATACACTCTCATCATCTTCATCCTTGTCTTCTTTATAGCAAAAACAAGTGGATTGAAAGCTGGCACGATCTACAAATTGAAAATCAAAACGATCACCAAGAGCACTCAGAAAACACCGCAGATGACAAGAATGCGTATGTTTATGTTCATTCTTATGAAAAGATTCAGCCACAGATTTATCATCTGTTTCATTCTCCCATGTGTGAGTAGATTCATCCTCAGATTTATTGTCTGATTCATTGTCGGGCCCATGTGCAGATTCCTTTTCGGGTATGTCCTCAGATTCATCAGCAAGTGGAACATAAATACAGCATATAGCAAATCCCAAAAACTCATTAATTTGGTGCCAATTCTGAGGGAGCTCTGTTATGCTAGAAAAATTATCTCCCGGATTCAATATCCATTCAGGAATGCCATCACTTCTGGGAAGAACAATACAAGTTCCCTTGCCATGGTAGGAAGAATCCCTAAAACTAGTGCTCTTCCAATCCTGCACCAAAGCACCATGTAAATATAGAGTCTGCATAAAACTAGTGTGTGACATGAAAACCATACCTGTGCCCGGAAGCAATTGACCAGAGAATGCAATGGCAAAAACGGGGCTCTTGATGAAGTGCGATTTGAACCGTGTGCATCTAAAAGCCGTAGACATGATGGAAGCTCTGGAATTTGTTCAAGATTGTTGCAGTGACTAAGGTTAAGGACTTCCAGCCTGGAAAGCTGATTGATGGTAGTAGGTATGCTCCTAAAATGGCCCCGTTCCAGATTTAGTTTCTGTAATGATGATAAATGGCAAATATCACTAGGAATCCCTCCTTCCATTATATTGCAGTGACCTAGGTCCAATACTTCCAATGATGATAAGTGGCAAATATGAATAGGGATTTTGTGGAGCTTTGAACACCCTTCAAGTAGGAGAGTTTGAAGACCATTTAGATGTGTAATTGATGATGGTAAGTCCATTATAGCTGTTCCACTCAAATCAAGCACCCTTAGCTTTCTCATATTGCCCTTGATTTCTGGAAATATCTCTAGCTTTGAACAGCAAGTGCAAGACAAAATTTGAAGGTGTTTCAACTTGTAAATGCCTCTTGGAAGAAGCTCCAGGTTTACACACCCTGCCAGATTAAAGGGGGAAAAAAAAACCAAGTTAGTTTTAGTAGTTATAATACTGCTAGCTGCACCAATCTTTTAAGTACCATGCATTGTACAACCTACTAGAATTAGAATCTCTAAGTTTGGCACACTTGAGAAGTCTGGGATTCCGATGAGATGGAAAGAGAAACTGAGATCAATAACCCTCAACTTGTCATGAAGCTGTAACACAACAATTTTTTTCAATAGATGAATTTACATAAACGTTAAAAATGAATATAAAATTAAACTGTAACTAAATAATAATAACAATACCTTATTCCCTTTCCAAACTTGCTTTATATTGCTGCCCCTTAATAAGAGTTCAACAAGGTTCTTTGCATGAAAATTCATTGGCAAAGATTCTGAAGGGTATCCATCCCAATGCAGATATGTTAACTCATAAGAAGAGAATTCAAAGTCCCTTGGAAGATGGTCTTCAAGAAATAGCTGGTCTTCAAGAAATGGCTCTCTATGAGGGTAATGGATTTTGAGCAGTCTAAGTCTATTCATCTCTTTGAAAGATTCCGTAGTAAGCTGTGATAGATTAAATTTACATCTATCTAAGAATAGTCCTTCAATTGCTCGTGTCCCCTGAAAAATATAAGACAGAGTAGACAAAACAAAAGATGCATTAGACTTAATTAAGTTATACACACGGCTAATTTCTGAAAAAATAATAATTGTATTGAAGCTTGCATACACACGTATATAAACAAGTTCATGCATTTGACTCTTACCGTATTTCTTATTAGCACGTGATAAGCATTAGAATCCCACAATCTACTCCTTCTTCCAGGGTCTTCAGGACATTCTTGACGAATAATCTCCCAACCCATTTGTTGTATTAAATCATGCATATCTAGCATGTTTTTTGAAACAGTTATGAGACATCTATCATCTAAAGTTGTTACTGCCTGCTCTGCATGAGGGCCCAATATTCTTGAAACAAAATCTCTGTCATCTCCCTTGAAAAAGCAAGCAACATCCAAAAATATCCCCTTTTCTATATCATCAAGTCCATCAAAACTTATTCTAAGTACATTGTGAATTTCCATGTGGGGTATTATTTTTAGCTTACACAGTGCACTTTCCCAATTACTTATTTTCTTTCCAAAAAGATAAGCACCTAAAACTTTAAGTGCTAATGGAAGGCCATCAGCATAATCTATGATATTGTATGAGAGGTTTTTATAAACTTCTTGGGGATGATTTTGTTTAAAGGCCCACAAACTAAAGAGCTCAATAGCTTCTTCCTGGTTTAATTTTGAAACCTCATATGGTATATCCACTCCATATTGAGCAAGCACGTGTTTGTCTCTAGATGTAATGATGATTGTACTTTTTGCCCGAAACCAATCTTTCTCTTCAGCCAAATATTCTAGTTGTTTCAACTCATCCACATCATCAAAAATAACAAGAACTCTATTGAAGCTTAGACACCTCTTTATCATACTAATTCCTTCATCAACATTGTTTATTTTAAAATTTTTTCCCCTCAGGATACCATGAAGAAGTTCTTGTTGTAACTGAAGTATATCACTTTTGGATCTCTCTCTGATATTTATAAGAAAGCTACTGCCATCATATTGATGTGAGATCTCATTATAAATAGCCTTGGCGATAGTAGTCTTGCCAACCCCACCAATTCCATATATCCCTACGACACTAACCATATTTAACTCAGTGTTCATCAACGATTTCAATTTTTCCAAATGAACACCAATTCCAACTATGTTCTTTCCCACACTTAAAGGTTGATGGTTTAATCTTCTAATGATTGTATCAACAATTTCCTTGACAACCTCAGTCTCATACCTGCCAATCATATAAATTAAGTACAATGATGAGTTAGAATGAGTTGCAAAATATAATAAATTTAAAATAAATTTAGTCGTGTATGGCAATGTCCAATATTACTGAATTAGAAGCAATGGAATGAAAAAGAAAGGGGTCAAGCCAATTTACTTTCATATTTAAGCTTCAAAATTTGTAAGTATCAAACTACTAATGTGCCAAGTTGCAAATTTTCAATACTCTTACTGTTAGAGCATTGTGTAGGACTCCCCTGTGAACAAGCTAATGCCTTCTTTCAACTTTTATTTCACAAACAACTTGCTTATGATTCCTCAATTTCACTTGTCTTTAGGTTTTATTAACTTACCAATGTTGCAAAGACTCTGTTTTTAGCCTGCCAATTAATTTTGCATTTTCATAGAGGAATCAGGAAATGAGTGAATGTGGAGAATTTCATGATTTGCTTGTTGATTGGGAACTTAAATATGATTTGCTTTAAAGAAAAATTATAAAAGGGTTAAATTTTGATACGTGTATTTTTGGACCAACACAAGGGAAAAATGAAAGATTTTGTTAACAAATTCGTACTTACTGGTCATTCACATGGCATCCAGATAGATTAGCTGCTTCTCTCAAGGCAATCCTCCACTTTTGTATCATCTCCTTCTTTTCTTGATTTGCATCTCTTTCATGGTAGGCAAGTGCGTCTCCGAAACTTCCCCTTTGGTTTCGTACATCAGATGGATCCACATGGTAGAAAATTGGTAGAACCATTGATTCCTTTTGGCTCTTGCGTTCAATGATCTTTACGAGTTCATTTAAACACCATCTGGAGTAAGCATAATTTTTTGAGAAAATAATAATAAAAAACCTCGATTCTTCTATAGCTCTGAAGAGATCAGATGCAATATCTCCTCCTTTCTCAAGTTCTTCATCATCTCTGAAAGTTTGAATTCCATATGCGGTCAATGTGGTATATAGATGATCAGTGAAATTTCTGCGAGTATCGCCACCTCTAAAACTCAAGAACACATCATAATTACGAGAAATAGAAGTAGTAGAAGAAGAGGCTCTATGGGTGCTGGAAGAAGCCATTGTTGGATGGCTTGAACCAAAATTACAAGGGAGTTTGGAATCCAAGAAAATCAGAGAGAGGGTCCTTGGATGCTCAATGACTATTGGCTCCAGACCTCTTCACCATGAACAAAAATCCAAGCTGGGAGGGAGGTTCAGCTGAAAAGCTTCATCTGCAGTCGTAAAAGAAAAGAAAAACGTATATAAAGCCCTCTTTGAGAAATTTCTTTGTATATAAATTCTAAGAGAAACTCACACATATTTTACCTTTTGGTTGCGGAAGATCCTTTCTCCATTCCCTGTGTGTTGGAGACTGCAGTTAAGGGATGTAGAGAAGATCGTGGGGAAGATGGTGTGCAGGATCGGCAGGGGTCGAAGAAGAGGCGGTGGGTGGCAGAGGTCTTGTTCACTAGTGGATGGAATCGAGGTAAGGAATTCTAATTTTTTTTTTTTTTTTTTTTTTTTTTTTTTTACCACTTATCATTTGGACGGCTTAGATTAAATCTTTTCCATCCAACGGTCGAAATTGAAAGGAGGCATGATAATTCCAATGGCACTGTAGAATTTTCCATAACATGAATATATATATATACAAAAGAGAATCTTAGTGTAATGTACATAAATAAATATTATATACATAAGTTATACATAACGTTATAATATTAACAAAGTTATCTTGGTGGTGTGGTGCTCACTCTATGCCTGACGTCATGAGTTCTCAAACCCATCCTTCCACAATGATTAAGGTAAGAGGTGGGATCCCACATCGGTCACCACAGCACTTAAAAACCTGCTCATAGACCCTTTGGCTGGTAGCACTTTTTATCCGCGTGTCGTTGGCTGACGCACACGTCAAATTTATATATGGTGTTAACAATTTATTATTTAAATTATCAAGTTAATTTTAATTTATAAAATATTATAACTTCTTTATTTTTTATTTTAGTAATTTTTTTGAATAAATTTATATTTTTAATATTTAAAATTAAAAGAATAAATATATAAAATTTAAAAGTAAAGTGATAATAATTTTTTAAAATAGAATTAATGAAATAAATATTGATATATTTAATATTAAAATTATAATTTATTTAATTTAAATACATTCAATAATATAAAATAAATATTGACATATATATGATTTTTTACATATTTATATTTTTTATATTTAATTATCATATAAATAATGTAAAAAAAGACTTGTTTAAAAAATTATAATAATGGTTTTTATATATTTTTTAATTAATTAAAAAAATAAAATAAAATAAATTAGAATTAATTTATTTATTGTGAATGCATATTAGCAAACATTAATTTAACCCAGTGGTAGCTCTACTTACATTCAAGCCTTTTGCTTGAATTCGAATCCCTTTGGCACGCTTTGGTGTGGAATACTTTCATCTATGTATCATATTCTTCTATATAAGATTTTCTACAAAAGTTTTTTGTTTTTTGTTTTTTGTTTTTTGTTTTCCTTGCTTTTCCAACTATTTAATTTTTTTTAAATACACCTTTGAGCCAGTCACTTCAAGGCAGCAATAATCCACGTCATGATTTTTACTTTTTGGTTTTATAATATGTGTATGGCTTAGAGATGGCAAGCATGATAATGAGAAATCTCAGAGTTAAAATTAAACCTTGTTTTTATTCATAATTGATTATTTACTTCGCCTTCCATTTTCATGTTTTACTTCTAATATATCCGACATTTTAGTTTGTTATTCCCTTGGACTTTGATTATGTAGTTAATTCTTATAATTATGAGTAGGAAATTTTTTATGACCATCAAGAAATTTAAATCTTGCCATAGAAACGAATATTAAAGTAGGCTATTTCCAAAAGGTCAATAGATCTTAATGTCCTTTCACATTGAAAGATAATAAAATTTACATTAAAAAAAAAAAAAAAGCAGTCAAGTCTTTTATATGAAGTTTCATTTTCACTTTTTTTTCTTTTCTATTTTTATTTTTTTTTCCCTTGGGCATTATCTATCTATCTATATACATATATACACCCATTTCTACAACTTTTTCTTTTCGCCTAACTTTATTTATTTATTTATTTATTTATTTGTATTTAGTAATAATGGGTCCATTTGACATTCATTCCAAAACCTCCTTTTTTTTGTTCTCAAATTATTCAAATGATTTGCATATAATTACTCAAATTATATGACATTCATATATCATATAAGGAATTTCTTAAATAGATGCCTGTAAAAATTATATCAATTTATAATACTTTTATTCTAAAAAAATATCAACTCCTTTTCTTTAATATTTATCCTTTGATCATTATTGCAAAATGAAAAAATTAAAATAAGTGCAATTATGCTCTATTTGATACTAATAAGAATTTCAAAATCTCTACACCCCAAGATATTAAAGTGTAGGTAAGAAAATAGACAGATAAAAGTGTGACATAAAACTTTTCTTCCTTTTCCTTTTCCCATTTGAAAGGTGTTTGTAGTTGAAGTAAAAAAATATCAAGTGGCATAACAAAGATATAGGATTCGGCAAAAGAGTCAAATTAAAGATCTTTGATGACCATCTTTTGCATTTTGTTTTTTGCTTTTCTCCTTTCAACATTCAATAACCACTATTCTCTTTTAGTAGTTGTCTTGAACTTTGATGACAATTGCGTAAAGGAAAATTGCATGAAAATATTTCATATCATTTCTTGAAATTTAGATTTGGGTAAGAAATTGTTTGAAAGGTAAGATATCATCAAAGTTTAGAAAATAGAATGTCTTTCATATACTATTTCTCATGTTTAGGTAACATGAAAAAAGTAACACTTTTTTTTTTTCATTTTGCTTTTGTTTTTCTTGTTTTTTAGCATTCATTGGTCACTAGTTATATACACATAGTATAATTTTTAAAAGGATTTCTTTAACCGTTTTTTTTTCAAAATAATATTTGAGGAACCTTGATTATACCCTTTTATTATATTTTCTTTAGAAAAAAAATAAAATAAAATATGTTATGCGTATTGTTCATATTATCATGGTTTTAAAAACTAGACCGGATCAGATGGACCGTCGGCCGATCACGGTTCCAGTCCGGTCCGGTCAATTAGGCTGGAAAGTGGTTGGATCGGAATTATGCTGATGAAATCGGTGATTGACCGACGAACTGGATAAACTTGATGGTTCCCTCTGAACTGTCTGATTTAACTTTTTTTTTTTTTTTCTTTCCACTGTCATCGTCCCCCACCGGTAAGACCCCTGTAGAGTTTGCCAACTATCAAATGACAAGTGGCAAGACTGTTGCAACTAACAAACAATAAAGCTTGCTGACCTGGGTAGAAAATAACAGCTGGGAGTATTGTTAGTTAATTAGAGGTCTTTGACTGATATAAAAGGGGCAGTCTCGGGAAAATAGAAATGGGGTATTTTAAACTGTACAAAATAGAGAGCAAGAAAGGAGGAGAGCTTTGAAATCCATAACTCCAGGTTTGTTTCGGTATAAAGAGAAAGAAACAGAGGTGAGCAGGGTTCTTGGGGAAAAGCTGTAATTTCTTTATTTTTAATTCTTGTGTAAATTCTGGTTGGTACGATTTAATAAAGACTTCAGGAAATCAGTGTGGATGTAGATCAAGTTGATCGAACCACGATAATTCTGTTGTGTTCTTGATCTTGGTTGATTGTGTACAAGCTTTTTGATTTTATTCCAAAGAGAGGTTCTTGCAAACTGGTTGTCTCTTTGATTTAGTTTCTACTCTAACAGTCCCTAGTTCAAGCCTGGTTCTTCCTCAACAACCCCCACCCCCTTACAAAGCCTCTATGACCCCGCTGGAACCTCCACCCACCTCATGCTTGAAAAGCGCGCCCCCCCCCCCCCCCCCCCCCCGAGACCCTACTAGAAAAGCCCCCCCAGAACCCCCTGCACTGGAAAAGCTCTTCCCCTTTTTGCCTGCCCCTCTCCTTCTTTCTTCATAATTTTTTTTTTTAATGATTTTAATTTAAATTAATGAAAACATTACAATTTTAAATAAATTCATGATTTTAAAATATATATTTTTATTTAAAAATGAATATTAAAATTTTAAATTTTAAATTAAAATTATGATTTTAATTTAAATTTCTAATATGAAACTAATTTTCTAATTTTCAAATAAAATTTTAATTTTTGAATAATATAGAAATTATTATTTTTATTTTTATAATTATTTTAAATTTTAATAATTTATAAATTATATATTTATGACGTCACTGGTTCAACCGCGGTCTGACTAGTGAACCGTGAACTAGCAACTTTTTCAAGACCGGTCCAGTTTTAAAAACATTGCATATTATACATGATAATTTCATTAAATTTTAGTTACAACTTTGAGCTGCTCGAAGCCCACAAAATCCATTTAATAATGTTTTTTTTTTCAAAATATTTATATAGCTAGAGATGCCAAATATAACAACAAGAGATCAATGGATATGAATACAAAAATGACTAAAAATATACAATAGTTTTCCTTTTTATGTATTTACTTTCTAATTTGGTAGCTCTTTTGCACTCTCATAAAAAAGTTTTATAAATCTATGTCAAATTTGTATGAAGATAATCCATATACATATGTGTATTATATATCACTTAGAGTGCATTTGGTAGTAATTTTAGGAAGTGTTTCTAATATTTCTAACACTTAAAATTTTTTATCTTTCATATATTAAAGATGTTAAAACACTTCCTAAAATCAATACCAAACACACTGTTAATGATAGTTGACTTTAGATGGAAAAAGCAAATATTGCCTCCTAACTTTATTATTATGGTAATGTGATATTTCATCTTCCAATTTTTTTTCATCCCTTGGCATTTAATACTATGCTATTTACAATACTCTTTTTCTTCAAACATTGTTGTTATTTGAATTTCCTCCTTATTTGTTCTCAAATTATTCAAAAGATGATATTGAATTTATGAAATAGATGCTTGTAAAATTTATGTCAAATGATAATATTTTTGAAGAAAAAATATTATCCCATTTTCTTTAATATTTATCCTTTTGTTGTTACTACAAAGTAAGTGCAATTATGCTTCATTTGATGATTAATGAAGAAAAAAATTACCTTTTTCTTTAGTAAATATTTATCCTTTAATTATTTTTGCAAAGTTAAATTAGAGTTCATGAATGCCTTTTCTACTACAATTATGAAATTCAAAATTATTGACTTGGTACATTGAAATCTCTCAAAGAAATTGAGAAAGAAATTGAGAAAGCAATCTTTTAACTAACTCCTTCATGAAGAACTTATCATAAATAACCATAGTGGAAAAGATAAGTATCATGATTGAAATTCAAAACAATATTTGTAACTTAAAGATTTCTTTGAGCATTAAAGTTTAATGGTATATTATAATTGCAACTAAAAAGACATTTTTTGCTCATTTTTCCCATTTATTCTTTTGAAAGTATGAAAAGAAAATTACAAGTTGTATAATTAAAGGAAAGAAAAAACTTTAGTCTTAATAAGTGAGAAGAAAGAACAAAATTTCTATAAGATTTTCATGAAATTTATGTGAAAAAAAGATAATGCATAAAAGTAAATAAAATTTGAAATTCTCTACATACTTTAAATTTATGCAATTGGATTGATTGACAATGTTGTCCTTGTCCTTCATCAAAGCACAACCTCCTTAGTACACTTGTTGTAAGGATTCACACACCCAATCATATAAATATTGTCCGCTCTGAGTCTAAAAGGGCTCTCATGATTTTAAACCGTATCTACAAAGCTAAAAGAAACTCATACATATATATATAGGCCTAATAATTTTATATCATATTTAATATATGATATCACAAACACTCTCATATAGACATAACGTTCTTGTTGTATCTCATCAGATTGTGAAACCAAACAAACAAACATCCCCTACGAGGCAAAAAAACCTCCACACCGAGTCATAGATTAGTTCGGATACCATTTGTAATGATTCGCACCCAATCATGTAAATGCATTTTAAAATCATGAGGACCCCTTTAAACCCAGAGTGGACAATATCTATATAATTAAGAGTGAGTTGTTACACTTGTAATTTAATTGATTTAATTCGTTTTTTACCTTTTAAATTTTTAAATTTTTTGTTGCTTTGGCATCACTCATCACCATTTTGCTTTTGCATTTAAGGAGCATCATTTTTCAATATTTTTCTTTTAATTAATTTTGTTATTATTGTTTGGCTATGTTTATAAGAATAATACAAAGATATTCTTTTATGTATAATTGGCTTTATAAACTATGACTAAACTCAAGTAGTTATATATCAAATGGTAAGACTCCATTTCTTATCATCTAAATCAAAATTTCAACTTATCCAATTAGAGACATTTCTATGAAAGAGGAATATCAACAACTTTTTTTTTTTTAAAACGAGGAATGTTAATATTTTGCCATCATTTTATAAATATAAGATTTAAAAAAATAGCAAAATAAAATAAAATAAAATAAAAATAAAAAAGGCATAAAAATTAGAAAATTGGATGGATGAAAGTTTTTTTTTCCCCTTTTAAAAGTTATTCGTAGTAAAGGTAAAAAAAAAAAAATATCAAGTGCTATAGCAAAAACATAGAATTTGCAAAAAGAACTTAAAATATATTCATTATGTAAATTGTCTACATGTCTTCAAATAATAATATTATGGGTTTTTTTATTATACTTATTAACATAAATTTTAAATTACACAAGCACCAAAAAGAATTGAAAGCAAGAAAATTAAATGTACAAAACGTATTAAATTAATTAGTCAATAACATATATTAGAATAATTTGAATAAACAACCCATTTCTACAAGAGAGAATTTTTTGAAGTTTTTAGGAATATTAAAAGTATATAATAACAACATATTAAAGATTCATTCCAAATTTGTCCCATGAAATCATTTCAATTCATGGGAAATTCATAATCAATTTAGTATAATTTAATATGGAATTTTAATATTTTAAATTAAATAATGTTTTTCTATATCTTTGTAGCCAGCAATGACTTAAAGTTAGTGGCACTTCCCCCCTCTCTCTAAAATACTTCTTTCTTGTCTCTCTTTGAAAGGTTTGAACTTGTGAAAGGATTCCATTTCATTTTTCTAAGGCACGATTTTTTTTTTCTATCTCTATTTTTCTCTCTTTGAATGATTTACCGCCGTGTTAATGAAAATTGATAGAAACTTATAAAAATATTAAAAAAAAAAACTTCAAAATATGACAAGATAAAAATACTTTGAAAAATATAATACATATAATATTTTTTGTGATATTTTGCAATAGTACATAAAATTTAAAAACATATTATTATTAATATTATAATATATTTAGTTTGATTATATAAAAAGATATAAAATAAATAATACTATATGTATAAATATTTTTATTTAAAAATATTAATAATTTTATTTTTTTATTTAATTATCATACAAAAGATACTAATATAATTAAAATTGATTTTTAATTTATAATATATTTATCTATATATTTGTATTATATATAGTTTAGACGTGTAATATAATTATATAACCAAAGCAGTAGCTTGGGTCTAATTAACGGTGGCACCATTCACCCGTAAGCATCGGGTCAAGAAGCAGCAATCCCACAATGGTACTGCATAACCAAATAAATGTGGACTTAATGAAGAGTGCCTCAGTCCAAGTTGACATAGTAGCTGGTTTAGGAGGTGCATGATTACTGCGCCCTCATGGGCTGGCTTTATATAAAGGCCAATAAGAGAACTTTTTTAAAGTAAAAGTGATGCTGACATTCGGACCGTATTTTCAACATTGGTGGGATGACTTTAAGCACTCTTTGTTTTGTCTTTGCTTTTTTTATTTTATAAGTCGAGATTTTGATGATTATCTTTCACCCTTTTTTTATTGCTTTTCTCATCTCTACGTTCAACAACCAATCTTGTTGCTTCTAGTGGTTTTCTTAAGCTTTGATAACAATCTCCCAAAGCCTTATTAAAAATTTGCTTGAAGGAAAACTACCACCCAAAGTTTAATGATCCAAAGTTCAATGAACCAGGGAAATTTACATGAATTTCACATCATTTCTTGAAATTCAGATCTTGCTAAGAAATTGATTTGAAGGCATGCTACTACCAAAGTTTAATAAACCAAGGAAAATGGAAGACATTTCACACTATTTCTCGAAATTTGGATCCCGATAGAAAATTTCTAGGCCAAAAACAAAATTGAAAAACTAAGGAAATTAGCATGATGACATTTCACACTATTTAGTCACATGATTGTTGGGTATTACCTAAAATTCAAAAGACCAAAGAAAATTTCCTCTCTATAATTGGCTTTATGTAGAAAAGCAAACCTTGTCTCATATTTTATATTGATGTAATGTTTATTTGTTGTTGTCATGCATTCAATAATATATACTACAACTACTATCACTTTTCCTCTCTATTATTGGCTGAAGTTAAAAGAAGCAAATCTTGTCTCATTCTTATACAATAAAAAATGTACACTACTACAACTACTAATAGCATAGTACTATTACTACTACTGTACTATTTCTACTACTAGTAGTACTGTAGACCCCCCAGGAGCTTTTGGCTTTTTTATTTTTTATTTTTTTTTGTTTTTTGACTGCCTCTCAAGTGGGCTGCTCTCGGGCAGCTAAAGGGGATGGGGGGCGGCCACCAGATGGGACGTGTAGCAGGTGGTGACAGGGTGAGAACAACAGAGAAGAGGGGGGACTTTGAGCAGAAGAAGGGGCAGAAAAAAAACAGGGTGCTCTGTTTTGGGGAAACTGAAAAGGGGTTTTCGGGGGGGGGGGGGGGGGGGGGGGAAGAAAAAGAAAATCTGGAGGAGGAACCGAAGAAGAGGCAGAACAGAGGAACAGGAAGAGAGGGAGAAACACGCTGGGGAGCACCTTGAAGGAGGATGACACAGGTATTATTCCTGCTAGCTGAGGATTCTTTTGCGTTCATCACATTTTATTATGTTTTCTAGCTAGCATGAGATGCTATCTCGGCTTCTGGAGGTGAGCAGTTGAGATTCTTACATATTTTTTTTAGTATTTAAGTTTGCTCACTCATATTCTGTGTTTGATTTCCAACCTATCCTTTAGACTCTGTTTTGCGTTTTTTTTCTTTGTGAGTTGTTGGTCATGCCCATTTGGTTTTCTCTTGGAAACCTGTTTGAAATGCATTTTGACCCACCTCCAGCATGTGAGCCCATGGATTGTTATATTAAGTGATGCGTGTAAAGGGTCATTTTGTGTCTATTACTTGTGCTCTGTTTTGCTGTTTTCCCTTTGTTATTGGTGCTCGGCCGTAGTGGAGATCGGACTTTCCATCTCAGCTTGAAGGAGCGTTCTTTGAGGGGCTCGGAGACGAAGGCGATGCAATGTTATGCAGAAGGTAGATGGAAAGGGTTCCGAGATTAGCATGGGTGTATTTGCTTTCTGTATGGTGTTGGATGCCTTGAGCGAAAATGGGTAGTGTCAGTGCTTTTAAAAAAAAAATGATGATGTTGGCAGAGGCTTGATTTGAATTTAATGGTGTACATAAAGCATGTGTTTGGCTCAGCTATGCATGACCACTTTCTCTCAGGGCGCGTGTCATCCTTTTAAGAGTATTTACTTATTTGTTTATTTTCTTTCCATGTATTTAAAAATTCCTTGCCAAAAATAATTTCCTTCAAAATTTAGTTTTTTTTTACGTACTGTTCTCAAACAATTCTTCGACATCCCGGTCTCCGAATTTGTTTTTTTTTTTAGGTATTACTATTATTCCAATCATTTACTTATTTTAAAACTTCACCTTTAAATAATCTTTCAAAATTCTTGTTTCTAAATTTAAATTTAAATTTTCGTAAATTCCCAATATTCCCACTAATTTATTTAATCATTAGCATTTTATTTATTTATTTTAAAACTTCATTTTAAATCAAATTCTTTAAAACTTCTGATTTCTGAATTAAATCCCTAATCCCATAATTATCTAGTTATTTAAAGTCTAATTCTTCAAAAATCTCGTTTCTTAATTTAATTTTTCAATCCTAAAATTCTACAAATTGTTTAAATGTTATCCTCATCAATTAGAATCATTATCCCATATCTGTTTAAAGTCTCATCTTCCGAAAACCCAATGTCCTGATTTAACTTTCAATCCCAGAAATTCCATTATTCGCCTAAATGTTATTTCCCGTAATTAGAATTCTTATCCCCTACCTATTTATTCATTTATTTAAAATTCAATCTCTAATTCATTTTTCAAATTGCCAAATTCATAAATTCAATCTCTCAATTCCCGTATTTATTTACTTAATTATTATCATTTCCGTTATAATTATCATTCAATTTGCTTATCGGCCCATTTATTCATTTATTTAAAATTCAACCTTTAATTCTTTTTTTCAAATTACTAATTTCATAAATTCAATCTCTAATTTCCCGTGCTTATTTACTTAATTATTATCATTTCCGTTATAATTATCATTCAATTCTCTTATTGGCCTATTCATTCATTTATTTAAAATTCAATCTTTAATTCTTTTTTTCAAATTACCAATTTCATAAATTCAATCTCTAAATTCCCGTGCTTATTTACTTAATTATTATCATTTCCGTTATAATTATCATTCAATTCTCTTATTGGCCTATTCATTCATTTATTTAAAATTCAATCTTTAATTCTTTTTTTCAAATTACCAATTTCATAAATTCAATTTCTAAATTCCCGTGCTTATTTACTTAATTATTATCATTTCCGTTATAATTATCATTCAATTCGCTTATTGGCTTATTCATTCATTTATTTAAAATTCAATCCTTAATTCACTTTTCAAATTGCCAAATTCATAAATTCAATCTCTCAATTCCCGTGTTTATTTACTTAACTGTTATTATTTCTGTCATAATCATCATTCAATTATTTATATGCCCACTTATTTATTTATTTAAAATTCCTTCCTTAATTAATTCTTCAAATTTCTTATTCCTAAATTCAATTTACAATTTCCAAAATTTCTAAATTCCCACGATCTTTTACTTAATCATTACTATTTTTGTCATCGCCATTATTCGATTTATTTGATTGTCCACCTATTCATTTATTAAAAATTCTATCCTTAAAACTCATCAAAATTTTAACTTTAAAATTTAACCTCCAATCGTCACATTTATTTATTCAATTTGTTTATTTTCTCATTTCCATATTTTATCGATTGCTATATATGATTGATTTATTCCACTCTATGACATGCATGTGATTATTCTGTATTTGTGTACTAACCTTGTCTCTTATGATAGTGCTCAGCTTGTGACTAAGGTACGCCCTGTACTCGATTGTGTTTATTGATTTATTTGTTATCATGCATGTCTTGCTTTCATACATTTGATCACTGTTTGGTATCCGTGTTAAATCAATCAATTGTCACACTTATCTCATCTTATTAGTAGAGACCCATTTTAGGGGCTTAGAGGGGTGCTATGGTTTTTACCGTACCTTCCCAATAGGTAACCTGACCCCCGAATCCAGACTTGGTTTTTCACAGACCACCTTTTCCAGATAAGGAGTCACACTTGGGGTTTTTCTTTCTTATTTTGTTTACTCTTTAAAAATAAAACAAAAATAAATGGCGACTCCAAGTCATTTTCTAAGAAATAAATCATTTTTCAAAATAAAAAGCGAGTTCACGCCATTCGAGTGGAAGCGCATGAGCCGAAATGCGGGGTCCACAAGTACACATTCTAATTCTTTATAGTAATGTAATATTTACTACTACAACTAACTACACATTCTAATTCTTTATACTACTACCACTACTAAGTATACTACTATAATTACTATTAGTAGTATAATACTATTACATGGGAGTAGGATTCATCCTATCCTCATTCTATTTTCATTCCTATTTTCATGTATCAAATGAAACCTTAGGCTATGTTTGGCATGTGGGAATTGAGATGAGAATAAACATTTTGTTTCCATTCTTATTTGATTTTGAATAAAAATAAATTTGGTAATTCTAATTCTTGTATTTGGATGCACTTATAAATGGAATGTTGGAATGATCATTTGTTTTTATTTTAATGTTTGATAACAATAAGTATGAAATTAATTTTCTCATTAGAAGAACAAAAACCTTAGTTATAATATAATGAAATGTTTAATAAAGTTGAAAGGAGGAAATCAATAAAGAAATGATATTTTAACTTTCTTAAGTTTTGTACACTTCTTTTTATATTAAATTCAATTTTTAAATTTGTAATTATTTAACCAAATCCAAAACAATGTACTTAGCTTCAATTTATGTTTCCAACTTGTATATGTTAATATAAGACTTAGTGGTAGTAAAGTAGTTTTGAACCAGTAACCTATAGAGCAAATTTGTCTACTTAAACTAGTACATTGACAATCTCATCCTTTGAAAATTTTGGAACAATACAAAATACTGTAATCACTATAAGAAAAAACGTTAACCATGACGCTTTTTAAGTGTCAAGAAATACATTCAATGGCGCTTCCCCAAAGCGTCATCTAGTAGCCCTGTCATAATAAGTGTTTGCCTACAATGACGCTTCTAGAAAGCGCCATTGAAGAGAACCTTGACGCTTAAAAAGTGTTATCATTAGTTATATTAAACTACATTGACACTTTTTAAGCGCCATTGTAGAGTAGAAGAAACATTAACACTTTCTATAAGTGTCATTGTTTAGCAGTTTCAAATATTGAACAATAAGAACACTTCTAGAAAGCGTCATTGAAGAGAACCTTGACACTTAAAAAGTGTCATTGTTAGCTGTTCAGAGGTTACTCTCATTCCTTGACACTTAGTAAAAGCATCAAGGAAGATAATTTTTTAATTTTAAAATTAGTTTTAATTTAATAATTGTTGCACCTAATTTTTCACCTGCTATTGAAATAATGCATACACATAAGAAAAAAAAAATTTACCAATGAAATTAGTTGTTGCACCTAGTTTTTCACCTGGTAATACATTTCCAAATTGCAGTATTTAATCACAAATAGGGAACTTCTATTTCATAAATAAGAAACACAAAAAAGCTAAAATATATTTAAAAAAAAAAAAAAAGTCACAACTTTAATGTTTAGTCCCTTAACATAGTCTATTTTTTCTTTACATGCAACCCAATTGTGCTTTGGTCTTCAACATACTCCTTCATGCTAGCTTATCCAACTACAATGTTAATTTCCCAAAAAGATGACCTATATGCACAAAAAACTAAAATCAATTACAATTTCAGAAAAAGATATATAAGTGAATACTTCTAGAAATAGATAGAAATGACAATGAAAATATAATAGGAAAACCAATGTGTATACCAATTGACATATGTGACCCTAAGAATAATTACAGCAAAATTACTATCAATAGTTAAAACACAAAGCAAGAGATTAATCAAATATGAGACAAGAAAACATCAACATCAATAATCCATTAAATCTTTAGTATAGCCTAAAAGAAAATAGAAAAACAAACCAAGTTTGGGACGAGAATATCAACATTAATAGTCCATTAAAATATTCAATTAGGCATCGTCTAATAGTAATACACCTCATCGAATGCGCAACATTGACAAAGGAAGGTTTGGGAACATGGTGTAACATGAAATAAATAGGGTTCACACCATGATACTTTACCAACTAAGTTTTTTGTTAAGTTAAAAGAATTAACATTTCCTACAATCTAATATGCATTGCAACATTGCATCCAAAATAGTGGTCAGTTGTATCATACTTATCATTCATCTTATTTATCACTATCATGAGGGGATTATGTTCATAGAGATACTTCATTGACAGCTTCTAGAGCTATGCTCAATCAATTACCCAGTCTACAAATTGGTTGAAGAGATAAAAATGGAACCGTTAATTTTAATAAAATGAAAATTAAACTACAAACCACATTTTCGATACTTGAAAAAACTTAATTAGAAGTTAATTAAGCAATGTAATTTGAACTTCCACTAGTTGTATATATATATAGTAATCCATCATCTTTTACTTTTAGATTCATTGAAAAATAAATAAGTTAAGCAATGAAACAAAAAATTTATTTTATGAAGAAATCTTTATGTTTTATGAGGATGACGATGTAACTTACAATAGAGTGGTAAAACACCATGGCCAAAATTAGAAATCTTCATGTTTCCTTTTGAACCAACAAGAACATTCTGTAGGTGAGAATGAAAACAAATGATCAACCAAAGTAAAAATGACATTATAATTAAAATATGTTGACTTGTATAAGGAAAAATAGTGTACCTTCCTCAGTCTATCTTTGTCTCAAGTCTTGCATTACACACCTCTCGCAGTCCAATGTAGGTCACTGTCCCTTCAAAGATGTATATGCAAAATAAATAAATAAATAAATAAAATAAATCTATTAGTAAATAATTCATATAATATCTATGATGTGTGGTTATTAAAAAAATATTTCTTATTTTAATATTTTGTGATTACAACTACACTAAAATTGATGTAGCAATAGCAAATGGAGGGGTCAAATGGACTTGTGTTTTACCAAAATTGCCTTTTCTTAGTAAGACTTTCAATGAATTGAAGTTGATAATTTGGGTTACTAAAGATTTTTATTTGTTTTTTGAATTCCAATTTATCTTAACAGTACAACAAACATAATTAATAGCATAATCAATATATAATTAATAGTAAGACATGATGGGCATTATCATCCTTACTTACAAGAGAGTAGTACAAGTTATAAAGAGAATGAGATTTGATTTTCTTCCTCATTTTCTATTCCAATTTATATATATATATATTGGAAATTAGAATTATATTTAGGGGGTTCTGTATTGGTTGTAATAATTTTTTTCCATTACCTTCTCCACATATCCATTAAGCAAAGCAGAAGTCCACAAAAGGGACACTATTTGTGGTTATTATAATAATTTATTTTCACAAATTTATTACAATTATAAATATTCTAATTAGCTCCACATTTATTTTCAAGGAAGCATTTTTACAAATATTTTTTCATACGAATCATAACATAAAAAAATGGTAATAAAGCTAGAACCAAATAAAAATCTAAAACATGGTCTAAAAGAGGATGGTTCCAACTCAAAATAATAATGGAAAACAAATTCTAATAAGGATTACCAATCCTTCTCTACGTCTACACCAACCATTCTTAGATATAAGAGGAGTAGGAAGAAAATTGAAAGAGAGAATGGTATGGAAAGTAGAGATATGTTTGAGAAAATGGGATCCATGGTAGGCCATTGATGATCATGAGGAGGTGGTAGATGTGTTTGAGGGAGTCCAAGTACCGTGGATGTACGGAAAACAGAACCCCTAAAAGAAGTCAATTTCAATATAGGTAGCTCACAATTATTTATGCTAAAAATTGGGAACTTTCTTATGGGTTTAGCAAAATGGAGTGTGTTTAAAGATGTGAGAAAAATGGATATATTTAATTTATATTTTTTTTTATAACAAATTAATGTTTGTTTCTATACACTTTTTATCTTTATTTTTAAAACTAGAAAATAGTAATAATATTTATATAAGATAAAAATAAATAAATAAATAAAAATCTCTTAAAGAATTACCTTCAAAAAAATAATAAATTTAAAAAGTAAGATATAAAAAAATTTACTATTTCAAACTCTAAAATTTATAAAACTTTTTTTTTCTTAAAAAAAAAAAAAAAAATTACCTTGAAAAAAATAATAAATTTTAAAAATTAAGATATAGAAAAATTTACTATCTCAAATTCTAAAATTTCTAAAAATCATTTTTTAAAAAAAGAAAAGATAAATATCTATGTTTTATACACAATATTCTATTTTTATATAAAATTTCTAATTTTAAAAACAAAAAGTACTTCCAAACATAAACTTAATTTAGAGGTTTCTTTTGCTAATATAAATCTAATTAATTATTTTTTTAGTCTTAATAAAACTTTACACTATTAAATATAAAATATTTTGAATAAACTAAAAAAAAGGGTTTTTTTAATAAAACTTTTTAAAATCTAGATAGGAAAGAAAATGAAAGCAAAGAATGGGGAAGGACACAACCATATATAGTAGTCGACAAGAGTGACAAATTATTAGGGCTTCTTTTTTTATCTAAAAATTAAAAGAGATAATTTGAAGTTTTCCCAAGGGTCCAGGCCGGATAGGAAATTTGTAGATACATTGATTAAGCAGAATGGTTGATTGATAGTATAGAAAAGTAATATGGTTTCTAGACTCATATTTGCTAGGTTTAAGTATATGGAAAGATGGCTCATGTCTCTCAGGCAGCATGAATCATTATAGAGACTACACAAGAAAATATTCTTTTTGGGTTTGCCATGGATCCATACAGATGCAGGGAGGTGATTGAAAACTACTCCCGAGTGAAGGACCTCTTGATGCTTCCATTCGGTGACCTCACTGGAATAAGAGAAAGAGTTGTTAATCTGAGTGGTGGACAGAAGCAGCGAGTTCAACTGGCACGTGCATTATATCAGGATGCAAATGGATATCTCTTGGATTATCCATTCAGTGCAGTTGACTGCTACTAGTCTATTTAATGTAAGTGTAGTTTTCTTTCCTAGTGATTATGCTACTAAATTTTATTATTTTTAGAGTGAAAAACTAATGCTAGTTATGGCCAGGAATATGTAATGGGAGCTCTATCAAGCAAAACAATCATTTTTACACCAAAGAAGACTTCAGAGAAACTTCAGGGGATAAGTCAATTAAGAAAGAAGAAAGAGAAACAGGAAACACTGGCCTCAAACCTTATATACAGTACTTGACACAACAACAAGGACTTCTTGTACTTCTCATTGTCTACTATGTTCCATCTCATTTTTACAATTGGACGATTGATACAATCCTATTGGGTGGTTGCAGATATCCAGAATCCTAGTGTGAGAAAATTGAAACTGCTTACTGTGCATACCGTGATTAGATTTAGCATGATAATTTTTTGTTCTTTAGGTCCCTTTTTGTAGTTGTTTTAGTGGGGCATCAGAATCTATTTTTTCTGCCCTGTTGAGGTCTATTTTCCAACCACCAATGTAAGTTTTTTTTTTTTTTTTTTTTTGTGAAAGACCCACTACAGATTTGCCCACTGTTCAATGATTCACTGCCGTGTGGTTCCCGACAATAGTGACCGACTCCTTGGACTCTCCAATGAGGTCCCTATTTCCTTCTTAATATAATGAATGGCAGTGAATCATCCATAATATGTCCAAAACGTTGTAGCTTTGGCTGGTTCAGAGTTTCCCCTGTTTCATTATCCTATATGGATGGATTTCGGGCATCTGGGATTCGTTAGGTTTCAAGGGTAATTGAAACAATAGTCAAAACCATGTAATACATTTTAAAATCAATACTAAAAGATTAATGAGGAAACTAAATTTCAAAAATCACAACCACATGAATCCAGAATAAAAACACTTAAAAAATAAAATAAAAAAAAGCCCAAACACAATCAAAACCCAAATCAAAATCAATACATTTCAAAAACAACAAACCAAAAGAGTAAAGCATAAAAAGGAGGAAAAACACATACGAAACAATCTTCATACCAGCCCTAACCTTATGTAAACCCTAAAAAAAATAAAAAATAAAAAATGAAAGGGGACACAGTTACCATTGTGCTTCTCTGTTTCAAGCTTAGAAAAGGTTTGATGTCGTTGCTAAAGAGTTGGTTGGTGGTGGATTTGAAGCTTCTCTATTTTGGGGTTAGAAACTCTCAATGGCTATGGTAAGAAGAGACAAAGAAGAGACTTAGGGTTTGGGTATATGAGGTCATCGGTGATAGTGAGGATAAAGTTGCTCAAACGAGGCTTAGGGTAACCAAAGATGGTTGAGAGTAAAGGTTGGGGTGATCAAGATGGCTAATAGCTTTGCAAGGTTTGAGTGTCCATCGATCTGAGATAGATGATGGTGTGTGTATTCGTAGATGAGGATGTGAGCATTCGTAGATATTTGGGTGGTATGACAGGTGTGAGAACTTGTGTTTGGCACAAATTTCTTAAAATTATATACAATTTTTTAGAACATGACACTTTTAAAAAGCGATAAGGAAGGAATTATTTAATGATGCTTAAATAAAGCGCCATGATATCTAAGAATTCTCTAATAAATGATGCTCATAAAAAATGTCATTGAATAGAAGCGTCGTTACTCCCCCACAAAGCGCCATTACTAATCGAGCCTTCAAAAGGCGCCAAGATGTGTTACCACTTATGCTAAATATTGACGCTTTCAAAAAGTGTCAAGGAAGAAAGCGTCAATATATATTTTTTATAGTAGTGAATACAACCCTCTAAAACTCTAAAATTCAGATCCTAAAGTCGCTCGACCTAATCCTTACCAAAAATCACTCACTATAAATAACACCTTCTTATATTTCTTTTTTTTTTTGCATGAATATGTCACCTCATAACACCTTCTCCTCTTGAATTTGATTGCTTGTTCTTAATTTGACATTCTCTTTCCCTTTTAGATTTGAAAAGAAAAAAAAAACAAATGGGATAGCAAATTAAAAAATGGTGTGAATTCAACTTGATAAGAGTCTAATCAAAATTGGAAATTTGCTTGTAATATCTAACTTGCCTTAATGAATAAGGATGTATGGGTTGATCAATCGAGCTTTAGGCCCTTGAATAATCATCTCAGCTTTCACTTTCAATTGCTTGAGATATTTCATTTGGATATCAATCAAACCCAAGGTTGAGACATTAAATTGTAGGTGTGTTAGTTTTTATGATAAACTAGTTTCACAAAATGGTTGATGCTTCAAAAGTAATAACTTAATTAACAAATGCAATGCCATAATTTTATATTTTTGCTCATTTGATGTATGTGGGAACAAAAACTAACATGGATCTTAAAGTATTCCAAAACAAATTACTTGAAATTGAAATATTCTTTCCCACCTAATTTGATTGCTCATTCTAGGTTGGAGATTCTATCTCTTTACACCAAGAATTATATATAGTGCAAGAGTGTGAGTTCAAATTGGCATCACTTTAATCAAAATCTAAGATTGGGTTGAAGTATTTGACTTGCCTTGATTAATAAGGACATCCATGGCTCAACTGATGGAGTTTGGTGTGTACTAACTTATCCAACAAAATGTTTAATCTGCAAAAAAATTAACAACAATCAAGCTTGTCCTAGAAATGCCCTAAAACCAGTCCCAATGAAAATAGGTTTTGAAAAAAAAAAGAAATTCAGTAAAAGGAATTTCAGCCCCTTGGAATCAGCAAGGCATATATAATAGAAACTAAGAAAAGGAGGGCGGCTTAATTATTACCAAAAAGTTGAGATAAATGTGTGGTCAACATCAACAATTCTCTTACTTGAAATTAGTGTCTTGTACAGCATATCCAATGAACAAATTTGCAAAGAAGCTCCAGCCATCTGTGCATATGTGGTCCATTTCATGGTCTTGGGCATCAACACCATTACCATCAATATTCAGGGTGGTGCCATTACAGCTTCTCTCCACATCAGTATTAGTATCTTCTACTGCTGAACTGGTGTCACTGCTTACTTCTACGTTGTACAATTGTGAGATTGTTCTGTTCATAATCGTGGGCATATAGAAAGTGGAAGCCACACCTCGCCACTTTCACTGGTTTAACATCAAAGTAGACACTAAATGAAGCGGTCAAGGCTCTCCATTCATTTGAGTGATATCTCTTGGGAATACATGACTTAAGATAATATTTCAAGTACCCTTGACTTGATGCATCATCATCATAGCAGCAATCACAAAATTGTTGATACTCACAGGGAAAATATTCACCGTCACCATCGAAATTCAATTTACAGCTGAAAATCCCATGTGTTTGGGTGGTCTCTATCTCAAGTGGAACAATAAGAGAGCACAGAACAACGCCCAAGAAGTCATCATTTTCATACCAACTCCAAGGAAGTTTCATTGTTATTTTGAACCCACTTTTCTGATGGCTTATCCACTCCGGAATCCCATTACTTCCAGCAATAAAAGTTGTGAAATTTCTGACAAATTCACGCCCCTGCACAAAAATTACCCTCTGAATTTTGTGTCTCCTGGAAAAGAAAGGTTAAATGATACATGAAAACCATACCTGAATTTTGGATCTAAAATATTTGAATAAAGAAGACCAGAGAAGATTTGATTGACTGGATAAATTTTCCAGGGATGTGCAATGATGGACATCTAGACACATTAAACCTGATGGAAGTTCTGGAATATGTTGAAGCATCTTGCAGTGACTCAAGTCAAGATGTTTTAGGTTGTGAAGTTGACTGATCCCATCAGGTATGCGACTAAAGTGGTTCCCCGCCAGAAATAATCCTCTCAGTAATGATAGGTAAAAAATTTCACTGGGAATTTCCCTTATATTGCAGGCGTAAAGCTTTAACATCCTCAAGGAGCATAAACCGGACAAAGACGGCAATGGAAAATTCATTGAATCTACATGCCCAACACAAAGAAAAAGTAAAGATTGTATTCTCCCCAAGTTGTCTGGCAATTTCTTGAAGTTTGGACACCTGACGACAGTGAGTTTTCTAAGAGATGTCAAATTACAAATACTATCGGGAAGATTCACGAGGTTTTTACAGTCTATCAGATACAAATCTTGAAGCCCTCTTAGACGTTCAATTGATGATGGTATCTCTTTTATGGCGGTTCCATTTAAATAAAGGTTTCTCAAGCTCTCCATATCTTGCAGGATTTCTGGAAAGCTTTCTAGTTGTGAACAGCCAGAGCAACAGAGAGTTACAAGGGATTTGAAATTACAAATGCCACTGGGCAGACTCGTAAGATTTTTGCAACCCAACAGACATAATCTATCAAGTTCTAAGGGATTCTCAATAACGGGCACTTCATTCATGTCACTGAACTCAAAACACCGCTTCCGTCGAAGCGCCCCATGGCCTTGGCATGCAATGCATAATCTAACATCTGCACCCTCTGTCTGTGTTGTTAATGGACGGCTTTGATGAAGGTCTTGGGAGTATATAAGGCGGACTCCACACCTGTTCCCTCGCATGGTTTTCTCATATCTAATGTCAGGGCAGAGAACTAGAGACATATTTTCAGTCAATTGACAAGGGTGAAACATTTCCGGAATAGCCGCCTTGGAATAGCAAACCACCAATGTTTTACCTAATACACTCTCATTATCTTCGTCCTTGTCTTCTTTATAGCAGAAACAATTGGATTGAAAGAGGGGACAATCTACAACTCCACCTCTACCTCTCTCGCTAGTGATCTTCAGACAACAAGCATGTGTATGTTTATATTCATTCCTACAAAAAGATTCAGCCACAGATTTATCATCTGTTTCATTCTCCCATGTACGAGTAGATTCATCCCCAGATTTATTGTCTGTTTCATTCTCGGACCCATGTGCAGATTCCTTTTCGAGTATGTCCTCAGATTCATCAGCAAGTGGAACATAAACACAGATTATAGCAAATCCCAAAAACTCATTATTTTGGTGCCAATTCTGAGGGAGCTCTATCGTCATAAAAGGTCCTCCGAGATGCCTTATCCATTCTAGAATTCCATGACTTCCAGGAAGAACAATACAAGTTCCCTTGCCATGGTAGGAAGAATCACTAAAACTAGCATGTTTCCAATCCTGCACCAAAGCATCATGTAAATAAAGAGTCTGCATATAACTAGTGTGTGACATGAAAATCATACCTGTGCCCAACTGAAGCAATTGACCAAAGAATGCAATGGCAAAAACGGGGCTCTTGATGAAGTGCAATTTGAACCGTGTGCATCTAAATGCCGTAGACGTGATGGAAGCTCTGGAATTTGTTCAAGATTGCTGCAGTGACTAAGGTTAAGGACTTCCAGCCTGGAAAGCTGATTGATGGTAGTAGGTATGCTACTAAAATGACCCCATTCCAGATTTAGTTTCTCTAATGATGATAAATGGCAAATATCACTAGGAATTCCTCCTTCCATTATGTTGCAGTGACCTAGGTCCAATACTTTCAATGATGATAAGTGGCAAATATGACTAGGGATTTTGTGGAGCTTTGAACACTCTTTAAGTAGGAGAGTTTGAAGACCATTTAGATGTGTAATTGATGATGGTAAGTCCATTATAGCTGTTCCACTCAAATCAAGCACCCTTAGCTCTCTCATATTGCCCTTGATTTCTGGAAATCTCTCTAGCTTTGAACAGCCATTGCAAGACAAAGTTTGAAGGTGTTTCCACCTGTAAATGCCTCTTGGAAGAATCTCCAGGTTTACACATCCTGCAAGATTCAAGGGAAAAAATAAAAATAAAAAACAAGTTAGTTTTAGTAATTAAAATACTGTTGCACCAATCTTTTAAGGACCATGCATTGTACAACCTTCTAGAGTTAGAATCTCCAAGTTTGGCACACTTGAGAAGTCTGGGATTCTGATGAGATGGACAGAGTAACTGAGATCAATAACCCTCAACTTGTCATGAAGCTGTAACAAAATAATTTTTTTCAATAGACAAATTTATATAAATGTTAAAAATTAATATAAAATTAAACTGTAACTAAATAATAATAACAATACCTTATTCCCTCTCCAAAGTTGCTTTATATTGCTGTTCCTCAGTAAGAGTTCAACAAGGTTCTTTGCATGAAAATTCAATGGCAAATATTCTAAAGGGTATCGATCCCAATGCAGATATCTTAACTCATAAGAAGAGAATTCAAAGTCCCTTGGAAGGTTGTCTTCAAGAAATAACTTTCTGCGAGGGTTATGGATTTTGAGCAATCGAAGTCTATTCATCTCTTTGAAAGATTTTGTAGTAAGCTGTGATAGATTAAATTTAAATCTATCTAGGAATAGTCCTTCAATTGCTCTTGTCCCCTGAAAAATATAAGATGAGTAGGCAAAACAAAAGATGCATTAGACTTAATTGAGTTATATACACAGCTAATTTCTGAAAAATTAATGATAGTCTTGAAGCTTGCATACACACGTATATAAACAAGTTCATGCATTTGACTCTTACCGTATTTCCTATTAGCACATGATAGGCATTAGAATCCCACAATCTACTCCTTCTTCCAGGGTCTTCAGGACATTCTTGACGAATAACCTCCCAACCCATTAGTTGTATTAAATCATGCATATCTAGCATGTTTTTTGAAATAGTTATAAGACATCTATCAGCTAGAGTTGTTATTACATGCTCTGCATAAGGGCCCAATATTCTTGAAACAAAATCTTTGTCATCTCCTTTGAAAAAGCATGCTACATCCAAAAACATCCCCTTGTCTATATCATCGAGTCCATCAAAACTTATTCTAAGTACATTGTGAATTTCCTTGTGGGGTATTATTTTTAGCTTACACAGTGCACTTTCCCAATGACTTGTTTTCTTTCCAAAAAGAGAAGCACCTAAAACTTTAAGTGCTAACGGAAGGCCATCAGCATAATCTATGATATTGTATGAGAGGTTTTTATAAACTTCTTGGGGACGATTTTGTTTAAAGGCCCACAAACTAAAGAGCTCAGTAGCTTCTTCCTTGTTTAATTTTGAAACCTCATATGGTATATCCGCTCCATATTGAGCAAGCACGTGTTTGTCTCTAGTTGTAATGATGATTGTACTTTTTGCATGAAACCAATCTTTCTCTTCAGCCAAATATTCTAGTTGTTTCAACTCATCCACATCATCAAAAATAACAAGAACTCTATTGGAGGTTAGACACCTCTTTATCATACTAATTCCTTCATCAACATTGTTTATTTTAAAATTTTTTCCCCTTAGGATACCATGAAGAAGTTCTTGCTGTAACTGAAGTATATCACCTTTGGATCTCTCTCTGATATTTCTAAGAAAGCTCCTACCATCATATTGATCTGAGATCTCATTATAAATAGCCTTGGCAATAGTAGTCTTGCCAACCCCACCAATTCCATATATCCCTACGACGCTAACCATATTTAACTTAGTGTTCATCAACGATTTCAATTTTTCCAAATGAACACCAATTCCAACTATGTTCCTTCCCACACTTAAAGGGTGATGGTTTAATCTTCTAATGATTGTATCAACAATTTCCTTGACAACCTGAGTCTCATACCTGCAATCATATAAATTAAGTACAATGATGAGTTAGAATGAGTTGCAAAATATAATAAATTTAGTTGTGTATGGCGGTGTCCAATATTACTGAATTAGTAGCAATGGAATGAAAAAGAAAGGGTTAAATTTTGCATTTCCATAAAGGAATCAGGAAACAAGTGAATGTGGAGAATTTAATGATTTCTTTCTTGATTGGGAACTTAAATATGATTTGCTTTAGAGAAAATTATAAAAGGGTTAAATTTTGATACTTGTATTTTTGGACCAACACAAGGGAAAAATGAAAGTTAGATTTTGTTAACAATTTCATACTTACTGGTCATTCACATGGCATCCAGATAGATTAGCTGCTTCTCTCAATGCAATCCTCCACTTTTGTATCATCTCCATCTTTTCTTGATTTGCATCTCTTTCATGGTAGGCAAGTGCGTCTCCGAAACTTCCCCTTTGGTTTCGTACATCAGATGGATCCACATGGTAGAAAATTGGTAGAACCATTGATTCCTTTTGGCTCTTGCGTTCAATGATCTTTACGAGTTCATTTAAACACCATCTGGAGTAAGCATAATTTTTTGAGAAAATAATAATAAAAAACCTCGATTCTTCTATAGCTCTGAAGAGATCAGATGCAATATCTCCTCCTTTCTCAAGTTCTTCATCATCTCTGAAAGTTTGAATTCCAGATGCAGTCAATGTGGTATATAAATGATCAGTGAAATTTCTGCGAGTATCGCTACCTCTAAAACTCAAGAACACATCATAATTACGAGAAATAGAAGTAGTCGAAGAAGAGGCTCTATGGGTGCTGGAAGAAGCCATTTATGGATGGCTTGAACCAAAATTACAAGGGAGTTTGGAATCCAGGAAAATCAGAGGGAGGGTCCTTGGATGCTCAATGACTATTGGCTCCAGACCTCTTCACCATGAACAAAAATCCAAGCTGGGAGGGAGGTTCAGCTGAAAGCTTCATCTGCAGTCGTAAAAGAAAAGAAAAACGTATATAAAGCCCTCTTTGAGAAATTTCTTGGTATATAAATTCTAAGAGAAACTCACACATATTTTACCTTTTGGTTGGGGAAGATCCTTTCTCCATTCCCTTTGTGTTGGAGACTGCAGTTGAGGGATGTAGAGAAGATGGTGGGGAAGATGGTGTGGAGGATGGGCAGGGGTTGAAGAAGAGGGGGTGGGCAGCAGAGGTCTCGATGACTAGTGGATGGAAACCCTAATTAAGACTAAAAGTAATGCTTTTCTTTTTGGGAGAATTGTGTTTTCCACCCGGCCAAAAATTAATAAAAGATACTCCAAACACCTATAATTAATTACAAAAATATAAAATTAAAATAAATAAAAATACCTCCTTTTAGTTACACCCATTATTTTTGTCTTTATACCGCCCCTCTTTACATGTCCCCATCTACAAAATTCTCCTTTATTTAATCATTTTTTTATTTTTCATTATTTTTTAAATTCTTATAAAAATAATTAAAAAATCAACATTATTTTCTATTTTTAAATTATAAATAAATAAAAATTATATTAATGATTCAAAAATTATTTTGGAACATACTTTTGAAAAAAATATTATTTAAATGGATAAAAATTATTTTTTACATTTTAGAAGTAAATAATTTAATGATTAAAATAATATTTAAAATAAATATATTTACTATTTTTTTTCTTTTATTCTAAAAAGTATTTTAAAGTTTATTTTTTTTATTATAATAGAATAAAAAGTTTAAAGTTTTTTTTTAATCTTTTTCCTTCCATATTTTAATAATTTTTTGAACATAGACTTTTGGTAATAAGTTATATGAATGTTTCAAATTTGTTTATTAAGGAATTTTTTTTAATTATTTGAATTAATTAAAAATTTATTGAAATAAGAAAAAAGAAAAAGAGAGAAAGAGGATAGATAAAGAGTTTTTATTTTAAATGTCCAACAAAAATGTTTTCGTATTTAGAAATGGATTATATCAATACATAGGATAGTAGAGATTGATTTTTTTTTCATACAAAAGGGTTAAATGATATATTTACTCATTTTAAATGAAAACAAGTAGTTAAAAATTATATAGATTATGTTTGAGTTTGGTTTTAAAATACTTTTTCTAGTTTTATTTTTTTTTATTTTTAAAAATTATTTTTATTTTCTATATTGTCTCTTTTTGAAAATATATTTAATTAAAAAAATGAAAAATGTTTTTAAAAATGAAAATTGAAGACCTTGTTTAATACTATTTTTTTTATATGAAGATAATAAAAATAATTAAATTTCATTTATTGATTATTCTTTTTTATTTTTAAAATATAATATGTTCACAATTAAATAAAGGAATTGGTCAATTGTATATTTTTTACACAAAAATGTAATATGTTCATAAAAAAATTGGATTGAAGTTTTTCGTCATTTTTTTAATCAAACTACTAGAATCATGTTTAATACACATATAGGCATACATGCATTACGGGGTTATGAAATTTGTGTCACTATACAAGAGTATTTACTAACTATATAAGGAAAATGTACTATATGTACAAGCAGTGTATAAGATTACCATTTATAAAAAATTTCAATCTACTTTGAACCACTCCTTTATTTTCCTTGTCACCCACAAATTGCATACTCATGTCATGCACTTTATTTAACTCCCATATGGAAATTCCGATACTTTCCCCAGTAATGATGTTTGGGAAAAAAAAAAACTAACCCTAATTCATCCATCCTTTTATCAGTTAAACCATTAGAAATATGATTAACACACCTACATGGACACATTACTTAGGAGAGATATATTGCACCATTGTACAATGGTATTACACTAATTGTACAAGAGAAATGTGCTAAGTGTACAAGGAAAATGTACTAAGTGTACAAGGGTGTACAAAGCTACCATCTATAAAAAATTTTAATCGATTTTGAATCACTTTTTCTTTTTCCTTGTCACCCACAGATTGCATACCTATGTCATGCAATTTATTTAACTTTCACATGAAAATTTCGATACTTTTCTTAGTAATAATGTTTGGGGAAAAAAAATTTAATCCTAATTCATCCACCATTTTGTTAGCTAAACCATTAGAAATAAGATTAATATACCTATGTGGACACACAATTTAAGAAGGACATATTGCACCATTGTACAATGATGTTACACTAACTGTACAAAAGAAATGTACTAAGTGTACAAGGGTGTATAAGGCTACCATTTGTGAAAGATTTTAATCGATTTTGAATCATTTCTTTATTTTCTTTGTTACACATAAATTGTATATGAAATTGCACTATTATATAAGGGTGTTACACTAACTATAGAAGAATATTACACTCGCTGTACAAGGCAAATGTACTAATTGTATGAGGTAAATGTACTAATTATACAAGGGTGCACAAGGTTATCCTTTATGCAAGATTTCAATCAATTCTGAACTTTTTTTTTTCTTGTATAAAAGCCGTCCCTTACTCCATTCATGCTGAATGGATTGAACACTTTTCCCCCACACATTCCTTCACCTAAAAATTGTTTTAATTTGAAAATTTAAATTTCATCATCCAAAATTTGTAATTGCATATTTCATTTAAGTAGTTTTAACAATATTTTTTCTTACTACATTTACATCTTATATAAAGAAAAATTAACCATAATATTTAGGTATTACCTTTTTTTGTGAAATCAAATTAATATAAATGGATAACACATTAATGTCATTGTTTCAAATGATTTAAGACAATATAAATAACATATAATAATTGTTGAGATTATGAATATTTTTTTATCAAACTGTGTCATTTAGATCTTCCCTACCAAAATTAAAACATAGGAAATAAAATTAAAATTAACCACATTTAAAGTGTTTATTACAAGTAAACCGAATGAAATATATATTTTTACTATTTTACCTTTATAAACATAATGTTAGCAGATATTAAAAAAAATCATATTTAAATAGAATTAAAAAGGATAAAAAATTGTCTTTGTAACATTTGTAATTTTTTTTTTATAAAAAATCATTAATTTAAAATAATTTTTTTGTTGTAATTATAGTTTTGAAGATTCTATGATTTTTATATTATTACTTTTAATTTATTTTCTTTGATTTTTTATTTTAAATTTCATCTAAACTTGTTTTTTCTTACATTTACATGTTTTCTATTATATCCCTATTTAAAGTGATTTTCATTTAATTTGTGTTCCATTATATTCTCTTTTCAATTTTAATGTGTTGTTATACCCTTTACATAACAAAAGATTTTGTTATTTTTCATCTACAAAACTTTATATAAAAGATATCATGTACGAGGAAAAAAAAATAAAAAAAGAGAAAATTATGATATAATTTACATACACATCTCTTAATATGATACATTTGCTTGACTTAATGGCATCATGCTTTAATAATTTAAATCATGTCAAGTCCACATCTATTTTAGATTTAAAAGGGTATTTGAATATTTTTCAAATTATTAAGTTATAATACATTATTCAATTAAAAATTAATTATCACCATTAGTTAAAAGATGATCATGTTACAAAATAATGTATTAAGATAATATCAATGTATTGTCAATAAAATAGAGAAAATATTCAAATAATTGTCTACAACCTTAAAGATATTTATATATATATTGGATAAAAAATAATAATAATATTTTTTAAGGTGATTAAAAAATATTTATTATATATTTTGTAAGTTTAAAAAAAAATATTTTATGAGGTGTTTAAAAAATATTTACTTTAAAAATATAGTAATAATCATTTTCAATCATTGATTTCCAATATTCAATTTATTAGACATGGTTTTTGGGAGAAAAATAATTGATAGAAATAGTAACACTTTCTTAGTAAGGAATTAATTTACATGTCCCACCAATTAATATGTGAGAGAGAAAGATAAGGTGAATGATGAAAGAGAAAGGAAAAAAAAAAAAAAAAAAGAGTGGGAAATTAGTTGTTTTCTTTTTCTTTTTGACAGCAAAGGGCATTTTTGGAAAATTGAACATTCCATATCCTTCTTCTCAATTTATAGACTTTCTTTAGGCGTTGGGCTTAAATATAAAACTTATATAGACCATACCTTAATTTTTGGGCCCAGTTGGGCCCAAAACACAATTTTCCCTTTCTTTTTTATTAAACATATACTTAATTTTTTTTCTTCAATTTAAGTATTTTGATAATATTATTTTTTATGAATATTGATGGGAAAATTCTATCATCTTTCTAAGAAATTTATTAGATTCTAGTAGGAAATCAACGTCAAAGTAGGCCCCTGACTAAAAGTCAAGAGAGCTTTATGACGTTTCACATTAGAAAATAGTTGGATTCATGTAGGCTTCCTTCCACACCCAGTGTAATATTCCATTGTTTTTTCTAATTTTATTTTTCCCTCTAGTTCCAATATTTGTACAACCTCATCCTTATTTAGTTTAGTTCCTTTTCTATGTAATCTTTATTTTCGTATTTTACAACTTGAATTTATAGAATATCTTTTGTTCAATAATTTTTTTAATTAATTTTTATGAAAAATATCGATTTTTATAGATATATCGGTAAATCCCTTTTACGAATATATTAAAATATATCAGAAAAATATTGATAGATATTTTGAAATAAAAATATGAATAAAAAAATTATTTAAAATTCATAAAAATATTTAAAATAATTATAAAAAAATAATATAAAAAGTAATAATAAATATCTTGATATTATTTTGTTAAAGAAATGAATATATGTATAATATAATTCATAGTATTTAATAAAATATTGATAATTTTATTTGTAAATATAAAAAGGCATATATTAATTTATGCACATGTAATATATATATATAACGTTATAATATTAAGAAAGTTAGCTTGGTGGCGTGGTGCTCACTCTATGCCTGAGGTCATGGTTTCTCAAACCCATCCTTCCACAATGATTTAAATCCTTTTTTAAAGGTAAGAGGTGGGATCCCACATCGGTCAGCCACAACACTTAAAAACCTGCTCATGGACCCTTTGGCAGGTAGGAATGTTTGAATGCGTGTGGTTGGCTGGGCCGACGTACACGTAAAATCTTCCAAAAGGGCAATTTGTCTCATTGCCGAGATATCCACCTACCGCGCCCTGGTGGGAATATGGATATTTTGATTCAAATATCATGAAACTTATTTAAAATTTATAAAAATATTTAAAAAAAAAATTCAAAAAAAAAAAAAAAATAATAACTTCATTATTTTTATTTTATTTTATATTTTAGTAAATTTTTTAATAAATTTATACTTTTAATATTTAAAAATAAAAATATTTAAAATTAAATAAAATTAAAATGATAAATATACAAAATTTGAAAGTAAAGGGATTATAATTTTTTAAATAGAATTAATGAAATAAATGATTATATATTTAATATTAAAACTATAATTTATTTAATTTAAATGTATTTAATAATGTAAAAGAAATGTTGATGTATTTATATTTTTTATATTTAATTATCATTATTAAGAAAATTATAATAATAGTTTTTATACTTTTATTAAATAATTAAAAAATTTAAAATAAAATAATTAGAATTAATTGATTTATTCTTTTAATAATAAACTTTAAGATATTTATTGTGAATAAACATATCAACTAACATAAATTTGGCCCAGAGGGAGCGAGGCTCATACCCAAGCCTTTTGCTTGGGTTCGAATCCCTTTCTCACAAGAGTTGGTAGAAAAATTTCCTCCATTTCAGGGAAACACTCATCTTATGGTGTGGAGTACTTTCATCCATGTATGTATGATTTTGTTCAATATAAAATTTTCCAAAAAAATTTTCTGTTTCTTGTTTTCCTTACTTTTCCAATTATTTAATTCTTTTTAAATATACCTTTGAGTCACTTCAAGGCAACAATAATCCGTGTAATTATTTTTACTTTTTGTTTTTATAATGTGTATGGCGTAGAGATGGCAAGCATGATAATGAGAAATCTTATGTTAAAATTAAATTATGCTTTTTTTTAGTAATTGATTATCTACTTTGCCTTTCATTTTGATGTTTTACTTCTAATATATATGATATTTTAGTTTGGTGTTCCCCTTGGACTTTAATTATGGAGCTAATTCTTATAATTATTGGTAGCAAAATTTCTTATGACCATCAAGAAATTTAAAGCTTGTTACAAAAATTGATATGAAAGTAGGCTATTAACAAAAGGTCGATAGACCTCAATGTTCTTTCACATTAAAAGATAGTGAAATTTACATAGAAAAAATAACTAATGTTACAAAAATTTGTATGAAGACAATGTTATTTACAAAAGGTCAATAGACCTCAAAGTCCTTTTACATTGAAAGACAGTGAAATTTACATCTAAAAAAGCAACCAAGCCTTGCATGTGAAGTTTCATTTTCACTTTTTCTTTTCTTTTCTATTTTTATGTTTTCCCCTTGGACATTATCTATCTATCTATATACATATATACACCTCATTTCCACAACTTTTTTTGCTTAACTTTCTTTTTCTTTTGTTATTAGTATTTAGTAACAATGGGTCAAATCATTTGACATTCATTCCAAAGCCTTCTTTTTTGTTCTCAAATTATTCAAAGGATGATATCATATAAGGAATTCTTAAATAGAGCTTGTAAAAATTACATCAAATTTATAATTCGTTAAAAAAAATATATATATCATCTCCTTTTCTTTAACATTTATTCTTTAATCATTGTTGCAGAATGATAAAATTGAAGTAAGTGCAATTATCCTTTATTTGATACTCATAAGAATTACAAAATCTCTTCACCTCGAGATATTGAAGTCTATGTAAGAAAATAGATGGATAAAAGTGCGATATAAAACTTTTCTTCTTTTTCCTTTTCCCATTTGAAAGGTGTTTGTGGTTGAAGTAAAAAAATATCAAGTGGTATAACAAAAATATTGGATTCGGGAAAAAGCTCATATTAAAGGTCTTTGATGACTATCTTTTACATTTTGTTTTTTGCTTTTCTCCTTTCAAGTTCTAACATACAACAACCAATCTTCTCTTTTAGTAGTTGTCTTGAACTTTGATGACAATTGCGCAAAGCCTTTTACGAAATTTGCTTGAAGGCATACTACCATCCAAAGTTCAATAAACCAAGGAAAATTGCATGAAAATATTTCATATCATTTCTTGAAATTTAGATCTTGGCAAGAAATTGGTTTAAAGGTAAGCTACTATCAAAGTTTGGAAAATAGAATGTCTTTCATACTATTTTTCATGTTTAGGTAACTGAAAAAAATAATTTTTTTTTTTCATTTTTCTTTTGTTTTTCTTCTATTGGCATTCATTGGTGACTAGTTATATACACATAGTATAATTTTTAAAAGGATTTCCTTTAATTTTTTTTTTCCAAAATAATATTTGAGGAACCTTGATTATACCATTTTATTATATTTTCTTCAGAAAAAAAAAATCTTTTACGCATGTTGTTCATGTTATATATGATAATTTAATTAAATTTTAGTTACAACTTTGAGCCGCTTGAAGCCCACAAAATCCATTTAATAATTTCTTTTTTTCAAAATATTTATATAGCTAGAGGTGCCAAATATAAAAACAAGAGATCAATGGATATGAATACAAAAATGGCTAAAAGTATACAATAGTTTTCCTATGTATTTACTTTCTAATTTGGTAGCTCTTTTGCACTCTCATGAAAACTTTTATGAATCTTTGTGTCAAATTTGTATGAAGATAATCCATATACATATGTGTATTATATATCACTTAATGATAGTTGGTTTCAGATGGAAAAAGCAAATATTGCCTCCTAACGTTATTATTATCGTAATGTGATATTTCATCTTCCAATTTTATTTTCATCCCTTGGCATTTAATACTATGCTATTTATAATACTCTCTTCTTTCTTAAAACATTGTTATCGAATTATTCAAAATATGATATTGAATTTATGAAATAGATGCTTGTAAAATTTATGTCAAATGATAATATTTTTTAAGAAAAAAATGTTATTTCCTTTTCTTTAATATTTATCCTTTTGTCATTACTACAAAGTAAGTGCAATTATCTTCATCATCTCTGAAAGTTTGAATTCCATATGCAGTCAATGTGGCAATAGATGATCAGGGAAATTTCTGCGAGTATCGCCGCCACCTCGAAAACTCAAGAACACATCATAATTACGAGAATTAGAAGTAGTAGAAGAAGAGGCTCTATGCATGCTGGAAGAAGCCATTTTTTGGATGACTTGAACCAAAATTACAAGGGAGTTTGGAATCCAAGAAAATCAGAGAGAGGGTCCTTGGATGCTCAATGAATATTGGCTCCAAACCTTTTCACACCATGAACAAAAATCCAAGACGAAAAGCTTCATCTGCAGTCGTAAAAGGAAAAAAAAAAAAAAAAAAAAAAAAAAAAGACATCTATAAAGCCTCTTTGACAAATTTCTTTGTATATAAATTCTAAGAGAAACACACACATATTTTACCTTTTGTTTGGGGAAGATTCTTACTCCATTCCCTTTGTGTTGGAGACTGCAGTTAAGGGATGTAGAGAAGATGGTGGGGAAGATGGTATGGAGGATAGGCAGGGGTTGAAGAAGGGGCTGTGGGTAGCAGAGGTGTCTTTGATTAGTGGATGGAATCGAGGTAAGGAATTCTAATATTTTGAAATGAAGTTTCATTGAAGGTGTTGTTTATAGTTTTTGTTTCCATAATATTTGTGCGGCAGCTAAAGGACATAATTATGATAATGAGAAATCCCAAATTCAGACTAAGTAAAGCTTTTCTTTTTAATTAATCATATACTTAATTTTTGTCCTTCAATTTCATATTCTAATTGTAATTTGTTTTATTATTGTTTTTTTTTTTTTGTCTTGTATTTTGATAATATTATTTTTTATAGATATTGATGGGAAAATTCTATCATTTTTCTAAGAAATTTATTAGATTCTGGTAGGAAATTGTCAAAGCAGGCTTCTAACTAAAAGTCAACAGAGCTCTAAGACCTTTCACATTAAAAAATAGTTGGATTCATGTAGAAAAAGGCAAACCTTCCCTCAACACCCAATGTAATATTTTATTATTTTTCTAATTTTATTTGTTTTCCTCTCTAGGTCCAATATTTGTACAACTTCATTCTTCTTTAATTCCTTTTCTTTGTAATATTTATTTTGATATTTTTACAACTTAAATTTATGGAATGTCTTTACTTAATAATTTTTTTCTTTTAATTTTTATGAAAAATATCATTTTTTTTATAGATATATCAATAAGTTGGTTTTATGAATATATTAGGATATATCAGCCAATATCGATGGATATTTTAACACAAAATATCGATAAAACAGAAATTAATCAAAACTCAGAGAAATATTTAGAATAATTCTAAGAAATGAATATAAAAAGTAATAATAAACATTTTGACGTTGTTTTGTTAAAGAAATCGATATATGTAGGATATAATCTATAATATTCTCAACTAATATTTAGAATTTAAAAGTAAATTTTATATAAATATATCTAATTTGGATGTATTTAGTGATATAAAAGAAATTATGATAAAATTATTAGTACTTTTTTAAAATATCGATAATTTTATTTATATATATACAAAAAAACATATATTAATTTTTGCATATATAATATAATTTATAATATATATTATATTTATAATATAAATATATATAAAAGAGAATCTTAATATAATATACATAAATAAATATTGTATATATAAGTCATACATGACAAGGCCTGCTATAGACCCCCATTTTAGGGTATGTTTTTCATGCAGATTTTTGGCCAGGTGTCACCATCTGGAGATGGCCACGTGTCGCATTTTGGTTGGCTGTAGGAGAATCACAGTAGTGGTTCGAATGGGCCAATCAGAGGTCGACACCTGTAAAGAAAAGCTGCAAACCGTTAGGAGGGGAGTAGGGTGGTTACCTGCAGCTGGGGAGATAGTTTTTGGGGGGTTCTCTTGGCTTGAGAAGGAAGCTACAGGGAGTGAGAGTGATACTGGTTTTTTGGGACTACTGAGAGCAGGAACGAGAGAGGGAAGACATTTTTGGGAAGAGGTTTTTGGAGAGATGGTGAAACTACTAAAAGGAGTTTTAGCTTGGAGAGGGAGAGTCAAGTTTCCGGGAGGAGAGTAAACTGAGCGGGAGGCAGACAGAGGTGAGGTTGATTTTTGGAGGATGTTCTTCTGGAGAGGATATTCAGAGGGGGGGGGGGGGGGGGGATTAGAGGAACTTTGGAGTGTTCTGGGTTTGAAGGAAAAGACAGAGAGGAGGAGAGGAAAACAGGGGAGCGTATTCCTCAGGTACAAGCCCCCATCCCTGTTGGCATCATTCCACCTTGGGACCCACTTTGGATGGTTTGCATGATCACTTTTGAAGCTACATGTCGTTCTGCCCTTTCATCCTCTTTGATTTTAAAATGAATCCCCAATTTCCAATTTTCAAATGGATTTGTAATTTCTAATTCTTTTCAAATAATTTTAACTTTTCAAATCTTTCATCCTTAGAATTTTTAGGTTCCAAAATCTCATTTTCAATAAAATTGGTTGTCATTTTCTCTTTGGCAATTCACATTTTCCTTGTTTTTAAATTGTTTTAAAATAAGCAAGAATTCAATTTCATAATTCCAAGTAATGGAATTTATGAAATTGATTCATGCAAAAATAAAATGGGCTTTGGTGGGGGCCCAACATCAGTGAGCGTTCATTTTAAACAAATTTGATTAAATTGTGATATCTGATGATTTGTTATCTTGCTTAGTGGCTTGTGTGTTATATTTTATGATCTTTATTATGCACTAATCCCATTTCTTGATAGTGCATGGTGACTCATTGCCAAGGTACGCATCCTCTCTCACTTTAATCTTTTTCTCGTGCATGTTTTCGGCTTTTAGTACGTAATCATGTCAGTATTCATTGATTTTCTTGTCGATTGCCACGTCAGCTTCATTTCATTAGTAGAGACCCGACTTTAGGGACTTAGAGGGGTGCTACGGTCTCTACCATACCTTCCCGACAAGTAACCTGACCCCCGAGCCCATTTTTTGGTTTTTCACAAATCACCTTTTCCAAATAAAGAGTCACACTTAGGGTTTTTCTTTCTTATTTTGTTTACCCTTTAAAAATAAAACAAAAATAAGTGGCGACTCCAAGTCATTTTCAAATAAAATAAATCATTTTTTCAAATAAATAGAAAATCAAGCTCGCTATTTGAGTGGGAAACGCATGAGCCGAAATGCGGGGTGCACACCTGCACATGGAGCTCTTGGCCATGGATATGGAGAGTTGGAACCTCTTGGTGTGTGCATGCAAGGTTTTGAACCTACTATGCTTAAAAGATTGGCAATTGGAAAACCATTCAAATGGATGTGCAATATATAGAAATAGATGGCAGGAGAAATTAATGGCTTTTGACATTTCCATGAGGGTCCTTCTTTGATACAATGGAATTAACCTGGCTATGCATAGTGAAGAAGACAGGCTCAACTGATTCACCTTTCTTCAGATATGACCCATTCAATGATGCTCACCATCACGACATGGAGGGTAATGGTGTGATTTGTGCATTTGTGGACTTTCTCCCTATAGAATTTGCAAACATGAGGCTTTTAGCTTGTTAAGTTCATTGATTCCTCCCATGAAAGAGAACCCAGTTGTGAACTTGTTACAACATTCGGAATTAAAAAACATAAACTTTATTTAATGGGATTAATTAAACTATTGAATTAAAATCACAAATACATTTAAACTAATAGATAGATTAAAAATAAACTAATATGGAACTAAAAACATAAACTTTATGATTATTTAAACTAACAAACCACAATCACAAAAAGCATCTAATCTAAGAGATAAATGAAAACTGTGCGAATTGAAATTAAAAAAAAGATTTTTATCACAAAGAATTAATTAAACCAATGAACTAACATTCTAAAAAAAAAAAAAATCAAAGTTAAATAAATGAAAAAAAAAATCCAACTTTTCAAATTAAAACAAAGGGCCAAATTTATCAGTACCAAACCAAGTAAAATTCCAACTTTTCATACTAAACAATGAATCAAAACAAAAGTATAAAAGATTCTAAATTTTCAATATAATATAACAAATCAAATCTAAATTAAAACAAAAACTCTGACATTTAAACTAAAATAAAAAATCAAAATTAAGGAAAACAAAATTTTATATTAAAAAATCGAAACTAGACTAAACAAAATCCGAAATTTCCAAATTAATATGAATGAATCAGAACTAAAACTTACCTTTCCGTTAATGTGTGTCCTGAATCCCTTTACGAATGGTACGAGCTGTCTCTTATCTTTTGTAATTGCCTATGCGTGCGTGAATGCAATCCTCTATTGTGGAGATCCAATGGTGCAGGTTATGTCAATGTCTATGTTGTGATGCTGTTGTCCACTTTGGTGCACGGGTTGTGTACCTCTTTTGGACATGCTGTGTAGTGTTTTTTATGGCTGAATGGTGCACCTGATCTCTCAAAAATCTGTTGTCTGTGCTTTGGAGGAAAGATCCCCCCCAATGGTGTGTGGTGAAGACTCTTAAATGTGTGGACTGCGGCCTCCTCAATGGTGAATGCATGTTGTCCTTATATGGAGAATATGGCTGCTCTATGTGTGAGTGAGTGAAGATCTTATGGAGAAAGGTAGCTGCTTGGTGGCTTTGTCTTCTCCCTAATGCATGGTGCGTCTCATCTCGGTTCTTATGTATCGTCCTCAAAATCTTTGTTGCTCCGGCTGGCTGTGTGTGTTCCTCCCCGAATCTGCTGGTTTTTCCCTGAGTTAGATCTTCCCTTCCAGAAAACTCCTTCACGCTCCTTCCAAATCACTGGCCTGTGCGTCCTCCTCCCAAAAAAAATTCTGGTTTATGTGCTTGTAGATTTTAAGTGGCGGATCTCCCTTTTTCCAATGGTCGTTTTTATTTTTATTTTTATATGGCAGCCCACATAATTCCATTAATTATCCGATCTCCAAAAGAATTCCTTTTGTCCGTGAATCCATTATCCAATAATAAAGTCTCCCATTTTTCTTTTTTTTTTTTCTTTTTTTCTCTTCAAAAATACATGTAGTCGTAGACTTTCTCATTATTCTCAAGGAGTCCAATTTTCCTTAAAACTCCCAATATTCATATCTTCCTTACTAAAACAAACGCTTAGAATCTCAAACTCTCCCAAAATGTCTTCCAAGGAGAGTCTCACTTTCTTCAAAAACCTCTTAATCACCATATTTAACTCTCCAAAGGTGATCTCCAATAATGCCCAAAAGAGTTTCTTTCTTTCTCAAAGTCTTATAAGAATCAACTTTTCCTTATCCATTGGTATATTTCCCTAAAGAAACATCAAATTATTGAATCAAATAAATGAATAAAGATTTTAGAGAATGATAAAATAATAATAAATAAATAAATAAATAGCAAGATAATAAATAAATAAATAAATAAAAATAATAAAAAAATAAAAATAAGTGACTGATAAAAATAAGTGATTGATAATAATAATAATAATAATAAAAATAAATAAATAAGTAAATGAAATAAATGAGCCATGCAATCATACAAGTCACGCTAAGAATGTCTAATGAGCCAAGTATACCTAAGTGGGCCTAAGTGAACCTAGATGGGCCTAAGGTGTCTAAATGAGCCTAAGGTGGTGCCTAATGGGCTGGGTATACCTATACGAGCCTAAGGTGAGACTAGGTGGGCCTAACTAAGTCTAACCTAAAGTGCACCTAAGTGACGCCTAATCTAAACTTGAAGGGCAACCAAGGTCATAATGAGAAGTCGGATAAACCCCTCAACAAAAGTCTCAAAGGTGACTCAAAAAAGATAAGCTATATGAGTAGTAATGGGCCATCAAGGAACTGCTGCAAAGTATCAAACAAAAAAAACCTAATAGGACATGTGTTAGGAAGACAAAATGGAGGGTCTACATACACATTCGAAGATGATTAAAGCAGGTAAAAGCATTAGTATCCATAAAAGTACCAATTAATAAGATTGTGCAATATCTCTAAGTAGTTGAATATGTCGACTACAACTAGAAACATCATAGTAGAATTAAACAAGGATGAGAAACTAAATTGCGATAACTACAAGTTTGGTATTGCAAAGTTCAATATATCCTTGTTGAGCAAGAGACTCTTGATACACTGAATCATATCATGTAAAAACCTAAATAAGGAAACTCTGCTCAACATAGAAGAGATCAAGAGGTTTAAATGGCCTGGAAGAAAAAGAGTTTTTTAGCTCACATTACATTATTACACTGTATGCAAGATGATCTCTTAATTGAGTATAAGGTTTACCAAACTGCTCATGAAATGTGGCAAGCTTTAAAGGAAAAGTATGGTGGACTTTCAATTGTTAAGCTAAGAGAACTTGTAATGAAATTTGAAAATTACAATATGTGAACGAACCATACAATGAAACAACATCTCAGGGAGATTAAAAGAATGATAAGAGAGCTTAAGACATCTGGACATGTCTTCACTGATGAGCAACAAGTTGAAGTAGTCATCAAATCTCTACCAAAGAGTTGGGAACATATGGTGGTGAACATGACACATAATGAGAGTGTCAAGACTTTTGATAATATAGTTCGTCATTTCGAATTGGAAACCGAGCGGCTTATGGTTGCTAGGCCTATTGAACAAGCTCATGTAGTTGAATCTAATTCTCACAAACTTTTGGTTTAAAGTGTAATAGAAAACTCTTTAAGAAGAATAAAAGATCTAATGAGACTTCAAAGAAAGGAAAGATTGAGACACGCAAGAAGTTTAAGCGTACCAAGAAGGATAAGAACAAGTTGAAATGTTATAACTGTGGCAACAAAGGTCATTTTACTTGTGAGTGTACTGAGTCAAAGTAAACTCAATCCTCACTAACCAAATAGCTAGAGGCCAAAGAGCATATGTAAAGTTTAGGTGAATTAGTTCCGATGCAAGATGAATCTATGTAGGAAACAACTCCAAAGTTGAGGTCAAGGGTATTGGAATGTGTAAATTGGAGTTGCATAGAGAATGTGCCCTATTCTTACATGATGTTATTTATATTTTGGATATTCGACGAAATTTGGTCTCTGTGTTAGTCCTTTTTGGTTTAGGTTTCAATTTGAATTTTCATGATTTAGTAATGGAGTTGTATTTGGGAACAATATAATATGATTTTAGATTTATTTTGAATGGTGTTATAGTTCTTGACATTGATAACTATGTGTTGTCTAATACTAATGATATTTATTATTCGTTGATGACTACTTCTAGAAATGCATGTGATAATGTGATCATATGGCATGCTAGATTTAGGCATATTGGACAAGAAAGAATAAATAGACTAGCTAGAGAAAATCATTTTGGTCCATTCATTAAAGATTGATATGCCAACTAGTGAATATTGTCTAGCTGATAAAGCTGCAAGAAAACCATTCGAAAAAGGAACTAGAACTAAAACACCATTGCAATTAATCCGTTTTTGACATTGGTGATCCTATGAGTGTTAGAACAAGGTATGGGGCCTTGTATATCATCACATTTATAAATGACTTTACTCGTTATGGTCATGTTTATCTGATTTCTCATAAGTCAGAAACATTAGATTGTTTTAGACGCTAGATTAATTAAGTTGAGAATCAACTAGACAAAAGGAATAAAACATAAATAACAGATCTGGGTAAAGAATATCTATTAGAATAATTTAAAGATTTATGTGATGAAAAAGGTATTGGTACACAATAAACTATTCCAAGGACTCCACAACAAAATGTTGTTGCTAAGAGGAGGAATAGAATGTTGTTACACATGGTTATATCAATGGTGGCTCAAGCAAATCTTCTTATTTCATATTGAGGAGACGCATTGTTGACTACTTCTCATGTACTTAACCAAGTACCCTCAAAGTTTGTTTCATCTACTCTATATGAGTTTTGGAATAGCCGAAAGCCTGATCCTAACAATTTGCGACCTTGGGGGTTAGTGGCTTATGTTCACAATCCTTCTCATAAATATGGAAAATTAGGTCATAGAGGAAGGAAATGTATCTTTATAAGATACAGTGAACACTCCAAAGGTTTTGTGTATAGGTGAGCATGAAGATGAAACAATAACTAAATTAGAATCACGAGATGTCAAGTTCTTAGAGGATGATTTCCCATATACGGGTGAGATTGATAGGGATTTACATTTTTATGAAATGATGGATCCCGACATAAGATCCATACCCGAATAGCAATTGATGCTAGAATCAAGTGGGAGTGAACTAGTACTCGTAGCAAGTACGATAAAAGAGTCGATGTTAAGAAAAAGTTCTCGATAAATTATTCCTCTACAACAATTTGAGATTGAAGAGGAAGTTCATATTGTCACTCAATATGATGATGTTGAGCCTAAGTTGGTTTAAGAGACTCTTACTTGTCCAACTAAGGATGAATAGAGAAAAACAATGGACGATGAATAGGAGTCGATGCAAAAGAATCAAGTTTAGGGGGCTTGGTTGATTTGCCTTCAGATTGAAAAGCTATTGGGAACAAATGAGTTCTTAAAATAAAACCAAAGGCAGATGAATCCATTGAAAATTATCAAGCTCGATTAGTGACTAAAGGGTATATCTAACAAGAGGGTATATAGACTATGAGGAAATCGTTCAGTAGCTAGGTTTGCCTCAATTACCTCATTCTAGCTATAGTAGCTCATATGGATTTAAAGCTACACCAAATAGATGCTAAGACAACTTTCCTTAATGGAGAGTTGAATGAAGAAATCTATATGGAACAACTAATGGATTTCATTATCCAAAGCTAAGAGCACAAAGTGTGCAAGTTAAATTGATTGATTTATAGCCTTAAACAATCATCCAGGTAGTGTTACTTAAGATTTCATTGTGCAATAACTTCATATGTTTTCATAATGATTTATGAAGACCACTGTGTTTATATTAAGCGAAATAAAGATAAATGTGTTATTATCTTTTTACATGAATGATATACTTATAGTTGGAAATGATTTGGAGTTTGTTTAAACCATTTAAGGATGTTTGTCATCTACTTTTGAGATGAAAACTATGGGAGAAACATCTTATATTCTTAGAGTAAAAATCCATAGAGATCGTTCTCATAAACTAGTCGTTCTTTCACAAGAGTACTATATTAAGAATATCCTTGAATGATTTAATGTGCAAGATTGCAATTCCATTAACACTCCATTTGCAAGAGGTGAAAACCTAAGTAAATAAATGGGTCCAAAGACTCCAAAAGAAAAAAGAAAAAATTAATGTTCCCTACTCTAGTGTTGTTAGGAGTCTAATGTATGTGACGATGTGTACAAGAATATATATATATATATTATGTTGTTAGGATGGTGAGTCGTTACCAAGAAAATCCTAAAATAATGCATTGGAAAACAGTAAAGAGAATTCTTCGATATCTAATAAGCGTGTGGATTATTTCTTTTGTTATCAAGGTAAAGAATTGCGCTTGTGGGTTATTAACATATCGTTTGGGCAAATGATCTAGATGAGCACAAATGAACATCTAGATACACATTCTTGCTTAATAATGGTGTCAAATAATGGAAAAGCAAGAAACAAACTTGTATAGCTTTGTCAACCATGGAAGCTGAATTTACTGTTTGTTCAGTTGTAATATAAGAAGTCGTATGATTAAAAAGTTTTTTGCAGAGCTTGGGAATAGTCAATGATGTTTTTAAGCCAATGACAGTCTAAAGTGACAATCAATTTGCAACTATTTATGTAAATGATCCGAAATATCGTAAAAGAACTAAACATCTAGATACCAAGAATAATTTTAAAAGAGATATTATTGCGCGAAGAGGAAATGATCCTGAATATTTACCTACATGTGAAATGGTTGTGATCTATTCATGAAATCCATTATAAGAAACATGTTTTCTGTACATGAAAAGTCATTAGGATTATATAGGTTATGATTTATGTGGATCATATGTCATGGATCATTATTGATTGGATATATGATACTTTATATATGATAAAATGATATGAGTATTTGTTATTCATATAATTGAATATGTAATTGGTACTTACATATATGTGTATGTCAACAGGCTGAGGTTGACTTTATCACATGAGCAATTGCCCCAGTCAATATGTTTATGAGTTGGGATGAGATAATATATTAATGATGATAAATGAGTGAATAGTATACAAATGATGATGAGTGTCGCCTTGATTAAGTATCAAGATGAGGTCTATAATAAATGACATCTTGACCGAATGTAATAATCCACAATTACATTTGCCTGTTTGAACCGAACTTGAGTTTTAGCATAAAATGTTTAAAGAAAACAATAGATGCAAAACTCAAACAAGCTACTGGTGTGAAGCTCTTAGTTGAGGTCCATATGGTGGTAGTTTGACATACACTCTCTAAGTAGAGAGAAACCACCATAGCATGTATTTCATACTACATGTGTTTGAATGTGACTAATAAGGGAAGTGAGTGATTAATCCCTACATCTTCACTGTGTGAGATCCTTAGGGCTTATTACAATTATAATTGCCCATTATTGTACTCTTTGTACTTTTGACTATGTTTTGAGGTGACAAATTAATGTTGCTACTTTGGTATATTTTTTATGAAAATGAAATAATTTATCCTTATGGGACAGATTGGGCCAGCAATTAATTTGGATCTAAAAGGCATGAGCTCAAAAGGAAGACTTTTTTTTAGTTACATTGATAAAGATGTGTTCATGGTTGACCAGTTATATTGCCTTTGTAGCTGATATAATTATGAATACATTTATAATATTGGATAGTATACAACTTCGAGGGATTAAGTGTATACATTAAAATGTAATTAAATAAGTCTAAGGTATAGCGAGACATGATTATTATTGTTCACTCATAATTTTTTAGGATTGAGCTACTATGTATCCTTAACAGGCGCATAAGTTTATAGCTCCCAAATTGTAGGTGTGCTCGCATGGTCACACGACCCATTTGCTTGTATGAATGACCTTAAAAAATGGAATATAATGGACTTGGATGAGTGATCGGGCTAGTTCAGCCCATCTTATGCAAGTGGGAAATGTTGGAGTTGGGTTAGGGTGCCCAAGTGGGTTAACCCAACCCGATTCAATAAATAAGAAAATGTGGGAGTAGTTTCTAGGAGTTTTAAAACTACACGGAAAGTGCCACTATTAAAAGATTTAAAAACAAAAAGCTTTTTTTTCTCTTCTCTCTCTTTGTGAAAACTCTCTCGCTAAGAATTCTCTCTCTCCGTGGAAAATCAGAAAGACAAAGAATACATTTTTTCTCTCTCTCTCTTCCTGAAAACAAATGTGAAGAAATACGTTTTCTTATTTCCCTAGAAAACATAAGAAAGAATAATTTTTCCTTTGAAGAAACAAAAAAAAATCCTTTCTCTTAAAGTTATTCTTGTTTTCTCCATGAAAACGAATGTCAAGGCTCTTGTACTGTGAGAAAAGAATGGTTCTCATATTTGTAGTTCCATTCATGACTTGAGGCAAGAAAATTAGTCAATGAAATAACCAATCTGGATCTTGGGCATTTCAGAAGGTAACTCAGAAACCTTATTTTTCATCAACTCTAAATAATCCCAATAAGTAGCCCTCATAAGAAGATGGAGAGGCATATAATAGATGGCATAAGGCGGGATGAGAATGTCAAGTGTCTTATACTTAGGTCTTTGGATAATTTGTTGCAACACTAACACATGTCTCATGCAACGACTTATGATATTCTCTTTAGCTTGTAAGAGATGTTTGGTAATAAGGACAATTTTGATAGACAAGCTGCCCTAAGGACTATCATGAACACCAAAATGATAGAGTGAACTCCCATAAGAGATTATATGTTATGTATAATTACACTCTTATAGAGTGAAGATATTTGGATTTGGCATTGTTGGGGAAACTAAGGTTAATATGATCTTAGAGACCTTATTAGATTCCCTTAGGTAGTTCAAAATCAACGATTTTGTGGATAAGATGTTGATGAACTTGTCAAAACTTATGAGGGAACTCTAACCAACTAAGGGAATTCTCAAGGATTAAAATGGTGTTCATATGACAATCAATTAAAGGTTCTTCGGGTTCTTCTACTAAGAAGAAGAAAAAAAAGAGTAGAAGTACCAAATAGAAGGGAAAGTTCAAGGCTAGGGAAAAGAAGAGTAAAGGAAAGGGCTCATGCTTTGTTTATGGAAAGAAAAGCCACTGAAAAAAAGAAGGGTCCTAAATAATAGAAGAAAAAACAAGGTATGCATCATATTCTCAACTGAATCATGTTTAGTGATGAATTTCCCCAATTTTTGGTAAGATTTTGAGGTTAATGACTGTATTTGTAATTCTTTATAAGCGTTTCAAATAAAGAGAAGTTTGAATAATGGGAATATGTATCTGACTCTAGCTTCTGATGTAAGTATAGTTGCACAAGTAATGAAAGATGTTACCCTTCTTTTAAAGAAGAAATGCCTTTTATACTTAAGATTGTCTTTTTATTCCTAACTATAGAAATAATTTGATTCCACTTTCTAGTTTAAATAAATGTGACTTTTTGGTTTCTTCTAATAATGACGTTATTATTAGAAAGAATGTTGTATTGTGAATACTGATACTGGCATGAGAAGAAATAGTGCATCATGAACTTTAGCACCAGATTACAATTGAGATCATGCACAACAAAAGTTCATTACAACTTAAAAAAAAGATCTTATAATTAAAGTTGGTTTTTTTTTTTTTATTGATCATAAGAATGAACATGAGGACATTTTTAATATGGCTAGATTTTAACATACAAGAAAATCTAGATGTGGATGTATCCATGATTTTACTTGGTTGGCTAATAAAACTTCAAGGTCCTTCATAAATTAAAAGAATTTAATTTTTATTTATGCCTTATTTTTCGTGAATGCACTCCTAATTGTTTAGATAAGGGTTTAAATTTCATTATCTTTATTTGAATATTATGAACACACTAGTTAATTTATTGGTCGTTTCTAGAATAGCATAATTTACCTAATGAGCATAGAAAAGAAGTTATAATATATGCATTATGTGAATATCAATAGTCATATTTTGGTTGTTCACTTATGATCCCTATTTTTCTCTACTTGTAAGTTGAAACTTACGTATAAGAATAGCTCATCCAATGTGTTTCTAAATACTCACACTTAAATGAGTACTTATTTTTATTGTCTTTAGGAATTTCTGCCTAAAAGTGGTCATAAAATGCAAGGTTTCAATTTTATAAATATTTGCATTGTAATCATATTACAAACAATCAAAAAAGTTAGTTTCATGTATGAAATCATATATTAACAAATTATAAAAATACTTAAATCATCTTTCCAAAATATTCAAATAATAAGGTGACTAAAGAATTTAAATATACTTATAATTCACATAAACATGTATGCATCCATTACTTGTGAATTAAAGAATGAATTCCATAAAGGTTTTAATCAAGCAAAATCAATTCCATAATTTTGTTTTTAACTCGTAATAGACAAGGACATATATCTCTCTCAAAACATTTGAAATGAAAATTTTGAAATCACGATGTTCTTCTTCTTTTGAATTTGATTGCTTGTTCTTAATTTGACATTCTCTTTCCCTTTGAGATTAAAAAATAAAAAATAAACAAGTGGAGTAACAAATTAAAAAGAGTGTCAATTCAACTCGATTAGAGTCTATTCAAAATTTGAAATTTCCTTGTAGCAACTAACTAGCTTGAATGAATAAGGATGTATGGGTTGATCAATCGAGCTTTGGGCCTTTGCATAATCATATCAAATTTTCACTTTCAATTGCTTGAGACATTCCACCAGGATATCAATCAGACCCAAGGTTAAGACATTAAATTATGTAATTTTCTATAATAAGCTAGTTTCACAAAATGTTTAATGCTTCAAAAGTAATAACTTATGAAATAAAGAATCAATTGCAACATAAGCTTTAGTTAACAAATGCAATGCCATAATTTTATATTTTTGCTCATTTGAAATACATAGGAACCCAGGGTTATCAATCAACCCAGGGTTAAGACATTAAATTATGTAATTTTCTATAATAAGCTAGTTTCACAAAATGTTTAATGCTTCAAAAGTAATAACTTATGAAATAAATAATCAATCCCAACATGAGCTTTAGTTAACAAATGCAATGCCATAATTTTATATTTTTGCTCATTTGAAATACATAGGAACAAATACCAACATGCATCTTAAAGTATTCCAAAACAAAATACTTGAAATTGAAATATTCTTTCCCATCTTAAAAGGAGATTCTATCTCTTTACACCAAGAATTATGTATAGTGCAAAAGTGTGAGTTTAAATTGGCATCACGTTAATCAAAATCTCAAATTGGGTTGAAGTATTTGACTTGCCTTGATTAATAAGGGCATCCATGGCTTAACCGATAGGGGTTGGGCGTTTGACATTATGGATTTAGCAGCTTGGAATATCCCATCAAAGCTTGATGTGTACTAACTTTTCCAACAAAATGTTTAATCTGCAAAAAAATTAACAATGCAATCAAGCTTGTCCTACAAATGCCTTAAAACAAGTTCCAATAAAAATGGGTTTTGAAAAAAAAAAAATTGAAATTCAGCCCCTTGGAATCAGCAAGGCATATATAATAGAAACTAAGAAAAGGAGGGTGGCTTAATTACCAATTCTCTTGAAATGTTTGGTCAACATCAACAATTCTCTTACTTGAAATTAGTGTCTTGTACAGCATATCCAATGAACAAATTTGCAAAGAAGCTCCAGCCATCTGTGCACATATGGTCCATTTCATAATCTTCGGCATCAACACCATTACCATCAATATTCAGGGAGGTGCCATCACAGCTTCTCTCCACATCAGCATTAGTATCTTCTACTGCTGAACTGGTGTCACAGCTTACTTCTACGTTGTACAATTGTGAGATTGTTCTGTTCATAATCGTGGGCATATAGAAAGTGGAAGCCACACCTCGCCGCTTTCACTGGTTTAATACCAAAGTAGACATTAAATGAAGCGTTCAAGGTTCTCCATTCATTTGAGTGATATCTCTTGGGAATACGTGACTTAGGAAAATATATCAAGCACCCTTGACTTGATGCATCTTCATCACAGCAGCATTCACAAAATTGATGAAACTCTGAGTAAAAATATGCACTGTCGTCATCAAAATTAAATTTACAGTTGAAACCCCTATGTTTTGTGAGCTCAATCTCAAGTGGAACATAAAGAGAGCACAGAACAAAGCCCAAGAAGTCATCATTTTCATACCAACTCCAGCGAAGTTTCAATGTTATTTTGAACCCGCTTTTCTGATGGCATATCCACTCCGGAATCCCATTACTTCCAGCAATAAAAGTTACGAAAGGTCTTCTAAATTCACGCACCTGCACAAAAATTACCCTCTGAATTTTGTGTCCCCATGAAAAGAAAGGTTAAATGATATATGAAAACCATACCTCCATTTGGGATTTAAAACATTTCAATAAAGAAGACCAGAGTAGATTTGATTGACTGGATAAATTTTCCAGGGATGTGCAGTCATGGGCATCTAGACACCTTAAACCTAATGGAAGTTCTGGAATATGTTGAAGCATCTTGCAGTGACTCAAGTGAAGATAATTTAGGTTGTAAAGTTGACTGATCCCATCAGGTATGAGACTAAAGTGGTTCCCCGCCAGAGATAATGTTACCAGTGATGATAGGTAACAAATTTCACTGGGAAATTCCCTTAGATTGCAGCCTTCAAGCTCTAATGTCCTCAAGGAGCATAAACCGGACAAAGACGGCAATGGAAAATTCATTGAATCTAAATGCCCAACAATAAGATGACGTAAAGATTGTAGTCTCCCCAAGTTGTCTGGCAATTTCTTGAAGTTTGGACACCTTTTGACAATGAGAATTTTAAAAGATGTCAAATTACAAAAACTCTCGGGAAGATTCACAAGGTTTTTGCAGTTTCTCAGAAGCAAATATTGAAGCCCTCTTAGACGTTGAATTGATGATGGTATCTCTTTTATGGCGGTTCCATCTAAATAAAGATTTCTCAAGCTCTCTATATCTTGCGGGATTTCTGGAAAGCTCTCTAGTTGTGAACAGCCAGAGCAGGAGAGAGTTGCAAGGGATTTGAAACCAAAAATGCTACTGGGCAGACTAGTAAGATTTTTGCAATCCCGCAGACATAAACTATCAAGTTCCAAGGGATTCTCGATAATGGGTACTTCATTCATATCACTGCCCTCAAAACAGCACTTCCGTCGAAGTGTCCCATCCCGTCGGCATGCCCTGCACATTCTAACATCTGCATCCTCATGGCTTTGTTGAAGGTCTTGGGAGTATATAAGGCGGACTCCGCACTTCTTTACTTTCAAGGCTTTCTCAGAATTAATGTAAAAGTCGTAAAAGGTAAAGTCAATGCGAGTCCATTGATCAGAGCAAAATCTTTGGGGAATAGCCGCCTTGGGATAGCAAATCACCCACGTCTGACCTGATACACTCTCATTATCTTCGTCCTTGTCTTCTTTATAGCAAAAACAATTGGATTGAAAGCAGGAACGATCTACAACTTCAACTCCATCACCAATCATAGCCAAAGTACACTGCAGACGACAAGAATGTGTATGTTTATGTTCATTCTTACGAAAAGATTCAGCCACAGATTTATCGTCTGTTTCATTCTCCCATGTATGAGCAGATTCATCCTCAGATTTATTGTCTGATTCATTCTTGGACCCGTGTGCAGATTTCTTTTCGGGTATGTCCTCAGATTCGTAAGCTAGTGGAACATAAACACAGCATATAGCAAATCCCAAAAACTCATTATTTTGGTGCCAATTCTGAGGGAGCTCTGTTGTTATAAAATATCTATTTGTCCGATCCATAATCCATTCTGGAATTCCATCACTTCCGGGAAGAACAATGCAAGTTCCCTTCCCATGGTAGGAAGAATCACTAAAACTAGTGAGTTGCGAATCCTGCACCAAAGCACCTTGTAAATATAGAGTCCGCATACAACCAGTGTGTGACATGAAAATCATACCTGTGCCCAACTGAAGCAATTGACCAGAGAATGCAATGGAAAATATGGGGCTCTTGATGAAGTGCGATTTGAACCATGTGCATCTAAAAGCTGTAGACATGATGGAAGCTCAGGAATTTGTTCAAGATTGTTGCAGTGACTAAGGTTAAGGGCTTTCAGCCTGGAAAGCTGATTGATGGTAGGAGGTATGCTACTAAAATGGCCCCCTTCCAGATTTAGTTTCCGTAATGATGATAAATAGCAAATATCACTAGGAATTCCTCCTTCCATCAAGTTGCAGAGACCTAGGTTCAATACTTTCAATGATGATAAGTGGCAAATATCACCAGGGATTTTGTGGAGCTTTGAACACTCTTCAAGCAGGAGAGTTCGAAGACCATTTAGATGTGTAATTGATGACGGTAAGTCCATTATAGCTGTTCCACTCAAATCAAGCACCCTTAGCTCTCTCATATTGCCCTTGATTTCTGGAAATCTCTCTAGCTTTGAACAGCCATTGCAAGACAAAGTTTGAAGGTGTTTCCACTTGTAAATGCCTCTTGGAAGAAGCTCCAGATTTACACACCCTGCAAGATTCAAGGGAAAAAAATAAATAAAAAAACAAGTTAGTTTTAGTAATTATAATACTGCTGCACCAATCTTTTAAGTACCATGCATTGTACAACCTTCTAGAGTTAGAATCTCCAACTTTGGCACACTTGAGAAGTCTGGGATTCTGATGAGATGGACAGAGTGACTGAGATCAATAACCCTCAACTTGTCATGAAGCTGTAACAAAATAATTTTTTTCAATAGATAAATTTACATGTTAAAAATTAATATAAAATTACACTGTAACTAAATAATAATAACAATACCTTATTCCCCCTCCAAACTTGCTTTATATTGCTGTCCCTTAATGAGAGTTCAACAAGGTTCTTTGCATGAAAATTCATTGGCAAAGATTCTAAAGGGTATCCATCCCAATGCAGATATCTTAACTCATAAGAAGGGAATTCAAAGTCCCTTGGAAGGTGGTTTTCAAGAAATAGCTTTCTACGCAGGTTATGGATTTTGAGCAATCTAAGTTTATTCATCTCTTTGAAAGATTCCGTGGTAAGCTGTGATGGATTAAATTTACATCTATCTAGGAATAGTCCTTCAATTGCTCGTGTCCCCTGAAAAATATAAGACAAGTAAGCGAAATGAAAGATGCATTAAACTTAATTGAGTTATATACACGACTAATTTCTGAAAAAAATAACAATAGTATTGAAGCTTGGATACATAGGTATAAACAAGTTCATGCATTTGACTCTTACCGTATTTCTTATAAGCACATGATAGGCATTAGAATCCCACAATCTACTCCTTCTTCCAAGGTCTTTAGGGCATTCTTGACGAATAATCTCGCAACCCATTTGTTGTATTAAATCATGCATATCTAGCATCTTTTTTGAAATAGTTATGAGACATCTGTCAGTTAGAGTTGTTATTGCATGTTCTGCATGAGGGCCCAATATTCTTGAAACAAAATCTTTGTCATCTCCTTTGAAAAAGCATGCAACATCCAAAAATATCCCTTTGTCTATATCATCGAGTCCATCAAAACTTATTCTAAGTACATTGTGAATTTCCATGTAGGGTATTATTTTTAGCTTACACAGTGCACTTTCCCAATTACTTATTTTCTTTCCACAAAGAGAAGCACCTAAAACTTTAAGTGCTAACGGAAGGCCATTAGCATAATCTATGATATTGTATGAGAGGTTTTTATAAACTTCTTGGGGACGATTTTGTTTAAAGGCCCACAAACTAAAGAGCTCAATAGCTTCTTCCTTGTTTAATTTTGAAACCTCATATGGTATATCCGCTCCATATTGAGCAAGCACGTGTTTGTCTCTAGATGTAATGATGATTGTACTTTTTGCATGAAACCAATCTTTCTCTTCAGCCAAATATTCTAGTTGTTTCAACTCATCCACATCATCAAAAATAACAAGAACTCTATTGGAGCTTAGACACCTCTTTATCATACCAATTCCTTCATGAACATTGTTTATTTTAAAATTTTTTCCCCTTAGGATACCATGAAGAAGTTCTTGTTGTAACTGAAGTATATCACCTTTGGATCTCTCTTTGATATTTATAAGAAAGCTACTACCATCATATTGATGTGAGATCTCATTATAAATAGCCTTGGCGATAGTAGTCTTGCCAACCCCACCAATTTCATATATCCCTACGACGCTAACCATATTTAACTCAATGTTCATCAACGATTTCAATTTTTCCAAATGAACACCAATTCCAACTATGTTCTTTCCCACACTTAAAGGTTGATGGTTTAATCTTCTAATGATTGTATCAACAATTTCCTTGACAATCTCGGTCTCATACCTGCCAATCATATAAATTAAGTACAATGATGAGTTAGAATGAGTTGCAAAATATAATAAATTTAAAATAAATTTAGTCGTGTATGGCCGTGTCCAATATTACTGAATTAGTAGCAATGGAATGAAAAAGAAAGGGGTCAAGCCAATTTACTTACATATTTAAGCTTCAAAATTTGTAAGTATCAAACTACTAATGTGCCAAGTTGCAAATTTTCAATACTCTTACTGTTAGAGCATTGTGTAGGATCCCTCTATGAACAAGCTAATGCCTTCTTTCAACTTTTATTTCACAAACAACTTGCTTATGATTCCTCAATTTCACTTGTCTTTAGGTTTTATTAACTTACCAATACTTACCAATGTTGCAAAGACTCTGTTTTTAGCCTGCCAATTAATTTTGCATTTCCATAGAGGAATCAGAAACGAGTTAATGTGGAGAATTTCATGATTTGCTTATTGATTGGGAATTTAAATATGATTTGCTTTAGAGCAAATTATAAAAGGGTTAAATTTTGCTACTTGTATTTTTGGACCAACACAAGGGAAAAATGAAAGTTAGATTTTGTTAACAATTTCATACTTACTGGTCATTCACATGGCATCCAGATAGATTAGCTGCTTCTCTCAATGCAATCCTCCACTTTTGTATCATCTCCATCTTTTCTTGATTTGCATCTCTTTCATGGTAGGCAAGTGCGTCTCCGAAACTTCCCCTTTGGTTTCGTACATCAGATGGATCCACATGGTAGAAAATTGGTAGAACCATTGATTCCTTTTGGCTCTTGCGTTCAATGATCTTTACGAGTTCATTTAAACACCATGTGGAGTAAGCATAATTTTTTGAGAAAATAATAATAAAAAACATCGATTCTTCTATAGCTCTGAAGAGATCAGATGCAATATCTCCTCCTTTCTCAAGTTCTTCACCATCTCTGAAAGTTTGAATTCCATATGCAGTCAATGTGGTATATAGATAATCAGTGAAATTTCTGCGAGTATCGCCACCTCTAAAACTCAAGAACACATCATAATTACGAGAAATAGAAGTAGTAGAAGAAGAGGCTCTATGGGTGCTGGAAGAAGCCATTTTTGGGTGGCTTGAACCAAAATTACAAGGGAGTTTGGAATCCAAGAAAATCAGATTGAGAGGGTCCTTGGATGCTCAATGACTATTGGCTCCAGACCTCTTCACCATGAACAAAAATCCAAGCTGGGAGGAAGGTTCAGCTGAAAAGCTTCATCTGCAGTCGTAAAATAAAAGAAAAACATATATAAAGGCCTCTTTGAGAAATTTCTTTGTATATAGATTCTAAGAGAAACTCACACATATTTTACCTTTTGGTTGGGGAAGATCCTTTCTCCATTCCCTTTGTGCTGGAGACTGCAGTTAAGAGATGTAGAGAAGATGGTGGGGAAGATGGTGTGGAGGATAGGCAGGGGTTGAAGAAGAGGCGGTGGGCAGCAGAGGTCTCGTTGACTAGTGGATGGAATCGAGGTAAGGAATTCTAATATTTTGATTCCGTAATATTTGTGCGGCACCTAATTAAGACTAAAAGTAATGCTTTTCTTTTTTGTTAAACATATACTTAATTTTTTTTCTTCAATTTAAGTATTTTGATAACATTATTTGTTATAGATTCTATCATCTTTCTAAGAAATTTATTAGATTCTAGTAGGAAATCCACGTCAAAGTAGGCTGCTAACTAAAAGTCAATAGAGCTTGATGACCTTCCCTCCACACCCAATGTAATATTGATCCATTGTTTTTTCTAATTTTATTTTTCCCTCTCTAGTTCCAATATTTGTACAACCTCATCCTTATTTAGTTTAGTTTCTTTTAATCTTTATTTTGATATTTTACAACTTAAATTTATAGAATATCTTTTGTTTAATAATTTTTTGAATTAATTTTTATGAAAAATATCAGTTTTTATAGATATATCGGTAAATCTATTTTACAAATATATTAGGATATATCAGAAAAAATATTAATGGATATTTTGAAACAAAAATATGAATAAGACAAAAATTATTCAAAATTTATAAAAATATTTAAAATAATTATTAAAAAAATAAACATAAGAAGTAATAATAAATATCTTGATGTTGTTTTGTTAAAGAAATGAATAGATGTATAATATAATTTATATCATTTAATAATAATATTTAGAATTTAAAAGTAAATTTTATATAAATGTATTTGGATGTTTTTAATAACATAAAAGAAATGATGATAAAAATATTAGTATTTTTATTTTAAAATATTGATAATTTTATTTGTAAATATAAAAAGGCATATATTAATTTATGCACATGTAATATATATATATTAACAAAGTTAGCTGGGTGGTGTGGCGCTCACTCTATGCAATGAGGTCATGGGTTCTCAAACCCATCCTTCCACGTCGGTCAGCCACAGCACTTAAAAACCTGCTCATAGACCCTTTGAATGCGTGTTAGCAATGTTTGAATGCGTGTGGTTGGCTGGGCCGACGTACACGAAAATTTTTCCAGAAGGGCAATTTATCTCTTTGCCGAGATATCCGCCTACTGCACCTGGCTGGAATGGTTTGGTTTGAAATATCCGTACGTACCGGTATTTATTTAAATTTGATCGATGGATACAAATATCATGAAAATTATTTAAAATTCATAAAAATATTTAAAAAATAAACTTCAGATAAAATAAATAACTTCATTATTTATTTTTATTTTTTTTAGTAATTTTTTGAATAAATTTATGCTTTTAATATTTAAAATTAAATAAAATTAAAATGATAAATATACAAAATTTAAAAGTAAAGTTATTATAATTTTTTAAATATAATTAATGAAATAAATGATTATATATTTAATATTAAAACTATAATTTATTTAATTTAAATGCATTTAATAATGTAAAATAAATGTTGATGTATTTATATTTTTTTATATTTAATTATCATTGTTAAGAGAATTATAATAATGATTTTTATACTTTTATTAATTAATTTAAAATTTTAAAATAAAATAATTAAAATTAATTGATTTATTCTTTTAATAATAAACTTTAAGGTATTTATAGTGAATAAAAATATTATCTAACATAAATTTGGCCCAGTGGCAGCTGGGCTCATATACAAGCCTTTTGCTTGGGTTTAAATCCCTTTGGCACAGGAGTTGGTAGAAAAATTTCCTTAATTTCGGGGAAAAACTCACCTTTTGGTGTGGAGTACTTTCATCCATGTATGTATGATATTGTTCTATATAAAATTTTCCAAAAAAGTTTTTTTGTTTCTTGTTTTCTTTACTTTTCCAACTATTTAATTCTTTTTAAAAACACCTTTGAGTCACTTCAAGGCAACAATAATCCATGTAATTATTTTCATTTTTTATTTTTATAATATGTGTACAGCGTAGAGATGGCAAGCATGATAATGAGAAATCTCGAGTTAAAATTAAATCATGCTTTTTTTAGTAATTGATTATCTATGTTGCCTTTCATTTTGATGTTTTACTTCGAATATATATGACATTTTAGTTTGGTGTTCCCCTTGGACTTTAATTATGGAGCTAATTCTTATAATTATTGGTAGGAAATTTCTTATGACCATCAAAAAATTTAAATCTTGCTATAGAAATTGATATGAAAGTAGACTATTAACAAAATGTCAATAGACCTCAATGTTCTTTCATATTGAAAGATAGTGAAATTTACATGGAAAAAATAACTAATGTTATAAAAATTTGTATGAAGACAATGTTATTTACAAAAGGTCAATATACCTCAATGTCTTTTCACATTGAAAGATAGTGAAATTTACATCGAAAAAAACAACCAAGCCTTGCATGCAAAGTTTCATTTTCACTTTTTTTTTTTTTCTTTTCTATTTTTATGTTTTTCCCTTGGACACTATCTATCTATCTATATACATATATACACCTCATTTCTACAAATTGGAAATTACCATCCCAATTTTTATACTCGTCATAGGACTGATGATGATGATTTTCCCCTCATTATTCAACATGGAATTGATTATTGTATTATATGTTTTTTAGTAAAAATGTTATTATATTTGAAATAAAATAATTTTCTTTTATTAACATTATCATAAACGACTTTGAGCTGATACTTTTATAACTATTTAAATAATGTTAAATGTGAGACAATTTTATTTTATTAATTTTTGAGTTTATTTAATTGTATATATTTTCCTGATGATTTACATAATATTTTTATAATTTTTTAAATTTTCTAATTAACTTATTTTATGTATCGTTCGTTACCAAGCCGATAAACCAAGACTAATACGCATCGGGACCCTCCAAGTCAATGACTGATACCACAACTTTGAACCATGATGTAGAGAAGATGGTGGGGAAGATGGTATGGAGGATAGGCAGGGGTTGAAGAAGGGGTTGTGGGTAGCAAAGGTCTCTTTGAGTAGTGGATGGAATCAAGGTAAGGAATTCTAATATTTTGAAATGAAGTTTCATTAAAGGTGTTGTTTTTAGTTTTTGTTTCCATAATATTTGTGTGGCAGCTGAAGGACATAATTATGATAATGAGAAATCCCGAATTAAGACTAAGGTGGTGTTTGTTTTTTTGGCTTTTTGCTTAAAGCAATTTGTTTTTAGAATTTAGGTTGTTTGTTTTTCTACTTTTTCATGACTTATTATAAACTTTTTACTAAATAGAAAAGCCAAAATATGTCATTTTTTCTAAATAGAAAAAATAACATATTGGTTTTTCTTTACTTTTTAATATTTAATAGAAATAAAATACTACAGAAACAAATAACCTAATATTTAATACTATTAAGCATTAAGGTTCTATTTAAAATTAAGTAAAAAACAAATACCACCTAAGTAAAGCTTTTCTTTTTAATTAATCACATACTTAATTTTTGTCCTTCAATTTCATATTCTAATTGTAATTTGTTTTATTTAGTTTTTTTGTCTTGTATTTTGATAATATTATTTTTTATAAATATTGATGGGAAAATTCTATCATCTTTAAGATAAATTTATTAGATTATGGTAGGAAATCGTCAAAACGGGCTTTTAACTAAAAGTCAATAGAGCTCTATGACCTTTTACATTAAAAAATAGTTGGATTCATGTAGAAAAGACAAACCTTCCCTCAACACCCAATGTAATATTTTATTATTTTTCTCTCTAGTTCCAATATTTGTACAACTTCATTCTTCTTTAATTCCTTTCTTTGTAATATTTATTTTGATATTTTTACAACTTAAATTTATGGAATGTCTTCATTTAATAATTTTTTCTTTTAATTTTTATGGAAAATATCATTTTTTATACATATATCAATAAGTTGGTTTTATGGATATATTAGGATATATCAGAAAATATCGATAGATATTTTAACACAAAATATCGATAAAATGGAAATTAATCAAAACTCAGAGAAATATTTAGAATAATTCTAAGAAATGAATATAAAAAGTAATAACAAACATTTTGACGTTGTTTTGTTAAAGAAATCAATACATGTATGATATAATCTATAATATTCTCTAATAATATTTAGAATTTAAAAGTAAATTTTATATAAATATATCTAATTTGGATGTATTTAATGATATAAAAGAAATTATGATAAAATTATTAGTACTTTTTAAAAATATTGATAATTTTATTTATATATATACAAAAAAACATATATTAATTTTTGCATATATAATATAATTTATAATATATATTGTATTTATAATATGAATATATATAAAAGAGAATCTTAATATAATATACATAAATAAATATTGTATATATAAGTCATACATGACAAGGCCTGCACATGGAGCTCTTGGTGTGTGCATGCAAGGTTTTGAACCTATTGTGCTTAAAGATTGGCAATTGGAAAACCATTCAAATGGATGTGCAATATATAGAAATAGATGGCAAGAAAAATTAATGGCTTTCGACATTTCCATGAGGGTCCTGCTTTGATATAATGGAATTAACCTGGCTATGCATAGTGAAGAAGACAGGCTCAACTGATTCACCTTTCTTCAACTATGACCCCTTTAATGATGCTCACCATCACGACATGGAGGGTAATGGTGTGATTTGTGCATTTGTGGACTTTCTCCCTACAGAATTTGCAAACATGAGGCTTTCAGCTTGTCAAGTTCATTGATTCTTCCCATGAAAAAGAACCCAGTTGTGAACTCGTTACAATTGGAGAAACCAGCCTCATTCTCTCTTGACAGTGAAACTTCTCAACCGCACTACCTAACCTAGCCTTAGCTCATTTCCTTCCACTTTCCATATGCATGAATTCCTTATGGTGTGGCCACCTTCTTGGGCTTAAGAAGGGAGCAGAAACTTCATTTTTCAACCAGCTTGATATGAGTGGCCCTTTCATTCACCACATGGTGCATTACTAGTCTTTTAACCATATCCATGCAGGGCCATCTTTGGCATGCAATCCCAATGGCCACCTATTTTCATCCTCTTAATTCTTCATCCTTGCTTTCAAGCATCGATTTTCACAAGTCCAATTTTCAAATAATTTTAATTTCACAACTTTTCATTCTTCCTTAAAGTTTTAAATCACCAAAAATCCAATTTTAATAAACATTTGTTGCCATTTTCCCACTGACAAGTATCTTTCACAAATTTCCTTGTTTTTTTAATAGTTTTATGATTTTCTTGATTTTTAATAAACACGAATGAATTTTTATAATTCCAAAGTAATGGGATTTATGGAATTAATTCATGCTAAATTAATTAGGGCATTGGTGGGGCACAACATATGAGACATCCGTAATTCGATTATTGATTTTGATTGCTATATTTGATCGAATATTGATTGATTTTTGCTTTGATCTTTGATATGCATGCAATTATTCTATACTTGCCCACTAACCCTATTTTCATGATAGCACATTATTGATTCGCTGCTTAGGTACGCATCCCATCTTCTCTCATTTGTTTGGTCACTTTCCATTGCTATTTTGGCCATAATACATCTTTGATCATTACTTGATATCCATGATTAATCGATCAATTGTCACACTTGTCTTGGTTTATATAGTAGAGACCCATTTTTAAGGGCTTAGAAGGGTGCTACAACTTATTATTATACCTTCTTGATAGGTAACCTAACCCTCAGAACTGACTTGAATTTTCATATACCTATTTTTCCTTTTTAGGAGTCACATTTAGGGTTTTTCTTTCTTATTTTTTTCCCTTTAAAAATAAAACAAGAACAAGTGGCAACTTCAAAAACAAATTTTCAAGTGGGGAATGCATGTGAGAAATGTGGGGTCTACAAAATAGCGACTCCATTAGGGATAACTAGAGTGTTAAGCTTGAACTTAGGTTGAGACAAATGTGATGTTTGATTGGTTGATCAGTGGGTACCCTTCTCTCTTTGTGCTTTTGTATGCTTGAGTGTTGATAGTACATTAAGAGCTTTGATATGATTATCCTTGATGCATGTTTGGCTATTCTATTCATTTGAAGCATTGACATGCTGATTATATTGATTGATCCTCTTGCTTGTCTTCACATATTGTCTTTTCTTGCTGTATGATTACTCTGCTCACCATGACTTGTATATTCTTACTGTTGCTTATCTCGTTCATCATGGTATCTTGATTTTTTTCTGCTATGTACTATCTAGATCACCTTTAGCATTGCTATTCATTTTTATTAGATACTCATCTCATCTCTCATATTTCTTGCTTTGCTTGCGCGTAGATTTGGATTATATATACTTGTTTTGCATGACTGCTTGGTGCATGATTGCTCTTCTTCTATGTGATGCATGTGTTGCTTGTTTGTGTGAGGCACACACTTATTCCCTTATCTCCAATTCCCTAGTCTTGGTCGAACTTGTTTTCCTTGATCTCGTATTTTATATGAGACTTGTTGCCTTGTTTGCTCTTCGATTGAGCTTGTGATTTGGAGTAAGGTCTAGTGATGGGCTATATCTATGTTTGAGAGCATTTTGGAGGTGGTTAACACATTGATGCTAATTGGAGTCCCACCTTTGAAGAATTGTATGACCCAGAGCTAGATTTCAAGATATGTGTGTAGCTAGTGTGTTTTCTTCTTAGTTAGATAGGATTTTCAGATGCACCCACACCATTCACTGTGCACTTTAGATCACCATTGAGCACTGAGAGATGCAAGAACCTTCATAATTAGGAAACCCCCTGGGATGGGAGGTAATACATGTGTGGAGGTGATGACCACCTTGCATGGAAGCACCCCATCTCTTCGAAGGCGTGCATAGGGTTGCATACTACCAGAACGTACAATCACTTCTGTTAAAGACCCTTTAAAGCCTACCTTTCTCTTTTTGGAGCCACCTTGACCTTATAGGATGAGCTTAGATCATTTTATTAAGATTCCTTCCTGACACATGGGTGCATTTAAGAGCCTTCAAGAGGCATTTTAGTCACCACCTAGACCTAGTGCTCTCTTTTTTGGTTTCTAGTTGAGAATGCTTAGAGATCAGTACGAGTTTGAGTATCTGTTGGATTACCTTTTGCCTTGTGGCATTAGATTCTTTCTCCCATTTGATGAGTTTAGCTTGCTTTCTCCCTAAGGCTTCTGTCTTTCTATCTTGGTTTGGCACTTCCTTTCACTTTGCTAGCACTTACTTAATGTTTTGGGATATGTTCGTTGATCATGATCACATTTTTACACTGTACAGCTATCATGGGCCTAGTACCCCATTCTTTGTTCAATCCTTGATTCAATTTTCAACTCGATGCTCACATTTTCATTATGGAAAGGTGAAAGGCACGTTTTCACATTCACATTTTTTTTTAGGGATTCACCTTGATCACCTTATTGTTTTTCTTCGTGGAGCTTGGATTGAAAGTTGAGTCAAGGATATGCAGTTACGGATGGAGTATCAATCTCATGACAGTGTGTTTTTCACACTTTTTTATTTTTATTTTATTTTTTTATCTTAGATTATTGATATGAATTCTCTGGTCACATTTGTAGCCATCTCATAGTGGACACCTTTTTGACTCCAAAGTTCTCATCATACATCCAAATTTTAGATTGCGATCACTAGACCATGTATACCAGGCATATGTCATACTTTTGACTATAAGACATCTTTCACTTATATATCATGATCACTTAGACCTAACCCATCATGGAGGATTTTGAGCCTATTGACCTAGGACCAGGAGATTGGCCTAAGGAGTTCAAGACTATGACCCATCCCACTTCCTGATTAGAACAGTACCATATCCACATCTATACCTTGACTTTTTGGACTTCATGACCTATCCATGATGAGTTTTGTATAGTATTCTTCCTTTGATACCATTGCATGACCTTTCCTTCCCCACGTATCCTAACTTAGTACATTCCTTCGTCAATTCAACCAAGTATGGTTTGAGATGATTGGACTTATGGTGGGCTTTGCATTATGATGGGGGAGTTATGGCGAGAGATCGATTTGATCGCTCTATAAGTTTGTTGACCATTCTGTGGTTGAGATGAGCAGAGATACCGTTACAAAGCATCTAGATCTTAGCCATTGCAAATGACTTCAGAGAGTTGGGATGACTAGAGATGATGATTTTATGAGATGATGAGTGTTTTGTGATGAAAGATGGGTTGGCCACTTGATGAGATTGTTGACTATCCTATGTTCGAGATGGACAAAAAGGTTGCACAAAGCATTTGGAGTCGATTTTCACATGATTACAGAGGGGTTGACATGACTGTGTTGGATGGATATTGATCTTTAGTGTTCACCATGTGAGGTCTTAAGAGCAAGATGTTTGAGGTTTTGGTCAAAGGATGGGTGACCATCGTTTCATGACCCTATTTACTTGATCAGCCTTACATATGGAGTTACCCGTTGCTAGCCCTTCGATCCTTACACAAATATTATAGCATTTTTTGTCTCATCACCTCATTTACCTTTTGCGTCGGGTTAGGGGCCCTATAGTGCTTGTATGCTTTGATTAGATATCTCATGAGTTCTAGACCTGATAGACATATTCAGTCCTCTTCTCTCACTCTTCATTATGATATTTTTCACTTTGACATCATCTTATCACTTTTTTTGATATCACACATCACCACTTATGATGTACATCATCTTTCTTTTCCCTTATCATTGCTTATTTTGACATTCTCTTTGCTTAACCCAGAGTGTTGGTTTTCCACACATCACTGCATGGAAGACGGTCACATCTTTCCCCTAGTTTACCTCATGGGCAGTGGTTTAGAGATCTTAGTTTGAGATGTTGTCTTGTTAGTAAGGATTCATGTTACATCAGTATGTGAGGAGAGTTTGATCATCTGTGATATGCATTTTCATCGAAGATTGCCCATTATTGATTAGAGTATGCGAAAAAAAAAAAAAAAAAAATAGAGTGCATTGTTCATTGTACCATTCTCCATTGAGTACATGTATAGACGTGCCGGTTTACTTCATTAGGTTTATATGTCAGTGAGAGTTCATATGTGAGCTCTCATAGATTTTCCTTTTACTCGATCCTATATTTGTATGTATTTCTGGGTGAGAGTATGAGTCGCCTATTCGATTTTTGTGAGAGAGTCAAGCAACATTTCTTTAGGATCTCTGGATCTTTGCCCTATTCATCACTACATCCATTCTTTTATGTGACTTGTCTCCATGCTTTGATGTGGATCGACTAGTACTCATATATATATGTTTTTTTCTGATTGATTTTATTTTGTTACTCCCTTCGACTTTGCTATATTTGCTCATTCTTTATTTTCTCATCCCACTCAATGTAGGATTTGGATTTAGCATTCACATGCTTTTGTTCATCTTGTGGATATTGATGTTCATTCCTTTATCATTGTTATTCATGTGAGAGTCTCTAGGTCCATCACTCATGAGGTTTTCTATGCATTGCATCTTATGCATAAGGGGTATGGGGATTGTATCATTAAGATTATTTGAGCCTAGTTTCCTCTCGTTTGTTTCACCCTATTACCTTAGCCTACATTATGTCTCATGTCTTAAGACCACCTTGAGATTATGACTTCACACATTGTGTTTGACTGCTCACACATGAATGATTCTTGAGTTTGGTTGGAGATTTTTGCTTGGAGCATGATGGATGAGGAGCTATGATATGATTTACACTAGAGCATACCCTTCTTATTAGTGGTGGATATTTGGGATGATGTGATCTACACTAGGGCATACCCCACTCATCGGTGATAAATTTTTTGAGATGATGCCTTACATTGGGGCATGGCCAATTCGCATCTTCACTTGGATTATGACAGATTAGGAGTTATGACATGACCCTACACTAGGGCATAACCATTTTAGAGGGCACTTCTATTAGAGATATACTCATTCTACTTGATATTCTACATTGGAACACACTCCTCTCATCAATGGTTGATTTTTGAGATGGTGGTTTATTTTGAGACAGTTGCTTCAGAGATTGTGCATGGTAGACATAGCCACCTTATTTTTTTCTTGTGGAGCATGGGGTGATTAGGGTCTATTGAGATTATATTGGGGTATTCATTTTCAGTATTGAGAGATGAGATTAACCTTGTTCTTATGACACATACTGAGACGTAGCCCTCTCGTTGGCGATGGAGTTTGATTTGTCTTAAAGCATAGCCACTTTAGATAGTTTATATCGAGGCTGGCTACTTCATTCATTCTCATGGAGTATGTGGATCGGGAGTCCATGGATCATGTTGATATGTTTTCATTTTCAGCCGTGGGAGTTGGGATTAATTGATAGAGTTGAAGAATGCTTAAAAAGTATCATGGCTTATTTTGTTTGATCACTGAAATAAAATTCAACATATAGCTTAGGAATTTATTAGTGAATACTTTCACAAATGACTGAAAACAAGAAATGGGTTATGAAAGCTACATGGAGAGCTTTCATATATTTTAGGTTTGTAAAAGATTCGGAAATTAAATCATAGGAATCGATAATAAAAGCAAGATTAGTGAGTTAAACCTACCTTCGATTCTCCAAAATTGATCCAAAACCGAGCCATGGCTCTCTCATAAGCATCTGTCGGCAGCAGTGGATTCTCCGGCCATGTTTCTTCAATGTATTCGAGGATTACAAGGGACTCGGCTACTGCTTTGTCACCATGAAGAAGCACCGGAACCTTCTTGTGAACTGGATTGTGGTGTAACAACAACTGGCTTTTGTTACGAAGGTCTTCCTCAATATACTCATAGTTTATGCCCTTGAGTTTTAGGGTCCATATCACCCTGTAAGCAAAAGAGCTTGCCCAAAACCCTAATAGCTTCACTCCTGCCATTGTTTTCTAAGTATGCCAGCTCAATTTGCTTGGGTATGAGTTTCAAATCTTTGAACTTGGAGGAAGATGTGATCCTTTCTCTTCAACCAAGGATTTTCAGCCTGTGTAAGGAGGATTATTCATTTAATTAGATCTGTAATAATATTTATGTATGAAGGGATATTTTCAAATAAAGAAATCTTCACAACGCCCTTAGCTAAGACTATATTAATTATTATTATTTTCTATTAATGTGAAAAAGAAAAAAGGTATATTGACTAGTGACTCTTAAAGGCCAATGAGTTAGGCAGATTTTTATTTCTGCCACTAATATAACATTGCAGGTAGGTCCATTGCTGGTTATAAATATCCAATCAGAAGAAGCTCTACCTTTTTCATGTTAACGACAAAAAGGAAGATTGAAAAATCAAAGAAGTAACGTCAAGTGTTTATAAAGCATCATTCATTTCACTTGGACAAGATGTCAATTGCCTGAGTCGGTCAATAGAAGATAAGATCTAGGATGAAGGCCCCAAATAAGAAAGAAAAGGTGTGAAAGAAAATTTATGTAACAACACACCATGTCAATTATTTCGAATTCTAAATTTTATTCCTGATTGCAGTATTTAATCACTTGGTAATACATTTCCAAATTGCAGTATTTAATCACAAATTGGGAACTTCTATTTCATAAATAAGAAAAACAAAAAAGCTAAAATATATTAAAATAACAAAAAAAAAAAGTCACAACTTTAATGTTTAGTCCCTTAACATAGTCTATTTTTTCTTTACATGCAATCCAATTGTGCTTTGGTCTTCAACATACTCCTTCATGCTAGCTTATCCAACTACAATGTTAATTTCCCAAAAAGATGACCTACATGCACAAAAAACTAAAATCAATTATAATTTCAGAAAAAGATATATAAGTGAATACTTGTAGAAATAGATAGAAATGACAATGAAAATATAATAGGAAAACAAATGTGTCTACCAATTGACATATGTGACCCTAAGAATAATTACAATAAAATTACTATGAATAGTTAAAACATAAAGCAAGAGATTAATCAAATACGAGACAAGAAAACATCAACATTAATAATCCATTAAATCTTTAGTATAGCCCAAAAGAAAATAGAAAAACAAACCAAGTTTGGGACAAGAGAATATCAACATCAATAGTCCATTAAAATATTCAATTAGGCATCGTCTAATAGTAATAGACTTCATCGAATGCGCAACATTGACAAAGGAAGGTTTGGGAACATGGTGTAACATGAAATAAATAGAGTTCACACCATGATACTTTATCAACTAAGTTTTTTGTTAAGTTAAAAGAATTAACATTTCCTACAATCTGATATGCATTGCAACATTGCATCCAAAATAGTGGTCAGTTGTATCATACTTATCATTCATCTTATTTATCACTATCATGAGGGGATTATGTTCATAGAGATACTTCATTGACAACTTCTAGAGCTATGCTTAATCAATTACCCAATCTACAAATTGGTTGAAGAGATAAAAATGGAACCGTTAATTTTAATAAAATGAAAATTAAACTACAAACCACATTTTCGACACTTGAAAAAACTTAATTAGAAGTTAATTAAGCAATTTAATTTGAACTTCCACTAGTTGTATATATATATAGTAATCCATCATCTTTTACTTTTAGATTCATTGAAAAATAAATAAGTTAGGCAATGAAACAAAAAATTTATTTTATGAAGAAATCTTTATGTTTTATAAGGATGACGATGTAACTTACAATAGAGTGGTAAAACACCATGGCCAAAATTAGAAATCTTCATGTTTCCTTTTGAACCAACAAGAACATTTTGTAGTTGAGAATGAAAACAAATGATCAACCAAAGTAAAAATGACATTATAATTAAAATATGTTGACTTGTATAAGGAAAAATAGTGTACTTTCCTAAGTCTATCTTTGTCTCAAGTCTTGCATCACACACCTCTCGCAATCCAATGTAGGTCACTGTCCCTTAAAAGATGTATATGCAAAACAAATAAATAAATAAATAAATAAATAAAATCAATTAGTAAATAATTCATTTAATATCTATGATGTGTGGTTATTAAAAAAATATTTCTTATTTTAATATTTTGTGATTACAACTACACTAAAATTGATGTAGCAATAGCAAATGGAGGGGTCAAATGGACTTGTGTTTTACCAAAATTCCCTTTTCTTGGTAAGACTTTCAATGAATTGAAGTTGATAATTTGGGTTACTAAAGATTTTTATTTGTTTTTTGAATTCCAATTTATCTTAACAGTACAACAAACATAATTAATAGCATAATCAATATATAATTAATAGTAAGACATGATGGGCATTATCATCCTTACTTACAAGAGAGTAGTATAAGTTATAAAGAGAATGAGATTTGATTTTCTTCCTCATTTTCTATTCCAATATATATATGTATATATTGGAATTTGGAATTATATTTAGGGGGTTCTGTATTGGTTGTAATAATTTTTTTCCATTACCTTCTCCACATATCCATTAAGCAAAGCAGAAGTCCACAAAAGGGACACTATTTGCGGTTATTATAATAATTTATTTTCACAAATTTATTACAATTATAAATATTCTAAATAGCTCCACATTTATTTTCAAGGAAGCATTTTTACAAATATTTTTTCATACAAATCATAACATAAAAAAATGGTAATAAAGCTAGAACCAAATAAAAATCTAAAACATGGTCTAAAAGAGGATGATTCTAACTCAATAATAATGGAAAACAAATTCTAATAAGGATTACCAATCCTTCTCTACGTCTACAACAACCATTCTTAGATATAAGAGGAGTAGAAGAAAATTGGAAGAGAGAATGGTATGAAAAGTAGAGATATGTTTGAGAAAATAGGATCCATGAGGAGGAGGTGGATGTGTTTGAGGGAGTCCAAGTACGGTGGATGTACGGAAAACAGAACCCCTATAAGAAGTCAATTTCAATATAGGTAGCTCACAATTATTAATGCTAAAAATTGGAAACTTTCTTTAGGGGTTTAGCAAAATGGAGTGTGTTTAAAGATGTGAGAAAAATGGATATATTTAATTTATTTTTTTTTTATAATAAATTAATGTTTGTTTCTATACACTTTTCATTTTTATTTTTAAAACTAGAAAATAGTAATAATATTTATATAAGATTAAAAAAAAATCTCTTAAAGAATTACCTTTAAAAAATTAATAAATTTAAAAAGTAAGATATAAAAAAATTTACTATCTCAAACTCTAAAATTTCTAAAACTTTTTTTTTCTTAAAAAAAAAAAATGAATTACCTTGAAAAAAATAATAAATTTTAAAAATTAAGATATAAAAAAATTTACTATCTCAAAATCTAAAATTTCTAAAAATCATTTTTTTAAAAAAAGAAAAGATAAATATCTATGTTTTATACACAACATTCTATTTTTATATAAAATTTCTAATTTTAAAAACAAAAAGTACTTCCAAACATAAACTTAATTTAGAGGTTTCTTTTGCTAATATAAATCTAATTAATTATTTTTTTAGTGTTAATAAACTTCTCACTATTAAATATAAAATATTTTGAATAAACTAAAAAAGAAAGGTTTTTTTTAATAAAACTTTTTAAAATCTAGATAAGAAAGAAAATGAAAGCAAAGAATGAGGAAGGACACAACCATGTATAGTAGCTAACAAGAGTGACAAATTATTAGGGCATTTTTTTTATCTAAAAATTAAAAGAAGATAATTTGAAGTTTTCCCAAGGGTCCAGGCTGGATAGGAAATTTGTAGATACATTGATTAAGCAGAATGGTTGATTGATAGTATAGAGAAGTAATATCGTTTCTAGACTCATATTTGTTAGGTTTAAGTATATGGAAAGATGGCTTATGTCTCTCAGGCAACATGGATCATTATAGAGACTACACAAGAAAATATTCTTTTTGGGTCTACCATGGATCCATACAGATGCAGGGAGGTGATAGAAAACTATTCCCGAGTGAAGGACCTCTTGATGCTTCCATTCGGTGACCTCACTGGAATAAGAGAAAGAGGTGTTAATCTGAGTGGTGGACAGAAGTAGCGGGTTCAACTGGCACGTGCATTATATCAAGATGCAAATGGATGTCTTGGATGATCCATTCAGTGCAGTTGATGCACATTCTGCTACTAGTCTATTTAATGTAAGTGTAGTTTTCTTTCCTAGTGATTATGCTACTAAATTTTATTATTTTTAGAGTGAAAAACTAATGCCAGTTATGGCCAGGAATATGTAATGGGAGCTCTATCAAGCAAGACAATCATTTTTTCACCAAAGAAGACTTCAGAGAAACTTCAGGGGATAAGTTAATTAAGAAAGAAGAAAGAGAAATAGGAAACACTGGCCTCAAACCTTATATACAGTACTTGACACAATAACAAGGACTTCTTGTACTTCTCATTGTCTACTATGTTCCATCTCATTTTTACAATTGGACAATTGATACAATCCTATTGGGTGGCTGCAGATAATCCAGAATCCTAGTGTGAGAAAATTGAAACTGCTTACTATACATACCGTGATTAGATTTAGCATGATAATTTTTTTGTTCTTTAGGTCCATTTTTGTAGTTGTTTTAGTGGGGCATCAGAATCTATTTTTTCTGCCCTGTTGAGGTCTATTTTCCAACCACCAATGTAGGTTATTTTTTATTTATTTATTTATTTTTGTTTATGAAAGACCCACTACAGATTTGCCCACCGTTCAATGATTCACTATTGTGTAGTTCCCGACAATAGTGACTGGCTCCTTGGACTCTACAATGAGGTCCCTATTTCCCTCTTAATATAATGAATGACAGTAAATCATCCGTAATATGCCCAAAACGTTGTAGCTTTGGCTGGTTCAGAGTTTCCCCTATTTCATTATCCTATATGGATGGATTTCAGGCATCTGAGATTCGTTAGGTTTCAAGGGTAATTGAAACAACAGTCAAAGCCACGTAATACATTTTAAAATCAATCCTAAAAGATTAATGAGGAAACTAAATTTCAAAAATCACATACACATGAATCCAGAATAAAAAAAATTAAAAAATAAAATAAAATAACCCAAGCACAATCAAAACCCAAATCAAAATCAATACATTTCAGAAACAACAAACCAAAAGAGTAAAACATAAAAAGGAGGAAAAACATGTACAAAACAATCTTCATACCAGCCCTAACCTTATGTAAACCCTAAAAAAAAAATAAAAAATAAAAAATGAAAGGGGACAGTTACCATTGTGCTTCTCTGTTTCAAGCTGAGAAAAGGTTTGATGTCATTGCTAAAGAGTTGGTTGGTGATGGATTTGAAGCTTCTCTGATTTGGGGTTAGAAACTCTCAACGGCTATGGTAAGAAAAGACAAAGAAGAGACTTAGGGTTTGGGTATATGAGTTCATCGGTGATAGTGAGGACAAAGTTGCTCTAACGAGGCTTAGGGTAACCAAAGATGGTTAAGAGTAAAGGTTGGGGTGATCAAGATGGCTAATAGCTTTTCAAGGTCTGAGTGTCCATCGATCTGAGATAGATGATGGTGTGCGTATTCATAGATGAGGATGTGAGCATTCGTAGATCTTTGGGTGGTATGACAGGTGTGAGAACTTGTGTTTGGCACAAATTTCTTAAAATTATATACAATTTTTTAGAACATGACACTTTTAAAAAGCGATAAGGAAGGAATTATTTAATAATTCTTAAATAAAGCGCCATGATATCTAATAATTCTCTAATAAATGATGCTCATAAAAAATGTCATTGAATAGAAGCGTCGTTACTCCCCCACAAAGCGCCATTACTAATCGAGCCTTCAAAAGGCGCCAAGATGTGTTACCACTTATGCTAAATATTGACGCTTTTAAAAAGCGTCAAGGAAGAAAGCGTCATTATATATATTTTTTGTAGTAGTGAATACAACCCTCTAAAACTCTAAAATTCAAATCCTAAAGTCGCTTGACCTAATCCTTACCAAAGATCACTCACTATAAATAACACCTTATATTTTTTTTTTTTTTTTGCATGAATATGTCACCTCATAACACCTTCTCCTCTTGAATTTGATTGCTTGTTCTTAATTTGACATTCTCTTTTCCTTTTAGATTTGAAAAGAAAAAAAAAAAAACAAATGGAATAGCAAATTAAAAAATGGTGTGAATTCAACTTGATAAGAGTTTAACCAAAATTGGAAATTTGCTTATAATATCTAACTTGCCTTAATGAATAAGGATGTATGGGTTGATCAATCGAGCTTTAGGCCCTTGAATAATCATCTCAGCTTTCACTTTCAATTGCTTGAGATATTTCATTTGGATATCAATCAAACCCAAGGTTGAGACATTAAATTGTACGTGTGTTAGTTTTTATGATAAACTAGTTTCACAAAATGGTTGATGCTTCAAAAGTAATAACTTAGTTAACAAATGCAATGCCATAATTTTATATTTTTGCTCATTTGATGTATGTGGGAACAAAAACTAACATGGATCTTAAAGTATTCCAAAACAAAATACTTGAAATTGAAATATTCTTTCCCACCTAATTTCATTGCTCATTCTAGGTTGGAGATTCTATCTCTTTACACCAAGAATTATATATAGTGCAAGAGTGTGAGTTTAAATTGGCATCACTTTAATCAAAATCTAAGATTGGGTTGAAGTATTTGACTTGCCTTGATTAATAAGGACATCCATGGCTCAGCTGATGGAGGTTGGTGTGTACTAACTTATCCAACAAAATGTTTAATCTGCAAAAAAATTAACAACAATCAAGCTTGTCCTGGAAATGCCCTAAAATGAGTCCCAATAAAAATAGGTTTTGAAAAAAAAAAAACAAAAAAACAAAAATTCAGTAAAAGGAATTTCAGCCCCTTGGAATCAGCAAGGCATATATAATAGAAACTAAGAAAAGGAGGGCGGCTTAATTATTACCAAAAAGTTGAGATAAATGTTTGGTCAACATCAACAATTCTCTTACTTGAAATTAGTGTCTTGTACAGCATATCCAATGAACAAATTTGCAAAGAAGCTCTAGCCATCTGTGCATATGTGGTCCATTTCATGGTCTTGGGCATCAACACCATTACCATCAATATTCAGGGTGGTGCCATTACACCAGGGAGGTGATTGAAAACTATTCCCGAGTGAAGGACCTCTTGATGCTTCCATTCGGTGACCTCACTGGAATAAGAGAAAGAGATGTTAATCTGAGTGGTGGACAGAAGCAGCGGGTTCAACTGGCACGTGCATTATATCAGGATGCAAATGGATATGTCTTGGATGATCCATTCAGTGCAGTTGATGCACATTCTGCTACTAGTCTATTTAATGTAAGTGTGGTTTTCTTTCCTAGTGATTATGCTACTAAATTTTATTATTTTTAGAGTGAAAAACTAATGCCAGTTATGGCCAGGAATATGTAATGGGAGCTCTATCAAGCAAGACAATCATTTTTACACCAAAGAAGACTTTAGAGAAACTTCAGGGGATAAGTTAATTAAGAAAGAAGAAAGAGAAATAGGATACACTGGCCTCAAACCTTATATACAGTACTTGACACAACAACAAGGACTTCTTGTAATATGTAAGTGTGGTTTTGTTTTTTTTTTTTGTTTTTTTTTTTTTTTTTTTTTTTTGTGAAAGACCCACTACAGATTTGCCCACCATTCAATGATTCACTGCCGTGTGGTTCCTGACAATAGTGACCGACTCCTTGGACTCTCCAGTGAGGTCCTTATTTCCCTCTTAATATAATGAATGACAGTGAATCATCCGTAATATGTCCAAAACGTTGTAGCTTTGGCTGGTTCAGAGTTTCCCCTGTTTCATTATCCTATATGGATGGATTTCAGGCATCTGGGATTAGTTAGGTTTCAAGGGTAATTGAAACAACAGTCAAAACCATGTAATACATTTTAAAATCAATCCTAAAAGATTAATGAGGAAACTAAATTTCAAAAATCACAAACACATGAATCTACAATAAAAAAATAAAAAAAAATAAAAATAAAACCCAAATCAAAATCAATACATATCAGAAACAACAAACCAAAAGAGTAAAGCATAAAAAGGAGGAAAAACACATACGAAACAATCTTCATACTAGCCCTAACCTTATGTAAACCCTAAAAAAAAATAAAAATTAAAAAATGAAAGGGGACAGTTACCATTGTGCTTCTCTGTTTCAAGCCTAGAAAAGGTTTGATGTCATTGCTAAAAAGTTGGTTGGTGGTGGATTTGAAGCTTCTCTATTTTGGGGTTAAAAACTCTCAACGGCTATGGTAAGACGAGACAAAGAAGAGACTTAGGGTTTGGGTATATGAGGTCATCGGTGATAGTGAGGACAAAGTTGCTTCTCTGTTTCAAGCCTAGAAAAGGTTTGATGTCATTGATAAAAAGTTGGTTGGTGGTGGATTTGAAGCTTCTCTATTTTGGGGTTAGAAACTCTCAACGGCTATGGTAAGAAGAGACAAAGAAAAGACTTAGGGTTTGGGTATATGAGGTCATCGGTGATAGTGAGGACAAAGTTGCTCTAACGAGGCTTAGGGTAGCCAAAGATGGTTGAGAGTAAAGGTTGGGGTGATCAAGATGGCTAATAGCTTTTCAAGGTCTGAGTGTCCATCGATCTGAGATAGATGATGGTGTGCGTATTCGTAGATGAGGATGTGAGCATTTGTAGATCTTTGGGTGGTATGACAGGTGTGAGAACTTGTGTTTGGCACAAATTTCTTAAAATTATATACAATTTTTTAGAACATGACAATTTTAAAAAGCGATAAGGAAGGAATTATTTAATGATGCTTAAATAAAGCGGCATGATATCTAAGAATTCTCTAATAAATGATGCTCATAAAAAACGTCATTGAATAAAAGCGTCGTTACTCCCCCACAAAGTGCCATTACTAATCAAGCCTTCAAAAGGCGCCAAGATGTGTTACCACTTATGCTAAATATTGACGCTTTTAAAAAGCGTCAAGGAAGAAAGCGTCATTATATATATTTTTTGTAGTAGTGAATACAACCCTCTAAAACTCTAAAATTCAAATCCTAAAGTCACTCGACCTAATCCTTACCAAAGATCACTCACTATAAATAACAACTTATATTTTTTTTTTTTTTGCATGAATATGTCACCTCATAACACCTTCTCCTCTTGAATTTGATTGCTTGTTCTTAATTTGACATTCTCCTTCCCTTTTAGATTTGAAAAAAAAAAAAAAAAAAACAAATGGAATAGCAAATTAAAAAATGGTGTGAATTCAACTTGATAAGAGTTTAATCAAAATTGGAAATTTGCTTGTAATATCTAATGATTACTACTCAAAAAGTGTTATTTTGTAACTTGTAATTAACTCTTTTAAACACTTTTGAGTAGTATTTACTACTTTTTAACTCAATTGGCATGTTAAAGACCCTTACAATCGTTTTTAATCAAATTGTGTTAAGTTTTGGTGTTTTTGATAGTTTTTTATCACCAAAGCAATTCAAAAATGAGAGAGATTTTTGTATAGAGCATGGCAAAGCAATTTGAAGTTCAAATTCATAAAGGAACCAAGCTTTGGAGCTTCGTGACCCTTTTCCAGAGCCAAATTAGAAATACAAGGAAAGAACAATAGAGATAGGAATCTGACATGAAGAAAAATAAAGAAGAGCAGCTGCAGTCTTCTTTCACACATTTGGAGCACTTCTTGAAGTCCATTTTATACATGCCATATATCGTTTCGAAGCTCGAGAAGTCAAGAGTCCAACGCTTCAAACAGTGTGCAAATTGGAGCTGAAATGAAGAAGTTATGACCTTTGGAAGACAACTGCATCAAACTGAAGGATAATTTCGCATCTTGCGAAATTAGAACTCCAACGTACGAAATTAAAGCCCAACTTGCGAAAGTGGTTTTGCAACTTGCGAACTTGGAGCTCAACATGCGAAAATGGATTCCAAGTTGCAAAATCAACTTGCGAAATTTTCGCAAGTCACCATGCAACGTGCGAAATCTACATGCGAACTAGGATATTTGCGCACCGACTCTTTTTGATATTTTTCTTCAGATATTTTGTGTTTAAATCTCTATTTTCTCCTTGTAGTCCACCACTCATGTAATTCCTTAGCTAGGAAGTAATCAAGGAAGGGTAAATAACCTTCCTATATAAACTCTCTTATAATCACGTAACAAATATCTCTCAGGAGCTTTTCTGGAGAACATTTTGTATAGTTTTTGAAAGTAATACACAGAGCTTTACTTTGCCTTACTTTCCCATTTTATTTTCTTGTTTATTTTTATTTCTAGCAAATCAGCCTTTGAGATGTTGTCTCGGGGATGAGAGGCTAGACTTTTTGTTTCTTGGGTGAAGGGAGTCAGGTGAGGTGTCGGATGTATAAGTGTGAGTTTTTGTTGATTCCGTTTTTAATGAAGAGAAAGTGTGACTCGTTTATGGTTTTTATATTTTTAGTTAACTAGGATTACCGTGAATAGCCAATACTTGGTAAGCTTTCGAATTCCATGGATTCTTATTACTTGCAATCTTGCTCCATGGAGGTCTAATTGTTATCTCTTGTTCGCTTGTGAAGGATGATCCGATGTTAAGGATCACTTTGAATGACAAATACTATGTGAGAGGTACAAGCCATTACAAGGTGTATCAGTGAAAAGGATTTAGCGTTGAAACCATTAATGACAAGCATCTGTACCACACCGGTTCGGGAAATAACTATAGGTTAAATCCTGAATGCGAGGAAAAGATTCAAATGACCGGAATCTTCTCTCTTGTATACGATACCTGATCCTAGTGACTTGAAATCCCAAGAAACACCTTTCTTTGTAATTATTTTCAGTTATCTTTAGTGTATTTAGCTTAAAATCAACCATTTCTATACAAGTTTATATTTTCTTTTAAAGCTAACCTTGAAAAGAAAAAGCACCAATTCAGTTTTGAACTAATATCAATTGCAAAGTGAAAACTCATCTCTGTGGACGATTCTAGAGCCATTATACTATGTTAGCTAATGCTACCCTGGTATATGGTGAATTAGGTTTATAAATTTTGTTGATTACTCCCGTCTGAGGATTTAAATCAAAGCACATCAGTTGATTGAATTGAGAAGAACACCAATCGGGCACGAATCATCTAACTTGCCTTAATGAATAAGGATGTATGGGTTGATCAATCGAGCTTTAGGCCCTTGAATAATCATCTCAGCTTTCACTTTCAATTGCTTGAGATATTTCATTTGGATATCAATCAAACCCAAGGTTGAGACATTAAATTGTACGTGTGTTAGTTTTTATGATAAACTAGTTTCACAAAATGGTTGATGCTTCAAAAGTAATAACTTAGTTAACAAATGCAATGCCATAATTTTATATTTTTGCTCATTTGATGTATGTGGGAACAAAAACTAACATGGATCTTAAAGTATTCCAAAACAAAATACTTGAAATTGAAATATTCTTTCCCACCTAATTTCATTGCTCATTCTAGGTTGGAGATTCTATCTCTTTACACCAAGAATTATATATAGTGCAAGAGTTTGAGTTTAAATTGACATCACTTTAATCAAAATCTAAGATTGGGTTGAAGTATTTGACTTGCCTTGATTAATAAGGACATCCATGGCTCAACTGATGGAGGTTGGTGTGTACTAACTTATCCAACAAAATGTTTAATCTGCAAAAAAATTAACAACAATCAAGCTTGTCCTAGAAATGCCCTAAAACGAGTCCCAATAAAAATAGGTTTTGAAAAAAAAAAAAAAATACAAAAACAAAAATTCAGTAAAAGGAATTTCAGCCCCTTGGAATCAGCAAGGCGTATATAATAGAAGCTAAGAAAAGGAGGGCGGCTTAATTATTACCAAAAAGTTGAGATAAATGTTTGGTCAACATCAACAATTCTCTTACTTGAAATTAGTGTCTTGTACAGCATATCCAATGAACAAATTTGCAAAGAAGCTCCAGCCATCTGTGCATATGTGGCCCATTTCATGGTCTTGGGCATCAACACCATTACCATCAATATTCAGGGTGGTGCCATTACAGCTTCTCTCCACATCAGTATTAGTATCTTCTACTGCTGAACTGGTGTCACTGCTTACTTCTACGTTGTACAATTGTGAGATTGTTCTGTTCATAATCGTGGGCATATAGAAAGTGGAAGCCACACCTCGCCACTTTCACTGGTTTAACACCAAAGTAGACATTAAATAAAGCGGTCAAGGCTCTCCATTCATTTGAGTGATATCTCTTGGGAATACGTGACTTAGGATAATAGTTCAAGTACCCTTGACTTGATGCATCATCATGATAGCAGTAATGAAAAAATTGATGATGCTCATAGGGAAAATATTCACCGTCATCATCGAAATTCAATTTACAGCTGAAAATCCCAAGTGTTTCGGCGGTCTTTATCTCAAGTGGAACAATAAGAGAGCACAGAACAACGCCCAAGAAGTCATCATTTTCATACCAACTCCAAGGAAGTTTCATTGTTATTTTGAACCCACTTTTCTGATGGCTTATCCACTCCGGAATCCCATTACTTCCAGCAATAAAAGTTGTGAAATTTCTGGCAAATTCACGCCCCTGCACAAAAATTACCCTCTGAATTTTGTGTCTCCTGGACAAGAAAGGTTAAATGATACATGAAAACCATACCTGAATTTTGGATCTAAAACATTTGAATAAAGAAGACCAGAGAAGATTTGATTGACTGGATAAATTTTCCAGGGATGTGCAGTGATGGACATGTAGACACATTAAACCTGATGGAAGTTCTGGAATATGTTGAAGCATCTTGCAGTGACTCAAGTCAAGATGTCTTAGGTTGTAAAGTTGACTGATCCCATCAGGTATGCGACTAAAGTGGTTCCCCGCCAGACATAATCCTCTCAGCGATGATAGGTAAAAAATTTCGTTGGGAATTTCCCTTATATTGCAGGCGTAAAGCTTTAATAGCGAGCATAAACCGGACAAAGACGGCAATGGAAAATTCATTGAATCTAAATGCCCAACACGAAGATAAAGTAAAGATTGTAGTCTCCCCAAGTTGTCTGGCAATTTCTTGAAGTTTGGACACGTGTCGACACTGAGTTTTCTAAGAGATGTCAAATTACAAATACTATCGGGAAGATTCACGAGGTTTTTACAGTCTATCAGATTCAAATATTGAAGACCATTTAGATGTGTAATTGATGATGGTAAGTCCATTATAGCTGTTCCACTCAAATCAAGCACCCTTAGCTCTCTCATATTGCCCTTGATTTCTGGAAATCTCTCTAGCTTTGAACAGCCATTGCAAGACAAAGTTTGAAGGTGTTTCCACTTGTAAATGCCTCTTGGAAGAAGCTCCAGGTTTACACATCCTGCAAGATTCAAGGGAAAAAATAAAAATAAAAAACAAGTTAGTTTTAGTAATTATAATACTGTTGCACCAATCTTTTAAAGACCATGCATTGTACAACCTTCTAGAGTTAGAATCTCCAAGTTTGGCACACTCGAGAAGTCTGGGATTCTGATGAGATGGACAGAGTAACTGAGATCAATAACCCTCAACTTGTCATGAAGCTGTAACAAAATAATTTTTTTCAATAGATAAATGTTAAAAATTAATATAAAATTAAACTGTAACTAAATAATAATAATAATACCTTATTCCCTCTCCAAACTTGCTTTATATTGCTGCCCCTTAATAAGAGTTCAACAAGGTTCTTTTCATGAAAATTCATTGGCAAAGATTCTAAAGGGTATCCATCCCAATGCAGATATGTTAACTCATAAGAAGAGAATTCAAAGTCCCTTGGAAGGTGGTCTTCAAGAAATAGCTCTCTACGAGGGTTATGGATTTTGAGCAGTCTAAGTCTATTCATCTCTTTGAAAGATTCCATAGTAAGCTGTGATAGATTAAATTTACATCTATCTAAGAATAGTCCTTCAATTGCTCGTGTCCCCTGAAAAATATAAGACGAGTAGGCAAAACAAAAGATGCATTAGACTTAATTGAGTTATACACACGGCTAATTTATGAAAAAATAATAATTGTATTGAAGCTTGCATACACACGTATATAAACAAGTTCATGCATTTGACTCTTACCGTATTTCCTATTAGCACGTCATAGGCATTAGAATCCCACAATCTACTCCTTCTTCCAGGGTATTTAGGACATTCCTGACGAATAACCTCCCAACCCATTTGTTGTATTAAATCATAGCATGTTTTTTGAAATAGTTATAAGACATCTATCAGCTAGAGTTGTTATTGCATGCTCTGCATGAGGGCCCAATATTCTTGAAACAAAATCTTTGTCATCTCCTTTGAAAAAGCATGCTACATCCAAAAACATCCCCTTGTCTATATCATCGAGTCCATCAAAACTTATTCTAAGTACATTGTCAATTTCCATGTTGGGTATTATTTTTAGCTTACACAGTGCACTTTCCCAATGACTTATTTTCTTTCCAAAAAGAGAAGCACCTAAAACTTTAAGTGCTAACGGAAGGCCATTAGCATAATCTATGATATTGTATGAGAGGTTTTTATAAACATCTTTGGGACGATTTTGTTTAAAGGCCCACAAACTAAAGAGCTCAATAGCTTCTTCCTTGTTTAATATTGAAACCTCATATGGTATATCCGCTCCATATTGAGCAAGCACGTGTTTGTCTCTAGATGTAATGATGATTGTACTTTTTGCCTGAAACCAATCCTTCTCTTCAACCAAATATTCTAGTTGTTTCAACTCATTCACATCATCAAAAATAACAAGAACTTTATTGGAGCTTAGACACCTCTTTATCATACTAATTCCTTCATCAACATTGTTTATTTTAAAATTTTTTCCCCTTAGGATACCATGAAGAAGTTCCTGCTGTAACTGAAGTATATCACCTTTGGATCTCTCTCTGATATTTCTAAGGAAGCTCCTACCATCATATTGATCTGAGATCTCATTATAAATAGCCTCGGCGATAGTAGTCTTGCCAACCCCACCAATTCCATATATCCCTATGACGCTAACCATATTTAACTCAGTGTTCATCAACGATTTCAATTTTTCCAAATGAACACCAATTCCAACTATGTTCTTTCCCACACTTAAAGGTTGATGGTTTAATCTTCTAATGATTGTATCAACAATTTCCTTGACAACCTCAGTCTCATACCTGCCAATCATAAAAATTAAGTACAAGGATGAGTTAGAATGAGTTTCAAAATATAATAAATTTAAAATAAATTTAGTCGTGTATGGCCGTGTCCAATATTACTGAATTAGTAGCAATGGAATGCAAAAGAAAGGGGTCAAGCCAATTTACTTACATATTTAAGCTTCAAAATTTGTAAGTATCAAACTACTAATGTGCCAAGTTGCAAATTTTCAGTACTCTTACTGCTAGAGCATTGTGTAGGACTCCTCTATGAACAAGCTAATGCCTTCTTTCAACTTTTATTTCACAAACAACTTGCTTATGATTCCTCAATTTCACTTGTCTTTAGGTTTTATTAACTTACCAATGTTGCAAAGACTCTCTTTTTAGCCTGCCAATTAATTTTGCATTTCCATAGAGGAATCAGGAAACGAGTGAATGTGGAGAATTTCATGATTTGTTTCTTGATTGGGAACTTAAATATGATTTGCTTTAAAGAAAATTATAAAAGGGTTAAATTTTGATACTTGCATTTTTGGACCAACACAAGGGAAAAATGAAAGTTAGATATTGTTAACAATTTCATACTTACTGGTCATTCACATGGCATCCAGATAGATTCGCTGCTTCTCTCAATGCAATCCTCCACTTTTGTATCATCTCCTTTTCTTGATTTGCATCTCTTTCATGGTAGGCAAGTGCGTCTCCGAAACTTCCCCTTTGGTTTCGTACATCAGATGGATCCACATGGTAGAAAATTGGTAGAACCATTGATTCCTTTTGGCTCTTGCGTTCAATGATCTTTACTAGTTCATTTAAACACCATCTGGAGTAAGCATAATTTTTTGAGAAAATAATAATAAAAAACCTCGATTCTTCTATAGCTCTGAAGAGATCAGATGCAATATCTCCTCCTTTCTCAAGTTCTTCATCATCTCTGAAAGTTTGAATTCCATATGCGGTCAATGTGGTATATAGATGATCAGTGAAATTTCTGCGAGTATCGCTACCTCTAAAACTCAAGAACACATCATAATTACGAGAAATAGAAGTAGTCGAAGAAGAGGCTCTATGGGTGCTGGAAGAAGCCATTTATGGATGGCTTGAACCAAAATTACAAGGGAGTTTGGAATCCAAGAAAATCAGAGAGAGGGTCCTTGGATGCTCAATGACTATTGGCTCCAGACCTCTTCACCATGAACAAAAATCCAAGCTGGGAAGGAGGTTCAGCTGAAAAGCTTCATCTGCAGTCGTAAAAGAAAAGAAAAACGTATATAAAGCCCTCTTTGAGAAATTTCTTTGCATATAAATTCTAAGAGAAACTCACACATATTTTACCTTTTAGTTGGGGAAGATCCTTTCTCCATTCCCTTTGTGTTGGAGACTGCAGTTAAGGAATGTAGAGAAGATGGTGGGGAAGATAGTGCGGAGGATGGGCAGGGGTTGAAGAAGAGGCGGTGGGCAGCAGAGGTCTCGTTGACTTGTGGATGGAAACCCTAATTAAGACTAAAAGTAATGCTTTTCTTTTTTATTAAACATATACTTAATTTTTTTTCTTCAATTTAAGTATTTTGATAATATTATTTTTTACGAATATTGATGGGAAAATTCTATCATCTTTCTAAGAAATTTATTAGATTCTAGTATGTAATCAACGTCGAAGTAGCCCCTAACTAAAAGTCAATAGAGCTCTATGACCTTTCACATTAGAAAATAGTTGGATTCATGTAGAAAAGGAAAACCTTCCCTGCACACCCAATGTAATATTCCATTGTTTTTTCTAATTTTATTTTTGGTGTGGAGTACTTTCATCCATGTATGTATGATATTGTTGAAATTGTTCTATATAAAATTTTCCAAAAAATTCTTTTTGTTTCTTGTTTTCCTTACTTTTCCAATTATTTAATTCTTTTTAAATACACCTTTGAGTCACTTCAAGGCAACAATAATCCATGTAATTATTTTTATTTTTTTTTATAATATGTGTATGACGTAAAGATGGCAAGCATGATAATGAGAAATCTACTTTGCCTTTCATTTTGATGTTTTACTTCTAATATATATGACATTTTAGTTTGGTGTTCCCCTTGGACTTTAATTATGGAGCTAATTCTTATAATTATTGGTAGGAAATTTCATATGACCATCAAGAAATTTAAATCTTACTACAGTAAATTGATATGAAAGTAGGCTATTAACAAAAGGTTAATAGACCTCAATGTTCTTTCACATTGAAAGATACTGAAATTTACATGGAAAAAATAACTAAAACTACAAAAGTTTGTATGAAGACAGTATTATTTACAAAAGGTCAATAGACATCGATGTCCTTTCACATTGAAAGATAGTGAAATTTATATCAAAAAAATTAACTAAGCCTTGCATGTGAAGTTTCATTTTCACGTTTTTTTTTTCTTTTCTATTTTTATGTTTTCCCCTTAGGCATTATCTATCTATCTATATATATATTTATACACATCTCATATTTACAACTTTTTATTTTTGCTTAACTTTCTTTTTCTTTTTTTATTTGTATTTAGTAACAATGGGTTCATTTGACATTCATTCCAAAGCCTCCTTTTTTGTCATCAAATTATTCAAATGATGATATTATATAAGGAATTTCAATTAATAATACTTTTATTCTTAAAAAATATTATATCCTTTTCTTTAATATTTACCCTTTAATCATTGTTGCAAAATGATAAAATTGAAGTAAGTACAATTATGCTTTGTTTGATACTAATAAGAATTTCAAAATCCCTTCACCTCAAGGTATTGAAGTCTAGGTAAGAAAATAGATGGATAAAAGTGTGACATAAAACTTTTCATCTTTTTTCTTTTCCCATTTTAAAGGTGTTTGTAGTTGAGGTTAAAAAAATATCAAGTGGCATAACAAAAATATAGGATTCACGAAGAGTCAAATTAAAGGTTTTTGATGACTATCTTTGGCATTTTGATTTTTGTTTTTCTCCTTTCAACATACAACAACCACTGTTCTCTTTTAGTACTTGTCTTGAACTTTGATGACAATTGTGCAAAGCCTTTTATAGAGTTTGCTTGAAGGCATATTACCATCAAAAGTTCAATAAACCTAGGAAAATTTCATGAAAATATTTGATATCATTTCTTCAAATTTAGATCTTGGTAAGAAATTGGTTTAAAGGGAAGCTACTATCAAAGTTTAGAAAATAGAATGTCTTCCATACTATATCTCATGTTTAGGTAACATGAAAAAAATAATACTTTTTTTTTTTTTCATTTTTCTTTTGTTTCTCTTCTTTTTTAGCATTCATTGATGACTAGTTATATACACATAGTATAATTTTTAAAAGGATTTCTTTTAATTTTTTTTCCAAAATAATATTTGAGGAACCTTGATTATACCCTTTTATTATATTTTCTTCATAAAAAAAAAAAAAAAAAAAATCTTTTATGCATGTTGTTCATATTATATATGATAATTTAATTAAATTTTAGTTACAATTTTGAGCTAGTCGAAGCCCACAAAATCCAATTAATAATGTTTTTTTTTTCAAAATATTTATATAGCTAGAGGTGCCAAATATAACAATAAAAGATCAATGGATATGAATAAAAATATGACTAAAAATATACAATAGTTTCCCCTTTTACATACTTACTTTCTAATTTGGTGGCTCTTTTGCACTCTCATGAAAACTTTTATAAATCTTTATGTCAAATTTGTATGAAGATAATCTATATACATGTGTGTATATACATATCACTTAATGATAGTTGACTTCATATGGAAAAAGCAAGTATTGCCTCCTAACTTTATTTTTATCGTGATGTGATATTTCATTTTCCAATTTTACTTTCATCCCTTGGCATTTAATACTATGCTATTTATAATACTTTCTCTTTTTTCTTAAAACGTTTTATTTATTTATTTGAATTTAGTAACAATGGGTTAACTTGACATTCATTCCAAAGCCTTCTTATTTGTTCTCAAATTATTCAAAAGATGATATTGAATTTATGAAATAGATGTTTGTAAAATTGATGTCAAATGATAATATTTTTTAAGAAAAAATATCATCTCCTTTTCTTTAATATTTATCCTTTTGTCATTAGTGCAAAGTAAGTGCAATTATGCTTCATTTGATGATTAATGAAGAAAAAAGTTACTTTTTTTTATATTAAATATTTATCCTTTAATTATTTTTGCAAAGTTAAATTAGAGTTTCCTGAATGCCTTTTCTACTACAATTATGAAATTCGAAATTTATTGGCTTGGTACATTGAAATCTCTCAAAGAAATTGATAAAACAATCTTTTAATTAACTCCTTCATGAAGATCTTATAAAAAAATAATTATAGTGGAAAAGATAAGTATCAGGATTGAAATTCAAATTAATATATGTAACTTAAAGATTTCTTTAAGCATTAAAGTTTAGTGCTATATTATAATAGCAACTAAAAAGACATTTTTTTGCTCATTTTCCACATTTATTCTTTTGAAAGTATAAAAATATTAAGAAAAAACTTCAAAATATGACAAGATAAAAATACTTTGAAAAATATAATATGTATAATATTTTTGTGATATTTTGTGATAGTATATAGAATTTAAAAACATATTATTATTAAAATTATAATATATTTAATTTGATTATATAAAAAAATATAAAATAAATGATACTATATGTATAAATATTTTTATTTAAAAATATTGATAATTTATTTTTTTATTTAATTATTATACAAAAGATACTAATATAATTAAAATTAATTTTTAATTTATAATATATTTATCAATATATTTGTATTATATATAGTTTAGACGTGTAATATAACCAAAGTAGTAGCTTGGGTCTAATTAACGGTCGCACCATTCACCCGTAAGCATCGGGTCATGGGTTCGATTCTGGTTTGGGAGGTGCATGATTACAGCGCCCTCATGGGCTGGCTTTGTATAAAGGCCAATAGGAGAACTTTTTTAAAGTAAAAGTGATGCTGACATTCGGACCGTATTTTCAACATTGGTGGGATGACTTTAAGCACTCTTTGTTTTGTCTTTGTTTTTTTCATTTTATAAGTCAAGATTTTGATTATTATCTTTCACTTTTTTTTATTGCTTTTCTCATCTCTACATTCGACAACCAAACTTATTACTTCTAGTGGTTTTCTTAGGTTGTGTTTGGTTTCGAAAAATACTAAGAAAAGGAAAAAATATAAAGAAAAATAATTTTTTCATGTTTGATTATCCCATGAAAAATATAAAAGAAAATCAAATATAATTAAAATTAATTAAAAACTTATATATTTTTAAATTATTTAATCTTTATATTAATGAGTTAAAATAAATAAAATGAGTTTGAAGTAACAAAAAAATAATTTATTGAATATTAATCTATTTTTTATTTTTCTTCACTTTTTCTTTCCTTCTACTTTTCCTTTATATTTTCTTTTCCTTATATTTTCTCTCAAATTTTCTGGGAACCAAATATAACCTTAAGCTTTGATGACAATCTCCCAAAGCCTTATTAGAAATTTGCTTGAAGGAAAACTACCATCCAAAGTTCAAAGAATCAAGAAACTCTACATGAAGTTCACATCATTCCTTGAAATTTAGATATTGCTAAGAAATTGGTTTGAAGGCATGCTACTACCAAAGTTTAATAAACCAAGGAAAATGAAAGACATTTAACACTATTTCTCGAAATTTGGATCTTGGTAGAAAATTTCTATCAAGATAGGCCAAAAAACAAAGTTGAATAAACCAAGGAAATTAACATAATGACATTTCACACTATTTAGTTACATGATTACAAGGTATTATCTAAAATTCAAAAGACCAAATAAAATTTCCTTTCTATAGTTGGCTTAATGTAGAAAAAGCAAACTTGGTCTCATTTTTTTTATTGATGTAATGTTTATTTGTTGTTATCATGCATTCAATAATACATACCTGTAGACCCTCTATTTTGTCTCCTTAATACAAGTATTGGGTATTCTTTCGGTATTTCATAATAGTTTCTTGGTGACTCATTACTACTCACGTGACTTACCTACTTTGAGTCACCTTTGAGACTTTGGTTGAGGAGTTTATTTGACCTCTCGTTGTGACCTTGGTTGCCCTTCGAGTTTAAATTAGGTTTTGCCTGGGTGCATTTTAGGTTAGATTCCACTAAGTTCACCTTAGGTCACCGAGGCCCACTTTAGGCCCACCTAGGTTCACTTAAGCCTACCTAGGTTTATCTAGACTCACTGAGTTCGTTTAGGACACTTAGACACACACACTAGGCCTCAACCCATTTAGTTCATTCATTGATTCACTTTCTTGCATGGTTGCACGGTTTGCATGGATCACCTTATTGCACGACTTATAAAATGTGTGTGATTGATTTTCCTTTTTCATTTTCTTGTATGATTGCTGATCTTTATTTATTTATTCTTATTTTAATTTAATACTTTATATTTATATTTGATTTTATTTTCTTGTTAATTTTTTTTTGGGAGGAGTGCACATTCTGAAGGAAAAGACACTAAGTTGTGACCATGCAAATCTCATATCCTTCAGCCCAATTATACATCACATCTAAGCTTTGAGCTTAGTGTTACAAGTTTCATGAATTTTGGGCCAATTATCACCTCATGCTAAACTAGCACAATAATTCCTTCAAAAAAACATTACTTATTGGCGAATAAATTACATGAATCAAGATCCTTAAGAAGCGTAATTTTATTTTCTAACATTAAAAAAAAAAAAAAAAAAAAGATACTAATTGAAGAATTTGACATTTGAAATTGTTCCTCAAGTCTTGATTTGGGCAGCTCAGAATTGTTCAGAATGGCCCGCAACTGTTTTCGTTTGTTCCGGCCCGAAAAATCATCTCATGTTTTATAGTTTGGCCTATAACTCTTCAGCCTTATTTGAGCTCTGATGGCAAATTTATGATTTATCTCACGTGCAAACGACGTCGTTTCAAGTCGTTGCTTCTACCGATTTCATTTAGCTGACTACAAATGTATGGCTGTGAGAAAACCAGCACGCGTGAATACAAAAAGGCCAGAAGCCGATTCAGAAATCCACCCAAACTCAATAAAGCAAAACCCTAATTCAATTCTTTCCACGCTCTTCAATCCCCAAGGTATGAATTCATGTATTTCGTTCGTGAGAATTCTGTGACTTCCGAATCATAACTACAAGAAACTGCTCTTGCTTCTCTTGTTTTTACTCATTTTAGAATTCTGTGCACATTTTTTTTTTTGTATTTTTCATATTTAATTATCATATAAATGATATAAAAAAATACTTGTTTAGAAAATTATAATAATGGTTTTTATACTTTTATTAATTAATTAAAAAATGTTAAATAAAATAATTAAAATTAATTTATTTATTCTTTCAATAATAAAGTTTAACACATTTATTGTGAATGCGTATTAATAAACATTAATTTTGCCCAATGGTAGTTGGACCCATATCGAAGCCTTTTGCTTGGGTTTGAATCCCTTTGCCCCAGGTGTTGGTAGAAAAATTTCCTCCATTTTGGGGAAAAACTCACCTTTCGATGTTGAATACTTTCATCTATGTATGTATGATATTCTTCTATATAAGATTTTCCAAAAAAGTTTTTTATTTTTTGTTTTCCTTACTTTTCTAATTATTTAATTCTTTTTAAATACACCTTTGAGTCACTTCAAGGCGACAATAATCCATGAAATTATTTTCATTTTTTGTTTTTATAATATGTGTATAGCATAGAGATGGCAGGCATGACAACGAGAAATCTCAAGTTAAAATTAAATCATGCTTTTTTTAGTAATTGATTATCTACTTTGCCTTTCATTTTGATGTTTTACTTCTAATATATATGACATTTTAGTTTGGTGTTCCCCTTGGACTTTAATTATGGAGCTAATTCTTATAATTATTGGTAGAAAATTTCATATGAACGTCAAGAAATTTAAATCTTGCTACAGTAAATTGATATGAAAGTAGGCTATTAACAAAAGGTCAATAGACCTCAATGTTCTTTCACATTGAAAGATAGTGAAATTTACAAGACATAAATAACTAATGCTACAAAAGTTTATATGAAGACAATGTTATTTACAAAATGTCAATAGACGTCAGTGTCCTTTCACATTGAAAGATAGTGAAATTTACATCGAAAAAAGTAACCAAGCCTTGCATACGAAGTTTCATGAAAAAAAATGTTATTTATTTATTTTTTTGTCTTGTATTTGATAATATTATTTTTTTATAAATATTGATGGAAAATTCTATCATCTTTCTAAGAAATTTATTAGATTCCAGTAGGAAATTGTCAAAGTAGGCTTCTAACTAAAAGTCAATAGAGCTCTATGACCTTTCACATTAAAAAATAGTTGGATTCATGTAGAAAAGGCAAACCTTCCCTCAACACCCACTGTAATATTTTATTATTTTTTCTAATTTTATTTATTTTTCTTTCTAGTTCCAAAATTTTTACAACTTCATTTTTCTTTAATTCCTTTTTTTTTGTAATATTTATTTTGATATTTTTACAACTTAAATTTATAGAATGTCTTTATTTAATAATTTTTTCTTTTAATTTTTATGAAAAATATCATTTTTTATAGATATATCAATAAGTTGGTTTTACGGATATATTAGGATATATTAGGAAATATTGATAGATATTCTAACACAAAATATCGATAAAATGGAAATTAATCAAAACTCAGAGAAATATTTAGAATAATTCTAAGAAATGAATATAAAAAGTAATAATAAATATTTTGACTTTTTTTTGTTAAAGAAATTAATATATGTATGATATAATCTATAATATTCTCTAATAATATTTAGAATTTAAAAGTAAATTTTATATTAATATATCTAATTTGGATGTATTTAATGATATAAAAGAAATTATGATAAAACTATTAGTACTTTTTAAAAATATCGATAATTTTATTTACATATATACAAAAAAAAATATTAATTTATGCATATGTAATATAATTTATAGTATATATTATATTTATAATATGAATATAGATAAAAGAGAATCTTAATATAATATACATAAATAAATATTGTATATATAAGTCATACACGACAAGGCTTGCACATGGAGCTCTTGGCCATGGATATGGAGAGTCGGAACCTCTTGGTGTGTGCATGCAAGGTTTTGAACCTACTGTGCTTAAAGATTGGCAATTGGAAAACCATTCAAATGGATGTGCAATATACAGAAATAGATGGCAGGAGAAATTAATGGTTTTTGACATTTCCATGAGAGTCTTTCTTTGATACAATGGAATTAACCTGGCTATGCATAGTGAAGAAGACAGGCTCAACTGATTCACCTTTCTTCAGATATGACCCCTTCAATGATGCTCACCATCACGACATGGAGGGTAATGGTGTGATTTGTGCATCTGTGGACTTTCTCCCTACAGAATTTGCAAACATGAGGCTTTCAGCTTGTCAAGTTCATCGATTCCTCCCATGAAAGAGAACCCAGTTGTGAACTTATTACAACTGGAGAAACCAGCCTCATTCTCTCTCTTGACAGTGAAACTTCTCAACTGCACCACCTAACCTATCCTTAGCTCATTTCCTTCCACTTTCCATATGCATGAATTCCTTATGGCGTGGCCACCTTCTTGGGCTTAAGGAGAGAAGCATAAAATTCATTTTTCAACCAGCTTGATATGAGTGGCCCATTCATTCACCATGTGGTGCATTACTAGTCTTTCAACCATATCCGTCCAGGGCCACCTTTGGCATGCAATCCCAAAGGCCACCTGTTTTCATCCTCTTAATTCTTCATCCTTGCTTTTAAAGTCTGATTTTCAAAAGTCTGATTTTCAAATAATTTTAATTTCACAACTTTTCATTCTTCCTTAGAGTTTTAAATTACCAAAAATCCAAGTTTAATAAACATTTGTTGCCATTTTCCCCTCAGCAAGTATCTTTCACAAATTTCCTTATTTTTTAAAATAGTTTTATGATTTTCTTGATTTTTAATAAATAAGAATGAATTTTTATAATTCCAAAGTAATAGAATTTATGGAATTAATTCATGTTAAATTAAATCGGGCATTGGTGGGGCCTAACATATGAGACATTCGTCATTCGATTATTGATTTTGATTGCTATATTTGATTGAATATTGATTAATTTTTGCCTTAATCTGTGATATGCATGCAATTATTCTACATTGTCCACTAACCCTGTTTCCATGATAGCACATTATTGATTCGCTGCTCAGGTACGCATTCTATCTTCTCTCATTTGTTTGGTCACTTTTCATTGCTACTTTGACCATAATACATCTTTGATCATTATTTGATATCCACGATTAATCGATCAATTGTCACACTTGTCTTAGCTTATTTAGTAGAGACTCGTTTTTAAGGGCTTAGAAGGGTGCTACAACTTATTATCATACATTCCCGATAGGTAACTTGACCCTTGAACCCGACTTGATTTTTCATAGACCTATTTTTCCTTTTTAGGAGTCACACTTAGGGTTTTGCTTTTCTCTTTAAAAATAAAACAAAAATAAATGGCGACTTCGAAAGCAAATTTTCAAGTGGGGAATGCATGTGAGAAATGTGGGGTCTACAAAATGGCGACTCCACTGGGGTTAAGCTTGAATTTAGGTTGAGACAAATGTGACGTTTGATTGGTTGATCAGTGGGTAGCCTTTTCTCTTTATGCTTTTGTATGTTTGAGTGTTGATAGCACATTGAGAGCTTTGATATGATTATCCTTGATGCATGTTTGGCTATTGTGTTCACTTGAAGCATTGACATGCTGATTATATTGATTGATCCTCTTGCTTGTCCTCACATATTGTCTTTCCTTGCTGTATGATTACTATGCTCACCATGACTTGTATATTCTTATTGTTGCTTATCTTGTTCATTATGGTATCTTGATTTTTTTTCTGCTATGTACTATCTGCATCATCTTTGAGCATGCTATTCATTTTTAGTGGATACTCATCTCATCTATCATGTTTCCTGCTTCGCTTGTGCTAGATTTGGATTATATATACCTGTTTTGCATGACTGCTTGGTGCATGATTGCTCTTCTTCTGTGTGATGCATATGTTGCTTGTTTGTGTGAGGCACACACTAATCCCTTTATCTTTAATTCCCTAGTCTTGGTTGAACTTGTTTCCCTTGATCTCGTATTTCATATGAGACTTGTTGTCTTGTTTGCTCTTCAACCAAAATAGTGATTTGGAGTAAGGTTTAATGATGGGCTATATTTATGTTTGAGAGCATTTTGGAGGTGGTCAACACATTGATGCTAATTGAACTTCGACCTTTGAAGAATTATATAACCCGGAGCTAGATTTCAGGATATTTGTGTAGCTAGTTTGTTTTCTTCTTAGTTGGATAGGATTTTCAGATGCACCCACACCATTCATTGTGCATTTTAGATCACCACTGAGCGTTGAGATGCAAGAGCCTTCATAATTAGGAAACCCCTTGGGATGGGAGGTAATGCATGTGTGGAGGTGATGACCACCTTGCATGGAAGCACCCTATCTCTTTGAAGGCATGCAGAGGGTTGCATACCGCTAGAGTGTACGATCGCTTCTGCTATGGACCCTTTAAAGCCTGCCTTTCTCTTTTTAGAGCCACCTTGACCTTATAGGATGAGCTTAGATCCTTTTATTAGGATTCCTTCCTCACACATGGGTGCATTTAAGAGCCTTCAGGGTGCGTATTAGTCACCACCTAGACCCAATGCTCTCTTCTTTGGTTTCTAGTTGAGAGTGCTTAGAGATTAGTACGAGTTTGAGTATCAGTTGGATTACCCTTTACCTTGTTGCATTAGATTATTTCTCCCGTTTGATGAGTTTAGCCTACTTTCTTCCTAAGGCTTCCGTCTCCCTTTCTTGGCTTGGCACATCCTTTCACTTTGCTATCACTTGCTTAATGCTTTGGGATATGTTTGTTGATCATGATCACCTTTTTACACTGTACACCTATCATGGGCCCAGTACCCCATTCTTTGTTCGATCCTTAATTCAATTTTCAACTCGATGCTTACATTTTCATTATGGAAAGGTGAAAGGCACGTTTTCACGTTCACATTTTTTTTAGGGATTCGCCTTGATCACCTTATTGTTTTTCTTTGTGGAGCTTGGATTGAAAGTTAAGTCAAGGATACGTAATTATAGATGGAGTATCAATCTCATGAGTGTGTTTCTCACACTTATTATTATTTTTAAAAAAAATTATCTTGGATTATTGATATGAATTCTTTGGTCACATTTGTAGCCATCTCACAGTGGACACTTTTCTGACTCCAAAGTTCTCATCATACATCCAAATTTTAGATTGCCATCACTAGACCATGTATACCAAGCATGTGTCATACTTTTGACTATGACACATCTTTCACTTATATATCATGACCACTTAGACCTAACCCATCATGGAGGATTTTGAGCCTATTGATCGAGGATCAGGAGATTGGCTTAAAAGTTCAAGACTATGATCCATCCTACTTCTTGATTAGAGCAATACCATATCTACATATGTACCTTGACCTTTTAGACTTCATGACCTACCCATGATGAGTTTTGTATAGTATTCTTCCTTAGATACCATTGCATGACCCTTTCTTTCCCACATATCCTAACCTAGTACATTTCTTCGTTGATTCAACCAAGTATGGTTTGAGATTATTGGACCTATGGTGGGCTTTGCATTATGATGGGGGAGTTATGGCGAGAAAACGATTTGATCACTTTATAAGTTTGTTGACCATTCTATGGTTGAAATGAGCAGAGAGACCATTACAAAGCATCTAGATCTTATCCATTGCACATGACTTCAGAGAGTTGGGATGACTAGAGATGATGATTTTATGAGATGATGACGAGTGGTTTGTGATGAGAGATAGGTTGGTCGCTTGATGAGATTGTTGACTATCCTATGTTCGAGATGGACAAAAAGGTTGCACAAAGCATTTGGAGTCAATTTTCACATGATTACAAAGGGGTTGACATGGTTGTGTTGGATGAATACTGATCTTTAGTGTTGACCATGTGAGATCTTGAGAGCAAGATGTTTGAGATTTTGGTCAAAGGATGGGTGACCATCGTTTCACGAGCCTATTTACTTGATCACCCCTACATATGGAGTTACCCGTTGCTAGCCCTTCGAGCCTCACGTAGATATTATAACATTTTTTGTCTCATCACCTCATTTACCTTTTGCACTGGGTTAGGGGCCCTATAGTGCTTGCATGCTTTGATTAGATATCTCATGAGTTCTAGACCTGACAGACATATTCAATCCTCCTTTCTCACTCTTCATTGTGATATTTTCCACTTTGACATCATCTCATCACTTTTTCCGATATCACACATCACCACTTGTGATGTATATTTTCTTTCTTTTCCCTTATCATTGCTTATTTTGACATTCTCTTTGCTTCACCAAGAGTGTTGGTTTTCCACACATCACTGCATGGAGGACGGTCACATTCTTCCCCTAGTTCACCTCATGGGCAATGGTTTAGAGATATTAGTTTGAGAAGTTGTTGTCTTGTTAGTGAGGATTCATGTTACATCAGTATGTGGGGAGAGTTTGATCATTTGTAGTATGTATTTTCATTAGAGATTGTCCATTATTGATCAGAGTATGCACAAAAAAAACGAAAAAAAAAAAAAAAAGTGCATTGTTCATTGTACCACTCTCCATTGAGCACATGAATGGACGTGTCGGTTTGCTTCATCGGGTTTATATGTTAGTGAGAGTTCATATGTGAGCTCTCAAAGATTTTCGTTTTACTCGATCCTATCTTGGTATGTATTTTTGGGTGAAAGCATGAGTCGCTTATTCGATTTTTGTGAGAGAGTTGAGCAACCTTTCTTTAGGATCACTAGATCTTTGCCCTATTCATCACTACATCCATTCTCTTATGTGACTTGTCTCCATGCTTTGATGTGGATCGACCAGTACTCATATTTCTTTCTCTTTTCTTTCTAATTGATTTCATTTTGTTACTCCCTTCGACTCTGCTATATCTGTTCATTCTTTCTTTTCTCATTTCGCTCGATGTTGGATTTGGATTTAGCATTCACATGCTTTTGTTCATCTTGTGGATATTGATGTTCATTCTTTTATCATCATTATTCATGTGAGAGCCTCTAGGTCCATTACTCATGAGGTTTTCTATGCATTGCATCTTATGCATAAGGGCTTTGGGGATTTTATCATTAGGATTATTTGAGCCTAGTTTCATCTCGTTTCTTTCACCCTATTACCTTAGCCTACATTACGTCTTATGTCTTAAGACCACCCTGAGGTTATGACTTCACACATTGTGTTTGACTGCTCACACATGGATGATTCTTGAGTTTGGTTGGAGATTTTTGCTTGGAGCATGATGGATGAAGAACTACGGTATGATTTACACTAGGGCATAACCTTCTTATCAGTAGTGGATATTTGGGATGATGTGATTTACTCTAGGGCATACCCCACTTATCGATGATAAATTTTTTGAGATGATACCTTACATTGGGGCATAGTCAGTTCGCATCTTCACTTGGATTATGATGGATTAGGAGTTATGGCATGACCCTACACTGGGACATAACCATTTCAGAGAGCACTTTTATTAGAGATATACTCATTCTACTTGATATTCTACATCGGAACACACTCTTCTCATCGATGGTTGATTTTTGAGATGGTGATTTATTTTGAGACAGTTGCTTTAGAGTGGATGGTAGACATAGCCACCTTATTTCTTTCTTGTGGAGCATGGGGTGATTAGGGTTTGTTGAGATTATATTGGTGTATTCATTTTCAGTATTGAGGGATGAGATTAACCTTGTTCTGATGACACATACTAAGACATAGCCCCCTCATTGGCAATGAAGTTTGATTTTTCTTAGAGCATAGCCACTTCATATAATTTATATCGAGGTCGACTACTTCATTCATTTTCATGGAGTATATGGATCAGGAGTCCATGGATCATGTTGAGATGTTTTCATTTTCAATAGTAGGAGTTGAGATTGATTGATTTGTTGACAGACACTAGGGCATGGTCTCTATCAGTAGTTGTTGCTTTGGATACACTACTTTATACTAGGGCATAGCCATGATGGAGAGTATTTTTTATTAGAGCATAGCCACTCTATTGGATCCTTTACACTAGGACATATCCATCTTTTGGAGCGAGATTAGATTGATTCTTTACATTGGAACATCTGGCGAGTGATATGGAGATATTTGGATTGTTTCATGTTGTCCTCATTGCATATTGGGGCATAGCCATATAAGAGGACATCATTTTATATTGGGGCATAGCCACTTTGTTGATTTTCAACATTGAGATTTGACTTTCTGTTTATAATTATTACTTTCAATGGATTATGAAGGTTAGACATCTTCATTACATGGTTGATGAGCATATTCTAGAGTATAGTAGTTTTATGGCATTTATATCTTAGTTTGTTCACTGTCACATGCTTGGGCATACCCCCTTCTTTGAGATCATCGAACTTGTCACAGGCTTCATTGCCTTTTGATCTAGTTGTTGACTATGCAAGTTGCATACTGGAGCATACACCCTTCTTTGAGATCATTGGACCTTTCATAGGCTTCATTACCTTTTGACTTAGTTGTTGACCCTGTGAGCTGCATACTAAGGCATACCTCTTTCTTTAAGATTATCAAACCTTTAATAGATTGCATTGCCTTTTGACCTAGTTTTCAATCCTTGTGAGTTGTCATACTGAGGCATATTCCCTTCTATCGAGTTTGCTTGCATCATTATCTCAATTATGCTTTGCTTTTAAGCCACTTGATTAGATCATTATCATATCAGTTTTGTTTTGTTTTGGTGTAGACTGCACCTATATCGATCAACCATCTTCTTGTAAGTTTATGTCGGTTTAAGTTGGGACCACACCTATATCGATCAATCATTTTCTTGCCAGTTTGAGTTTTCAGGATCGCATCTATATTGATCGATCATTTCTATGTCAGTTTGAGTTGAGACTACACCTATATCGATTGGTCATTGTCTTATCAGTTTTAGTTTGAGTTTTTGGGTTGCACTTATATCAATTGACCATCTTCTTATTAGTTTGAGTTTTCAAGACCGTACCTATATCAATCAGTCATTATCATGTCAATTTGAGTTTCCAAGATCACACCTATATCGATCAGTCATTGTCTTGTCAGTTTGAGTTTTAGTTTTTAGGTTGCACCTATATCGATCAGCCATCTTCTTATCAATTTGAGTTCAGTTTGAGTTTTTGGGACTGCACTTATATTGATCTCTCATTATCTTGTCAGTTTGAGTTTTTGGGACCGCACCTATATTGATCGGTCATTTTCTTATCCATTTGAGTTTTCAGGACCGCACCTATATCGATCAATATTTTCTATGTCAGTTTGAGTTGGGACCATACCTATATCAATCGGTCATTTTCTTGTCAGTTTGAGTTTGAGTTTGAGTTTTGGGGTCACACCTATATCGATCGACCATTTTCCGATCGGTTTGAGTTCAATTTGAGTTTTGGGGACATCACCTATATCAATTGATCATTTCTATGTCAGTTGAGTTTGAGTTGGGATCACACCTATATCGATCGGTCAGTTTCATGTCAGTTTAGTTTTGAGTCTTGTTCGGCTCTAAGTCGTGCCTATCATTTCAAGTTTTTTCGGCTTCGAATCGCACCTTAGTTTTAAGTTTGTTCATCCTTGAGTCACACCTTTTTCTTCCTTCTAGTTCTTTTTCTGTGTGTCGATCACTCCTTATCTTGGTCATCCTTGTGTTGTTCATTGTATCACGATCTGGTGCTATTCATTGCATATACACTCCTCACATTATCTGTATCTTTATGCTGAGTTTGTTCCCTCTTATCTGACCTTGATCTTGAGTTTATTGTGTTGTGTCAAGACCAAAATTTGAGATCATTTCTATTCTTCGGTACAGTTCACTTCGTTCCATTCATCTCTCACGTATTTGTGATCCATTTATTACACTCATGATCTCTATCAAAGAGGAGCATATTTGTAGACCCCTAATTTTGAATCTTGGGAGAGACTTTTTTTTTTTTTAAAACACTTTTTTTACAACTTTCTAAAGACTTCTGAAAGCCAACTGGAGAGTGTGAGCTCTCAAGAGAGTGAGTGGGAGTAGTGGTTTTCTAGGAGCAGGATTTTGGTTAGGACATGGGGATATTCTATACTATGGTGACACGTAGCAGAGGTGCAGGAGATTGCTTTTTGGTAGCTGTTTTTAGAGAGGCTTGGAGGAGCAACGAGAGTGAGCTGGGTTTTTTGGGAAAGAGAGTGAAGGCTGTTTTGGAGAGGGGGAGGAGTAGAGAAGAAAACCTAGCAGAGTGTAGAGGAGTATTCGGGGGGACTGTCTTAGGTAGCAGAGACCGTTGGTTTGAGATTGAGAGAGATGGTGAGTTGAGCGTAGATAGAGAGAGCTCAGAAAAAGCTGTGAAACAGAGGAAAAACTGAGAAGAAAGGTAGGGAGCTGTAGAGGGTGGTGAGCTGGGTGAAATACGTTTGAGGAGAGGAATACTGAATAAGAGGAATTTGGAACAAAGGAGAAGAAGCTACAAGTGATCTTGTTGATTCGTGGGAAGGAAAGCAGAGCTTGAAGCCAAGCAACTCTTTGCTTGAGGAAAGCTTTCTAGGTATGCCTACTCTGAGCTTATTGTCTCTCATTTCACGCTATTTTTCTCTCATTTTCTACTGTTTTCTGGACTTTATCTTATTGATTGGTGTAGATGTGAAGAGTTATTTGATTGTTTTGGGCTGAATTTGATCCTTTGTATACATGCTCTATTTTGGGTTTTCTTTGCTTTCCCCTGTACAAGACTAATGCATGGATTTATTTCTGAACTTGATATTTGAGAATCATGGCTCTTGTTCCCCGATAATTCCACCTGTTATAAGCCCATGGATGCCTCCTGAAATGAGGCTCTATACGTTCATGTTTTGCTTGATTTCTTATTTGCTCTTCCCTCAGTTTTTACTCTGGCTCCTATCCTTGCTTTTTATTCCTCTGTTTCTGGTAAGTTGGGGTGCTGGGCATCTAAGCTTGGGTTGTCCATCTTGATTAGGATTTTTTCTGGGAGAGCCCCATGAGGGCAAATTCTATACAAATGGGTATTTCTGGATACCTGTGAGCCATGTGGTCCACATTGAAATGCCTAAGGATGCAATGGAGGGATACAGATGAGGATAAGTAAATCTCTACTTGATGCTCTGGACACGGTAAGGCAATCATGTAGAATGGGGTACTGCTGTCTATGAATCTTTCACCGTGGGCATGGGTGGAATTCCTCATACACTAGGGTTACAGTGCTTGCAAGTTTGTGATAGCAAGGTGGATAAGGGTGTTTGCAGTTATGTAGGAAAGTTGGATGAGGGTCGATCATGCATTCTTTCTTGTTAGAGAACTCTTGAAAGATGGGAAGTGGAAAAATGGAAAGTTTCATGGGGAGTGGGATTATGTGGCTTGGAAGATTATGATAGGTATTTCAGGAATGGATGTATCAAGGAGGCATTAACAGTTTTTGGTTTAATGGTGAAAACACAGTCAATGGTGAAAAGGATGATAGTGATTATTGGAAATCTAGGGTTCTTACCCCGAGGAACCCCAGAGAAGACAAAGACCCTACTTCTGCAGAGCTTGACCATAATTTTCTTGACACCAACCTTAATCCAACAGTTTAGAAGCGGGTTCTCCAAATAACAACTTAGATAGGTTTGAGCTGAATCAATTGAAAGAGGAATCAATTATGGTTGAATGGTGGGGATTATAATTTAAAAGAAGACCTCTCAGAAACACAAGCATGCTCACCCAAAGTTTTATTTAATTCCAATGATGAAAATCTCATTCTGAAGGCTAACTTTCAGCTTACAAGTGAGCCACATATGTCGCATGACAATCAGAGCACAGGGTTTTCAAATTCCAAAGCATTCTTTCAGGTTCGGGATAGATCATGGGCTTTCAGAAATAACAAGGAAAAGGTAATCATTTTATGGACGCTTTGCCTGTTTTGCTTGGCCTAGATCCCTCTATTTTCGCATTGCTGAGGGGTCTTCTCACGCACCCATCCGAATGGTTTTCCAATTGCCAATCTTTAAGCACAGTAGGTTCAAAACCTTGCATGCATTCACCAAGAGGTTCCGGGTCTCCATATCCATGGCCAAGAGCTCCATGTGCAGGCCCTGTCAGTGGTGAAGTTCTGATGATTATGAGTCAAGTAACCCTTGCTTAGAATCAGTCACATGGAAGTCATACTCTCATGACTGCACATCAACAAACAAGCATGATCACAACTGATTGAAGGGAGAATCAATCGAAATTTTTGTCTTTACAGATGCTCAGTTTTTGAGGAAAGGCCAAAGGTGTCAAAAGATGAACTATTGATTTCTGGAAGAAAGGGTCATTCCGGTGGTGATAATGAATCCCCTGATAGCCAGATGGATGTGCAATATACAGAAATAGATGGCAGGAGAAATTAATGGCTTTTGACAATTCCATGAGGGTCTTTCTTTGATACAATGGAATTAACCTGGCCATGCATAGTGAAGAAGACAGGCTCAACTGATTCAAATAGACTTATAACAAATAGACTAATTAGAGTATTATTTTTTAAAGCTTTATCACACAGCTTTCTATATAGCAAAAAAGGAAGTATTTTGAAAACTTGCTACAAAGTCTCCATCCTCATAATTCAATTTGGAAGGTTTGTTGAATTAAACTCTCCCTAAAGCGTTTCGAGTGTGCCCACAATTTCTGACGATCAGGAAGATTTTCTTTGATCACTGGAACCTGCTTAAAATTCTGAATCCATGCATGCAATCGAGGGAACGTGGTGGAATTCAGCAGTTTTGTGCCTGCGGCTTCTTCTATGCCCTCAAACCAGTAAGCCAACCAACCAAATGCTATGTCCACCAGTCCTATAGCTTCCCCTCCGAAAAACTTCTTATCCCCAAGGCTTTGCTCTTCTATGATTTTCAGTATTTCCACTGTTTCTTTTATGGCCTTCTCTTGCTCTTCCCCAGAAGCCGATTTATAGAATTGAAAAAAAGTGGCATTCTAGAAGAAATTAAGCAACAAGTATATTTAGAATGAACTGTTGAAAAACAAGAGTAAGGTGATCTCAAATATCAATAAAAATTGAAGTTATTAAATTAAGTAAAAAGAGGAAAAAAAAAAATTAAAAAGCCTACAAATTCTTTTCATTTTAATCATAGGTATTAATCGGAGATTTCAATTTAATTCATCTTTCCCCTCCAAATTCTTTACTGCAAAACCTAGACAGGGTGAGAGAAATTTGATGGAGTTAAAGAATGCTTAAAAAGTATCATGGCTTATTTGATAGAGTTCAACTAAATATACCTTCATGGTGGCTTAAGTACGGGTTATGAAAGCTAGATGGAGAGCTTTCAAATATTTCAGGTTTGTAAAAGATTCGGAAATTAAATCATAGGAATTGATATTAAAAGCAAGATTAGTGAGTTAAACCTACCTTTGATTCTCCAAAATTGATCCAAAACCGAGCCATGGCTCTCTCATAAGCATCTGTCGGCAGCAGTGGATTCTCCGGCCATGTTTCTTCAATGTATTCGAGGATTACAAGGGACTCGGCTACTGCTTTGTCACCATGAAGAAGCACCGGAACCTTCTTGTGAACTGGATTGTGGTGTAACAACAACTGGCTCTTGTTACGAAGGTCTTCTTCAATATACTCATAGTTTATGCCCTTGAGTTTTAGGGTCCATATCACCCTGTAAGCAAAAGAGCTTGCCCAAAACCCTAATAGCTTCACTCCTGCCATTGTTTTCTAAGTATGCCAGCTCAATTTGCTTGGGTATGAGTTTCAAATCTTTGAACTTGGAGGAAGATGTGATCCTTTCTCTTCAACCAAGGATTTTCAGCCTGTGTAAGGAGGATTATTCATTTAATTAGATCTGTAATAATATTTATGTATGAAGGGATATTTTCAAATAAAGAAATCTTCACAATGCCCTTAGCTAAGACTATATTAATTGTTATTATTTTCTATTAATATGAAAAAGAAAAAAGGTATATTGACTAGTGACTCTTAAAGGCTAATGAGTTAGGTAGATTTTTACTTCTGCGACTAATATAACATTGCAGGTAGGTCCATTGCAGGTAGGTCCATTGCTGGTTATAAATATCCAATCAGAAGAAGCTCTACCTTTTTCATGGAAACGACAAAAAGGAAGATTTAAAAATCAAAGAAGTAACGTCAAGTGTTTATAAAGCATCATTCATTTCACTTGGACAAGATGTCAATTGCCTGAGTCGGTCAATAGAAGATAAGATCTAGGATGAAGATCCCAAATAAGAAAGAAAAGGTGTGAAAGAAAATTTATTTAACAAACACACCATGTCAATTATTTCGAATTCTAAATTTTATTCCTGATTATGTGAAGCACGTTTAGCAATGAAATAACTCCATTTCATTTTTTTTTATATATATATATATATATATATCAATCGGGTGGTACATTAGGTTAAAGTACTCACCAGCTCACATCACCCAAGTCAATGAAATCCAATACCTCAATCTTAGTTCAACTAAATATACCTTCATGATTTGCTTAAGTACGAGTAGCATATTGTTATAAACTTTAATGTATATTCCTTTATTATCTCCTAAAGGTTAGGATTAGATAATTTTTTTAATCTCCTCTCATTTATTTCCTTTGCATTTATGTAACTACTCTTCAAATGAATAAGATGAGCCATTATTCCATACTTTATTATATGGCATTATAGCTCTTTCTACTCTTATTGAGTTTCTCAATTTGCCATGGCCAACATTCCTATCACTAATACTTCAAACTCATCTAATTTAGATTTGTTAGCTTTTGTACCCAATGTTTCAACTTCCATTATTAGCTCCTCAACTAGTTTCATTTCCATCAATGTCAATGCCAAACTTCTTTAAAATTAACTTTTCATAATTATTCTTCATGGCATGCCTAGTTTTATGCAATTCTCTTATGCTATAACCTTTTCGGATATGTAGATGACTCTCTATTGTGTCTTCCTATTTTTGAGGCTTCTGCTCATTCTTTTAGGCTATGCCAAGATCAACTCATTTTTCATGCCATTTTTACCTCACTTTCAAAATCTATCATGCCACTCATTGCCTCAACCAAAACTTCATGAAGCATGGTTAAAATTGACCAAACTTTATGCTGGTCACTCTTAAAGTCATATCCTTCACCCCAAAGGAAAAATTTCCTCAATCACCCCTGGAGACAAATTTGTCTTAGAGTTTTTACAAATATTCAAAAGCCTTTGCGATCAACTCACCCTTTGTCATTCAACTTTGGATGAAGAAGATTTGTTTGTACACTCTCCGAATGGAATGGGGAAAGAATAAAAGGAAGTTGTTGTTGCCATTCAACCTAAAGAAATTCCCATTTCATTGGAAGAACTTTATCATCAACTCATAGATCACTAAGAGTTTATGCAACAGGACTCTCTTAGCTTTGAATTTGTTCCTATGTCTACAAACCTAACTTGCTATCTTAAACAATCTCATACTAGAAACTTCTATTCTCCTTTGTTTCACCCTATTGAAAAACCCGATTCATATCCGTCTTATCTCACCAATCAACCATCAAAATGAAAGCAATCCAACCTAAATCCTAATGTTTGCCAATATTGTGAAAACTGAGTTTAGATTGCCAAGAATTGTTTGAAGCTCTTCCCTAATCAACATCTTTTCCATGTCACTACCAACTACAGTATCCTATACCTCATGAATACCTTTCCTTATCTTATTGATTAAGGCAGTTCGCACCATGATATTGATTTAAGTGATTTGGCCTTGCATTTTGAACATGAAAGTTACGATGATATAGTCCTTAGTGATGGTAAAGATCTCGATGATAGACACTGTTATGCTAATCTCTCCATTCTTTTTTCTACCAAAACCTTCCCTTTACAAATGATCTTTGTATCACATCAATGCAATTGTTTGCAAATTTTGTTAATCTCAAAATTCTTCCATTGAAAATTTTTCCTTCATATTTTTAGGTTAAATATCTTCAAACGATAGCACCACTATTGCAAGGGCTGGGATAAAGATGGTGTTTACGAATGCCACAACTTACATATGCTCTTAGAAATTGCATTCATGCTCTTGGCACACTCAAGGCACCTTCTTACGTTTGGCATTAATAATTGGGTCATCTGTAGAGGCTCTTTAGAAGATGACAAGAAGAATTGAAACCCTAACCCCTAACAAGGGTATTTATAGGGCTCTTTATGAGCTAAAGTGATTTCAGCTCAAAATGGGCTTAGGTCTTAATTAATTAATTAACTCTAACAGGCTATAATTAATTAATTAGCCCATACTAGAAAGATAATCCATAAGATCTAGTACAACCTTACATTTTTTCTAAAACACCCTTATGCACACTTATGAATCAAAACTCAAATTCCTTAAAATAAACGTGTACCTTAATAAAATAGAAGCTCAAGTGGGGACCATTGGGACCCATAGGAAAATATTATTTCCTTTATAATTTAATTTTAAAGTTGATTCAATACTCCACTAAAGAGAATCAATTGCACTATAATATTATAATAGCATAGCTTGGGTTCGTGTCCTACCTTCCATAGCATGTAGACTCCCTATGACTTGATGTCTATAATCTAACAAGGTATTGCTATCATCTTTCAAGATTATCTCTCTAATCCTTATGTTCTAGATCCTACTTATTATGTGATCAATTAACATACTTTAACTCCAAGGAACATATGTCAAATTTCTATTGAAGGAAATGATATGACCATAAGCTTCTAGATCACATGTTCTTTGGATCACCTAAGAAGAGACACTGTCTCAATTCAATGAGAAATTGTGGTGCCTTTATTAAGAATATCTATTGCCACTAGGCTTCATCATTAGTAACCCAATTCATAGGGATATATGACCACTTTAAGATTTCACCCATAGGTCAACGTCTCCTATTGATTTTGGCACAAGCTCAACACCTTCTCAAGGTTGAGAGTCTATATAGTATAATAGCTTAGTGAATCGTGACAATTGATAGCCTTATGTCATGATTCACTATAGATCATGTCCAATGTGCATCACATACACTAGTGCACTTACTATGGGAAAATCATCCCAATGACCAAGTAAGTCATTCCTCCAATTATGAGATAGTGCATTGTAGTCTTCGATGAATTGCCTAAATCTATGAACCAACTGTGAATTACTCATTGCTCTACAAGGAACCCATGACTTGGATCTTCCATGCAACTCCTAATGTGGCCAAATCATGTGTAATGCAAATAATGTGGGTATGTATGCTTAGATAACCAATTAATGCTCATGTAACCAAGAAACATAGATAAATAATTTTATAAATGAATCTCAATTTGTTACATCATTTCATGTTTTCTAAGGCTTAATCCTAGCAATATATTCCTTATGAATTTGGTCATTATTGATGGAAGTTGGTTGTAATAGATATCTTCAATAAAGACACCATGATATCTCATGGTATTGAGACAATGGGTCTTCTTAAAACTAAAGTTGTAGTAATTTCTTAAGTGGAATTTGACATATTTTATTTATGAGTTAAAGTATGTCAATTGATCACATAATAGGAGGATCTGTAACTCAAGAATTGAAAAGGTAATCTTGAAAGGTTAATAGCACATATCTCCTTAAATTACAAATATCAATTCACACAGAGTCTATGTGCAGTGGATAGTAGGTTAAAGACCCAAACTTTATCTCATTATAATATCATTGGATACTAGAGTGTAGTTGGCTCTCTTTAGTAGAGTGTTGAGTCATTTTAGAATTAGATTATGAGGGAACTAATATTTTCTTATGGTCCCAGTGGTCCTTGTTTGAGCTCTTGATTCATGGTGGCATGTTTGTTTGAGGGAAATATGGGTTTTTAATTCCTAAGTGTGCATAAGGACATTTTGATAAAAACATAAGGTTGCACTAGATCTTATGAATGATCTTTTTAGATTTGGCTAATTAATTAATTGAAGTCTAATTGAGTGAATTAATTAATTAGGACCACAATGGACTGGATTAAGTGACCTAAGCCTAATTTGGGGTAAAGTCACTTAAGCCCACATGGAACCCTATATAAATCCCCTTAAAGGTTTTGGATTTCATTTTTTGCATGCTCGTCTTTCAAACTTTGGAAAAGAAATACCTTGCCTTCCTCTAGAGAAGTCCTCTGTTATTTTGTGCCAGAGATATGTGAAAGGAGTGATAAAGTAGAAGATCTTCGGGTCTACAAGATCTACAATGCCATCACCGTTTATTTCATTGGATTAGATTTGATCTAAGAACATTTAGATGATAGGCATGACATCTAATCTCTAGATCTATGATCACTATGGTTTTGTTTCAATATTTGTCCATTGAGTTAGATCTAGAAATGCCTAGGAATAGTTGCATGCACCCTACAAGATTCAAGGTCATGGAACAGAGTAATTTGAGGTTTCCATTGACTAGTATAAGAGCCTTAGGTTAGGTTTTTTCATGCTAGATCTATTCTAAGGTGCATTGACTCTATTTTACAGGGTTATTTTATTTAACTCATAGCCCTAAGGATGAACAAATGTTTATTTAGACATGTTATTGATGGGTTACATTGCAAAATGTTTGCTTTCTTGTTCTTATAGATGGGTTATACAAGGGGTATAAGATTTTTCTTTGATTGTAAAAATCCAAGTTTCATTTATTAGATGAGATGCAAACCCCGGTTTGAATGAGTATAGGATCTTTTACTTTCTTTTGTAAAAGTTTAATTTTTAGCTCATCTATGTAACCCTTGAGAAGATTGGAAGCATTTCGAACCATTATAGCATCTTCTTGACGGAGTTTCCAATAGAAAAGGGAAAGATTTTTTTATAGAGAGGCAGTTGAAGAGGAGATGGAATTGCTCTTGGATTTATAGCCATGATGACAACATTCAAGCACTTAGATATGCGCTCAGGTGGTCACTTCTAATGCTCAAGTGCTCGAGTGTTCACTTCTAGTTTTCATGTGTTGCAACTGGTAGAGATGAGCAATAGGGGTAGAATTGGCATTTTGGGGATTTTGTAATAAATTAGGGTTTTATTTTTTCATTAACCCTAATTTTTTGTTGTAGGGTTATTTTGGTAATTTGGGTAAATTGGATATTTAGATTTTATAACCAAATAATTCAATAGGATCCCTAAGGCCATGATAAATAATTTATATTATTTTCTTTATTATTTTATGGCATAAAATGGATATATTGGTATTCTTAATAAAGAAATAATTTTTCTTGTATTTTTTCAAAATAGGATACTTATTTAAATTGGAATATGAAAAGTTAATAGATTTTATGGGAAAGAATATTAAGAGTATCTTTTCCTTTTCAAAATTCGATTCTTAGAGATTTTAATTTATTTAAAATCTTCTCAAAATTTTGAGATCTTTAAGAAGAAAATTTTCCTTTTAGAAAAGAGCCCTCATTTTTCTAAATCTTTTTAAATAATTTTTGTTTTCTTATTTGCACAAGATTCCAATTTAGGATAATAAGTGTATTTTTGGAAAATTTACGATAGACAATTTATAATAAAGAAGGTTGCCAAAATAGTTTTTTTTCTTAAATTATAGTAATAAATAAGAATAAAATATTTTAAAACTTATTCCAAAATTGAGTGTTTATTTAATTGGAAATAATATATAGAAAAAGGAGAATTTTTATTTGAAATTTTGAAGAGTTAATCTTAAAAAATAAGGCGCTCTCATAGAGAACTTTAATTTTTCAAAATCCTCTTCTCCTTTTACATTAAGGTTCCAATATTTAGGAAATAAACATTTTTAGGAGAATTTTCATAGAGAATATTTTATCTATTAAGGAATTACTATTTTTAATAAAAGTTCTTATTCCAAAAGATTAAGTGGAGAGGACCTTAACAAAGCCTACAACCTCCATTATCAGGCACATCTAGATTTGGGTTCATCACCACCTCAATAATGGGTTGTGCTCAAGGAATCAAGGGATATGAACTTTTCATATGGATAAAACTATACATGTCTACAGTGGGAGCAACGACCTTGACAGTTGGGTTCTTTACTTGGTGGCATTGCTGTAACGGATAATGGTTACACATTAACTTGGATATGAAGTGGTTGAATCACCCACCATGGTCCCATTTGCATAGTTTAAGGTCTAAATAGATAAGGTATGTTGATATTGCCTTGAGGTTTATTAAGGCAGGAAGATTAATTAGAGAGGGTCTCTAACTATTACTAAGACAATGAATTGCCCAATGTAGGCTTGATTGTTATGATACTAGGATACCTTGCCAAAGGATATGTAGTCCTAAGAGCTTTACCTTTTTTCTAAATTTATTTATAATTGTCTTATGGTGAATACTCAATTATTAATGCATGGTTTAATTTTCTATCACAAAAATCATGTCATATAATCGAATTAATCTCATAATTACTACTAATAAGTTGATTGCACCAAACTATGTGGACTAAAAAAGAAATTTGGATATAGTTCTTACATCAAAGAAGTCAAAATAGGTAACTCATGATTTTAGTCCCAATACCCTTACATTCCACATAGGAAGAGAGGGATACATATCATAGTTGGCAAAATGCAGATCAAAAGGACAAATGTATCATACTTGAATCTTTGGATAATGTGTTGTGAAACAATATTGTGGACCCGCACTTTTCACGTACGTCCCCACTCAATCACTCTTGCAGTTTTGAACCCTGTCATTGAAGTATTTTGCCATTATGAACACTAAGTCAGAATCCTCATCCTCTCAATTGGTAACAAACTGTATAAAGTTGTAAGGCTTTCCACAAAACAAGTCCCATGAATTATTGCTCGCCTCAACTGGTCCACAAATCGCTATTTTATGCCCCCATTATACTGTCAAACTTACTTCTCTAAGGGTCGGAATGGCTGATTCTGGTTCTCAACTGAACTTACCTGCATTTATTTTGACACTGCGACCTGAATTTGGCCATGTAAATTGCCTTATTTCCTCACTTTTGGGCTCATCATCTAGCAAAAAAGCATTGAGCCGATCAAAGGAGACCTTGACTTGGATCAAAGCAGATAAAGCCTCAGATATCATTTTGACAGGTTCTCCCATGCACTCGAGTTATGTAATTGAAACTCTGTGAATACAATCTGGTTTGTGACTGATATGTTTGCATGCAACAATTAACAAAGACTTCTTTTGATATCCAATCAAGAATGTCAATAAGCAAAATCTTCACTTCCAAACTATGCTCCCAATGAATTTACTAGAATTGTTTCCAATACCTAAGAGGTTTGGATATTAGGATCTACCCTTTCTACACAGAATTGGAGCACCTTTTCAAAAGCCCCTTGTAAACTAGTCTGAGAAGGTCCATTCAACATCTGTAAGAACATAATGTAGATTATGCTTTTAGTAGCCACGTTAGAAGAATTCTCATCATCAAGGGCGGTCTTTTCTCTTACTTCTAAGAAAAGCATTTGAGCTTCTGCTAGAAAATTCACTTGCTAATTTGCCTACTATGGTATCATTCATCAGAAACTTGGCCCTATAAAAGGCAAACCAACCAGTATCCTCGACATACTACCATTCGTGGTAGAGTCTTCCCCACTGAATCTCCAATCGGGTATGCAGGAACAGGATCCAAAAATTTCTTGATTCTGCTAAGTGAGACCATCTTCTTGAATGACCTCTGTGTTATCCTGCACGATCTCCCCTCCAATTGCTTGGCTTAGGGCTACTGCTCCTTTCTTAGACCAGGAAATCTTCTTTAAGACTTGAATCTGCCCACCTATCTCTCTTCTCCCTATGCGTGTCGCCAATCCTCCATTTGAAAATCTTTCTTTTTTCCATGCGTCCAACAATTTTCAGAAGAATCCTCATAGACACGTATTGGAAAGAGAGAATGGTATCTGAAACTAGAGCACAAAAAAAAAAAAAAAAAAAAAAACAGAACGAACCAAGAAAAGCCACGTTTCGTATTTTGAATCAACGGGTTTAGAACAGGTGAGACCAGCGTGGAAAAAAGATATTTAATCACCAAATACTAGACTCAAGAATGAATCTGGCTGCTCAAAAGAGGGAAAAAATCATGGCATCCAAGAATAAGACTAAAAAGAGCAAATTCACAAACGATCAGATTCAGCAGACAAACAAGTGATCGTAATGTTCATACCGATAAAAATGGCATCTTGGAATCAATAAGAGGATAAAGAAGAATAAGATGCGAATGAGAGCATAGTACATAACAGGAACCAACCTCAACACAACAATTTGTGGCCATTTCCGTCCACACCAATCAACAATACATTGAATATTCAGAAACGACCAAATGGGGAAATCGAATATGGGTAAGAACACCCAGAGTAACCAGAAGCGTACCTGGACGGTCTTGGTTGCAATCGCTTGACTTCTCTGCTATAGTTCTTCTCCAAAATCCTCTAAAATCAATCGTGAATTCCTATTCTCCTTCTTCCCAGCAAAACGATCTCCTCCACGAAGACAGTCCTAAAAAAAAAAAAATCCTCCCCCTCAGCATCCTTTCCTATGTATATATATCAGCCCCTAAAACCCAAATCTGTTCCAAAAAGGAAAATCTCTCATTTTCTTTCTTCATTTTCTTCCTTTTTTCAATCTTTTTTTTTTTTTTTTTTTTTTTTTTTTTTTTGTATTCGCTTCCCAAAAATTCAATCTGTTGAAGGAAATCCACTTTCCTTTCTTCTATTTCCCTTCCTTTTCGAAAATCAGATTGCTCATCCCTTTTTGTGTAGGATCTTCTCTTTCCATATGTATGCAACCACATTAATCCCTTTTTCCCTCTAGAAATATTTTTCTTACCTTTTTTGAGTGCACGTGTCTTAGCGAGAGTTGATCAACAGCCCCTAATTCTCTTATCAAACAATAAAAACGAAAATAAAAAGAATAAAACCAAAAAAAAAGAGTTAACAATCTTGTAATATATAAAAGAATAAAGTAAAATAATATAAATAAGTAAAGTGAAACAAAGTAATTAAATAAAATAAAATAAAATGGTCAAACCCATGCGAGCCATGCAAGTCATGCGACTATGCGAATCATGCAAGAAACGCTAAAAATGCCTAATAGGCCAAGTGTGCCTAAGAGCCTAAGTGACTTAAATGAGTCTAAGTGGCCTAAACATGCCTAAGTGTGCTATCTAAAAGTGCACCTAAAAGCTATCCTAAAAAGAAAGGAAAAACCTAAGTCTAAATTAGGGTTGCCAAGGGTCACAATAAGGGGTCAAATAATCCCTCAACCAAAGTCTCCGAGGTGACTCAAAAAAAGGTAAGTAGCATGAGTAGCAATGGGCCACCAAAGAACTACTGTGGAGTACTGGAAGTGAATTTACAAACATATGCTAAAGGGACAAAATTGAGGGTCTACAAATATGCCCCTCTTCGGTAGAGATCACGAGTGTAGGGAATGTGAGTAAAAATACGAATAATGAGTGGAACGAAGTGAACTATACCGAAGAACTAAAAGAAAAAGACCAGAGATTTTGTCCTAGCACATAACGAGAGTAAGATCGGAACATGGGGCTGCAATGACAAAGAGGAAACAACTTTATGTGGGGGAATGATGGTAAAGAGAGAAAGATATGTGATGAGTAGTATAAAGATGGAAAAGAATGACTCAACGTCATGGGTGAGATGAACGATTCCGAGTCATGGATAAGATGAATGGCTCTGGGTCACGAGCTTAAGGCTCTAAATGCCTCTGCAAATGGTGGCTCTAAACGCTTATGAAAATGGTGGTGGCTCTGAACGCTTAAGAAAATAATAGTGGCTCTGAACGCCTATGAGAATGGTGGCTCTGAACGCCTATGAAAATGATGGCTCTGAACGCCTATGAAAATGGTGGCTCTGAACGGCTATGAAAACGGTGGCTCTGAACGCCTATGAAAATGATGGTGACTCTGAACGCCTATGAGAATGGTGCCTCTGAACGCCTATGGGATGATGACTCTGAATGCCTATGAAAATGGTGGATCTAAACGCCTATGAGAATGGTGGCTTTGAACGCCTATGAAAATGACGGCTCTGAACACTTATGAGAATGGTGGCTCTGAACGCCTATGAAAATGATAGTTCTGAATGCCTATGAAAATGATGGCTCTGAATGCCTATGAAAATGATGGTGGCTCGAACGCCTATGAAAATGGTGTCTCTGAACGCCTATGAAAGTGATGGCTCTGAACGCCTAGCTACGATGATATGATGAAAGAGGGAAATATGGCCCCGTATCCAAGGTGCTCACACTGCTTGAACAACCAATAAATCAATCATCCGCCGAAATCAATGGGTCAGAAAACCGATGCATCATGACAAACCTCTGAAAAGTCTAAACTAAAAGAACTCTCTGTGTCTGAAAAGATGCTTTGTAGACGAATCTCAAAAGGCAAATCTCAAAGTGTGTATGTTGTGGCTTATTTAAGAGCAAATCTTAGAGTGCACAAAATACTACTCATCTGGATAATCCAATTTGCAAGGTAACAATGACGAAAACAAATCTATCTAATGAACATCTAGCTAAAGGATCCACCTATGCTCCTCGGGTGAAACCTGATGTGACCCATCTCTATTTCAACAAATTCATGCAGGGAGGTCCTAATACAACCAATCGTCAAAAGTCAGAGACAAGTACTCAATCTAAAACCAGGCTAGCCACTGTCTCAATCTCAAGAATACTCAAAGAAAATGGGGAAATATGCCCCAGTATATAGACCTGATGTCAAAGTCATAAGGTAAATAACCAACACCTATCATCCATCCTCGTACTACTACCCAAACAAAATCTCACCAAGGAGAGGGGAATATGCCCCAGTATGATATCCGATGTCGAGGTCATGAGGTAAACAACCAATAATGATCATTCATCCTCATACTACTACTCGAACATAATATCATCAAAGAAAAGGGAGTATGTCCCAGTATGGATATTTGATGTACAATAAAGAATCTGTCAAAATCAATCAAGCATCTCTATAACCATAGATAGGAATAGTCATACCGTCCAATAACAACTAGGAACCTCAGAGAAAATGGGGGAATATGCCCCAATGTAGATAGTTGATGCATGACAAAAGAATGAATTCGATATCGTCAATGAACTGTCTCCAAACTCAAAAGTCCATCAAACAATAATATGTCAAGCAAGAGAGAGACCAAATGCTTCCAAAAGTATCTTCCATAAAAGAAAACATAGTAACGACTATACTTCAACCAATCTACAAAAGCCTGTCTAAGTGAAGACTGTCAAAGATAACGTTTGATCTCATGGCCTCAAGGTGGTCTTAAGACACAGGACGTAATGTAGGCTAGGGTGACAGGGTGAAAGAAATGAAGGGAAACTAGACTCAAATACCCAATGATCAAACCCATACCCTCATGTACAAGATGTAATGCATAGAAAAATCTCATGAGCCATGGACTTAAAAGTAACCAAAGGAAATGTTGATATTGAAACAAGAGAGAAAATAAGTGATCAAACTATCAATGAAAGCATGTGAATGATGTGAAAAATGTATCGAATCATAAATGTGTATCAATATGTAAGAGATGGATGAAAGGTGGAATGAAGATCTGGAAAGAGGTGATGAGATACAAAATAAGGCAATAAGAAAGTGGAACGAATGATTATCCACCCATATTAGTACAATAAAGGAAAGTCATATCACCAATGATGGAATGACGGATAAGACAATGATCCGGAGACCCTAGTAAAAAGGTCACTCATCTCTCATACCTAATACATATCAACCATGATCCAAGAAGCATAGGATCTCATAGAACTCTCACATGAACTCCCGACACTCCAAATGCATAACAAGAGTGGCTCAAGGAGTGAAAACTCATATAAAAATCTCACAAGGATCCACAATGACAAATATACTCAATAAACAGACCTCAAAAGGTGACATAAGTGCCCAATGGAGCAAGATACCGTACACAAACATATCATTGCGCTTTTTTTCTTTTTTGAATGCGCATGCTCTGATCATCAATAAATCGAACTCCAATGGGAAAGATATAAGGAATAAACAAACTCTCATGAATGCATGAACCCCATCCCATGAGACAACCTCTCAAGCCAAAATCACCGAATCAATGCCAAATGATAGGATGAAAGGAGTGATATGACTGTCCTCTTTGCATCAAGATGTGAAGAATCATCAACCCAAAGAAGAGAAGAGATAAGATGAAGCAAATAATAATAAAAGCAAGAAAGAGAATGAATAATGTGGTGATAGAAAAATAGAACAAATGAGGTGATGAGGAGATGATACAAGAATGGGAAGATAGGCCTATAAGTCTAAAGCTCATGAGACTTTCTTAGCAAAGCATGCACATACATCAAAGGGCCCCAACCCGAGTATAGAAATGATAATCAAGGCTATAAGAAAGAAAAAGGCTCTAACATACCACGTGAGGCTCAATGGGCTAGCAATGGTCTAATATATAGATAAAGGTGATAAGGCGTAAGGCTAACCAAAATGATGGCCACCCATCCTGCGACCATAATCTCAAACATAATACTTTTTCAACTGATCCACATTGGTAGGCTCTGAAAACTGGTTTCCATCTAAGTCGATCAACCATACAGCCTCTTCTGGAGTCAACTCTTGAATAATATAAGGCTCACTCCAAATAGGTCTGAACTTTCCTCTAGGGTCTCCAATCAAACCTCTAAGAATCCTCAAAACTAAATCCCCTTTCTGTAATGGTCTAGGCTTGACCCGTTTCTTAAAGGCACGAGCCATCTTCCTCTGATAGGCCTGAACATGATCCACTGCTCTCAATCTCCTCTCATCTAAAAAGTTAAGCTGATCAAATCGAGCCTGAGCCCACTCTGTCTCAGAAATTTGCTGCTCAAGGGCTACTCTTAATGAACCCATCTCTGTCTCAACTGGCAAAAAAGTCTCCATACCATACACTAGAGAGTAAGGTGTAGCTTCTGTGCAAGTGTGAAAAGAGGTACGGTATGCCCACAATGCAAAAGGGAGTTTCTCTGACCAATCTTGAGAAGTCTCAACCATCTTCCTCAAAATCCTCTTAATGTTCTTATTTGCAGCCTCTACTGCTCCATTAGTCTGAGGCCTATATGCAGAAGATCTATGATGCCGAATGCTATATTTCTGTAACAAAGTGTCAACTTCAGCTCGAAAGTGCACCCCTCTATCTGAAATCAACTCATGAGGAACCCCATAGTGGCAAATAATGTGTGACCTGATGAAACTGGCAACTCTAGCGGATGTCAACCTTGCATATGACGTAGCTTTCACCCACTTGGTGAAATAATCAATGGAAACTAGGATGAACTCATGACCATTGGAAGATTTTGGTGAAATCTTCCCAATAATATCAATACCCCATATTGAGAATGACCATGGCAAGGTCAAAGCGTGTAACTCTGATGGCAGTGCATGTATAAGATCGCCATGAATCTAACACTTTGGGCATTTCTGAACAAACTGATAACAACTGTCTCCATGGTCAACCAGAAATAACCTATCATAATCTTACGGGCTAGCATATGTCCTCCCATGTGTGGACCACAAACTCCCGCATGAACCTCTCTCATCACTCGATCTGCAGAGGCTCGATCTAAACACAATAAAAACATACCATCAGTTGATCGCCTGTATAAAGTATCTCCACAAATCACAAATTTGGTGGCCAACTGCCTCAATGCCCTCTAGTCCTTGGCTGTGGCTACATCGGGGTATGTGCCAGATTTGAGAAACTGGTAAATGTCATGATACCAAGGTAGATCATCCTAGACCTCTGTCTCTCCAATCAAGAAACAGTAGGCGGGTGCAGACCTCAACTCAATCAGCAATGGACGTACTACTACATCAATCGGAATGTCCACAGAAGAAGCTAGGGTAGCTGAGGCATCGGCAAACTGGTTTTGCACTCTAGGCAGATGAACATATCTCAAATCATCAAACTTTCCAACCAGTAACTCCAAATAAGCGTGATATGGCCTAAACTTCACATCCTTAGTCTTCCACTCTCCTTAAATTTGTCTGAGTACCAAGTTAGAGTCACCAAACACCTCCATCTGTCTAATACCAATCTCCAATGCAGTCTCTAAACCAAGGATACAAGCCTCATATTCAACTATATTATTTGTGATAAGAAGTTGATCAGAGAATGCCAAATGAATAAACCTCGGAATATGATCATCCTGAGGGGATACCAACAGAACACCTATCCCATATCCTAACTGATTGACTGCACCATCAAAGTACATGCACCATCCTGATAAGTTGGTCATAGCAACAAACTCCTCATCTGGAAAATCATCATCAACTGGTCTATCCTCAGATGTCGGTAACGAAGCTAAGTGATCAGCAACAATGCTTCCATTAATAGACTTCTGAGAAACATACTGAATATCGAACTCTATCAAAAGTACAAGCCATCTCATCAGCCAACCAGTCAATGCAGGTCTGTCAAATAAATATCTCAACGAGTCTAGGCAGGATATCAAATGCACTGAATACTCTGTCATGTAATGTCTCAATCTCCTAGTAGCCCAAACTAGTGTCAAGCAAAGGCACTCAATCGTAACATATCTCATCTCATACTCTAACATCCTCTTACTCAGATAGAAAATAGCTCGCTCCTTCCCTGAGTCATCAAGTCGAGCTAACATACATCCCAAGGCCATGTTTGAAACTGACAAATATAGAAGAAGTGGATGTCCTGGCGTGGAGGGCGCTAAAATAGGAGGAGAAAGCAAATACTCCTTAATCTTCTCAAATGCAAGCTGACAACCATCATTCCAAACTGTTGGCTGGTTCTTCTTCAAAAGACGAAAGATGAACTCACATATGTCTGTCAATTTTACTATGAAACGACTGATATACTGTAACCTGCCCAAAAAACCCCTAATCTCTTTCTCAGTCCTCGGTGTAGGCATGTCAAGTATGACTTTGATCTTATCTGGGTCAACCTCTATACCCCGCTCACTGACCATATGCCCCAATAATTTCCCAAAAGTCACTCCAAAGGTGCACTTCTTAGGGTTCAGCCTCAATCTGAATTTCTGAATCCTCTCAAAGAATCTCTCCAGAACTGTCAGGTGATCTACTTTGCCTCGGGATTTCACAATCATATCATCCACATAAACTTCAACATCCCTATGCATCATGTCATGAAATAAAGTAGTAGTAGCCCTCTGATAAGTGGCTCTTGCATTCTTCAACCCAAATGGCATAACACTGTAACAGTAGGTGCCCCACTCAGTAATAAAAGTTGTCTTCTCCATATCCTCTAGAGCCATCAAAATCTGATTATACCCTGAAAACCCATCCATGAAAGACAACATTGAATGGCTGCAGTGCTATCAACCAACAAATCAATATGTGGGAGAGGAAAGTCATCTTTAGGGCTGGCTTTATTAAGATCTCTGAAATCAACACATACTCTAACTTTGCTATCCTTTTTAAGAACAGGGACGACATTAGCCAACCACTCTGGATACTCAACCATTGATATAAACCCAACACTGAGTTGTTTCTGAATCTCCTTGTTCACCTGTAGACTCTAATGTGGATGCAATTGCCTCAATTTCTGCTTAACTAGTCTGACATGTGGTAGAATAGGTAAATGGTGTTAGACTATAGAGGGATCGAGGCCAGGCATGTCCTCATAAGACCATGCAAAGACATCTAAGTATGACTTGAGTAAACGAATAAGTCTATCCCTCTCATCTATAGATAGGGGTGAACCAATCTTCAGCGCTCTAGGCTGATCCTTTGTGCCAAAATCAATAGTCTCAACATTCCCTATAGCAGGTGAAACTCTCTCATCTATGGGATCTGAGTCATGATCAAAATAGTCTCTATCTATATCGGGTTGTGCAATCTCATTATCTATATCAAATATCTGTGGAATGGGTAAGTGGGGTGTAGATATAGAGATACTATCATAAGAGACAGACGAATACTAAAAAATACTCAAATCCATAAATGAAGCAATGGAAACATCGTCAGAGCAGGAGACAAATCCCGATAAAACATCAAAAGAAAAAAGTGGGTCCACAAGATCGGACGCTCCCTCAAATGGGCTAACAGTGCCCTCAAACAAACTACCATCATTATTCTCTAGAAGCTCTAGAGTAGGAAAAGTCTGGGTCTCCTCAACGACCTCAATAGTAGACACCCCAAACATATCAAGTGGTGAAACAGGCTGAAGCTGAGCAACGCTAGTAATCTAACTCATAGTCATCATGTCCATCTCATCTCGGTACTCATCATGAGAAATAACTCCATCAATCATCTCGGCGGGATCTACGACCACTCCATCATCAGTGATCTCCTCTGGAAAGCATAGAGACAATAGGCTAGCTTGATCCAGAGATCGAGGAGTAATCGCCATAGGAAGAGAAATGTCAAGAACCCCATCACTCAACTGTAACTGGTGAAAGAGATGCTAAAGCTCGGTCTCTCTATCTGTATGAAACACACTACGAATCTCCTTTAAACGGGATCAAATCTCTGATCCTCTAATAAACTAGTCGGCCAAACTCATCCTATATGGTCGGATAGGATAATCGAATGGTGTGTGAGACGAGCGGGCTCTCATCCTCTCCTTGCGCAGTCGCGCCATGTAACGGTAATCGGCCTCAATAGGAATGAACCCAAGTCCAAATGTCATATCATGATCAATGACAGCTGTAAACTCACTAGGTCCTTGCTAACGTCATCCTAACCCCATACCAGGTAGAAAAGTCATACCTCTCATCATATCAAGAACCACTATGCTACTATGCTGATCAAATGACATAGCCATAAAGTCTTTGTAAAAATCCTCAATCTCGAGAGTTTGTATCTCATTAAAAGTAAACCCAGTCAAAAATAGGTCATCCTCATTGTGACTGATCTAAAGTACTAGCTCAGAAGAGGCTAACATATCTCTGGTAGACTGCACTGTGATGACCTGACCATCATGAATGAACTTCACCTTTTGATGAAGAGAAGAAGAGATAGCTCCGACTCTATGTATCCAAGGTCGGCTAAGTAACAAGTTAAAGAATGTAGGAATCCTCAAAACCTGGAACAAAGTAGAGAATGTGGCTGGACCAATCTATAAATCAATCACCAAGGTACCCATGACCTCCCTCTTAGTGCTATCATACGCTCTCACTGTCTGAGTAGACGTTCAGGGCTGAGCCATTGTCTAATAGGACAGATGGAACTCTATGGCTTGAACAACCAACTGTGATATATAGAGGGCGTATGTGGTCTGAACCCTCAGGTGACAAATCGTCATCTGAAAACACAATGCAAGTGGCCCTGCCGGCGTCATCATATGAATCAACCCCTCTAGAGCGGTGGTAGTCTCTACTCTGATTTGACTCAAGGCTCGAATCAAAGCATCTCTATGAGTACTGGATGATGCCAATAAGCTCCAAATAGAAATACGAGCCTGAGTGCTCCGTAACTGTCTCAAGACCTCATCATCCTCTCTCCTAACCTCCTCATGAGAGGCTGCACCCTCAAATGGCCTAACCGTTAGTGGTAGTGGCTGAGCTATCCTCCCACTACGAGTCACAATCTGTATCTCTCTCCCCTCTGAATCATCATCCTCTGGCCACAAAGTGAACGATACAAAGGCAGTCTGGCGTCTGATAACCAAAGGTGCAGAATGAGTCAACTGGAATGGCGCCCCATCTGGGATCAAATTGAATAGTGTAGGAACCTGAGGACCCAATGAAACCCCATCAACCTCACAACTGTCATGCAGAACGATCGACTCGGGTAATCCATCATCCCAACTCAACATATGTATACTGTCATCTTTTATAAGGTCTATGTGATGGATATCTCCTAGAGGTGGAGGCACTGCGTGTGTAGAGTGAGCCGACAGAGGGTTCGTGGTTACACTTGCAGATTGGATTATCTAGATGAGTAGTATTTTTTGCACTCTAAGATTTGCTCTTAGATGAGCCACGACATACACACTTTGAGATTTTCCTTTTGAGATTCGTTGACAGAGCATCTTTTCAGACACAAAGAGTTCTTTCAGTTTAGACTTTTCAGAGGTTTATCATGATGCATTGGTTTTCTGACCCATTGATTTCGGCGAATGATTGATTTACTGGTTGTTTCAGTAGTGTGAGCACCCTGGATACTGGGCCATCATCCCATACCTTCATCCCTGATCATACACAATAAATTATGAATAAAATATGCCATCAAAAACCTCCCACATAATTTTTTTCTATATAAAATTTTCGAGAATTTGCTTTTTGTTTTCCTTGCATTTCCAACCATTTAATTATTTGCCTTGACAACCCAAACAAGAATTCCTTCTTGCAGGTGTGCTTGCCGCTTATCTCAACCCAAACAACCCCAGAGCACAGTGAGACCAACCAGCACTAACACATTTGACATTCATTCAAGAGCCTCCTTATTTGCTCTCAAATCATTCCAAAGATGATATTATATAAGGTATTTCTTAAATATGTGCTTGTCAAAGTTATATCAAATTTATAATTCATTTATAAAAAATAAAAATAAAAATTCATCTCCTTTTCTTTAATTTTTATCCTTTTATCATTCTTGCAAATGATTGAAGTAAGTGCAATTATCCTTTATTTGATACTAATAAGAATTTAAAAATCTCTTCACTTCAAGATACTGAAAGGATTTTTTTCTCGTTTTTCTCTTTTTTGAAAGGATTTCATTTCATTTGACAAGGTAAGGAATTTTTTCCCTATCTTTGTTTTTCTCCCTTTGAATGATTCACTTACATGTTATGGGTTAGTTTCTATGAAACTTTTTCTTAAAGAAAAATATTATTTTTAATTGGTAAATATATCTATCATTGTGTTGATATTATAGAAACTCTCTTTTTTAAAGATTGTTTAGTTTCTACTATTGTTTGAAAAAAAAAATCTCTTTTAAATGGAGGAAAACCAATCAATGGTTATTTAAAATAAGTATTATAAACTTCTAGAAAGGAGAATTAGCATTCAAAAATCAACAAAGTTAAAATCTTTAATGTCTTTTCTATGTTTGTGAAGTTGGCATAATTGTCCTCACTCTCAATGGTTTTTCATTTTTGGGATGATTTTAAGCAATCCAGTATTTGCATTTGCTTCTTTCATTTTATAAGTCAAGATCTTAAATGATTATCTTTTTTGTTTTTTCTCCCTTTTTCTCCTTTCAACATTTAACAACCAATCTTCTTACTTTTAGTGTTTCTCTTATAAGTCAAAGGTCTTTGATGACTATATTTTGCATTTTGCATTTTGTTTTTTGTTTTTCTCCTTTCAACATTCAACAATCAATTAATCTTCTCTCTTAGTGATTGTCTTGAACTTTGATGACAAAGACCTTCTAAGAAATTTGCTTGAAGGCACACTACCATCCAAAGTTTAATAAACCAAAGAAAATTGCATGAAAATATTTCATATCATTTCTTGAAATTTAGATCTTCGTAAGAAATTGGTTTGAAGGTAAGCAACTACCAAAGTTTAATAAGCCAAGGAACTTTCTCACTATTTCTCATGTTTGAGTAACATGAAAAAAATAATAGTTGTTTCTTTCATTTTTCTTTTGTTTTTCTCCTTTTTGGCATTCATTGGTGACTAGTTGAATACAAATAGTATAATTTTTAGAAGTATTTCCTATAATTTTTTTTCCAAAATAATATATGAGGAACCTTGATTATGTCCTTTTATTATATATATATATATATATATATATATATATATTTTAAGAAAAATAAATCTTTTATGCATGTTCTCCATATTATGATAATTTAATTAAATTTTAGCTGTAACTTTGAGCTACTTGAAGTACACAAAATCTATTTAATAATTTTTTTTTTTTTGTTTTTCAAAATATTTATATAGCTAAAGGTTCCAAATATAACGATAAGAGACCGATGGATATAAATAAAAAAAATGACTAAAACTATATAATAGTTTTCCTTTTTATAGATTTACATTCTAATTTAGTAGCTTTTTTGCACTTTCATTAAAACTTTTATAAATTTTTGTGTGAAATTTGCATGTATATATATAATCACTTACTAATAGTTGGCTCCATATGGAAAAACAAATATTGCCTCCCGACTTAATGTGATATTTCATCTTTCAATTTTATTTTCATCCCTTGGAATTTAATACTATGCTATCTATAATACTTTCTCTTTTTTCTTAAACCATTTTTTTTATTTGAATTTAGTAACAATGGTTTCACTTGACATTCATTCCAAAGTCTCCTTATTTGTTCTCAAATTATTCAAAAGATGATATCATATAATGAATTTATGAAATATATGCTTGTAAAAGTTATGGCAAATGATAATTTTTTTTTTTTTTTTAAGAAAAAAAATATTATATCCTTTTCTTTAATATTTATCCTTTTGTCATTACTACAAATTAAGTGCAATTATGCTTCATTTGATGATTAATGGAGAAAAAAGTTATTTTTTTTCTTGATTAAATATTTATCCTTTAATTATTTTTGCAAAGTTAAATAAGAGTTTTCATGAATGCCTTTTCTACTAGAATTATGAAATTCAAAATTTATTTGCTCAATACATTGAAATCTCTCAAAGAAATTGAGAAAGCAATCATTTAACCAACTCCTTGAAGAACTTATCATAAATAACAGTAGTGCAAAAGATAAGTGTCACGATTGAAGTTCAAAATAATATCTATAACTTAAGGATTTCTTTGAACATTAAAGTTTAGTGCTAGCTATATTATAATAGCAACTAAAAAAGGCACTTTTTGCTCCTTTTTCCCCTTTATTCTTTTGGAAGTATGTAAAGAAAATTATTCCAAAAATAATAATAATAATAATAATAATAGTAATAAATTTTTTATAAAATTAATGCTTATAAAAATTATATGAAAATAATCATTATTTAAAAAAAAAAAATCTTACCCCATTTTCTTTAATATTTGATGAAAAATATAATATAGTTAAAAAGAGAACACTATTGTACAAATCATGTAACTTCTAAAGTATCTCTATTTAGGCCTTGTTTGAAACCATAGAATAAAGCATGGGAATGAGTTAATGTGTTTGGATTGTTTTTGGAATAAGAATAGGAATAAAAAATCATTGTTATGGAAACCAAATTCCATTATCACTAGGATTTTGATTCCTTTATCTTATCTTGCATGGGATTAGGATTCACCCTATCCTCATTCTATTTCCATTCCTATTTTCATGTACCAAATGAAACCTTAGGCTATGTTTGGTATGTGGGAATTGAGATGAGAATAAACATTTTGTTTCCATTCTTATTTGATCTTAAATAAAAATAAATTTGGTAATTCCAATTCTTGTATTTGGATGCACTTATAAAAGGAATGTTGGAATGATCATTTGTTTTCATTTTAATGTTTGACAAAAATAGGTATGAAATTAATTTTCTCATTAGAAGAACAAAAACCTTAGTTATAATATAATGAAAAGTTTAATAAAGTTGAAAGGAGGAAATCAGTAAAGAAATGATATTTTTAACTTTCTTAAGTTTTGTACACTTCTTTTTATATTAAATTCAATTTTAAATTTGTAATTATTTAACCAATCCAAAACAACATACTTAGCTTCAATTTATGTTTCCAACTTATATATGTTAATATAAGACTTAATGGTAGTAGAGTAGTTTTGAACCAGTAACCTATAGAGCAGATTTGTCTACTTAAACTAGTACATTGACAATCTCATCCTTTGAAAATTTTGGAACAATACAAAATATTGCAATAAAACCCTTTAAAACTCTGAAATTAAGATCCTAAAGTCGCTCAACCTAATCCTTACCAAAGATCACTCACTATAAATAACACCTTCTTATCTTTCTTTTTTTGCATGAATATGTCACCTCATAACACCTTCTCCTCTTGAATTTGATTGCTTGTTCTTAATTTGACTTTCTCTTTCCCTTTTAGATTTGGAGAAAACAAATGGAGTAGCAAATTTTAAAAGGGTGTGAATTCAACTTGATAAGAGTTTAATCAAAATTGGAAATTTGCTTGTAATATCTAACTTGCCTTAATGAATAAGGATGTATGGGTTGATCAATCAAGCTTTAGGCCCTTGAATAATCATCTCAAGTCTCACTTTCAATTGCTTGAGATATTTCATTTGGATATCAATCAAACCCAAGGTTGAGACGTTAAATTCTACGTGTGTTAGTTTTTATGATAAATTGGTTTCACAAAATGGTTGATGCTTCAAAAGTGATAACTTAGTTAACAAATGCAATGCCATAATTTTATATTTTTGCTCATTGGATGTATGTGGGAACAAAAACTAACATGGATCTTAAAGTATTCCAAAACAAAATACTTGAAATTGAAATATTCTTTCCCACCTAATTTGATTGCTCATTCTAGGTTGGAGATTCTATCTCTTTACACCAAGAATTATGTATAGTGCAAGAGTGTGAGTTTAAATTGGCATCACTTTAATCAAAATCTAAGATTGGGTTCAAGTATTTGACTTGCCTTGATTAATAAGGACATCCATGGCTTAACTGATGGAGGTCGGTGTGTACTAACTTATCCAACAAAATGTTTAATCTGCAAAAAGATTAACAACAATCAAGCTTGTCCTAGAAATGCCCTATAACGAGTCCCAATAAAAATGGGTTTTGAAAAAAAAAATAAATAAATAAATCAGTAAAAGGAATTTCAGCCCCTTGGAATCAGCAAGACATATATAATAGAAACTAAGAAAAGGATGGTGGCTTAATTACCAAAAAGTTGAGATAAATGTTTGGTCAACATCAACAATTCTCTTACTTGAAATTAGTGTCTTGTACAGCATATCCAATGAACAAATTTGCAAAGAAGCTCCAGCCATCTGTGCATATGCTCCATTTCATGGTCTTGGGCATCAACACCATTACCATCAATATTCAGGGTGGTGCCATCACAGCTTCTCTCCACATCAGTATTAGTATCTTCTACTGCTGAACTAGTGTCACAGCTTACTTCTACGTTGTACAAATGTGAGACTGTTCTGTTCATAATCGTGGGCATATAGAAAGTGGAAGCCACACCTCGCCGCTTTCACTGGTTTAATACCAAAGTAGACATTAAATGAAGCGTTCAAGGTTCTCCATTCATTTGAGTGATATCTCTTGGGAATATATGACTTAGCATAATATACCAAGCACCCTTGACTTGATGCATCTTCATCATAGCAGCATTCACAAAATCGATGAAACTGATAGGAAGAACATGACTGTCACCATCGAAATTCAATTTACAGTTGAAACACAAATGTGTTTTGGTCTCAATCTCAAGTGGAACATGAAGAGAGCACAGAACAAAGCCCAAGAAGTCATCATTTTCATACCAACTCCAGGGAAGTTTCATTGTTATTTTGAACCCGCTTTTCTGATGGCATATCCACTCCGGAATCCCATTTCTTTCAGCAATAAAAGTTGTGACATAGCTTCTAAATTCACGCTCCTGCACAAAAATTACCCTCTGAATTTTGCGTCCCCATGAAAAGAAAGGTTAAATGATATATGAAAACCATACCTGAATTTGGGATTTAAAACATTTGAATAAAGAAGACCAGAGTAGATTTGATTGACTGGATAAATTTTCAAGGGATGTGCAGTGATGGGCATCTAGAAACATTAAACCTGATGGAAGTTCTGGAATATGTTGAAGCATCTTGCAGTGACCCAAGTGAAGACGTTCTAGGTTGTAAAGTTGACTGATCCCATCAGGTATGCGACTAAAGTGGTTCCCCTCCAGAGATAATGTTACCAGTGATATTTTGTTATTATTATTATTATTATTATTATCAATTCTCTATTAATATTATTAGTACAATTATTATTATTATTATTATTATTATTATTATTGTTATTATTATTTATTCTCATTGCTATTATTATAACTATTATTATTATTATTGTTATTATTAGTAACTCCCATAATTATTGTTGTTGTTATTATTATCATCATTGTCATTGTTATCAATTGCTTAATTATTATCATTTCCATTATAATTATTATTTAATTCATTTATTTACCTATTTATTCCTTTATTCGAAATTCAATCCATATTTAATTTCTCAAATTGCCAAATTTATAAATTCAATTCCTCAATTTCCGTACCCATTTGCTTAATTATTATAATCATTATTTAATTCATTTATTTACCTATTTATCCCTTTATTTAAAATTCAATCTTTATTTAATTCCTCAAATTACCAAATTCATAAATTCATTTCCTCAGTTTCCGTACCATTTTGCTTAATTATTATAATCATTATTTAATTCATTTATTTACCTACCTATTCATTTATTCAAAATTCAATCCGTATTTAATTTCTCAAATTGCCAAATTTATAAATTCAATTCCTCAATTTCCGTACCCATTTGCTTAATTATTATAATCATTATTTAATTCATTTATTTACCTATTTATTCATTTATTCAAAATTCAATCCTTATTTAATTTCTCAAATTACTAAATTCATAAATTCAATTCCTCAATTTCCGCATCCATCTGTTACAATTATTATTCAATTCATTTATTTACCTATTTATTCATTTATTTAAAATTCAACCCTTATTTAATTTTCCAAATTACCAAATTCATAAATTTAATCCCTCAATTTCCGTATCCATTTGTTTAATTGTCATAATTGTTATTTAATTTGTTTATTTACCTATTTATTCATTTATTTAAAATTCAACCCTTATTTAATTTCTCAAATTACCAAATTCATAAATCCAATTTCTAAATTTTCGCACTTATTTACTTAACCGTTATTATTCCCGTTATAATCATCACTCAATTCATTTATATGCACGCTCATTTATTTATTCAAAATTCCTTCCTCAATTAATCCTTTAAATTTCTTATTTCTAAATTCAATTTACAATTCCCAAAATTTCTAAATTTCCGTGATCTTTTACTTAATCATTACTATTTTTGTCATTTCCATTATTCGATTTATTTGATTGTCCACCTATCCATTTATTAAAAATTCCATCTTTAAAATTCATCAAAATTTCGATTTTAAAATTTAATCTCCAATCCTCACATTTATATATTCAATTTGTTTATTTTCTCATTTCCACATTTTATCGATTGCTATACATGATTGATTTACCCTACTCTCTGACATACATGCGATTATTCCTAAATTGTGCACTAACCCTCTCTATTGATAGCGCATGGTGGCTCGTTGCCCAGGTATGTACCCATTTTCCTCTAATCGTTGTCTATGCATGTCTCGACTTTTATGTGTGCATGATCATTCAAGATATTCATTGATTTACTCGTCGATTGCCACGTCAGCTTCATTTTATTAGTAGAGACCCGACTTTAGGGACTTAGAGGGGTGCTATGGTCTTTCACCGTACCTTCCTGATAAGTAACCTGACCCCCGAGCCCGATCCGGTTTTTCGTAGATCACCTTTTCCAAAATAAGGAGTCACACTTAGGATTTTTCTTTCTTATTTTGTTTACCCTTTTTAAAATAAAACAAAAATAAGTGGCGACTCCAAGTCTTTTTCTAAAAATCAAAATTTCACTTAATAAGATAAAAAGCGAGTTGGCAGTGGGAAACGCATGAGCCGAAATGCGGGGTCCACAATACTACTATGGGTTGATCAATAGAGTTTTGGGCCTTTGATTTCACTTTCAATTGCTTGAGATATTTCATCTGGATATCAATTAAACCCAAGGTTAAGACATTAAATTGTATGTGTGTTAGTTTTTATGATAAAATAGTTTCACAAAATAGTTAGTGCTTCAAAATTAATAACTTGGTTAACAAATGCAATGCCATAATTTTATATTTTTGCTCATTTGATGTATGTGGGAACAAAAACTAACATGGATCTTAAAGTATTCCAAAACAAAATACTTGAAATTGAAATATTCTTTCCCACCTAATTTGATTGCACATTCTAGGTGGGAGATTCTATCTTTTTACACCAATAATTATGTATAGTGCAAGAGTGTGAGTTTAAATTGGCATCACTTTAATCAAAATCTAAGATTGGGTTCAAGTATTTGACTTGCCTTCATTAATGAGGACATCCAACACTTAACCGATAGAGGTTGGTGTGTACTAACTTATCCAACAAAATGTTTAATCTGCAAAAAAATTAACAACAATCAAGCTTGTCCTACAAATGCCCTAAAACAAGTCCCAATAAAAATGGGTTTTGAAAAAAAAAGAAAAAAATCACTAAAAGGAATTTCAGCCCCTTGGAATCGGCAAGGCATATATAATAGAAACTAAGAAAAGGAGGGTGGCTTAATTACCAAAAAGTTGAAATAAATGTTTGGTCAACATCAACAATTCTCTTACTTGAAATTAGTGTCTTGTACAGCATATCCAATGAACAAATTTGCAAAGAAGCTCCAGCCATCTGCGCATATGGTCCATTTCATGGTCTTGGGCATCAACACCATTACCATCAATATTCAGGGTGGTGCCATCACAGCTTCTCTCCACATCAGTATTAGTATCTTCTACTGCTGAACTGGTGTCACTGCTTACTTCTACGTTGTACAATTGTGAGATTGTTCTGTTCATAATCGTGGGCATATAGAAAGTGGAAGCCACACCTCGCCACTTTCACTGGTTTAACACCAAAGTCGACATTAAATGAAGCGTTCAAGGTTCTCCATTCATTTGAGTGATATCTCTTGGGAATACGTGACTTAGAATAATATATCAAGCACCCTTGACTTGATGCATCTTCATCACAGCAGAATTCACAAAATTGATCATGCCGCATATCATCCAAGTGAAAAGATGCACTGTCATCATCGAAATTCAATTTAAAGTTGAAAATCCTAAACATTGTGGTCTCAATCTCATGTGGAACATAAATAGAGCACAGAACAAAGCCCAAGAAGTCATCATTTTCATACCAACTCCAAGGAAGTTTCATTGTTATCTTGAACCCGCTTTTCTGATGGCTTATCCACTCCGGAATCCCATTACTTTCAGCAATTAAAGTTGTGACAATTCTTAACCATGCAGGCCCCTGCACAAAAATTACCCTCTGAATTTTGTGTCTCCTGGAAAAGAAAGGTTAAATGATACATGAAAACCATACCTGAATTTGGGATTTAAAACATCTGAATAAAGAAGACCAGAGAAGATTTGAATGACTGGATAAATTTTCCAGGGATGTGCAGTGATGGGCATCTAGAAACATTAAACCTGATGGAAGTTCTGGAATATGTTGAAGCATCTTGCAGTGACCCAAGTGAAGACGTTCTAGGTTGTAAAGTTGACTGATCCCATCAGGTATGCGACTAAAGTGGTTCCCCTCCAGAGATAATGTTACCAGTGATGATAGGTAATAAATTTCACTGGGAAATTCCCTTAGATTGCAGCCTCGAAGCTCTAATGTCCTCAAGGAGCATAAACCAGACAAAGACGGCAATGGAAAATTCATTGAATCTAAATGCCCAACGCTAAGACGAAGTAAAGATTGTAGTCTCCCCAAGTTGTCTGGCAATTTCTTAAAGTTTGGACACCTTTCAACAACGAGAAGTTTTAAAGATGTCAAATTACAAATACTCTCTGGTAGATTCACAAGGTTTTTGCACTTTCTGAGACTCAAATATTGAAGCCCTCTTAGACGTTGAATTGATGATGGTATCTCTTTTATGGCGGTTCCATCTAAATAAAGCTTTCTCAAGCTCTCCATATCTTGCAGGATTTCTGGAAAGCTCTCTACTTGTGAACAGCCAGAGCAGGAGAGAGTTGCAAGGGATTTGAAACCAAAAATGCTACTGGGCAGACTCGTAAGATTTTTGCAATCCCGCAGACATAAACTATCAAGTTCCAAGGGATTCTCGATAATGGGTACTTCATTCATATCACTGCCCTTAAAACAGCACTTCCGTCGAAGCGTCCCATCCCCTCGGCATGCGCTGCATATTCTAACATCTGCATCCTCATGGCTTTGTTGAAGGTCTTGGGAGTATATAAGCCGGACTCCACACTCCTTTACTTTCAAGGCTTTCCCAGAATTACTGTAAGAGTCGAAAAATTTAAGCCCAAAGTGAGTCCATTGATCAGAGCAAAACCTTTCCGGAATAGCCGCCTTGGGATAGCAAATCACCCACGTCTGACCTGATACACTCTCATTATCTTCGTCCTTGTCTTCTTTATAGCAAAAACAATTGGATTGAAAGCAGGGCCAATCTACAACTTCAACTCCATCACCCATGATAGCCAAACAACTCACCAGACGACAAGAATGTGTACGTTTATGTTCATTCTTACTAAAAGATCCAGCCACAGATTTATCTTCTGTTTCATTCTCCCATGTATGAGCAGATTCATCCTCAGATTTATTGTCTGATTCATTCTTGGACCTGTGTCCAGATTCCTTTTCAGGTATGTCCTCAGATTCGGAAGCAAGTGGAACATAAACACAGCATATAGCAAATCCCAAAAACTCATTATTTTGGTGCCAATGCTGAGGGAGCTCTGTTGTTATACCATATGCATTTGTCCGATTCATAATCCATTCTGGAATTCCATCACTTCCGGGAAGAACAATGCAAGTTCCCTTGCCATGGTAGAAAGAATTACTAAAACTAGTGAGTTGCGAATCCTGCACCAAAGCACCATGTAAATATAGAGTCCGCATATAACCAGTGCGTGACATGAAAATCATACCTGTGCCCAACTGAAGCAATTAACCAGAGAATGCAATGGAAAATACGGGGCTCTTGATGAAGTGCGATTTGAACCATGTGCATCTAAAAGGTGTAGATGTGATGGAAGCTCTGGAATTTGTTCAAGATTGTTGCAGTGACTAAGGTTAAGGGCTTTCAGCCTGGAAAGCTGATTGATGGTAGGAGGTATGCTACTAAAATGGCCCCCTTCCAGATTTAGTTTCTGTAATGATGATAAATAGCAAATATCACTAGGAATTCCTCCATCCATCATGTTGCAGTGACCCAGGTTCAATACTTTCAATGATGATAAGTGGCAAATATGACCAGGGAGTTTGTGGAGCTTTGAACACTCTTCAAGTAGGAGAGTTTGAAGACCATTTAGATGTGTAATTGATGATGGTAAGTCCATTATAGCTGTTCCACTCAAATCAAGCACCCTTAGCTTTGTCATATTGCCCTCGATTTCTGGAAATCTCTCTAGCTTTGAACAGCCATTGCAAGACAAAGCTTGAAGGTGTTTCCACTTGCAAATGCCTGTTGGAAGAAGCTCTAGGTTTACACACCCTGCCAGATTAAAGGGGGGGAAAAAAAACCAAGTTAATTTTAGTAGTTATAATACTGCTAGCTGCACCAATCTTTTAAGTACCATGCATTGTACAACCTACTAGAATTAGAATCTCTAAGTTTGGCACACTTGAGATGTCTGGGATTCTGATGAGATGGAAAGAGAAACTGAGATCCATAACCCTCAACTTGTCATGAAGCTGTAACACAACAATTTTTTTCAATAGATGAATTTACATAAACGTTAAAAATGAATATAAAATTAACCTGTAACTAAATAATAATAACAATACCTTATTCCCTCTCCAGACTTCCTTTATATTGCTGCCCCTTAATAAGAGTTCAACAAGTTTCTCTGCATGAAAATTCATTGGCAAAGATTCTAAAGGGTATCCATCCCAATGCAGATATGTTAACTCATAAGAAGAGAATTCAAAGTCCCTTGGAAGATGGTCTTTAAGAGATAGCTGGTCTTCATGAGGGTTATGGATTTTGAGCAGTCTAAGTCTATTCATCTCTTTGAAAGATTCCGTAGTAAGCCGTGACAGATTAAATTTACATCTATCTAAGAATAGTCCTTCAATTGCTTGTGTCCCCTGAAAAATATAAGACGAGTAGGCAAAACAAAAGATGCATTAGACTTAATTGAGTTATACACACGGCTAATTTATGAAAAAATAATAATTGTATTGAAGCTTGCATACACACGTATATAAACAAGTTCATGCATTTGACTCTTACCGTATTTCTTATTAGCACGTGATAGGCATTAGAATCCCACAATCTAGTCCTTCTTCCAGGGTCTTCAGGACATTCTTGACGAATAATCTCCCAACCCATTTGTTGTATTAAATCATGCATATCTAGCATGTTTTTTGAAACAGTTATGAGACATCTATCATCTAGAGTTGTTATTGCCTGCTCTGCATGAGGGCCCAATATTCTTGAAACAAAATCTCTGTCATCTCCTTTGAAAAAACATGCAACATCCAAAAATATCCCCCTTTCTATATCATCAAGTCCATCAAGACTTATTCTAAGCACATTGTGAATTTCCATGTGGGGTATTATTTTTAGCTTACACAGTGCACTTTCCCAATTACTTATTTTCTTTCCAAAAAGAGAAGCACCTAAAACTTTAAGTGCTAATGGAAGGCCATCAGCATAATCTATGATATTGTATGAGAGGTTTTTATAAACTTCTTGGGGACGATTTTGTTTAAAGGCCCACAAACTAAAGAGCTCAATAGCTTCTTCCTGGTTTAATTTTGAAACCTCATATGGTATATCCGCTCCATATTGAGCAAGCACGTGTTTGTCTCTAGATGTAATGATGATTGTACTTTTTGCCCGTAACCAATCTTTCTCTTCAGCCAAATATTCTAGTTGTTTCAACTCATCCACATCATCAAAAATAACAAGAACTCTATTGAAGCTTAGACACCTCTTTATCATACTAATTCCTTCATCAACATTGTTTATTTTAAAATTTTTTCCCCTCAGGATACCATGAAGAAGTTCTTGTTGTAACTGAAGTATATCACCTTTGGATCTCTCTCTGATATTTATAAGAAAGCTACTACCATCATATTGATGTGAGATCTCATTATAAATAGCCTTGGCGATAGTAGTCTTGCCAACCCCACCAATTCCATATATCCCTACGACACTAACCATATTTAACTCAGTGTTCATCAACGATTTCAATTTTTCCAAATGAACACCAATTCCAACTATGTTCTTTCCCACACTTAAAGGTTGATGGTTTAATCTTCTAATGATTGTATCAACAATTTCCTTGACAACCTCAGTCTCATACCTGCCAATCATATAAATTAAGTACAATGATGAGTTAGAATGAGTTGCAAAATATAATAAATTTAGTCGTGTATGGCAATGTCCAATATTACTGAATTAGTAGCAATGGAATGCAAAAGAAAGGGGTCAAACCAATTTACTTGCATATTTAAGCTTCAAAATTTGTAAGTATCAAACTACTAATGTGCCAAGTTGCAAATTTTCAATACTCTTACTGCTAGAGCATTGTGTAGGACTCCTCTATGAACAAGCTAATGCCTTCTTTCAACTTTTATTTCACAAACAACTTGCTTATGATTCCTCAATTTCACTTGTCTTTAGGTTTTATTAACTTACCAATACTTACCAATGTTGCAAAGACTCTTTTTAGCCCGCCAATTAATTTTGCATTTCCATAGAGGAATCAGGAAACGAGTGAATGTGGAGAATTTCATGATTTGTTTCTTGATTGGGAACTTAAATATGATTTGCTTTAAAGAAAATTATAAAAGGGTTAAATTTTGATACTTGTATTTTTGGACCAACACAAGGGAAAAATGAAAGATTTTGTTAACAATTTCATACTTACTGGTCATTCACATGGCATCCAGATAGATTAGCTGCTTCTCTCAAGGCAATCCTCCACTTTTGTATCATCTCCTTCTTTTCTTGATTTGCATCTCTTTCATGGTAGGCAAGTGCGTCTCCGAAACTTCCCCTTTGGTTTCGTACATCAGATGGATCCACATGGTAGAAAATTGGTAGAACCATTGATTCCTTTTGGCTCTTGCGTTCAATGATCTTTACGAGTTCATTTAAACACCATCTGGAGTAAGCATAATTTTTTGAGAAAATAATAATAAAAAACCTCGATTCTTCTATAGCTCTGAAGAGATCAGATGCAATATCTCCTCCTTTCTCAAGTTCTTCATCATCTCTGAAAGTTTGAATTCCATATGCAGTCAATGTGTTATATAGATGATCAGTGAAATTTCTGCGAGTGTCGCCACCTCTAAAACTCAAGAACACATCATAATTACGAGAAATAGAAGTAGTCGAAGAAGAGGCTCTATGGGTGCTGGAAGAAGCCATTTTTGGATGGCTTGAACCAAAATTACAAGGGAGTTTGGAGGGTCCTTGGATGCTCAATGACTATTGGCTTCAGACCTCTTCACCATGAACAAAAATCCAAGCTGGGAGGGAGGTTCAGCTGAAAAGCTTCATCTGCAGTCGTAAAAGAAAAGAAAAACATATATAAAGGCCTCTTTGAGAAATTTCTTTGTATATAGATTCTAAGAGAAACTCACACATATTTTACCTTTGGGTTGGGGAAGATCCTTTCTCTATTCCCTTTGTGTTGGAGACCGCATTAAGGGATGCAGAGAAGATGGTGGGGAAGGTGTTGAAGAAGAGGCGGTGGGTAGCAGAGGTCTCGTTGACTGGTGGATGGAATCGAGGTAAGGAATTCTAATATTTTGAAATGAAATTTCATGGAAGGTGTTGTTTTTAGTTTTTATTTCCACAATATTTGTGCACGGCACCTAAAGGACATAATTATGATGATGAGAAATCCCTAATTAAGACTAAGTAATGCTATCCTTTTTAATTAATCATTTATAATTAATTTTTTTCCTTCAACTTAAGTATTTTGATAATATTATTTGTTATAGATATTGATGGGAAAATTCTATCATCTTTCTTAGAGATTTATTGGATTCTTGTTGGAAATCCACGTCAAAGTAGGCTGCTAACTAAAAGTCAATAGAGCTGTGTGACCTTTCACATTAGAAAATAGTTGGATTGATGTTGAAAAGGCAAACCTTCCCTCCACGCCCAATGTAATATTCCATTATTTTTTCTAATTTTATTTTTCCCTCTAGTTCCAATATTTGTATAACTTCATCCTTATTTCTATGTAATGTTTATTTCGATATTTTACAACTTGAATTTATAGAATATCTTTTGTTCAATAATTTTTTGTTTTATTTTTTATGAAAAATATTAGTTTTTATTGATATATCAATATATAGGTTTTACATATATATATATATATATATATATATATATATATATATATATATATATTAAGATATATAAAAAAATATTGGTGGATATTCTGACACAAAATATAGATGAAACGAAAATTGATAAAAAATTATAAAAATATTTAAAACAATTCAAAAATAAATAAATATTAGAAATAATAATAAACATTTTGATATTATTTTGTTAAAGAAATCAGTATATGTATGATATAATTTATAACATTCAAAAATAATATTTAAAATTTAAAAATAAATTTTATATAAATATATCTAATTTGGATGTATTTAATGACATAAAAGAAATTATAATAAAAGTATTAATACTTTTATTTTAAAATATTGATAATTTTATTTATAAATTTATATATAGTTATTTTATATTTATTTATTATACCAAACATATGATAATTAAAATTTATTCAATTGTATATATACAAAAAAACATATATTAATTTATGCATATGTAAAATTATAAATATAATATATATATATAGATATATGTCATACATTACATTATAATATTAACAAAGTTAGGTCGGTGGCGTGCTACGCTCACTCTATGCCTGAGGTCATGGGTTCTCAAACCCATCCTTCCACTAACGATTTAAATCAATTTTTCAAAGGTAAGGGTGGAATCCCACATCGACCAGCCATAGCACTTAAAGTTTAAATCTTTTTTTAACGGTAAGAGGTGGTATCCCACATCGGCCAGCCACAGCACTTAAAAAACCTGCTCATACACCCTTGAGCCGACGTAGACGCAATATTTTCCAACAAGGCTGATGTCTCTCCGAGCCGAGATATTGCCGAGATATCCACCTGTTGTATCGTGTCGGATGTTACGGACAGAAGAAATAGTTCCCGCTGCTTTCATCTTGATCATATCTTCATAATAGATTATTTATTTTGTCTTTCATTTTCATGTTTTACTTCTAACATTTTAGTTTGGTGTTTCGCTTAGACTTTTATTATGGAACTATTTCTTATAATTATTGGTAGGAAATTTCCTATGGTCTTCCAAGAAATTTAATTAATCTTACTCCAAAAATTTATATAAAAGAAGGTTATTTACAAAAAGTTGATAAACCTCAATGTCCTTTCACATTTAAAGATAGTGAAATTCATATAAAAAAACAACTAATACTACAAAAATTGTATAATGATAATGCTATTTGCAAAAGGTCAGTAGAACTCAAGGAAGGATACTATTTACAAAAGGTCAATAGACCTCAATGTCCTTTTATATTGAGACATAGTGAAATTTATATAAAAATATAGTCAATGCTACAACCGTTTGTATAAAGGCAAACTATTTACAAAAGGTCAATAGACCTCAATGTCCTTTTATATTGAGAGATTGTGAAATTTATATAAAAATATAGTCAATACTACAAAAGTTTGTATGAAGGCAAACTATTTACAAAAAGTTAATAAACCTCAATGTCCTTTTATATTGAAAGATAGTGAAATTCATATAAAAAAATAATAATAATAACCAACGCTACAAAAATTTGTATGAAGGCAAGCCATTTACAAAAGGTTAATAGACCTCAATGTCAATTCACATTGAAAGATAGTGAAATTCACATAAAAAAAAAAAGAAAAAAAAAGAAGAAAGAAAAACCAAGCATATATATACATATAGTTATGTGATATTTCATCTTAATTCCTCTTTTATTTTCATCTCTTGGTATTGAATAATATATTCTTTATTTCTACAACTCTTTCTTTTTTCTTAACTTCCTTTTCCTTTTTTTTTTTTTTTTTGTTTTTTGTACTTAGTAACAATGGGTTCATTTGACATTCATTCCAGATCCTCCTTATTTGTTCCCAAATGATTCAAAAAATGATATCATATGAGGAATTTCTTAAATAGATGCTTGTAAAAATTATATAAAATTTATAAATAAAAATAATTAAAAACAAAGAAATATCATGTCCTTTTCTTTAATTTTTATCCTTTAATCATTGGTGCAAAATGATAAAAGTGCAATTATGCTTTATTTGGTACTAATAAGAATTTCAAAATCTCTTCACCTCAAGATATTGAAGTTTAGGTAAGAAAATAGATGGATAAAAGTATGACATAAAACTTTTTTTTTTTTAAACATTTGGAAGGTGTTTGTAGTCAAAGTAAAATATATATATAATAACAACATATTAAAGACTTAAAATGCATAACTAAAAACATAGGATTTCCAAAAAGAACTTAAAATGCATTCATCATGCATGTAGATTGTCTACCGTATTTCTTCAAATAATGTTATTATGGATTTGTTTGTACTATATTTATTAACATAAAATCTTAATTAGAGAAATACCAAAAGAATCGAAAAAGATGAAAGCAAATGTAGAAAAAATATTAAATTAATTCATAAGATAAAACATACTAAGTAAACAATTTCTAGGGGAGAAAATTTTGAAGTTTTTAGTAAAATTAGAAGTATATAATAACAACATATTAAAGACTAATTAGAAGTATATAATAACAACATATTAAAGACTAGTTGCATATTTATTCTGTGAAATCATTTCAATTCATGACAAAATGATAGTCAAATGAAAACAAGTTTGAATGAAATTTTAAGATTATTGATACGTTAATACATTAAACTAATCAATATTTTTCTATATCTTAGTAGCCATCAATGACCTGAAGTTAGTAGGACTTTCCTCTCTCTATAAGACTTTTTTTTTTCTCTTTTTTGAAACGATTTCACTTCATTTGTCAAGGTAAGGAATTTTTTTTTCCCTATCTTTGTTTTTCTCCCTTTGAATGATTCATTTATATGTTAAGGGTTAGTTTCTTTGAAAATTTTTCCTGAAGAAAAATATTATTTTAATTGGTAATATACCTATCACTTTGTTGATGTTATAGAAACTCTCTCCTTTTTCAAGATTGTTTTGTTTCTACTATTATTTGAAAATAAAAAATAAAAAAATATTTTAAGTGGTAGAAAAGCAACTAATGGTTATTTAATATTATAAACCTGTAGAAATGAGAGAGAACATCCAGAAATCAACAAAGTTAAAATCTTTAATGTCTTTTTTATGCTTGTTAAGTGGGCATAGTTGTCCCTCATTCTCAATGATTTTTCATTTCTAGGATGACTTTAAGGACTCCTTCCTTTGCATTTGCTTCTCTCATTTTATAAGTCAAGTTCTTTGATGACTATTATTTGCATTTTGTTTTTGTTTGTTTGTTTGTTTGTTTGTTTTTATTTTTATTTTTTTGTTTGCTTTTCTCCTTTCAACGGTCAACAACCAATCGTCTTACTTTTAGTGTTTTTCTCATTTTATAAATCAAGGTCTTTGATGATTATCTTTTACATTTTGTTTTTTTGTTTTTCTCCTTTCAACATTAAACAACCAATCTTCTTGCTTTTAGTGCTTCTCTCATTTTATAAGTGAAGGTCTTTGATGACTATCTTTTGCATTTTGTACTTTTGCTTTTCTCCTTTCAACATTCAATGACCAATCTTCTTGCTTTTAGTGATTGTCTTGAACTATGATGACAATTGCCTAAGGCCTTCTAAGAAATTTGCTTGAAGGCACACTACCATCCAAAGCTCAATAAACCAAGGAAAATTTTATGAAACTATTTCATATCATTTCTTGAAATTTAGATCTTGGTAAGAAATTGGTTTGAAGGTAGGCTACTACCAAAGTTTGATAAACCAAGGAAAATAGAATGCTTTTCACACTATTTCTCATGTTTGGATAATATGAAAAAAAAATAATGTTTTTTTTTCTTAATTTTGTTTTTGTTTTGTTTTTCTCCTTTTTGACATTAATTAGTAGTCTCACATACATGGAATGCTCCCTACTAGATGATATATCCGCATCAAAAATTAGATTCATTAATCATAGAAAGAAAATTAGTAGTCTCACACAATACTTAAAACATTCACAAGTCACTATCTCTATAATAAAACAAATAGAGTAATTAGGGTATTATTTTTTAAAGCTTTATCACACAACTTTCTATGTAACAAGAAAGGAAGTATTTTGAAAACTTGGTACAAAGTCTCCATCCTCATAATTCGATTTGGAAGGGTTTATTGAATTAAACCCTCCCTAAAGCGTTTCACGTGTGTGTAGAGTTTGCCAACTATCAAATGACAAGTGGCAAGGCTGCTGTAACTAACAAACAATAAAGCTTGTTGACCTAGGTAGAAAATAACAGCTAGGAGTATTGTTAGTTAGTTAGAGGTCTTTGACTGATATAAAAGGGGCAGTCTCGGGAAAACAGAAAGGGGGTATTTTTAAACTGTACAGAATAGAGAGCAAGAAAGGAGGAGAGCTTTGAAATCCATAACTCCAGGTTTGTTTCGGTATAGAGAGAAAGAAACAGAGGTGAGTAGGGTTCTTGGGGAAAAGCTGTAATTTCTCTGTTTTTGATTCTTGTGAAAATTCTGGTTGGTACAGTTTAATAAAGACTTCAGGAAATCAGTGTGGATGTAGATCAAGTTGATCGAACCACGATAATTCTCTTGTGTTCTTGATCTTGGTTGATTGTGTACAAGCTGTTTGATTTTATTCCTAAGAGAGGTTCTTGCAAACTGGTTGTCTCTTTGATTTAGTTTCTACTCTAACAGTCCCTAGTTCAAGGCTGGTTCTTTTCTCAACAATTGGTATCAGAGCCTTTGGGTTATAATGGGGACTGCCAAGTTCGATGTAGAAAAGTTTACGGGCAAGAATGATTTCGGGTTATGGAGACTGAAGATGAGGGCATTGCTGGTTCAACAGGGGCTCCAAGATGCCTTACTTGGAGAGAAAAATCTGCCCAGTACCATGCAAGAAAATCAGAAAATCAAGCTGTTGGAGAAAGTTCACAGTGCTATTATTCTTTCTTTAGGTGATACTGTGCTGAGAGAGGTGGCCAAAGCAAAGTCTGCAGCTGAGTTGTGGCTCAAGCTTGAGAGCCTATACATGACCAAGTCATTAGCAAACCGATTACATAAGAAGATCAAGTTATACACATTCAAGATAACCCCAGGTATGTCAATTGAAGAGCATTTTGATCACTTCAATAAAATAATCTTGGATTTGGAAAATATTAATATCACAGTATCAAATGAAGACAAAGCAATTCTGTTACTGACTTCTTTAGATGCATCATATACTAACATGAAAGAGGCCATAATGTATGGGAGAGATAGCCTGACCTTTGATGAGGTGTAGTCCATTTTGCATGCTAGAGAATTACAGAAACAAGAAGAATCCAAGGATGAGTCGGGTGAGGGTTTAAAAATCAAGGGCAGATCTGAAAAACGAGAAAAGAAGGGCAAGAATTCAAAGGCTAGATCAAAATCCAAGACCAAGAAGTTCAAGTGTTTTATCTATCACAAGGAAGGGCACTTCAAGAAGGATTGTCCGGATAGGAGACAAAACACAGCCAAGAAAACCGTGAATGAGGGTGATGCTGCTGTGATTTTGGATGGATATGACAGTGCTGAGGTGCTGAATGTGGCAGAGGTGGACTCGAGCAAGGAATGGATACTTGATTCAGGGTGCTCTTTTCACATGTGTCCTATCAAAGCTTGGTTTGAAGACTTTAAAGAAGCTGATGGAGGTCATGTCCTGCTGGGTAATAATGAACATTGCAAGATTCTTGGTACTGGTACTGTCAAAATCAAGCACTATGATGGCATTGAAAGAGTTCTTGAAGATGTTAGGTATATACCCGAGTTAAAAAGGAACCTTATCTCACTTGGAATGTTGGACAAGTCAGGATATACATTCAAGTCAGAACCTAACTCTTTGAGAGTGGCTAGAGGTTCACTTACTGTCATGAAAGGGACAATTAAAAATGGGTTGTATACTCTAATAGGCCAGACTATGATAGGCAAAGTTTCTACTGTGCTGAAGGAGGATGTGGGGACAACCAAGCTATGGCATCAGAGGCTTGGTCACATTAGCCACAGGGGACTACAAGAGCTGGAGAAGCAAGGAGTGCTAGGAAACTTCAAGTTGACAGATTTGCCTTTTTGTGAACATTGTGTGTTTGGCAAGGCTACAAGGGTGAAATTTTCAAAAGCAATACATGAAACACAAAACCAGCTGGACTATATACACTCTGACTTGTGGGGACCATCACGGGTACCGTCGATAGGTGGAGCAAGGTACTTCTTAACACTTATTGATGATTACTCTAGGAAAGTGTGGATTTATTTTCTTAAAAATAAAAGTGAGACCTTCCTAAAGTTCAAAGAGTGGAAAATTCTGGTTGAAACTCAAGTAGGCAGAAAAGTGAAGAAGTTGAGAACAGATAATAGGCTTGAATTCCTACCAAATGATTTTAATTCATTTTGTCAAAAGGAAGGCATAGCTACACATAGAACTGTCAGATATACACCTCAACAAAATGGCCTAGCTGAGCGCATGAATAGGACCATTTTGGAAAGGGTGAGATGCATGCTGTCAAGTTCAGGGTTGTCAAAGGTTTTCTGGGCTGAGGCTGCAGAAACAGCTGTTCATTTGATCAATAGGAGCCCATCATCAGCATTACAATTCAAAACCCCTCAAGAAAAGTGGACTGGGAAAGTTGCAGATTATCAGCATCTCAAAGTTTTTGGGTGCACAGCTTATGTACACACCAAAACAAATAAGTTAGAACCACGAGCTGTAAAGTGTATTTTCTTGGGGTATCCGAAAGGAGTTAAAGGTTACAAGTTGTGGATAGAAACACAAGGCAAAGGGAAGTGTATTATTAGCAAAGATGTAATTTTTAATGAGCAAGATATGCCAAGACAAACTCCAGCTAAAGACGTGGAAGGGTCAGATCAGTTACAGTTTGAGGTGGAGCATGAGACTTTGCAACCTGAAAAGTTCGCAGAGACTTCATCAGAGACATTTCAAGAAGAAATAGTACATGAAAGACAAGATGAACCAACTCAAGGGCTAGAATCCTATAGTTTGGCAAGAGACAGGCAGAAAAGACAAGTCAAACCTCCCAAGAGGTATGGCCAAGCTGAGTTGACAGCATTTGCATTAAGTGTAGCTGAAGAAATAGTGAATATGAAGCCAAAAACATACCAAGAAGCCATTAATAGCAATGAGGCTGATCAGTGGGTAAAAGCTATACAAAAAGAGATGGATTCCTTGAGGAAAAATGAGACTTGAGAATTGGTTACTAAACCCAAGGACCGAAAGATAGTAGGCTCCAAGTGGGTTTTTAAAAGAAAGCAAGGGACACTAGGGAATGAGGCTCCAAGGTACAAGGCAAGGCTGGTGGCTAAGGGATTTTCACAAAAGGAGGGTGTTGACTACAATGAGATATTCTCTCCTGTAGTCAAACAAAGTTCAATCCGATTGTTGTTGGCTTTTGTAGCTCATGAAGACTTAGAGTTGGATCAACTGGATGTGAAAACAGCATTCTTGCATGGAGAACTTGATGAGCTGATTTATATGCAACCACCCGAAGGCTTTGGGGAAGGAATCAAGGATGGTCAGGTATGTTTACTTAAGAAATCTCTTTATGGCCTAAAGCAATCACCTAGGCAATGGTATAAGAGATTTGATAAGTACATGCTAGATATTGGTTTCAATCGGAGCAGCCATGATGGATGTGTATATTTTAAGCTAATTGAAGACAACATGGTATATCTTTTACTATATGTGGATGACATGCTGGTGGCATGTAAGGAGAGAAGACACTTGGAACAGGTCAAAGAGATGCTTAAGGCTGAATTTGAAATGAAAGATCTTGGTTCAGCCAAGAGGATCTTGGGAATGGAGATAGAAAGAGACAGGAGCAAGAGGGTACTTAGGTTATCTCAAAAGTCATACATCTCAAAGGTACTAAGCAGATTTGAGATGAATAATGTAAAGACAGTGAGTACTCCTCTAGGACAACATTTTAGACTTTCCATAACACAAGCACCCGAGACTCATGAAGAGAAAAGGTTTATGGAAAGGATACCTTATGCTAGCATGGTGGGCAGTGTGATGTACACTATGGTGTGTTCTCGGCCTGATCTTGCATATGCGGTTAGCATGATAAGTAGATACATAAGCTGCCCTGGAAAAGCACATTGGCAAGCAGTAAAGTGGCTTTTTCAATACTTAGCTGGTACTAGAAGCTTGGGGCTAGTTTATGGAGGTAATAGTCAGTTGGGAACTCAATTACAAGGGTTTGTTGATGCTGATTATGCTGGGAACATTGACACCAGAAAGTCTCTTACTGGATATGTATTCACAGTGTTTGGAGGAGCAATAAGCTGGAAGGCCAACCTTCAGTCAGTGGTAGCTCTCTCAACCACTAAAGCTGAATACATGGCAATGACAGAGGCTGTGAAGGAGGCAATTTGGTTGAAGGGTATTACAGAAGAATTGGCCATGTACAGAGGTAAAGTTGTTGTACATTGTGATAACTAAAATGCAATCCATTTAGCCAAGAATCAATCCTTCCACGAAAGGTTCAAACATATTGATGTAAGACTGCACTTTGTGAGAGATATCATTGCTGCAGGAGAGATTGGAGTAGGAAAAATTCCTACTAAAGACAATCCATCCGACATGTTGACTAAGTCTCTAAATGTGACTAAGTTCAAGCACTGTTTGAATTTGGTCAACATGGGAGACTGCTGAAGACTTCCCATTAGGGAAGGTACTGAGACCTGAAGGTAATTCAGACACTTGTCAACTTAATAGGTTGTCAAGGTGGAGTTTTGTAGAGTTTGCCAACTATCAAATGACAAGTGGCAAGGCTGCTGTAACTAACAAACAATAAAGCTTGCTGACCTAGGTAGAAAATAACAGCTAGGAGTATTGTTAGTTAGTTAGAGGTCTTTGACTGATATAAAAGGGGCAGTCTTGGGAAAACAGAAAGGGGGTATTTTTAAACTGTACAGAATAGAGAGCAAGAAAGGAGGAGAGCTTTGAAATCCATAACTCCAGGTTTGTTTCGGTATAGAGAGAAAGAAACAGAGGTGAGTAAGGTTCTTGGGGAAAAGCTGTAATTTCTCTGTTTTTGATTCTTGTGAAAATTCTGCTTGGTACGGTTTAATAAAGACTTCAGGAAATCAGTGTGGATGTAGATCAAGTTGATCGAACCACGATAATTCTCTTGTGTTCTTGATCTTGGTTGATTGTGTACAAGCTGTTTGATTTTATTCCTAAGAGAGGTTCTTGCAAACTGGTTGTCTCTTTGATTTAGTATCTACTCTAATAGTCCCTAGTTCAAGGCTGGTTCTTTTCTCAACAGTGTGCCCACAATTTCTGACGATCAAGAAGATTTTCTTTGATCACTGGAACCTGCTTAAAATTCTGAATCCATGAATGAAATCGAGGGAATGTGGTGGAATTCAGCAGTTTTGTGCCTACGGCTTCTTCTATGCCCTCCAACCAGTAAGCCAGCCAACCAAATGCTATGTCCACCAGTCTTATAGCTTCCCCTCCGAAAAACTTCTTATCCCCAAGGCCTTGCTCTTCTATGATTTTCAGTATTTCCACTATTTCTTTTATGGCCTTCTCTTGCTCTTCCCTAGTAGCAGATTTAAAGAGTTGAAAAAAAGTGGCACTCTAGAAGAAATTAGCAACATGTATATTTAAAATTGAATGCATGGTTGAAAACAAGAGTAAGGTGATCTCAAATATAAATAAAAATTATAGTTATTAAATTAATTAAAAAGAGGGAAAAAACAAAAAAGAGATTTAAAAAGTCTACAAATTCCTTAATTCCAAACCTAGCTAAGGTGAAAGAATTTTGATAGAGCTAAAGAATGTTTAAAAAGTATCATGGCATATTTTTGGATCACTTGAATAAAATTTTACAGATAGCTAATTAGAAATTCATTAATGAATACTTTTACAAATGACTGAAACCAAGAAATGGGTTATGAAAGTTAGATGGAGAGCTTTCATATATTTCAGTCTTGCAAAAGATTTGGAAATTAAATCATAAGAATTGATAATAAAAACAAGATTAGTGAGTTAAACCTACCTTTGATTCTCCAAAATTGAACCAAAACCCACGGCTCTCTCATAAGCGCCTATCGGCAGCAGTGGATTCTCCGGCCATGTTTCTTTGATGTATTCGAGGATTACAAGGGACTCGGCTACTGCTTTGTCACCATGAAGAAGCATCAGAATCTTCTTGTGAACTGGATTGTGGTGTAACAACAACTGGCTCTTGTTACCAAGGTATTCCTCTATATACTCATAGTTTATGCCCTTGAGTTCTAGAGTCCATATCACTCTGTAACCAAAAGGGCTTGCCCAAAACCATAATAGCTTCACTCCTGCCATTGTTTTCTAGTATGCTAGCTCAATTTTCAAGGCTATTAGTTTTAAATCTTTGAACTTGGAGGAAGATGAGACCCTTTGTAGGAAGAGTGTAAATAATTTTTTATTTTATTTTATTCTATTAGCCTTATATTTTTAGGAAGAGTCCTTTTGGGATTATGCTAGTGGAGTCTCATTCCACTTATAAGTAGATTCCCCTTCCACTTTGAGTCATGTTCTGATTACAAGTAGATTCCCATTGGGACTGTGTTAGTGGCTTATAAAAGCAAGTCACCCCTCACTCTCTATATATGATACCAATTTTTCAGAGAATTCTTTAGAAAGTCTTTCATACATCTATTTGGAGGAATTTTTTCATAACCGAGCTATACACATCTCGCTTACAGAGTGCACTCAAGGCGAAATCTAGCTATTGAATCTTGGAGGTAGACCATTGGTACCCTAGTGCACCGAGTTTGTCTTCGAGGAGGGTGGATCTATTTTAAGGACAGTGTTTGTCACACCTCAGCCGATAAGTTTTTCTTCTTATTCATTATGTTCTTTGTTTGTGTCTTTTAGGTTAGTCTTTTGTTTCCATACCCTTAAATTCCAACAATCTTGAAATAGTTCCAAATGGAAGCTTCCCTAGTTCACACCCGTCTTGACACTTCTAAAATTGATCCCTTCAATGGGACATTCTTTAAGAGATGGTAGGAAAGGGTTTTCTCTACAATTGATGTAGTGAAATTGGGACACATTTTGACTAACCCAAAACTAGAAGATGGTTCTCATCTGTTACCAACCTAGGAAAATGGAAATAAACAAGTTAGCCATGCTATTTTGAGTACCCTTTCTAATGAACTTTTTGATATTTATTGTCAATTTAAAGTTGCAAAAAAAAATTTGGGATGCAATGAATAAAAAATATGTTTTGAAAGATGTAGGAACTCAGAAATATGCCATAGGGGATTTTAGAAATTTCCAAATAACCGAGGATAGAGATGTATCATCTCAAATCCATGACTACCACTTGTTGATTAATGACTTAGCTATTGAAGATATTAAATTACCTGAACCTTTTGTGGCTAGTTATTTAGTAGACTTTTCCAGAGTCTTGGAAAGACTACAAAAATAACATGAAACATAAAAGAAAAAAAATGTCCCTAGAGGATGTCATAATCCATATTAGGATTGAGTAACAAAACTGAAATAAGGACAATATTGAGAAAGCTAAGGAATTGTTTTCTAAGGCTAATGTAGTAGAAGAAAAATCTAAACCCAAAAAATAATAGGTCCAGGAAACAAAACTCTAGGACCAAGCCTAATGCATCAAACAAGGTTCAAAACTCAACTATTAAAAAATGGGGTAATTGCTTTGTTTGTGGCAAGTCTGGACACCATGTAGCTCAATGTCGCCACAGGAAGAGAACTAAGAAGTCCAATTCAATGGCAAATCTGGCAGAGGCAGAGGTGATCACAGCAGTAATCTCCTCTGAGGTGAGCATGGTCACTAATATGAAGGACTAGGTGGTAAACTCTGGGGCTACTAGGCACATCTGTGGGAATAGAAGTGCATTTACTTCCTATACCACTATAAAGAAAGGCGAAGAACAAGTGGTCATGGGTGATTCTAGATCTACTCCAGTGATTGGCAAAGGGAAAGTTCTCCTCAAGCTAACCTCTGGAAAAGTGCTTACCCTCAATGATGTTCTTCATGTGCCAGATATCCACTGGAACTTGGTGTCAGTATCTTTGCTTGGAAAAGCAAGAGTGAGGATCTTGTTTGACTCTAATAAAATAGTTTTAACCAAGAATGATGCATTTGTGGGAAAGGGCTATTGTAATCAGGGTTTATTTATGTTGAATGTTTATGATATTATCAATAATAATGCATCTTCTTCTTCTGCTTACATAGTTGATTCTTGTGATATTTGGCATGGTAAACTAGGACATGTGAACTTTTCATATATGAAGAAAATGGTTGAATTGAGTTTAATCCCTAAATTGTCCTTAGAAAACCATGAAAAATGGGAATCTTGTGTAGAATCTAAAATCACAAAGAAATCTTGCAAATTAGTTGAAAGAGAATCAAATCTACTAAGTTTAATACATAGTGACTTGGGAGACCTAAAAAATACAATGACTAGAGGTGGTAAACGATTCTACATAACTTTCATAGATGACTACTCAAGGTATACATGGGTATATCTTTTGAGAAACAAAGATGAAGCAAGAGATGCGTTCATCAAGTACAAAAATAAAGTGGAAAATCAACTAAGTAAGAAAATTAAAAGGCTTAGAATTGATAGGGGAGGAGAGTATAAGTCCAACCCTTTTAATTCTTTTTGTAAGATCATGGGATCATCCACGAAACTACTCCTCCTTATTCCCCTAAGTCTAATAGAGTAGTAGAAAGGAAAAATAGGACCTTAAAAGAAATAATGAATGCAATGTTGGTAAGTTCAAGAGCACCATTGAACTTGTGGGGAGAAGCTATCATATCCACATGTCATATTCAAAATATAATACCTTACAAGAAAACTGGTAAAAATCCCTATGAATTGTGGAAGGGTTATGCACCTAATATAGCATACCTAAAAGTGTGGGGGTGTTTAGCTAAAGTTCTTCTCTCTAAACCTAAAAAATGAAAACTAGGTCCTAAAACCTTTGATCAATGCTCTCTGGCTATGCTAAGAATAGTGTGACATATAGGTTTCTTGTTACTAAGTCAGAAAACAGTCTTGTAGATGTCAATACTATAATAGAAACAAAGAATGTAGATTTCTTTGAAAACATCTTTCTTATGAAACTAAATGGTGAACAACAAGTTTAGAAAACAAGTAGAGACAAGTCTATTGAACCTTCTGAATTTAAACCTAGAAGGAGTAAAAGAGATAGGAAAGAAACAAACCTTGGAGATGGTTTCTACACCTTCCTAATAGATGAGGACCTTAGATCCTACAAAGAAGCTATAACTCTTCTGATGCACCATTCTGGAAAGAGGCCATTAACAGTGAAATCGAATCAATCATGCATAACCATACATGGGAGTTAGTAGATTTACCTCCTGGTGCAAAGGCTATTGGTTGTAAATGGATCTTTAAAAAAAAGTTAAAACAAGATGGGTCCACAAAGAAGTATAAAGCTTGTATAGTTGCCAAAGGCTTTAAACAAAGGAATGATGTAGATTACTTTGACACTTTTGCCCCTATGACTAGAATAACATCAATTAGAGCATTGATTGCTCTAGCTTCCATTCATAATTTGGTGATACACCAAATGGATGTCAAGACTACATTCTTGAATGGGGATTTGGAAGAGGAAATTTATATGGATCAACCTAAGGGTTGTATAGTTCCAAGGAAGGAGAAAAAGGTGTGTAAGTTGGTTAAATCACTATATGGGTTAAAATAAGCTCCCAAACAATGGCACAACAAGTTTGATCATGTGTTAGTAACTAATGGATATTCCATTAATGATGTTGACAAGTGTATCTACAATAATTATGATGATAACACGTGTGTAGTCATCTGCCTTTATGTTGATGACATGCTAATCTTTGGAGCTAGCTTAGAGGTTGTGTGTAAGACCAAGAAATTCCTAGGTTCTAAGTTTGATATGAAAGACCTAGGAGAGGCAGAGGTGATTATAGGAATTAGAATAACTAGAACACCTAATGGGCTTAAACTTTCTCAAGAGCACTATGTTGAAAAGATCCTAAGGAAGTTTGAACACTTTGATTGTAAACCACTGTCAATTCCTTATGATCCCAGCTCACAGTTGAAGAAAAATAGAGAACATAATGTTGCCTAAATAGAATATGCTCAGATTATAGGGAGTCTAATGTACTTAATGAACTGTACCAAACCTGACATTGCTTATGCAGTAGGTAGATTGAGTCGGTACACCTAAAGTCCTAATAAGGACCATTGGACTATTGTTCGTAGAGTCCTTAAGTATTTGAGAGGCACCATTAATTATGGTTTGTGCTTTAGTGGATTTCCAAGTGTCCTTGAATGATTTAGTGATGCAAATTGGATCTTGGATTCAGATGAGATGAAATCCACTAGTGGATTTGTTTTCATCCTTGGTGGAAGTGCAGTTTCTTGGAAGTCTACCAAGCAAACTTGCATTACTCGGTCTACCATGGAGGCTGAGTTTATACCCTTAGAAAATGTAAGTTCTGAGGTTGAGTGGCTTAGAAATCTCTTAGCAGATATCCCTTTATGGACGAGATCAATCCATCTATGTCTATGCGTTGTAATAGCCAAGCTGCAATTGCTAAGGCTAAAAGTAAAATATTTAATGGAAAGAACAGGCATATACGCCTAAGGCACAATAATGTGCGGTAGCTACTTGAAACAAGGGTTATATCCCTAGAATTTGTGAGATCAAAGTTGAATTTGGCCAATCCTTTAACCAAACCACTAAATAAGAAACTAGTGGAAAAAACATCGAGGGGGATGGGGCTTATGCCCATTACAAAAGTCAAGAATGGTGGTAACCCAACCTATTAGAATGGAAATTCCATGAAGTAGGTTCATATGGGTAATAAAAAATCACTTGTTAACTTGAGGTGCTCTATCAACTCTAATTGTATGAGAGTCTATCCCTATGGTGTATATAGAGTGTATTCTGCATTGATTAAGGTTGAGTGTTTACTCTTAATGAATACCATATTCCTTATGGATGGTATGTTTAAATCCAAAACATACTTGATGAATTCACCTATATATGAGAGTGGAGGTGGGGTCGCTTCCTATGAGAACTTAGGCAAGTTCTCTAAAGCTTTCATGAATATCCAAGCAGGGTGCATGGCCTATTTGTGTCAACCCATTTTGTACAACTAGTAGTGAAGTTGAGAAAACCAATGTAGATAAAAGTCCCTTGAGTTACATCAAGAAACATTGGTTCATAGAAATTTATTTTCACCGTGTTTTGTGATTCAATACTTATTTATCCTAAGACTGGTTCATAGCCTTTGGGCACCAGTACTGATGCATTGGATTCTTTTTCCCTCAAAAAAAAAAAAAAAAAAATTACATTTACACTCTGTGGGGGATTGTAGGAAGAGTGTAAATAATTTTTTTATTTTATTTTATTTTATTCTATTAGTCTTATGTTTTTGGGAAGAGTCCTATTGGGAATTATTTTTATTTTATTTTATTCTATTAGTCTTATATTTTTTGGGAAGAGTCCTTTTGGGATTGTGCTAGTGGAGTCCCATTCCACTTATAAGTATATTTCCCTTCTACTCTGAGTCATGTTCTTATTACAATTAGATTCCCATTGGGATTGTGTTAGTAGCCTATAAGAGCAGGTCACCCCTCACTCTCTATATATGAATATCAATTTTTCAAAGAGTTTTTGAGAAAGTCTTTCATACATCTATCGAGAGAAATTTTTTCAGAACCAAGCTGTACACATCTCGCTTATAGAGTGCACCCAAGGCGAGATCTAGATGTTGAATCCTAGAGGTAGACCATTGGTACCCTAGTGCACCGAGTTTGTCTTCAAGGAGGGCGGATCTATTTTAAGGACAGTGTTTGTCATGCCTCAGCTGATAAGTTTTTCTTCTTATTCATTTTGTTCTTTATTTGTGTCTTTTGGGCAAGTCTTTTGTTTCCATACCCTTAAATTCCAACACCCTTTTCTTCAACTAAGGATTTTCAGCATGTGTAAGGAGGATTACTTTTCATGGCATGCCTAGTTTTATGCACTTCTGTTAACAAGAAGATATGATAATTTTTTTGAAGATGACATCAATTTTTTTAAAAGGAGAAAGGAAAACATTTAAAAGGAATAAAGGTATGAAAATTTTTGAAGATGACACCAATTCCTTTTTTAAGGAGAGGAGATTTTTTTTTTTTAAATGAGTAGAAGATATGAATTTTTATCTTGGAAGATGACGACATTTTTTTTAAGGAGAACGAGAATTTTTTGAAACTAAATATGAGTTTTTTGGAAGAGGATATCATAATTCTTTTTTAGAGGATATTTATTGTATATTGTTTCATGTTATTAAAGTTTTGATTTTTATTGAATGCTTAGAAAATTGTTAGGACTTATTTTTCTAGTTTTTATGTAGTATCTTTGATTTTGTATATTGTTTCATGTTATTTAAGCTTTGAGTTCTATTCACTACTTGTACTATTTATTTAATTTTATTAAAAATCAAATTCTGAAAAACTATGGTTTAAGTTTTAAATTTTTGGATGTTATTCATGTAATTAGAATTTTATTAAAAATCAGATTTTGAAAAGTTTTGGTTTAATTTAATTTTCTGGATACTATTCATTTCATTAGAATTTTATTAAAAATCAAAATTTGAAAAGTTTTGTTTGAGTATTAATTTTCTGGATATTATTATTCATTTCATTAGAGTTTTATTAAAAATCAAAATTTGAAAAGTTTTGGTTTAATTTAATTTTTTGGATCTATTCATTTCATTAAAATTTTATTAAAAATCAAATTTTGAAAATTTTTGGTTTAATTTAATTTTCTTGATATTATTCATGTAATTAGAATCTTATTAAAAATCAAAATTTGAAAAGTTTAGTTTGAGTTTTAATTTTTTGGTACTATTTATTTCATTAAAATTTTATTAAAAGTCAACTTTTGAAAAGTTTAGTTTGAATTTGAATTTTTTGGATATTATTCATGTAATTAGAATTTTATTAAAAATCAAAATTTGAAAAGTTTAGTTTGAGTTTTAATTTTATGGTATTATTCATTACATGGGAAGTCTTCATGTGGTGGATAATAGGTCACAGACCCAAGCTTTGTCTCGTTGTTATTTACATAGGATACTGGAGGATTCTCTTTAGTAGAATGTTAAATCAATTTCAAAATTGGATTCTAAGGGATCCAATACTCCTATGGGTCTTAGTGTCCCTACTCTAGGCTCATATACCATGATGATACAGTTTGAGGGGAGGGTTGGTTTGACTCTAGGTTTATTCTTGTGCATAAGAGTGTTTTGGTAATTACGCTAGGTTGTACAGGGGATAGTGAACAAGGTCTTTAGTTTGGGCTAATTGATTAATTAGATGACCCTATGTGATTAATTAATTAATTAGAACTCGTTTTGGGCTAGATTAAGTGACCCAGGCCTTGATAGGCTTAAGTCACTTGAGCATAATGGACGATCCTATAAATACCTCTTTATGGGTTAGGGTTTCATAATGACTTATGGTGAGAGTTGTCTTTCAACCCCAGAGAGAGAGTTATAGCCTCCTCTTTTTCAAAACCCACACTTTGGAGTGTTAAGATTGTGGTTTGAGTCATCGAGTAGAAGATCTTGGGTGTATGAGACCTCCTTGGATGAAGGCTTACAACACTTGGACGTGCATAGGTCGCGTGCATGAGAAGTGCACAAGACATGCACAAGCCTCATGCACAGGAATCGCATGGGATACGCATGTGGGCAACAACATGAGGAACATCCAGACATGTTCTTCACAGTAAGGAATTTATTTGGGAACATCCAGATCCAAGGATGAACACTTTTTCTCTATATCTTTATTCTAATATGGTTTTTATAGCCATATGTTTTCACTACAATAGATTTAGAGAAGCTTAGAATAGTTTACATTCATCCTATGAGATCTAGGGCATGAGAAAGGAGTAATCTAGGGTTCCCAACACTAGTAACTATATGTGTAAGAGTGTTGATTTATCACATGGCCCATAAAAGTGAATGCATGGACATTTATTTTTAATATGAATGAATGGATGCATGTTGATTTTTTCTTTTTCTTTTTTCTTTTTTCTGTTTAGACTGGGTTGTAAACTTCATAAGGAGTATAGAATTTTAGATTTTTCCATAAAATATTTTTCTTTTAATGGATGAGTTGTAAGCTCCATTTTGAGAGCATAAGGGTTTGTCTTCTTTGTAAAAATTTTAACTTTGGTCTATCTATGGTGACCCAAAAAAAGGATCAGAGCTTATGATTCATTCAAGGGCATTCATATAGAAAAACCAATCAAGAAAAGTGAGTTCTTTGAGAAGAAAAAAATGAAAAAAATGAAGAATCAAGCTCTCAGCATAGTAGTCCAAGTAGTAACGCTCAAATGCTACAAAATCACAACTTAAGCGCTTGAGTGCTCCTTAAGGTGGCTCAAGTACTCTTATTATGGTAGCTATAATTTCTCCAACATGAGTTTTTTTTAAGGTTTTTCTATAATTTTAAGTTTTTTATTTTATTTTTTTTTTCAATGTTTTCAAAATCGGACTGGTCATTAAATCGAAAAAATAATCGATTCATGGTTCAGTGGTCTAACCAGTGGTCAAACAACTATCGAACCGATAATGTCATAAACATATAATTTATATATTAATAAATATATATATATATATATATATATAAATTAAAAATCAATAATATTAATTATATCTTTGATAAAAGATAAAAACAATTAATATTTTGAATTTTATTAAATGAAATATGTATAACATTTAAATGTGAATATATGCAAAATAAAAGGAAATTTGATTATCAAAATTTAACTAATTTTATAATTTTAGAAAATATTATATTATTTTTATTTAATATTATAAATATTTTTAGAAACAAATATATTTTTTCATTCGCCATTTTAATCAACAAGATGCATGCAGGCAAGTGGTGGTGTACATCTTTTGTTCAACATACATCGAATGTGGATAAGTAAAAAAACACCCTTATATACCCAACTTACCCAAGTCACATGTGCAGCGTAGGAAACCAAGGTGTAGCCCATCCAATAGTGTTTGGATTGGGCTTTTATTTGGGCCTCATGGAATTAAAAAAGAGGGGAAGTTTGGGTTTTAGATTGGGTCCATTTTAATGAAAGAACAGTTGGGATCGAACCATTCGGTTCATGTGAAACGACTCAGTCTAGGTGGTTCACTGGTTCAACCACCGATTCGGGTAGCTTGTGACCGATTCAATTGCCTAGCGGTTTAACAAGGTGGACTAGACTAGAAAGTCCACTGGTCCAACTGATTGGACTGGTTGGATCGGTTCGATTTTTAAAACAATGTCTTTTATTTCTCTAACTTAATTTTGGTTGCATGGGTATTTTGGTAAATTTTTTAATAAATTGGATTCTAAATATTTTTGCTACCAAAATTTGTGACAAGATGCCTAAGGGGGGAGGAATTATTTTAATTTTCTTTTTTATATTCTTAAGCTTACATATATATGGCAAGTTGTGCATGAAAATTTGATTTTAGTAATTTTGATAGAAATAAATTTCCTTGAAAATTAGATTCAAAAGGATGTCTTTATTAAATTGGAAAAGTAGTGACTAAAGAAAGAACTTTTTATCAAAATAAAATTTAAATAAAGAGAGAAAATTTTCCTTTTATAAAATTATTTTGAATGATTTAAAAAAAAATTTACTTAAAATTATTTTATAAGATTCCTGAAAAATAAAAGCTTTCTTTCTGGATAAGATACTCTCTATAGTTTAATTTTTTTCATTTTTAGAAATTTTCTTCTTTTGAGATTTTTCAATTAGAATAATAAATAATTTTGGAAAATTTCAAGATAGGCAATAATAAGATATTACTAAAAAGTTTTGGAAACTTAGTAATTTATTGAGCAACGAATTTCTATAAAAGTATTGATTTCAAGATAAGACATTTATTAAATTGGAGTGGTGTATGAGAAAGGAGAATTTTATATAAATTGATTTTAAACCTTGAGAGCAATTTTGTTATCAAATTAATTTAGGATAAAATGCTCTTACAAAAATTTTATAATTTTCAAAGTTACATTCTCTTATCTCCCTTGTGTTTCTAATTACGAAATTAATAATTTTAAAATTTTTTATAGAAGATAATTATTTATCAAGGGAATTACCAAGGAATTAAAAAGCTCTAATTAACTCAAAAGATAAAGTGGGCAAGGCCTTAGCAAAGCCCACAACCTTCATTATCAAGTCCATCTTGATTTTGTGTCATTGTCACCCCAACAATGAGTTGGCTAAGAAATCAAAGGATATGAACTTTTCAATTGGCGAGACTAGATATGTTAGTAGAGCAACCACCTCAACAATGAGTTTTTTTTTTTTACTAACATTAATATTAAAGATAATAATCACACACTTAACTTAGTAAAGTGGTTGAATCAACCAACATGGTCCCACTTACATAATTAAGGGCTAAATAAAAGGATATGTTGATCTTGCCTTAGAATTTTAGGATAGGAAGATCAATATGAAAGGGTCTCTACCTAGTAATATGATCATGCCCAACCTAAGGTGGCATTGATACTTATGATTCTATGATATCTAGCAAAAGTTATGTAATCATAAGAGCTCTATATTTTGCTACATTTATTATCTTGCTTTAGCGTTAATGCTTAGTATTTAATGCATGTTGTTTATTTTTGTTACATTAATCATGTCCTTTAATCCAATTACTCCCATTCTCACAATAAACAAATTAATTAAACGTAATTATGTGAATTAAAAGAGAAACTTTGATATAGTGCTTACGTCAAAGAAGCTTAAATGGGTATCTTAGGAATTTACTCTTGTTGGAGTTGGGTTTGGGTGCCCAAGTAGGCTGACCCAACTCAGTCCAATAAATGAGAAAATGTGGGAGCAATTTCTGGGAGTTTTAAAACTACCCAAAAATTGCCACTATTAAAAGATTAAAAAAAATGTTTTTTTCTCTTCTCTCTCTTTGTGAAAACTCTCTCGCTGAGAATTCTCTCTCCATGGAAAACCAGAGAGAGAAAGAATACGTTTTCTTTCTTCCTGAAAACAAAGGTGAAGAAATACATTTTCTTCATTCCCTAGAAAACATAAGAAAGAATAATTTTTCTTCTAAAGTAACAAAATGTTCTTTCTCTTAAAGTTATTCCTATTTTCTCTGTGAAAATGAAGGTCAAGGCTCTTGTGCTGTGAGAAGAGAATGGTTATCATATTTGTAGTTCTATTCACGACTTGAGGTGAGAAAATTAGTTAGTGAAACAACCAATATGGATCTTGGGTATTTCAGAAGGTAACTCAGAATTTTCTGGCTTTTATTTTATTTTATTTTATTTTTTGTTTATTTTTCTATGTTTTAGAGAAAGAAGAATATTTTTTTGAAAAAAAAATGAACAAGGAAGAAACTTTTTTTTCTGGTTATGGTTTCAGAAAAAATAAAAAATAAATATATAAAAAAAATGGATAAACATGAGTCTGGATATTGTTCCAAATTAATAATAATAATAATAATAACAATGTTTTGAAAACAAAAAATAATAATAAAAAAAGAAAAAGAAAAGAGCCACTTGAAGAAAAAATAGGTGCAAAGTGTACCCACTGTAGGAGTTTTGGACTAATTGTAAAAATAGGTGCAAAGTGCATCCATTGCAAGAGGCTTGGACAAATTGAAATGGACAATTAAAAAAAAAAAAACAAAAGACAAGCCACAATTTTCTGGATATGGTTCCAAAAAAGCCTTTCTCCAAGACAAACAAAGTGGAATATTTTTCTGGAATTTTTTTTTTTTGAAAAAGTAATAATAATACTAAAAACAAGTTAAATATGTTTTAGTTTACTTATTAACATCAAAGTTAAATTACTCTTGTTGGTTAAAACTCCTCTCATGCTCACTTCAGACCCAAGTTCGAGCTTTGATGTCCTCATTCCTATTTCAAGTTTTTTGCGATAAATTTTGAGTTGAAGTCAAATTTATGTTACTCATTAAAAATAAAATAAAATAAATAAATAAATAAAAATGAATGAGGGATTGCCTATGAAAAGGGTTGATCCTAACCATAAGAGTAAGAGTCTTGTACTCTACCAACTAGGCTAGATGTTTTTTGTTTTCATAGAAAAACTATGATTATTGAAAATAACATCTAGAGTTATAAAAGACACTATGAATAATCCTAATATTGTTGTTCCTTTTAGCTTCAAGAGAAAAGATTAGTTCTTTTTCTATATGTTACTTTTTTATGCTTTATACATGAAATGTATATATCTTATATGCAAGATATGACATGAATATTTATTGTTGGATAAATGAGTATGTCTTTTATGTACATGCATGTCTTCAATTCTTTTGTATATATTATTGATACATGCTAGTTGTTTAATATTTTTTATGGAGTGGGAGGTTTTAGGCTAAAAATAAATTTAAGTAATTTCTTGCTCAAAATTAGAAATACTTGAATAGATTATTTCTAATTTGTACTAGTAAAATTGTATATAGGAGTTGATTGATAACATAGTGAACTTTCGTTTCTATTGTAGTTTAAGGTTATTACACATTAGAAGATGATTAGAGCAGGTAAAAGCATTAATATCCATAAAAGTACCAATTAATAAGATTGTGCAATATCTCTAAGTAGTTGAATATGTCAACTACAACTAGAAACATCATAGTAGAATTAAACAAGGATGAGAAACTGAATTGTGATAACTACGAGGTTTGGTATTGCAAAGTTCAATATATCCTTGTCGAGCAAGAGACTCTTGATACACTGAATCATATCATGTATGAACCTAAATAAGGAAACTTTGCTCAACATAGAAGAGATCAAGAGACTCAAATGGCTTGGAAGAAAAAGAATTCTTTAGCTCTCATTACATTATTACACTATATGCAAGATGATCTCTTGATTAAGTATAAGGTTTACCAAATTACTAATGAAATGTGGCAAGCTTTAAAGGAAAAGTATGGTGGACTTTCAATTACTAAGCTGAGAGAACTTGTAATAAAATTTGAAAATTACAAGATGCGACCGAACCATACAATGAAACAACATCTCAGGGCGATGAAAAGAATGATAAAAGTGCTTAAGACATATGGGCATGTCTTCATTGATAAGCAACAAGTTGAGGCAGTCATCAAATCTCTACCAAAGAGCTGGGAACATATGGTGGTGAACATGAGACATAATGAGAGTGTCAAGACTTTTGATAATATAGTTTGTCATTTCAAATTGGAAACCGAACAACTTATCATTGCTAAGCTTCACAATGATTGATGAAGACCATTGTGTTTATATTAAGCAAAATAAAGATAAATGTGTTATTATCTTTATACATGAATGATATACTTATAGTCGGAAATGATTTGGAGTTTGTTTAAACCACTTAAAGATGTTTGTCATCTACTTCTAAGATGAAAGATATGAAAGAAGCATCTTATATTCTTGGAGTAAAGATCCATAGAAATCGTTCTCATAAACTTGTCATTCTTTCACAAGAGCACTATATTAAGAACATCCTTGAATGATTTAATGTGCAAGATTGCAATTCCATTGACACTTCATTTGCAAGAGGTGAAAACCTAAGTACATAAATGGGTCCAAAGACTCCAAAAGAAAAGAAAAAAAAACTAATGTTCCCTACTCTAGTGCTATTGGGAGTCTAAAGTATGCTACGATGTGTACAAGACTATATACATCTATTATGTTGTTAAGATGGTGAGTCATTACCAAGAAAATCCTAGAATGATGCTTTAGAAAACAATAAAGAGAATTCTCTGTATCTAATAGGCATGTGGACTATTTCTTTTGTTATCAAGGCAAAGAATTGCACTTGTGGGTTATTCACGTATCGTTTGGGCAGATGATCTAGATGAGCACAAATCAACATCTAGATACACATTCTTGCTTAATAATGGTGTCAGATTATGGAGAAACAAGAAACAAACTTGTATAGCTTTGTCAACCATGGAAGCTGAATTTACTATTTGTTCAACTATAATATAAGAAGTCGTATGATTGAAAAGTTTTTTTGCAAAGCTTGAGAATAGTCAATGATGTTTTTAAGCCAATGATAGTCTAAAGTGACAATCAATTTGCGACTATTTATGTAAATGATCCGAAATATCATAGAAAAACTAAACATCTAGATACCAAGAATAATTTTAAAAGGAATATTATTGCGTGAGGAGGAAATAATCCTGAATATTTACCTACATGTGAAATGGTTGTTAATCCATTCATGAAATCCATTCTAAGAAACATGTTTTTTATATATGTAAAGTCATTAGGACTATGTAGATTATGATCTCTGTGGATCATATGTCATGGATCATTATTGATTGGATATATGATGCTTTATATATGATAAAATGATATGAGTATTTTTTATTCATATAATTGAATATGTAATTGGTACTTACATATATATGTATGTTAATAGGCTGAGGTTAACTCTCTCACATGAGCAACCACCCTAGTCAATATGTTTATGAGTTAGGATGAGACAATATATTAATGATGATGAATGAGTGAATAGCATACAAAAGATGATGAGTGTCGCCTTGATTAAGTATCAAGATAAGGTCTATAATAAATGACATCTTGACCGAATGTAATTGCCCATAATTACATTTGCCTATTTGAACCAGACTTGAGTTTTAGCATAAAAGGTTTAAAGAGAACAATAGATGCAAAACTTAAACGAGCTATTGGTATGAAGCTCTTAGTTGAAGTCCATATGGTGGTAATTTTACATACACTCTCTAAGTGGAGAGAAACCACCATAGCATGTATTTCATACTACATGTGTTTGAATGTAACTAATAAGGGAAGTGAGTGATTAATCCCTGCATTCTCACTGTGTGAGATCTTTAGGGCTTATTACAATTATAATAGCCTATTATTGTACTTGTTGTACTTTTGACTATGTTTTGAGGTGACAAATTCATGTTGCTACTTTGGTATGTTTTTCGATGGAAATGAAATAATTTATCCTTATAGGATATATTGGGCAAACAATTAATTTGGATCTAAAAGACATGAGCTCAAAATGAAGCCTTTTTTCTAGTTACATTGATAAAGATGTGTTCATGGTCAACCAGTTATAATGCCTTTGTAACTGATACAATTATGAATACATTTATAATGTTGGATAGTATACAACTTCGAGAGATTAAGTATATACATTAAAATGTAACTAAATAAGTCTAAGGTATAACAAGACATGATTATTATTGATTACTCATAATTTTTTAGGGTTAAGCTACTATGTATCCCTAATAGGTGCATAAGTTTATAGCTCCCAAATTCTAGGTGTGCTCGCATGGTCACACGACCCATTTGCCTGTATGAATGAACTTAAAAAATGGAATATAATGAACTTAAATAAGTGATCGGGCTAGTTCAGCCCATCTCGTGCAAGTGGGAAATGTTGGAATTGGGTTTGGGTGCCCAAATGGGCTAACCCAACCCAATCCAATAAATGAGAAAATGTGAGAGAAGTTCCTAGGAGTTTTAAAACTACCCCGAAACTGCCATTATTAAAAGATTATAAAAAAAAAGTTTTTTTTTTCTCTTTTCTCTCTTTGTGAAAACTCTCTTATTGAGAATTCTCTCTCTCTGTGGAAAATTAAAGAGAGAAAGAATACATTTTCTCTCTCTTTCTTCCTGAAAACAAAGAAATACGCTTTCTTTTTTCCCTAAAAAACATAAGAAAGAATAATTTTTCTTTTGAAGAAACAAAAAAAATCCTTTATCTTAAAGTTATTCTTGTTTTCTCCATGAAAACGAATGTCAAGGCTCTTGTACTATGAGAAAAGAATGGTTCTCATATTTGTAGTTCCATTCATGACTTGAGGCAAGAAAATTAGTCAGTGAAACAACCAATCTAGATCTTGGGCATTCAGAAGGTAACTCAAAAACCTTATTTTTCATCAACTCTAAATAATCCTAATAAGTAGCCCTCATAAGAAGATGGAGAGGCATATAATAGATGGCATAAGGCGGGATGAGAATGTCAAGTGTCTTATACTTAGGTCTTTGGATAATTTGTTGCAACAACAACACATGTCTCATGCAACGACTTATGATATTCTCTTTAGCTTGTAAGAGATGTTTGGTAATAAGGATAGTTCTGATAGATAAGTTGCCCTAAGGACTATCATGAACACCAAAATGATAGAGTGAACTTCCATAAGAGATTATATGTTATGTATAATTACACCCTTATAGAGTGAAGATATTTGGATTTGGCATTGTTGGGGAAACTAAGGTTAACATGATCTTAGAAACCTTATTAGATTCCCTTAGGTAGTTCAAAATCAACTATTTTGTGAATAAGATGTTGATGAACTTGTCAGAACTTATGAGGGAACTCTAACCAACTAAGGGAATTCTCAAGGATTAAAAGGGTGTTCATATGACAATCAATTAAAGGTTCTTCTGGTTCTTCTACTAAGAAGAAGAAGAAGAAGAAGAAGAAAAACAAGAGTAGAAGTACCAAATAGAAGGGAAAGCTCAAGGTTGGGGAAAAGAAGAGTAAAGGAACGGGCACATGCTTTGTTTATGGAAAGAAAAGCCACTGGAAAAAAAAAAAAAAAAAACGAGTCCTAAATAATAGAAGAAAACACAAGGTATGCATCTTATTCTCAACCGAATCATGTTTAATGATGAATTTCCCCAATTTTTGGTAAGATTTTGAGGTTAATGACTATATTTGTAATTCTTTATAAGGGTTTCAAATAAAGAGAAGTTTGAATGATGGGAATATGTATCTGACTCTAGCTTCTGATGTAAGGATAGTTGCGCAAGTAATGAAAGATGTTACCCGTCTTTTAAAGAAGAAATGCCTTTTATACTCAAAGATTGTCTTAATATTCCTAACTATAGAAATAATTTGATTTCACTTTCTAGTTTAAATAAATGTGACTTTTTGGTTTCTTTTAGTAAAGACATTATTAGAAAGAATGTTGTATTGTGAATACTGACACTTGCATGAGAAGAAATAGTGCATCATCAACTTTAGCACTAGATTACAATTGAGATCATACACAACAAAAGTTCATTACAACTTAAAAAAAGATCCTATAATTAAAGTTGTTTTTTTTTTTATTATTGATCATAAGAATGAACATGAGGACATTTTTAATATGGCTAGATTTTAACATACAAGAAAATCTAGATGTGGATGTATCCATGATTTTACTTGGTTGGCTAATAAAACTTCAAGGTTGTTCGCAAATTAAAAGAATTTAATTTTTATTTATGCCTTATTTTTTGTGAATGCATTCCTAATTGTTTAGATAAGGGTAAATTTCATTATCTTTATTTGAATATTATGAACACAGTAGTTAATTTATTGGTCCTTTCTAGAATAGCATAATTTACCTGATGAGCATAGAAAAGAAGTTATAATATACGCATTATATGAACATCAATAGTCATATTTTGGTTGTTCACTTATGATCCTTGTTTTTCTCTACTTGTAAGTTGAGACTTATATATAAGAATAGCTCATCCAATGTGTATCTAAATACTCACACTCAAATGAGGACTTATTTTTATTGTCTTTAGGAATTTCTACCTAAAAGTGGTCATAAAATGCAAGGTTTCAATTTTATAAATATTTGCATAATAATCATATTACAAACAATCAATAAAAGTTAGTTTCATGTATGAAATCATATATTAACAAAATATAAAAATACTTAAATCATCTTTCCAAAATATTCAAATAATAAGGTGACTAAAGAAGTTAAATATACTTATAATTCACATAAACATGTATACATCCATTACTTGTGAATTAAAGAATGAATTCCATAAAGGTTTCAATCAAGCAAAATCGATACCATAATTTTGTCTTTAACTCGTTGTAATAGACAAGGACATATACCTCTCTCAAAACATTCGAAATGAAAATTTTGAAATCACGATGTTCTTCTTCGTTTGAATTTGAATGCATGTTCTTAATTTGACATACTCTTTCCCTTTGAGATTAAAAAAACAAACAAACAAACAAATAGAGTAACAAATTAAAAAGAATGTCAATTCAACTCGATTAGAGTCTATTCAAAATTGGAAATTTCCTTGTAGCAACTAACTAGCTTGAATGAATAAGGATGTATGGGTTGATCAATCCAGCTTTGGGCCTTCGAATAATCATATCAAATTTTCACTTTCAATTGCTTGATACATTCCACCTGGATATCAATCAAACCCAAGGTTAAGACATTAAATTATGTAATTTTCTATAATAAGCTAGTTTTAGAAAATGTTTAATGCTTCAAAAGTAATAACTTATGAAATAAAGAATCAATCGCAACATAAGCTTTAGTTAACAAATGCAACACCATAATTTTATATTTTTGCTCATTTGAAATACATAGGAACCCCGGGTTAAGACATTAAATTATGTAATTTTCTATAATAAGCTAGTTTCACAAAATGTTTAATGCTTCAAAAGTAATAACTTATGAAATAAAAAATCAATCCCAACATAAGCTTTAGTTAACAAATGCAATGCCATAATTTTATATTTTTGCTCATTTGAAGTACATAGGAACAAATACCACATGTATCTTAAAGTATTCCAAAACAAAATACTTGAAATTGAAATATTCTTTTCCATCTTAAAGGAGATTCTATCTCTTTACACCAAGAATTATGTATAGTGCAAAAGTGTGAGTTTAAATTGGCATCACTTTAATCAAAATCTCAAATTGGGTTGAATTATTTGACTTGCCTTGATTAATAAGGGAATCCATGGCTTAACCGATAGGGGTTGGGCGTTTGACATTATGTATTTAGCAGCTTGGAATATCCCATCAAAGCTTGATGTGTACTAACTTTTCCAACAAAATGTTTAATCTGAAAAAAAATTAACAATGCAATCAAGCTTGTCCTACAAATGCCTTAAAACAAGTTCCAATAAAAATGGGTTTTGAAAAAAAAAAAAAATTGAAATTCAGCCCCTTGGAATCAGCAAGGCATATATAATAGAAACTAAGAAAAGGAGGGTGGCTTAATTACCAAAAAGTTGAGATGAATGTTTGGTCAACATCAACAATTCTCTTACTTGAAATTAGTGTCTTGTACAGCATATCCAATGAACAAATTTGCAAAGAAGCTCCAGCCATCTGTGCATATGGTCCATTTCATAATCTTCGGCATCAACACCATTACCATCAATATTCAGGGTGGTGCCATCACAGCTTCTCTCCACATCAGCAGTAGTATCTTCTACTGCTGAACTGGTGTCACAGCTTACTTCTACGTTGTACAATTGTGAGATTGTTCTGTTCATAATCGTAGGCATATAGAAAGTGGAAGCCACACCTCGCCACTTTCACTGGTTTAACACCAAAGTCGACATAAAATGAAGCGTTCAAGGTTCTCCATTCATTTGAGTGATATCTCTTGGGAATACGTGACTTAGGATAATATATCAAGCACCCTTGACTTGATGCATCTTCATCATAGCAGCATTCACAAAATTGATGAAGCTTAGAGTAAGAAAAATATGCACTGTCGTCATCAAAATTCAATTTACAGTTGAAAACCCTATGTGTTGTGAGCTCAATCTCAAGTGGAACATAAAGAGAGCACAGAACAAAGCCCAAGAAGTCATCATTTTCATACCAACTCCAGGGAAGTTTCAATGTTATTTTGAACCCGCTTTTCTGATGGCATATCCACTCCGGAATCCCATTACTTCCAGCAACAAAAGTTGTGAAATGTTCATCAGATTCACGCCCCTACACAAAAATTACCCTCTGAATTTTGTGTCTCCTGGAAAAGAAAGGTTAAATGATACATGAAAACCGTACCTGAATTTTGGATCTAAAACATTTGAAGAAAGAAGACCAGAGAAGATTTGATTGACTGGATAAATTTTCCAGGGATGTGCAGTGATGGACATCTAGACACATTAAACCTGATGGAAGTTCTGGAATATGTTGAAGCATCTTGCAGTGACTCAAGCCAAGATGTTTTAGGTTGTAAAGTTGACTGATCCCATCAGGTATGCGACTAAAGTGGTTCCCCCCCAGAGATAATGTTACCAGTGATGATAGGTAACAAATTTCACTGGGAAATTCCCTTAGATTGCAGCCTTCAAGCTTTAATGTCCTCAAGGAGCATAAACCGGACAAAGATGGCAATGGAAAATTCATTGAATCTAAATGCCCAACAATAAGATAACGTAAAGATTGTAGTCTCCCCAAGTTGTCTGGCAATTTCTTGAAGTTTGGACACCTTTTGACAATGAGAATTTTAAAAGATGTCAAATTACAAAAACTCTCGGGAAGATTCACAAGGTTTTTGCACTTTCTCAGAAGCAAATATTGAAGCCCTCTTAGACGTTGAATTGATGACGGTATCTCTTTTATGGCGGTTCCATCTAAATAAAGATTTCTCAAGCTCTCTATATCTTGCGGGATTTCTGGAAAGCTCTCTAGTTGTGAACAGCCAGAGCAGGAGAGAGTTGCAAGGGATTTGAAACCAAAAATGCTACTGGGCAGACTAGTAAGATTTTTGCAATCCCGCAGACATAAACTATCAAGTTCCAAGGGATTCTCGATAATGGGTACTTCATTCATATCACTGCCCTCAAAACAGCACTTCCGTCGAAGTGTCCCATCCCGTCGGCATTCCCTGCACATTCTAACATCTGCATCCTCATGGCTTTGTTGAAGGTCTTGGGAGTATATAAGGCGGACTCCGCACTTCTTTACTTTCAAGGCTTTCTCAGAATTAATGTAAAAGTCGTAAAAGCTAAGGTCAATGAGAGTCCATTGATCAGAGCAAAATCTTTGGGGAATAGCCGCCTTGGGATAGCAAATCACCCACGTCTGACCTGATACACTCTCATTATCTTCGTCCTTGTCTTCTTTATAGCAAAAACAATTGGATTGAAAGAAGGAAGGAAGTACAACTTCAACTCCATCACCAATCATAGACACAGTACACTGCAGACGACAAGAATGTGTATGTTTATGTTCATTCTTACGAAAAGATTCAGCCACAGATTTATCGTCTGTTTCATTCTCCCATGTATGAGCAGATTCATCCTCAGATTTATTGTCTGATTCATTCTTGGACTTGTGTGCAGATTCCTTTTCGGGTATGTCCTCAGATTCGTAAGCAAGTGGAACATAAACACAGCTTATAGCAAATCCCAAAAACTCATTATTTTGGTGCCAATTCTGAGGGAGCTCTGTTGTTATAAAATATCTATTTGTCCGATTCATAATCCATTCTGGAATTCCATCACTTCCGGGAAGAACAATGCAAGTTCCCTTCCCATGGTAGGAAGAATCACTAAAACTGGTGAGTTGCGAATCCTGCACCAAAGCACCATGTAAATATAGAGTCCGCATACAACCAGTGTGTGACATGAAAATCATACCTGTGCCCAACTGAAGCAATTGACCAGAGAATGCAATGGCAAAAACGGGGCTCTTGATGAAGTGCGATTTGAACCTTGTGCATCTAAAAGCCGTAGACGTGATGGAAGCTCTGGAATTTGTTCAAGATTGTTGCAGTGACTAAGGTTAAGGACTTTCAGCCTGGAAAGCTGATTGATGGTAGTAGGTATGCTACTAAAATGACCCCATTCCAGATTTAGTTTCTGTAATGATGATAAATGGCAAATATCACTAGGAATTCCTCCTTCCATCATGTTGCAGTGACCCAGGTTCAATACTTTCAATGATGATAAGTGGCAAATATGACCAGGGAGTTTGTGGAGCTTTGAACACGCTTCAAGTAGGAGAGTTCGAAGACCATTTAGATGTGTAATTGATGATGGTAAGTCCATTATAGCTGTTCCACTCAAATCAAGCACCCTTAGCTTTCTCATATTGCCCTCAATTTCTGGAAATCTCTCTAGCTTTGAACAGCCATTGCAAGACAAAGCTTGAAGGTGTTTCCACTTGTAAATGCCTCTTGGAAGAAGCTCCAGGCTTACACACCCTGCAAGATTCAAGGGAAAAAAAAAAAAAAAAAAAAACAAGTTACTTTTACTAATTATAATATTGCTGCACCAATCTTTTAAGTACCATGCATTGTACAACCTTCTAGAGTTAGAATCTCCAAGTTTGGCACACTTGAGAAGTCTGGGATTCTGATGAGATGGACAGAGTGACTGAGATCAATAACCCTCAACTTGTCATGAAGCTGTAACGAAATAATTTTTTTCAATAGATAAATTTACATGTTAAAAATTAATATAAAATTACACCATAACTAAATAATAATAACAATACCTTACTCCCCCTCCAAACTTGCTTTATATTGCTGTCCCTTAATGAGAGTTGAACAAGGTTCTTTGCATGAAAATTCATTGGCAAAGATTCTAAAGGGTATCCATCCCAATGCAGATATGTTAACTCATAAGAAGAGATTTCAAAGTCCCTTGGAAGGTGGTTTCCAAGAAATAGCTTTCTATGCGGGTCATGGATTTTGAGCAATCTAAGTTTATTCATCTCTTTGAAAGATTCCATGGTAAGCTGTGATGGATTAAATTTACATCTATCTAGGAATAGTCCTTCAATTGCTCGTGTCCCCTGAAAAATATAAGACAAGTAAGCGAAACAAAAGATGCATTAAACTTAATTGTGTTATATACACGACTAATTTCTGAAAAAATAACAATAGTATTGAAGCTTGGATACATAGGTATAAACAAGTTCATGCATTTGACTCTTACCGTATTTCTTATAAGCACATGATAGGCATTAGAATCCCACAATCTACTCCTTCTTCCAGGGTCTTTAGGACATTCTTGGCGAATAATCTCCCAACCCATTTGTTGTATTAAATCATGCATATCTAGCATGTTTTTTGAAACAGTTATGAGACATCTATCAACTAGAGTTGTTATTGCATGCTTTGCATGAGGGCCCAATATTCTTGAAACAAATTCTTTGTCCTCTCCTTTGAAAAAGCATGCAACATCCAAAAATATCCCTTTGTCTATGTCATCGAGTCCATCAAAACTTGTTCTAAGTACATTGTGAATTTCCATGTGGGGTATTATTTTTAGCTTACAGAGTGCACTTTCCCATTCACTTCTTTTCTTTCCAAAAAGAGAAGCACCTAAAACTTTAAGTGCTAACGGAAGGCCATTAGCATAATCTATGATATTGTATGAGAGGTTTTTATAAACTTCTTTGGGATGATTTTGTTTAAAGGCCCACAAACTAAAGAGCTCAATAGCTTCTTCCTTGTTTAATTTTGAAACCGCATATGGTATATCCACTCCATATCGAGCAAGCACGTGTTTGTCTCTAGATGTAATGATGATTGTACTTTTTGCTTGAAACCAATCCTTATCTTCAGCCAAACATTTTAGTTGTTTCAACTCATCCACATCATCAAAAATAATAAGAACTCTATTGGACCTCAGACACCTCTTTATCATACTAATTCCTTCATCAACATTGTTTATCTTAAAAAAATTTCCCCTTAGGATACCATGAAGAAGTTCCTGTTGTAACTGAAGTATATCACCTTTGGATCTCTCTCTAATATTTCTAAGAAAGCTACTACCATCATATTGATGTGAGATCTCATTATAAATAGCCTCGGCGATAGTAGTCTTACCAACCCCACCAGTTCCACATATCCCTATGACTCTAACCTTATTTAATTCGGTGTTCATCAACGATTTCAATTTTCCCAAATGAGCACTAATTCCAACTATGTTCTTTCCCACACTTAAAGGTTGACGGTTTAATCTTCTAATGATTGTATTAACAATTTCCTTGACAACCTCAGTCTCATACCTGCCAATCATATAAATTAAGTAAAATGATGAGTTAGAATGAGTTGCAAAATATAATAAATTTAGTTGTGTATGGCGGTGTCCAATATTACTGAATTAGTAGCAATGGAATGCAAAAGAAAGGGGTCAAGCCAATTTACTTATATATTTAAGCTTCAAAATTTGCAAGTATCAAACTACTAATGTGCCAAGTTGCAAATTTTCAATACTCTTACTGTTAGAGCATTGTTTAGGACTTCTCTATGAACAAGTTAATGCCTTCTTTCAACTTTTATTTCACAAACAAGTTGCTTATGATTCCTTGATTTCACTTGTCTTTAGGTTTTATTAACTTACCAATGTTGCAAGGACTCCATTTTTAGCCGGCCAATTAATTTTGCATTTCCATAAAGGAATCAGGAAATGGGTGAATGTGGAGAATTTCATGATTTGCTTGTTGATTGGGAACTTAAATATGATTTGCTTTAAAGAAAATTATAAAAGGGTTAAATTTTGATACTTGTATTTTTGGACCAACACAAGGGAAAAATGAAAGATTTTGTTAACAATTTCGTACTTACTGGTCATTCACATGGCATCCAGATAGATTAGCTGCTTCTCTCAAGGCAATCCTCCAGTTTTGTATCATCTCCTTCTTTTCTTGATTTGCATCTCTTTCATGGTAGGCAAGTGCGTCTCCGAAACTTCCCCTTTGGTTTCGTACATCAGATGGATTTACATGGTAGAAAATTGGTAGAACCACTGATTCCTTTTGGCTCTTGCGTTCAACGATCTTTACGAGTTCATTTAAACACCATCTGGAGTAAGCATAATTTTTTGAGAAAATAATAATAAAAAACCTCGATTCTTCTATAGCTCTGAAGAGATCAGATGCAATATCTCCTCCTTTCTCAAGTTCTTCATCATCTCTGAAAGTTTGAATTCCAGATGCAGTCAATGTGGTATATAGATGATCAGTGAAATTTCTGCGAGTATCGCCACCTCTAAAACTCAAGAACACATCATAATTACGAGAAATAGAAGTAGTCGAAGGGGAGGCTCTATGAGTGCTGGAAGAAGCCATTTTTGGATGGCTTGAACCAAAATTACAAGGGAGTTTGGAGGGTCCTTGGATGCTCAATGACTATTGGCTCCAGACCTCTTCACCATGAACAAAAATCCAAGCTGGGAGGGAGGTTCAGCTGAAAAGCTTCATCTGCAGTCGTAAAAGAAAAGAAAAACGTATATAAAGCTCTCTTTGAGAAATTTCTTTGTATATAAATTCTAAGAGAAACTCACACATATCTTTTCTTTTGGTTGGGAAGATCCTTTCTCCATTCCCTTTGTGTTGGAGACTGCAGTTAAGGGATGTAGAGAAGATGATGGGGAAGATGGTGTGGAGGATAGGCAGGGGTTGAAGAAGAGGCGGTGGGTAGCAGAGGTCTCGTTGACTCATGGATGGAATCGAGGTAAGGAATTCTAATATTTTGAAATGATATTTCATCGAAGGTGTTGTATATAGTTTTTGTTTCCATAATATTTGTGCGCGGCAGCTAAAGGACATAATTTTGATGATGAGAAATCCCTAATTAAGTATTTTGATAATATTATTTGTTATAGATATTGATGGGAAAATTCTATCATCTTTCTAAGAGATTTATTAGATTCTTGTGGGAAATCCACGTCAAAGTAGGCTGCTAACTAAAAGTTAATAGAGCTTTATGACTTCCACATTAAAAAATAGTTGGATTCATGTAGAAAATGCAAACCTTCCCTCCACACCCAAATGTAATATTTCATTATTTTTTGTAATTTTGTTTTTCTCTCTGATTCCAATATTTGTACAACTTCATCCTTCTTTAGTTTAGTTCATTTTCTTTGTAATATTTATTTTGATATTCTTATAACTTAAATTTATGGAATGTCTTTATTTAATAATTTTTTTTTAAAATTTGTATGAAAAATATTAAGTTTTTATAGATATATTAATATATAGGTTTTACATATATATATTAGAATATATAAGAAAATATCGATGAATATTTTAACATAAAATATCGATGAAACGGAAATTGATCAAAAATTATAAAAATATTTAAAATAATTCAAAAAAATGAATATTAGAAATAATAATAAACATTTTGATATTGTTTTGTTAAAGAAATCGGTATATGTATGATATAATTTATAACATTCAAAAATAATATTTAGAATTTAAAAATAAATTTTATATAAATATATCTAATTTGGATATATTTAATAATATAAAAGAAATTATGATAAAAGTATTAATACTTTGATTTTAAAATATTGACAATTTTATTTATAAATTTATATTTAGTTATTTTATATTTATTTATTATACCAAACATATGATAATTAAAATTTATTTATTTATAATAATTTTATTTATATATATATATATAAGAGAATCTTAATATAATATATATAAATAAATATTGTATATATAAGTCATACATTACATTATAATATTAACAAAGTTAGGTCGGTGGCGTGCAGAGCTCACGCAATGCCTGAGGTCATGGGTTCTCAAACCCATCCTTCCACTAGCGATTTAAATCTCTTTTTTAAAGGTAAGGGGTGGAATCCCACATCAACCAGCCAAACCACTCAAAGTTTAAATCCTTTTTTAACGGTAAGAGGCGGTATCCCACATCGGCCAGCCACAGCACTTAAAAAACCTGCTCATAGACCCTTCAACCGACGTAGACGCAATATTTTCCAAAAAGGCTGATGTCTCTCCGAGCCGAGATATAGCCGAGATATCCACCTGCTGTATCGTGTCGGATGTTACGTACAGAAGAAATAGTTCCTGTTACTTTCATCTTGATCATATCTTCATAATTGATTATTCATTTTCATGTTTTACTTCTAATATACCTGACATTTTAGTTTGGTGTTTCGCTTAGGCTTTGATTATGGAACTATTTCTTATAATTATTTGTAGGAAATTTCCTATGGCCTTCCAAGTAGGCTATTTACAAAAGATTGAAAAACCTCAATGTCCTTTCACATTTGAAGATAGTGAAATTCATATAAAAAAAACAACCAATGCTACAAAAATTTGTATGAAGATAATGCTAATTTACAAAAGGTTATTTTAAAAGGTTAATAGATGTTAATGTCATTTTATATTGAAAGATAGTCAAATTCATATATAAAAAAATAATAATAATAACCAACACTACAAAAGTTTGTATGAAGGCAGAGACCATTTACAAAAAGTCAATAGACCTCAATGTGCTTTCACATTGAAAGATAATGAAATTCACATAAAAAAATAATAATAATAACTAATGCTATAAAAATTTGTATGAAGACAACCTATTTACAAAAGGTCAATGGACCTCAATTTCCTTTTATATTAAGAGATAGCGAAATTATATTAAAATATAGTCAATACTACAAAAGTTTGTATGAAGGCAAACTATTTACAAAAGGTCAATAGACCTTAATGTTCTTTTATATTGAAAGATAGTGAAATTTATATATATATAATTCATAATAATAACCAATGCTACAAAAGTTTGTATGAAAGCAAACCATTTACAAAAGGTTAATAGACCTCAATGTCCTTCCACATTGAAAGATAGTGAAATTCACATTAAAAAAAATAAGAAAAATAAGAAACCAAGCATATATATATATAGTAATGTGATATTTCATCTTAATTCTTCTTTTATTTTCATCTTTTGGTATTGAATAATATATTCTTCATTTCTACAACTCTTTCTTTTTTCTTAACTCTTTTTTTTTTTTTTTTTTTTTTTTTTTTTTTTTGTACTTAGTAACAATGGGTTCATTTGACATTCATTCAAGATCCTCCTTGTTTGTTCTCAAATGATTCAAAAAAATGATATCATATAAGGAATTTCTTAAGTAGATGCTTGTAAAAATTATATCAAATTTATTAAAAAAAAAAAATTAAAAACACAAAGAAATATCATCTCCTTTTCTTTAATTTTTATCCTTTAATCATTGGTGCAAAATGATAAAAGTGAAATTATGCTTTATTTGGTACTAATAAGAAGTTCAAAATCTCTTTACCTCAAGATATTGAAGTCTAGGTAAAAAAATAGATGGATAAAAGTACGACATAAAACTTTTTTTTTCCCCATTTGGAAGGTGTTTGTAGTTAAAGTAAAATATATATACTTTTATCCATCTATTATCAAGTGGCTTAACAAAAACATAGGATTTCCAAAAAGAACTTAAAATGCATTCATCATGCATGTAGATTGTCTACCGTATTTCTTCAAATAATATTATTATGGATTTGTTTGCACTTATATTTATTAACATAAAATTCTAATAAGAGAAATACCAAAAGAACTGAAAAAGATGAAAGCAAATGTAGAAAAAATATTAAATTAACTAATAAGATAAAACAAACTAAGCAAACAATTTTTAGGGGAGACAAATTTTTTGGTAAAATTAGAAGTATATAATAACAACATATTAAAGACTAGTTGCAAATTTTTTTATGAAATCATTTCAATTTATGACAAAATGATTTTCAAATTAGAAGTTTGTATGAAATTTTAAGATTATTAATACATTCATATATTAAACTAATCAATCTTTTTTTTATATCTTAGCAGTCATCAATGACCTAAAGTTAGTAGGACTTCACTCTCTCTATAAAGTTAGTAGGCATCTCAAAAGATATCCAGTAAGCCTTATTTTTCATCAAAAAGGAAAAGAAAAACTTTAATCTCAATAGATGAGAAGGAAGTACAAAATTTATATAAGATTTTCATGAAATTTCTATGAAAGAATGTAATGCATAAAGGTAAACAATGTTTAAAATTCTAAGTATACTTTAAATTTTTACGATTGGATTGACCAACAATGTTGTCCTTGTCCTTCATCAACGTATGATAGTGAAAGCGCAACCTCTCCCTATTACACTTGTAGCTTCATTGATTTAATTCGTTTTTGACCTTTTAATTTTTATTTTTGTTGCTTTGGTATCCCTAGTCACCACTTTTATTTTGCATTTAAGGAGTATCATTTTTCAATATTTTTTCTCTTTTGATTAATTTTGTTATTACTGTTTAGCTTTTCACTCAAATGTTGATAAGAATAATAGAAAGATATTCTTTTATATATATTCATTTTATGAAGTATGGCTAAACTCAAGTAGTTATATATCAAAAAGTAGTAAGACTATATTTCTTATCATCTAAATCAAATTTTGATGTTATCCAATTAGAAACATTTCTATAAAAGAGGAATATTAATAACATTTCTTTTTAACGAGGAATGTTAATATCCTATCATCATTTTATAAATATAAGCAAGATTTTTTTTAAAAGAAAAAGAAAAAGAATATAGCAAAAACAAGAACTAAAAAAAAAAAAAAAAAAAAGGCATAAAAATTAGAAAATTGGATGGATAAAAGTATGACATATAACTTTTTTTTTCTATTGCTATAACAAAAACATAATATTTGCAAAAATTAACTTAAAATATATTGATCATAATTTAAACTGTCTACATGTCTTCAAATAATAATATTATGGATTTTTGTATTATATCTATTAACAAAAACTTTTAATTACATAAATACCAAAAAGAATTGAAAGCAAGAAAATTAAATGTACAAAACATGTTAAATTAATTAGTAAGATAACACAGACTCTCAATAAAATATAATAGAAAAATTTAACTAAGCAATCTATTTCTACAAGAGAAAATTTTGAAATTTTTAGGAATATTAGAAGTATATAAGAACATATTAAAGATTCATTCCAAATTTTTCCTATGAAGTTGTTTTAATTCATGGGAAATTCATAGTCAATTTAGAATAATTTTATATGAAATTTTAAGATTAAAAAATGTTTTTCTATATCTTAGTAGCCATCGATGACTTGAAGTTAGTGACACTTTCTCCACTCTCTAAAATACTTCTTTTTTTCTCACTTTGAAAGGTTTGAAAGGATTCCATTTCATTTTGCAAGATATGAAAAAAATTTCTATCTATGTTTTTCTCTCTTTGAAAAATTTACTTTCATGCTAAAGTCCTTTTCATTGAAAAATTCTCCTAAAGAAGAAAAATTCTTTTTAATTGGTAAATTTACCTATCAATAAGTTGATGTTATTGGAACTCTATCTATTCAAAAGATCGTTTTGTCTCTCCTATTGTTTCAAAAATAAATCTCTTTTAGGTGGTAGAAAACCAATTAATGAATATTTGAAATAAATATTATAAACTTCTAGGAAGAAGAGGTTACATCTAAAAATCAACAAAATTAAAATCTCTAATGTCTTTTCATGCTTATAGAGTTGGCATAGTTGTTATTTCTCATATGTGGGATAACTTTAAACACTCCTTGTTTTGTCATTGCTCTTCGCATTTTATGAGTTAAGATTTTGATTACCACTAAGAATTCATTCCAAGTCTTTCGATCCAAGCTAGGAGTGCACAAATTACCACTCACTAGCTTGCAGGGGACTGATAAAGGAAACCCCAACTCAACCTGCATACAATTCGCGCCAAAGCAAAATCTCTACGTGAGAAGTTGATAATGCAATATGCCAACATGCAATCTGCTAGTATACAATTCTAATAATGGAAATCTGCCAGCTTGCAATTTGCCAAAGAAGTAAAACTACTCTCCATATTTGTAATGTGGAAAATCAAGGCTAGAAGGAAATTCTTCACTTACCTATTCTATATAATATTCCTTCTTCTATGTGAAAAAAGTATGTATTGTTTTTTTTTTCTCAACGCTATAACCATATATATAAGAAAAGAAAAAAGTCAGTAAGGCAGTTGTGCAAAATTCAACCTTTCAAAAATAGTTTATGTTCTTCAAGAAAATGAACGAGTTTTATAATTCTGCATATGGTTAAATATTTTAAATTTTGTTATATTATTATTTTATTTTATTGGTATTTGGTAAATTATTAGAGCATAATTGAAGTGTAAAAGGGGTATCGTATTATTAAGAGGGTTGGTGTTTGCTAAATCAATTTAATGACTTAAAGTGACTTAATAATTTAATTTAAGTTATTAAGTAGATTTAACATGTTTGGTAAATTAACTTAATATTGCAACTTAAAGTTAAAAATGATTTTAAGTATTAAGTCAAAATGGTTAACTTATTCTTAATCTCAAATCTTTTTTGTCTTATTCACTCACATCTAATGAGATCATATATTTAACAACTATGACTCCACATCCATGACATAGTTTTTATAGTAAATATTTTAAGATTACCTTCTATATCTACAATACTTTAAATATGGATGTTTAATAAACAAATTTATTGCTTAAAATTAATGGAAATAAATATTAGTTAAAATTAATGATAATAAACATTAATTACGAGTAATAAAGGTAAATATGTCAATTAGATAATTTAAAATAAATTTTAAGTTAATTTTATCAAACAACCTTAATATTTAAAATAAAAATTAAGTAATAAGTTTTAAATTAACAACTTAAGAACAATTTAACTTAAAGTCAACTTAAGTCATTAAATAATAAGTATTAAGTTTTACCAAGCACCTATTAAATTTAATAAGAAATACGTCAAACTTGTAAGACAATTAAAAGTAAGAAAACTATTAGAGTTAGATTTACCATTAGAATTTGATTGCAAAGTGGTAGAAACAGATGAAGGAAAACAGGATAGAAGAGCAAAGAGTTTATAGGAATTTAGAAAAAAATTGTAGATATGCAAGTAGAAAGCATGATGTAAAGTAGAATTATTGAAATATACAAATAATTGATCCTTTAAGGCTATTTCTAAATAAACCTTTCACAATAAGGACAAACTATTAAGTTGTAATTGCCTTTTACGATAAAACAAATGAAAAAACTCAAAATACTAGAAGCTAGTTAAGTCTAGTAGATGTAATAACTAGTAATGACTATAATGTAAATTTTGAACATATTAAAGGTAGTGACAATCATTTTGTTAATTTTTTATCTTATAAGTTTAGTACTTCCATATTGCAAAAAAAGATGACGACCTAGAAAGAGTTTTTGGGCATTGGAAACCAATCTCAATTGGTCATTCCTAAAGGAATAAGCATAGGATTTAAGAGCAAGAAACCTTGAGCTAATATTTTCTCTAATCAACAATGTATTCTAGACAACACTCCTAAAGGAGGAAGCATAGCATTTAAGGTTTAGGAATTCTTTAGTTGCTTTATGAAATTATTGTCTAGTAAAAATGTAAAACAATGACATAGAAAGTCAATTTTTTTCTTATTTTATTATTTTGGGAATTTTTAAAGACTAGGATGAGGTACTTGCCAACACAAGCAACCATCAATTTCTAATGTCTCATGGCTTGAACTGATTTAGTGAAGCACAAACATTTGCCTAAGGAAATCTAGGAGATAACTATTTTATTCATCCAAATGTTTTTAAGTTTTTGAATTTTGGGATATGTCTTTCAAAAGAATAGGAAAGGTTCATGATAAGAAAATTTTCTTTAGCTTAAGAAAGAATTTTTGCCATCATTGCGAAACAATGGCAAAAAATGTTAAGATGTTAAATGCCAGATGCAAACAACTTCAAAATGATGTCTCAACCCTCAAAGAAGAAAAGAATCCTTTAGCCTCATTGGTTTTAAGTGGAGAATTATAATTCTTCCCCATTAGAAGACGAAGGAAAATTGAGTGAAGAAAAATTGAATGAGATGTGACTAAGAATGTACTTCAAACAAAATCAAATTTTAAATGATCCAGCATCTCACAACAAGGATGTAGTTTGCCTTATCAAAACCAAAGCAATCTAGCTATCAAAAAAGGAAGTCTCTATTATGGAATCACCAAGTGTTTCCATAGTGAAAGGATAGATATCATAGGCTTGTCTTTTTCAAGCATCTATCTTTGGGATGAGTCAACCACTTCTTGTAAGCTCAAATTATTGGTAGCCTAATGTCCTTAACTAATTTTATCATATTTCATATTGCCTTATACAGTAGGTAAATCAAGTTGGTATACCCAGAGTCCTAACGGTTGGAATGATATTCATTGGGTACTTGAGTATCTAAAAGAAACCATTGACTATGATCTATGCTATAATAGATTTTGCAATGTATTTGAAGGGTACTACAATGTCAATTAAATCTCTACTTCAAATGAGATCAAATCCACTAATAGGTATGTTTTTACCTTTAAAGGAGGAGCACTTTCTTGGATATCTTTCAAGCAAAACTGCATTACTTAGTCTACTATAGACACTGAATCTATTACCTAAAAAAGGTAAGATTTGAGATTAAATAGCTTAAAAACCTCTTAACAGATATCCTTTTTCAGGTAAGACTAACACCATTTGTGTCTATGCATTATAATTGTCAAGTTGCAAAGCCATGGCAAAGAATGAAATGTATGATGAAAAGAACACATATATGCTCAAAGTATAATATTGTACGATAACTGCTTGAATTAGGGATAGTATCCCTAAATTTTGTTAGGTTAGAGTTGAATTTGTCAATCCTCTAAGTGAACTACTAAATGAAAATTGGTGGAAGAAACATCGAGGGGGGTATGACTTATGCCTAATACAAAAAGTCATGAGATGGTAACCCTACCTGCTAGAATAAAGGTCATAGGAAATAGGTTCATATGAGTTATAACAAGTCATTTGTTGACTATAAGATGTTTTGTCAACTAGTTATTTTTTAGAGACCATTAGAGTAGGTACAATCAAAGTTTTGTAATGCGCTTTCTAGGCGTGCATTAAGGCACGCTCTGAGGCAAGTTGTTTTAAAAACGCTTGAAGACATTGAAAAAAAAGCGCAAAACATAAAAAGTGCACGCATTTTGGCCTAAGGCACACGCTATGTACACCTTTGACGCCTCCGTGAAGCAAGAGTTTTTTCGTTTGCTAAGGTGACCAATAAAAACAAAAAAAAATTAAAAAAAAATGAAGAAAAGAACCCTATTAAATCCTAAAAATTCATTAAAGAACAAATAAAAAATGATTTTGAAGGAAAAATCTAACCCTAGCTCTTCCTCCCTAAGATGAACTGAATATTGAAGAAGAAACGACGAAATTGTAGTTCATTTCTCACTCTGAGTCTCTGATGACATCTTCTTGTTGCCCTATACATTCTATAACAATGCAATGTGAAGAAAATTGCTATTTCATTTCCAAATTCTCCACAAGTTGGTGTGAGACTGGTCCTCATTTCCAAATATATGCTCAAACTTGCTTCAAGTCAACACAAACCTGTCCTAATTAATAGGGCCAAGGTGGCTTACCCTAAGGCTGAAAAATTGTCATTCAAAATGCCTCATCATATGATCATGGTTAGGTGCCTTTGGAAGGAAGCAAATATAAAAATAAGAATCCTTCTTAATGATGCTCTATCACCAACTACTCCTTTTTGAGTTTCTTGACTCTCTTAACTTGTAATTTTGTTTTCTTTTCACCCATTCATGTTTGGATCTCTCTTGTTGATCATTGTGGGAAAAAAAAATTATTCATGAAGTCTCTCAAAATTAATCTTTAAATTCAACTATCTTTTATAAAGTTGGTTTTTTATTTTCTATATATCATATATGTACATGTAAATATTTTTTTTTTTTTATTATACAATAAGCCTATGACACACCAGAAGATACCATACACAATACAAATATACACAATATAAAAAGATAGAAAAATAATAATACTAGTTAACAATTATGATGGGATCCTTCACTGTAGGCCAACCTAGCCCCACCAATCTGTAGATCATCAAAAGAACACTGATGAAAGCCCAAATTATAGAGCAAAGTTCCAGGTGCTTTCAGGGTCGTCTGGATGCTAGAAAGTTATCCCTTTTCCCCTTGAAATACAGTAACATCTCACCGTAATCAGGAAGATTTTCTTTGATTATGGGCACTCGTTTAAAATTTTTGGTCCATGCATGCAAACGAGGAAATATGTGAGCTTCAATCAGTTTGACCCCTACTAAGTCTTCGATCACTTCCAACCAGTGAGCGACCCCTCCAAAGGCTATGTCTGCTATTCCAATCTTGTCTCCCCCAAAAAACTTCTTGTCCCCAAGGCCATGCTCTTCAAGGGCTCTCAGCATTTCCAAGCTTTCCTTCTTGGCCTTCTCTTGTTCTTCACCTGCAGTGGTTCGAAACAATCTCCACATGCAAGGACCCTACCATATACGTACAAGAAGAACATGGTTGAACAGTCCATCAACTTCAGAAGAAAAAAAAAATGAGCAAATATATATGTACCTTATCTTCAACAAATTGAACCCAAAACCGTGCCACAGCTCTTTCATAAGGGTCATTTGGCAGCAATGGATTCTGCGGCCACACCTCTTCAATGTATTGGAGGATAACCGCTGACTCACAGATAGGTTTTCCTCCATGAACAAGCACTGGGATCTTCTTGTGAACAGGGTTGTACTGCAGAAGCATGGGACTTTTGTTGGAAAGATCTTCTTCTATGTACTCATATGGTATGTCCTTCAGTTTCAGAGCCCATATGACCCTGTAACTAAATGGACTAGGCCATGTTCCTATTAGCTTCACTTCTGCCATTTTTGAGAGAGGCTAATGTGGATGCCCTCTTAATCCTTAAAGCTATTTTATAGTGATTAATGGAATCCTCTTGCTTGGGCAGTAAGCTTATAGCTAGAATTTTAAGTTGAATTCAAACTTCTTTTTGTTTTTTCTTTTAATTATATATATATATATGTTGGTAGGTGCCTAATCTTTCAATACCCTAATGGTTATAATACTTTAACTAATTCTTTTATGACTTTAGAATAATTAATTCTTTTATGAGTGGACTTTGGACATTGGAGTAGGTGGGAAATAGATTATAGGTTAATTTTTTTTAGAACTAAACTAATGCTTTTTAACTAACGAATAAAAAATTCAAATTATGTAATTTTGTATATTAAATTTCTTTTGTTTTTTTTTTATTTATAATTTTCATCATTTTCTACGATTTTTAAAAACTTTTTGTTTTTTATTTGTAATAAAATATACTGCGACTCCTATCCTCTCTAAGTTTTAATATTGCATCAAAGCCCCACTAGCTCCAAATATTTCTACAAATCCAAATGTTGTTCACCAGCTTTGTGAGAATGTGATGCAAGGTAATGCTACAAAGCAATCCAAATGGTCATACTGCTATGGAACGCTACAAGGTGAGACACAAATCCCCTATTGAACCTGTAGCCAATGAAAGAGATACAATTACCTAGTCTTGAGGCATCTACTCTTTAAGATCTTATATTGGTCATGGTCTGAAATCCTTCAAGTCCTCAATGTAGGACTTCATATACTCCTTAATGGATATCTCAACTTTTTGCTGAGGTCAGTAGATCATGTATCCTCTTTTTTGCCAAATGAATCTTCAAAATTGCTCTTAAAAGCTTGAGAAAGGAAAATTGGGGCTATATATAGATGACTATCTTCTAGTACAAGCCATTCAACTTAATAAAATCATCTATTTATATTGAAACCCTATGAGATAATATTGGAGAGCTATATCATGTGTAAAATTTACCAAAAGTCCCTTAAATAAGAAAAAAAAAAAACCAAAAATCACAAATTGAAGGACTAATGTTTGAATACCCTAAGGGGATGTTTGAATGCCCTGTGGGGGATGTTTGAATGTTGGGGTGATTGAAACCCCTCCTAAGCATCATTGAAAAGCCCTTCAAGATATTTGAATGCTAGCTCTAAGACATTTGAACACCCCTCAAAAAGTTTGGACGTCTTGTTGTATTTTCAAGCCATTAGCTTTGCTTCTAGTGTATTCTCCAAAATTCATACCTAGGAAACATGACATTGTCATTCCTTAAGATCTAATTACTTCAAAAAAATTAATTATCAACTCTAAAATAACTTGAAGTTGACTATAACCGATAAGACCGCTTAGAAGATAAGACACATCAGGCTAAGTGCAAGAAAAATAAAAATAAATAAATAAATAATTGTCAACCTAGTATAATTGTGCAAGTGGTCATAGTAATCTCATCAACTAATTGAAAAAGATATTATAGGAGATAACCAATTGAAGGATCGTCTAGAAGTTGTGTTGAACCAATATAAAAGGATCAGCTCAAGGAACTGTAGGAGTGAACATCAATGACCTTTAGTGTAGCCATGAGAAGCACATATGCGACTCCTAGAAGGTACAACCCCACTTGTATCTTGCTCAATCAATCTAATCTCATCCTCATATTCCAATCTCATCCTCCTCATCTACCTCATACTCCTCTAACTCAGCTAAAGCAATATGACTCACATGTTTGAACCATGAGGTCTAGTTAAGAGGTGTAAGTTGGCAAAGGATTGGAAGCTCATGTTGAAAATAAAGACACTACTCAAGAAGGACACAAGAAATAAAAATGGGAAATTATAGATGTCAACATGGGAATTAGAGGTATAAGATCCCCTGACATAAAAAAATAAATCTACTAATGTTGATCTCCCTCCCAATGAACACATAATGAAAGAAGTGAACAACTAATTGACAAATTTAGGTGCAATAAGTAGGATGGAACATATTACACACAAAGACCAAGCTAGCTTGACCAAATCAATCAAGCAAATACAAAAGGGTAAGGGACAAGCCTCCCCATGGAGAATACAAGCCATAATTTCACAGTTAGATAATGAAAAGGTCAAACACACCATGAGTAGAGCAATGCCCTCGAACACTCTAATACATATGACTTGATAAATAACTCATGGAATCATTATGAAAGTAAATCCATACATGAAGACTTGAAATTAAAATGCCACGTCCCAAGACCCACTTCAAGGGTATGACAATCATTTCACACTTCAAGTCGAAAGATTCAAAGTGAAAATAACTCAAACAATTATCTTATAACTAGAAGGTTACCAATAACCAAATTCATGTTCAAAATAACAAAACTTACTATAATCCTTAAAACTCATTTCCAAGAAAAAACTAATACATCAACCATTGTAGTAATATCTAAACAGATTCAAACTTAAACAATACTAACAATAATTAAATTCTAACATATAAATAATATCCAAAATAAAAGCTTAAGCCAAAAGTCCTAATAATGAAAAATTCCTAACCTAACCATCATTCCTCACCTGAACTGAGAATACCTGAAAATTTGTCAACAAAAGGGAATGGGCTCAAAAAACCCAATAAGAAATATTAATATAGTTTCATGGATTAAACATTCTCAATAATAATTACAAATAGGATATACAATGTATAATTAATCTTTTTCATAAAAAACTTTTGAATTCAAATATGCTAAAGCATTCAAAGCTTTTCAACCAAACATTTTCATATTTACGTCAAAACAATTTCATATCAAATGCATTCAATTAGGTGGAACTTTACAAATAGTTAGCTAGCCTTAAATGATTACTTTTAAGGTGGACAAAATCAAACACTACTAGTACTAATAACCTCTAACCAAACCCTTAGATGTTTGAGTTCGTAACAATTACATTCCTTACTAAGAAATATAAAGGTTAAAAATTATAACCCATTGACTAGGGTTAAAATGTCAATAATTATAACTCATTGAATAGGGTTAAATAAACCAAAGTCAAACACTTTGTTTCAATAATTCAAACTTACAAATAATAATAATATTTCCACAAATTTTCTATTATAAACAAAGGAAAACCTTCTAACTTATTTTTCATACAAAAAATCTATGCATAGAAACAAAAAATAATATTTTTCATAATTCAAAATAACATATAAAAAATTATTTTCTTTTTTAAAATCTATATTAATTTCTCTTGCCTTGAAGAGTCACTCAAAATCCTTGAAGGAATTCATCCTGAAAAATCTACTCCTCACCTAACGTAACTAATAAAAACAAAACTATTACTATTTTTCTAAAAATTATAAATTAACAATCCTATTATTATTATTATTATTATTATTTCATTCCAACTTCTTACCAATGATTATTTAATCAAAGAGTTTTCAAGTTTTTATAAAAGTTATGTTCCTTCCAAAATCTATTCCTAAGAATCTATGTATATATATATATATATAAAACTAAACTCCTAAACGTGTATTCTTTCTTTTTCTTGCAATAAACCATTATTATTATTATTATAATTATTATTATATATCCGCTTACTTATTTTCAATCTTCATATTACTTTCTATTCTTTTTCTTGGGATCGAATATTTGGTTAAAAAACTTCAAATAGTGCTAAAAGTTAAAGAATGATTGACCTTCCTTATTATTTAAAAAATGGCTCATTTTGGACAACATTACCTTTTTTTTCATTTCCTCAAGATGACATTTCCCTCTTATTCTTCCAATTAATTTTTTCTGGTTCTACCCATGCTCTCTCTCCCATTGAATTTTGTAATGAAGTTCAAACTCATAGTAAATATGAATGGATAATGTTCGGCTATAACTCTCTCATCTTTCTTCTTTTCAATATCTTTCATTTTTTTTTTTTCCTTTTTGTTAGGGTTTTTTATTGTCATCTTTATAATGGATTTTTTGTTGGAATTTTTGGAATTGTTTTTTGTTGTGATTTTTTGCAATCTTCTTCATGATCCTTTTCATTTTTTTTATATGTGGTTAGGGTTTTTTTGTGACTATTTTTGCAATGGCCTTTTTTTTTTTTTTTGGTGATTTTTAGAGTTTTTTTTTTTTTTTTTTGAGATTTTTTTATAGTTACTTTTTGTTGGGGTTTTTTTTTCCTTTTTTTTTCTTATTTTATTATGGTCTTTTGCAGTTATTGTTTGTTTAGTTTTTTTGCAATAGTATTATTAAGCTTTTTGTTAGGGTTTTTTTTCCAAATTTTCCATCATGATTTTAGTTGAAAGTTTTTTGTGGTGGGATTATGGTTGAGGTTTTTTACAGTGAGATTTAGGTTAGGGTTTTTTTGCAGTTATCTTTTATTGGGATTTTATATAATTTTTTTGTTAGTTTTTATTTTATTTTATTTCATTTAAACTTCGAAAATGTGAAAATGGGGTCATGGATTATTGTCATCTAATATTTAAGTCCACATTTAAGTCTATATGAACATTTTAATCAAGTTTTTCTATTTTTTAAATTAAACGTAAACTTAAGTCCAATTAAATTTTTTCAAAATAAAACTTAAGAACAGTAAAGTAAAAGTCATTATAATCAAATTCTTTATCAATAAAATCAAAAACTTAACTTAAGTTATATTCTTTGTAAATGAAACTTAGTCATTATATAATTTACATTGTCATTATAATTGAGAACTTAATCCTAATTATATTTTTTGTAAACCAAACTTAACTCTTGTGCAGTTCAAGCAAACGTGAAATTAATATTTATTAAATTATAGTAAATAAAATTTAATATAAATAAACATCTAAAATAAAAACAATTTCACTTGAAATTATAAAAATAAAAATAATTTGATCCAAATGAATATTTGTCATAAATTTTTCTTAATTATTCTTTGCTTCTTTTACCTCGTTTTTAATCATGGGTTGCAACAATGATGTATAGACTTCTTGGTGAGAAAGACAAAGTGTTAGCTTTAGAAGGGATTTGACATATCTTCGGCGGGAAATAAAAAAGGGTAGAAATGTTCATATAATATCATGTCTCAAAACAATTAGAAGATGAGGTAAGTTTTCCAATTAGAAGGTCATTTTCAGTAACCCGTCCAAATAACCATTTTTTCTTCATTTTTCAACCTCCAATTTCCACAACATCTTTTTCAAACTTAGCACACACCCCACTACACATCACACTCTGGGCACCTAAAATCATTTTATTTTATTTTATTCAAACTTTCCACTACTAACCACCCTGTTTGCAATAAAACTACTTTTTTTCCACTCTACAATCTCACACGCAACACCATTTTTTTTTTCACTTGTAGAAATCACACGTAAACACACTATTTCTTTTCCTTTTTATTTATTTTTTATTTTATTTTTTTCTGTTTTAACTCTCAACCTCCACATAACACACATCCACACATTTTCTTTTTCTTTTTATTTTATTCATATATTAACTATAATTTATTTTCTTTTATTTATTTAGATCTATTTCTTTAAATATTCAGAATTTTCCTATCTCCATGGATAAGGAGAACACAAGAAAACACCTAGAATTACATATGCTAAGAAGACAAAATGGAAGATCTACAATCTCTTTGTGAGATTGTTGGTGCATTGGGATCATAATATATTACATTTTCCATTTATATATCTAACTCTCTTGAGTTCATCCAAGTGTTAAATTAGTTTTAATTTCTTTATAAATTGGATGAAAAATTGATTTGAGAAAAAACTTAAGTTTTAATAAGTTTTAATTTAGTATAGTTAATTTTAAAAGGGTTTTTAGAGGTTAAGGAGTTAATAGTTATTATTCCCCTTTCATAATTTGGTCTAAAAATTACAAAAATCTTATAACATGCAAAAGAACCAATTCAACGAGTTATCATTTAACTAGTTGAACCAATTATTGCACACTTAATCAATTACTATTCAAGTAGTTGAACTATTTTTTATTTATGAAGACATGTTTCAATTGATTGATATGGAAACCTTGATTGATTGATCGATTGCTCAATCTGATGAGCTTTTATGACTTAGTTGTCACCTACCAATTCATTAAAAGCCCAGTAGGTAGTAGCCAATTTGATTGGAAAGTCAACTAGTCATCCCCAAATTGTGTCTAACAACTAGTTTGAGTCTCCAAATATTTGTTGAAAATAATTTGAGCCTTAAAAAAGAGTTTTTGAGTACACCTTACATCAAAACTTGCATTTCATTTTGCTGCACTTTTCAATCATAGCTTGAGTTGTATATGTTGAGCAAATTTGTAGACCATGCTTTTATTTTTATGCATTTGAAATCCTTGTGTAGTTTACCAAATATGGGATTATTCCAGGAGCTCAAGAGTAAGGTATCTCTTGCAAGGGTCCATTGGAACCATAATCCAAGGGTAATAGTTTGGAAACTTTGGCTTTAAAAGTCTTATTATAGAAGGTTTCTTGGAACCATAATTAAAGTTTAAGGAGTTTGAAGGCTTTGGCTTTAAAAATCTTGTATTAGTGAAACCCTTGATGTAGTTGAAGCTTAAGGAAATTGGATGTAGGTGGAATTGTATTAAACCACTATAAAAATATTGAGTCTACATCTTTCTATCTCTTCTCAATTTACTCTATAAGTAAATTGTTATTTTATTATTTTTTTTGTTATATTATTACTTATATTTGTCCTTACATTCATAATTGAAAATTTTTTGAAGTGGTCATCAGCCAATTTTCTTGATTACCTTAAATTCATTAGCACATAAACCTAACAGTAACATCATCAATCATTTGTTCTTTATTATTTAACATTTTTCTTCTTTTTATGCTCTCTATTGCAAAGTGAATGTATATATTATTTCAAAAATTGTAATAATGAGCTCCATAACACCTTTGTGTGATATATTTTACCTTTTATTCACAATGTCATATTAAATGTAGTGCTAGTATTATAATACTTATTGTTGAGAAACACTAGCTCTAATTGGAGGGGATGCAAGTAAGATCCCAAGCATAGTGGAAGATGTTTTTTTTTTTTTTAATCTCAAATATTATTCTAGGGTGTTTAAAAGGTCATATACCTATTTGGATGTTCTCAAATCTTTTTCCAATTCTAAGTAGAAATTCTTTTGAAAACTAATACGTCTTCCAACCTATGACTCTCACGGACCTTAGCACAAGAAAAGTTTAGTCTTCTCTCTTTGAGGTACGGTGGGTGGCTAAGGTTTCTCTCCAAGTGAATGGAAGATCAAAAGATTAGTTTAACCCTAAACCTTAAAAAAGTTATATAGACTAATAACTAAGCTTAAGTGACTTAGGCCCATCTAGTACACTTAGGTCACTTAATTTAATCCCAACAAGTCTTATTTAATTAATTAACTTAGTGGGTTCCAATTAATTAAATAACTCAAATAGAAACCACAAGCAATTAATTATAAGCTCTTCTGTAACCTTGTGCTTATGTAAAAATGCTTAATTATATGCTAATGCTTATGCACCATTATACACACTTATAATTAAATGGAAAATTCCTTAAGGCCAAGTGCCAATGTGAGCTTGATTAAGGACCATTAAGACTCACAGGAAAATATTAACTCCTTTAGAATTAAACTCTAAAGTTGCCTCAACAACTTAGTAAAGGGATTCAACTCACTCACATATCCTATAACATTGGATTGAGATGCAAATTAATTAATTTTTCGTGTTTATAACCTATTATCCATTGCATGTAGGTTCCCCTTAAACTAATGTTTATAATCTAATACGATAGTAACTATCGAAATCTCTCTTAAATCTCAAATCCACCTATATCATGATCAATCGACATATTATTATCTATAAAGAACACTAAAGGGACTACTATAATTGTAGGCTTCATGATCATAAATCTTTAAGATTGCTTAAGAGAATATATTGTCTCAAACTCATAAGATATAATGGTGTTACTAATGAGAATATTGTTGCCACTTGCCTAGACCACTAGGTCTCCAATTTATATAGAATATATGATCACTTTAAAATCTCAACAGTAGATCAAAGTCATTAATCACATCACACTAGCCCAATATTATCTCAAAGTTGAGAACTCATGTAATATGGTAACTATAGAAGGTCATGACAACCCAATAGTCATTAGTCATGACTCTCTATAGGTCCTCTTGAATGTATAACAATACACAATAATACACTCACAATGAGAAAATCATCCATATAATCAAGATAAGTCATCCCACTAATTAGGAGGTAGTACACTATAATTTTTAATTTATTGTTTAAGTCCATGAACTAATGGTAAATAATCTCATCAACTTATAAGGAATCTATAACTTGACTCTTCCATGCAATTCTTAATATACTTAAGTCATATACAATACAAGTGATTAAATCAGAATGTTTAAATATATCATAATGCAAAATAGGATAGCACAAGGAAAAACAAATATCACATATAATGAAATTAAAATGTTACAACATGTCATTACCTTTAGGGCTCTATCCTAACACTAACAATTATAATTTGTTTTAATCTTGATTGAGTTAGAAATCATGTAATTGTTGGAACTTACTTGTGAACTATTGTTCCTTTATATTTATTAATTAATTGTAATGAATTATATGCATATATTCTTATAGGGTAAAAGTTTTTGTCAAATATCATGAAATAGGTGAAATGTTACTAAAATTTTGGTTAATTTATAATTTGCATGTGTGAATAAAAATATGGAAAATTAATGATAAACATACATGTTTAATTATAATATAAAGATTTGTTTAAAAAAATCAAATTATTTAAAGATAAACATACATATTTATACTATAAAGATTTGTTTTAAAAATCAAATTATTTAAAGATGTATGCATATAATTTTCAAAATGGATGAGGTTAATTTTTTATGTTTTAGTTAATTAAGTATATATTTATAGTTTAAAATTTAATGTTTACAAATCTATAAATTATCTTTTTTTCCATTATGAGAAACTCATTTTGAAGAATAAATAGCCACAAGTTTTATTATTTTAGTTGTTTCATAAAATTGTTTTAAATTTTATTGAATCAATCAAATATATTTTATAAAATAGAAAACTATTTTTTAAAATTCAATTTTTAGACAGAATTTCATTTTTGAATTCAAAAATCATTCTCAAAAGCCATTCTCATAATGTTTTTTAAAACATAAATAATAAAACTCTCTTTTTAATGAGATATCAAATATTAGTGGAATAGATTCTATGCCATGGTTACTAAGAATAAACAATTTCTATTTTAATGATGTTGATGTATTACAATTTTTCTATTATCATATAATATATATATATATATATATATATATATATATATATATATATATATATATATATATGAATGATAGAGACGTTCGATCCTATTTTTTTATTCTTATTATTAATTGAATACCTTAGATTATTCAATATTAGTTATGATAGAAGCGATCAACTAGATGCTATGCTATGATTATTATGAATTAACAGGTTCTATTCCAACGATGTTGATGTATTACAATTTTTCTATTATCATATATAATATATATATATGATAGAGACGTACAATCGTAATTTTGATTCTTATTATTAGTTGAATGCCTTGGATTATTCAATATTGGTTATGGTAGAAGTCATCAACACTCTAAGGTTTGACCATAAAAAGTCCAAAGTCTAATATGTGTGCCCACTTTTAAGAGGCACGTCTTTGTAGGTCCACTTGTTGCTACCTTATTATTACAATGCCATATGTATGTTAATCTTGAAGTGGCGTTATCAGCCCTCAGCCCTCCACTCCTAGCGGACTGGATTACACAGAAAATAAAAAAATCTCCCACGGGCCCATGGTGTACCTGTAGACACCATGAATTGTGGGAGGTTTACCCCAGGAGTTGTCTATTTGGACACTTCCATAGGCTTCTCTCCTACCTACTCTTATCTTTCATGCTATTCCACTCTCTCCTATCAGACCTAAATGTCTTGCTATCAAATGACCGACCCTTTCATAAACAACTCACAATATAAAATATATATTGTGACCCTAGTAACTTAAAAACAGTTTTTTGTTTTTAAAAATAGGAAATTATTTTTAAATTTTTTTAATACTGTTTGAATATTATTCTTTAAAAATAATTTTTTAAAATAAAGTAAAATAGAAAACAATTAAAAATTATTTTTAAAAACAAACTAAAATAAAAATAGTTTTTAAAGAACTAATAAAAATTGCTTTAATTGATTTTTTTTTTAAAAAAAATATGGGTCAGTTTGACCATATTTTCTAAATTTTTTTTTTAAAACTTATTTTTAAGTTAAGAATAAAATATATATTTTTAAAACAAATTTAAAAAAATATGATTTAACATATTTTTAGTTTCTTAACAAGTAAAGTAAAGAAAGAAAACAATTTCTAGAATTTTCTAGAGTTTCCATTCAAAATGGACTTTAAACAAAATAACCATTCGTTATAAATATGTATTAAAACTTATGTTCAAATTAGTTTTTTTTTTTTTTTTTTTCTTTTTATAGCTCTTTAACCTTAAAATAAAATAAAATAAATTAAATTAAATTAAATTAAATTATTTGAAATGTTATTTCACGACAATTTTAAAAACAACATTTTGAAAATAAGTTTAGTACAAATTTGAACCTACATTTTGAAATTTTGATTTCTAAATTTGTACTAAAATTACATTTTGAAAACAATTATTTGATTATAATTCATTAAAAATAGAAACTCCAAAAAATGCCTTCATTTTTATAAAACATGAAATATAACTTTTTTAAAAGATTGTATATTTTATTAGATTAAAGGGCAAATTTGGCCCAAAATTTCAATTTTCATCCAAAACAATTCAGACAATGTTTGCTTCCCAAAAAATATTAAAAAGAAAAAAGTTATTAAGAAAAATAATTTTAATGTTAAAAAAATAATTTTTTTATATTTGGTTTTATGGTAAAATATGAAAAAAATTAAAATTAATGAAAATTTTGTACATTTTTAAGTATAATAAAATGAGCTGAAAACTTATTTATAGAATTTAAATATAAATTTATTATTTATTATTTTTTTACTAATTTTTCCATCAAAATTTAAGAAGAGGAAAGAAAGATAGACAAAACGGAGAAAGTGACTCGATAAAAAGGAGAAAAAGACAAGAGAGAGGCATGAGCCATGAGGCTGAGCCCCAGCAACCCTGCAGTCTTCAGTGTCACAAACTCTGCATGACGCATCTCATCAACTTTTTCATGCCTTTTGTCTCGTATCCAAATCCTCCCATTTTTCTTATATAACCGCACCTGCTACCCACAAATCACAAACCCTGTCTACATCTACTTCCAAGTTCCAACCATCCCGCCACTGCCCTTTCCCCACGTCATCAGATAATTCAAACCCTATAGTATGCCAGTCACAAGTCATAAACAAAAAAAATATTAATTTTTAATATTTATTAAAATATTATTACTTCCTAATTTACAATATTTTTAAAATATTAAAAGATAAATTTCAGTTTAAATACTAAATTTTCTTTTTCAAAAGATAATTTTCAATTATATTTATTCTATAGATTTAAAAATATTTTTAAAATCATCAATAATTTTTAGAATTAATTTTTTTTCAAAATTCATAAAAGTGTAGAAAAACAAAATTATTTTTTGTCCACACATGTCAATAATTGGTTAATAAAATATTGACATGTCATAAAAAAAAATATTATAATTATAATAATTAAATTAATTATGATAATTAAAATTAAGGATATTTATTCTAATAAATAATATTATGATAGTTATAATTAAAATAAATGATAATTATTAATAATTATCTTTAAAAAATCAAGGGATACTATTAAAAAAATTCTCAATCTTCCATATACTTCGTGATGTATTGTTTATTAAAAAAATTATTTAAAATTAAGCATTAAATTATTTAAAATAATGTTTTTATTTTTATAAGGAGAATTAACGGGTATATTAACTTGTTATTAATAAATTTAATTTAATTATATTGATTCATATTGGATTATTTTTAACGGGGTTCTAACTTTTTCCTTCCAACAAAAAACAAACAAATAAAGCTTTAATTTAAAGTTAAGAGTAAAATGAGAAGTTAGGATTTATGTTTTTACTTTTTAGTGACTTGTGTATTTATTAAATTATTTTAATTTTTAATTTGGAGGAAAATTCCTAAATATTCAATGCCTCGACCGTCACTACACTAATTTCCTCTGCACGAAAATCAAAACACGCTGACGTCATCTTGGATATATTCCCTCCTCACTCTGCAAAAACCTCTCCAAAACCCCCTTTTTCTTTCTCTCTCTAGTTCTTCCCTGATGACACGGATCGAGGAGTTGCAGAGGGGGATCGAGGCGGAGGCGACGGCAGATGTCACGGCCTTGTTTTGCGATGGGGACGATGTCGATTCGGGAGGAGATGTGACTAAGAGTCCCGGCAGTAAGCGGAAGAAGAAGAGGAAACGACAAGATGGGGCAGAGGAACACAAGTCAGAAGTTCTGCAAGACCCATTGGAGGTTTTTGGCTCAGACATGATGATGATGATACTGAGCTACCTTGACGCACCCAGCGTGGCACTATCACTCCTTGTCTCCCGTGGATGGCACGGAGTCGCTTCCAGCGATAGGCTATGGAGCACCAAGGTCCGTTTTGGTTTCATTTCGTTTTTTATTCTCTGTTTTGGGTTTGAATTGACGGTTTTTGAGAACTGGGTATTGTTATTTCTCCGTTTCCGCAATTGGGTTGTGTCACTAATTGAGGTTTGTCTTCTTCTCTGGCTTTGAATTGGTGGCTTGTACTGGAGAATTTGAGAATTGGGTTCTACTTTTTGTTTTCCCCTATGAAATTGGGTTTTATACTCTTGCGCTTTCTTAGAAATTTACTACTGTGTTCTGTAATCGAGGGGTATATGGCTTCACTTTGCGGTAGGATATATGTGTTCATTCTTGATTTGGATTCCGTTAAATTTATTGCTATGTTCCTGAATTGAATTATATTATTTGGGTACATTGTAAATATTGGTTTATACTCAACTGGGGATTGTACTTATGGTTAAATAATTAATTCTTTTCATTCTCAGAAATTTTGAGAAACCTGGGCTTTTCTCTGCTTTATCTTGGTTTATTACTGAATTAGCTTTTTCCCTTATTTTGTTACTTAAATGAAATTTAAGTGTTCTATTTTTCTTCCTTACTGCTAGCCAATTGGGACTGTTTGCAAGGTTAGTTTTGGAAAATCTGAGAGCTGGATGAATGTTATGCAACTTTGGCTTGTTCTTGATTGTGTCCATGTTCCTTCATTGCTTTGCTTTTAATAGAGTGTCATTTTGCTGCAATTTTATTTATTTATTTTTTTTTATGCCAATTTGGTTTTTCAATGATATAGTATTTCATTGGATCCGTGAGCTAAGTTTGTATAGAAAAGACTGCTGAAAATGTGTATCTGATATGAAATTATCAGTGGAGGTTGCATATGCAAAATATTGGCAGTGTGAAGAAAATAATCTCTTAGAACTGTAAATCTTAACTTGCCATAGCAAAAGCTTTTGAGCTCATAATGCTTTAAAATCTTACCACTTCAATTTGTGTAATGCAGTATGCTTTAAATACCCATTAAACATTGCTTAAGTTAAAGAAAACTAAAAAGTTAACTTCAAAAACTTAAAGGGTCCCAGAAATTAGCTAATTTTCGAGAATTATACCGTATTCATTATTCATACTTAAACCCATTTGTAACCATTTCCCTCTCTTTTTGCATATAGAGTCAATTAAAAACCTATCTCCAATACAATAACTGCCTGTATGGCATAGATTACTCCTCAATTGCCTAGACATTACTTCTTTGTATATCCTACAATATACAAGAAGAAATAGTTTTAAAAAATTATTGAACTATCAAGTTAGAGGGTTGCTTGTTTAGTCTGTCGGTTCTCACAATTATTGAATTTGATATAACCGCTCTATCCTAATAGAATTACTTCATAAAAATTGATGTGCTTTTTCTTATAGTTCAATATTATTATCCAAATAACTTTGTACCCAAGTAACTTTCAACTGAATTAAGTGGTAAAATGAAGTAACAAGTTTTTCTGCAGATGTTCTCAAACTGAGAATGTAAGAGTTCCTTGGGAGTTCATGTTTGGATGTTATTTTGGTCAATTCTTGTACTAATGCTGTATGCCGTCATTTAATTTGAATTCAATGATTTATTTATTATTTTTGAGGCTCTACTGAGTAAATATTATAACCCCCAAAACCAACTTCTTCCTTAGGAAGTGAAAGTATTAGATGATAGAGATTATTAATTTCTTTAGTAGTGGTAGATTGGTAATGTGGCAAAAAATGGTATTAAATTCTTATTCAATCACCTGTTACAATATTAGTTTATATCCTATATTTATAGGGAAATCAAAGGAAATAAATAAACTAGCAATCCCTATAAATTAGGATAATCCCTATTAATCAAGGATTATTCTTATCAAGCTTGAACAACCTAATCTAATTTATGGCTACACACAATTACACATATATACAAAAAGCCTTAAATAGGAAAATTCAGGTTTCTAACACTCCCCTTTAAGCTGGTGAATAGATATAATCCATTCCTAACTTTCCTATGATTGCTTGAAATGTTGTGCTCGCCAAACCCTTGGTCAAAACATATGCAAGTTGTCTTTCTGAAGACACAAACAAAATGCAGCCTTAACATGCCTTGTTTGGTCATGTTGTATTGGATTATGAGCAACGTTTATGGTTGATTTCTTATCGTAGTGCAACCTCATTGGTCCTTCCCATTTAATTCATTGGCCCTCAAGAATAATTTTAAGCCTTAATAGCTCACAAATTCTTTGTGCTATAACTTTAAATTTTGCCTCTACACTAGACCTTGCAACAACCAGTTGTTTTTTACTCCTCTAAGTCACTAAGTTTCCTTCAAGAAAGGTTCGGTAACTTGATGTCGATCTCTTGTCTATCATTGATCCAGCATAGTCAGCATTTGTGTAGGCTTCAAGGAACAAAGACGTGCATTTTCTAAAGAGAATTCCTATTCCTGAGCTTCCTTTAAGATATTGTAAGATCTGATAGACAACTTGTAAGTAGACCTCCTTTGGATTGTGCATAAACTAGCTCACTACACTCACGACAAAGGCAATATCCAGTCTTGCGTGTGACAAGTAAATCAATTATCCCACTAATCTTTGATAAACACTTCAATCCACTCCTTTGTCTTCCAATGCTTTCCTAGGCTTATGATTTGCCTCATCGAAGTCTCTAAAAGTTTGCATTCAAGCTCTCCTACCTCCTTGAGTAAGTTAAGGACATAAAAGTTTGCATTCAAGCTTTCCTACCTCCTTGAGTAAGTTAAGGACATATTTGTGTTGTGATACAAAAATGCCCTTTTTTGACCGTGCCACTTCAATTTCCAAGAAGTACTTTAGTTTGCCCAAATCCTTTATCTCAAACTCCTTTGCAAGACATTGCTAAAGTGCTTCTTTTGTTTTGGATCATAGCTAGTCACAATTATGTCACCAACATATACCAATTAAGCTATAACTCCCTCTGAATCGAAATGTTTAAAGAACAAAGTGTTATCTCCTTGGCTTTGTCTAAACCCTATAGCTAATATAACCTTTTGAATCTTCAAAACCATGCTATAGGAGATTGTTTCAATCCATACAACACCTTCTTCAACTTACACACCTTATTCTTGTCTAAGCTTACCCCAAAACCGGGAGGAACTTTCATATAGATTTCTTCATCCATTTTATTATGGAGAAAGACATTCTTTATATCAAATTGTTGTAAATCCCAATCAAAATGAGTTGCCAAAGATAATAAAATCCTCATTGTATTCATCTTTAGTACTAGTGCAAAAGTTTCTTGATAGCCCACTCAAATATGTTTGTGTGTATCCCTTTTGCGACCAATCTTGCTTTATATCGTTTAAGGGATCCATTGCCCTTGTATTTAACTATAAATACCCACTTGCAACCCATTGCTTTCTTCCTTTTTGGTAACTCCATAATTTTCTATGCTTCCAACTCAACTTTCATAGCTTGTTTCCATTTCTCATTACCAAGTGCCTTGGTTAAGGCTTGTGGAATGGGTATGAAATTTATTTGGGTAAGAAACGCTTTATAAGATGGTGAGAATTTTTCAAATGATACAATTAGACAATGGGGGTTGTATGCATTTACATGTACCTTTCCCAATGGTAATGGGAAGATCAATATTGTTAACATCATCATGTGAGTCAAGAGGAGCAATAGAATTGTGTACCTCCCTTCTGAGAGTTGGTTCAAATATTTGGACTTGCATGGGTCAAGGTTCAGTCACCCTCCTTGAATAAACTTGTAGTGACAATGTGGCAATAGGTTCCAACTCCTTTTCTTTTGTTCCAACATCTAAGATAAGGGAGATTTCAGCTATTTCTGAGATTGTTATAGCTATTTGAGGTGTGCAGGAAATTTGTGGACCTTTCTCATGACTTTTAGACCTTTCTTAGATTCCATTTGAAGGTCCAAATGGGGAAGATTTAGTAGTATAAGGAAACTTAAGTAAGAACATGTCCTTATCTTTCATAGATGATGTCTCCCCTTAAAGATTGGGAAGCATTAAATACCCCTCTGTTTCTACATAAGTGACATCCATGGAGAGGAAAAAAAAAAAAAAAAAAGTTGGAGGATGGAAACATTTATACCCTTTTTGTGTTGATGAACATCCAACAAAAACATACTTTACCCATGGATTCAACTTTCCTTGATGGTGAGCATGACTGAGCAAACACGGGATACCCAAACACTTTAGAAGTAAGCTTACTCGATGTATTGAAGTGAGAAAAAAATGTTGTGAGCATTTACATAGTACTCTTTAAACCCAAAACTTGAGAAGGAAACCTATTTATTGAATGAGCAGCGATAAGAACAACCTCCCCCCAATAGATTTTTGCAACGTTTTTTGAAACAAGAAAGCCTTAGTAACATTTAGTAAGTGACCATTTTTCCTCTCAACTACTCCATTTTGCTGGAGTGAATCCACACACGAAGATTTGTGAATAATTTCCCTTCTTTTGAAAATTTGGTGAAAGAGTTTGATTGAAATAATCCTTTGCATTGTCCAATTGAACCCATTGGTTTTTTACCATATTATGGTAATTTGAAAAAACAATGCTCACATCCGACTTTCGTTGTAAAAGAAAGATCCAAGTAATATGAGTACAATCATCAATAAACGAAACAAACCAATGAACTCCTAAAACATTAGGAACTTGTGATAACCCCCAAATATCACTATGAATTAAAGCATAGGATGATTTTTTGTTGCTCAAAGGAAATGATACATGATGGTGCCTTGCAAATTCACATAACATCACAATGAAAAGTGTTTACATCATTATTCTCAAAAAGTAAAGGAAGCATGACCTTAAGTACATTAAATGAAGGATGATCAAGTCGAAAGTGCTAAAGTCCTATCTGATCTTTATTTGAGGAAGAGGACTTGGATAAAAATGAAAAAGATAGTTGATTCCCATTGTTAACATTGCCACTACTTGTGTCAAGGTAGTAGAGTCAGTCCTTTTCCTTTGCATGCCCAATCATCTTTCCATAAACTTAGTCGTGAAAAACACAATAAGTAAGGTAAAAGATAACACTACAGTTTACATCTTTTATGAGTTGATGAATGGACACAAGATTGGTCGAAAACCTAGGAACATATAAGACATTTTTAAGACTCAAAGAAGGGTTTTCATTTACTATTCCCTAGCCTGCAATAGTGGCTAAAGACCCATCAGCAATAGTTATTTTCTTATTGCTAGGATACGAACTATATGTACTAAATTTTTGTGATGAGTGTGTCATATGGTCAATAGCGCCTGAATTGATAATCCAAGAGCCAGAAAGGGACATGCCTGAGGCACTAAAAGCATGAAAGAAGGAAACTTACTTGAATGTGCAAGAGAGCAAACACCCATAGGTTTCCCTAATGAACCTTTTTTTTTTTCAGCTTTTCAATGTCCTTCTAATTCAATTCTTTAGGTTCTATGCTGTTGTACTTTGATTGTTCCTCTCCAAAATTATTGGCAGCAGCTACATACACTTAGCTTCATTGTTGCCCCCCTTTAAAACCACCCACATGGTTGGTACCTTGTGGTTTTCCATGACCAACATGTCTCTTTTATGTGTTGCGACTTTTTACAATATGTGCACCAGATATTGTCCATATTCTTAGAAAAATCAGATCTGCCACTATCATTACTGCCACCTTGTCTTAGGCCTTTGAAATTGTTATCTCATGGTTTTGTTGTAGCAAGGGCTGAACCTTTAGCTGGTTGAGAATCAATCATAACACCTTGCCATCCTTCATCCATTGGAATAATGGAGAACACCTCATTAATGGATGACAAAACTTCCTTCCCCAAGACTTGAACTCGAACTTGATCAAATTCAATATTAAGGTCAGGAAGAAACTCGAAAATCTGCTCCCTTTCAACAAAATTTCTTAACATTGTAGCTTCTTCACTACATTCATTTAAATATTTTGGTTATAATCCATTTCTTGCCAAAGACTTTTCATGAAGTTATAATATTCAATCACCGTTCTTACTCCCTATTTAGTGGTCGAAATTTTTGGCTTAATTTCATAGATTTGAGATGCATCACGTACCTTAGAATAGCTTTGTCTTACTATCTCCTAAATCTCCTTAGCCGCGGTGAGGAGCATACAAGTGCCACTGATTTCAGGCAACATAGAATTCCATAACCATTACATGATCACGGAATCCTCTTCATCCCACTGATTGAGCTTCAGATATTTGAGTCCTAGATCTGTATCAATTAGATGACTTAATTTGCCTTTTTCTTTTCAAAACATTTCGCACTAGTTGAGACCATTAAAGATAGTTCAGCCATTCAGCCAATATGCTGAGTTGATATTCTGTAACTCTTTGGTGGTTTGATGAGGCTAAGTTTCACCGAAGATGGCTACATGTGTGGTGGAAGTCTCAGACTTGTTAGACATGGTGGAATCCCAAAAATTGTAGATGAAAATTGAAGAGGAGAACCAATGAAAGATCAAAAAATAAACAGAACACAGTCACACACAACAATGCAGGTTGGAAGAATCACATTCATAAAGGCTTGAAAATTTTAGCAATAAAGGCTGAAAAACTTGAACAAAAATCAGCAATGAAAGTTGATGAAGAACGTCAAATGGGCTCTGCTACCATGTGAGAAAAAATGTTATCAAATTTTTATTTAATAAGCTGATACCATCCTACTTTATATCCTATATTTAAAGAGAAATTAAAAGAAATAGATAAACTAAAAATCCCTATAAATCAGAACAATCCTTATAGATCAGGGATTATTCTTATCAGATTTGACAACCTAATCTAATTTGTAACTATACACACAATTACAAATATATACAAAAAAAACCTCAAATAGGAAAATTCAGATTTCTAACAGGTAGCATGGGGCTCAACTGCTGGTAAAGTGTCAGGGTATGGATGAGGACATCAGGTTTATTGAAGCACTGTCTTTGGGGGATTAAGGTATAATCACTTGTTTTAAGTGGCTCTTAGGTTTGGTCTGGGTTGCTGCTCTTTTCTTCTTTAACTACCAGAAGGAGAGGTTACTGATATTGATTGGGTTTTTTATGATATTCAAAATAATGGAGGGAGGCAGAAAAATAATTAGAAAGTTGTTTCATTCATGTGTGGTTTGAAACTACATACAGTTCAATAGACTTACAAATAATTAAGTCAGGATGAGAAGGCCATGATTAATGTGTGAATGATGAACAAAATACTCTCAATTGTTAATGTTTTTTTGAGTTAGATATTTTTCATGAAGGATGAAGTTGCTATACTAAAAGTTCAGAATTTCTTATCAATTTCATTTAAATGAATGGAGTATGCACTGGTTTTGCCTATAAGAAAATGGGACATTCATTTGTTGATTTGCTCAGGAATGAAAGCCTAACACTGACGTGCACACATATTATCAAATCAATGATTTTAATGATTTTTATTTTTTCTTTGTGCAATGGCATGTTTGAGCTTTATATGTTAACTGCATTAGATTATTAGGAATGGAGATTGTTTCTTGTTTTAAAAGACAAATCCATAAGGTGCAACAACAGGTTGTGTAGGCTCCACAATGGTGCATGTACTTTTTTGTTTTCTCTGGATTTTCTAATACAACTTAAAGTTGTCTATTAGCATATTAAGATTTATGGCAAAGAGAGTTCAGAGCCATGAAATAACGAAGGATATAATTTTATGCATTCAACAGTAATAGTCACTACATAAAGGTAGAGTGGATCAATAATAGAAGAAGAATGGGGAGAAGGGCCAGGGAGCACTAAATATTAGTATGTTTGAGGTTTGGGCATGTTGGAAATGGTCCAAACAAAGTAATTGTTATTAAGTAACATTTATAGTTATGAAAATTTCAGAGCCAGCTTCAAATATCAATAAGAATTTTGTCAAAATTTGCTTGATTCTAGAGGATTGAGGGAATTGTTTTTTGAAGAATTAGGTGATTGCATTTCTGCTCGGTTTGAGAACTTTTTCAAGAAATCACTATTATATTACTTTTATGGAAATTTCTACTGTTATTTAATTGCCAAATGCTTTTTGTTTCTTTTATTGAGCTATTCATTTTTTAAATTTTAATTTTTCTTGAAGCTATTTTTGAATTAAGTTCCATACTCTACAGCACAAATTCTAATGGATAACTTTTGGCTATATTGGATCTTGGCATAGAAGTGACTGGAAGAGTACTGCATTAGCAAGGCAAGTATGTAATATTTTGCATCCTAAGAAAGAGTATTGGGTAGTTTTTTGGCAATCAAGGTGGGGTGATAGGTAAGTTTTAGACTTCTTCAAAGAAGTTCTAAACTTTCTATTTTCTAAAATAATATTTTTATTCTAAAGTTTTTATTTTGAACCCTTAGAATGAAGTCTTCTTTATTAAAAACTTTATTTATAAGAAGTTTCTATAAAGTAAGTTTTTAATCCTTCAAAATAAGTTTTCTGATTCCTTTTATTTATTTATTTTTTTGTAAGATTTGGTAGTTTTAGAAAAGAAAAAAGAATCATAATTAGTTACTACATAGGTTTGGTTTATTTTTTTCATAGTTCTATTTAAAATCTAGAGTTTTTTGAAGCCTATGAGGATTACTAATATTATTTATTTCTTTATTTATATATGTTTTCATTTTGTGTATCTTGCAATGCTTAGTAGTGACTTCATTGATTCTCAATGGTGAGATTCCATTGATCTTCTAGGCGAGACTCCTAGAAGGTTTTAGTGAGACTATATGGTTTCTATCGTTTCTTTACTTTGTTACTTTTTTTTAATCTTTCTTTCCGTATGTTTTATTTTACTTTTCTCCTTGGCCATAATTTTATTCCTCATTCTTCTCCTTAAAACTTAAGAACTTGAAACCCTAATCCACCTATTTGATTGTAGACAACCATCCTGGGGTTGTCCTACATCATGGTGTCATGGAGATTGTCAAGTTTATATATACTAAAAGTCCTAAATCTCCACTTTTTTTCTTCTGTAGGAATAAGAATGCTAACATCTCACTTAGTTCATTATTATTATTCTTTCCCAAGTAGCTATTTACATATGTCAAGACAAATCATTTAAAGAGCATCTAAAGTGTATTCTAATATTTATAATGATAGCAGGCATACAAAAACCTCTAGTTTTGCAGCTGCAGGTGATTTTCTGTTTCAGGAAGTTTTGGATTAGGTACTAGGAGATCCTTCTTTCCTTGGGGGAAAATTTTCAAGAGTGTTCCATGTTTGAAGTAATGCATGTCCTTCATTATGACACTTTTATCTGGAGTTATGTTCTTGAATACTAAAAATGTAGGGTACATTATATTGTTGTTGTCTGTGTTTGTCATCTTTTATCAAAACAATGATTTTTGGGTTGGGAAGGAATCTCATATCATTTTGAATATCCTTTAGTTCCACAATGGTACTGGATCCTATTAGTGGAAAATTTAGGTGGAACAAATCCATTTGCATTGTACTAAGTTCATTAATTGTTCTTAGGCTCCCTTCGTCAGGATAGTCCAGTTGCTCAGGACTAACACTAGGAAGTGTGGTCCTAGTAAGTGGCACATAGTCTTGGTTCGAATCTTGTTACTGATGATACCCTGAATTTACCCAATGCTGGTTGTTGCAAGGCGGTCAGCACCCCAAGGCTTGGGTCCCCATGGAGAGTCTTAAGGGCTTGGCCATGGAAGGTTCCTCGGTTATTAAAAATAAAAAAAAATCATTAAGTATATTGTACTCGAGTTAGAAAGTTCATCAAAATAAACTTCTCTTTAGAGATTCCAGTATTCAAGCCCAATTATATTCCATCCTCTGGGGGCAGTGTGGGAGGGTAAGGAACAAGAATATATTCCTGAAAGCTTGAAAAGGATGTGGATTAAGCTAAATAAAGATGAGATGTGCTTCAAATTATGATGCAGACCAAAACAGAAAATAGGCATTGCAAATCTAGAATGGAAGAACCAGGAGCATTGGAGTTGGGTTCAAGTGTCTTAAGGATGATTTACAGAAGAGAAGTCATGGAAAAGTCCTTGAAGAAACTGGACAAAATTTGCAGATGTAAGGATTGTTTCTGTTTTTTGTCTTATCCTCCTCATGGTGTTCCCCAGTTTCCATTTATGGTTCTCAATCCTGCATTATAGGTTTGATGAATTATCTTTGTTTTAACTTTTAAATGGATGTTATAACAAAAGGAACTGTCTCCTATGATTTGAATGTCTGATAGAAGTTTAGTAAATATGGAGTTTGGGGATTTCCTTGCTTTTTATATTTTTATTCACTTGTCCCTTGCTCATTTTCTCCTCGACAGGAACATTATCTTTTACCGTCTGTGAAGGGAATATAACCAAGCTTTAAAGCACAAGACTGCTGTTATTATAAATTAAGATAAATCATTTCTTAATTCTTAATCAACCTTTTCCCCCCTGTATTGCAATTGTTATTTTGGAAAGTTGTCCTTTCTTGGAAAAGAAATCATTTCTTTACAAAATGAATTGATCTCAATGTCATCATCTACTACTATAAGGTCTAATGGAATTAAGCTTTTGGTTTATAGAATCACTTAAGTTTTGCAAATTGACTGAAGATTGTCAATGTAAAAACTTGGTCCTCCCAGTTTATGCATTTGAGCATAATGAATGGTCTCTTCAACTGAGGGGAGCTTTTGTTGGATTTTATGGTCTTATGATTCAATTTGATTTTCATGTTCTCCCTTCAACTATTTAAGTTTTTTTCTTTTTTCTTTTCTTTTCTTTTTTTAACTATGAATTTTGTTGAAGACTTACTTGCTCCCCTACTAAGAAGATTGTCCGCGTATAATGTACTAGTTTTCTTGGTTGTTGAAGATGTTAAGTTGTAACACTGGAATTTTGTTGAGGAGACTAAAGTAATTTGGTTTGCTTTCCCTTTAGTGTGAGGAACTGTGGTGTGGAAAAGCACATATACCTCGCGTGTCACAAGAACGGGGATTATCAAAGCTAGCTGCATATTCATTTTCTGTAATGGATGGAAAACGGGTTAGCTAACTAATCCATTCATCTCTCTCTCTCTCTCTCACACACACACACACACTTCGTGCATTTTTCTAACACACCTGAACCTTTTGATGTCCAGAGCCGCATCACCAAGGACGATCTGTGTGATCACGTTTGGGACTTCCACTTTAACAGGGTATATACCTTTTATGTACATGTACTTTTTTAAAGTTGACCTGGCTGATCTTGTGGCTTAAGCTAGTCTGACCATGAACACAATGGCTTACCATAAGACGTATAGTGCGGTGTGATTCAACAGACTGATGCACCTATGAGCTGGATGAGAAGTAGTTTTTCTCTTTCAGTTGACCTTTTCTTTATAAGTAATAAAGAACATATATCAACATGCCAAAAGGGGGTCTCTCTTTCAATAATTTGACTCTTATTACCACCTTAACATGTAGCCATTTAGCAGTCTTGATTTTTTTTTTTTTTTTTTCTTTTGCACCTGATATTTTGCTGATTAATATCTAACATTCCAACACTGAATAGTTCCAGAATCTCAAGTTTATGACTATGCTTGTGAAAGTCTTGTGCTTTGTTTAATACTAAGCATCCCTTTTGTTGTGAAGTCAAATCAACTGAACTGACATAATCTTGCCTTCAGGGGGCTCCAGACTATTGGCGAAATCTTGATCCTTACTGGAAGGGGACCGGCCCTCCCATGCGTCGATACTTCCATCCAGATGGGAGCCAAACTGCAGATCCTGGTGACCAGGTATGGGGTGGTCATGAATGCTGTTACTCTATCGTTACCAGTTTTGTTGGTGGAGGAAAGATCAGGGAACACTATGTGAGGATAAACCGATGGCCCCAAATGTCCGTGTTCAGGAAGCCAGACTGGAGCTGGGAAATGTCCAACCATCTGTATTGTTACTCCAGCATCCCTGATGCAGATAAGGAAGGTGGGACTGGACCACGGTTCCCAGTTTTGAATATGTTTTTTTGAGATATGCATATAGCAACCAGCAAAGTTTGTTATATGGATGTGTAAATATGCTTTGTGGCTTTGAATAAGACGATGTACCTACGGACATAATCGTTTGCCTAATATGTTTTGTACAGACCAAATAAACTTGGGTGATGTAAATTTCTCTTCTGCTGATCCTGTGCCTTGCTTGCAGAGTGCTCCACATTTTTCCACATATGGTCCCTTGTATGTTAATGGAGCTTGAAGTACCTATCTTTCTCTCCGTTTTCCTGATCAGAAAAATAAACGTTTTTTCTCAGTTTTACTCAAATTAGTTGTGGTTGTAGAATATTGGATTAGTCGACTTTTATTTCATCACTCTAATAACTGAAACTGTTTTGTGGGGTATAGTAGCTAGGACTGCATTTTCAATTCTTTGTGTTGGGTTATCATAGAGAAATGTTTTCTATGTTGGGAAATCCAAGAGTAAAGTGCATCATAGATTAGGAAGAAATTGTGATACCCGTCGGATAGGGAAGGAAGTTTTTGATGTTATTGAGATGAGCTTTTTTTTAATCGCATAGAATCGATTTAAAGTTACAGGTGCTCATTGGTTTTAGGGCAGATATATTCACACTGGGGTATTTGTTTTAGGACATTGTGTTTGCTTAGAGAACAATGCATATGTGGTGGGCTTATTCTAATTATATAAATGCGTTTTAAAATTATGAGGATCTATTAAGTTCTAAAATCATGAGGATCTATCAAGTTTAAAAAGGATAATATCTACGTGGAAAGGATTAACCCCTCAAAAAGGGTGGTCTCTATTGATAAAAGGCAATCCCTATTCCAGTTAGGTCTTTGATATGGTTATTAGTTAATGGTTACAGTTTCTATGTGGCCAAAGTATACAGTAGATGGAAGTTTACCATATTTCATGGCCCTAAGCATCCTGCTCTGGGAGCAAACATGGTCAATATTGTAATTTGATTACTACGCTTATGGTCAATAGATGGAAGGTTTGGATGGAAGAACATGGAGTTGGTTAATGATTTTGTGAGGGAAAGAAAAATACGCTTATGGAATGTAACAACAAAAATGGTGTTTTATTTAAGATTATAGACTTGAAAGAGAATATTTTGTGTTTGTTGAGAAATGAATTCATCAACATTATCATTTCATTGGTATTACTATGAAAAATAATCCTAATTCGAAATTGGTGTAGAGATGGTTATATGTTTAAATTCAATTAAAAGTAAAGTATACCCTTTTAAACATCAAATATCAATTGGTTTATAGACGACATGACAAAAGAAAAAGAAAATAAAATAAAAAAGAAGAAGGTGTTTTTCAAATTGAAAGGTCTTGAGTTTGAATCGCAATAATTGCAAGTTAATATTATAATTATTAAAAGACTAAAATGTCTTCCTTATAAATTTCTAATAAGTATGAGGGGTATCACCTTGACTTGAGCTTTATAAAACATTTTAAAATGATGAATAATATAATTAAAAAATATTTTGCCATAAAATTAGATTCATCATTAAAAATATCACTTTCATGATGAAAATTTTTATCATAAAAAATATGTATTTTGCAGCAAAATTATATTTCTTTTTCACAAAAAATATATCTTTTAGTGATAAGATGGTAAGATCCGGTACCAAATTTTTGTTATTTTCTATGACAATTTTTTTTGCATCATAAAATGTGATTGTTCAAAAACAATTCCAATTTTGTTATCAACACCTAATTTTTCATGAGAAAACAGAAGATTTATAGATCATGACTTTCAATGACAAGTTTATGTCTATGAACTTCATGATGAAAATTTTTATCACAATACACTAATAATGACAAATTATTGTTTATCCATGACAAACACTTTCATGTCAATAATTGATATTTATTGTGGTGATTGCTAGTAACCCAATGTTTGATGAGATAACCAAACATATTAAAGTGGACTATCAATTTATTAGCAAATTGTGATGAATAAGAAAGTGATAACTCCATGCATCAAGTTTAATGATTAGTTATGTGATTTCTTTATTAAAGTTTTCGGAAGAAATCTTTTTTCTATTGCGTTTCAATCTAGGCCTTAGTAATATACATGCCCCAACTGCTTGAGGGGGAATATTAGAGAGTTATTAGTAGTTATTTGGTAAGGGGTAGTTTAGTTCAGTCATGAATATCTCCATTATGTTTAGGTGGAATAATATGATTATCCAACACACAAATAGCCCTCAAAACCCTTTTAAACCACTTACAATTTTTGTGCCCTATTGAAAACATTCAATAACAACTACATGTCATAGATTATATGAACTCTATCTATATATTCAATTTCATATTCCCTGATTAATTGGTTTATAATAAAATCTTCAACCTAAGCATCCATGTTTAAAGAGTTATTGTTGTTTGATCCACCACTATGAGTATATAATGAATTAGACATGAGCTGTCTAAAAAGTTTGACATTATTTATCTGCCACTATCGATATAATGAGTTAGGCTTGAGTTATTAGACCATAATATGATATTTTGTTATACATTTAAATGTTAATGTTAAAATATTGATTATATAGATCAAAAAAAAATTTGATATGTTTTTTTTTTAAAAAAAAAGGAAGACATATTAAAATAAATAAATCACACTACTCAAATACTACCATATAGTCTAAGTGAACAAAATAACCAAGTAACATTAAGCATTAAGTAGTATGTTCTTAAAACAAATCACTTACAAGTTGAGGTTCATAGTTAAAATTCTAAAAGCAGTTAGTATAGAAGACATAGGTTTCAAGTATGATTCTCTAGCCAATCTTTTCTTCCCCACTTTGACATCTTTTAGAGAATCATGCCTTCAATCTCCATCTTTGAATTCTTCTGATGCTTTATTGTAAATAGCACTAAAGCTATTTTCCATATAATCCAACATATCCACACATACATCAATGGAGTAAGAATCAAAACCAAAATTAGTAGCTTGACTAGATTGTGCTTTGTATTTTTTTAATTTTGTAATTGAAGCTTGAGTTCTTAAAATCATTAATGTTAACAACATTTCCAAATATTCTTCTAGTTTTTCCAATTTTAAGACATCAAAATCTTTCTCATGTTTAATTTTACTATGAAAAATATGAAAAAAAAAAAAAAAAAAAAAACTTTTATATTTTTAAACTATTTAATTTTAATATAGAAAAGTAAAATAAATAAAATGAGTTTAAAGAAGTATATAAAAATAATTTATTAACTTCAAATTTATTTTTTCTTTTCTTTTACTTTTCCTTTCTATTTTCTTTCCCTCACATTCTCCCTCAAACTTTGATATACAAAACATAGTCTTAGGGTTTTAGTATTGATATACCAAAAAATAAATCATTGAAAATTAAGATATAATGTTACTATTATTATTCTAGCTTTGTTCCTAAACTTTCAAAATCAAGATTGGACCAAGAAATCTTAAAAGTCTTTTCAAGAAGCAAAAACATAGGTGGAGGATTTGAGCCATCAAGTTGGATTTTTGATAAGAGTACAATAATTTTAAAAAATAATTCTTAAATTACCATAGTGAAAAAAATAATTCCAAATCTACCGTAGTTTTTGCTAGGTAGGAGGGAAGGATATTTGTTTATTTAAATCGTCTCTTGAAAAGACGATTTATGAGTTGGAAATCATCTCTTGAACAAACGATTTCCACCAATATATATATATTAACCAACCAAAAATCGTCTCTTGAAAAGGCGATTTCAAAAAAAAAATTGAAGCAATTGGAAATCGTCTCTTTACGATTTCCAAAAAAATAAAATAAAATTGGAAATCGTCTCTTGAAGAAACGATTTCCAAAAAAAAATTCCACCAAATTGGAAATCATCTCTTGGAAAAACGATTTCTCGAAAAAAAAAAAAAAACATTGGAAATTGTCTCTTGAAGAGACGATTTCCACTTTCCACCACTCCCCATATATTTATTACCCATTAATAGGTGTGGTTTGAGCCAATGTACAGTGGGCTTGATTTGTTTTGTATAATCCATTAGTAGGTGTCTTTGCCTTGCTTATAACACACATTATTCAGGCTAGTTTGAAGCCTTGAAAAAACTGCGATTCAACCTTCTGCTGATCCTTCTCCTTCTATAAAACTCGCTCCCTTAGAGTCACCCTTACTCGTTAGCAATCGGGGAAGAGTGAGGTTTCGAATTTTGTTTGTGGGTTTTGGAAGATTATGGGAGAGGAGGGTGGCGGTGGCGGTGGCGAGGGAGGCAGGGTGGTGGTAGTGGTGAGGGAGTTCGACCCTCAAAAGAATTGCAGGAAAGTGGAGGAAGAGGAGGAAATGGAAAGGGGGTGTGAGGTTGGACCCAGTGGGGAGCTCTCCATCTTCACGAACTTGTTGAGCGACCCAATTTGCAGGGTTCGCCATTTTGAACTCGTCTCTTGAAGAGACGATTTCCACCAAAAATTAAAAATAAAATATAATATAATACATATTATAATAAAATTAATTATCTATATATTAAAAAAAGAAATAATACAATTTAATATAAAAATATATTATAAATCCAATTTGGAATTAAAAAATTAATTATACTCATACCATTATTATAAATATATATTATAAAATTAATTAATTTTATTTGCTAAATTTAATATAAGATAAATAATATTTATCTATTATTATTTTCTTTCACTTTGCAATTTAAAAAAAAAAAAACTATTATCAATTTATGTGAAAAAATGAGTTTAAAAAAACAAATTTGTTATTAATTTATTAAATAATTATTTACAAAATAAATAATTTTGTTTTGTTTTAATTTTTAAATTAATTTTTGTAAGAGAATTTAACTTTTGTATGGCCTCCACTACACGGTTCATATCCCCAATTCCAATGCATTAGACTCATAGCCCATATAGGAGAATCTTACCTATTAACCTATTACACTTCATCACTTGCATTCAACCAATTTGAAGACCGTTTCCTACACTCATAGCTAGCCCACATGAGAATCTTACCTATTGCATTCAACCAATTTGAAGACGTGTTGTCATTTCTTTTGAAATGCTGAAATATTCCACCAATTTGACCGTTTGAAACTCAAACGTTCACTCCCTATCCTACACACTACACTCATCTTATCTTTTTCCAACTTCTCTTACAATATAAATTACCTTCAAACTTCTTCATTCTCATTTTCCCCATCTTCCCCACTTGAAACTCAGTTTTTCACTTATCAGTTTTTCACCTTCCATCACTTTTATCCATATCCTTGATTTTCTTTGGGAGACGTCTTAACATATCTCCTCTCTTTTCTTCAACACTTACGCTACTTATAAGGTAATATTTTTGCTTTATTTTTATTTCAAGTTATTTTGTAATGTATAGTTTTTATCATTATATAAGTTTTAAAATTTATTTGGATTATGTAATATTTGTTTGAATAATATTTATTGGAAATTATTATTTAAAATAGATTAAATCATTCAAAAAAATAAAAGATATATTATTTTATTCCTAGGTAATATTTTGTCTTTGTTTCATATTTATTGTGTAATGCATGTGTAGACCCCCTTGGATGGATGGAATTCTTTTTTTCTTTTCTTTCTTCTTCTTTTCTTCTTCTTACCACCCCCGAGAATGAGCTATATTGGGCGGCTAGATGGGATTGGAAAGGGAAGAAAAACAGGGCATGAGTGAGCTGTTTTGGCTGCTAGATGAGACGGAAAGAGAAAATAACAAAGAAAGTGATATAAGGATTGGGAGTTCTGGAGAAAAATGAGGGAGATTGTCTGGGGAGGCACAACAAAACAAGAAAGGAGAGAAGGAGGAGAGCTGAAGGAGAAAAAAAGGAAGGAGGTTCATTGGAGGAGCTCAGGTATGGCCGTTATAGGTACCTTTGCTTTGGGATTTCTTTATTTTCCTTCCTTGCCATTGCTGATTTTAAGCATCGTTTGTTGTGGATTGGATCTTGTTGAATCTAAGCTTGCTTCACACTTGCTCTGTTTTGTTCTCTTTTTAGTTTCTTTGATTTCTCCTATAAATGAGTGAGATATTAGATTGTTTTCTCAGAATTTGATGTTTGCTTGATCGCGCAAGTGCTCACTGTTCGTTTCACCCGCTTGTATCTATTCAGTACAACATGAAAGGGAGTTTAGTTTAATTTTAAAGCATGCTCTATTTCTTAGAATCTATCCAAAGCCTCCATCAAAACCCCATATTTGTGCTTGCTCATGAACCCCACGCACATGTGACCGTCATGCATGGGCATGGCCAATCTTCTCAGTTAACTGCTAAATCTCTTCATACCCATCATTTCCCAACCTTCACGCCTGCCTAGCTCACCACCCTCTCATCTTTCATACCCACTTAAATTGTCATCATACTTATCTCTCCATCATTTTCATTCCTCAAACTCATCGCCATGCCCTCTATCCTCGACTCATTCCCAATACTGGTCATCTCCTCCACACCGTTGTCGCCCCATTCCATGTCTGCCACCTCCATCCATTTCAACTGTGATGGACCTCTTCTAGCTCCAGCGATATCTCGGCTCATATGATAACCAGGTCTATCACCACCACTAACCCATCTTCCATTATCGAGCGGCAGAAGAAGAAGTGCAAGGCACCCCATAATGTTCAAAAGCTTTCTCTTTTAAATATGGGTGTTGCGACTACTACACAAACTTTTGGTTCAGGTGGGACTCCTCGTTGGACTATGACCTCCTTCACAACGCCATTGAAGCATTCGAGGGTAAGCTCACCACCACTCCCCGTCCTCTACCGCTCATTTCTTACAAGCTTTCTTTCCGTTTGTTCCCTACGTGCATTCAACTTTTTTTTTTTGCATCGCACAACCATCCCCTATGAAAACCCATACAATTGTTCACGCTAAAACCTCCCCCGCCACTGCAAATTGAACTCACCAGACCTGGAGCCATTGATGTTTTGCCATCTATGGAGGCGGATCTAAAGACGAACAACTCCTAAATGCAATCTGTCTTGTATCAGCTCGTCGGCGATCGGCATTTTGTCCCGGCTGTCTTTGTGGGCAGCAAGTTCTTGGGCGGTATCGAAACTCTCATGGTTTGTCACATTAACGGCACCTTGGTATCTCTCCTTAAAGTTGCCAGAGCTCTCTGACTATAGCTTCATCATCACCGGAATATCCAACTCCTTTTACTAAAATTTCCTTATTATAGTTCATGAAGATGAATGTTATTTGGGACCTAAGTTGGGCAATGGTTGCCAAGATACTCAAGGCCCATAAACATCCTTTAAAGTCTTTTCTCCACCTTGGGCCCATTCCCAAATGCTCCCACTTTGCATGGCCACCTTGGCATACGGTCCTAATAGCTACTTGTTCCCTTCTTATTTCTTGATATTTTAATAACTTTCATAACTCCAGTTTTTCAAATACCTTTCATAGTTCCAATTCTCAAATAATTTCAAAACTTTCATTTTAGAATAGCCTTTCTTGGTTCCAATTCTCAGATAATTTTAAATTTTCCATTTTTGAATAATTCTTCCAAATTTCCATTTTTTTCAACTTTAATTTTCAGAACTTCCATTTTCAAATAATTTTCCATAATTCTAATTTTCAAATTTAATTTTTTAAAAGATTCTATTTTTAAATAAATTTCCAAAACTCCAATCTTTAATTTAATTTTTCAAAACTCCAATTTCTCTCAAATTTAATTTCCAAAACTCCAATTCTTAAATTTAAATTTCAAAACTCCAATTCTCAAATAATTTTCAAAATTCCAATTTCTTTTAAATTTAATTTGCAAAATTCCAATTCTTAAATTTAATTTTCAAAACTCCAATTTCTTTCAAATTTAATTTTCGAAACTCCAATTTCTTTCAAATTTAATTTCCAAAACTCCAATTCTTAAATTTAATTTTCAGAACTCCAATTCTCAAATAATTTTTAAAATTCCAATTTCTTTCAAATTTAATTTCCAAAATTCCAATTCTTAAATTTAATTTTCAAAACTCCAATTTTCAAATAATTTTTGAGACTTCAATTTTCAAATAAATTTCAAAACTCCAGTTTTCTTTCAAATAGTTTTAATTCCACTCCATTTTTTAAATATTTTTAGTTCACAAATTTTCTTCAATTTCCAAATAATTTTTTGTTTCTCTTGATTTTAAATAAATAAAAATTAATTTTTCATAATTCCAAAATAATGGAATTTGTGAGACTAATTCATGCAAGATAAATTGGGCTTTGGTAGGGGCCCTACATATGAGTTTTCTTTTCTGATTGACAACTATTATGCTTAATGAATATTGCTTGATCTTTGTCTTGTTCTTTGATATGCATGCGATATATTTGGTATTCATTAATATGCACTAACTCTGTTTCATGATAACGCTTTATTACCTAGTGCCAAGGTACACTCTCATTCTCAATTTGTTCATTTATTCATTATCATGACTTGCTTTTGATCTATGATCTCTTTGGTATCCATTATCTCTTAGTTAATTGTCATGCTTACTTCACCTTATTTAGTAGAGACCCATTTTTAGGGGCTTAGAGGGATGCTATGATCTTTATCGTACCTTCCCAATGAGTAACCTGACCCCTGAACCCAGACTTGGTTTTTCACAAACCTATTTTTTTCCTTCATAAGTCACACTTGGGGTTTTTTTTTCTTATTTTGTTTTCCTCTTAAAAAATAAAACAAAAAAAGGTGTCGACTCCAAGTCTTTTTTCTAAAAATCAAAATTTCACAAAAAAAAAAAAAAAAAAAAAAAAAAAAACGAGTTTCGCCATCGAATGGGAAAGCATCGAGCGAAATGAGGGGTCTAGAGCATGATAGATATTTGTCGTTATATGTATTTTTTTAATTTATTGGATTTATGGTAATTTTGTTAGAATATTATTTGTTGTAAATTATCATTATATAAAGATAAATGAATTAAATCATTCAAAAAATAAAAATGGTATTAGTTTATTTAATTAATATGAAATAATAGGATTATTGCTTATATTTATCAATCAAATAATATGTTTTATAAAATATTAAAATTTAAAATTTAAAATAAAATAAAATATCAGTGAAATGAGAATGCAAAATAATAATAATAATAGAATAATTATATATCTATATATTTTGCATAATATATGATTTAAAAAATATTAAAATCTAAAAAATAGAAATACAACATTATTTGAAATTATGAATTTATTTTATATTTTTTTCAAATTAATATTAGTCTTAAATCATTGAAAAAAATTGTTGTAAAACAATGAGATGTAAAAATAAAATATAAATAAAAGTAGAAATAAAACTAAAATGTTATTTGATTTATTTAAATAGATATTTAAATGTATAATATATATATATATATATATATATATAAAGAGTAATTGTGTATAGTATAAAATAGTAACAGTGAGTATTAAATATATATATATATATAATATATATTTAAATATTAAATATATATAATATGCAAATTTACATTTAAAATGTTATATTATATACATTTAAATATCCATTTAAAAAAAAGAAAAAAGAAATATATAGTTGTAAAATGTTAGAATATATAACATAAAAAAATGAATTTAGTAATGGTTTTTGGTATTAAATTATTGGTTTGCATATAATATTATTTTTTAAAAAAATAAAATATAAGAAATATAAATAGAACATTATCCGAAATTATGAATTTATCTTATATATTTTTTAAAAATTAATATTAATCTTAAATTGTTGAAAAAATTCTTGTAAGATATTGAGAGTTAAAAATTAAAATATAAATAAAAGTATATATATATATATATAAAGAGTAATTGTGTATAGTATAAAATAATAACTGTGAGTATTAAATGTATATAATATATATTTAAATATTAAATGTATATAATATGTAAATTTACATTTAAAATGTTATATTATATACATTTAAATATTCATTTTAAAAAGAAAAGAAATATATAGTGTAATCATCAACTCCCTGTAATCAAGGTATAATTTCAAACCCTAATAATACTCAAGCATTTGTTCCTAGGAGAAACTTCAAAAACAATTTTTTTTTCAAGAATTTCTTCAACTTTATCATCATCATCATCTTCATCTTCTAAGTCTTTAGATCAACCTTTCATTATTCCCATAAATGCTGCAAAATCAAATATACAATTAGCTACACTTGCAGAAACAATGTTAAAAGAAATACAACTTAGACTAGACAAACTTAATATTAATGGCATTAATCAAACTAAAAATCAAATTCAAACTATAACTAAAGGAAACTCAGAAATCAATAAGATAGAAGAACAATTCAAAATGTCTTCAGATTCAAACCCTTCAACAATAAATGCAATTTCTAATAATTTCGTAAGTAGAAAAAATTATTATTCAAAACCTTCTTTTCCTGATGTTCAATTAGAAGAAAGAAACTTTCAATTAGCTGCTAGTTATGATGGTAGTAGTTTTTATGAATGGAATATAGATGGAATGAGTGAACATCAAATAATTAATTTGCTTCATGAAATGATGATGGCCGCTAATGGTTATAGATGTAAAACTAATAATTCTGACTTTCATGCTGCCGGTGCCTTAGTTATAGGATTTACTGGTTTACTTAAAGGATGGTGGGATCATTATTTGAGTCAAGTTGATAGAGAATATATATTAAATGCAACAAAAACAATAGTAAAAGAGGAAGGAACATCTGTACAAACTTATGAAGAAGATGCTGTAAACACCTTAATATTTGCAATAACAAAACATTTCATAGGAGATCCTGTTTATTTTCAAGAAAGAACTTCTGAAATCCTTAATAATCTTAGATGCCCAAAACTTCAAGATTTCAAATGGTATAAGGATATGTTTTTAGTCAAAGTTATGTCTAGACATGATTGTGGTAGTCATTATTGGAAAGAAAAATTTATATCAGGTTTACCCACTTTGTTTGCAGAAAAGGTTAGACAGAGAATAAGAAATATTCATAATGGTAGAATTCCTTATGAGTAATTAACCTATGGAGAATTAATTACTTTTGTTAATAATGAAGGTTTAGCCCTTTGTACTGATCTCAAATTAAAGAGTCAAATGAAAAAAGAAAAACAAGATAGTAAAAAAGAATTAGGAAAATTCTGTTCATACTATGGATATGATACGATAGTTGCTCCCTCAAAAAGAAAAAATAAACAAATTAATTCAAAAGGTAAAAAACCTTCAACATAGTCAAAATTTCAAAAGAAGTTTGTAAGATCTACTCCTAATAAATCAAAATCTCCAAATAAATCTACCTTAAAAAAGAAAACCCCTACTTGTTATAAATGCGGAAAGATAGGTCATTACTCAAGAGATTGTAAATTAGAAAATAAAATTAATTCATTAGAAATAGGTGATAAACTTAAAAACTTAATGATAGGATTAATGATTGATAAAGAAAATGATGAATCAAGTGAAAATTATGAATCAGAAGAAGATAATCAAATATTGATAACTCAAGAAATGTCAAGTGAGGATTCAAGTCTAGAAGACGAATTAGAAAATCAACAAGATTGTGATGGTATTTGTTCATGTTCGTATAAATCAATAAATCTGATTTCAAAATTTTCAAATACTCCTTTAAGGTTTGTTATTCGTAATAATGTGTCTTTAATAAATTCCATTTACTTTCAATTTTGGCATATTCAAGATAAACTCATCAGATATCTAATTTATTATGAATTTTCTCTACAGATGGAAGGAGAAAAGATTACTTTTGGGAAAGTCACTCTTCCAGTGATTCCTAAAAGTAATTTATCCTTCAGAATTCATAAAGATATAGATGGATTAGACAGATCACAGAAGTGCATTCTGGACCACATCTGGAATGCAAAAAGTGATGTCCAAAAGTTAGAAGGTCTAAATGCTTTTATCTTTTTATTTTAAACAGATAAATGATAAATTAGAAAGTTTTGCTAACACTTCAAGACCTGCTATTCATTACAGCCCAATAGATACGGATCTTGAAAATTTTAATTGCAGAAAGAAAGCAAAAGAAGTTGTATTTTCAAAATCTCTTCAAAATGAATTTCAAAATAAAGATCAAAAACTTTCTCAAGAACAACAAGGATTTAGAATTGTCAGATTTTCTTTTCTTGGAAAAAAGATTTTAAATCTTTCTCAAGACCTTTCTCCAGACCTTAAACAGTTCATATGTCAGCAAGCCAGAAATTTAGGAGAAGCCCAGCAAGAACATATAATGAATTTCCTGGCTGACTGTAGCAAGTTTGGAGTTTATATTCAAGGAATGACTTTTACCTGGAAGACTCATTATGATATGTTTCCTAATCAAGTAAATATTATTCATAAGAAAAATTATAAAAAGACATATAATGAATTTCCTGGCTGACTGTAGCAAGTTTGGAGTTTATATTCAAGGAATGACTTATATTCAAGGAATGACTTTTACCTGGAAGACTCATTATGACCACACTTTTGAGGACTGTCCACAAACTGATCCTCTATGTAGGGAAATTCCATTAGAAAGGTATGGCTGTAAGTGTGCCCTCACTTATAGCATTTGTAAAGCAAATATTGACTTAGACAGTTATAAGCCCATTTGCATTAAGCTCAACAATGAGTCAATAGAATTGACCCCTGCCCTTCTCATGGATTATGGTTTACTCTATCATCTAATTTTCTCTAATCTTGATCAAACTGATGGATTTGGAAGAAAATTAGCAATTTGTGTGTTAAATACCTTCATTAGTGGATATCAATCAGCAGAAGTCATCATTGAAAGCAAGCCTCCTGAATGGTCAAATGATGGAGGAATTTATCCTGCTCAACACACCATACTCATCAAGACTGGTCATCAAAAATATCAACTGTTTGGTAATGAAAGCCCTTGGCCCTGTACTAGATTCAATATCAAAAAACAAGTCAGACATTGGAGATCCAGAATGATAGCCCGAAACCTTGATTATGAGATTTATGATTTATCCAACAACTATAATCTCCTCGCTGAAGACAATATTCAAAAAATCTTTTCCGTCACTGATCTCCCATTAGTCCCCTTCTTGTTCCAAACTCAATTCACTTCCCTTGTAGATAAGTACAAAAAGGAGTACGCTTTTGAAAAAGAAGCCTGTCTCAATCTGGAAGAAAATCTCTTAGAAATCCTTGGATAAAAGACATCAAAGAATCTTCCAGTTGTAAATTTGTACAATGGTTTGTTCGTGTTTATCCAGTAAAAAAAAAAAAAGAAAAAAAAAAAGAATATTAATAATTTTGTCTTGACTCATCACTTTGTCTAATGCATGACTCATTTCCTACCTTGTCTTGCACTTAACTCATCTCCACGTGAAAAAATTTCAAGGCAGGAAGAAAAGAAAAAAGACAAAAGGAAGAAGCTTACCTGGCAAATTTTATTTGGCTCCAAGTGCAATCCTCTTAATTGGAAGCCCCTTTGAAGTCCGAAGCTCGGCTATAAAAAGAGACTTCTCCTCTTCATCAAGAACAAGCCAAGACAACACAAGTTAGAGAGAGCATAAGATTCCAAAGAGAATTCCAGTTCCAAAAATTCCTCCTTTGTAATTTTCCTTTTCAAAATTTCTCTTCTCTTGTAATCATCAGTTTGAGTCATCCCTCTGCTGTCAACGAGCTTGTAATCATCAACTCCCTGTAATCAAGGTATAATTTCAATAAACAAAATTTTCAGATTCAAATATTTGTGTTTTTATGTTTAAATTTCTGCAATAAATTAGATAGAATTAGACAGTAATTATTTCTGTTTTTATGCTTGAAGTTCATTAGACAGTATTAAATTACTGTGTGCTTAATTAAATTACTGCGTGCATGAACTGTTGTCTGTGCACCACAGTTCATGCACGCAGTAATTTAATTAAGCACACAGTAATTTAATACTGTCTAATGAGCTTCATGCATAAAAACAAAAATAATTACTGTCTAATTCTGTCTAATTTATTGCAGAAATTTAAGCATAAAAACAAAAATATTTGAATCTGAAAATTTTGTTTATTGAAATTATACCTTGATTACAGGAAGTTGATGATTACAAGCTCGTTGACAGCAGAGGGATGACTCAAACTGATGATTACAAGAGAAGAAAAGAAAGATTACAAGAGAGGGATTTTTGGAACTGGAATCTTATGCTCTCTCTAACTTGTGTTGTCTTGGCTTGTGTCTGATGAAGAGGAGAAGTCTCTTTTTATAGCCGAGCTTCGGACTTCAAAGGGGCTTCCAATTAAGAGGATTACACTTGGAGCCAAATAAATTTTGCCAGGTAAGCTTCTTCCTTTTGTCTTTTTTCTTTTCTTCCTGCCTTGAAATTTTTTCACGTGGAGATGAGTTAAGTGCAAGACAAGGTAGGAAATGAGTCATGCATAAGACAAAGTGATGAGTCAAGACAAAATTATTAATATTCTTTTTTTTTCTTTTTTCTTTTTTTTTTTTACTGGATAAACACGAACAAACCATTGTACAAATTTACAACTGGAAGATTCTTTGATGTCTTTTATCCAAGGATTTCTAAGAGATTTTCTTCCAGATTGAGACAGGCTTCTTTTTCAAAAGCGTACTCCTTTTTGTACTTATCTACAAGGGAAGTGAATTGAGTTTGGAACAAGAAGGGGACTAATGGGAGATCAGTGACGGAAAAGATTTTTTGAATATTGTCTTCAGCGAGGAGATTATAGTTGTTGGATAAATCATAAATCTCATAATCAAGGTTTCGGGCTATCATTCTGGATCTCCAATGTCTGACTTGTTTTTTGATATTGAATCTAGTACAGGGCCAAGGGCTTTCATTACCAAACAGTTGATATTTTTGATGACCAGTCTTGATGAGTATGGTGTGTTGAGCAGGATAAATTCCTCCATCATTTGACCATTCAGGAGGCTTGCTTTCAATGATGACTTCTGCTGATTGATATCCACTAATGAAGGTATTTAACACACAAATTGCTAATTTTCTTCCAAATCCATCAGTTTGATCAAGATTAGAGAAAATTAGCTGATAGAGTAAACCATAATCCATGAGAAGGGCAGGGGTCAATTCTATTGACTCATTGTTGAGCTTAACGCAAATGGGCTTATAACTGTCTAAGTCAATATTTGCTTTACAAATGCTATAAGTGAGGGCACACTTACAGCCATACCTTTCTAATGGAATTTCCCTACACAGAGGATCAGTTTGTGGACAGTCCTCAAAAGTGTGGTCATAATGAGTCTTCCAGGTAAAAGTCATTCCTTGAATATAAACTCCAAACTTGCTACAGTCAGCCAGGAAATTCATTATATGTTCTTGCTGGGCTTCTCCTAAATTTCTAGCTTGCTGACATATGAACTGTTTAAGGTCTAGAGAAAGGTCTTGAGAAAGATTTTTCTTATAAATAGAACATTATCCGAAATTATGAATTTATCTTATATATTTTTTAAAAATTAATATTAATCTTAAATTGTTGAAAAAATTCTTGTAAGATATTGAGAGTTAAAAATTAAAATATAAATAAAAGTATATATATATAAAGAGTAATTGTGTATAGTATAAAATAATAACTGTGAGTATTAAATGTATATAATATATATTTAAATATTAAATGTATATAATATGTAAATTTACATTTAAAATGTTATATTATATACATTTAAATATTCATTTTAAAAAGAAAAGAAATATATAGTTGTAAAATGTTAGAATATATAACATAAAAAAATGAATTTAGTAATGGTTGTTGGTATTAAATTATTTGTTTGCATATAATATTATTTAAAAAATATTAAAATATAAGAAATATAAATAAAACATTATCCGAAATTATGAATTTATCTTATATATTTTAAAAAAATTAATATTAGTCTTAAATTGTTGAAAAAATTCTTGTAAGATATTGAGAGTTAAAAATCAAAATATAAATAAAAGTATAAATAAAACTAAAATGGTATTTGATTTATTTAAATGGATATTTTAATGTATAATATATATATATATATATATATATATATATATATATATATATATATATATATATATATATATATATAAAGTAATTGTGTATAATATAAAATAGTAACCGTGAGTATTAAAGGTATATAATATATATTTAAATATTAAAATATTATATACATTTAAATATCCATTTTAAAAAAGAAAGAAAAGATATAGTTGTAAAATGTTAGAATATATAATAAAATAAAATAAATGAATTTAGTAATGGTTGTTAGTATTAAATTATTTTTTTTTGGATATAATATTATTTAAAAATATTAAAATATAAGAAATATAAGTAGAACATTATCCGAAATTATAAATTTATCTTATATAATATGTAAAGTTATATTTAAAATCTTATATTATATGCATTTAAATATCCATTTAAAAAAGAAAAGAAAGATATAGTAATGGATGGACAATGCACCATAATATTAGTAAAATAGAATTGTAAAATACATATTGTATATCAATTATTATCATAAAGTTTATTGATAATGATACTTCTTTATTAATCTTTTAAATAGGTTTGATAATGGACGGTTACAGCACAGTGTTGTGTAATACTAGGGGTGAAATTATTGATTGTGAATTTGGGGTATGTTATAATCGTCCTCTTGAAAAAAGTGTTTCAATCAATAGTATGATAACACTTGATGAGTTAGAAACAAAATTGTGTCATGCTCTGAATATTAATCGTACTTACACCAAGTTAAATATGGTTTTCCGATATCCAGTTCCCTTTCCAAATGGAATGGGTACTATTAATTATGTTCCTTTACCTATTTGAGATGATGGTGATGTGAGCATAATGTTTACTGTTGTCGCACAATCTTCTCCTCCAAATACTATTGAAATGTAGTGTCAAACTTCTTCAATTGATTATCACTCCATGCCAAGTAGCTTTACTACCCCAATGCATATTGAAAGTCTAGGTCCACGTCAACAAATGGTAGAAGAGAACACATCTTCCCCTATATATATGCAAAGTTATGATAATGACATGGAACCTATAGTTATGGTAGATTTGGCGGGGGTTACTAATTCAATTGTAATGAAAATTGAAAATTACGTTGATATTTTACCTGGAAATGATGATGACAATATGGAGTTATTTGATGAAGATGATGGTAATAAGGATATTATGGACATGGAGGATAATGAAAATACAGAAAATGATGCATCATTACTAGGTGGTGGTGAACATGACGTCCCTTCTCCAATATTTAGAGAATTGAATTAGGATGTAATTAACTCCATGACTGACAAGGATTTAACAACACGCATTGGCTTATGGAATGAATCAGATGAATTGTTTAAGGGTTTGCGGTTTAAGAGTAAGGTAGACTTACAATATGTTGTTAAATGTTGTTCCATATATAGGAATCAACATTTGATTGTTATTGAATTTGAGCTAGATATGTGGGCTGTAAAGTGTAAAAAATGGTATGAGGGTTGTAATTGGAGGCTTCGTGCATGTCGTCGTAAATCTCATGATTTGTTTAAGATAACAAAGTATACAAGTCCTGACACTTGTGTTTACCCTAAACTATCACAAGACCACTCACAAGTAGACTCCACATTCATTGCACGAGAAGTTCAAAATGTAGTCCAAAGTGATCACACAATTTCAATTACTACATTACATCAAATAGTGAAAGATAAATTTGGTTATAACGTTCATTACAAGAGGATTTGGGAAGCAAAGAGGAAAACAATCATAAGGATATTTGGTGATTGGGATGAATCTTACCAAGCTTTACCTAGGTGGATGAATATTGTTAAACTTACTAATCCTGGGACTAAGGTTGTTTGCAAGACATCAGTACTAGCAGGTTGCAATGGAAATGTACGTTTTATGCATGTGTTATGAGCTTTTGGGGCATATGTTGAGGGATTTAAGCATTGTAGACCAATAATACAAATAGATGACACTTTTTTATATGGAAAATACATAGGGAAACTTTTTATTGCAACATCAATCGATGCTAATGGTCATATCTTTCCTCTTGCATTTGCAATAGTTGAAAAGAAATCAGATAGTTGGTCTTAGTTTCTTTATACATTAAGGAGTCAAGTCACACAAAGAGAAGACATATGTCTCATTTCTGATCGTCATGTAAGAATACAAGCAACCATTAGGGATCCTAGTGTTAGATGGAACCCGCCTTATGCACACCATCGATATTGTCTTAGGCATGTGACAAACAATTTCAATGATAAATATAGAAATAAGATGTTAAAAGACTTAGTGTATAAAGCTGGGTCTCAACATCAACCACGAAAGTTTGAGTCATGTATGATTGAGTTAAAACGATTAGATGAGAAATGCTTAGAATGGTTTAACAGGTTAGACACGAAGAAATGGATTTTAGCACATGATGGAGGACATCGGTATGGGTGGATGACTACAAATATTATTGAATGCATAAATAGAGTGCTTAAATGGGCTAGAATGTTGCCTATCACTACTCTTGTTCGATTAACTTTTTATCGTTGTGTTTCATATTTCGAGACTCGTCGAATAGAGATACAAACTTGAATTGGAAATGGAGATTTATATACTTCCTATGCCATTAACAAAATAATAAAATATGAATTAAGGGCTAGTTGACACTGCCAATATCTTTCACCATTCAAATGAGATATTTGAAGTGACAACTGCTCCCCATGGGTTTCATATGGATAAAGGAAACAATATACAAATTGTGAAGTTGAAAGAAAAAACGTGTACTTGTAATAAATGACAATCATTTGGTATCCTATGTTCACATGTGCTAGCTATATGTGCACTTGCAAGGATTGATAGTTGGCAATTTGTTGACAATCATTATAGGATGGATGTATATGGTTGTTGCTATACACCACAATTCAATCCAATTCCACATCAAGCCTATTGGCCAGAACCTAATTTTCTAATTGTTTATTCTAATCCAACTCTAGTACGTGATAAAGGAAGTCCAAGATCTTCAAGGATTAGGAATGAAATGGATTGGGGAGAACCAAGAGTCAAAGTCCGATGTGGGCTTTGTAAATAAGAGGGTCACAATCATCGAAAATGTCCTAACAGAGGTAAGTCTTCTAACACAACCACTCAATGATATTGTAAGTTCAAGTTGAAAATTTTACTATTTATAACATTAAAGATGAACATTGAGTTATTTCCATATAATGTTATTGGAATGTCTTGTAATAAACTAATGAAATTATTTAAATGATGCAAGGAATACATTCTCATGGATCCTGGACCTGTAGATCGTTCTGCTTTGTATAACCAAGAAGTACACCGATCTTTGCTTGTATGGGAAAGAAATGATCCTGGAGAGCTCCATTATCAATGTCGTGAAGTCAGTTTCTATCGTAATAGTGTTTTAGATGCACGCATCATTCCATATTTACAACAATTTGGATTCTACGGTGTTGCCCGATTAGGTTTCATTTCATTTCATTGGATTGGAACCTTATTACAGCATTTATAGAGAGATGGCGCCCTGAGACCCATACTTTCCATGTACCTCAGGGAGAGTGTACCATCACACTTCAAGATGTTAGCATTATTTTAAGCTTACCGATTGATGGTGTTGCAGTTAGTGGTAGCATATGCTTAGATTGGAGAGAGGTGTGTGCTACATTGTTAGGAGTAGTGCCTAAAGACAAAGATATATTTGGACAAAGACTTCGTTTGTCTTGGTTAACAGAGCATTTTCCTTCATTGGCACCTGAAGCTGATGTGGAGTACGTGAAATACTATGTTAGGGCATTCATCTTACAGTTGATTGGAGGTTTTCTTTTTGCAGATAAATTGAACAATAGGGTGTATTTAATGTTTTTACCACTACTTAAGGATTTTGGAGTTACTAGTACTTATAGTTGGGGTAGTGCTTGCCTAGTTTAGCTATATCAAGAGATGTGTCGAGCATCGCGTATTGATGCACATGATGTATCGGGTCCTCTCATTTTGTTACAGTTATAGATATGGGATAGATTTCCCTTTATAGTACCTATGCGCTTACAATTGGTCCTACATGATGGAGTACTGCCACAACCACCTTTAGGCATACGGTATGTATTCAACCTTAGTTATAGCATATGTAAACACATATATACATAAATAAACAATTATACAAACTTTTAATATATATGTTCTTTTTGTAGTTGGAGAGATGAGTTTTGCACTACTTCAACGTTTATGCATGTGTTACCTCAGTATAGGTATCTACTTGATCGACTTATGCCAGAGCAAGTGAGAAATTCATTATTTTGAATAATTTTTTTTAAACAATTTGTAATCAAAATATTATTAAATAATGTGAGTCATATTTCAAATTTCATTACAGATTATATGGGAGCCATATACTGATGATGTCATCTCTAAACTCTTAGATTACTGTATTATTGCCTCTGACTTGTGGTTGACTATTTCACCCCTTATCTGTTTCCACATAGTAGAGTGGGATAAACCTAATCATGTTTTGAGGCAATTTGGGCTACTACAACATATTCTTGAGCAGTGCGATACAAAATTGGGATTACATAAATATGATTTAAGGGGTTGACATGATTTGGATTGGATGAGTAACTATATTCAAAGGTGTGAGGTTAGGTGCGATCATCTTGGTAGAGCTGAGGCAGCATCTACTTCTTAGAGGTATAATCATCCATATATGGTGTGGTATCGTTCTATCACTCACCTTTTTCTGACTCCACATAGATCTTCATGGGAGATAGTGGCAATTACAATGTCTTTTTATTTATTATTCTATTTTCTTCTAATTAGAATAGCATCTAACTTTTTATTCTTAATTTTTACAGAATCATAGTTTGCAACAAATACATCTATGGACTAGTCCATATATAATGAATATAGGTCATCGTGATGAAATTCATCAATTATGTGCAACCACTTTAAAGGCTATTCACGAGGTTGATAGGTTACTTATTCCCCCTAATGTCATTGATACAAAGAGACAATCATCGAATGAGGAGCTAGTGATGAGAGATGGTGGGGTACGAACTAGAGGTGGTAGAGTGCGGACTAGAGGTGGTGGGGTGCGGACCAAAGGTGGTGGGGTACGAACTAGAGGTTTAGAGGCTATACACGAGGCTGATAGGTTGCTTATTCCCCCTAATGTCATTGATATAGAGAGGCAATCATCGGATGAGGAGGTAGTGATGAGAGATGGTGGGGTACGAACTAGAGGTGGTGGAGTGCAAACCAGAGGTGGTGGTGTATGGACTAGAGGTGGAGGTGTACAAACACGTGGAGGCCATATTTCTAATGATCCATACTTCCCGATCGATGATGCATCGCTAGATTTTCCATTATCATTGCCTCTACAACATACTGCCTTCACTTTTTCTACACCACTTGACCAATCACTACCTCATTCATTAGTTCCATCCATTGATGAGGGGTTGGGACACCATTCATCTAGGAGCTATTGCATTCTTATATTGATGTGCCTTCTTTTCATATACTTATGTCGTCTAGTATCGAGGTGTCATTTACTCCACCTATAGCACCACTCATTACTTTGTCACCACAATCATTAGGACATCCATTTAGAGATGATGTGGCGACACAAATGCAATACTTTCCTACACCACTTGTTGAACAACAGGGAGAGGATTAGGTTCAAGATCAAGGACATGGACGAGGAAAAGGCCGAGGTCGAGGACGAGGACGAGGATGAGGAAATGGAGCAACATTAGATGGTCCCTCAAATCAATCCAAGTTGGAAAGATGTCAACAACGCCCACAACGAAAAAAGAAGCCTCCTTTATGTGGCACACATTGATGACTTTTATATCTTTGATCGAACATAAATTGATGATACATGTTGCTATTTTGTTGCTTGTTGGTTTATTTGTATTGATGATGCTTACTAACTTTTATTGGTTGTTTGTCTATTAGTGACGTATGTTAATTTATCGTCTGCTAGTATTGAAGTTGTCATCTAGTAATGTTGAATTTTAATATTTTAGTTTTGTTGGTATTCATCATTATTATTTTGTTAGTTGTTAGGATGTTTGTTGGTTTATTAGTTTATATATATGGACAAAGTATTAGTTTTTTTTATTCATTTTACAGTGAAATTTGAAATTAAAGATTAATATTTTTAATTTTAAAATTTATATAATAAAATTAATTTAAAAATTAAAACAAAATAAGATTATTTATTTTATAAATAATTATTTAATAAATTAATAACAAATTTGGTCTTTATAAAATCATTTTTCACATAAACAAAAAAAATAGATAAATATTATTTATCTTATAAATAAAAAACAATGTCAAACTAAATTAATTTTATTAGTTGTAATTAATTGAATTAATTTAAAGAAAAATTGAAGATTAAGAACAATTAAAATTATTTAACTTATTTTTTTTATATTTTATTCATTTTACAATGAAATTTTAACTTAAAGATTAATGTTTTTAATCATAAAATTAATATAATAAAATTAATTTAAAAATTAAACAAAACAAAATTATTTATTTTGTAAATAATTATTTAATAAATTAATAACAGATTTGTTTTTTAAACTCATTTTTCACATACAATTGATAGTAATTTTTTTTATTTTTTTAATTCCAAAGTGAAAGAAAAAAATAATAGATAAATATTATTTATCTTATATTAAATTTAGTATACTATTTATAAATTAAATTTAGTAAATAAAATTAATTAATTTTATAATATATATTTTTAATAATTGTATTATTGTATAAGTATAATAGAGAATAGAAAAATGGATTTTTAAAGGTTTTTTTAAAAAAAAAATCGTTTATGACCTTTTTTTATTTATTATTATTTAATAAATTAATAATAATTTTTTTAAACTCAATTTTCACATAAAATTGATAATAGTTTTTTTTTTTTTTTTTTTTTTTTAATTTCAAAGTGAAAGAAAAAAACAATATATAAATATCATTTATCTTATATTAAACTTAGTATATTATTTATATATTAAATTTAGTAAATAAAATTAATTAATTTTATAATATATATTTATAATGATTGTATTATTGTATAAATAGAATAAAGAATGAAAAAAAAAGTGGATTTTTTAAGGTTTTGTTTTTTTTTTTTAAGTGAGAATTTCTCACTTTTGGCTTTTTGTGAGGAGTATTCACACCTAAGTCAAAAATCATCTCTTGAAGAGACAATTTCCCACTTGGTTTTTTTTTTTTAAAAAAAAAAAAATTTATCATGTGGAAATCGTCTATTTAAGAGACAATTTCTCACTTGTTTTTTATTTTTTTATTTTTAAAGTGAGAATTTCTCACATATATATTTTTTTCCATGTGAAAATCGTCTCTTTAAGAGACAATTTTTTACTTGCTTTTATTATTATTTGTATTTTTTGAAATCGTCTGTTGAAGAGATGACTTCTCACTTCATTTTTTTTTTTTTTTTGTGAAAATCGTCTTTTCAAGAGATATTTTCTCCCTCCTATCTGGACAAAACTACTATAGATTTGGAATCATTTTACTATGGTAATTTAGGAATTATTTTTTAAAACTGTCGTACTTTTATAAAAAAATTATTTTTTAAAACTGTCGTACTTTTATAAAAAATCCTCAAGTTTCAATACAGTTTGAAGGTGGTCCACTAAGCAGCAGGGTGTGTTCCATCGTGGATACGAAGAAGATGTATAAATGTTGATAGGTATAAATCTCATAAGATAATAACTTCCAAACAAGATAAAATTATATATTTTTCTTTCATATTTAATGGATTGTTGTAAAGATCTATAGACTTGTAATTTTTCATATGGGTAAAGGTTGAAGGTAACTTAATAAGTGATTTTCTACCTTATATCTAGTGTGTTTGTGTGATTGATTGTTTATAAATTTGAATTGATATTGAATATTTATAAACATCAAAGGGGATAAATTACTTAAATTGAATTTATCAAAATTGTAGTTTAAGGAAATCAAGCATAGAATTTAAAGTCAAGGGATAAAATTGTAGACCACATATTTATCTTCCTTTAGGTAGTTCCTTAGATCAAGAATGTGCTTGGGGTATCCTCTTGATTCAATACAATTCCATTGCAATGTACAAATTAACGTTATTACTTTATCCCAAACCATAGTAATATTATTTGGTCTAATAATTGAATTATTTATTTTTCTTAAAATCTCTCGTCTCTAATTTTAAATAGTTTGTTATTACTAAGTATGTCCTTTCTAACCATGAGGTGGCATAGGAGAGTTACATCACATATGAAACTCAATAGAATTCCACTTCTACGATGGGTTTATACTTTATTAGGACTAGTAACTAAAACCCAAGAAATAACTAAGGATGAAATATCGTAAATGCAAATATATATAAGTCTTTGAATTTTATGGATACATAAAAAATATAGGTAAAATATTGATGGATATGAAAATTTTGGTGGGTTAGAAATTATTCAAAATTCATAAAAATACTTGAAAGAACTTCAAAAAATGATAAAATAATTAAGAATATAAATGTTAAAGTTATTTTATATTCATAATTGACATAAGTATGGTTAAGAATAATATTTACCAAATTTTTTTAGAAAAATTATCTTAAATTCATTTAGTATATTTATGTTGATTTATTTTAAAATTTTAAAACTACTTTTATTAAAACTGTTTTATTACATTTTAAATAAAAAAAATTAAATTAATTTATTTGAGATTTAATCTCTAAAATTTTATTACAAATTTGTGATGACAACTTTTTATTATTCATATTTATTTATTTAAATAATTAAAATTATTGATATAATATATTAATAATTTATCTTATCAAATTAATTTTAATTTATAAAATATTAGAACTTCATTAATTTTATTATTTTAAAATCAAAACATTTAAAATTAAATAAAATCAAAATGATAAATATAAAATTTTTTAAAATGAAGTGATAATAATTTTTAAATTTTTAAATAAATTTATATTTCTAATATTTTAAAATAAAAATATTTAAAGTTAAATAAAATTAAAAGGATAAATATAAAAAAATTTAAAAGTGAAGTGATAATAATTTTTAAATTTTTGAATGAATTTATATTTTTAATATTTTTAAATAAAACATTTAAAATTAAAATGATAAATATAAAAAAATTAAAAGCCAAATGATAATAATTTTTTAAAATAGGGTTAATGAGATAAATATGAAGAATAATTAAAAATAAAATAATAATATAGAATAAAAAGGTAACATAAATTTAAAAAGATAAATTAGAAAAAAATAAATAATTATTAAAACCCGAAATGCGATTTTTTTTTAAAATACAAAAAATATTTTTTGAAAAAAAAGCTTCACGATTTTTTATTTTATTTTCTATACATCACCAATATTTTCAATTTTTGTCCAATAAACTTCTAACAACTAATATCGTGTGGATGCCTCCCAATATCCGATATTTGACCAATATTAATAACCAATTCTTAGTACAAGTTACAATATATATATTTTTTACCTCATATAAGTTAAAATATATCAATATATCTAATTAATGTTAAAATATGATGTTTTTTTAAATAAATAAAAAAATCTTACACTGGGGCATACCCCCATCCTTGAGCTCATCAGATCTTTTGCATATTTTCTCACTGCTCGATCTATTTCTTGATCTTTGTGAGTCGTCATACTGGGGCATGCCCCCTTTAGCGCTTTTCTACTGGGGCATCCCCCCCTCTCTGGGTTTGCCACATCTCGTGCTCATTTCATAGTTGTCAGACCCATTTGTCGATCTTTACCAGTTATCACCTAGGGCATCTCCCTACCGTCAGTTCACCTAGGGCATATCCCCTACCGTCAGTTCACCTAGGGCACCCCCTTACTGTCAGTTCACCTAGGGCATCACCTTATTTTCAGCTTGTTTAGGGCATCCCCCTTTGTTTCAGTTTTCACCACCATAGATCAGACATCTATGAGCATTTGTTTCAGATTCACCACCATAGATCAGGTATCTATGGGCATTTCAGATTCACCACCATAGATTTTCATCTATGGGCATTTCAGTTATTTCACCACCATAGATTCTCATCTATGGGCATTTCAGATTTTCACCATCATAGATTTTCATCTATGAGCATTTATTTCAGTAGTTCTCACCACCATAGATCAGGCATCTATGGGCATTTCAGTTTATCACCACCATAGATTTTCATCTATGGGCCTAGTTTAGTTCTCATCACTATAGATCAGACATCTATAGGCCTTTCAGCTCATCACCACCATGGATTTTCATCTATGGGCATTTCAGTTTATCACCACCATAGATCAGACATCTATGGGCATCTCAGTTTATCACCACCATAGATTTTCATCTATGGGCCTAGATCAGTTTTCACCACCATAGATTGGCATCTATGGGCATTTCAGTTTATCACCACCACATATTCTTATCTGTGGGCCTCTGAGAGTTTCACCACCATAGATTGGCATCTATGGGCATTTCTATTGTATCACCACTGTAGGTCTTCACCTACAGGCCTTCTAGTTTAGCGTTTAGAGTTAGCTTTAGCTTTTTGGTTTGGCTTCCAGAGCCATTATTTTCTCAGTTTAGCGTTTAGAGTCAGTCTTGTCATTCAGAGTCCCAGCTCTTAGCATTCATATTCATTAGCATTGCGCAATCTTACCTTCACGGTTTTTGCACTTGTCTTCATTTTCCTCACCTCGTTACCCTGTGCTTATCGTTCTATCATCACGTTCTTCTAGACTTCCCCCTACACTTAGCATTCTCATGTAGTTCACCTAGGGCAGTCTCTTTAGAGCACATTCTTTGTACTCTAGGGTGGTTCGACCGTTACTCATCTTTGATATGGTTTTTCGAGTCACTTTGGAGACTTTTTTTTTAGAGAGAGTCTGGATCTTTGGTGCGACTTTAAAGGCGCTTTGAGATATGTTCTTTTCTTTTAGGATTAGAGCCCTTTTGCTTTTTTATTGGCCTGAGTGAGTTTGAGTTTTACTAGTGTCCCTATGAGGGTCTCCTTTGTTCTTCGGTAGAGTTCACTTCATTTCACTCACTTTTCACACTTCCTTTTCACTCCAGTGTTCACATTCCTTGCACTCGTGAACTCTACTGAAGAGGGGCATATTTGTAGACCCCCTTTTCTGCAGACCAAGTCCTAGTCATATTTTTCATTTTTATTATTGTTTACAATTTGCATCCAAGGGTATTTCAGGGCCATCCGGAAGAGTTAAAGCTCTCCTTTTTGAAGTGGGGGGACCGCCTTCTAGAAGAGAGAGTAGCATGAGACGTGTGGAGGAGGACTGAGCTCGCACATGGTGGTGGTTGGAGCTCCAGCTGGTGGTGACGTCCTCCCTGGTAAGTCACAGTGAAGCAGGGAGTGGCTTGCTGAGGAAGACAGGAACAGGGGAGTAACCAAGGTTTAAAAGGGACCGAGAGAGAAATAAAGGGGGTTCGAAAAAAAAGTCTGGTGGAGCTGGAGAGGAAATCGGGGAGAAGACCAACTGAGGAAGCAAGGAATAGAGGAGAGCTGGCTGAAAGCCAACCCACTTTTGCTTAAAAGAAGATTTTTCCAGGTATGATTCTTGTGAGCTCCTTCTCTCTTTTTCATGTTGACTAACTCTCATTTTCAGTATTTCTTATGAGTTTTTCTTGGTTTTTTTTTATTGGAGTGGATATTATAGGCCACTCATTTGTTTTGTGGGATTCGGGATATGCATACTCTGTTTTTGGACTTATTTTGGGTGTCTTTCTCTTGGACTTCTTTTGAAAATATCTGGTGCTCTGTTTTTTTTTATAACTCGATGTATAGAAATCGCACTCCTACTCCCTTTTGATTTCACCGGTATTGGCCCATGGATGTCACCTGAAATGAGGCTTTATGCGTCCCTGATTTGCTTGATTTCTTTGAGCCATTTCTTCACTCCTTGCCTCGCTTCTATTTTCTTTTATTCCTTCCCCTGTTTCTGGTGAGTCCGGGGTGTGGGTTTCTCATTTGGGTGGCCATCCTGTTTGAGGGTGATTCTGGGAAAGCTTCATGAGGGTCACTTCTCATACGGTGGAGAATCCTGAGACTGAGTAATAACTCTTCTGGTAGTTCCGCACTTGCGCCGACAGTCCCAGGTATCCAGGATGGTGAAGATGTCTACAACAGCAAGCTTTTTTCGAATGGTCCAAATACACCTCTTGGCCAGTCTTCTGAAGGAAAACTTGCGGGATTTAATGCATCTTTAGCTCCTAAGAGGTCATCCTGCGCCCATGCTAAAGGAGTTGAAACTCCCAATTCAAAAGCAGAGAAGGCAACAAATAAAATATTTCCATTGTCACCATCCATGCGCGTTCCAGGCGATAAATTTCATTTTGATGCCGAACTAGTGAATCCTGATGGAGGAAAGGTCCCACCGTTCATTCCACTTAAACTGGATGGCATTCCTTTGTAATGTGCTGCTGGCATAAATGCCGCTTGGGAGTTCCAGATGAGATCATACCCACCTTCTTGAACTCTTGGAAACGCAGGATTTGGGAATGAGAAGTCATACAAACGGAGCACCTTGCTGCCTAACACCACCAGAACCTCATCTCTTGTCTTCTGTCATATCATAAACCATGAACTCCATGAGCATGTTCTCACCATGCATGAACGCATGGCCAATTCCTCTGCCCATTCTCTAGCTTGCCGTTTAGCTCTCCATGTCCCATTCACCGTTCACTCCTTGTCGGCTCACCACCTTTCAATTATTCCTTCCATATTGACCACTTGTTATTCTATACCATTCACCACTCATGGCTCCACCCAACGTTAATCCCTTGGCATGGCTACCCATCAACCCCATGCACACGGCCACCCTCACTTCTCATTAATCTCTTCACACCCATCTCCGTACCCATCCCACTTATCTCGCACCTAAGCTTACCGTCTCACTACCTTTCCACTCTCCGTGCATGCGTGGCCATCCTCCAATCTCCTATATCCACCAAACTCCTCATACCCATCGTTCCTCTCTCTAACCTTCCCATACCCATTTTCTTCACTCACCATCTTTTCTCTCTCTACACCACAATACACACTTTCTCACACCTCATGCACCACTTCTCTCTCCACACCGCAATCTAACCCATTCCACTCACTTTCTCCCACCACCCGAGTCCCACAAGCATACAAATTCCTTTTACGCTGCCCTTGTGCTACTATCGGATCACCACCTTCGCGGCGTATCCTATGCAAACGGCTCCTCAAGTGCTCATCAGGAGCCCCACTTCTAAAAAGATGCAAGCTTAGATTTTTTTTTGATGCAGTGCCGGAAGGAATTGAAGGAATTCCTCAAGGGATGAACGAAGTACCATGTTCTTGTGAAGGTTTTCTTTTGGGAACCGAACTTGCTGATCCAGTTTCAGGTTTGGAGCATGGCCCGTAGATGGAGAAAGGTGGCCTTGAGCAGATGCTTGGCGCGGCTGTGGCTGCACCATCTCTGGATTTTATTGAGGATTTGTGGAAGATGGTTTGAGAGGTTAACAGCCCACATGTACAGCAGGGCAGGTCAACCTTTAAGTGGAGTTTTCCAAGGAAAGTTGTTGGGCAGCCCGTGCACGGCCACCTTTGCATGTCCCATTCTTTTTAATTTTTTATTATCCTACATGTCAAAAATCAAGACTCTCAAGATTTTAGTTTTTCAAATTTTTATTCATTCATTTATTTATTTTTATTTTTTGTTATTTATTTTTATTTTTACTCCATTTTTTTAGTTCTTCCAAAACTCCCACTCTTGAATATAGTCTTCTTTTTAAAAATCCCATCTTTAAACAATTTTTCAAAATTTCGAGTTCCGAATTTAATTTCCGATTTCAAAAATTCTAATATTCATGTTCATTTATTTAATTATTATTTTCATTATTATTATTATTCCATTAATTTATTTATTCACTTATTCATTTATTTAAAATTCGACCTCTAAAAAAATTCTTCAATTTTCCAATCTCTAAATTCAATTTTCAATTTTCAATTTCCAAAATTTCAACTTTCACATTTATTTATCTAATTATTATTATTTTCGTTATTATTATTATTCCTTTTGTTTATTTATTCGCTTATTCATCTATTTAAAATTCCATCTCTAAATAATCCTCAAAAATTCCAATTTCCAATTTTAATTCCCAATTTACCAAAGTTCTAATTTTCACATTTTATTATTATTATTATTATTATTATTTTATTTATTTATTTATTTATTATTATTATTTTATTTTTATTTATTTCTTTTATTATTACTTTTTTCCGTTTTCTTTCTTGGATTTCCAATATTCTCGATTTTCTAAAATTGGCTGCCACATTTCTTTTCGGCAAGCTTGTTTCACAAATTCTCCTCGATTTTTGATAAATTCCTGATTTGTTTATTTATTTATTTTTATTCTTTTTATAAGCCTGAATAAATTTCATAGTTCCAAATAATGGAATTTATGAGATTAATTCATGCTAAAATGAATCGGGTTTTGGTGGAGCCCAACATATGAGGTTTTCTCATTGATTGATTGTTTGTTTGATTTAATTGCCATGCGTGATCGGTTTTATTCCGCTCTATGACATGCTTGAAATTATTCCTTAATTGTGCACTAACCTCACTTCTTGATAGCGCTTTATGGATCACTGCCCAGGTACGCATCCACATCCGCTCTGGTCATTTTCTGTATGCATGTTTAGATTCTCACGTATGCATGATCACTTTGAGTATTCATTGATTCCCTCATCAATTGCCATGATTGCTTTATTTTATTAGTAGAGACCCGACTTTAGGGACTTAAAAGGGTGCTACGGTCTGTACCGTACCTTCCCGATAAGTAACCTGACCCCCGAACCCGATCCGGTTTTTCACAGACCACCTTTTCCAAAATAAGGAGTCACACTTAGGGTTTTCTTTCTTATTTTGTTTACCCTTTTTAAAAATAAAACAAAAATAAGTGGCGACTCCAAGTCATTTTCTTAATCAATAAACAATTTTTCAAATAAATATAAAAAGCGAGCTCCCCATCGAGTGGAAATCGCATTGAGCCGAAATGCGGGGTCCACACGGGTGATTTAGAAAATGCCTTTAAAAAAAAAATTAGCCTTATTTTGTTTATAATGCGACATTTCCATATTTTACCTATTGTTTTCTTTAATACACTACAAGACCACCGTATATCCACTATATAGTAGAGGATAACTCAATTACCAATATTTCAAGATAGGTAAAGGTGTTACTTAAGAAATTATTATTATACCTCTCCTCATCTACCACCCTTTACTCTTCTTCCCAAAAAATAAGGGTTTGACCCCAAAAAATCTAAAATTTAGAGAAAAATACATATTTTTAAGAGAAAAAAGATTCTAAAAAACCTTTGGAAAAATGATTCATGTAATTTTCTTCCATTTGTTTGACCTCTAGCAAGTAAATCATTGAAAATTTTTCAAAAATGAAAAATCAAAAAGAAGTTACACCCTAATTTCTTCTAATTTATCAATCTGTATTAGCTTTAAATTTAAGGGCTATTTGATTAAAATCATCATTGAAAACCCAATTTTAAAAATCTAACTCTACATCCATTTTTTTTACTCCATTTTGATAAAAATATCCTCATTTTTTTTATATAAAAATAATATATAAATACTTGAAATAATTATAAACATTTATGTCAAAAATAAGTTATTTTTTAAATAAAAATACGATAAAGGTTAATTTTACGAACATGTGGATTATTTTATTATTTTTAACCAATGAATTCTAAATTTAATTAATAAATCATTATAAAAAGAAATTGTACAAAAATAAGGAACAGGAAGACAAGGTAAAATGAAATTTTATCGTATTATACATCGAATAAATCAAATAAGTATTTTTTAAAAAAGAAAATAATACAACAAAATAAAATCCCAAATAAAAATGGAAATAAGATTTTTCTCAAATTGATTTCTGACCTCTCACACAAAAATTTTACGTGGCCAAACAAGCCAAACTTTGAACCCGTAGGCCGTAGAGCCTGAATTGTGTAAAACCCTAAACCCTAGAGACTCCTGTTCCTTCTAGACTCTTCCGTTCTCTCTAAAAGGTATTGCTTCCCTCTCCCCACGTCGCCACCGAGTTCTCCTCATTCTCTCTCTTAAACCCTCATTCTCTCTCTAAAACCCTCCATTTTGTGAAGTTATAGCTTCTGCAACTACCCAGCCATGTACCGTTTCGCCACCAGTCTCGCTTCCAAGGCTCGGTATGCTCCATTTCCGTACATTTTGTGGCATTCTAACAATTTGGTTCTGCTCCTTTCACTAGATTCTGTTATCGTTGATCTCATCCTCCATGTTGTTTCTTGCAGGATCGCTAGGAACAGCACCCATCAGGTGAGATCCGCAATACCAATTTACGAAAGCATCTCTGTCTCTGAATCTCTCTTTATTAATACTTGTGTTTTGTTTGGTTTGGTTTAGATTGGTAGTAGGCTGAACTGGAGCAGAAACTATGCTGCTAAAGACATCAGATTCGGGGTTGAGGCTCGAGCCTTGATGCTTAAGGGCGTGGAAGAGCTCGCAGATGCTGTTAGAGTCACCATGGGCCCCAAGGTAAACTTTTTTTTCTAACTATGCGATCCTGTTCCTTCAACCCATTGCGGATGCTATCGCTGATGTAGTAAAAAAAAGGGACTTTTGAACAACAAATGTGTATTGTGAGTTTGATATCAAGTGACTTTTATGTTGTGCTTTGAATTGTATATGGTTCTATTTTGAGGGTTTGAGTTCTGTTCATTTTTATCATTTGATTTATAATGATGGGGATTCTTCATAATGCTCCCTTGTAGATTATTTATGTTGAATATCGGCCTGATATGGATGATTTAAGCAGATATGGAAATGAAATGGTGGGGTTTAGCTAGTTTTGTTGCTTGGTCAAAAAATGGAATGAAACTCAGAGGAAGATACTCTGGATTGTAGGAACTTTTTAGGCTGTTGTGTGAATAGTTCCAATTGGAAGGTTATACCTCGGCAAATCAAAAATTGCTTTAGTAGATGAGATTCATCAAATTTGGGATTCAGATCTTTGTCCTCATATTGATTAGGCACATAAATGAGAAAAATTGTTTTAATTGTAGCATATGCATGAAATGTGCTGCATTTCTTAATTGAATGCTGAAGGTATTTGTGTTCCCTGTCTTTTTCTGTGTTTGATTGAGTTATATATGCTGTTGATAGTTGTGTTTCTAGTTCTTCCAATTAGTTATTTTTGTGTCATCCCTTGAATGTAAACTAGTGGCAGTTGAGTGAATGGAATTCTGATTGATTCTTGGTGCATCTTATTTCGGTTCTCTATTGAGGGTTGGGTTAATTGATGTGGTTTATACTTAAAAAAGGGTAATCGGCGTTTTGTTGTTTCCAGGGGCGTAACGTGGTACTAGAGCAAAGTTTTGGTGCCCCAAAAGTGACAAAAGATGGTGTAACTGTTGCAAAAAGCATTGAGTTCAAGGATCGAATCAAGAATATTGGTGCAAGCCTTGTGAAACAGGTTGCAAATGCCACTAATGATGTAGCAGGAGATGGTAAGTTTTCATCTGTTGCAACTTTAGTGGTTCTATTAAAACGGTTTGAAGATTCTATTTTGATAATTGATGCATCTTCTGCAAACGATTTAATGGTTAAAACAGCTATTCCATCATTTGCACACTAGAGCGTGGGTTCAAAGAGAATGGTTTTATGACAATGCATACTTGTCTACGTTGTCTCCGTGGTTTATTTTGTTTCTGTTACACATAGATCTGATCCCTTATTTTTCATGATTTCAGGTACCACCTGTGCCACAGTCCTTACCCGAGCAATATTTACTGAAGGGTGCAAGTCGGTTGCTGCTGGAATGAATGCAATGGACCTAAGAAGGGGTATCACGATGGCAGTAGATGCTGTAGTGACAAACTTGAAAAGCAGAGCTAAGATGATCAGCACATCTGAAGAAATAGCACAGGTTTGTTTACTAGGCTTAAGTTATTTTGGTAGATGCTTGCAGTTGATGGCCCTCTAGTGCCCAGGACTATTAATGGAGAAGGTATTATTTTTTAAATTATCATGGAATTGATAGAAATTAACTTCTATAGGTTGGGACAATATCAGCAAATGGTGAGAGAGAAATTGGTGAATTGATCGCAAAGGCTATGGAGAAAGTTGGCAAAGAGGGAGTAATCACAATTTCAGTAAGTCACTCATCGTTCTTGTGATGTTGCAAGCTCTTTTAGATTTGAAGTACATGAGTTCTTCATGGTGTGTGGCCCTGCTATGAGTCCTGATTCAGTCTTCTCATATCCTGATATTCTTGCAAATGATATGAAGGTAAATAGAACAGTTGAGTTACAGATTGGAACACACAATATTCCTCAGCACGAAAAGGAATGTGAAGTCTATCAAAAAATAAGAGGAACTTGATGCTGATTCTTCTATCTTTAATACAAATTTCTTATGAATTATCCTATAAAAGAACTATATTATGAAAAGATTGCTTAATGGGATGGAATTTTGATGCATGACAATATCTTAAACAAAGAAGCTGCTATCCTCAACCAGGCAGCCTGCTGGCCTTTGCCTAGTTTTCTTATTTATATTGGATCCTCATTTGGTTTTTTTTGAGCAAGGCTCTAGGATTAGGCTTTTTCATTTTGTAATGCTAAATTGTATATATCTGTTTCTCTTTCCCTATTGGGCATTTTGTTTCTTTTGTTAGCTGAATTTTCTTTTCTTTTCTTTTATTTATTATTTATTTTTTTATTTTAATATTTATTCTTATCTTTTGCTGAATTTTTTAAATTGCACTATATGTCTAACTCTTTCCATGGGGAATTGTTGCAGGATGGGAAGACATTGTATAATGAATTGGAAGTTGTTGAGGGGATGAAGCTGGATAGAGGTTACATATCTCCTTATTTTATAACAAACCAGAAAACCCAAAAATGTGTAAGTTTTTTTTTCCTCGTGACTCATTTGACTGACATATGTCTGGATGCTGTTACTTCATAATTGAAGTAATTTGAAAGAAGCTTATGTTTCAGTCACTAGCTGGTTTAAGTAACATCAGCCTGTTCACTTAAAACTGAGTGTCCATGTCTATATACTACAGGAACTAGAAAATCCTCTTGTTCTAATCCATGAGAAGAAAATCTCGAATATACATGCTGTTGTGAAAGTGCTAGAGATGGCATTAAAGGTAAGTGGGTCTTTGGTCAATCGGATTCAATTAGATCTTTACATGCATCAAGTTTAGTTGACTACATTGTTCTTGCCTTATTCAGAGTCAGAGGCCTTTACTGATTGTTGCTGAAGATGTGGAAAGCGAAGCACTGGCCACTCTTATTCTAAATAAGCTTCGTGCTGGAATCAAGGTAGGTGTTGTTTCTTTAGATACAGATAATGTATTTTTATGTTAAATTATTTCTCTCTTTTAATTAAAGGATTTATATATAATTTGGATCTTATATGGATTGTGCATTATCTCTAAAGGTCTGTGCCATCAAAGCACCTGGGTTTGGAGAGAACAGGAAGGCTGCCCTGCAGGATCTGGCAACTCTCACCGGAGGGGAAGTAGGATCACCATCCTATTTATGTTGTTTGTCCATGAGAATTTGTCAGCTGATCTCTGAATTTTGTATCTGACTTCTGTGTTGTAGCTTATAACGGAAGAGCTTGGTTTGAACCTTGAGAAGGCAGAACTGGATATGCTTGGCACTTGCAAAAAGGTAAACTTTGCTACCACTTAAGATATGTATTTTGGTTTTGGACTATGATTTTTTCCACTGGAGTAATATTCATATTGATGTGTCTTAATTTCTATTTAATTGTTGATTTTCCAAATGAATATATGTTTTAACTCTAGGTTATAGAATGAACTGCACCCTTTGTATAAGGTCTTTTGCAGCATAACTAACTAGGTTCATGTTTTAGGTTACAATATCTAAGGATGATACTGTTATCCTTGATGGGGCTGGTGACAAGAAGGCCATTGAGGATCGGTGTGAGCAGGTCCATATTACTTTCTTCTCACATGTTATTTAGAATCTGCTGATTCTTTATTCTTTTTCTTTCTTTTCTTCTCTGGATGATTGATCTGTTGATTGGTTTTTCCTTCATTGCGAAGCAAATGCCAAATTTTATATATTTTTTTCATGTTGTAATTGGATTCATTTGGTTATATTGGGGTGGCAGATTAGGTCAGCCATTGAATTGAGCACTTCGGATTATGACAAGGAAAAGTTGCAAGAAAGGTTGGCCAAGCTTTCTGGTGGTGTTGCTGTCTTGAAGGTCTGTATCAATTTACAAATCTCCAACATTACTGTCTAGTTCTCTTTAACTTCAAATAAAAACTAGACAATTGATACTTGCTAGTTAGGCTTGTTGAGGCTCTAAACTCAGGAGCTACTGTACTGGTACTCAGATTCATGGGGAATGTTATCTAGATATATATAAAAATGGTGGAAAATTGCTTCCCTTTGCAGATAGGAGGAGCTAGTGAAGCTGAAGTTAGTGAGAAGAAAGATAGGGTTACAGATGCTCTAAATGCTACTAAGGCAGCTGTAGAAGAAGGAATTGTGCCAGGTTAGCTTTTTGGTTTGCATTTTCCCTTGGTAACTACTCAACCGGAGTTGGACAAATCTTCATAAAATTTCTATTTGCAGGTGGTGGTGTGGCACTTCTTTATGCTTCCAAAGAGTTGGACAAGCTGCCAACATCAAACTTTGATCAGAAGATTGGTGTTCAAATTATCCAGAATGCTCTGAAAGTTAGTATTCATTCATTTTCTAATATATAAAAGACATCCCTCAGCTTGGATTAGTCTGTAAATAATTCTTGTGGAATCACACAGGAGTCATTCAGGATAGCATGATAAAGCACTCCATTTGGGGGGAGATTAGTCTGTTGGGTCTTGTTGATCTCTCATCAAATTTAAGTCTTGCCAGAATTTTTGTTGTAACATTGTGGACTAACAATCTATCTCCCAGTGTGTGCATGCACATTCAGTGGTTCTTAGGGCTTGTCTGGAGCTTGAAAAGTTCTCGAACATTATGTTCAGTTTAATAGATGGATTTGGTTTTACTGCTCCCTTCTTATGTCCTGACAGCCTCCCATATTAATTTTATATGCAGACACCTGTGTTCACAATTGCTTCTAATGCTGGAGTTGAGGGGGCTGTTGTGGTCGGCAAGCTGTTGGAGCAGGATAACCCTGATCTTGGATATGATGCAGCCAAAGGTTTGTGCTACATTTGAATTATTTTCGTTTTTATATGCCCTTAGTTTCTTTCACCAAGTGGGTGTGATATTATTATTATTATTATTATTATTATTTTGCGCTCAAAATGGTTTTGTTTATCCATTGCTCACTTAGGTGAATATGTTGATATGGTCAAAGCTGGAATTATTGATCCACTGAAAGTAATTAGAACAGCTTTGGTTGATGCTGCAAGGTAAGCTAAGGGCCCCCTTTTGTTTTTGCCTCTTACAATTCAGTTATATCATTCATTCCTTAAATAAGAAGCCATATTTGCTGCCTTTGATGCAGTGTGTCATCGTTGATGACAACAACTGAAGCCGTTGTGGTTGAACTGCCTAAGGATGAGAAGGAAGTTCCTGCAATGGGAGGTGGCATGGGTGGCATGGACTACTAACGGGCCTCGCAGCTGGTAGACTGATCTACCTGACATAACATTATTTCCACCCAAAAAATTCACATATGAAATGAGCATTAGGGTTTTGTCTTGAATGAATGAGCCTTTGTTTTTCCTGTCATAGGTAAGGCAACCATGTAATCATAGTGAGAGGTCAGCACTTAGGTTCTGATAATGGGGGTGAAACTGTCACTGATTGTGCTTGGAAGGATTTGAGACTTCAATTTTTCTCAAATAAAAAATTCTCTTCCTTGCATGATGGATACTATGTTATTGTTTTCTACACCATTTTATCAGACATTGAAACTTCGAGTATGCTCTGTTTCTGATGAAATTGTTACATTTGGTTAGCTGCTTTGAAAATGATGATAAATTTGATTAAACCAGGCCCTTATAGAAGAACCCATATCACATGCATGTAATCTTAAACCCCGAGGCCTCAAATGATTGAATACTTGAGCGCGATACCCCACTACGCCACTACATTGTGAAACATGGGCTCAAGGATCAGCTAGACAAAAGATGGCACAGGAGAGAACAGTTTGATGTACAAAATTTTCATCTTGTGGCACAAATACTGTCTCACTTTGGTCAGTCAAAAGTTCGAAACCCAGCCCAAGAATAAATCAATCTAGAAACACCGGATCACAAGCAAACGCTTATGGACAGCCCGTCCGAGTTTTAAGTTTTTTCGCAATGTTTTCATGATGGTCGAACAATGGTTACTATGATTCAGAGTTCAATTCAATGGTGAATGAAGTAATGAGGGGATAAATATATAATTTATATATTATTAAAATAAAAATAAGAATAATTATAAAATTTAAATATATATAAAGAAATTAAAAATAATAATATTTATTTTTCATCTTTGATCTTATTAAATTAAATCCTAGATCAATATCAATGTATGAGTATTTTAAATTATGTTAAATAAAATGTCTAATATTTAAATTTGAAATACCAAAAAATTATTTACTTATATATTAAAAGAAGAAGACACATACCCTATTATTTTCCAAGTTGTAAGCATGATTCACATTGGTCATAGCCCATCCCTTGTGCTCGAGGTTCGCCGTTCAATTCATTTACATGAATTTTTCAAAACAAAACTCAACTTTCGTCTCACATGAAAGGAGATGAGGACAAGAAGAACCCAGGGGAATTGTTGTGTGAGCGGCCAATTCACAGCTGTCCAACCTTTGGTCTATCTGGTTCCAAAGCCTGGATCAAACCGGACCAGGCTCTGATCGAGGGTCCCATCGGTCAAACTGGCCACGCCGGTTTGGTTTTCAAAGCATTAGTTTTTCTCACAAGAACATCCGACCATAGTCTAAAATCTACTTCAAGACTAGTTAGTGCACCCAGCCCGAAGCTGAAGGAAGAAAAATAAAAAATACCAGCCCACAATTGGCAGGCCAGTTCAACCGGTCAACGGTCCAACTGCCGGTCCATCTGGTTCCAAAGCCTGGATCGAACCGGACCAAGCTCTGATCAATGGTCTGACTGGTCAAACTGGCCAGGCCAAATTTGGTTTTCAAAACATAAGTTTTACTTACCATTGGCTTTTCTCACAAGAACATCCAGCCTTTGCTTGCTTCCAACTCAAAACAAGGCCATTACCTAAAATCTACTCAGACTTGACGGCATACTGTGCCTTACTCTGTATACAACCGCAAGCATGCAGTATTGAAGTATCACAGGAGGCTAAAAAGCAACTAACATGCGTACCCAAAAAAGCCAAGAGTACAAACAAGTTCCTCCACAAAACAGATACGATACATTCATGTCATTTCATTCTAGTGATAAAAGCCAGTTTCAAACAAGTGTGAGATATGGGTATGGGTGTGATATGAAGATAAATCTCCAGCATCCCATAGATCATTCCCCACCAATCCAAAAGAAAGGTTCAATAGAAAAGGAAGCTAGTATTAGATCAAAGTTCACATCAAGGCTGTACAAGTACAACACATTGACATACAAATGTCACTAGTCATTTGCCTTTCCGTCGCTTTTGCATTCCAATACAGTCTGAACAATACCATGCTCCTTTTGGCCGTTCTTTCACACCAACACAGCCAAAATGGAACCACTCTATCTTGCACTGGCAGAAAATGGAGCAGAGGTTTGATCAGATTGTAGGCTCAGAATGTAAGATTAAAATGAGAAAAGCACATGAATACAGATTCAGAATATAAAAACAAAAAAGCACTAGTCCATACATCAGGGTTATCACATGCAACCATCTCCCCATAGCTAACTTGGTCACAGATGCAATATGTTGGTTCATTTGGATCCACAGGTAAATCTAAATCCATACTGGTTGGGTTTGCTGCTGCTGTTACTGGTGCGGCAGCCTCTGCTGCTGCTGCTGCTGCCGCTGCTGCAGCCAAGCGTGTTCTGCAAAAATTGGTCATTTTAAACAATCATATTTTCCCACAAAAGTAGCACAGAAAAATTTGGACTTTCAATAGCATGAGATCAGAGAACAATGTATGCATATCACAGATAGGGTCAAGTGGAGCAATCAGATTCTTCATTTCAACTAGTTCCCATCATTAAAGTGTCAGCAAATTTTCATCAGGACATAGTTTGGGAAGCCAAAAAACTTGCACAGCCATATCTTTTTCTTATAAACCCATGCAGAAAAAGAGAATTGAGAATTACTTGCCATTGGATGATACAAAAATCCAGAGTTATTTGGGAGAATATCGACATCTGAAGACCAAAACAATGTGAGATTGAGAAAAGCCATGCATGTAAAGAAACTATAAATGATGTCTTCTTACTCGGCAATCCTTTCAAATAATTCCAGGATTTTGTAACTGACTCGTGAATTATTGTAATAATAGCCATACTTGTGGAAATGTGGGAATTGATTATCATACCACAGACATTTTGATTTAGTTTGCTTTATTAAAAAAAAAAAAAAAAAACACTAATACTAACACAGACAGAGAGTTGGCAATTTTGGGAATGAATCAAGATTTTGTCCTTTTTTTTTTTTTTCCCTTTTTGGCAAAGCAAAAAAGTTTTATTGGGAATACAAACCCCAAATAAAGAATGTCAAGATATCATTCATACAAAAGGGAAAAATCCAAGCCCCTAATAAAGCCCAAGAATAAGAAAGCTTGATAATTCAGAAAGGTACTCCTGGGGGAGTACAGGAGATCTCAATTAACATGGGGCATCAAAAAGAATTGACCTGTCTAATCCGATCAGGGACAGCAGGCCATTTGACAAAGAGATCCTGAAATATCGGAAGCTTGGTTGGATCAAGAAACCAGGTATTGGAAACAAGCTATAGCACTTACTCCTCGTAATCATTTCAAAGCATGTAATTGGTTGAAGATCACTAGGAGTTTCAAATAAGAAAACTTTGTTTGTTATTTAAAATTTTTGTTACTTATATCAGTCAGATAAAAAGGATCACTCCATTCCTATGGACTTTCCAATCCAAATAAAATCAAGGTAAGAGGGATGCCAATAAATCCCTAGATTCCATGGTGTCAAGTTGATGTCATTGAATATAATGGAAACCTAGTAAGAGGCCAAGAAATGAAGATGCAGCCTCAACTCCAGAGGAGATCTGTCTCCCCAAAAAAACTGTGCATCCCTCTCTGCCCAAATCAACTACAGAGTCGCAAAAAACTAAAAATGCCAGAGTTCTGCTCCTAACTTTCCTGCCAAATCTCTAGACGCTGATCACCATCATATCTCAATTTCATTGGCAGCAATCCACTGAATCAGCATGAAGAACAGGACAGCCAAAGCCATGAGCAAAGGGGCAAAAGGGCAATGGACAAACACATGATCCACGAATTCTCCCATCTAAGCAACGCATCTATGAGGACAGATAGGTGCACCATAGGATGCTCTAATTTGAAGGAAATAGTTGGTACTTACCTCTTTTGAAAGCCATTAGCCACACAAATGATTTGAATTTGGAAGGAGCCTTCGATCTTCAGATTGTTTTGACTGGCAAACCCAGGTTGAATTATTTGTCTTGGAGAAAAAAGGAAAGGGTTAAAGAATTAACAACTCGGGCTATAAGAAAGGACAACTTATTTACATGGCAAGAAGATGGTGCTTTTCTTAAGCCTCATTGTTAAGGGTGCTAAAACATGAGGCTTATTTTTAGCATCAAGGTTTAGTACTAAAAAGTACTAAAAAGATGTGGCCACTTTTTCAAGCATCATGGTAGTTCACAACTATATGATGACGCTTTATTTGAGTGTCACTAAATTGAATGATTTGTTCACATATAATGACACTCAAAAAGCACCGGTATTCATAAAAAATGGCACTTATTTTGAGCATCGATACGCTAGCTAATGTCAACATTACCAAATTAGAAGATGACAATCAATCAGATGGCGCTTTGGAAAAGCATCATATACATATATATATATATATATATATATATATATATATATATATATATATATTTATCCTCATGTTTAATAGGATATCCAAACATAATAATTAATGGGAAAATAAAGAAATATATAAATAGGGCTTTTCAAAAAGGCACACCGGAGTACACTGGACATATATAAGGGCACAATATAGCAAAGAACAACAAGAGAGACAAAAAACCACTCCATCCCTTTCCTTGCAGTCTAACCAATCAACAAAGTCTACCATAGACACTGAGGCCTCTTTTAAACTCCAGAGAAATTACATATGAAAGAGGTTTTATGCTCTTGATATGAATGTTCCACATTGTCAAAAGACACTTCGATTTCTCTCCTTCCAAATGATCCAAAACAAACACAAAGAAGTAACTTTCCATTCTTTCTTCCACTTCTTTCCAATGAAAGATCCATGCACTCCTATTGAAGAATTCAGCGCCCATGCTATTCCAAACAAGGAGAAGATCAGCTTCTCTCCTTCAGCACCCATGATATGAATGGTCCACATTGTCAAACGAATTTCAATTTCTCTCTTTTCAAATGGTCCAAAACAAACACAAAGGAGTAACTTTCCATTCTTTTTTCTGATTCTTTCCAATGAAATAACCTAATGAATTCTTAACATGAAATAACCTAATGAATTCCTCAAAAAAAATTATCCAACACTAATTCATTTGGAAGCTACTAACAGCTAATCACATATAAGACAAATAATTTCATGGATGCATCAGTTTCCACCTTATATTTTTCTTTATGCACTCAAGTGTTTGTGGAGATGCAACAATATGATCGCTCCAAGGAGATGTGGCAAAAATGGAACAGACATTGACCAACCTTGCTTCAATTATTGCCATTCAAAACCAAATTATCAGTATGACTGCTCTCAATTAACCCAAAGCCATAACCCAACCCTGAGAAAATGTTATAAAATCATTTTTGACCCAAATAACAAACAAAAACTCTAGCCTTTGTTCAACTTAAATCCTCTACTACAAGTAGCAGTTTCCTTATCAAACTCACAAATAGAATTCAAAATATATATATATATATATATATATATATTTCTTCCTTAAAAATAAATAAACCAATCCATCAATGACTAGGTTGGTACATATTTGATCCAATTAAGAAATGAAACCAACCTGGCAATCACAAATAATTAGGAAAAGGGTAAATTTTTTCCCTAAAAACAATCAGCTTTGGATTCTAATTATCAAATTCTCTTATTTTGGCTAAAAAAACATTGAGACAAACAGCACGGATAGACTGTAAGGTATCTAATGCTGTGGTTTAAATACTGGGCCATCTACAAAAAATGAATCTCATTCTTCTTGTCTTCACCTGTAATTGCTAAAAAATAATCTTTTAGTCAAGGTTAATGAACTAGACCTATTTGGCAAATGAGATTGTGATTCTCTACTACAATACTTAGCCCCCTAAAACCATTTCTTGCCCTAGCAATTTATGCCAGTAATTATGATATGGATGTTGCCTCATCCTAAACAGCCTGCATGTGTGCTGACTGTGTAATGTGTATGTGTACATATGTGTCTAGGCATGTGTGTGGGAGAACCATCCTTGCCCAACTGAATCTTCATATTCAATACAATTTTTAGTAAAAAAGAAGGTAGAGTACTGGACTTTATATCTTTAGATGTCAAATTTGATCTCATAAATTTCAATATGAAGTAACTTGGCATTCAACAGTTTAACTTGCAAAACAAGATAGCACCAATTCAGATCAAAGTGTCAACAATTGGACATAAGTTTGCAGTGAACTTCAAAAAGGAAAATTTAGAAAAGATTGATACTTCTTACGCCCTCCTCTACTACTTTCACTACCCCTTCCAGATTTTGTTCCACTATCAGGAATTGGAGCAGGCAACCCTGTTCCAGCAATGCCATCTCTTTCTGTCACGAGTCAAATTACATCTGAAATTAGGGCAATTGACATGACCAAAGGGGAAATATTTTTGTGGCTACTGAAATATCAAGGCTGCCAAACTGTATTCTGATACTCCGCGTCACTTACAATCAAGATGATGGAAAATAAATAGATTGAGTACCTCTCCGAATATCTTCATCAAATTTTCTCAGATATTGATCAAGTTGCTGAATGTGTGTATCTACCTGTTCCATGGTTATAAACAAACAACGTCACTAAAAGAACTTAACAATGATAAGGTCCAATAAATTCCTCATAATCCAGAAAATAGTCACTGCTCCTTTATTACATGCCTCAACAAACTTTGGGGATACTGTGGATGGAAATTGAAGTAGTCCATTTAGCTCCACCCAAATGTAAGTCAATAATTTGGTCTGGAGAACAGGAGATGTCCTCAAATCACTAACTATGTTTTTTTTTTTAAAATAACATTTTAATCATTTGTTGAAATTATAAAATGCCTTTCAATAATAAGTAATTTTTACAATAAATTAAAAGGCCAGAAAGCGGCAAACCCTAGAACATGGAGGGTTTAAATGCTATGTAGAACACAAAGAACCGATTTGATTTCTATGACATGCCTGATTCCTTAGTTATAAGATGATAAAAATATCAATTATTGAATAGTTAAAAAAATTGATTTCTTCAATCATTTTCTAGGTATCACCTTATCGGATGTACAAAAATGGAGGCTTGAAAAGCATTATCTTATAATGAGCAGAACAACTTTTCATCAAACACAAAATAAGGTTCAAATAATAAAATTCAGAGTGATGGATGATCAATAGTGAAACATAAATTTTAATTGCCAAGACACGACAAGAAAGAGAAAACTTAATTCACCCTTTCCCTTCCCCCAAAAAAACCACAGACCCATAAAGGGAAAAAGGATGGTTACAGACTAAATGAAACAGTTGGACTGGCCGGACATCCAGAACATCCACAGAATTATAAAAAGTAAAGTTGAGGAACTTGGTGCAGTATCATCACTTATGAAAGTCCCATCCACTAACATTTTTTTTGAGTCAATTTTTCATGATAACTTGTTAGAGATAGCAAGAGAGAGAGAGAGAGAGAGAGAGAGAGAGAGAGAGAGGGAGGGTTTGGAGAAGAATGCAACCAGAAATAGAAAATTAGAAACTACAATACACTCCCCCTTCCCCATCAACACGGACACTCTCACATTCATGTTGAAAAAGAAAAACCTTCCCCCATCAACACAGACACCCTCACATTCATGTAGAAAAAGAAAAATAAAAAAAGAGTTACAGGCTAAATGAAAGAACTGGAATGGCAGAACATCACAGAACCACCATGGAATCATGGAAAATTTTGAGGAATTTGGTGGCACTATCATCACTTAAAGCTCTATGGAAGTCCTATCTATGAACATTCTTGGATTATCAATATGATAACTTGTTCCAGAGAGAGAGAGAGAGAGAGATGGTATAATTTGTGCAAACATGCAATTCAGAAGTAGAAACAGCATCTGTCCATCAACAATGAATGTTGAAAGAGAAAGATCATAAAGCAGCTCCAGATCCAAATAACTGAATTATAATGTTTGAACCCAAACAATGCAACAAGGGCAGTCATATAATGAAAAGGGAAATATAGAGGGCCATGTTTCCTACCAAATCATATGCTTGAACAGCCAAAGCAACCTTCTCATCAGCAATCCTGATTGAATGTTTTTGCTCATCCAGTGCCTCATCTGAGAATCTGATGAGTGAAGGATCTGGTGTAATATTACCAGACTTGACTCCCTGCTTAATATCCTCTATCTCTTGCTCACAACGCTGCTCATTTTGCCGTTGGATTTCTGTTTGTATACAAAAGCAAAAACAATGTACTTCAAAAGCCCCATAACTGGAAAAGCAAAACCCTAGCTTAAAAAATATACATATTCATTAATCAACAGTTACTGAACATTTGAATAACCAAACAGCTTCAAAAGACAGAAATATCATTTCATGCATGACAAAAAATTCACCACCATTATCTCCTCTTTGAGTCTTTCATATTCACTTATCACAAGTTGAGACTAACATGATATCAGAGTTTCACATGCTACAGAAAAAAAGGCCTGCTCAACTAATATTCAAGATAATAAACTCCCTTTATACTTCTGTTAGTCTTAAACTTTTAGATGAGAACAGTTCTTCCCTATGATAAATTATGAAAATTCAGATGCTTGAAAAATTATAAGATTGCTAATCCTGCACAGAACACCCACATGAAACAAAATTGTATTAGATCCATTTTTGAGTTATAACATCCACATTCAACCTGACTTCCAACCCCTACTCCCCACTGCCAATGCATTCACGCTTCTCTGTCATGCACTTATAATTTTCATCCTCGGCTCAAATTTTAACCTAATCTCCAGCTTTGACTCTGCCCCATCAATTCAGCCCAGAAACACTCCAATTGAACTATCAGATTAGTCTTGTATTAGTTCCAAAACGAACTCGGTAGCACTTCCCTAATAAAATAACAACCAACATAGAGATTCCATGCTTAAGAATTCAACACTATATGGGTTATGACTAATTTTAACTTTTCGCCCCCCAAAACAGAAACCCTAGCCACAATTGTCCACACCCAAGTCCAGAACCAAGCCTAACCCAGAAAATCAAACCAACTCGTCCTCCTCGAAATTAAAAAAACTATATTTTCTGCTTCTGGAATCAGGGAATTCAGGAGAAGATAACTCACGAACGAGAAAGCAAAAATAAAAAATAAAAAAGACAAAACATGGGCATCGCTGCAATAAAATCTCATACCCTGTAAGCTTTTATCTAAATCACGCAACAAAGCATACTTTCTTTGTAAAACATTGGGCAGTGATTCCAGATCTGAGTAATTGAACATGATTTCCAGATATTGAAACCCTAAAACAACAAAGGCCAAGGGATTGAGTCTCTGATCAGGGATAGTCCCTGTAAAAGCTACTAATTTTGTTTCACACCCTTCTTTATTTACCAGTTGGTCCCTTCAGGTTTAATATATTGCTTCGAAGGAGGAAGGACCTTATTGGCTTGTGTTGAGTCAGTCTGTCGCCAGAACAGAAATATATTTTTATTTGGAAGTAAAAGAAATTGAAATAAAAAGCAATTTATTTTCCTTATTTGGTATATACAAAATTCACCCATAAATATTGCTTTAATTATAAGAAGAAACATAAACTTAAATATCAATACACTCTGTTAATAAATCCAATGCACCATAACCTCATACTGACAATTCCGATAAAATTAATTTTAAATTTATTTTAAATCATCAAATTAATATATTTATTCTCTTTAATTATAATAAAAGTAAATGAGATCGAGTAATAATACAGGTCATAGAATAGTAAAAAAGATATGAAAGGTAATTAGGGTAAATAGGATTAAAAAGATAAAATGAAGATGTGGATTTAAAAATAAATTAATTATTTTTACCTATTACTTAAAATTATTTTTTTTTAAAGTTATACCATTAAATTATTTTTACTAAATATACTTAATTTATTTAATAACTTAAATTAAATTATTAAGTTATTTTAAGTTATTAAGATGGTTTACCAAACACCCATTAAACCTATGAATAATGCAAATTCTCACAAGTTATTAAGAGCCCGTTTGAGAATAATTTTAGAAAAAGTTTCTAGCATTTTTAATACTTGAATGATAAAAATTTTCAAGTATTAAAAATATTAAAAACCTTTCCTAAAATCATTATCAAACGGGTTCTAAATAAAATAGTTTGTTGTATAATTTATAAAAAAATAAGATATTAAAAATTAAATATCTCAAAGGCATAAAATAAATCACTAATAACTAATTTAATACAAATAACTATTCAAAAAGCCTAAACTTCAACTATTAAACATACTTTAATAATTAAAGAAAATTCATAAATTCATTAGTTAATAAGAAATGTTAGATTTTTTCTTATCATTTTTATGTTTTTTATATTTTAACAAAGCAATATTTAATATAATTATAAACAAACAATATACGGTTCAACTTTACACGAATTGCTCAGACATTTAAACTTTGTCAACTCTAATATTTTCGGATTGATATTTTTCTAAACAAAACCCAACTTTAACTTACTCAAATCTTACTTATGTTAAACACTAAATTGAGGGGTTAGACCTATAAAAAATTATGGTCCTAAATGTAACACATTATCCTCCTTAATACATCTTTTAACCTTTTGTTAAAGTTAACGGATGTTAGAGACTGATTATTAAAAAGTTCCGAGGGAGTTTTAGATATTAGGATAAAATAAGGATAATGTTTTTTCTATATCAAACTCTCATACAAGGGATAAAGTTTAAGAGTGCGTTTGATAGTGATTTGAGAAAATGCTTTTGGTTTTAAAATTTTTTATTTTTCAAATATTAAAAAGACCAAAAAACACGTTTTAGAATCACTGTCAAACGCATTCTAAGAACCCATTTGACAGTGACTTTAGAAAATGTTTCCAACCTTTTTAATACTTAAAAATTTGTATCATTCAAGTGTTAAAAAAGATAAAAACGTTTTCTAAAATTACTATCAAACGTACTCTAAATATGTTTATATACCAACCAAAAACCCGAAGCCTAAAATCTAGACTTAACTTACGTGTACCCTTCGTCAAAGTCTTTTACTTATTCTTGGGACGGATAGCTCATATAAGAGTCGGAAAATTCCAAACCAGTGTATCTTTCAAACAAAATTGTAAATCAAAAGCAAAACATTAATAATTACTTTATAGAAAAATAATATTTAGGTAGGAAGCTCTCTGGCATATCATATTGTGATCTTGTCAAATAGACCATAATGCAACTCCCTTGAAAATGAAGTATTGTTCCTCCTGAAAAGTTTTGATTGATTGGATACACCACTACACATATAAAACTAATAGACACTCCAAAACTTGCCATTGACAACATCGCTACAAAATTTGTTGGTTCAAACAGGAAGACCAACACCAATTGATTAACATAGGGATATTATCCACAAAATTCTTAACGTAAAACCCCAGGATTATGATCTTCGTTGACCCTTTTCAACATATATAAGCTTGAATTCTCGTGTTTCATATAAATTTTTCTCTTTTCAGAAGCAGAAAATAAGGGGTATATCTGAATGCATACTTAGTTATGATCTTGAAATTAACTCTCTTGCATCGAGGCGCACTGCCAGATCCAATCACTGTTAATTGTAGTAGTAGGAGTAACTGGTCTGCTTCAGAGTCTCAAACCAACTTTGAGCATGCATGTGCTGGTGTACTGCATGATAAATAACGATGTTAGATGATGGGAAATACGAAATTGTATGCATGCACGCTTGATAGAAATCAATTCCACCACATACCAAATTATATACCTGACTAACCCTGACTACCTTCTTATCAGCAAGTTTGAAAGCAAGCCTGGTGCCATAAATCACTATTTTCACAAACAAAAAACCTCATTCTTGATTCGCTTATGAGATATTCCATCATTAATTACATTCTTAAGATTTAAAAAAAATTTAAAAAAAATGATGATCATAACTGCAGTAGTTAAATTGTTCTAAAGCACAAGGAAATTTTCCAAACAATATAGAAATTAGCAGCAAAGGAAAGCCTGGTGGTCAAGAATGTCTTAAATCTTAATACATAAAACCTTTAGGCTTATTTCCAGATTTAATCATGTAAAGACTAACAACTAACATCTTATGCAGCATACAGCTACAAATCTTAAGACTGCAACTAGCAATAGCATAGCGATACCATAATTACATTATCTTCCACCAAATTCAGATGCCTCGTTTTATCTTTATATATCTGACCAAAGCGTGGCACTGTTATGGTTACTATGCTCTTCTATCATAGCCCTAGACTAAGGCCATCCAGGTGAGTTCACCATTTGCAAGCACCATGAATTTTGAGGCTCAAAGATGCAACGATCAAAATAAAGCATCAGATAAAGCAGCAAGGAATCAAGTATGTGCAAGACCATGAAGTGTTAAATGCCTGTTTGTGTGTGTGTGTGTGTGTGTGTGTAAGCACCTAGGGGCAAAGTTATCGTTGGGCTTTAGGGCAAGGAGCAACCAAGGTGTGCACCTAGTGAAGTGGGGTGCAATCTTTGCATGTTCAATTTTATAAATCATTCTCATCTATAATACATTTAATGTTATCAAATATGACTCAAACTTTAAAGCAAGCAACAAAAAGAATCAAAATTCCAGGCATTGAAAAGAAGCATCCAATAAAAAAAATGATGCAATTGTTAAAAAAGAAAAAAAGCTTCAATACATAGTTTGAAATTTCAAGAATAATTATATATATACATATATGAGTCGCACCTATAAAAAAAGGCATGTGACTGGGCAGGCAACACGCTGTAGTTAGGGAGTCGCTGTATTTTGGGCCTAGGTGTGCCCTTAACAACATCCATGATTCAGCCTCAATACAATTCTTCATTTTCAATGAGACTTCAAGTCCAGGTGTGCGATTACATACAATCAAGTAGATGATCTTTCATAAATCTGGAGTTAAACGTCAGACAAGAGAATATTGGGGTGGGAAAGGGAAATTTGCATCACGATAGTCTGTCCAGATATGGACTGTTCTAGGGTTCCAAGGGTTCTAAATTTATATACAAACATAAAGCACACAAGTTATGCATTGAAAATATCAAGAGAGAGAGAGAGGCAAGAAAACAAGTATAAATTGGAAATTCTAAAAATAAAAGGCAGATGACTTGTTGGATTTCGGCGAAGAGGTAACTCATCTAAGTATATATTTTAATGCAGACAGCAGTGGGCGTTCAATCTTTAAGATTGTATTGCTAGCAGAGGTGCATGCCTTCGCAAAGCAGAGATGACAGCTTTATATATTTTGTTTCTTCGAGGAGTTGAGAAGAGTGGTAAAAGAGATGAGCAGAAACACTCTCAAGTGGAAATAGAAGAGAGCTCACAAGGCCTCAAAGAAGGAGAAAAGAGGAGAGAAGCTCTGAGATGGGATTCTGAGGGGCCTAGACTGTAGCTATATTTATAGGCTTTCCAAGTTGGGCTCAAAAAGGCAAAAGGAGTGATGGAAGTTAAGTTGATTGATTGACTCTCTGGAAAGGGAAAAAATAAAATGAAGTTGTAAAATGTGGCTCCAATCATGCACGTATACATGGTGTAACCCCCCTTGGGGTAATGATCCTGGACATGCGCTTGGTTAAATGGTTTCTGGATTAAGGGCCCTTGGAATTGTAAACAATGCTCACATTGTAGTAGGACTAATCATACCTCTGATAAATGTTGGGATAAGTTTGGTCACCTACATGGGCTAATTAGATTGTCTCCTCTTTTGATGATGGAGTTGATGTTCCTACTCTTGTTCAACCTGCATGTAGCAGTAGGGAGGCTATGCCTTATCTTTAGATGATTATAACAAACTTGTGCAACAATCCTCATAAATTTCTTTGCAATCTAATATCAGTGCCCCTACTACTACCTTAGCACATTTGGATACACTTGCTATTCTTACTGGTTAGTCTTCTTCCCCTTGGATTGTAGATTTTGGAGCTTCTTGTCATGTGACTGAAGAGTCCTAATAATATCACTTGACTAAGACTTCTAATATATCCTCGGTCCTTCTTGCTAATAGATCTTCTTCTTCTATTCTTGATCAAGGGATGGTATATCACATTCCCTCGTCTCCTTTTAAACTTAATTCTATTCTATATGTACCTAAATTTCCTATTAATTTATTATCTGTTAGCTTACTAAACAATTTAATTGTGATGCTATCTTTTTTCCTTCTCATTATTTTTTTTAGGATCTCCACACGAAGCCAATGATTGGTGGAGAACTTAGGTGAGATAGGCTTTATTATCTCGGTAGTGTGTCTAAATTCTAGTCTCGTGATAGAAAGATGTCAAATATTATTGCTTTCTCTTCGTCTATTATTCCTCTCCAATAGCCTTATAGATTGGGTTATGCCTTTTTTGAGCAATTACATTCCTTAGGATTGTCTCCAAAGTTGTCCAATAAGCTTGAGTGTGAGTTGTGTGAACTTGGCAAACATCATAGGTTATCTTTTCCATCTAGGGTTAATAATAGGAGTTTGAGTCCTTTTTTAATTCATTCAGATGTTTAGGATCCATGTCACATCCTCAATGTTTAGGGGTTTAGGTACTTTATTAGTTTTATCGATGATTGTTCTAAAGTCACTTGGATATTTTGTTTAAATAAAGGTCTAAAGTACCTCATTTATTTAAGCTTTTTTATCAAGAAATATAAAATCAGTTTGGTATTTTGATTGGTGTTCCTCAATCTAATAATGCCCTTGGATATAATGATTGTTCTCTTTCCCTTTTTTGCACCGAAAAATGGAATTGTTCACCAATTTTCGTGTGTTCATACATAGCAACAGCATGGAGTTGCTGAAAGGAAAAATCATCACTTATTGGATGTTGCTCGTTCTGTAATGTTTCACATGAAAGTCCCAAAATCTTATTAGGGGGATGCTATTTGACTACATGTTATTTGATAACTTGGTTACCGTCCTTTGTATTTCATCAGATGATGTCATACTTTGTGTTATTTCTTGATCGTCCCTTTTTTTTGTCTCCCCCCTAGAGTTTTTGGGTGTATTGTTTTGTTCATAATTTTTCACCAAATAAAGACAAGTTTGGTCCTTGATCTATCAAATGTGTATTTTTGGAATATTATAGAACTAAAAAAGGATATAAAATGTTTTGATCATGTGTCTCATAAATACTTTATTAGTGTTGATGTAACATTATTTAAGACTACTTATTTTTCTGATCATGGTTTATGGTTTGAAAATGACTAATTTCAGTCTAAGTTTGTTCATTTTCCTGTTGTTATTGATATTTCTTTATCCAAGACTTACAAATTATCACAAGTGTATGAACAGAAAAGACTGCTACAGACATTGAGGTAAATCAAATTCTATCTCTACCTCCTTTGAATTCTTCAATGGATGATCCCATACTATCACCTATTTTTGTTCTCTCAGTTCTCGATGAGTCAAACCTCCCTAATGCACTCAGGAAATGTAAACGCAATTGTACTCACTATCCTCTTACTCATTATGTAGCTTTTGATAACCTTTCCTCCACTTTTCAGTGTTCTACTCACGCCTTATCTTCGATTTCCATCCCAAGTCTTATCACGAAGCTCTAAATCATACTATGCGGAAAAAGGTCATGGAAGAGAGATGCATGTTCTCCTAAATAGAGGCACTTGGGAACTCCTTCATTTGCCTCAAGGAAAGGATGTTGTAGGCCATCGCTGGGTTTTTACTATTAAGTATCATCCAAATGGGACTATAAAAGCAATTGAAAGATCAATTTGTTACTAAGGGGTATACTCAAACTTATGGTGTGGACTATTTTGAAACTTTCTCTCTTGCTGCTCGTCTTAATTTAGTACGTATTTTAATTTCCTTAACTGTTAATTTTAGCTGGCATCTACATCAGTTAGATGTGAAGAATGCATTCTTGTATGGTGATTTTAGTGAGGAAGTCTATCAACCACCTAGGTTTGTTACTCAGGGGGAGTCAACAGTTAGAGTTTGCAAACTAAATAAGGCTATTTAAAGACTAAAGCATTCTACTCAAGCTTGGTTTGATAAATTGAGTTTTATTCTTCTATCATTTACTTTTAGAAGATGTAATTATGAACACTCAGTATTTGTTCTCAATAGGGAAACTCTCATAGTAGTATTCATTATATATATGGATGATATTATTGTTTCTAAGAGTGATGTTACAGATATTGAAAAAGTGAAAAATTACTTGAAAAATACCCTTAAGATAAAGGATCTTGAGTTATTGTGTTACTTCTTAGGCATTGAAGTTGCAAATAGTAGATGCGAGACTGTTTTGTCCTAAAAGGAAGCATGTATTGGATTTGCTTAATGAAACTAGCATGTTAGGAGTAAAGCCAATTAACACTCCCATGGAGCAAAATGTAAATCTTAATGGAGATGATAGCCTTGTGTTTTCATATGAAAGAAGATACTGGAATCTAGTGGGCAAGCTATTTATTTGACAATCACCAGACCTAGCATTTCTTTTCTAGTTAGTACAGTGAGTCAGTTCATAGAAGTACCCAAGCAAATTCATTGAAAGCAATGTGTAGAATCTTAAGGCAACACTCTTATGGAGCAAAATGTAAATCTTAATGCAGATGATAACCCTGTCTTTTCAGATAAAAGATATCAGAGTCTCGTGGGCAAGCTCATTTATTTGACAATCACCCCACCTAACATTACTTTTCCAGTTAGTACAGTGAGTTAGTTCATGGAAGCACCCAAGCAAATTCATTGAGAAGCAGTGTGTAAAATCCTAAGACATCTTAAAAGTACTATAGGTATGGGAGTACTCTATAGAAGAAGGTCCAACTCTAACCTTAATGTTGTAAGCCTTTCAGATGTGGACTGGACAGGATCCTCAATTCATAAGAGGTCCACTAGTGGGTATTATACCTTTGTTTGTGGTAATCTAGTTACTTGAAGGGGTAAAAAGCAGAATGTAGTAGCTAAATCCGGTGTTGAAGTAGAATACAAGGCCATGACACATACAATGTGTGAGTGAATGAGGATTCAAAACTTGTTACAAGAACTTGGACATTCTCTTGAAAAGTCTATGACTATGTACTATGATAATCAAGTTGCTATTCACATTGTTAGTAACCGATGTTTTCATGAAAGACCAAACATATTGAGTGGACAGTCATTTTATTAGAAAAATTGTGATGAGCAAGAAAATGATAACTCCTTACATCAAGTTTGAAGATCAGTTAGGTGATATGTTTAGTAAAGCTTTATGGAGAAATCTTTCTTTTTTTGTGTTCCAAGTTGGGTCTTGGTAATATGTGTCTAGTATATATATACACACACACACATCTTAAGGCTAGACTCTTAGATATAAGTATTAGATACAACATTTCACAGTAAATAATTAACTTGTTATTACCTATATGAGCATACTTCTTGAGATCTCTATTCATGTATTTTAGGTTATCATCATTCTTTGCTTTTGTATTAAGCATAAGCCTCATTAAGACAAAACAAAACCCTAGATATGATCCATGTCTCAAGCAATTGCCTCATAATGTTGTGCCTTCAGCATATATGCCTATTCTTTTTATTAAATATCTTACTCTTAGCCTTAGCTATTGCAACCAAGCTATCATAGTGCATAAACACCAATGGTGTTGATATCGTCTATAACATGATATATGCCAAGAGGTTTCTAAGTCATTTAGCCTCAGAACTTGTCTTCTCTAAAGTAATAAATTTGGTCTTTAGTGGACCGAGCAATGCAAATTTGCTTGGAAAACTTCAAAGAAATTGCTCCTCCTTCAAGGGTAAAGACTTGCCCATTTGTTGATTTCATCTCATTTGCATCACAAATATAGTTAGCATCACTATAACCTTTAAGCACATTTGAAATCCACTATAGCATAAACCATGGTCAATGGTGCCTCTCAAGTACTTACGTACTCTATAAATAGTACTTTAATGTTCATGGTCAAGAGTTTAGGTGTACTAATTCAATCTACCCACTTCATAGACAATGTTAGATCTGGTACAATTAGTTAAGTACATCAGGCTACTAGTGATTTGACCATACTCTAGTTGAACAATACTATGTTCTCTACTTTTCTTCAACTATGAGCTGGAATCATAAGAAGTTAACATAAACTTACGGTTAAAGTGTTCAAACTTCTTTAGGATTTTCTCAAGATATTGTTCTTAAAAAGTTTAAGCTCACCAAGTGTTCCAGTTATCTTAGTCCCTAAAATCACCTCTGCCTCTCCTATGTCCTTCATGCCAAAGTTAGACCCTAGAAATCTCTTGGTCTCACAAATGACCTCTAAGTTATTTCCAAGAATCAACATATCATTGACATACAACTACACAATAACACATGCATTATCCCTTAGTTTACAATAAAGACATTTATTAGCATCATGAATGAAAAATCCATTGGATACAAACATGATTAAACTTGTTGTACCACTATTTAGGCACTTGTTTTAATCCAAATAAGGATTTAACTATCATATACACCTTTTGCTTCTCTTTAGGAACCACATGACTCTTTGCTTGATCCATATGGATTTCCTCTTTCAATTCCCATTCAAGAACCCAATCTTGACATCCATTTATTATATCACCACATTATGAAAGGAAGCTAGAGTCAATAATACTATAATGGAGAAAACCCTACTCAAAGGGGCAAAAGTGTCAAAGTAGTCAACATATATCCTTTGTATATATTCTTTGGCAACCAACTACGGCCTTTTCCATGGACCCATTTTTTTTTTCTTAATTTCCATTTAAATATCCATTTACAACCTATTATCTTTGTTTCAGGAGGTAGATCCACCACTTCCCAAGTATGGTTAAACATGATTAATTTGATTTCATTGTTTATACACTCTTTCCAGAAGGGTGCATTATCTTTATAAGCCTTTGGGTCCTTATCTATTAGGAAAATGTAGAAAACATCTCTAAGGTTTGTTACTTTTTGTCTCATTTATTTCTTAATTCAATCTCAGAATGTTCATTAGATTCATAGAGAATTGATTTATGAATTTGATCTTCTCAATTAGTTTTCATAGGAAAAAGAGCCCTAAAGAAATTAGCATTCTTTATTTCTATTATAGTATTTACTTCCAATAGGTTGTTGTTAGATTTAATGACTAAGAATTTATATGCTACATTATTTCCAGCATAACCTATGAACATCACTATAGACATAAAAAAATTTAGTGGATTAAATTACCACTAATTTGGTCTTCAAAATAAATAAATGGATATCCTATTATGGATAAGTTTCCTAAAAAAAATGGAACTAATCTCCAATTATAAAAAGGATAATATTAATAATAAGAAGAAAAATATTATTATTATTATTATTATTATTATTATTATTATTATTATTATTATTATCTTGTTAGTGAAACCTAATCTCTAATTATAAAAAGGATAATGACAATAATAAGAAAATTATTATTATTATTATTATTATTATCTTGGTGAAACCTTCAGAAGAAGAAAAGTTGCTAAAATCAAGGAACTAAATCCCTTGAATTAAGCAACTAAAATTCGAGAATTCAAAATTCGAATTCCCTACCTTCACTTATAAATAGAGGTGGCTTCTTTCAAGAAAGAAGAAAAAAAGGGAGAAAATAAGAAATCAGAAAAATCCAGAAAGGAAAATCCTAAAAGGAAAATCCTAAAGAGAATCCAGAGGCAACTTCATGTGGGAAAAGAGGCTTCACAACAAAAGAAAAAATTTCATCAAATCTCGCTGCAAGTTTGGTAAACGGAAAAAGGAGTACACACGTGTTCTTTGCTATTCAACAAGTTCATTTGGGAAAAAGCCACTTATGGCCCTCGATTGATATTCAAAATCAAGAAAACGTTATCATCGTTCTTCAAGTTTTGATCAAAGTGAAAGAATCAGAGGGAAAATACTATTTTGGAAAGAATATTATTTTTGAGATTGTACCCATAATATTTTAATTTTAATAAATATTTTGTTCACATTATTTTTTGCTATTGTTTTGCTAATTTTGCAGCACTTTTACGAAATTTGTGTGTACAATCACATCAACAATTTTAGGACCTAATTTTCATCTCTCAGGTTGAGCTAAGAGAACCTTTGCAAAGCACTCCCACATGTTGAGGTATGCTGGGTGCATGGCCCTTCCATAGCTCATATGGCGTTTTACCAATTTTCTTATAGGGCATCCTACTTTGAATGTGAGACATAGAAAAAATAGTTTTCCCCCATAAGCTTAAGGTTGTTTTTGAACTTACAAACATGATATTCATCGTCTTTTAAGGTCCTACTCTTCCTTTCTACCACTCTATTAGATTCTGTGGATTATAATTGAGTAATCTCATGAATGATCCTATGTTTTTCAACAAAGGTCTTGAAAGGGTTAGACTCATATTCTCCTCTCCCTATTGGTTTTGAGTTTATCAACTTCTTACTTAGTAGGTTTTCTACTTCCATTTTATATTTTATGAAAGCCCCTCCGGTTTCACCTTTGTTTCTCAAGAGGTATACTCTTCTATACCTTGAGTAGTCATCTATAAAAGTTATGAAAAGAATCTTTCACCACCTATAGTAATTGTATTTTTAAGATTTCTTAAGTCGCTATGAATTAGACTTCAATAGTTCTAATTCTCTTTCAATAGTTTTATATGTTTTTTTCAATGATTTTATACCCCACATTTCCCATGGATTTTTAGAGATATTTTAGGAATTAATCAATCATTTTCTTCATTTATGAAAAAGTTAATATATCCTAGTCTAATGTATCACACTCTAGAGGAATCAACTTAGTAACCAGTAGTAGAAGCATTATCATCAATAACAATTTCCAAAAAAATCAACATAAAGAGGCCATGATTATTGTATCCCTTCCTAACAAATACATCACTCTTGGTGAGAATGATCTTATCTAACTTGAACATGATCTTTACCCTTACTTTCCCAAGTAGAGAAACCAATTCCAAATTTCAATGAATGTTAGACATGTGAAGGACATCATTAAAGGCAAGTACTTTGCCTAAGGTTGGCTTGAGAAGAACCTTCCCTTTACCAATCACAAGTGAAGGTTGTAAGCCACCCATGCATACTTGTTCCTTGCCTTCACCTATTGTAGTATAAGAGGAAAATGCACTTCTATTTCCACAAATGTGCCTAGTAGCACTAGAATGTACCACTCAGTCCTTCACATTGGTGACTATGTGAGCCTCAAAGGAGACTATAACAACTATCACCTTTGTCTCTACCAAATTAGCCTTAAGGATGAACTCCTCACTCATCTTTCTATGGCGGCATTGTGTAGTGTGGTGCATAAGCTTCCCACAACTGAAACGACTTCATTCTTCGTTATTGTGGGGTTTTGGACCTTGTTTACTGAGTTAGGTTTCAAGTTAGGATTGGACTTCCATTTTTTAACCTATTGTTTTTGTTCATCTTATCCTATATTTCTTTAGCATGCTTGAGAGGGGTTAAATAATTCATTTGACGAGTACTCAAAATTGCATGGCGAAATTGCTTGCTACCATTTTCCTATGCAAGCAAATTTTCAGAATAATCTTCTAGTTTGGCATAAGTCAAAATATGTCCTAGGTTCACAACATGTATGGTTAAAAAAACTCTTCCTTGTCATCTTTTGAAAAAAGTCCCGCTAAAGGGATTGATCTTTTAGGGGTCGGATCTAGTGTGAACTAGAGATACCTCCATATTAGAAATACTTTTGAGATTACTGGAAATATTGAGAGAGAGAGAGAGAGGGAGGGGGGCAAGAACGCAAGTATAGACTAGAAATTTCTAAAAATAAAAGGCATATAACTTATTGAATTTCAGCTAAGGTGTGATAGGTTACTGTCCTTAAAGTAGTTCTACCCTCCTCGGAGCATGTATCCCAATGCAATAGAGCAGTGGTTGGTGTTCTACCTATAGGATTCAACAACCAGTATTGCTTGAGGTGCACTCCTTAGAAGAGTAGAGACGGCAGCTCTGGACATTCTGTTCCTCTAAGGAGTCAAGAAGAGTGGTAAAAGAGATAAGTAGAACCACTCTTGATTGTAAGTAGAAGAGAACTCACAAGGTCTCATAGAAGCAGAGAAGAAGAGAGAAGAGAAGTTCTAAGATGAGGATACTGAGAAACCTAGACTACAACTGTATTTATAGACTCTCAAGGCTAACTCAAATAGGTAGAAAGACTGATGAAAGGCGTGATTGCTACAACCAATTAGTTTATTGATTTCAATTGAATGGATAATTGATTGATTCAATCAAGGAGAAAATCACTATCTGGTTGATTGAATCAAAATGACAATCAAGGCTCAAATATGGTTAGCAAATATGGTACAGTTTGACTCTTTGGAAGGAAAAAATAAAGTTATAATCACAAGGCATCATAAAAGGAGAGAAGAGGAGAGGAGAGAAGCTCTAAGATGGGGATATTGAGACGGTTAGACTGCAACTGTATTTATGGACCTCCGGGCTAGCTCAAATAGGCTGGAGTGATGGAAGGCACAATTGCTACAATCAATTAGCAAATTGATTTCAATCAAATGGTTGAAATCAAATGGCTAGTTGATTAATCCAATCAAGGAGGAAATCACTATATGATTCATTTCAATCAAAATGGCATTCACTTAAATCTAGTTAGCAAATATTGTAAAATTTGAGGAGAGTTGCAGGTGTAAAGGTGTTGATATATGGGTAAATAACATGATTCTCATCATTTATATTTGTAATAATTCTGAATTCATCACAGAAATAACATGACACACATTGGTAAAATGCATGCATAACCATGCCTATTGTATTATGGTCCGAGATTCTAAGTATGATCTTTCAGTACCTCAATATAGTTTGGCAGGAACCAACTACTGTGGAAGGATGAAATCAAAATCATAGCATGGTTGATAGTTAAATCAGCTTTGTTGTACACATGCATGATGTCGTGGCCTATAATTCAATTCAGTAGGTTCCATCCTGAACATCCGCAATATTAGAACCCTAATCAATTAGAAGAAACAAAAACTGTAAACAGGGCAAGGGAATGGGATAAATGAATGGAAAGAATACCTGAAAACATCACTGGTGGAGACAATCTCATACCAGACCCACTTAACAGCCATCTCCAATTCTCCAGAGGTGCACTGTGCTTCATAAATTTCCAATGCTGAGGATCATATTCAGTTAACTGTCCGCAGAGATCACTGCACCCATTACTTTAGACTGAGAAAGCATGGTGAAACCATGTAGTTCTCTGCATAATTGTTTCCATATTTTGTCTACCTGAAACAGCATGATTTCTATCTGTCCACTTGTATGTGCTATCAATCCATCACATTTCTACCACACTGAGACCTGGTTTCTTCATCAGCCTCTGGTCTTCAAACTCTCTCCTTAACTTTGCTTTTTCATCCCATCTCTTGCCTGAGGCATATAAATTTGATAGCAACGTCCGATACCCACAATTATCAGGTGCTAATTTTAGTAGTTTTTCTCCAGCAAGCAAGCCAAGCTCCATGTTCATGTTCATCCTACATGCACTCAGAAGAGCTCCCCAAACAGCATCACAATCCCACAAAGCATCACCATCAGAATTCTGATGGAGCCCATTTTCTATTAATTGATATGCTTCTTCCAACCTCCCTGCTCGTGCATGCATGTCAATAATACAAGTCCAATGCTCCAAACCCGGCTGGATTTTGTACTTTCTCATCATCATATCAAAGTACCAGCAGCCTTCTTCAATCAAGCCAGAATGACTACAAGATGAGAGTAAAGAAGTAAATGTGATAGAATTAGGCCTGTAGCCATCTTCTTCCATATGAGACACAAGCTCGCATGCTTCTCTCCCTTGACCATTCATTCCACATCCAGCAATCATTATATTCCAGGAGCTTTGGTCCCTCAAATTACCCATCTGCATAAACAAGCTTCTTGCCTTTTCTATAAAACCAGTTTTTGCATATGCATCAATTAGAGAATTCATGACCAGTGTTTCAGAGTCAAGTCCTAGCTTAGCTATGAAACCATGGGCAATTTCAGCACCACAACTGGTCAAAATAGCTGCAGAGGCCTGAATGAATGAGATCATTGTGACTGAATCTGGTTTGTACTGATTTTCTGACTGCATCTGGCAGAAAACTCTCATGGCCATGGCAGAGTCACCAATTTTGACATACCCAAAAAGCATTGTGTTCCATGTGACAACATTCTTGAGAGACATTTCATTGAAAAGGAGTCGTGAACTTTTCACACAACCAAATCTCATATACATGTCTATTATTGCATTTCCCACAGTAAGGTGCGGAGAAAAACCTTTAGAAAGGCAATAGCAATGGACCATAGTCCCTTGCTTTAGTGATCCGATTTCACCACAGGATTGAAATAACATGACCATTGTGATTGCATCTGGAAACACCTTGCTTTGAAGCATTTCAAGGAACAGGAGCATGCTTTTGTCAGCATGGTCATTCAGATTATTCCCTGCAATCATTGCATTCCATGTAGCAGTGTTTGGGTTTTTAATGCCAGAGAACAAGGATTTGGCTGCCTTTATATCTAGACACTTCCCATAGGCATCCACCATTGCTGTTCCTAGAACAACATCTCCATCCATGTCAAGGCCTTTCTTTACAATGAATGTGTGGATTGATTGGATTCTTCTTATATTTGCTAAGCTTGCATAAGCAGGAACCACATTGGCAAATGTGACTGCATCAGGTTTCAGATTTGACTCTGAAATCATTCTTTCATAGAGTAATGTTGCCTTCTGATCATAACCATTGTGTGAATAACCTGCAATCAATGAGTTCCATGAAACCAGACTTTTGTCAAATAATTCCTCTTCAAATATGGTCTGAGCACACTCAACTCTATCACACTTCGCATACATATTGACCATAGCTGTTCCAAGACGGAGGTCAGGCATTAATCCTGTGCAAATCAAGTGCCCATGAATACTTTTTCCTAGATCAAGGTTCCCAATTTGTCCACAAGCCAACAATAAACCTAAAAATGTAATTCGGTTTGGAAACAAATCTCCAGCACTTTTCATAGATAAGAAAAGGTTGAATGCTTCACCCCAATTACCATTCCGTGCATATGCTGTAATCAACGAATTCCAAGACACTATATCTTTTTTTGGCATGTCACAGAAAACACGTCTCCCAGAATCTATCTTTCCAATCTTAATATACATTGAAATCAAGGAATTCAAAATTGATAAATTCCTATCAAACCCATTTTCAATTAGAAACTCATGAACCAACCTTCCCTTTTTCAGGTTTCCCAATTCACCACAAGCCATAATTACATAAAATGCAGAATCCAAAGAAGGTAACAAACCCACATCTAGCATATGCTCAAACAGAACCAACACCTCATCATAAAACCCATTTGACCCAAAACCGGAAACTAAAGAATTAAACAAATCTTCATCTCTAATGGGCATTTCTTCAAACACACCGTAAGCATCCCAAATATGCCCAAACTTCATATACATGCGGATTAAACTATTTCCCACACCCACCCAATTCCCGAATCCGCACTTCATTAAATACCCATGAATTAGAAACCCAAAATTCGGATGAGGGAGATAAGCACATGACTTGATGAGCGGAGGGAAGACGAGTATGTCTGGTTTCAGCCACGAGGGTGAAAGGAGAAGCTTCTTGAAGAGGAAAACGGATTGCAAGAATCGACGATTTCCTGCAAAAGTCTTGATAAGGGAATACATGGATTTGTGGTCTTGACGGTAAGCAATTCAAAGGAGAAACGCTTGCAACTCTTGAAGCATGTGACAGTGGATATGGCGGAGGAGAGGAATCGATAGAGGAGCCAATTGAAGCGAGTGTGAGAAGCAATTTTGGGCAGTGAAAATAAAGGAAATTGTGTTTTTTGTAGTTGGTTTTGCAGATTTGGCATTGGCGGGAAATGGAAGTTATGTTTCAACTTTCAGTTGTTTACAGTTGGATGATTTTAGCGTCAGCTGTTGGCTTCAAGAAGAGAACTAGCTACCTCTTTTCAATCATAAATTGGAGAGAAATCCTCGGTGTTCCAAAGAGATAAAAATGTATTTACTAGCAAATTGAGATGCAAAATTGCTAATAAGATTTCGAGTATGTTCGGTAATGATTTTAGAAAATATTTTTAATTTTTATAATATTTGAAAATTTTTATTGTTCAAATATTAAAAATATTAAAAACACTTTTTATAATTACTATTAAAAACACTCTAAAAAAAAATTGCTTTCTGATTTTTAATTTTTATTTATAGTAGATTGATGCTATGAAACCATTTATATATAGTTGAAGGCTTTTTTCTTTAAAAAAAAAATAGCATAATTAAAAAATATATATTTTTTAAAATACCACACTTTTAAAAATATTTTCAAATCTATGATATTTTGTACAATAAGGACGTATATAAATTTTAATGTATTTTGTTAAACTCATGATTTAAATATATGATTTTAGTGCATTTTACTGAAGTGGTAACTCGAAAAAAGTTTAATGTATTTAATTCAAATTATATCTTCAAAATAAGATTCAATATAAAATATCGAAGTCCTCATTAAAATAAAATAATAATAATAACCTATGAAATAAGAAATATATTCATTTTTAATTTTCAATATTTCTTTTCAAATCTTTATTTAATTAATCAATTTTGTATAAAATTAGAAAATGAATCAAGACAATGACTTTATGTAGATAACAAAGTTTATTTATTTTCAAAATTTTTATTTGTTTTTAATTTTTTTATTTTCATTTGCTTTTTTCATATTCTTCCAAAATAAACCTCTAAAAAGGAACCAATTGAACCTTCATGCTATTTTTTACACTTTGTATATAAAATAATAATTAAAAAAAATATTTTTAAAAAACCAAAAAAAAGATAGAAAAACAATAAAATTTTAAAAAAATATGAAAAAATAAAATAATTTACATTAAAAAAAAAATCACAAGAAAAAGTACAAAAAAGAGAAAAGAAATGAAATAAAGTTTGAACATACAATTTCATGATAGTACACTAAAATTATGCCTTTAAGACAAGCTATGATGTGACATTTTTAGTGAAGCTCACCAGGACAAAGTGTTGTAATTTTATTAATATTTTTTAAACTACCATTTTTTACAAATAATTATTTTTTAAAAATTTACCATAAATTTATCAAACATCCTATTATTGAGGGAACATAACAATCAACGGCTAGGGGTTTGAGGATCATATCAAAGCTATCAAAAGTCATTTTTTATTTGTAAGAGAAGTTCGCCAAATAAAAAACAAGAGAATTTATAAGTGCCCTACCCAAAATCTCTTCATCCCTTCCTCATCACATTTTGGGAATTTGCTCCCACCAAAACTCTATTTCCATTCATCCTTTCAATGAATCAAGGACAAAAATGTCCCCTAAAATCCCTAAACTACATTTTTCTTTTTCTTTTGCTTCTTCTCTTCTAATCTCTCCCTATAACCCAAATAAAATTTATCAAAATTTGTGTTTCTCACTAATAGATCAATAAATAATCGAGATATGTTTGTTATAATATTTTTTACATTTATTTTTATATTTTTGGAGTTGAAAGGAGGTGTCACGAATGGTGTTTAGTGTTGTAGGGTCGAACTTTTTATAAATGTCTAACATTGAACTTTTGAACATACTTGGATGGTTTAGAATTGTACTTCCAAACGTTTTTATTTTTTGTATCTGACCTTCCATTCCGAACATTTTCTCATTATCCAAACCTTTAGGTCTAGACCTTTCCACGGTGTCAAACCTTCCAGGTCCAAAAACTCTCTTTGCATCTACCAAAACTCTCTTTATAAATATGCTTGCAACACAACACACTTGCCTTCCTCCCCTTCTTCCTTCATTTTGTCTCTTCCTATCTATCCATAAACTTAAGAAAGGCCTCAAAGAAAGTTGTATTTTTAAAGCAATGGATAAACAAATAATTATCTCTAATAGTGTTAGAAGTCAAGAGCCATGGTTTTTACAATTTTTTTTTTCCATTTTTGAAGCTTAATTAAGAAGGGGCTAATGATGGTTGTCTAATTTTTCGGGGCTAGACTCTCTTTGAAGCATCCAACACTAAAGTTTCAAACTCTTTTAAAGGTATCTAGCATTAAAGATCTAGACACCTTAAGAGCTATTTGGCATTAAAGTTCTAAATACCTAGAGAGTTTTTCGACATTGTACTTCATTGGACATCGAATCTCCAAACACTTGTTCTTCTTTTTAAGCTAATGATAATTTAATATAACTTAATTTTCATATAAGATGATGAATCAATACTAGAAGTTCTAGTGGTAATTATATCAATTGGTTTTGTTAATAGTAAAGAAATAATTTCATGAATACTAATTTTATTATTTACAATATCTTGCAATACATTAATAAACTAATTTTTCCCCATTCACAATTTTTTTTAGGTGTTGATGAAACCTTGAGCCCCAATGTCTTCGAGTAATTGATACAGGAGTTGATACCATTATACTAAGAGTTAAGGTGACTCTCCATATGTACCTTGCATATACACGTTTCCTAGTTAAATTTTTGACAATAATGTCACACAAGATGTTGTAAAATTAGATGATGTATAATATACTTGATTATTAATGTTATATGATTGTTTACTATCATATTTAATGTCTATGTTAGTCATTGAAAATTAAATTTTCATGCTTTGATATTAACACATAACATATATATATATATATAAAAGTTTTCAAATAGTACATAGGATACCAGCACAGATAAATATAGTGATAAGCACATCTCCTCCTATATCTATTATTATTTCAATAGAAAGTTTTATTTGAGATTCAATTTTTTTGTGCTCATTTTATGCTTTAAATTATATTTACAAAATTTATTTTTTGTTTTATGAACTATTTGATGTTATGAGTTGAAATGGTATCAAAGTCAAGTTCTGCTTAAGAACTGAGTGATATTACAATTTTGAACAATTTATAATCACTGATTTAGTCCTGACTTAATTCAAATTAAATTTTCTGTGAACGATTTAATCAACCTAGATAGCGGTGTTTGAAGGACATAAAGAGCACAAGTCCCATGTTGATTTGCTTGTGGTGGTCTTTGTTCAAAAAATTATTTAAATTAATCAATGATAAGATTGTAATTATTTTATGTGATAATGAGTTATATTATAAAGGAACTAAGTAAAACTATTTCATCTAGATCTCTTAAGATAGAAAGTTCTGCATCTCATAATTTTGTATATAATTTATACAGTGCATATAATTTAACCAGTTACTCATATGAGTTAGAGATATGCAAAACTAGATAGTAGTAACTCATCTATGTTAGACAATTTTACAAATACCATAAATTCATTAGCTGCATCGTATAGACAACATGATCAAAACTTAGAGTCATCATCTCATCACTTAAAGTTTAATAATTCAAAATTAGACATAAAAATGATTCAAATTGAAAATCAATTGAAAAGAAGAAAAATGAGGAAACTTCTTGAAAGCTTCATGAATGAGGAGCACATAAATAGAAAGGGGCTCCTCCCCTTCACAAAAAATCCTTCATTGTATTCTACAACTAAAGAAATCAAAACTCGTTTATTCATGAAGATTTGGAGCATCTTCAATATGTATAAAATTTTATTGTGTATTGGATTTAAAGGGTATACAATTCTTTCAGTATTACATATATATTTCTTAAATTTGAAACATATCACAATATTTTTTTATAATTAAATTATATTGTATTTAATTTCTTATAAAGAATTTTTTTTAAATACTTTAAAAAGTAAATCATTATAGATTTTATTTTGACTTGATTTTTTATTTTTATTTTATTCTTAATAAAAATGATTACTAATTTTGAGTGTATTGAATTGTTTCTAAATAAACTTTAAAACGAAAAAAAAAATGTTATCGTTTGAATTTTAAAATTCATTTTATTAAATAAATTTTAGAATTAAAATTATTTATCCATTTTTAATTTTAAGCCTTTTTAAATTTTTTTTCATAGCAATATGGAACTAAATGTGGGTGGGCAAGCCCTTAAAATGCCAAAAGTTGGGCTTAGTGAACATCTTTTCTTTAAGGAAAAGGTGTTAAGACCTTTTTACCAGGACCCATGCCTTTGAAAATGGGAATGCAAGTTGGCTTGATAGCTCAGAGGTCTGAAGTTTTGCCATTCCCTCCTCCACATTTAATGATCCCATGGATGTGTTATCATTTCAAAAACCAAGTAAGAGAGACTAGCAGAAGTAAAAGAGAAGGAAGAGATATTTTTATCAACCAAACTTGTGGAAGGAGGTGAGAGACTTCCATACCCTCCCTGCATTCTTTCCAACTTTCACCAAATCCATTTCCCCACCATTTCAAGTTACATTCCCCTACTGACTCACTCTAGAAGACAACCTAAACCCAATGATACAATACCTAACCACACATGAGAATATATTATATTCTGAAAGTGAGCTGGGAAGGATAAAGTAATGTGAAAACAAATTAATTAGACTGCTATCTTCTATCACCCTATGAATTATTTTCTTTTTGGGTGCACACATCTTTGAAATATTCAGCACTTCATAATCCTAATGGATAGTTCTTTTGTGGCTTTAGGCTTCAAGGGTTACATGTGGGCAAAAGCTTTTCAAATAGTCTTTGAGCACAGCCTCACTTCCAACCGCCACTACAGCACCTACAAACGCCTAGAAGATTGGATACCCACACAGAGTCTGAAAACCAGGAGGGCTCTAGGCCTTGGTCAAGGCCTTGGGCCCTACCTGCATTGTCTTCCTCTGTTTGTCATACTTTATTCAGAATCAAAGCATCTCTAATCTCCTAGACCTTTCTCAATATTGTAGCCTCATTCCTCCTCTTCAGACAAATCAATGATCATTACCATCTCTATCATATCTCTGTTTTTGTGATTTAAATAATCCAGGAACTTATTTGATGACCCAATATCAAGTTCTGCTTTCCCAATATTGTCTTTAACTTTAAAAAAAGAAAAAGAAAAAGAAGGAATCTAGTGATCTCTTACTTAGATTTACTAAATGAAAACTTTTGCATTCAGAATTTGAACATTTGGTATGAGTTTCTCTGGATTGGAAACCATTAACTCAAGCCAAAGTTCACTTCAAAAATCATTTAGCATGTCCTGTTGCAAAAAATGTCAAAAACAAAGATAAATTCTCAGATATGGAAAATGGTATTTATTATAATATTTGTTAGACACCTAACAAATATATTGTAATAAACGTGGACTATTGTATCCTGTTTGTAATTGTTCAGAGATTTTGGGTGTCAAGCACTGATATTATATGTAAAAGGCTAGCCCAGGGCTCCATGGTGTGGGATGGAGCGTCATGACATCATAGAAAAGGACATGAGAGAAATGGTTTCGATATTAAGGCTTTGGGGCTAGGTGGTAATATAATTATGAAACACTGCCAGTTGTTAAATGCCCTTTTAAAACTGGCTACTTCAATAGTAATTATCTTCTTGTAAGGAGTGAAAACAGAGCTTCATTCATTTCTTTAGGCCGGGGAGTCTGGAGACTAAATACCATCTCAATTCTAAACCAGTAATCAAAGGTTAGCATTCCCATTCCTGCCTCTTACTGGTTGTTTTCCCTTCTATTTATGTTTTCTTTAGAGTTGTTGGTGGTGGTTGTGGCAGTGATACTTAGTGTTTTTTTCCTCTCCATTTTCATATGTTGGAAACATGCCTACTTTGAGCATGATCATCTGTTGAAGGCTGCTTATTTGTTTTTTTTTAAAATTACTTTTAGTTCAAGCATTTTCCTTATGGTCTTTACAAATTCATATTCATAGGTGGACAAAATTGATGCATAAGTTATTCAGGAACTTCTTAGCTTTAAGGGGAAGATTACATCTTGTTCTACCTTTTCCAAGTACATGGAATGGCTTTTTCTTATCTGAATTGCCTTTGAGAATGTAGTTCTAATAGAAGAAAAACAATTATGTTTTACTTGCTACTTCAGCTTAATGTGACTTTGAAATCTCAATCTTATGTGGATAAAATTCCATTTTAGTTGGGGGGCAGGTGTAGAAAATTTGGGTTTACCAGGAGATCTAGATTTGACTACACATTGTTCTAGAACAGTGAAGCTTTTTAAAGAAAATGATTTTTTGAGCTGCAGTTCCTATGGTGTAAAAGTAACTAGTTAATCACTTTTAATTGCTTGAAGTTGATGTACTTCAATCATTTTCAATATTATCTTCAAAAATTTCTTCCATGGAGAAAATTACATTTTACTTGATGCATGATTGAGGCTGTAATGTCAGTTTTACTGAGAAATGCTCATACTTTCCCAGCCCATTGAAGTTGCTTTATGTAAAGATTACTACTACTTGGGCATGCAGCCTCTATTGTGGAGAAGAATCTGAAAATTTTAGTTAATCTTTAACTTTATTGTGATTGAATGCAGAATGAGCGCCTCTGCTGAAGTTGTCGAGGCCAAGGTTGGGGAAAACAATGTAATCAGTTTAGAGATGGTTGAAGAACTACCTACGGCATTAGAACAGAAGAGTGCTGAATGCTCAGTAGAAAGGAAAAAGTCTTTGCGGGCTCGATACTCATATGGCATTATCTTCTTGTTAACAAATCTTAGTGCTTGGTTCATCCGCGACTATGGACAAAAGGTCTTCCCTCAGCTTCAGTGTAAGTCAATGTTCTTCCTCCAAATTTTGAGTAAAATTTCATTGTAGGAATGGATCATCTTGCCATATGATGAAGTTGTCAATTCTCAGAAAGCTTGAAGAATCCTCTGTAAGAAACTTTTTTTAATAAGAAGTTTATTTTCAGATATGAATAGTGAGTAATAAGAACAGCCTATCACTACTTATCTATACTACCCTGAATTATTAATCTCTCATGGCAAATCAAACTACAAGACCCTGAATTTGTGAGTCTGAACCATGGTCCTTGATTTCAAGCTATCTCATTTCTGGTAAGGCCAGGATGTTCTGCCAATAGCTTTTGGTGCAATTCTCAGAAGGTTGAATCTATGCCTGAGGTTCAATGAAAATGCCCCAAAATGCAGCATTTGAAGCTTGTTATCAGTATTTTGTGTCAGCATTTTTATTTAATAGGCTCAATTTAACAATAACTAACAACAACATAATGGCATAACTGCGTCTTATCCAATTTCTGTACCAGATACATTTGTTTGGCACTTTTGGTCCTTTGCTTTTTGTGCATTGTCTAATGTTTCTTCCAACTTGTAGCAGCTGAGCAGATACCTCTTATGACACTTGAACTCTGCAAAGCTGAGACTTGAAAGGAATATCCCATGATGCTGTTTGGTGTTTCCTTATGATTTATAATTTCTTTTGCAGATCTAGAATCTTGTGGAATCGAGGGACGTGATTGTTTTCATACTATGGGAGTTCTTCGTGTGAGTTTAGGTTGCTTTGTATCCTTTGTTTAACATGACGAAAAATAATTCAGATATGATGCTTATGAACTCTGTATTATCACTGCTCTGATATGGTATACACTAGGTTTCCATTACTACTTTTTCCTTTGAGATTTAACATCCTTAACAATAATTCAGATATTTTTCCTTTTAATGTTCCTCACAACATTTAAAACAAGCAAATTAGATGAAGCTAGCAGTAAGTGGCATTCCAGATGGTGGAAATTGAAGTTTATCCTACTGATTGTATCATTGGCAGTTCCATTCTTCTTCCCCTCGGATTTTATTCATTTGTATGGTATGTTCAACTTGAGTCCCAATTAAGAAGCCTGAAAATGCAAGCCTGGTTCATGCTTACATATTCCTTTACATAACAATCAAGAAAAGAGGAAGCACTCAAGTCAAAATTTTGAAGAACAGGCGTGTCCCCATTGAAGTTCTATGAGAAATGCTTTCTTTTACTGTTGAGTTTCAATTTTCCCTTCCAAATTTCCATCTTGGGACTGATAATTAACAAGTTTATACTATTCTTGCAGGTGAACTTGCTCGTGTTGGTGCAGGGTAATATTCCAATCTTTGGCTTAAAGTTTCTATATAAAGCAATATAACACGTGAACCTTTAATGCTCTTTGCGAAGAACAAATTATTTCAATTTGTCTACTTAAGGCTTGAATCTCCATTCTAGTATGTTGTGAACATGCAGACCCTATAGAGTTATAATTTCTAGTGAAGAAAAGAGGGGAGATTGCTATAATTTTGTTTTCACCAATGTCTGCCATGACTAATACTCATCCTGTGCCTTATATGGTGTAGGATATTTCTTGTTCTCCAGCTCATTAGTGTGATCCAGTTTATCACATGGTGGAATAATTACTGGATGCCTGATGAGAAAAGGAAACCAAGGTACAAATTAATGGACTAACTACAAATATGCGAGGAAGGGCATGTACTAACAGAAGCATAAAACTTTATTCCAATGAGTTTAATTGATTTTTCGAAGTATAGTGACAATTGCATTGGCTTGTTTCCTTGAAACTGATTGTTGTGGATTTGCTGATATATCGGCTCTTTCATATTCTGCAGCTGCTTCCTGGGGTTATTCATGTCAACACTTTTTTATATTGCTTCTATGTGTGGAATTGTGTTGATGTACTCCTTGTATGCCCCAACAACCTCCTGCAGTCTCAACATATTTTTCATCACTTGGACTGCAATTTTGCTTGTGGTAATGATGGCCATATCTTTGCATTCTAAGGTATGCTTTTTTAAGAACTTCTTTCCAGTTGGTATGTTTTTTTTTCCTCATATTCATATGGATGCTCTTGTTAATTATGGCCCCTCAAGCGATGTTTGAATTCTGAATTCCCAGGAAGACATGATTTTAGTTTATTTGGATATGAATTTTTTTTTTTTCCTTCTCTTTTTATCGTGTTTCACCAGGTTCCTATCAACATAATACTCATGTAGTCTCTGATATGTGATTATTTGGATGCTTAGAACAGGTCAATAGAGGTCTCTTATCTTCAGGAATCATGGCTTCTTATATTGTTTTCCTCTGTTGGTCTGCTATCAGAAGGTTAGAAATCTCCCAAACATTCTAAGTCACTGGCTTGGACTCATTTTGAGTATTATGCCATTTCACTTAACTGCCAGACTTTAAAAATTTTCCAGTGAGCCTGCCACTGAAAACTGCAACGCACAAAAGCAAGAGAAGAGTAATGTTGATTGGACAACTGTACTGGTAAGCTTAATAATCTGCTTATTTTCCCGTCTACTTCCATTGATGCAATCCTTCAAAGTAAGTAACAGAAAAGCATGACTCTGAGAATCCCTAGTCATGCTGATTCACTTACCATCTGTCCTGTTGAAGTGACTGGTATTTGTCATCCTCCAAATGTGGACTTAGATACCTTCATTTCCAGTTGCTGACTGATGCTATTGTAACTTGTTCAACTATAGTCAAAACAGGTTACAAAAGCATCAGTCCTTGGCCTTCAGAATAGTTCTCGGTGTTTAAAGCTAGACAATGATTCATAGAAATTATCAAGATACAGTGACATTAAGCATAAATTTTTTTGTTTCCTTGTATGGGTGTTTCTCTTGATCACTTCACTAAAAGTTTGCTCTCCCATCCTCCTGCTTCCAGAGCTTCCTCATTGCAATATGCGCAATTGTGATGGCAACCTTTTCCACAGGCATTGATTCACAATCATTCCAGGTGACTACATTTTCTGTTAATCTTTGTTCATTTGGCAAGAAGTAACGAGTCTTTCTATGCTGTCCAGTTCCGCAAAGATAAAGTTCAAGAGGAGGATGATATCCCTTATAAGTATGGATTTTTCCACATGATATTCTCCCTGGGGGCTATGTACTTTGCTATGTTGTTCATCAGCTGGAACCTAGATAGCTCAGCCAGGAAGTAAGCAGCTGTAGATTACTCATGTTCTTATTCCATCCAAACCCCTTCTTTCAGCATTTTTTGTATATATTTGACTCTTGCATTTAAAACAAGCAGATGGAGCATTGACATCGGTTGGGCAAGTACGTGGGTGAAAATTGTGAATGAGTGGTTAGCAGCCACGATTTACCGTATGTTTAACATCTTCTAAGCTAATCACATTCATTTACAAGCTAATTGTGAGATGATTACTGACTGAAATACACCCCACTCCCACCATGCAGTTTGGAAATTGATTTTCCCAGTGGTAAGGCAGACCAAAGTCATGGATCATGAAGAGACTACACAGCAGATACACAACTCAGCTTTGCCATGATTCCATTTAATCCATTGCCTGTATTGTTCGTATTCTTTCTTCATTTGATATTGAGAGGTTGGAAGTTCTTATTTAGGCTTCGTACCACTGTAAAGGACAAATAAGAATTTCAATTCAATGACCAGCGGATCAAGAATAAAATTCCTACTTTGAGAATCATTATTCAGAGTTTAGATACCATATTTTGCTGACGATCTCTCTCTCTCTCGGCCTGAAAACTAATAGGTGCATGCCTAGCTTGTCCAACACAGACACTCATTTTTTTCCTTTTTATGTGTTGTTTCTTTATTAAGTGTATATTAACCTAATAGTAGGAGCAGCCAATTACCTCTCCCAAGAGCACAAAAGGTGACTGTTAAGAAATGGAATGTTGATTTTCAGCATGATTTATGAATTGGCCTATTAAATGGACCAAAACTTAGGTGCTTTGGCTCTGCATGAAGTATGATGGTAGGAGTTGGGTAAGTATAGAAACCCCTCCTAATGTAAAAAAAAAAAAATTGACCTTCACGACTAAGCTCCTTGATTAATTTACATTTGACTAACATCATCACCATTCAACCGCTGATATGACCATTTAAATGTTACATCAGACTGCAACATTTCAAAAGTTTATCCTAAAAAAGATTTGGAATTTAACTATTACTAAGCCAGGCCTATGTCGAAATAAAGCCCTGTGAAAAAAAAAAAAAAAAAAAACTGATAATCAATGAAACAAGAATTTAACTATGTTAGCCATATAGATGATGCAGGACAGGACAATATAGAAGGGAGTAGCTATAAGCTTGGGGCTTGCAGGAATGGTATAACATACAAGCAATTTTCCTAGTTAAATTGTAATCAGATGGTGTTCCTTAGCCATTCATCCGGTAAGCAAAATTTTTCGTTTGTTTTCTAAAGTGTGGTTTGGTTGTACTTGTAGCTGCCACACTTGTGAGTAAATCTCACCATCTCCCACTCCCTTCACCAAATCAACATAAACTTCCAAATATTGAATGGTTGTGATCATATCATCAGGTAATTGGAGTAAAATCTTATACAATCTCTGGTAGCACCCATTGTACATTGGATCCCACCCACCCACCCAATCCACTGCAAATGTCTTTCAATAAAGAGATTGCCACTTGATACTTATTATAATAATGATACCTAAAAGGCTAAAGTCAAATAATGTTACTCAGCACCTTGTCTAGCAACAACTCCATCTAGGTCTGATAATCTCCCATTTATTTAAAGAGAAAGGTCTGTTGCCCATTTGCATAGTCAGCTCAAGCACCTTCACTTACCCAACAAGCCCTTTCGCTACTCACATTTCAAGATGTTGAAGCCACTGTCGACATCCATTTTCTTCACACTGCTTGTTGCTATTGGGCACATTGCAACTACCGTGGCTGCTGTTGAGGTTGCAGCAGAGGGTGGAGAGCATGTGATTGAGTTATACATGCACGACATTCTTGGCGGAAGTAGCCCAACAGGTAGGCCGGTCACCGGCTTGCTAGGGAACATCTATAGTGGTCAAGTGCCCTTCGCTAGGCCAGTTGGGTTCCGTCCCCCGAAAGGTGGGGTTGCTATCCCCAATGCCAATGGCGCTCTTCCAACCGTGAACACCAATGGCATCCCTCTACGAACTGGATTAGCAGGCACAAACTTTGTTGGAAATCCCAATGGTAATAATGGTAGACCTGCTACCCAACTAGGACCTGATGGGCTGGGACTAGGCTTTGGAACGATCACTGTCATTGATGATGTGTTGACCTCCGGGCCTGATTTGGGGTCCCAGCAAATGGGGAAAGCTCAAGGAGTCTATGTGGCAAGCTCCGTAGACGGGACAACTCAGATGATGACATTTACTGCAATGATCGAAGGAGGGGAATACGGGGATAGCATCAACTTTTTTGGAGTGTACAAGATTGGGAGCACCATGTCACGTTTGTCTGTGACCGGTGGGACAGGCAAGTTTAAGAATGCTTGTGGGTTTGCAGAGATAAAGCCACTCATACCATCCGGACAACATGTCACAGATGGTGCGGAAACACTGCTGAGGATCACTGCCCATCTAAGCTACTGAGAATGGTATCAGTATAGTGGTTTAAGAGGAAATGTGCATTTGTTTTTGTGTGAAAATGAATGTAGGCATGGATTGAAGTTTCTGTGTCTGTGTTAGCAATAAGTCCAGCAATGTTTTCAAAAATTTATTGATACTTGAGTTGTAATCCCCTGATAGAAATGTTCTTTATGTGATCTGTTTGAATTTGGTAATGGCATATAGACAACTATCTCTTGTTGGATGAATCCTTTAACCATAGAGCTATGTGTTACACCTTGTACACTATTAAGCAATCAATACCAGACATGGACAATTGAGATTTTCTGTGATGACCTTTTATTCATTTTCCCATTCTGAACTATAAAAGTGATTCTACAGTTGCTAATATGCAACAAGGAGATTAACTTGGACTTTTTACGCAAACAAAGATTCAGAATGTCATATACACAGACCTTGAAATGAAAAAAAAAAAACAGTGAATGGGTGCCATTGCCTAGAACCTTTCCAAAATGTACAGACAATAGCAGAAAAGCCTAATTTATAGATAATGGCATAAAACAAATAAAAAATAAAAAACCAAGATAAGAAACCTTCTTACCTCGATCCAAGCAGAGCTGCAATAAGTTATCACTCTGGTAATGAACTTAACAAACGCTTACTGCTTCATCTGAAGTTTACAACCCACTTTCAAAACTGTATTTTTCCATTCATACCTTGATAACTGGGTTTTCCAAAACCTGCCGCCAGTCCTACATAAATCCACCTTTTTCCTTCTTTTTTCCTTGTTGGTGTACCCATGTTCTGAAAGTTTTGCTCTGTGTTAAGTATGCATTTAACTTCTAGAAAGAATCATGTGAAACCGATTCCTTGGAGCTAGACAAGCAAAAATTTTCACTGGTCTAATGTTTTTGAACTTTAACCTTCTTGATTCACACTTCTAGACAACACAAGTTCGACCTGATTTGAAGCTTAAGCAGAATGCATTAGTTGAGGTAAAAATTGGAAAGGAAGGTAACTAAAATATCTAAGCTTATATCAAGATGGGTGAGGGGAGAGACTAGACAAGGAAAGAAAGTAGGAACTGGGAAAAACTAGAAGTTGTGGTAGCCTTAATGGTTAAGTGCTAGTTGGATGCTAAGTCATATCTAAAGCGCTATTTGGATTGATATTTTAGAAATCAAAATCTCTTTTTAAGCTAAATAAGAGCTCTTGACTGTATTTTTGTAACTAATGAAAAGAATTTAATATGAAAAAACAATGTTGTTTTATCAGGAATGTCCCATTTTACCCTGAAGTTGTTACAAAGTTGATGAAACTTTGATAATGCTAAAATTGTCCCTTTGCAATTATAATGTCAACATCAATTTCTAGTTAAGGGTAAACACAAAAAGTTATTTCAAAAATAAGGTCTAAAGAAGATGAATGACAGTAAGTATAAAATAATAGTGGTGTCTTTTCTTCTTTTTTTTTTTTTCTCTCCTTTTAACTTTTTTAATATATAGTTAAAAAAGATCAAACGTGACCAAAACAGGGAGCCAGAAACGTGTATAGACCTATTCAAGAAAACGTTTATAAGTTTGAATTAACAGCTAAGGTTCTTGAGTTTTCAGTATCACAAACCAAAACAAATGATAGATAAAGTTGCTTCAGGAACCCATCATGCATTAGATTTCATCCATTCAACACATGACATGGGTGGCTAATAAAAATACCCAAAACATATTGGTTTAGCTTCCCACAACTAATATACACACTCCAACAACTGCACCAGCATTTGTGTTTCACAACTACTCCATCTTAACCAAATGACCTCCTGTCTATTTAAAGAGCAAGGTCTACAGCACAACCGCATATTCTGGGTAACCTTCAACTAGAAGTTCTTAGAGACCCAAAGCCCCTCTCACACACAAATTGCAAGATGTTCAAGCAATCATCACTGGCCATCTCCATCACCATGCTAATTGCTAGCATATGGATGGCAACAATTGTGTCAGCAGTGGATCCTGCAACCGCAGGTGGGGAAGCGCCAGTCCTTGAGTTATACATGCATGACATTCTTGGAGGCAATAACCCTACAGCTAGGCCGATTACCGGCTTGCTAGGGAACATCTACAGCGGTCAAGTACCCTTCGCTAGGCCAGTGGGGTTCAATCCACCAAAAGATGGGGTCGCCATCCCCAATGCCAATGGTGCCATTCCACTTGTTAATGGCAACAACGGTATCCCATTAGGAACAGGAATAGCTGGTACTGCTTTTGGAGGAAAACCAAACAACCCAAACCAGAATGGTAAAACAGCAACCCAATTAGGACCCGATGGGTTGGGTCTAGGTTTTGGAACGATCACTGTCATTGATGATGCGTTGACCTCTGGGCCAGAGCTAGGGTCACAGTCTATAGGGAAAGCCCAGGGAGTTTATGTGGCAAGCTCTGCAGATGGTACCACACAAATGATGGCATTCACAGCTATGATGGAAGGAGGAGAATATGGTGATAACCTCAACTTCTTTGGAGTGTACAAGATTGGAAGTGCTATGTCACGTTTGTCTGTGACCGGTGGAACTGGAAAGTTTAAAAATGCTCGTGGTTTTGGTGAGGTGCGGCCACTCATACCATCTGGACAACATGTCACAGATGGTGCAGAGACATTGTTGAGGATCACTGTCCATCTAAGCTACTAAGGATGGTACTGTGAATGAAAATTTGATGTGGGTGTGGTTGTGGGAAAATGATTGTGTGTATGGTTTGTTATTTTCCTGTTAATGTGGCATCTATGAGTAAGGAATGTGTTTTAAGTTTTATCAGTCCACTTAGTTCTAACTTCCACAAGTGCCCAACCCCACTCTCTTCCAACACAAAAACATGGTAAAATCAAACATGGACTCCTGCTTCATCAATACCAGTTTCACATTTCACAGTTCCTATATTTCACAATTGCAACCAATTACAAGCAGCCACATCAGTACAAAAATTTAAAAAAAAAATTAAAAAAAAACCATTCAATATCAAAAGAAAGTAGCCAACTTGTAAGCAATTTTATTCTGCACATCCCTTGTATCAAGAACTTTAAATTTGAAACTTGTACAATACTACAATGTACTTAAATTTTCTACATTTTTATTCTAAGTTGAATTGTGATGTTTGATAAATGAAGGCTTCAATGGACTTTTGAATTTGATAAAGCACATATTTATCCATTAGGTAAGACAATTATGCAGAATATAATAGTCAACGACAGCCGGTTACTCTGTTGTAACTTGTAAACTGAATATAGGAAAGATATTCTCACAGGCATCAGACACTAATGATGCAGACTGTCTGACAAAAAGGTCCCCAGCACAGAAAGAACCACAAAAATTAGTGTGGTACCTAAACACTAATCCAAGTCTAGTTACCCCATGTTGCACTCAAATAAGAGCTCCTCCTTCCTCATATTCAAGCATGTGTGGAAACAGTAAGCCACTCCATGGAGAGTCTTTGGAGGATTCCAGTAATTTTACTTGCTTAGCAATAGCTACCAGCCCATCTAAGACTTGGAGAGAGACGTTATCACCAACATCAAGAGGTGAACATTCATGCCTGCTTTAAGAAGTCTACCCTGCAATTGATTTATGATTCATAAGTTGGTTTTTACCAGAACTTTGCCACCCATGTTCCAACTAAAAGTTTTGGTTATCTAATTTAGAGAATTCCACAAAGCAAGGCATCACCAAACTGGCTTAGAACCAATAGTTCATTATCTAATAGATCTTTCCGTACTAATACCCCATCCGAGGGTTATCACTATTTATCAAATTTGTTCCTATCTTACACAAAGCTATTGATCAAATGACTTTTGTATGTAACTTGTGGAGTTGGGCTAGAGTGTATATTGGAGATGAGTCCTCTTCACTTATAGGTTTTTTGGAGTGGTTAGCGTCCACTTAAGGGCTGGTGAGGTTTTTGCTTCTATGCTTGCTCTTAGAGGTTTAGGCTACTTTGTATACTTCCTGTATGCTTTGTAGCTTTTTGCCTTTTGTTAATATATCTCGTGTTTATTTATCAAAAAAAAAAAAAAGCTATTGATCAAATGACAAAGACATTGTTGAGAAAAAGATGGCTTTTCCCTGATGAAATGAAAATTGGATACATGTAACAGGAGAGAGATTTCCTCCTTAACCGGAAAGATATGTGGCCATGAAATAGGGATTAAGTAGAAGAGAATTGACTATATGGTAAAGTCATGGAAACATGCATGCAAGGAAGAGAATTGTACAAGTAATGTGATTTAGAACTTAACCATCCACCTAATTCATGGCGGAGTGACCAAAGTTAAATGAAATTTGAAGTTCAGCCTTAAACTGCTTTTCAGTATCTCAGCTTGAACATCAGCAGATCAGCGAATGAATGAGAAGGATATCACCTATATTATTGAACATGAGGACTAAAAGTAAAGAATCACTTCCAGAGAGCTCATGAATCCTCCCCCCACCACCAAAACCGAAAAAAAAAAAAAAAAAGAAGGAAAAGGAAAGAAAGAAGGAATCTTAAGAGGTAAACATAAGGCAACAAATTTACCTATCGTTTTGACAGATGCAGGTTGGGAGCCTGTGTTCATGAGATGTGGGTAGGAAGAATATCACAAGGAGCATTAGTGGAAAGACTAGGCAAAATACGATTAGACATATAACATTTAGGGAAAACATAGAAGTAGAAAATGAATTTCAACTGATATTCCAGTAGAGCCAGAATAGCTCACCCAGATTGGTTTAAGCAGTTTCAATTTGCAACAGTATTTACAAGTTCATGTCAATATAATCCAGGACTGTCAAGTCCAACATGGACTAGACAACCTTGGTCACCAGGGGATGCAAACCACAAAAAAGATTGCAGACAACTCCACATGCTTCAGGGGTGGGATCTTTATTGCTTTCCCACAATTCTAAGATTAAATTTCGGGGCAACAAAATATCACACCCAGAAAATGATTGCAAAAATATCCATCCATCATTAACAGATTTTATCTTTCTTGACAGAAAAGATAGCACCTGAACTGTAAAGTTTACCAAAATCACCACCATAATCACAAGTACTATAAAACATCATTAAGAACATTTTTTTCCCTAAATTTTTCTTTCCCCTCAAAATCTGTTTGTCTACAGCATAATGGAGCAGACCTGGCTGCCATAGAGTCAATTGTGTTGCAAAACTTGAAAAAGTTCAGATTTCAAGCTCAAGTATAATATAGTCCAAGAATGGTATAAAGAATCACTCTACCAAGACTCATGGCCTGGAAACCAATAAGCATATCTTACTTTCTGAATTTTCATACTGCAGTTATTTCTCTGTGATCATTGAATAATGTTGGCTAATAAACTAACTCAAGTCAGGTCTCTGAACAAGCTGTTGAGAGTCCTGAGGACCAAGTTTCTATTTTACAAAAAGGAAAAAGAAAAAATCCAACAAAATAAAAAGCAGATGCAACATAAGGAAAAACACCCTAATGGTTTAAATTGTTTATTTGTAAATAGGAGAGACCATGGGATCATTATGATTTTCAAAAAGAACAATAAAGTACACATAGTGGTTAACATGCTGATCAATTTGTCAGTTATCACATTGCTCAACGTATGAGCACTATACATGACTAAAACAAGTCAACTAAAACAAGTCCATGGTAATCGACGTACCACACAGAGCTCCCCACGTTTTATGACAAGCTGGTGATGTTGATACGAGAAAGTACAGCTGCTTGATCAAGCCCATACAGTGAATCTATCAAGTGCATCCTCAATGAAGCTGGACCTTTAGCCATTTCCATACCCATCTCACCGGCAACACCAAAGACAGATAATGCCAAAACTGTAGCTTCCAAAGCATGTAATGGGTCAACTGCAACAAAAGCAGCAATGAGAGCAGTGACAGAACATCCTGTCGCTGTGATCCGTTGCATCATGGCCACCCCATTACGAGCACCAACAACTTGCTGTCCATCTGTAACAATGTCAACTGCTCCAGATACTGCAACTATGGCACCACTTGCTTTAGCCAAGGACTTTGCATATTCCATTGCATCCACTGATTCATGAATGCTATCTACACCCTTGAAAATAAAACTAATTCACTTACTCTTGCCCATGAAAAGAATAAAGACCAATTCAAAAAGTTTGAAATAAATACAAGATACCACATCTAAGAGTCATAAGTTGAACATTGTGATTGGTTCATGCTTGAAGAAAGAGAAAGGATCTAACCCAATTTTAAGTACTTTAAAGATGGAACTAAGGGATTTCTTTTTTAAAAAAAGATATAGTTTTAAAAAATATTATTAAAAAAGAGTTGTTTGAAAAGTAAATACAAAAATATGACACTTTTGGCCACATTGGATACTACTTGTTCAGTTTTTATACCAAACTCGTCTTTGAAAAAATCGAGTTCACTTTTGACACTGAAATTTTTATATCAGACTCGTCTTTTACTTATTTTTACATTAAACTCCTTTTTTCAAAAGACAAGTCTCTTGTGGAATCCAATTTGGTACATACTACAGTAGTTTTAGAATATTTTTTATAGAAAAGTTTTTTTAATTACTCTACTTGTGCAAAAAAAAACCTGGGAACCATATGGACACTGCATAATCAAGATTTTACGAATAAATAATTAATTAAATAATAGAAAGGTAATTTAGGAAGAGGATTATTATTATTATTAGACAAAATGATAGAGCACAACCATAAAAGTTGAGCATATACTAAGGAAGCAAAGATATAGTCCTCAATATCAAGGCATTTTTGGTAGTAGGAACAACATGATTTTTCAGAAAAATGTTTCAAAAATTAAAATGGGAACATGTCCCTTCGGGACGGTTTTCGATTTTAACAGTGCTTTTATTTTTATGAGAAAATCAATATTTCAGTGCATTATGAACCTGGCCCATTTCCTGGAAAATTTTTCAACACCACTTCCAGGAAAGTGTTATAACAAACACAGTACCGCATTTTCATTTTTCAGTTTCTGAAAACAAAAATCAGTTCTTATTTGTGTTATCAAACATGTGTGTTTCTTTGATCTAATTTTGTTCAGACCAATCTTAAAATGGTCAAAATTTCCCACTAAAACTATCACAATGTGAATCTGAATCCTTCAATGTCTATCTAGTTTATATCATGTTAGAGTGTATCCAAACGCAACAAATAGATGAAGAAAAAACAATGCCTCATCATACTGAGAAAACAGATGATAATCTCACTGAAACTGCTATGATTTAAGCACCCAACTCATTTCAGAATTCTTAAACAAAAAAATAATTTTAAATACTTCAATTCACACATCATAAAATATCTGAAAATTCTTAAAATAATAAAATAATAATAACAATTCGATGAAGAAAAAATCATCAAATGAAAAACAACAACCAGCAAGAACAGGTGTTTGAAACCATTACCTGAGTGGCCCCTAAGGAGGCCTTGGAAAGGGCAATAATCTCGGAACCATTTCCTCTGATAACAGTTGGCCTAAGTCCAACCAGCTCCAGACAAGCCTTCAACCGGAAACCGGTAGCGCCGGCGGCTACCGGGTCCAGCACCCAGGGCCTTCCAGACTGAGTTGCGAACTCGGCGGCCGACTTCATAGCCGGAAGCCAGGCGTCGGAGAGTGTGCCGACGTTGATAAGGAGGGCGTGGGCCTGAGGAGTGAAGTCGGGGATTTCTTGAAGGGAGTGGAGCATCGCGGGAGAAGCGCCGGCGGCCAAGAGAGTGTTGGCCATCAGATCCATGGAGACGAAGTTGGTGATGCATTGGATGAGAGGTGATTGCCGCCGTACGGCGGAGAGGGCCCTCCAGGCCTTGTGCGCCCATTCGTTTTGGGCTTCTTCTTTGGGTCTGTCCTCTTCTGCCATGTTCTCCCTGCTCATTTCCTGGTTACTCGGATTATTTTATATTTTACACCAATTTTTTTTTGGGATAACCGGTTAAAAGGGACAAAAATCCCTCAATATTATAAAAGTAACCCGGTAACCCCCACTTATTTAAGTCTCAAAAATGACCTAGCTCGCATAAAAATACCCCACGGCTGTCTCTTTAGCCAATTTTCCCTCAAACTCCAATTTTTCCCTATGTTGCTTTCCTTTCTTACCCTGCAAACCCATTTCTTAATCTGCAAGAAAGAAATCACAAAGGACTTTTTTGTTCATTACAAGAGAACAAAAAGACAATACAACACAAGAAAAAAACAGAAAGTAAGTTTCGCTGTTTCTTTTTTTTTTTTTTTCCATTTTTCGAACTATACATATGAACCTTCATTCATGAAATGAGAAGAAACCCTAAGTGTCTTATTTTGGTTCCTTTTATTTTATTTTTAAATCAAACCCTATTTTTCATCTTTCTAATATTGTGTGTTGATTCAGTTTATGAAAATGGCGAAATAAGAAAATTTGCTAATGAAAAATACGAAACGGAAGAGGTTTAAAATTTTTGGAAAAAATGGAAATAAAACAAAGTAAGGTTTTCAAACCTCGTCATCGTCATTAGAAAATGAAAAGAAATCAACTGATTCAATAAGCATTAATTTTCTACTTGAAATTTTGGTTTTTAATTTTTAAAAAATTTTGTCCCTTTTAATCGATTATCCGTTTTTTTATGAATTTATTTTTCATGAATTGATAATCTAATTGAATAAAACTTTTATGGAATTGAAGTTGAAAATTTTCTTAGTGAGATTATAGTCCAAGGTTTAAAGCAATATTTGAATGATTAGAAAAAACTAAACTTAACTACTATCAAGTTCACCATCAAAAGGTTTTGAAATTTTTTTTAATGAAGTTATTTGTTATGAATTTATAACACATTTGAATATAATTTTTATAAAATTATTTTATCTAAATATTTACAATTTTGATTTAAATATATATGTTAAGATAAAACTAAATTTAACTGCTATCAAGTTCATTGTCAATAGGTTTCATGTTGCCGCATATATTGAATGCCATAGCATATTGGGTTTCATGGTAACACAAAAGTTAACTACCAAGAATGGGAAATTGAACGGCTGTAAGATATTCCTCAATAGGAACATGAGTAAGTGATCTTAAATTTACTTTCATATCTTATACACTTAATCCTTAATAATAGCTCTAACATTGATTATCTTTGTACCATGCAGTGGTGACTGTGGCATGTTTGTTATCATATGTGTTGAATACTTAATGCACAACCATCCATTGAAGTCATTAACAAGTGCTCAAATGGACTAGTTTCGGGAAAAGATGGCAGTAGAGTTATTTTATATGAAATACTTGCCTATGTAATGAATTCATGTTGATATTTCACATTTTGATAATATAGTTGGATGGTTTGTTATATGTAATTGGATAGTTTGATATATGGATAAATGTAATTGGACAACTTAATATATATACTTGGATATTTTAATGAATGTAGTTCGATAGTTATGTGTACAATTGACCTGTTAAATTAAACTTGACTATTGTCAAGTTGTTTTGTGTACAAACTTGAAGGTAGTTGAAAGTAGTTAAGTCCATGGTCTTAATAAAACACCTGAACTTAACTACTATCAAGTTAACTATGAACAAACTTGAAAAATATTAAGTCGAAGTTTATTCCAAAATAACATATTTAATCTAGACTTAACAGGTATCAAGTCGATCTTGTATAGACTCATAGGAAGTTGTGTCTACAGTTGTCATTTTAACCTAGAATTAACTATTGTCAAATTGTTTTATGAACAAACTTGAAGGTAGTTAAGTCCACAGTCTTCAGACAAAACCTGAACTTAACTATCAAGTTGTCTTATGAACAAACTTGAAGGTAGTTAAGTCCACAGTCTTTAGACAAAACCTTAACTTAACTATTGTCAAGTTGTTTTATGTACAAACTTGAAGGTAGTTAAGTCAACAGTCTTTAGATAAAACCTGAATTTAATTATTGTCAAGTTGTTTTATGTACAAACTTGAAGGTAGTTAAGTCCACAGTCTTCAGACAAAACTTGAACTTAACTATTGTCAAGTTCCTTATCAATAAACATGAGAATAATTAAGTCCATAGTTTGAGCATAAACATGCAATTTTCATTCTTTGAGAATAAACATGCAATTTTCATTCATACTTTATACATAACTCATCATAACATATATGTACAAAAGTAACAAATATCTCCATATCTATGGGTATGCAAAAAAAGAGGATCATTATTACAGTATTCATCTATGTGCTTATCCTATCACCTTATACAAAAAAGTAACATACATTTCCATTCACATGGGTACCAAAAAAATAAAAAAACTCACTATTACAATTTTCATTCCATGTAAGTTCATAAAGTGCCAAAGCTATCATGATATCAAGGAATTGGTCGTTTGCATGTTTTCCAATTATGCCAATATTGACCACATTGACTACAACAAGATATGCGCTTACCCTCTCCACCAAAAGGAATTCTTACTTTCCCTGGTCTTTTTGTTGGGCGTCTTGTTTTAGGTGGTAACACAACTTTGTTACAAATGTAATCATGTATTACCCAATCTATTTCATTTCTAGTTGGATAAATACACTCTAAATATGAAGATAACAATGCTTTAGTAGTAAAATATTGGGAGCACAAAGTGTAACATGAAATGTTGTAAAATCTACAAGCAACAATAACATGTGCACATGGAATATAATCAAAATCAAATTGTCGACATGTGCATGAACAAGTGTCTAAATTCACTTGAGCACTAATGCAACATATTTAACATTACACTCCTTAGAGTTGATAAACTCCACTAGATATGTTGTTGACATATTATACCTTGAACGAAGTTCTCCATTAGCCCACATAGTAAGTTTAGTTGACATTGACATTATTTTTTGTTGATGAGTCACAAACCATTTTTGAAGTAAGTTTCTCAATTCTTCAACCAATTGCAAAACCGGAAGATCTCTAGCATTTTTCAACACAGCATTAAGGCTTTCAACGATCCCTATCATCATGATATTATATCTTTTTCAGGTAGAATATGAACGTGCCCATCAATCAACTCCTATATCCATCAAATATCTTGCTGCACTTGGGTCAATCATCTCTAATTGCCCAAATATAAAATTAAACTCTAAAACATGATAAGCATGGGTAGCATCATGGAACAACTTATGAATTGTAGGATTCTTGAACTTTTTCTTCAAATTTTGTCCAACGTGATAAGTGCAAACACCATGCCTCGCATGGGGAAATACTTTATGTACTGCTTTCTCAATGCTACCATGTCAATCTAATATCACAAACAAATCATCAATGTGTCCAATTGCATCATGCAATTTTTGTAAAAACCACTCCCATGAGGCATCATTTTTTTAATCACCAATCCCAAAAGCTAAAGGGTATATCTAATTGTTGCCATCTTTACACGCTACAATAAATAAAGTCCCTAAGTACTTTGCTTTCAAAAATGTCCCATCAACTGCAACCACAGGCCTTATTGATGTGTGAAACCCAGCAAGAGATGCACCAATCAACATAAAAATGTATTTGAATTGATTATCACAATTAGTAACTATATCAGTAATGGTACCAGGATTTTTTTGCTCTAAAACATAGCAATATGATGGTTAAGTGTTATAAGACTCCTCAAGTGATCCCCTAATAAAACCTAGAGCAAGTTCTTTGGCTCTCCACGTCTTATCATAATTGATTTAAATGCCATACTACTTTCAAATGTCTGCTACAATGTCTTTTGATCTAAATTCAAAACCAACCCCTTGATATGTTTTTCTTATACTCTCACCAATCAACCAACTACTTGCATGTCGATTGTCACGAGACATCATATCTAACCGACAAGTGTGTATTGAATAGTATTTCATTATTTGAAACATTTTGGAAATCCCCAACTTAGTAGCACGAACTCACCACTTGCATTTTTTATCAAAACATTCAACAAACAATAGCTTAGTAGTGGATTTAGTTGTTTTGAACTCAAACTTCCTTTTCAGAGCCATCATATATGTTAGAAATATTAGGCTAATCCCACCTATGATAATCACCCTAAAGGGGGGGGTGAATAGGGTGATGGTCTCTTTTTAAAAATTTAAATTATGTGAATGCAAGAGACAATTATATGCAAGTATATAATAAACAATATAAAGACAATTGTATATAAATTAAATGAGTAGGGAAAAGAGAATGCAAACACAAGATTTATAGTGGTTCAACGCAACCCGGCCTACATCCACTCTCCTCTATCTTCAATCCCAAGCTTGAGGTTCCACTAATTCAAGGCTTCCAAACCAAGCCTTCAAGCAATACAATTGGATTATAGTTCCAATTCACTCTCTTGGACTTTTGGCTCCAAGCACCCTTTACACTTCTCAAGAGATATCCCACTCTTGAACAACCTCTCAATTGATACCCCACACTTGAGAATCTTCCTCTCAAAGATATACAAATAATTGATGTCACAAAATCCTAGTACAAAAACTTTAAGCTCAAATGATACAATAAAACTAAGATTGAAAGGTGCACTAAAGATATGCAAGATTTAGAACAATGGTGCACTCAAAACAATCTTCAAAGGCTCAAATATATTCAAGAAAGGTTTAGGAAGTTTAAACTCTTGAAACAATGAAGATTAGAGCCTTTTTATAGAAGAAAAAAGTCAAACTAGCCGTTAGGGGTTTGATCGGTCGAGCTGGGGGTCGATCGGTTGACTAGCCGTTAGCATTTAATGCTTGGTAGGTGACCGTTGGATCTTGACTGGACGAGGTTCAACCTTGACCGGTTGAACAATCGTTCCGGAAGAAAGAGAAAGTTTTTTGCACCCTCGACCGGTTGAGCAGCGGTCAACCGATTACTGTTCATCCGGTTCAACCAGTTGAGCCATACTTGGCTCAACACCCAACTTTTTCAACTTAAAACCTTTAAAACAAGTTTGGAAAACATTTGACACAAGGTTTTAGTTGAAAACATGAAATCATCCAATTTAAAAACATTTAAAACAAAATAAATCTTGGATGATTTTGGTGCATAAGTAAAGAATGTAATGCATGAAAAAACCTAGTGCACCAACAACCTTACAAAGAGATCTTATGAAGTTTGGGTCTTGAAAAACACTTCTCTTTGAGGTGGTTTTCTTCTTCATGATTTCTCCTTGGCTTGATTTGTCTTTATAATTGTCACTTTAGAAATCATCTTGCCTAATCACACTTGAAATATAATCATTAGTTCTAAACAATGTTTTGTTATCATCAAAACCGAGATTAACCAAACCTTGGTTTCACAATATACAACTTTCTTTGTAATTCTTTCTTACTTGAGTATATTTGGTGCTCTTCTAGATGGTCATCACTAATTCCACTAACTATAGGTTGTTGCATCATGTTTTATCCTTCATTTGCTACACCTTCGATTATAGTGGGATTGTCATGTATGAAACCATCATTTGTATCAATCATGATCAAGATTTCTGCACTCTGAGCTGAACTAGTTCTAAATGAGCCAATTTGGGTCACTTGCTTATATTAGTGGGGTTAGTATCCATCCTATAATCCTTCTCATTAATTACAGTCTCATTCATGTTCCAATCATGAACTTTATACCCTTCAAGTGACTCATTTTGAAATCTTGGTCTATTTTCACCATCAATAGTAAGAGTTTCAAGTGACCCACAATAAATGTGTCTACTTTTATGCATCAACATTGAGTCCTCGTTCAATTCTCTATCAATCTCAGAAGACATATGATATTTGGAATACGAATTGCAAATTGATTTATGACTGTGATTATCTATTCTCTTTTCAACTGTGATGCACAATGGAATATGTAGCTTACCATTTGTACAATTTAAACCAATAAAGAATTTCACATCCCCATCATCAGTTAGTTGTATAGGACTTGTGGGTATGTTGGCATTGAATACATACTTCATTGAAAGAAAACAATTCGTTGGATCTAGTTTTAGAATATGATGGACAACCCTTAATAACTCATTATATGATATAGTTTTCGGGACCTTAATGCCTTTACCTTTACTTCCTTCAAAATAGAAAGCATTTCCATCTTGTACCCATTCTCCTTCATATAAAAGCATTATTCCTACTTCATTAACCATTGAAATAACAAAATAATTCAATTATTGTCATCAACATACAATATTAGAATATTTTTTAGTTACATCATAGCATTACCATCAATAAGTAGGTATTAATTTTAAAAAACTCATTCATTATTAAATACATATTATTTCATTACACATATTTATTTATTTATCTAATAAACAAAAAATAAATAATATTATTAATCATCTTTACTACCCCAAATAATACCAATAATGCTATACAAATAGAATGTATATAGTTATTAAATAAATTTAGACACTGTAACTCTCAACTATTTTAAATAATAAAAATATATTTATTTACTAAAAGATTGGTTATGTTGTAATTCATTTAATGTCAAGGGTAATTTACAAATGATTCAACTCATATTGAGTATAATTAAATAAAATAACAATAATATAATGTTACTATATTATAACTATATATAATCTTAACTTACGTCAAGTTCAACTTAACATACGTCAAGTTCAACTTAATATCCGTAAGGTTTTGGTATATAACTAAAAAAGATAACTTTATATATTATATCAAAACTCTATTAACACATATATTTACATCTATTTAAAGAACAAATATGCAAACAATACCAAAACTATCATAAAATTCCATAATTTTTATTACTTACTATCATTTGATTTTTCCATATGGACAATGTTTCTCCACACTACACTTTTTAAGTTGATTGTTTCTTTCTCTTAACCTCTTTTTTTATGGTTGTAAATGATATTAAAAAAAAATTACAACAATTTCAAACTTATTTAAATATTACTATATCTCATTAAATGTTTGAAAATATTCAATAAATAAAACATGAAAAAAAAATGAAAAAATAAAATAAAATAAACATACATTGTTTATCTAGTCATAACTTTAAGCATTGTTTATCCAGCCACAACTTTAAGCGCTTTAAGTTGAAGAAATTTGAAGAGAAATTATGTGTGAAACTTGAAGAAATGTATTGAAAAGAGAGAAACAGGAATAACAGGAGAAAATGAAAAAAAGAAGGAAAAAGTGGAAGAAAGAATAAAAAAAGATGTGAAATGAGGGAAATAAAATTAGAATGGGAGGGAAAAAGGAGTTGACGTAGCTGAGGGGTATTTTTGTCTAGATTGGGTCATTTTGGAGGCTATTAAAAGTGGGAGGTTAGTTTTACAATATTGAAGGATTTTTGTCCCTTTTAATCAGTCATCCTTTTTTTTTTAGGTTTATTGGATTAAAAGGGGTGGAATCATGCACATTTTGTAAATTTAACCCTAAAACTACCAAGATTACTTTTCAAGATTAAAATTAAGGGTTTAGAATTACAAATATGGGATATTTTCATCCCTTTTAGTCAATTAATTCTTTTTTAATAAATACTTATAAAAAAAAGTTATTTAATTAGAAGGGTTATTGAAAATCCAATTTTAGGAATTTAATCCTTCTTCACTTTTTGGCATTCTTTCAACAAAAATACATTCACTATTTTTCTTTGTAAAAATAATTCTTTTTAAAAAAACTACATATAAATAATTAAAATGGTTAAATGTATTTATGTTAAAAACGAGTCATTTTTTAAGTAAAAATATAGAAAGGGTTAAATTCACAAATTTTGGGATTATTTTTTTTCCTTTTAACCAGTTAAATATCAAAAACACTAGTTATAAAAATAAGGGTTGTTTGGTTACAAAGGTTAAAATAATATCCATGTTTGCAAATTAAACCATGACCTTTATAGGACAAAAATACCCCTTTATTTTTCTCCAAACATAATTTTTCTTTTGCATCATTCTCTCTTGAACAAGAATGGGAACTAAGAAAACTTCTCACCTATTATTCTGAACCCTAAAAAACTTCTCATATCTCATTCTCTTTCTAGAAAACTGTCCACTATTTAAATTTATATTTCCTTTTCTTTTTTGTGTGAAGTTATCTCATGCCCTATCTTCAAGTACGCAGCAAAAAATGAGTTCATTGAATAATGATAAGCAAAAAAGGTTTAAAATAATGGTTAGAATGCAACAATCTCAATTGCCAATGGAAGAGAATGAAGAGGATAGTGAATCAACTAAGCATGTTAATGTAGTCTTCATTTTATAAATTTTTGGACTTTTTAGAGATATTACACAATGGTGTTTGATTAGGATTAGGTTCATTACTTGATGTTTTTAAAATTTTGAAAATTATTGAAGTGTTTTCAAAATAATAAAATGTATATTTATAATTATTTTATTTATTTATTTTAGTTTTCTCTATTATCAATCATGTATTTGAAATAAATTGGATACATAACATTTCAATGTAGTGACACTTGATTAGGTACAGGTTTCAAAGAATTTATGAAAATTTAGGGATTTTTAGAATTTTTAAGGATTTTATGTAATGGTGTTTGAGTAGGATTAGGTTTATTACTTAATATTTTTAAAATTTTGGGAACTATTGAAGATACATTATAATTTTTTTTTAGTTGTCTCTATTATTGTTGGTCATGTATTTGGAATGAGTTAGATATATAACATTCAATGTAATGCATTTGATTACGGATAAGTTTCAAAAAATTTATTAAAATTTAGGGATTTTTAGAATTTTTAGGGATGTTATGCAAAAGTGTTTGAATAGGGTTAGGTTTATTACTTGATGTTTTTAAAAATTTGGGAATTATTAAAATGTGTTTAGAATAATAAATTGATGCTAGGTTAATCCATTATTGAATAATATTTACAATTTTGTATTAAATACTTATAATTTCATTTTGTTTAAGTTATAAATTGTTACTCCATTAGCATGTTTTATAGTTAAAATACCTTAAAGAAAAACACTTTTGAGCAAAGGCTACATGGCTATTGCATCTTGCTATAATAGAGAATATTGAAAAGAAGCTCAAAAATGATTGTGACACTCGAACCTGGAGGTCAAGGGCATCGCGGTAATTTCACATATAAAAAAGAAACGAAAACTATTTAAAATATATATATATATATATATTTGAACAATAAATTTCATGATTTCTCAAACACTTCAACAAGAATTCTAAAAAAAAAAACAAATTTGAAGCAGTTTCTAATCAAAACACTCCTCCTATCTTAATTCCTCCTCACCGATATCACTTGATCCTAAAAAGTGGAATGATAAAGAAGGGTGAATCCGACAACTTGGTAAAGAAAAATAGTTTAATTAGGAGGATCAAGTATAATACAAAATTTAAATCATGGGAGATATCACATCTTTTATTTAATCCACTTTTTCAAAAATTCAAGAATTTCAATTAAAGATAGAACCAAATAATACACTTTACATAATCAATTCATATTCAAAAGAATTTCATAAACAAACATTTTTAGTCCGATCCACTAACATTGTGCCTAAATACTAAGACCTACTCTAGGTGGCTAACCTCAAAATATTCCTCTAACTAGACAGAACAATTTCCAACGATGGTATACCAAAGGCCAATAACACCCTTATTGGCTAAGGTTAGACTTTCATTACCCCCACTAAGGGTAATTTAAACAACTTATCCCCTGTTGACCAAGATCACTAATAATAAGAGTTTCTAAATCATTTTAATTAATTGAAAATGTAAAATTCACTTGCATAAAAATCAAACGAATCATATGATAATCCTAATTTATTTTATAAATCAAGGAACAAATCAAAATATATTTTAGAAAAATATTACTTGATCCACTTTATGGAATTTAAACATTTTGATACCTTAAAAAAAAATGATAACAGATATAGAATTAATATGTTGAACCTTAAGGAAGGCACTCAAATTCCTAAAAGAATTAATCTGCACCTTTAAATCGTAGAACCAAATAAATACTAAAACTTTCTTTTTTCTAACTCTTTGAATCAAAATTCTCATAAGACATTTCTCTCTCTCTCTCTCTCTCTCTCTCTCTTTTCTCTATTTTAACTTTTCAATTTTTTGTAATATGGAAGCAAAAATAGCATTTCTTTTTACATTCAAGGATCTAGATTAAAAGGCTATTGAAAACTTTACCTAGATCTGGATGTTCTCATATCAAATATGTGCGGTGAAAAAGATGCTTAAAAACTTTGATGGCCTTGTACACCCATTATCTTATACTCAATGACTCTAACCACAATCTTGACACTCCAAATGGTGAGCAATGGAAAAAAGGAATTTTTTTACTTTCTCTCTCTCTAAAAGTAAAAGACGACTCTGAAAAGTGATTATGAAACCTTAACCCTTAAGGTATAGGGTTCCCCTACTAGGCTTAAGTGACTTGAGTCTAAATGAACTTGAGTCACTTAATCTTGCCCAAATTGAGTTTTAATTGATTAATTAACCATATAAGGTCATCTAATTAATCAATTAGCCTAATTTAGAGACTTTGTTCACTATTTTCTATGCAACCTTACGTAATTATCAAAATGCCCTTATACATAAGAGTGAATTTAGAACCAATCCAACCTTTATAAAACATGTCATTATGGTATATAAACTTAGAGCGAGGACCATTAGAACCCATACGAGTATTAGCTCCCTTATAATCCAATTATGAAGTTGATTCAACTTCTCACTACAAAGAATCAAATACACTACAATACCTTATGTAAATAATAATGAGATGAAGTTTAGGTTTATAACCTACTATCCATTGTATGCAAACTCCCAATGAACTGGTGGTCGTAATCTAACAAGGTAGTATTATCACCTATCAAGATTATTTTTTCAATCATTGAGTTACAAATCCTACTTATTATGTGATCAATTGATATACTTTAACTTCAAGGAGTATATGTCAAAATTTTACTAAAGGAAATGTTATGACCATAGTCTTCTAAATAACATGTTCTTTAGATCATCCAAGGGGACACATTATTTCAATCCCATGAGATATCATGGTATCTCTATTAAGAATATTTGTTACCACTAACCTCTATCAATAGTGATCCAATTCATAGAGGTGTGTGACCACCTTAAAGTCTCACCCATAAGTCAAAGCCTTCTGTTTACTTTGGCACAAACTTAATATTCTCTTAAGGTTGAGAATGCATACAGTATAGTAACTTGGTGAATCATGAAAACTGATAGTCTTATGTTATGATTCACCATAGGTCTCATCTAGTGTGCATCATATGTATTAGTGCACTCACTATGGGAAAACCATCCTGATGATTATGAGGCAGTGCACTACAGTTTCAGATGGATTACCCAAATCTATGAATCAATTGTAGACTACTCATTACTTTGCAAGGAACCCATAACTTGAATCTTCTATGCAACTCCTAATGCACCCAAGTCATGTGCAATGTAAGTAATGTGGGCATATATACTTAAATAACAAATTAATACATATGAGATAATAAATGGGAAACTAAGAAACATAAATAAAGAAATATATAAATGAATCTCAATCTGTTATATCATGTCATGCTTTCTAGGGCTCAATCCCAATAATAACCAATATTGGTTTCAATCCATAAGGCTGTATTTCATTACCATTGCACCCAATATTAGTTCGATGTTAATTTCATAACTAACATTGGATTTGATGTTGGAATGCATTGTCATGTTGAAAATTTGTTTATAAGCACTACTTATTTAACTGATGTCAATTTCTATATTATTAGTTTTAACTACAAAGTAACTAAAGATCGATAACAATTTCTTTTCTTGTATCATTATCCTTTTACTTTTCAATTCATCATTGATTTGGGCTCCAATATCATGTTGTATCTATTAGCTTGCTTGAGAGTTTTGTCATCGATTTAAGGCTAGTGTGACATTAAAATTTTTGATTTGTAGTGTCGATTGGGATCTTTGCATTCTCATCCTCTTCGTTTGCTATTGTGAGCTATCTTATCGTCTCTTTGACTTGCCATTCATAATTCCAAACCATTTTTAGGCTAATTTTATGAGTAATTAGGTGGAATTAGCCCAATCTCGGTCCTAGCTTAGGTTCATCCATACATTTTACATGTTTCCTATGAGTTAGCAATCATTGTGTCATGTTTAATGTATCTTTTGTTGTTGTGTGTATTGTTCTATTGTTGTATTTATTGATCAATTAGTAAGGTTGTGGACATACATTTTTCACATGCATTCCGATTTGAGGGCGATATTCATTTTTTTGTGAAAAAATGAATTTTGTTTTGAAAGTTGGAGTCACCCTTTTTTTATTATTATTTTTTAAGCGGGAAAATAAAAATATACAAGAAAAACTCTAAGAGTGATTCCTTATTTGGAAAAAGACAATTATACAAACCGAGAATGAATTCGGGTCAGATTACTTATTGAAAAGGTATGATGATAAACCATAGTACCCTTCTAGATCCAAAAGCCTACGATCCCTAATAAGCAAGTGGAAGAAACTTTGACATGAATGAACTAATTAATGGATACGATCTTAATAACAAGAAAGAGATAAAGTGTTTTTGAATTGCATGGTTTTATTTATATAAACGAGACCTAATTAACAATTTTAACAATTTGATTTTTATTTACATGAATAAAATTAGAAAAAATAAAAATAAAATATTACCAAATTGATTCATGACATGAATTTTATTTTAACATATAAAAGATCCAATAATAAAATAAATAATAAATAAAGTAATAATAAGATAAAATATAACAACAATAATAATGATAAGATTTTTATTTACACATTCTTAATGCACAATAATAATAAATAAAAAATGATTTAATGTACATATCTTAGAGTTCATAAAACACATCTTCTTTGCATCGCTAAATTTAATACACATGACAATGGTAATAAATTTGATTCAAATTATTTACAAAGTTAATTTATGAAAATAAATAATTTTCTTTAACAATTTCATTATAGAAAGAATGTAATATATCCAAAATCTAATCTTACTCTTCATGAGTTTACAAAATTAATTCACAAAACAGTTTCTTGATTAATATTGACATAAGAAATTTGATTCAATTCACGTGTAAAAAAAATATTTTTTTTTTATTTTTAGTATTAATACAATAAAAAAATAGTTTTATTAACGTTAATGACTCAACATTAATATAAATTTAATTAAAAAAATGGTTTTCCTTACTTTACGAATATCAATAGGAAAAAACAATGGAATTCATGTAATCTCATAAAATTAATTTAAAAGAAATATATTTTTTTAAAATTTTATTGATGTAAATATACAAAGCAACTCAATTCATATAGTCCCATAAAATTAATTTTTTTTAAAATGACCTTTCTATACAATGATAAATAGATAAATAAAATAAAATTAATAAACTATTTGAACTTTATGATTCCAGAGAATGTTACAAAAAATCAGACCTAGTATCCTCTCTCTCTCTCTCTCTTTCAAAATAGAGGATTTTACCTTAAAAAATTATGATTCTTACCTAAAAAAAATTCTAATTTTCTATTTAAAAAATTCTGATTTTCCTTAAAAAAAAAAAAAAAAAAAAAAAAAAATCTGATTTTCCATTTTTAAAAAATTCTGATTTTCTCTCCAAAAAAAAATCTAATTTCACCCTAAAAAAATGCCGATTTTCTTCTCTTTCCAATCCTATCTTTTTTCTTAAAAATAAATAAAGTAAAATAAAATAATAAAATAATAAAAATGCAAATAAAAGTGTATGCAAAGAGTAAAAGGACCTAAAGTTTCTAATATAATGGGTTTAAAAATCTATAAATAAAAATTGGGCTTAAAACTTTCGAGTGAAAAATAGCCTAGAATTAATTTTGGGGTATACAAAAGTGTCAAAAGTTTCTTCACTTTATAAGGTGGATATCGGATTTGCTTCGGGTTTGGTGGGGTGTCTAATACCTTTTCACTAAATTACCAGACCTTTGAACCATACCTAGTCCATTGATCTATTTTTACATTATTGAAGTCAATTAACGTTTTTATTTTTATTTTATTTTCCTTTTAGAAAAATAGTAAGTGGTCGCTTAAAAAACAAATAAAAACCAATTTTCAATAATAAAACATTTTTCTCTAACATAAAAAGAGTCTTCTTCTAAAAAATTATGGTCCTATAAGACATAATAATAATTTGATATTTTCTTTTAAAATAAATAAATAAAATGAATATTATTATATAGAATTTACTTAGAGTGAAAACCTAAAGTTCAATAAAGTATTTACGGTGAACGAGTGTATTTAAAAGTTATAATATAAGGAATAAAATTCATTAATCCAATTCTAAGCCCATAAGATATTAGAAACAATCAATATAAGCAAAATACTCAAACAAACAAGTATATACAAGACATAAAAAATTTTATATGGAGAACCCTCACACTAATTGTGGAAATAAAAAATCATAGGATTTAAGTTCTCTAATCTAAATTCAATGTTCGAGATTAAGTTATACACATTTACTTGGCTGCTTACTTACTCTCCAACAATATCCTTTAATCTTACTGAAGATATGCAGGTGTTTAAACATTCAATGCTTCGAATCCTTCAATAAAAGATTAGGAATTGGTGTGGCAAGGTAGACTAACTCTCATAAAAAATGTTCTTCCTTAAAAGGGTTGTAACAATTTTTATATAGGCATAAAAGCCCTAGGAGATTCGGTATCTCAAAGTTTTCAAAATTTGCATGAAAAATTTGAAAATATTCTACAGAAGCATTTGAACACACTTAACTACCAGAGCGTTTCAGACACTTGAGCGTTGGTTAAGGACTTAATCCCAATGTTTGAGCAATGTTACACTACTCGAATGGTCCTTACAGTTTTTAAATATTTAATAAATCATTTTTAATTTCAAAAAATATGTTGATCCTTTTTATATTCTTTCATTATATAACTTATTATAAGTTAAACTTTTTTAAATTTACTTGTGACTTTTCGGTTGAACAAAAATTTTGAATTTTCAATATAAAAAAGTAAATTACTATTTAAAAAGTTTCCTAAGTCAAAAAATAAATTAAAATAAAATTGCTAAAATATAAAAAAAAAGATTCAATATCCTAGAGACTTACATAAATTGAATTGCAAATTGAAAAACTTATCATAAACCTAATCCAAATATTAAAAATTATTACTTAAACCGGTCTACAGGTCAAGTTAGGTTTGGATTAGGTGGACCAACCTGCCCGATTGCACTTCTGAACCTAATTAATGGCTTTTTCCACGTTATCGCTTTGTTACATCACCCTTGCATGTGGATGGCCCGTCCTTGCATGTGGATGGCCCGTCCTTTCTCCCGATGGTCCCCTCCGCTGAAGGTTATGGCTCACTTCGGCTACTTTTGGGTCCGGACTCTTTCATCCAAATGTAGCACAGAAAAGTGACGGGAGTTGAGCCGGGCTATCTTAATTTGGACCTGCAATGCGTGCCAAAACCTTGATTTGTTTTTTTCCTAGTGTTTAAGGGTTTAAGAACATGACAAAATTGACCTTGATTAACTCAGCCTTCGAACTCTAACAATAAATAAATAAATAAACTCAAACTTAAGAGAAAGGATTTGTGCCTGAGTCTCTTGTTTTTGGATCTTATGTTGCCATCATAGATTCTGTGAGACAAACATTCCTGTTGTTTCTTAGTGTGATCGTTGGTTTTTGTTTCCATTGTGTAAATAGAGACCCAGAGGCTTGGAATCTCCCCATAAAAAGGATGAAGACAACCTTGACCATCCTCCTATTTGGCTAAACCATGCATTTCTTATAGCTTTCATTTACCTGGGAGATACTCCCTTCTGGCTTGAGCTTCTGGAAAATGACCCTCCCAGATGGCTACTTTTTTGAGAGCCAAACGGGGACCAAATACATTGCAGAATTACTCACAAAAATCAAATGTCTAAGTTTGTTAGGAATATTCATTTGCTTTATCCTCTTCATTATTATTTAAGAGACTACTATTAAATGTGAGTGGATAAATAATTAATGAACAGATAATGTGATGTCTTGTTTTACTATCAAACCATCAATCATCACGATCTTAATGTCTACGATGTTTTAGCTCAAAAATTTATTGAAGGTTCACTAAAAATGCGTTTGATAGTAATTTTAGAAAGCGTTTCTAATTTTTTTAATATTATAATTATATAAATTTTTAAGTATTAAAAGGATAAAAATATTTTTAAAAATCACTATCAAACAAATTTTAAATCATCCTAAAAAATTTAATTTTACAATTGGTAAAAATTTGATATTCAAGAGGTGTGATCCTGTTTAATTGGTATGGCGGGGGACAAGTTTGGAAGTAAGTTGTAAAAATTAAAAAAAAGTATATATTTTAAGCCAGTGATCATTTTGGCATAAGTGAAAACCACACCTCTAAGTTTTGTACTTGAAAGGTAAAAGAAAAGAAAAAAGTAGTAGGTGTCTTGGAGTAAAAGGAAAGAATTAATTAGTAGGGAACCAAAGTTGCAGAGGCATGGGTGAGACCCACAGCAGATGGACATGAACCCACCACCTATACACCTGTCTTTCATGGCTCATCTGAAAAAAGGGGGGTTAAAGAGGCATTGCCATCAACCTCAATCACACAAAAAAGGGGGTTAAAAAGAGGGTCGGCCATCAATCTCAATCAGACTGAATAGTGAATACAGAGGACAGGTAACCCCCAACAAATCTGTTTCCATTAAACTTGAATCTGAAAAGAGAAACCCAAACCCAAACCCATATTTGAATTCCCGTGACATCACACTATCACAGAGAGAGAGAGAGAGAGAGAGAGAGAGAGGGTTGGAAAAATACAAATACTCCGCAAGAAGAATGGGAGAGAGTGGTTAGCGTATCAGCCGACGGCATCACTCCCACAATGCAAAACTCCCACCAACCCCCCTTCCCCATCTCCGGCACTACCGCTGCCGCCCTCACCAAGGACAATAGGAGCTTCTACCTCATCATTGCCACCTCCTTTGTCTCTCTTTTCTTCATTCTCTCTCTCTCCGTTACCTCTCCTGCCCCGCCCACCGCCCCCGCCACCGACCCATATCTTTTTCCCACCTCCCACCACCGCCACCCCATCTTCCTCAACCCCAACCCATCTGATTCCACTCCCACTCCTCCCTCACTTGCCTACTTCATCTCCGGCTCCGCCGGCGACTCCTACAAGATCCTCCGCCTCCTCTTCGCCGCCTACCACCCCCGAAATCACTACCTCCTCCACCTCGACCTCACCGCTCCTCAGTCTGATCGTGACCGCCTCGCCCTCACTGTACAATCGGTCCCTGTTTTCCGAGCTGCCCGGAATGTTAATGTGATGGGCAAGGCCGATTTCGCCTACCGGAAAGGGTCTTCTTCGATTTCTTCGACTCTTCATGGGGCCTCCATTCTTCTACGGTTGTCGTCGTCTTGGGATTGGTTTATTAATCTCTCTGCTTCTGATTACCCGCTTGTTACCCAGGATGGTACATGGTCTGATCCTGTTTGTAGTTATGATGAATGGATTTTGTGTTGGTTTTCTGATCTGGGTTTTGTTGGATTTGCAGATCTTCTCCACATTTTATCATTTGTACCTAGAGACCTCAATTTTGTGAATCACACCAGTTACATTGGCTGGAGAGAGTATGCAAATTGGTCTTTTGAATTGAGAGTATCTTTGCTTTTTCTTTGGTTACTGTAATTTGATGGATGTATGCGCTTGGTGTTTGGTGTTGTAGATCTCGAAAATTGAAGCCGATTATCGTTGATCCAGGGCTCTATCTTACACAGAAAACTGAGATATTTTATGCTACTCAGAAGCGGGGACTGCCTAATTCTTTTCAGTTGTTCACAGGTGAGTTCTAGCGTTCTTCTATGTCATGGGCTTTATGACCGAAATTTCTTATGTGAATATCAATTGCCCATGAGCTGCTTTGAGTTCTAAAGGCATACATTACAGTCTAAAGTCGTGGAAGCAATTATGAGACGAATGAATGACAACTACTAGGCAAAGAAATTTGGGTGCATATGAAAATTATATCTTGGTATTTGGCATAAATTTCCTAGTTTACTATTGATCATGATTTTGGAAGTATAGTTTAGGGACTGGAAATTTTATAATCTACTTTTACTTATTGACTCCAAGATATCACATTGACACTGAGATGTTATAATGGGGTGAGGTGGGCCTTCAAAAAGGGATTTTTCAGAATGAAATGTGGAACTTCTTGCAGTGGTTTATGGGTTGTAGAGTCATATAATTAAGTCAGATTTCAGCAGTCCTTTTGCTTGTTTCTGATAAGAGCCATCCATAAAGAGATCATACTATTCAGTGGTTTGGTTAACCAATTAATTATTCTAAAATTCTATAATATTTGGAGCAGGGGACTCTTGAGTGCACTCATTGTCCTAAAACAATTAGTCTTGAGTATCCATTTTTGGCTTTGCATCCCAGTGACTGGCAGTGGCCAAAGATAAATTTCTAAATTGAAGCAGCTTGTTCAGTGAGGTGTGGAAGTTTCAGACAAAAGCCTTGCAGGGAACAAAAGAGGGAATCTTCCTTTGGAACACTACAAGGGTCCTAAGGAGATGACGTGATAATAAAAGTGAGGTATCCATTGATTATGGTGCATGCTTAGGATGTGGTTGTTGATGGTTTTCTAAAGAATTAGTGATGCTGGGGCTGGGGTGATGGTAAGGTGGTTACAATGATGAAAAGGTCAAATGGCTGTAGCGTCGGGTTGACTAATAATCACCTGATGAGGTTGAGAGTGGGTGAAGGAGGTGATGGTAGGTTACCATTCAGGTAGGTATTGATGTGATGGGATAGCAGAATCCAAAAGGAAATGGAGTAATGACATTGATTAGTTGGTTCGTTTTATAGGGAAAATTTGTTGGTGATGCTGGGGCTGAGTTAAGGTGAGTTGTTACTTGTTAGAGAGTAACTGGTAGTTGGTGGTGCTGGCTTGGGAATGGGTTACAGCTTAGGTGGAACACAAAATCGAAAGAGTACATGAGTCCAATATTGGTGGAATGTCTTTGTCACTTGCAGCTTAAGGAGTATTTGAGGACTGGTGGTTCCAGTTTAGATCCATTCACTATTTGGGTATTCAGAGTGAGCATTGGCTGGTTGTGTGAAGAAGGTGATGGGTAATTCATCATATATGTATTGGTGGTGATGCGATAGTAAAATCTAAGTGGGAGTGGAGTAATGATCATTGATGGTATGTTTAGGTGGTTTGATTGACAGGGGAAAGTTGATGGTGGTGGTGAATTAGGGTATGAGCTGTTAAAAGAGTTGGTAAGTTGGTGGTGACTGTGGTGTTGGCTAAAAAATGGGGGAGCTGTGGTGAACACAATGTCAAAAATGAGCATGAGTTCGATTTAGATGAAACATTTTCTTCTGTGGGAGTTCCAGGAGGACCTAAGAACTGGTGGTTCCAGTTTAGAGGCATTGGGTGTTTGGAGTTAGTAGTGACAAGTATAACAACCAGTGCATAGAATGGAAAGGAAAAGAGATGGAGAAATCAAATGGGAGTCACACCACCAAAATGAGATCTCACCATTTCAGTAGAAAAATTCAATGTGGGATCCACCATTTGATGCCTTGATGGGTTTCATGTAATTGGTCAACTGTGTGGAAGATGATCCAGATTAAATAATTTTTCTTTGAAAATTGCTATTTTTGTCAGGTCTTTGAATAGTAATGAATGTTATAAGTAGAAAAATATAAAAGAAGAATATGTAAAATCTGGTGGTCAAAAATTATTTGTAGTGTGTTTCGTAAAACTTGATACTTAAAGTGACTTTTAAGTTAAATCATGCTTAAGTTATTAAGTCGTATTAAGTTATTAAGTTAATTTACCAAAGTCATTTTTAACTTTAAGTTACAACATTAAGTTACTTTATCAAACATACTTAATATGTTTAATAACTTAAATGAAGCTATTAAGTCATATTAAGTCAATAGGTTGATTTATCAAACACCCTCTTAATCTCTTGTGAATTTTGCTTTTGATAAATCAAAATAAAGGTTTCAAGTTATGTTATTCACCCTCCCTCCCTAGTTATTGGCTTCAATTTTCCCATCAGAAAAAGGAGTCAACCTTCACAGCACAATTGGTCCTCTCTCATCTTACCATGAATGACAGTGTTCTTTCTACTAGTCTGAACCACCATCCCACTTGATGTTATGCTCTTCATTCAAAATTTCCGTTGCACCATACCACTCTTTGATTGGTACTGATAATCCTAAAAGGGATGGGGATAAGCTTGTTTCTCTGCTGGCTCAAGCTGTTGCCAGTCAAGCACTGGATGGGGAAAGGTCACTCAAGATTGGCAATGGTTGGTTGGGATACAACAATCTCTTCAAGAGCCAAATTTCTGCTACTAGAATTTAGAAGAAAGAAGCAAGGCTCTGTTTAACATTGATAAGAGGGACAATTCTCAATTTAGCATCTTAGTCAATGTTGGGGCCTAGAATTTAAAAGTTTTAAATGAGAAACCAAGTTCCAGGTTCTTGACAACTAAAATTTCTTATTTTACACTTTTGAAATCTACTGTTATAAATAAGAGAAGAAGCACATGGTAAGTTCTGTGGACACTTCAAAGCATGCAAAGTACTTATGGTGGACATGGACATGGACATGGACATGCCATGACATGGATCTTGTTCCATGATATGTATCCCAATATTATCCCAATTTGTACCCAGCTCATGTGTTCAACAAAGAAAAAGAACAAATTCCTAGTTCATTGAAGGACATTCTATTTTATAAAGGAAATTCCATTTGGCCTAGGTTATGAATGTGAAAATAGGTATTGGTTTGTTTAGTTGTATCCTCATGTGTTAAGGTTTGGGGGTTTAAGCAAGTGTGACTCCTAAGACAGCACCGGACAATTTGTATGCAGTTCCTTGTAACAGAGAGAATATATGTTCTGTTGCTTGATGAGGTTGAAATGGTTCAAACTGTTTGAGAGGGAAAATGGAATATTACAATCTGAATTGCATGAGTGGTGATCTAGAAGCATCAGGTTGAACCAGAGGTTATTCATATGACAACCATCTGAACCAAGAAGCCTACAATTGGAATCTGCAAATAACCTGAGTCGCAGTTATGTGTATTTAAATAGTGCTTTCACCGCTAACTTGTCTTTGAAAGGAAGCAGATAGAACTTTTCTTTTGAGTTGCTTACCTTATTTTTAAGGAAAGAAGTGGAGCAGTCTTGATTTTTTCATAACCCGAGTTTCTGGGGCTTCTGTGAAAAAACAAGAGACTACATTTAGGAAAAGAAATAATGCATATTTTGTATGTAATCTGGTTTTGCCACTTATTTCCCTCTTCTCTTTATTATTGAAGTCGCAGGGATTTAAACTTGTCTTTAGCTCACTACTGTATGATGTCTGTAAGAAATTTTTTACTTTCTTTTTGCAAGGTTTAGTAGATACATGTTAAGAGATACTGCTTTAGGTAGGGTGTAACTTTATGTGTTAGCTCGAAAAAAAGTAATGGCTAGATCAACCTTTCTTATTCCCCCAATTTTGGTGTAGTCCAAAGCCTAAGCATCCATCAGTTATTGGAAAAACTATTAAAGGAAAATGCTCAAAAAATAAAAAATAGATGCCTTTGTCAAGTAACTTTCCTTTCCCTTGTGGTTTCCAAGAGCGTAATAGAAGAGATTGACTATGCCTATTCATGATATTTAGTAAGCATGGTCACTTCAAAGAGTGAAAGTAACATATTTGTTCCAACCATGGAAAGTATTTACTGCCAGATATCTTTTGGATCCTTCTCCATGCAGCTGATAAAACACTATATTCGATTGTGGGAAATGTTACTGCCAGATATATTATCAACTTAATGATTTTTTGACCCCGAGTTTTCTCATCAAACATTCAAATGGGAGGAGTGTCAAACTTACATCTATATCTTTTTATGGTACAGGTTCATCTTCAGCTATTTTGAATCGTGCTTTTATTGAGTTCTGCATTGTGGGCACTGACAACCTGCCAAGGACTCTACTGATGTACTTAGCTAACACGCCTTCATCCCTACCCAATTATTTCCCAACCATTCTTTGTAATTCCCGGCAATTCAACAAGACTATTGTAAACCATAATCTACAGTATGCTTCCTTTGACAAGCCTGCCAAAGAGGAGCCCCGCAGACTTGGTTCCAAAGACTTCGATGACATGATTCAGAGTGGAGCAGCCTTTGCCACACAGTTCCGATTGAATGATGTTGCCCTTGACCGCATTGACCAAGAGATTCTTGGACGTAGTCCTGGAAAAATTTTGCCTGGGGGATGGTGTTTAGGCGAGGCTGGGAATGACACATGTTCAGTTTGGGGAGATGCAGATGTTTTGAGGCCTGGCCCAGGGGCAAAAAGACTTGAAAAACGTATTGCTGAGCTGCTCTCAGATGGAACATTTCAGGCTCATCAATGTATTGTTGAGTGATTCAGCACTTCAACCCCCACATAGTAGAGAAAGAAAGGAAAAGGAACCAGCATTTAGAAATTTTGTAATAGATCCACTTCAATTTTCCCATTCTTTTAGGGTTGAATATTGTAGCACACTGCAATTGAAATTGTTGTAAATTGAATTTAGAAAAAAGAAGAAGAAAAAAGGCATGTATTAGAGCTAACCAGAGCGCATTTGGAGATGGTATTGTGTAAACGATCTTTGTTAATCTGTGAGGATGATTGTTTTTGTTTCCCTCTTCTTTGCTTTGCGGTGTTCCTTTAGTTTCTTACGGTTCAAAGACATGCATTTTTGGATGGACCAACAAAGCCTTCTTCTAATTCGCGCAAAGCTTCCCTCAGTTGAAGCCATGGAAAATAAAATATTCTGAGCTGCAGATTATGTTTTCAGCAGCTCGTGTTTTTGTTTTTGGTTTTTCTCTTGTTTAAGATTCCACTAAAACAAAGCCTTCCAGCATATTTCAGCTTCCCTTTGGGGGAAAATTGTGTTTTGGGCCCAAAGTTTAATATTTGGTTCATGTAACTTTCATAATTGATGGAAATGGTATGAGATGTTAAAAGACCAATATATCCTTCAAACTTCTATATATTACCTTTTAAGGATATAAAATAGTGATGGACTAAAATATCCAATGACCTTTTACATAAGTTTTTTTGTCTTTATTGCGCCACTATTCATGCAACTATAATAATTCTATTTTCTATTTTAAATTATAAATAAAGAAAAATTATGTTCAAAAACTATTTTAAAAAATACTTTCTAAAAAAATGGTAACATGATTTATATTTTTTATATTTTATTTTTGAAAAAATATTTATTAAAAAAATGAAAACTATTTTTTAAAAATAAAAATTGAAAACCTTGTTTAGTACTATTTTTTTATATGAAAATAATAAAAATAATTAAATTTCATTTATTGATTATCCATTTTTCTTTTTTTCCATTAGTTATTTTAATAAAAAAATAAAAAAATATAGTATGTTTACAATTAAACAAAGAAATTGATCAATTATGTGTTTTTTGTGGGACTATCTTTTACATGAAAAATAATTAAATAACTAAATTATATATATTTATTACTCTTTTTAATTTTATTTTCTTTATTTATTTTTTGTCTAATAGAAAATTTTAATATATCCATAATTAACAAAGTAATAAATCAATTGTGCACATTTCAATCTATTAAAATAAATTACTTTCTAATTTAAATAAATAAAATGAAATAAGTAAATAAATTTGGGGTTATTTCTATTTTTTAACATATCTTATATCAATATTTTTAATGGTTAAATAATTTTTTTATTTTTTTTCTTTAATTCCAAAAATAAAATGAAATAAATATATAAATTTGGTATTTTCTAACTAATCTTATATTCATGTTTTTTATGGTTAAATAAATTTTTTATTCTTTTTTTTAATTTCCAAAAATAAAAGGAAATAAAAAATAAACTTGGCTTAAATAATAGTTTTTAAGTAATTTCTTTGTCTTATTTTTAATTATATTTTGTATTGAAAATAAAATAAAATAACGTTTTATTTGTTTTAATTATTTTAAATGTCAAACTATTGGGAACATAGTTTACACACTCATGTGGATATAACCTACCTATGGCTACACATTGAGTAGAGGATATACGGAATTTGAGTCACTGTACAAGGTATTTACACTAAGTGTACATGACAAATATACTAATTGTATAAGAGTGTACAAGACTATTATTTGTAAAAAAATTTAAGTGATTCTAAAAAACTTATTTGTTTATTTCCCCTAACCGATGATAAATGACATTCCTTACACATATTGGTTAAACATACATTCATCTCATGCACTTTATCTAACTTGCATATGGTAATTTGAATAGGTATCTCACTTATGATGATTGTAAAATAAAATTATACAACAATTTGAGTTATTATACAAGGGTATTATACTAACTGTACAAGACAAATTCACTAATTGTATAAGGGTGTACAAGACTACTTTTTGTTAAGGATTTCAAGTGATTTTGAAAAACTTTCCTATTTTTTTCTACTCAAAGATTTTTTTCCCCACTCAAATTCTCTCACTTAAGAATTGTTTCAAATTTTATTTTTAAATTTCATCATCAAAATTTTATAATTGCATATTTTGTTTTTGTAGTTTTAGCAATGTTCTTTCTTTCCACATTTTTTTTTTGGTGAAATTTTATCCAAATGAATCTATATTTAAAATTATAATCATATTTATCAAATTTTTTACTAAGATTATCTTTAATTCTTTTAATATATTTATACTCATTTATTTAAAAAATGAAAAACTAATTTTTTTTTTAAACATGTTCTATTACCTTTTAAGTAAAAAATTAGATAAGTTTGAAAATCAATAAAAAAAATAAATAAATACCACTTTCAATAATTTTTAGATAAAATTTTATATAATATATTTTATTTGAAATTTAATTTCTAAAGTTTCACTAAAAAATTGTATTGACAATTTTCTTGTTGTGAGTCAAAATACTTTGCATTAGTCTATCTAAATAAAAAAAATTATTAATATAATATTTGAACTTCATATCTTAATTATTTTTTTCAATAAATTTATCTTTTAAAAATTTTTAAAATAAAAACATTAAAAATTTAAAAGCTAAAAGGATATATATATATATATATATAATAAAGTGAAGTGATAGTCAATTTTTAATTTTTTTAAAATATGGTTAATGTAGAAAATATAAAAAATAATTAAAAATAAGAGAAAAATATAAATGAAAGGGTAATATAAATTTAAAATAAAAAATGAAAATTAAACTAAAAGATAAATACAAAAAGATAAAAAATATTTGGATGAAAAATCCCAAAATTTTTATCATTGCTTATAATAAGAGCAAAAAGATTCAATATCTTTAAAAATAAAAAACAAAAAAATATTATTATTTTTTATTTGACATAAATAGAAATATAGATTGGAAGAAAAAGAAAAAAAAAAGTTAGGAATGAGTAATACTTAATAGGGAATAGAAAAAGAAAAAAAAACACAAAAAAAATTGAAGTTCACACTCACTTGTGCCTATGGAAGGGTTAAGGGTATTTTAGGGATTAATGAAAGATAATATCCTTCATCTTAATTTTCATACTTTGTTTGGGTCTTGAACTTAAATATGTATGATATATGAACCAAATGTTAATTTTTGGGCCCAGTTGGATCCAAAGCACAATTCTCCCTCCCTTTTAAGCCAAGCCTAGGACGTTTACAGTTATTTAGGCCCACTTGAGGATTGATTTTAGGCTTCCCAAAATTATGGCGGTTTGATCATATTTTCTAAAACTATTTTTAAGTTAAAAAATAAAAAATAGTTTTTAAAAATACATGGTTAAACGGGTCCATATTTTCCTTTTATTTTTCAAAACGGATGAAAATAACTCTTATTTGTTCTTTAAAAATTATTTTTTATTTTACTTTATTTTTAAAAATTATTTTCAAAGAACAATGACTAATAAAAATGGTTTTTTATTTTTAAATATAAAAAATTATTTTTAAATCATATGACCAAACAGACTCTTACTTATACAATAATTTTTCAAAATTGCCTGATAAATAAAAAAATAAAATGTAATTCTGGTTTTGGGAAGCAAGGAAAGGTATTAGGCGTAGGATCTTTTATTTTAAATTACATATTGTATCTTTTAAATGAATTTGTTAGGTTTATATATATATTTTCCTATTTCATCCTATTTACAGTCTTGTCTCTTGGTATTTATATTTTATATTTATACTTGTCATTCTAAAATTTTAAAAAACAAAAACATTTTCATAAATATGCTTATTTGAATTGAGTTAAAATAAAAATGAAAAATTTGAGAATTAGTTCTAAGTAATATGATAATTTAATTAATTAAAAATTAATTTTTGTACCAAAATTATTTAAATTGCTAATATTTTATAGAAATTTAATAATCTAATTTACCAAAAACTTCACAACATGTAAATTATAATTGCAAGCTCACGATTTGCGCAGTTTTGTTGATTAAATGAAACAAATAAGTGTTCACAAATTTTGAAAAATTTATGTAGATATCTTATTGGACAAAAGTTTGGTTAATCTTGGTTTTGATGAGTATAAAATAAGGTTTAAAGTTAATGATTTTATTCTAAATGTGATTAGGCAACAAAATTTCAAAATAAGCAATCAAGAAGTAGAAACCTTCAAAGAAATAATGTTCAAAGTTAATTTTGCTAGAATATCTTTGTATAAGTTTGTATTGTATTATATTTTTATTGAATGCTTATAATAATTGAAGTACCTAAATCAATTTTATTCTTTTATAAATCGGATGAAGAATTGTTCTAAATAAAAACCATATGTGATTTGTGTTATTTATAGTTTAAGTGGATTTCAAAATGATACGGAGTTTATTTAAGTGGGTTTCCCTAAAGATTTTGTACTAAAGATACAAAAACCATAAAACTTGTGAATTTAAAAGCTAATTAATTAAGAAAATCACTCAAGAGGGGGGTGAATTGGGTTTTTGAAAACTTTTACAAGCAAGCTTAATTTGAGCAAATTATAGAGTAATAAATATAAAGATATAAGGGATAGAGAAATCAAACACGAGATTTATAATGGTTTGACACTCATTGCCTACATTCACTCTCCTCAAGTTCCAATCAAGCCTCCAAGTCCTTATAATTGGATTTTCAATTCCAATGTGCACTACAACTTCTTCAAGTATTAGCTCAACTTAAAGCACTTCACTAAATGAGAGTTTAATGATAACTCAAACCTAGCACAATGAAAGTATAAATACAAGGAAATTTAGGATGGATTAATGGGTGTACTAAAAATGATTTGCAAGTGATGGTTTAATGCACCAAAAGAAGAAGGAGAGATTTGATGGTGAGAAATAGGTGGTTGAAGAGTTGAATACAAGTATTCTCTATGCAATAATCGAATGTAGAGTTTTCAATTTATAGATTTCTACCCTTGGGCACCAAAAAGGACTCTAACTGGCATTTCTCGATTGAGTTTCGACTTGATCGATTGACTAGTCATTAGACATTAAATGCATGATAGATGACCATTAGGGCTTGATTGGACCTTGATCGAGAAGAGGTGTCCCTCAATCATGAAAGGGTTTCACTTAATTGAGAAAGCAACTTTTTTTGGAAAAGAGAGAAAGTTGGTACACTCCTTGATTGATCCTTGACCAAGAAAGGGTAGCCAGTTTGACTGGCCAGATTAGGCCTACCCTTGATCAATTGGTCATTTTTCAACTAAAAACCTATCTTTTTCAAATCCTTTTTCTTCTAATACTTAGACAAGGTCTTTAGGTACCTTAGTAGATCAAGTTTAAATAATTTTGCCTAAGGTTCAAGTAAGAATACTCGTGTTTTAATAAAATTTTAACTTGAATGCATAAACTGAGTATGAAGTGATGCATAATTTAACATAAAAATCCTAGATGCACCTAAATATTCACCTTACACACTTGAACTTGCACTCCTTTGATCCTTTGATGATTATCTTGACTTTCCATTCAAATTTCTCAAATAAAACCTGAAAACTCATCTTGATTTTAGGTCATTAGTAAGCTAATCATGATTTGTTACATCAAAATGTGCTTAGGAGAAGCCTTGGGCTAACAAAAACTTATTTTTCTAATTTTTTTAATGTGTTTTATAGAAAATGAGATTGATTATTACAAGGATAAAAAATAAATAAATAAATCATATTTTGATATACATTTCATTGTTAAAAAGGGTTTTTCAATCCTAAGTTTTCATATTAAAAAAATTTAAGTTGTTAATGGTCTTTTGTCTATCAATTTATATATATATATATTGTGTGTATGTTCGACCAAGGTTTGATCAAAGTGACTCAATTGGTTACTATTCACTCAACCAATTGGTTACTATGCATTAGTTGAGGTTGTTAAAAGATTGTTTTAACTAATTGAAGTAGAAACCTCGATTAAACGAGCTTTTGGATCCTAATGATCACTTATGCGTACACTAAAAGCCTAACGACTAGTTATTGGTTTGATCGAAAAGTTCACCCCAAACTATGACTAATGACTAGTTTGATATTTAAGTTCTATCTAAGGCTCTAAACTTTATGTATGGTAAAAGAAAGAGTTCTAAATCTTTATTAAATCTTATTTGAGCCTTAAAGAATAATGTTTGAGTGTACTCTTTTTTTCAACTTGCATTTCATCTTAATGTATTATTCAACCTTAATTTCTTTAGAAACTAATATTTATATTCTTGTCAAATCGATTCTTATATATTTTGTCAGGTGGATTTAAGTATGAGGTAACACTTGAGAGATTCCTAGTATGATGTGACCCTTGGGGGATTCAAGAGTTCATTCTCTTCGGGTGTATGTAGAGGGTCTTTTAGAACCACAATCCAAGTGGGTGCATAGAGGCATAAAATCTAAAGGGATTGATTGAAAATATAATCTAAATGCATGCTTAAAGGATTGTATTAGAAGCCTTGTTCATAGTAGAACCATTAGCCTTGATTTGAAACTTGAGAAGAGTAAATGTAGACTAGGTTACGTCAAACTACTATAAAATCTTGAGTTTGCATTTTTCTCTTTCCCACTCTCTTCATTTATAAACAATTACTTTTTATTATTTTTATTATATCATTACCTATTTATTTTTCACATTAATTGTAGTTTATATTTATTAAAATTTCTAAAAATAGAGAGACCAATACTCGATTCATCTTCTTTTGTATTTACCTTATATGAGTATAAGTAGAATTCTAACAATTCCTTATTTGAGATAGTTGATATATGTTGTGTAGGGCTTGGTACATACCTTTAACTTTTCACTACTACAAAAAAACAAAAATAATAACACTTCCTTTCTTGGCGCTTTTACAAAAACGTCATTATTTAATTTAATTTAATTTAATTTTCTTCTTCCAATTTATACCCTAATTGGTTTTTTCTTTCATTTTCCCTTTGGCCAAACTTTCTTATCTCTAAAAAAACAAGGAAACCAACTCTAATTGTTTGGATGGAAAACAACTTGGGATTGAAAGACATGCCATCGTCTCCAGCAACTTTAGCAGTTCAAAGTGAAGTTCTAATTTTTGTTTGCTGTTTTTCTTTATTTTCTCAATGTTGAAAAGACAAAATCAAGATTCCAAAAAAATACTATACATCCCAAATCCATATTAATCATAATAATTAAATTAAATGCTGAGCCTCCACTTTTTATTTTCTATACATTTACCATCTTAATTAAATTTTTTCATTTATATATATATATATATATAAAAGCTATTTACAAAATTATCTTAAAGAAAACGAATTTTAAAAAATGTACTAATATAGGATTTATTAACAGTATCACTAAAATAAAAATAAATTATTCATATAAGATTTATTTAAAAATTATTTTAAAGAAAACAATTTTAAAAGGCATATATTACACGATTTTATCAATAATTTACTAAAAAATGTATTTATATAATATTTATTTAAAAATTATCTTAAAGAAAACGGGTTTCTAAAAAATATATATTTCAAATTATTGTGAAAAATATAGGTAAAAATAGATTCATATAAAAGTTATTTACCATGAAAAAAAGTAGTTTGTTATAATAATGAATTATTTTGATAAGGATGAAATAAAATATTGTATTAAACTTCAATAACTAATTATAATTACTTATTGAATATGTATATTATTATTATTATTATTATTATTATTATTATTTGTTTTATCATTTCTTAGAGTTTTTTTTAATATTTTTATAATTTTTTATTATTAATTTTCTTTTTTTTATAAATTCCTATCCTAATATTTCCTGAATGTTTTTGCAATTTTCGATATTTTCATCCTATTCATTCTTAAATATTTCCATGACAAGTTAAAATTGATTCTTATTCAACTTAAACCAAACAAACAATGAGGATATAAGCAATGGTGTAATTTCGATATTTGAATCTTATAAAATTATACGTTATTACAACCTAAAAATTGTTAATTATATTTTATTTTACTCTTATTAATAAAGTGTGATATTCTTGTATTACATAAATAAGTTAATAGCATATACTATTAGGAATGAAGTGTCTGCTTTGTGCCTAACAGTATAAGTTTGACATAAATATAAACGAGTTTATGACGGGTTTTATTTTTTATTTTTTATTTTTAAGTGGTGACAAGTTTTGGCCACATTCATGTATGATTTTGTTTTAATTTTTTTTTTCAACTTTTAATCATTCATAAATTGTATTTATTTATAATACAATTTAAAATTTTAAAAGTAAAAAAATTAAAAAAAATTGAAAATTTTTTAATATATATACAAGACCACATATAAAATAATAAGACGTATATATGAAGTAAGAAAATTAGAGTAAAAATGAATGAGACCAAGGTATGAAGACATAGAATCAATGAAACAAAATGATAAGACAAAAGGTACAAAACAACGGAATCAAATATATAGATCAATGAGACCGGTTAATAAAGTTCTAATATCATCCTTGTGAGCAAAATTACAAATTTATAGAAAAGAATGGTTAATTTTATCGATGCTTTACTTATTTTCTAAGCACTTCTAATCATTTTGGGAGTGAAATGGCAATATTTGGGTGAGGGTTTACATTGAAATTGTGATCCTGAAAAATTAATTCATTCATTAATTATCATAAATTTTATTTTATTTTTTCGATTATAGTACATGATCTTCAAAATAAATATATTTTTAAGTATTTTGGAAGAGAAGTGGTTCTTGATGCCTTCGAAATATATAAGCTAGATTTTATTAAATCTAGTTTGGTAGAATTTGGGTGGTGGGTCATGAAGCAATGGGAATATCCTATCCAAACCGGCAATGTGGTTTCCGATCTCAGATGAGGGAGCCAACTCCCAGGTCTATCGGGCATATTCGGGAGTCCAAACATCATGTGCTAGCGAGCCTTACGACCAAGTCTGGCACGAGGAGGCTGCTGATTGTACTCTGACCACCTATGATTCAATCTGCGGTCTTGTACAAGAAGACGAGGCAAATATAATTAACTTGTAGCTCCTCCCAATAATCCAACAAATCCACTGCTCACAGATGTCTCATTGTAGAAGTTTTTGGCCACCTCACCACAATATAGAATTGCTTGCCCAATGGGATTTTTGATAAAAGTGTGGTCATATAAAAATTATTTTTAAAAATACAACAAATTGAAAAATATTTTTAATTCTACACTTCCTTTGAAAGGTGTATTTAAAAAAAAATAATAATTTTTTATTTCAATATATGAGTCAAATGAAAACCGGACTAAACCGAGAAATCCGGTAGCTACCCCCCAACCCTACAAAGCCGAATTTTCTACATATTTAGTGGAAGATGTGCAGCTTTAGCTACCCGAGAAATCCGGTAACTACCCCAACCCTACAAAGCCGAATTTTCTACATATTTAGTGGAATATTTGGGAAAGCTGCACATCGCCACCACTTATTTATTGTGGTTTAGGGAAAAGCCCATCCAAACAAGTCCAAGTTGTAGATGTCTTTATCTTGGTTGAGTAATGCATTTAAAGGCCTCCTTGTTCTTATCACCATCCGTGAGATTGGTGATATTAATTTAAAGAAAAATCAAAGCCTACAAGGATTTGAATGGTGCCCCTCAAGTCAAGCATCTGACATGGGCATCACTCCACTTTTTTCTACAAAAAATTTATATTATTAAATAAAAATAACATAATACTTTTTCAAATTATAATATTATTTAAAATTAAATAATTAAATTTCTTCCATTTTAATGTATTTATATTTAAATATTATACATATTTCATTTAATAAAATTTAAAATATTATTACTTTTATACTTATACATGATTCAATTACATAACATCAAAAATAAAAAGTAAATATTATTTATTTTTAATTTATTTATATATACTTTAATTTTATTTTTTTTTATAATTATTTTAAATTTTAATAATATATAAATCACACAATTCAATTGTGGTTCAACCATTCAGAGTTATTATAAACAACCAAAGGATTAAAACATCAAAAAGTATAAAAATATCCATAATTGGGATTTGTGGAAATATGGGATGGGGGCAGTGATGATTTGCCTATAACTCAAGTAGTAGGATTGTTATTACTATCCACTATCTAGAGAGGCTAGTCACTCTCTTTTGAGTCCAACTATATTAAACACCACCTATAAAAGGCTAGAGACTATGTTGGATCTGAAATAGTTACGAAATCAGACCCACTTATTTTAAAGTACTTCTGATATGTTTCTCTTTTTTGTTACATAATCTAAACTTTAGTGGAGGAACCAACAGAAAAGAGCAAATTTGGTGAGAATCTTGACGATAGCTAAAGAAAATTAGGTAATATTGAAAGTAAATCTCCCACAAAGGACAAAACAAATAATGGCAGTATCAATTTTATAGTAGACAATTCTGCACATGCATGTTAACAGTTCAAAGATTCCGTGGCTAGTTGCACTACAAAATCACCCTGCCTTTTTATATGGAGTGAAATATTATAACAAATGCAATTCCTTTTGCACATAATTCAAACCATTATCATCATTAAGATTGGACAAGCAAGAAAACAAAAGAGCATGGAAGAGGCTTTAACAATAGCACATTCATAGAGACTTATCCCTACCTTTGTTTCAAATCATTCTAAGTAATAGATAGAAAGACATGGTCACATCATCCTTTCCAGGAATCATTGGAAGGTGAAACTTTGCATTTCAAGATACAGAAAGCAGTTAAACACTGAGCCTTTGATTTTGGGTGTCTTCAATGTCCAAGTTCATCTTTCAACATTGTCTAAAGCTGTCTAAGATAAAATTCTCTAGTAAATAGCTCTATCTCAACAAAACCAGCATACTCACATGGGACCAACCTTGGGGCTTATAAGGAATGAAACTTGCCACATGAGCAACTCTGATAGATCTCAGGCCTTCCTCTACCTCTTTCCCCCTTAGTTCTGCCCAGTCTTTAGGCACTGCAATGTGTCCTTATGGATCAAGATGTAGTTGCTTGCTTTGTTTTTTCCCATAGGCTCTCAAGAATTTATTAGAAAACACCAAAAAATGTGGCTACAGCAAAAACAAGAAACAGTACTCCACCCAAGTAGCCAACCTGATGGGAGATTTGAGTCAGTTATATAGAAATCAAAGTACAAGCTTTGTAAAAAACATTATTTCCTACCAGTTTCTCAGAAATGTAGTTGGCAAGAAATGCTCCTCCTAGAATTGCAATGGATGTTGCAAATAGGTGTCCAGCAATGGCTCCACTTGCCACACCCCATGGAGACTACAGAGTTCATAAATATAAATAATCAATAAAATTCCATGATTGAGATTTTGTGAAAAATGAAAGGAAGACTATGGTAGAGATTTTATAAAATTGCACCTGTGCGGCACCAAGAGCAATTGTTGCAAGCATAGAGCGGTCTCCCCATTCCTAAAAGCAGTTAACAATATAGTAAAACTGGAATGTGTGCTTCAGAATATAAAATCCTTTAAGACATCCAAATGAAGCTACTAATTTGCTTATGAAAGTAGGATTGGGCTACTGTACTATCATTGTGTCATAGCCATGGTATCTTGGTTTGCTGCCTTTTAATTGAAAAGGGAAAAATGGCAAAATTACCCAGACGAAGATAAATTATGGCAGTGGAGACACAAGGATAGGAGGCTAGAAGTTGGCATTGCAACAATTTTAGAAAATTTGGATCACCAAGACCATGTCTTTGTTTCAAATTTCATTTTTTTTTATAGGCTGCATCATAGTTTCAGATTTTGGATTGACTCTAACCATAATGAAAGCAAGCATATATCTTTTAGTTATAATTAGGTGTTGCTAAAAGAAGATGCTTACAGCAAAGAATACAAGGCTAAATGACTTCCAGACGATTTCAAGTGGGTTTGAGAGTCGTTTTGACACCTGAAGACATTAAACACAGCATCACTAAAAATAAGAAATTCATTTCTGAAAAAACCTTCACAGAAGGCAGGCTTTAGAAAGACCACCTTTTCCTTCACAAGCTCCTCAGCCTCCACAAATTCATCAAGTTCAGGTCCACTCTTATCACCACTCTTAACTACATTTGATGGAAGGTCCCATGCATCTTTTATTGACTTGAGGCCAAAGAACATTAAAAGAGTTACTGCTGCATATTCTCCTATTGGCAAGGCTGTTCAGATAATCACAGAACATGATCAGATTACAAGAGACTTAATGATTGACAGGTGTAGGTTCTCAAATATAAAAAAATTTCATACCGCAAAGAGATGAAATACTGGAAGGATTTCAAGGTGGATAAATACTTTCTCATACATGATGCAGTGGCAGCATGCAAAAACATAAAGAATCAACATGAACTGAGCAATGCTAATTCACAAGTGTAAAAGACCATCCACGGAGGAAGGTGATCATTAAATTGGAAAAGGAAACTAATAGTCCCAGTCAAGGGTGCAATGTCTACCACAATCCAACATGCTGGCACATCCAAAACAGGGTGTAATTCTTTTAAATGCTGACCAGAATAATATTTAGGTACTTGGGTTAGCCCACATTTTCTGATAATCCAGATGATCATACAAGCATTCCCATATTATATGGCTAAAATCATCTTCCATCATATGGACAGCTTTGACACTTAAGTCATAAGCAAAAAAAGAAATATATCCATCAATTTCTAGATGGATGATGGATTGCCATTCTGAGGGTGTTTATATTAGAACCATTTTCAAGACTAATACTCAACTGATTTCATGTGTCTCTATAAAAAGCTTCTAGAAATGGGACCCTTTAATTGCTTAGTTCTATGAAATTTTGTTTGCACATCAACAGATTACCCAGTGAGACAGACTATGCCAGCACTGTTTGTTAACTGCAGTCCCATCTATGCCTTAACATCTCGTCTGTGTGATGACATTTTTTTTTTTTTGATAGATAAAAGGATGTATATTAAACGAGAAAAGGAAGCACCAAAAACAGTGCCCTCAAAGTATACAGGGAATATACGTCTGTGTGATGACATGGGAACCAAAAAATAAAAAATAAAAAAGGGAAGAGAGGGATAGGAAAGATGATTTAGAAAAACAAAAAGAAAGAAAGATGAGAAAATAATTTTCAAAAGCTTCCAGGTCTCCAAAAATGCCATTTTGAGCTATAACTTTCTTGGCATTCTTTAATAGAAAAAAATAAATGAAAAACAGAATCAGAAGTGAATGCACTTCTGAGAAGTTAAATGTTGCCTTCCATGAGGACAACATGAGAGAGTCTATTGGGATGGAATGATCGTATGAAACAAAAGAATAGCTGCACCAGTTTGGCACTATTTGGTTCAAGATAGAATATTACAAAGCATTAGCAACAGTGTTTTAATAGGCTGTACACTTCCACTTCTACTCACAGAAGACAACCAGCCAGAAGTAGAGATGCCAATAACTACAAACTTACTTGTTTGAAATTGAGCAGGCACTGAGTGAAATATCCGTCCTATCACAACAGACAGGATTGTCATAAGTGAAAGAGCAGCCATTGATCCCAAAAGAACCTGGTCAATGATTCAGTAGTTCATGAACACAATCAATTTCCAAAAATAAAAACCCATCAATATCTTCCTCCAAACAGCACTTTCAAGATACCAACATCAATTTAAACTCAAATGTTTGTACCAAAAGATCCATACATTCATAAGTTCATATTGAGTGACAAAAAATTTGAACATTTTCATACAATTAAGTCATTCTAGTAGGAAGTGTGGAGGAGTGAAGATGTGGTTTCAATTCTTGGATGCAGCATGTTATGTTGGCCTTCAACCTATATGGGCATGCTATTGGGATCTTTTATTAGCAGTAAGCTGGTAAGGGATTCAGTATTGGAATGCATTGAGGGAAGGTGAACATCTTGGAAGGGACAATATCCATTGCTATATATGATAAAGTCTTGGAAGAGGAAATACCTAAGGAAGACAAACACCTAATGAGGTCACCTTTGCAGGTTTACCTATTTATTTGTGTCCACCTGTGTAATGCCAGTTTCTTTTTGGAACATATTAGAGCAGTTTCAAAGAAATTAACTGGGGGGATGGGAGAAAACAAGGAAAGCTCATCCTTAAAAGCAGTTCACTGTCTGTTTTGCAAGGGAGTTGGAAGGACAAGGCATTAGAATTTTGCATGCATGTAATTAAATATTACTAGGGAAGTGTTTTGGAGGTTTGCAGTTGCAAGAGATAAATAGTGAAAGGAAGAACTTGGTGGTAAATTTGGCGAGGTGGTTTGTGTTATAATGTGGGGAGAGGGGCAAGAGGATTGGGCCTATGAAAAGATATCCAAAAAGTGCAGAATGATTTTATTTTCCAACCTGTATTTCTGTGGGAAATGAACTTAGTGTTGAGTTCTAAATTGGTGTAGGAGGCTCCTCTTAAGGATTCCAATCCAGATTTGTTCATCAGTGATCTTAAACACAGATAAATGGTAGTTGTTTATTGGTACTCAGAGGGGGCAAATGGGTATTGGAACTCAAAATTTCTAAGAGGACACCATAAATAGGAGTTGGAATTGATAAAATCTTTCATGTGATGGATTTCCAGTGGTCAAAGTTAAGGTGAAAAGGCAGGAAAGTCAATCTGGAGTGGAAAGGAACATTTTTTGGTCAATCTTTTCTATAAGGTGCTGTGTGGTGTGGGGGTGTGGGCAATGCCCCTCTAAGAACGGGTTCTTCACGTAGGAAATGGCATAGGAGAAGATTCTTATGATCAACCATCTGATGAAGAGAAGGATCATAAGGAATTATTACGAGGAAGCTTTTAAAGCCATGTTTCTCTCCATTGTTGGTGTCTCTAGAGTGCTTCCAGAACAAATGAAGCAGGCTCTGTCTAACTGGTATGAAAACTTCATAGGAAAAAGTAAGAGGAAAGAATGGAAAACAGCCCCTTGGAGATTATCCTGGTGAATCTGGAAGGAGCAGAAGAAGAAAATTCTTTAAGGCTAGGAGCTGTGAAAGCTGAATTTGAATGAGTCATTTATTCCTCAAGGGAATCACCAGGGGAAGTGAGTATAAGGTTGTTGAGTTTTGAGGGTCCCACTTAATGAGACTGAGGTTTGCAGCACAATGGAGGCTATGAGAATGAAAGCATATTTCTCTCTATAAGAAGGGTGCATTCCAAGGTGTGAAGTGAGAGAGAAGGGATGCCATAAGTAGGGTTTTAAATAAGACAACCTTTTCTTTTGATTTTTCATTTTTTTTCTTTTATACTTAAAAAGTAATCAATGTCAAGTTGTGTGAAGCCTAATTATACTGTACACTTTTTCCCAGGACTGCAAATCGACTCTCATGATAAGGCTGAAGGGGTGGGTGGGTGGGTGTGGGTGTGGGTGTGGGGGGTGGTTTGGATCACCACCCTCTTCCTCCCATTTGAGGTATTTTAAGTAGTCTACGCATGCATTAATCTACCCTAATTTTCACATTATACTAGGGATTATTAGGATGACTGATTTTAAGAGTGGAAAAAAAAGAGGAGAGGCGATCATTGCAAGGCATGGGATTACCTCATATATATATATATTTAATCATATTGAAAATCTGTAGCAACAAAGTGAACGTAGCTCTAATATTGAGAGTGAACCATTATAAATCCTGTGTGTGCTTTGTCTATTTTTTGTTTCTTGTGTGGTATTGCTCTTGTAAATAGGGATTTACTCCTAACGATCAGATGTGTTAGGTATTAAGCTCCTGATGAGCTATTGTTCATTAGACCTCTCTATAGTATTGTCACTATGGTGGAGTTTGTGACTGATTTGTCAAATTGTGCACTATCACTGCCATAAAAACCAAACTCCATTTTTCATTAAAATTAACAAGGTACAATTAACCTACAGATTTGAAATTACTACTTATATAATTGCTATTGATTATAATTCACAAGAACAATTGTAGTTTTTTGAAAGGGAAAGGTAAAGGAATTACCCAATGTGAGATATCACGTTTTTCAAGGAGCCTCAGACACTGTCAAATTTTGGGTATTCACTTAATCTTGATAGGTATAAGTGCTTTGCTTCTAGTATTCAAGGTTCTTTATGTTGGGATTGTCTAAGATACCTAAGCCATGAGAGGGCAAGTCTCCTCTTGATATCAAGGCAATTATGAGAAGTGGTTTAGAAATAAATTTTTATTCTTAGATAGGTGGGTTCAAGTGGCAGGATATTACTGCAGTGATTTTCAGCCCAAAGAGTCTTGGGATAGAGTTGTGAGATTTCAATGTATTTTTCAGACCTAGACTCCTGCATTGGCTTTATGGGGGTGGATAAAGATATTGCTTTTTACCAAAACTTGCAACAGACAAGGATCTTCGTTAAAATGAACAAGAAAGTAATTCCAAGGAACCTATAGAGTTGAACATATGAACTATGCAATTCACCTGAGGTAGAGGGTCCCCCTGTGAATATCAATGATTGTTCCAAGTTAGAGCTATAGCGGAGTTGAGGTTAGAGAAAGGGAACAGAATATTGCCCATGTTGGAGTAAGTGTGGAGTTAACGGCCCTTACAAAAGGTGGACACATGTCATGGGTAGTTGGTACTAGGTTTGCATTAGGACATGAGGACACAAGCTAATTTGAAGTGAATTAGATTAGATGAAATCATGACGAGCCTTTTTTAAACCCAATTGATGAGCCCATAACCCATAGTTAATTTCCATCTTCATGGGTTGCAGATTAAGCTTGGTATGGGTTATAGGACTTGTAAGGGCAAGGCTCATTCTTTTGAACTTGAGAAGGATGGAGTTAGGCTTAAGGATCTAGCAATTCCTCAAGCATTGTTGATGGGTTGGGCCCCCTTTCTTTTAACAAACCACACACTTTTACATTAATTGGGTTGGGGGGTCCTTTAAAGCTAATGAGAAAAAAGTGAAAGAAGGGTATGTGAAAGGCTGCAAGAAGCTTATCTAGATATTGAGCTTAACGCTTCGTTAGAGAAGTCTCTCTCTCCTTTACAACATAGGAGCATTGTGACTTGTGATTAGCCTTTTCATTAAAAAGGAGATTTTTCTACCTTTAGGAAAGATTGTGGAGGTTCTGAAGTAGGCGATCTTGCCTCTCAGTGCGGCATCCTTGGTGGAGGTTGATAAGAACTCAAACATAAAACTTTGAGTACTTATTGATGCTAGTACCTTACTTTTAGAATTTGATACATTTTTCTTATTGTTTAGCTTAGTGTTAGGAATAAAGAGAGCAAACAAGAGTGCAAGGCAGTAAAATGGAATCTCAAATAGAAGCATGAAAGAAAGGAAGAAGAACAAAAACTGCTAAGTTATGAAGTTTGGAGCTAGACAATCAATCATGAGCAAGAGTGATGAGGAGAAAAGTTTTAGTCTTGGTTCTTCTTCTTATCATTACTATTATTATTTTCCAAAGAAAGATTTGGCAGAGACTAATTTCCAAAAGAAAATTTGGCAGAGTCTAAATGCTACAAGTTTTTGTCTTGGTTCTAAAATTAGGAGGCGCTAAAGATTTGAAGAACCTTAGGGCCATTAACCTAATATGGAGTTTATATAAGGTTTTAGCTAAGCTAAAGGCTACAAGTCAAAGAAAGTGATAAGAAAAATGGTGTGAAACATTATGAATACTTTTGTACAAGTAAGAAAAACCTAGATGTGGCTCTTATTGCCAAAAAGGCTACGTACTTGAGACTAGGAAGTTATAGAGAGGTAGTTATTTGTAAGTTAGACATTGAAAAATCCTATGACCATTGAAATTTGAGTTTTCTGTTGGTAATACTACATAAAATGGGATTTTGGTAGAAGTGGCATCGATTCGACTTTGAATCTCAGTGGTGAGGTTTTCAGTTTTGGTGAACACATTATGCCTTGTTTTGAAGTTTGAGGAGTTTGAGATATGGGGACCTCTATCCACTTATTTGCTAATTTTGGTGATGAAAGCCCTTAGGAAATGTTTAATTCCCATAAAGTACTAAATAAAAGGAAACAAAAATTAAGAAAAATGATTTTCTTATGTTTGGATCTCATGGAAAAGGGTGAGGAAAAAACTTCAATAAAGGAAAGGAAAGGAAAGTTTGGGGAAGTGCATTCCTCGATAATATAATTTTCTTTCACTCGAACTTCTCCATGGATAAACAAAGAAGAGCAAAATTTTATAAATTTTCCTTACTTTTTTCCTTTCTTATACCTACCTTCTCTAGTTTCATTCTCTCAAACTTTTCTAGGAATAAACATAACCTTAGTGTTCTCTTGAGAAGGAAAAGTGAGGATGTTTGGTTTAAGGCTTCAAGGAGGAAGTGGGGAGGAAAGGGAGTGGACGTTCCTCATCTTCTCTTTGCTAACAGCACCTTACTTTTTTGCATACCCTATTCAGGACAGTTGACTTATATGAGTTGGATTCCTCAATGGTTTAAAGCTTCTGCAGGTCTGAAAGCTAATCTGAATACAAATGAATGTTCTAATACGAGAGGGCCCTAATGTAGAGAAGTTTGCTTCTGTGCTAAGCTATAGGATGGGGAAGCTTCCTAACACTTATCTAGGCTTGCTTTTAGAAGTTTCTTTTTAAGTCTTCAATGGTGTGTGATATGGTAGAGGGGAGATGTCACGACAAGTTAGCTCTATGGAAAAGGATATACCTTTCAAAGGATGGGAGACTCACGCCTATTTACTTTATGCCTCTATTTGTTGTCCTTGAGTTTGTGGCATTGACATTAGAAAAAAAAAATATATATAATTTCCTGTTTTGGGGGGGGAGGGGGGTAGAGTTCTTGAAAAGAAACCCCATCTAGTAAAGTGGTCATCTATTTTGTAGAGAAAAGGATAGGGGGGTTGGGTTGTCTCTTGTCCTCTCAATAAAGCCTTAGTTGGACAATTGTGCTAGATTTGCAGAAAGAGTTCCTTTTGAAACAGGTCATTTTGGGAAAGTAAGGGGAAGAGATGAGAGGCACCAGCTCTTGTGTAAAGAGGGAGATGCAAGATGTTGATGTGTGGAAGACAACAAGAAAAAGATGGGGAGTTTTTAAAGATAGAACAAGATTTGTAGTAGCTTATCGGAAAAGAATCTAGGTTTGGCAAGATGTTTGGTGTGATGATTATCCTTTGAAGGACTTTTTTACAGCTTTTTTCTCTTTTGCAGCTTATAAGGATGCTTGGTTGGTTGATGTTTGAGAGGTAATGGGTGCACAAGCCCTTTGAAATTCATACTTCATAAGACATTTTCACGATTGGGAGTTCGATTAGCATTGAGGGTTTGCTTTAGAGACTTCAAATGTTAGGGGGTGTAGTGGGGAATGGGGATGAGGATAGATTGGTATAGGAGACTAGTAGGAGTATGAAATTCTCGATGAAGTCTTTTTGGTTCTTGTTTGGAGTTAGAAAAAGGAGTGCCTTTTCCCTCAAGAGAAGTGTAGGGCAGTTGGACTCCTTTGGAAGTCGCTTTCTTTCCTTAGGAAGCTGCATGGGGAAGGATTTAGACCTTGAACCAGCTAAAAAGAAAAAGGTGGTTTTGGATAAATTATTGTTTTATGAGCAAGAATGTCAAAGAATCAATCAATTGTGGCAAAGCAAAAGCGCTATGGCATTTTTGTTCTCTCTTTTCATGGGTTCTCCCTTCTTCACTAAAAGAGTTTCTAATGTGTTATTGAGGAATTTTTGTGGGCAAAAAGAGAAGGATTGGAAGACAACTCTGTGCCAATTTTGGATAATTTGGTAGAGATGTAATTGAAGATCCTTTTAAGGAGTTTGGCAATCATATTAATCTCTAAAGGACTCCCTTTCTACCCTTGTCAACTGGTCTCAGTAGTCTCTTCAAGCTAGGCCTCCATCCTTGCTAAACTTCATTGAACAGTGGGGCTCTAAGTAGTGCAGGAGTTTTTGTGGCTTTTATTTGTGTTTCCTTTTTGTCTCCTCCCTTTGTATAGCTCTTGTGTAGTTGGGGAGTGTCCCCTTCATTTTGTTAGGTGTTTTTAATATATTTATATTGGCCTATCAGGATAAAATAAGGTTTGCTGTGTTTAGGGGCGAGTAGGGGAGGAGGCTGGTTGGTCCCTAGTTTGGCCTGCGTGTTCTCTATCTTCTTTCAAAGATATCTTATATGCTTCCCACTCACCAAGGTTGTACTCCTAATTCTTGGCGTTTTATAAGAAAATTTCCTTTACCTATAAAAAATTAAATAAGAAAATCTTTCTGTAGCATTTTTAAAAAAGCATATTATATTAACAAACAGAAATGAATAGCAATGTATTCATGGTGAGTGCACATTATGACTGCTTATTACATGGAGGACAATTTGATGTTTTTATTTTATTTTATTTTTATTGTTTCTTTTGTTGATGAGCAAAAGATAAATAGGATTAAAGTATCTGACTAAAGGGGTGCAGCCCAAGTATCAGGAAGTGTATAAATAGACCTGAAGTTGAGGAAAAAGGAGAGGAAAAGAAGAAACAAGGGTGATCCCCTAGCTCTCACCCAATATATTAATAAAATTAAAAAAAGAGGAGTTTAAGAGCCAAAAGGAAACTATAGACTAATCCATAAAAGAATTGAGGAAAACCCTTCCAGTCTCTCAGAAAGCTACTCCTTACTGAAAATTGACTGGATTCATCAAAGCTTGGATGTTTTCAAATTTACAGCATATACCAATCATCTATGAAATTCTGGTATGAGGATACTAATGCCCTTGATGGTCAAAACATATAACAAGTTGGGTACGTCCAAGTCATGGGATTTTGAGATCCACAGAATCACAACTAGGACTTTTGTACATCCAATTTAACTTGATTCTAATGTGGCTTTTAAAGTTTGCATTGAGTGATCTTACATTTTTTTGAGTTGTTAGTGTGATATTCATTGTGGGTCCATCTCTCAAAATGTTTTTCCAGTGATAGCTAATCTAACATGCTATCAGAACTCCTGTCTTAGAGAGAGGGATACACATAATGGGAAGGGTGTTAGCTTGAAATACATTGTTGGCACTTTCCATGACAACTCTAATGTCAGTCAAGATTGATTCCCACTCCTAGGGTACGTGTCAAGTTAACATCACAGCAATTAAATGTAAATGGTTGATATGGTTGGGGCTGTTTTGGTGTCCTGCTTAATTGTTTAGGCCCTTGTATTTGTTTTTCATTTTTTCCCTTGTCTTTTGAAGGATCTCTCACCCCTCCTTGCACTTCTAATGTTTTGAAATAATTTATATTTTGTATTTCCAATAAGAAAAAAAAAAAAAGGCCAACTATTGGGCATGCTAAATGAATCATTTTTCAACATTCTGCTTATCCAAGTGTTCTGTTCAAAGAATTTCAGATTTCTGCATCCTGAACTTCACTAGTTGCAAAATATCCAAATTAAGTGCCATGAATAGAAACATAGTTTTATGGATGACTCAAATTCCATAAAAATGAATGTGTATATTCGTGTGTTGATGTCTCTTTTTGATAAGTCTCCTAAAGATTATGTTTACTGAAAGGAAGTGCTATATGGAATTAAGTTTAAATTGACAAGGGATGACATAATGCTGGGGTGAGGGATTGTAACTGGAAAATATCAGCATCTAACATCTAATCACTGAATTTTTTATGGAGACCTTTCCAAGAACCTTATTTTATTCAATGAAATCATTGTCATGTAGGATAGCATTTTAAACTCAATCAATTATTGTTATTGTTGTTCTTCCAAAGATAAAAAAAGGTTTGTATCGTACAACTTTGAGATATGATGTGGTGCTGACTATGGGTCAGTCCAGGATCATTCAAATCCTATTAATGAAATCCAGTCTTCAAGTCCAGAATGATTCAAATACTATTAATGAAATCCAGTTGTCATTGCATTGGAATTCATCATAGCTGGATCCAATCCGGCCTATGTCTCAAATCCAATCAAACCTATTTTTATATAATAGCTTTATCTCATGAGACATTCTGAGAATAATTTCGTATTTTTATGTGAAATAGTATATTGTATTACTTAAATAAAAACATAAAGACATTCTATTAATGTGTTCACTATCATGTTAGGCTGTATCTACTGGATCTCAATACTCTCCTTCCAAACATCTGCACACATGATATTCAATGAGAAACTCATGCACCTCAGTGGTGAAGTATGTGCAAGGTTGCAAGTAAAGGGTGAATTTTTATTTTTTATTTTTTTTTAGTTTTTGCTCCTAAAGTATCAGCTTGCTTCAATTATCTTCAGTAGCTATCTAAATTGGACATTTCACGGTTTACTCTAATGCTAAACTGCAGAGAGGGAAGCAAGAGAGGCAACTGAAAGGAAAACATACCAGTACTTTCTCATATTGCATGGCCAAGAGCGCAGCAATGAAGAATGTCTGTTTAAGAAAAAAAATTATACAAGATTTAGAATTTCAAATGCATATTTATACAGCAGTCTAAGAAATTAGAAAACAGAAAGTCATTGGAGAGGGGAACCATCCCATCCCAAGTATGAGAAAAACCTTCATTTGGAACTTCTACGGTTCATCCATTCACTTAACAATTGCATCCCCCTTAAATCAAATTAAAAGGTGAAATGAACATGAAAAACAGGAGGATCTTCCAGAAGTTGATGCATATAAAAAAAAATCCACTAAAAAACCCTAGTTATAGCTATTTGGAGATGCTCTATGAACATTCCTTCCCATTTTGCTTCAATAACTGTCATATTACATTATAAGAATGAACAGTTCCCTTGGAATTTTCAGTAGTAACCTGTTTAGATGAAGGTTTTGAGTTAATGATCAACAGAACTTCCTTCTCTATGGTCTGAACTACCAACTTAGGTTCTAACCATGACACAAGCTTATATACAAAGTGAAGGCATTTCAACAGCAATCATAAGGCACACCGTCACCAGTGGTATTGTGGTATTAGTGCCACATTAGAAGATTGAGTTGTGAGTCGAATTTCACAACTTGCTTTCATCTGAGTTGGGAAATATACTTCATAAAAGTGGCAGGGAGTGTTTGTTTGTCTGTGTTGCCTTGCCTATGGACTTGGTCCACTCTTCAAAAGTCAATCACTAAGAATTAGATTTACATACTTCCATTTAAACTTGAATGCAAATCCTATTGTTTGGTAAAGCACTAATGATTTCTACTACCCCTTTAAGCAATTTCCATCTGTTACAATAGGCATTTTACTTGTCCTAATTGAAATATTGTACATATTACTCATGGTTTCTGGATAATGCATCTTTCACTGAAAGAGCCAAACCTCATTTATCCACGTAGCTATTGTTTAAAACCTAAAGTATTTATAATAACTTCAGTACCTCGACCCAACGGAAAAAAAAAAAAAAGGTTTATTTGAGGTAAGAAAAGAAAATGACTGTAGGAAAAATTGCTGGTCCTGATTTATTCCATTTATGGGGGAATGTTATAACTTCTATATGTAACAAGGGTGCAGTCTTTTAGAATTATTAACAGTATAGAGATGGGGGAGGAAGTGTTAGGGTGGTGTGTTTCTTGTTATCTCTTACATTCTTCTACTTCTCTCATTTTTCTGTCTCAAGTCTTTTACTGATGACCTCAGATGGAATCAAAGCTCTCGTTCCTAGAGCTTTTGGGGTCAAACCTCCCTTGCAACATTTATTTTTTCTTCATTTGTCGATCCACTGTCTCTTAGTTTGTCTGCCTGTCCACATGTAAAAAGGGGTCATAATGAGGGCAAGTGTTAGCTTGACACCGCCCATCCCCCCTTAGGATCTAATGATAGTTTAACAATAATGACACACCTACCAAATACAAACAGAAAGGGGGTGTTTGGTACATGGGAATAGGGAGTGGGAATAGAGATCTCATTCCTTTCCTTCCTTATTCCTATGTTTGGATAAATATTAAGAAGGCGGAAATGGAATAAAAAATGATTCAGGCAGAAATCAAATTCCACTTATAAGTCGGATTTGAATTCATCAAAAGTAGGTGGTATTCTGATTCATTAAATCCATTTGATAATATAAAATAACCTAAATTTACTATTTTACCCTCTTATCTCATTCTTCAAGCCGGATGATTATCTTCTTTACAAAGTTAGAGTCACATTCATCATCTACTTCTCTGCAACAAGTGATTCTCCCAAAAACCTTCCACAACATTTAAAAAAAAAAATTCAATTTCTAATTTTTAGGGTTTTGGATGTTTATTTTGATTGTTGGATCTAGGATTCATCATTGTTCACAACAATTAGGTTCTGAAAACTTCCTTCTACATCTCCGATCAGGTTTACCTTCTTCTTTTTTTTTTTTTCTTTGTAAAATATAATTCTATAACTTTTTTTGCGTGACAAATTATTTTAAATTTTGATTAAAAAAAACGAATATTTAAAATTTTTTAAGGTTATAGATTTTATCAGATATGATACTTGTTGAAAATTAGAATGAAATTTGAATTCTTTTATTTCCTTTTTTGGAAATAGGAAAAACATTTGCTAGCTTTAAGAATTTAAATATTAATATATATATTGGTAAAATATAATTTTATAACTACTTAAGCATGACAAATTTTTCAAATTTTTAATAAAAATAATAATTAAATATTTGTACATTAGGGCTATATGATTTTTTATGGTTAATTTTTTATTTATTAAGTATATATTTTTTTTTAGTCTTATTATTTAATAACAAAAAAACTCTCAAAATTTATTTATTTTTAAAATAAATAAAAAAATATTTTTTAAATTATATGTAAGGATATTATTGTAAATTTATTTATTTTTCATTTCCATTTCTATTATTATCAAACATTGGAATGGAAACAAATAATCATTCCAATATTGCATTCTTAAGTTCATCCAAATGCTAGAAATGGAATTATCAAATTCATTTCTTTCCACTAAGAAATAGGAATGGAAACAAAATATTCATTTCCATTCCTTATTCCGACATACCAAACACCCCCAAAAAGGCAAGAAATAAAACATCTTGAAGTAGTCAAGCTAAGCAAGCAATATATTGATAGTTTCAAATGGCAATAGATAAAGAAAGTGAACTAGAGTTCAAAACAAAATGAACTAACCATCAAAGACTCATGCACATCTATAAATAGTTTCCAGTGAATTGAATTTAAAAGCACAACAGAAATGTAAGCATTTGGCACTGGTAGATTAGTTACCTTATCTCCAATTTCAGAAACAAATATCAATGTGAATGCAGCAGTGAAGCCCGACTTTGCAATTGCAGCTAAAAGTGATGAAGGTCTTCCTTTCGTAAAGGTAACCAGTGAGAATACTAAGGCACATCCAAATAACACAATAGCTATAGAGAGAGGATAAGGAATTCGATCGGGAGGTTTCTCACTGCCAAATCACAAAAGTATATATCTTGAGTTTGGACTAAATCAAGAAGTTAGTGTCATGACATAAGTAGTTGAACATACAATGACTTCAAATGCATTGAATTACATATCATATAAATCATTCCACCAGTAAAAGAAGTTGAAGAAAGGTATGGTTTGCGAGTATTAAAACAGGTTCTCATTGTAAATTCCAACTAAGGTGGTGTTTGTTTTTTGGCTGAATAGAAAAAGTCAAAATATTTGGCTTTTTCTATTAAACTAAAAGTAACTCATTGACATCAACCAACATAATTAAACTAAACTTATTGATAACAAGTTAACTTTAGTTATGTTGGTTAATATCAATAAGGTACTTTTAGCTGAATAGAAAAAGCCAAATATTTTGGCTTTTTCTATTCAGCCAACAAGCAAACACCACTTAAAACTTAAACTTTTATCTGAATAAACTTACAACTAGGCTTTAAGTAGTAATAAAGTTGTTCTTGTCAAGAAAATTATTCTCTGTTGTTCTTGTGGTTTAGACGAATGTAACTTTCAGAGAAAGGAAAGGCCTGAGAATAGGGTTCGAAGTATTGGCTGAGACCGGTATGATTCAACTGAGTCATATTCTCCTTGGCCAAGCCCGCTACGAAACTGATATTCGAGTTTGACTCAGAGATGGTATGGATCTATTCGTAATGAGAAGCAACCTGGAACTTGAGCCTAGAGGAGAATCAATCACAGATGGTTTTATTCCCATTCACCCAATTGTAGAGAAAGAAAAAAAATGGGTTGAAAGAGAAGAAGAGGACTGGGATGATGGTTTTATTCCCATTCACCTAGTTGCAGAGAAAAAAAAAAAGGTTTGAAAGAGAAGAAGAGGACAGGGAGGAAGGCTTTATTCCCATTCACACATTGGCAGAAAGAAAAAAAAGGGGTTTGAAAGAAAGAAAGAGGATGGAGAGGATGGTTTTATTCCCATTCACCCAATTGCAGAGAAAGAAAAAAAAAGGGTTTGAAAGAGAAAAGGAGAGGGAGGATGAAGAAATGGGTATCAGGTAATGAGGTAATGGGTTTACTCATGGATGTTTAGGTATTTATAAAATGGGTAATGAACATAGTGGTATTTATACCATGGGTATTGAATATAATAAGATAAATAGAAATGTAAACATAATTTATAAGAATTTAATTTAATTATATTTTAAATAAATTATTAACTTTTTTAATACAATTAAATAAGTTGTATAAATTAAATTTTGTTAAATAACATATTACTAAAACAATTAACAATCACTTGTATTAATATTAACAATTGAAAATTTTTATAATTAATTAAAATTAACATGAAGATATTAAATAAAAGAACTTCTCGTATTAAAAACTGATAAACATATTTTTATATTTATTTAAATAATATTAAATCTAATTAAACTTACAATTTTATAAAAAATATATATTTAATTATATATATTTTGCTTATCAGACAATACCGAGACCAATGTGCCTCAAGACCTCCCGAGTCAATGACTGAGACTGCGACTTTGAACCATGGCTGAGAAGTACGATCCAATTAACATTCTTATTCATACCACGGACATCTTATATTTCTACAAGAGAATCAAGTAGAGCAATTGGAGGAATAGTAGTTCTTTAATTTATACAAATGAAGCTCACTTAACTAATTTCATGGTTATAACAATTGACAGGACTATATTAGCTTGCCTCATCAGAATGGAAAGCATTCTATATCAGAAACTGAAAAGATTAAATCAAGAGAATTCTTAGATCCACACCTTCATTCAGTCATGCAAATGTTGGAGTATGTCTTTCAACTTGACTGACATCCATTGAGGCCAAAATTTGTGCATCAAAGAAACTATATTGCAGTTAAAGTTCATGTGTTGAAACTATTAATGCCAACAACATGCATCTTAGGAGTTGATTCCACATGAAAAATAGCATCAGTTAGTACCATCAAAATCAATGTCACTCACATGTTAGATGAACTGTCGCTGGGTGGACCATTGACAAAGATTTTTTGGTTGTCATTTTCTTCCTTTCCTTCATAGCCACCAGATCCGATACCTACATTGGATGCTTGGGCTCTGATTGTGCCACATACTGACTTCAACCTTGATACATCTCTACATCTCACTATAAACAAGTCAGGCAAATAATTACCTACTGTTGCTCCACAAGCACATATAAAAATAGATAAGACATCACAGCACAAAAACAGAGATACATGTTAGAAAATATACACATCTTTTCAAGAAATAGTTCCAGTACTAGACTGACTCGTAACTCATCTAAACTTGTCCTCACTCTCTGTGACTGGTTTCATGAATTCGCTGATTTCAATCAACAGTACAGAAGATAAAATGTTTTAAGTAAATTAAAGTCTTTGTCTATGAAAGAAAATTTCATCATAGAATTGGGAGCTCAACCTATGGAATTGAAAGTTCTGAATCATGTTGTTCAAGAAGGAATTATCAGTGCAGCCAGAACAAAGATTTTAGATGGATGAATAGAGGAATACAAAAATTTCAGTCACAACCTTACAATTTTGGAGATTGAGGACTTTAAAATACTCAAGTCATCTTTCACTTGTGTGCACTTGTCTTTATCCGCCATAGATGCGAGGGATCATTGACCTTGTTAGGATTATTCAATCATTCTTCATGGTTTTGTCCAATATATCAGATATAGTTCCTCTTCCCCTAGCCAAATTTATATGAAAATCTAAAGTCCCATCTAAGGTCAAGATCGCTACTTGGTTAGTGGCACACAAGAAGGTAAATAAAAATGACATGCTATAGTTGAGAAGACCTTTCAAATCCCTTAGTCCTAATTGATACATTTTATATAAGGAAGGTGGAAGGTCAATTGAGCATCTATTTCTACATTGTCTGATAACTTTAGGGCTTTGATGGAGTCTATTTAAATAAGTCAGGATTGATTAGGTTCCACCCAGGAGTATTTGCGATATGATGATCATTTCATATAAGGGTTTGGAGAGCTCCAATAAAGGCAAAACCATTTGGAAGATTGCTTGTTCAATTCCCTTTGGATAGTATGGTGAGAAAGAAATACTAGAATTTTTTAGAATAAGTGGAGAATGTTAGAGAAGTTGTGGGATTTACTTCACTTCTATTCCTCTTTCTAGGCCTCTTGCACCAAGGCTTTTAAAGACATTCCGCTCAATGTTATTCAACTCAATTGACATTTGGTGTACAAATCTAAAGGGTTGAGAGGAGCTTAGTTAGGACTTGAGGAGATGGCATCTTTGTAAATTATTTTGTGGTCTAAACCTTTTGTATAGACTCCTTGTATAGTGGAAGAGTTTTTTGGAAAATAGAAGATCTTGTTGAGATATTGTCTAATTCTTAGAGATTTGCTAGTTATTTTATTCTATAAATATAGAATTAGTCAACTCCTATAAATTTGGAAAGTTTGGTTGTAGGTTAGCCAGAGTAGTTATTTGTTCCCATTATTTTGTCTTGTATTTCCTATAAGACGGAATCGTGTAAAGCATTTTAATATTGAGTTAATAAACAGAAATTATTCCTCCAAATATTTCTCTCTATTTTTATGATATTAGACCAAGGATTCAATTATTGACTCTTTCTAAAAGAAACCCCAGGACCTAGTCCACAAAAGCCTCCTTCTCTTACTAACTCGACAAAAAACATTGAAAACCAAGCCTCCAATTCTGATTCGCAATCTGTCCAGATCACCACTATCCATTTGAATGGTGATAATTTTCTAAGTTGGTTTTAGTCTATTCAATTGTATATTCGAGGGAGAGGGAAAATCGAATATTTGACTGGAGATAGGAAGGTATCAGCAAAGGAGAACCCAACTTATGCTAACTGGGATGCAGAGAATTCCATGGACATGACATGGCTCGTGAGTTCCATGGATGAAGACATTAACTCCAACTATATTTTCTATCCAATGACGAAGGAACTTTGGGACAATATCAACAGATGTACTTTGATCTGGGTAATCAATCCCAGGTTTATGAATTGACATTGAAACTTGGTGGGATCTGACAAGGAGAAGATAGTGTCACAAAGTACTTCAATTCCCTAATATGGTTGTGGCAGGACCTGGATTTGCTCAATGATTATGAATGGAGATCTACAGAGGACTACAATCACAAGAAGAAAATAGTGGAGGACAATCGCATCTTCAAGTTTCCTGTTGGGCTCAACATTGAATTTGATTGAGGGGAAGAATAATAGGTAGACAACCTCTTCCCCTAATTGGCGAAGTATTTTCTGAAGTAAGAATTGAGGAGAGAAATTTGAAGTGTCCTTCAAAGGTTACCACTTTATCTTGAAAAAAATGATTTGTGACTTTTATAGATAATCACACTCGATTATGTTGGGTATATTTGATGAGTGAAAAATCTGAAGTGGAAAAATTGTTCAAAGATATTTACAATATGGTTGAAAATCAATTTCAAACAAAAATTATTATGTTTCACTCTAATAATGGAACAAAATATTTTAATGAATACTAAGGAAATTTTTTGAACATGTTGTGACACTCCTCAACAAAATGGAATTGCTAAGAGAAAAAATAGACATTTACTTGAAATGGCTCATGCCATAATGTTTTCTTTGCATGTTCCAAACTATTTATAGGGAGAAGCTGTTTTAACAGCATCCTATTTGATTAAGAGGATGCTTACCTGAGTTTTAAAATATATCACACCTTTAGAGTGCCTCAAAAAAAAATTTCCAGAATCTAGAATACAATTTGATTTGTCATTAAAAGTTTTCAGCTGCACAGTATTTGTTTACATACCCAACAAATTTCAATCTAAACTTGATTTTAGAGTTGAAAAATATATTCATGGGTTATACTATAAACAAAAAGGGATACAAGTGTTACAATCCTCAAACCAGAAAAATCCTCGTAAATATGGATGCCTCCTTTTTAGAGAATCAATCTTACTTTAGCAAAAATTATCTTCAGGGAAAGAAAGAGAGATAAGAAGACAATTTTTGGGACATTTTTGTTCCTCTATCTAATTCAATTCTTCCCAATTCCACTTCTCCCATTTTTTTCTCCTATTCTTTCTAAAACAAAAACTCAAGAACAATTTGTTCAAGATATTGGAAATAAAGGAAATCCTAGTCAATTGCCAAGTATAGATGTATCACAAATAGGGGGAGAAATACCACAAAAGGATCAAAACAACCCAAATTCTTAGAGATTTGCTAGTTGTTTTATTCTGCAAATATAAAATTAGTCAACTCCTGTAAATTAGGAAAGTTTGGTTGTAGGTTAGCTGTAGTTATTTAGTTCCTATTATTGTGCCTTGTATTTCCTATAAGTAGAAATTGTGTAAAGCATTTAATATTGGGTCAATACACAAAAATTATTCACCCAAATATTTCTCTCTATTTTTAAAGATCAATCACATTTTGATTAGGTTTTTGTAATTGTGGGGAGGGTCCCTCATCCTTCATAAGTTCTTTTTAACCTTAATAAATGCATCTTTTGTTTTTGATAAAAAAAATAGGAACATAAAAAAATTATTGAATAAAAATGAATATATTCACTGATGTTAAAGGCAGCAGCAATTGAAGACAAGGTAAATAGTGTGGTCAACACGATATGAAGAAACATGATTTCAAGGATTTAGGAGAGAGCATTGTTCTACTTAAAACTAAATAGCTAAAATGGAATCATATGGCTGACCTTGATAATTTCTTATTCCCCCCTATCTATAGGCAACCTTAGAAAGTTGGTAAAAATTTTGTTATGCATTTTTTTAAGGGGCCAAGAAATCTTATTTAGAAAAGCAATGAGAAAAGTGGTGCAATGTAAGTAGAAAGGAAGTACACAAGAGGGCATAAGAAAAGACAAAACCAACACTCTAAAAAGATCCCATCCAATTAATAAAATCAAAGCAAGGAACAAAAATCATTGCCCCCCAGCCTTTCTAGAACAAAAAGAAAAGAAAAGGTTGGTTTTGCATATATTATGGCCTTATTTTCTAACTATTAAATAACCAATTTTCATAAAAGCTTAAGGAAGTGAGCACACATCTATGATCCTTACAAATAATTTGACAAATAAATAGATTGGCCAACGACTTCACCCTAAGACCTCCAGCTAACCAGAGCTCTAATAACATGTTAACAACTTTCCTAAAAGCTTAAATATATTGTGCTCTAATTGAGAAAATAAACATGCAATGAGATTTAAACTAATAACCTCATAACCTCCTACTAACGAAGTTCTAATACTATAATTATCATCAAATAATTAGATAGATAAATAGATGGAAGAGGACTTGAACCCAAGACCTCTAGTTAATGAAAGCTCTTATACCATGTTAGACAACTAATTTTCCTAAAACCTTAAACTATTAGGATTTGAGTCCACAATCCATGTCATGTTATAATACTAACAATTTAAGCTTTTTAGTCAATTAGTAGCTTAGCATGGTATCAAATATATGATTAACTAGAAGTCTTGAGTTTGTGTCTCTCTTACCATTTATTCTCCCATCTATTTATCTTTAATCCATAACTGCTACTGCATATGGGTTTGCACATGAGTGAGGGTGTTAGCCTAGTATACATTATAATAAAAGACTCCTTTAGCAACAGAACCAAATGCTCCAAGCTTTTAAAAGTTCCACTATTGCTCCTGTCAAATGTTTCAAAACAAGATTTGTATCTTAACTTTCTTATGCTTCTTATCTACAAAGCCACATTCCACCCCAATAAAACCTTCTTGCTCAAACCTAAAAAGCAACCATGAAAGGATAAGAGAAAGAAAGACAAGTGATACAACCTCCTACATTTACCACAACGTATTAAAAAGTGGCTGGTTGATTCCCCAGGACAAAGGCAACACCAATTGCCTAGATACCACCCTCTTCTCTTGAGCCAGTATATTGTCAGAATTTTTTCCACCATTGCATCCAAGTGAAGAAAAACCCACTTTTGCAGCCAAAGAACTATAAACACCCTTAGTAGAGAATAGAACTCTATTAGACTCCAAAGAGAAATAGAAAGATTTAACATTGAACCACCCACCCTTAGAACATATCTTATCCTCTTGATCCCTTAGCACATCACTAACTTCTGAAATTGTTTTTAGGTCAAGTTCGTACTTTCCACCTCTCAATCATTAAAATGCCCTAGGAAACCTCCTTCTGACCATCAACAATTCAAGCATCCTTGGAAGCAACTATAAAGAACAAAGAAGGGATGCAAGCCCTCAACATGGTACCACCATACCACAAATCAGGCCAAAAATTATCCCTTTCGCCATTTCTCACTAAAAGGTTTGTTATTAGAAGAAACTCCTGTCATCATCTCCTTATTGCCTTCCACAACCTCCCCTCTAACCCTCCTTTGTGAGAGAAACCATATTTACTTAGGAGAATCCGTCTTCAAAACTTACTCCTATGGATTGCACACCTTCCACACCATTTTCCATACAAGAGGAAAAATTCCTATGCCAAGTTCTCCCTTCATTTAATCAAAGGCAAACAATCAACCACCTCACTGCAAAAGGTTCCTTCTCTATTTTACCACCCCACCTCTAATAGAAAGTTACATTGAATTGTTTCCAACCTCAATTATACTACTCCAAGGATAACAAAAAAAGGGGGATGTAGTAAATACACAAGCTAGAGAAAGTACTCTTCAACAATTTTACAAACCCTCTCCCCAACCAATCCCTACCCCACAAAAGGGAAAAAAAATTAGAATCTCTCTTGCACCACATCCCATACCGTTATAGATTTAAATAGGGCATCCATCGGGAGACTTAAACAAGTTTTACACCATCCAATGATTGTATTCCAAGACAACTTTTCTAGCTTCTAAAGCCTTTACTAACAAAGCCCCTTCTTTCTCCTTACCGTCTTAGTAACAATTTGTTCCACTACACAAGCTTGGCATGCCACCACATTCTCAAAGACGACATGCTCTAAGATTTCAAAACCTTGTTTAAAGATTTCAACTTGGAAATAAGGATAAAATAGGAAGATCCCCCAACTTCATAGTTCTCCTAATCCCTAAAATCATCCATTTTGAACCACTTGCTCTGAAAATGAAATAGGGTGCTTCCTATTCTCACCTAATCTTCATCAACAAAAAAAAAAGAATGATCAAAGAGTCCTACCTCATCAATAGACACAACATCACTTTTGAGAAACTCTCCAATCCCCAAACAAAAAGTAGTCAAATCTCAACATCACCACCACACCAACTCACCTCTTAAAAATGGAAGATCTAGCAAATTAAATTCCTCCAAGAAATAAATAAAGCACCTCCTAGATACAAACAATTAAGAACAGTTTATTCTTTCATACAAGAATCTAACCACATTAACCACTCTACCCCCCCACAAAAGCAAATCTCCAAACTTTGCACATTTTTAGTCACATGTTCTCTAAATGAAATATGGTGTCTCTTATTCTCACTCCACCATCATACAACAAAATCAAAGATTAGAGACCTATCCTGGCAACAAGCACCACATCATATTTGATAATCAACTCTCTTAATCTCCTAAACTGGAAAGTGGTCAAATCTCAACAAAAAGATACAAAACTCACCACCACACTAAGTAAAGTTACCTCCAAAAACAAAAATCTAACAAATTAAATTCCTCAATGAAGTTGGCAAAGAATCCTATAATATACAAAATTGAAAGCAATTTCTTCTTTCATGCGGGAAACTAACCACATTAAACCCACTTCAATTTCTTCTTTCATGTGGGCTATGGCAAAAGGGTGAGGTTTTGGAAAGATATTTGGTGTGAGAACATTTCCCTTTGCGAGGCCTTTCCCTCCTTGTTTGATTTAACAGTTTCTAAAGATGCGTGGGTAGTGGACTATTAGGATTCAATGGGGGAAGAGGGAGGGTGGACTCCCCGTTTCCTTAGACCTTTCAATGATTGGGAGGTGGAGGAGGTGGAGAGATTCCTCTTGACCATTCAAGGAAAGAGGCTGAATGCTGATGTGGAGGATAGGATGGTGTGGAAAGAGACGAAAAATGGGATTTTCACTGTAAAGTCCTATTATAATTCTATTGAACATAGCTGTGCAGTCCCGTTTCCATGGAGCATTATTTGGAGTCCGTATGTTCCTACTAAGGTGGGTTTTTTTGCTTGGGAAGCTTCTTGGGGGAAGGTGCTCACTCAAGATCAACTCAAGAGGAGGGGCTGGAGTTTAGCTAACAGATGTTCCTTGTGCTGTGCTGAAGAGGAGACAATAAATCACATCCTTGTTCACTGTTATAAGGCGAAGGTTTTGTGGGATCTCGTGTTTTCTTTATTTGGTGTTAATTGGGTCCTCCTGCTTACGGTTAGAGACACTTTTTTAGGTTGGCATGCTTCTTTTAAGGACAAGAAGCATAGAAAGGTTTGGCAAGCAGCTCTTCTTTGCTTATTTTGGACGGTATGAAAGGAAAGAAATAGGATAGTTTTTGAAAATGAGGTCCTATCAATTCAAAGATTGAAAAATTCCTTTGTTTGTAGTCTCTTATTTTGGGCTAAATCTTCTATAGTTAAAGGGCCCTTAACTTTGTTTAACTTTGTGGACTGGTTGGGCTCTTGTTGAGGGCCGGTAAGTGCTTGTCCTTTTTGTTTCCTGTTTTTTAGGTGATGCTTGTATACTCCCTATATGCTCTGGGTTGCCTTTCAAGCACCATTTTTTTAATATATTTTTGTGTGTTTATCTATCAAAAAAAAAAAATTCTTCTTTCATGTGGGAATCTAACCACTCTTTTTTTTTCCATGTGCCACTTACTACTAGAGTGTTCATCCCAACCAACTGGGTTACCCTAGCAAGTGGGAATCTAACCACATTAAACCGACTTCCCCACACCCTCACACCTCCCCTGCCAAATGCACAAAGGATCTTCCAAGAAGCTCTTAACATCCCCTGACCCTTCCAAGAGGCTTCATGCTACCTTCTTAAAACTAAAGTATACACCTCAGGTAACATCCATATAAAGTTAGCCTCAAAACATTTAAATCAACAATAAATGGAGGATACACCCTCATCCTTACCAACTCCAAAACCAAATTATCCCGAAATATGATTACATCTCCTGCTACTCCCCTAGCATCTAAAGAGCTCCACTCAAATAACTTGCCCACTCCAAGACTTCTCACCATCTAAGGTGACATAGAATCTATTTGGTTTCTTGCAAGCAAACCCAAACAGCTTTTTGGTGGCAGATTAGGGATTTAACTGCCTTCCTCTTCTCAGCATCACTGAAGCCTCGAACATCGCAGGAGATTATTCAGATTGTAATTGGATGAGAGAAGCTAATTCCCAACCAGCTCTCCCATTAGCCCCTATTGCTTCTATAATTCTTTGAGCATTTAAACTTGCACAACTCCCTCTTTTTTTGACTTATGGTTAAGTGGGCTCAACATTCTTTTCACCACAAATTCAAGATCTTCTAAAAGTTAATTATTAAACATCATTGGTATTTAGGACCAGTAGTTCCTTACAATGTCTATCCTAAGTTAAAATTGTTTAAGATTTTGGTTGCCTATGCTTATAAGTGATAAGAGTAATTTTAAGGTGAGAAATTCCAGCAATAAAATTTTAGACATTCTAGACTTCAACAAGTGCCTAAATAGCAGCAGACTCTCAAATAGGGTGGCAAGTTTTTATCCCCATTTGAAATTCCGGTTCAGCTCAGATTCAGGTCAGAGAGAATTTTTTACCCTGGATATTATTCAATCCAAGACCAATTAAAAACTGGTCTTTTACCACTTCAGATCTACAAGTATGAGAATGTACTGAAGAGCCACAACTTTAATAAAGGGAAGATACAATATCCTAGAAAAGACATCCAAAGGTCATTTATAAATTAGCAATCTCAAATGAATCTGAGGCACCAAAAGGTCATTTTCTTATCCAAAGGCAACACAAAAGCGTGCAATTCTAACTCTTTCATCAGACCCCAGCAACTCTATCCACCACTTCTCATACATCTCCATGACCACCAAGAAAACCCAACGAAGCCAAAGAACTCATTCCTTAAACCCACTTGGACCAGAAGAGTGATGTACTTTTGACCGAGATTAAATTCAACTCCATCTAAAACCCCCCAACCGAGAAAACTCAAAACCTTAATTCAAAAAGTACACTACAACTGCCATCAACACCAATAATTGATAGACTTCAATCAACTGATTCCTGCTCAATTGACCCCAAAACCCACAACCCAAATACCTCAAATTCCGATTATTTGAAACTATAAGAAAATCAAACCAGAAAAATGAAGAAAAAATAATTGGGAACTTACGTGAAGATGGAATGGTTCTTCTGGATAGAATAGCACAGCAAGGAAATGAATCTACCAAAGCAAGTAATGGAAGCTTCCTTCTTGAAACAATTGATGTATCAAGAACCTGTCCCTGCCTCTGCATTTTCTTTCAATTTTCCTTTTTTTCTTCTTGGAAAATTGAAACTGTTCTTACAAATGCATTCTCATTCAATTCATCATAACCCTAATTTTTAGTTTGCGAATCTGCAATTCGATGACTCCAGAATTCGTGAGAGTGCAGCATGGAGAGGAGTGTGTCCCTCGCTCTCCTGGATCTAAATACTTAGTGGGTGGGGCTCTTAGAGGCTGCCACGTGTATTAAGGTAGATAAAGTGCGGAACTCATACTAATTTTTTATCCCGGCCAAAAGACCCCGTTTTATTGAAATTGACTTTCCGCTCTGCTTGGAGTAGCGAGAGTTGTGGGTTGGTAATTCGTTTAAATTTGAATTAATAACGGCATTGATTTCACCTTGTCTCTTTCATTCATTCCCTTAAAAAGGCCTCTCAACTATGAAAATATTATAATTAAACTTAGATATAATCATACATCCCGAGTTATAATGTTATTGGTGTGATGTACTCCCCAACTTGAGCAATGTTTCTACCACCTTTGGATTCCAAAATTTCTTTAGACTCCTCGATGATAAAGTCAAATATAATTTATATGGATTGAACAAAGTATTAAAAAAAATGTGGAATTGAGAATAAAAGGTGAAAGTAGATGTGCTAATGGCTTTTTGGCCAAATTATGACCAAGAAGATCCCTCTTTCGTCCTCATAGGTTCTATTTATGACGTTTTAGGCACATATAACTAAGAAGGTTAATTGAAGTCAACTGTGTAACCATAATTATGTAAGTTAGGCTATTGAATCACTCATGATTCACGATGAATATAACAACAAGGCCCTTGTCCGTAGAGAATATAACAATAAAACCTGTATTCACCATAAATGTGAACAACACTTAGACAACCCATTTGCTAATATCTTGAAATGTTCAACACCATAATGGGTATTTTTGGAATATCACTAGGTGAGCCTAGGGGATTAGAAAAGTTCTTAAGTGTCCTAGGATGTGTCTAAAATGGGTCTAAGTGTGTCCGAGTGTTACCTAAATGAGCTATCCTAGATAAGCATCACAAAGGGTTTAAGTGTACTACCCAAAAATTGCATTCAAATGTGTCTAAGTCTATTGTCCTAAAAAGAAAAGAGAGAATCCTCGATCCAACTCGAGACTACCAATGGTCACAATGAGAGGCCAAATTAATCACTCAACTAGAGTCTTCAAGGTGACTAAAAAAGGTAAATTGTATGAGTAGCAATGGGCCACCAAAGAACTACTATGAAGTACTCAGAGAACACCTAATAAGGCATGTGCTAAGAAGACGAAATGGAGGGTCTATGAGAGGCACCATGATATCTCATGTACTTTGAGACTGTGTGTCCCCTTTGGTGATCTTACAAACATGTGATGACATACACTCTTAGTGAGCTAGAATATGTTATTTGATCACATAATATGAAGATTTATAACTGAAGGATGGTGGAGGTAATATTAATGGGTTAATAGTTTTCACTTTATTAGATTACAGACACCAGTTCATAGAGAGACTATATATAATAGATAGGTTCAAACACTTAGTATCTTATTGTAATATACATAGGATACTGAAGTGCAATTGACTCTTTGTAGTAGGATGTTGAATCAATTTTAAAATTGGATTCTAAAGGAATTAATATTATCTTATAGGTTCTTGTTTAAGCTTATATACCTTAATGACATGGTTTATGAGGGTTAGATCGATTCTTGGTTTACTTATATGCATAAGGGTGTTTTGGTAAATATGCAAGGTTGCACAAGAGTTAGTGAAAAGTATTCTAAGTTAGGCTAATTGATTAATTGAAACTAAATTGGGTAAATTAATCAATTATCAACATTGTTATACTAGATTAAATGACTCAAACCTAAGGTAGGCTTAAGTCACTTAAGCCCCATAAGAAGCCTATAAATACCCCTCTTAAGGGTTAGAGTTTCAATTGTCTTGTCATTCTCTTCTTTCCATCAAGAGAGAGAACCCTAGCCTCCAACTCAGATATCTCCACTATCTCTATGCCTAGACTCAAGGAGGAGTCATCAGGTGGAAAATCATTGTGTTTACGAGATCTTATATTATTTTTATATATTTCATTTGAGTGTGCTTTATAAATGTATCTATGTTAAATTCATTATTGCTTATGCATTGTTATCACTTTTAATTTTTGATTGGATTTTATTCATGTTATGTATGATGTGGGATTTTAATATGATTGTTTATATTTATTGTTATTAATTGTTGAACTAACTTTTATTGTTTTATGAAAGTGCTTGACTTGTTTTTAAAATGCACACTTTCCTTTCATATTTGTTTTATTTCATTTGATATGTATGCTTTGAGTGAATGTTTTATTATTATGTTTCTATTTATCATCACCACTGCCATGTTATTACTTCCTTGGTATCCACTAATATACAAATCAATTGTCATAATTACTTCAATTTATTTAGAAGAGACATGTTTTAAGGCTTAAAGCGGTGCTACCTTATGGCACCTTCTCAATAGATAACTTGACCAAGTTGGAGTTGGGTTTTCAAATACATACTTTTCCAAATAAGGATTCATTTTTTAATATTTTATTTCTTATTTTATTTTCTCTTTAAAAAATAAATAAAAATAAGTAGCAACTCCAATCTTTTACAAAAATTATTTTTTTATTAAAAAAACAAGTCTTATCATGAAGTGGGGACACACATGAAAAATGCGGGTCCACATAAATCCCCTTATATGTCAAACTTTTGAAATCTATGTACCATTAAAAGAGGGATAAATGTTCAAAAAAGGCGTTTATGGCAAAGCAAGTGAGTTTTATTCTTCAAAACAAAAAATTCCATGAAATATAAGGATCATGAGTGCCCAACTTATAAGAATGACTAAGAAAGATCATTTGAGGCCTTGGATCACTAAGGTTCATGCAAAAACTACCTTAGGCTTCCCAATGTTAGGAACTCCAAATTTCTCCATTCCATGGCCTTAGATTAGATATGGTGCATGCTTTCTACCTTAAGGTTCTCTAAATATATCGTAGTGGAATAATAAGGCTATAAAAAAAACAAAAAAAAAAACAACAACAACAACAATAATAGATTTAGAGAGTATAGAGATCATACCTTTGATCTAGATATTCTAAAATCAATTTCAAGCTAATAAAGATGTGGAAAGCATCATAGAACTCATCTACCCACTATTCTTCCACTTGATCTTCCTTCCTAAGGATCTAGGCACAAGAAAAAAGCAGACTTTTCTCTTTAGAGGAAGACTAGGGTTTCTCTCTAGACGCTCTTTGGAAGAGATAGGCAAAAGGTCTAGAACCATAATCCTTAAGGGGGGTATTTATAAGGCTTATTGTGGGCTTAAGTAATTTAATCCCAATTTGAGCTTGGTTCACCTAATCTAGCCTATCTAGATCCTAATTAATCAATTAACCCTATTGGGCTTTAATTAATTAATTAATTCAATCTAAAAAGATAATTCATAAGATCTAATACAACCTTGCACTTTTACCAAAATGCCTTTATGCACATTTATGGACCTAAAACCTAAAATCCTTAAAACAAATGTGTCACCATGATCTAGGAGCTCAATAAGAGACCATTGGGACCCATAGAAAAATATTGGCTCCCTCATAATCCAATTCTAAAGTTGATTCAACATTCCACTAAAAAGAATCAACTACACTATAGTATTTTATGTAATTACAATGAGGCAAAGCTTTAATCCATGTCTAACTATCTACTACATGCAGACTCCTCATGAATCAATGTTCGTAATTTAATATGGTAGTGTTATCAACCTATCAAGATTATCTCTCTAATATTTGAGTAACAGATCCAATTATGTAATCAATTAACATACTTTAGCTCTAATGAGAAAATGTCAAATTTCATTGAAGGAATTGCTATGTTCATAGTCTTCTTGATCACATGTCTCATTTTAGATCACCCAATGGGACATACTATCTCAATCCCATTAGATATCATGGTGCCTCTAATGAGAATATTTGTTGTCAGTAGCTTTCATCAGCAATGACCCAATCCATCAGGATATATGACTATATTAGAGTCTCACTCGTAGGTCAAAGTCTCTTAATGATTTTAATATAGACTCAATATTCTCTCAAGGTTAAGATTTCATGCAGTAAAGTAGCTTAGTGAATCATGACAACTAATAGTCTTACATCATGATTCACTGTAGTTCCTATCTAATGTGTAACCATACACACTAATGCAAACACCATAGGAAACCCATTCTAATGACCAAGATAGGTCATCCCTCCAATTAGGAAGTAATGTACTATAGTCTCTACTAGATTACCAAATTTCATGAACCAATTGTGAACAAATAATCATCTTGTAAGGAACCCGTGACTTATATCTTTTATGTAACTCTTAATGCACCCAATTCATGTACAATGCAAGTGAAATGGACATGTATGCTCAGATAATCAATTAATGCAAATGAGATACTAAAGGGAAACAAAAACATAAATAAATAAATTTATTAATGAATCTAAAATTGTTACATCATGTCATGCTTTCTAGGGTTCTATCTAATACTCTAAATCTACACAATTGAATCAAATAGATATTAAAACCATAGATCCATGAGAATAAAAGCAATACTTATGATCTACATGTTCCCAAATCTATTTTAGTTGTTGAAGAAGTAAGCATGGATCTTAAATACCTTGCAATCTTTTGCACAATGGTTTTTTCTCCTAGATCATGACACTTAAAGATGGTGGAATCCTCTCAATTGGGGGGGAAGGGAGAGGTGAGTGAAAGCTAGAGTTTCTCTTTCTTGAAAATTGAATAGCAAAAAATCCTTAAGGGGAATAGGCTTACCTATGGGCTTAAGTGACAGGAGTTCATCTTAGGTTTGGATCATTTAATTTAGCCCACTAGGTTTTAATTCATTAGTTAGCTCAATCTAGAAAAACCATTCATAAGCTCTTATGCAACCTTGCGTATTTACCAAAACACTCTTATGCACATATATGAATAAAAAATCCAAATATCCCTTAAATAATGTGCCACTAAGGAATATGAGCTTAAGTAAAGATCACTAAAACCCATAAAAAAATATTGACTTAAAAAATCCAACTCTAAAGTTGATTTAGCATCTCACTACAGAGTGTCAACTACATTCCAATATCCTATGATATTTAATTGAGATACTAAGTTTGGGTTTGTGACTTACTAACCACTGTATGCAAGTTCCCTATGAATTGATGTTAATAATCTAACGAGGTGAATGCTATTGATCTCTCAAGATTAACACTATAATCCTTGAGCCTTAAATCCTCCTATTATGTGATCAGTTGAGATACCCTACTTCTCTAAGAACATGTCATGTTTCACTTAAGGAAATAAAACAATCATAGTTTTCTTGATCACATGCTCTTAGATCACCCTAAGGGATACATTATTTCAAACATATGACATATCATGGTATCTATCTTGAGAATACCTATTGTTACTTACCTCAATCAATAGTAACCCAATCTATAAGGAATATATGACCATCATATGGTCTCACTCGTAGGCCAAAGCCACTAAAGACCTTAGCACTAGATCAATATTCTCTCAAGGTTGAAAGTTCATACAACATAGTAGTTAGGTAAAGTCATGACTACACAATAACCAATATTGTGGGTCACCATAGGTCTTATCCAATGTGTAACTATACATACTAGTGCACTCACTATGGGAAACCTATTATGATAACCAAAACAAGTCACTCCTTCAACAATGAGGTAATCCACTATAATCTCAAATGAATTGTCTAAGGTCCATAAGCGAGTTGTGAACTACTTATCTACTTGTAAGGAACCCATGACTCGGATCTTTCATGCAACTCCTAATACATCTGAGTCTTGTGGAACACAAGTGATGCAAAACCTAATGCTCAAAATGAATAATGCATCAATAGGATAGAAAAATGAGAAATTGGAATCTTTTATAAATAATAAAAAATCCATTTATAGTTACATCATGTCACACTTTTAAGGGTTTTATCCTAACACAAATATCACAATTTCCATTAGCCAAAATTACATTAGGAAAGCCTTATTAGAAGACCTCAAGCCCACATCTGTGACCTTGTGCTTCGCTAATAGATCCATTAAAATGCTCAAAGCAATAGTGAAGGACATGCTAATACAAGTAGATTAAATTTTATACCTTGTTGATTTCAATGTATTAGACATTAAGGACATGGAAGAAACTAATCTCTTTCCTATTATCTTAGTAATATCATTCTTATCTACTTCAAATGCTTTAATTAGCTATAAGAATGCTCATATGAAACTTACTTTTGACAACATGAAACTTAAGCTAAATATTTTTAAGCTTATGTAGCAACCTTTTGAATAAAAAGGAGTCCATAATGAAAAAGGTTTCTGAATAGAATCTTTAGTGTAGGATCATTTGCAAGAAAACTATAAATTGATGAAGAAATCATTGATAATAATTGTGAAGCTCATTTTAATATTGGTACAATTTAAGGGTAAACATGGCAACAAAAATATGAAAACTTTGAACTAAAACTAAAGGAACAAATAGCTATACTAAGGCCTGAACTAAAACCTGAATTCAAACTTCTTCCAAAAGGTTTGAAGTATGTGTTCTTAGAAGCAAATAACCAAAATCTCATGGTAATATCTTCAACTCTTAGTGTTGAATAGGAAAAACAATTGATAGAGTTATTCAAAAGACATAGAAAAACAAGTGGATGAACACTATTTGATCTCAAATAAATCAAACTTTAATATGCACTTACAAGGCCTTCTTAGAAGATAGGGCAAAGCTAGTTCAACACCACTTTGGAGGTTGAACCCTAACTTAAAAAAAATAGTCACAAAAGAAATAAAAAAGATTGTTAGATGTTGGAATGATCTATGCTATCTCTAACAATGAGTGGGTAAGCCCAACTCAAGTGGTCCTCAAAAAGACTAAAGTTAATGTAGTGAGGAACAACCAAGGAGAATTGATCCATTCAAGGATTTCTTCAAGCTAGAGAGTTTGTATTGATTATAGAAAGTTGAATGTTTCAATTAGGAAAAACAATTTCCCCTTGTCCTTCTTGGACCAAATATTAGAAAAGGTAATTAGACACCCTCATTATTATTTTCTAGATGGGTATTCAAGTTGTTTCCATTAGAGATTACTTTAGAAGATCAAAATAAGATTGTCTTTACTTGCCTTATTTTAAACATTTGCTTATAAGAGAATGTCATTCAGATTATGCAATGCTCCAACCACCCTTTAGAGGTGCATGTTAAGTATTTTTTTAGGATATGATTAAAGATTTTGTGAAGTGTTAATGGACAACCTAATAGTTTATGGGAGTACCTTTAATGATTGTTTGGAATACCTTGAGAAAGGCTTAATCAAGTGTGAGGAGAATAACCTAGTGTTGAATTAGGAAAAACATAAATTTATGGTACCTTTAAGAATAGTGTTAAGACTTGTCATCTCTAGGAAGGAAATTGAAGTATTAAAAGAGAAGGTTGACGTCAATAGGAACCTTCCTACCCCAAAGTCTATTAAGGATATTAAATCATTTCTTACACATGATGGACTTTATAGAAGATTTATTTAGAATTTTGTCAAAGTTGTTAGACCCGTAATCCAAAGTCTATTATGGATTTCTTACAAATGATAAGGATAAAGAGTTTTTTTGGATTCAAAAAATTTTAAGAAGCCTTCTAGAAGTTAAAAAAAAAATGTTTAACTTCAACCATTATAGTGCAACCTCCTTATCAGACTTTTCAATTTGAATTAATGTGTGATGCGAGTCATTAAGTTGTAGGAGCTTTACTATGATGAAGGAGAAATGGAGGCCCACATATGATCCATTATGCTAATAAGACTCTTAATGCGACTTAAGTGAATTATTTAGTCACTAAAAAAGAGCTTGTAGTCGTTGTTTTTGCCTTGGAGAATTTTAAGAGTTATCTAATTGATTCATTAGCAACTTTCTTTATTGACTATTTCATAGTAAAGTACATGTTTACCAAGAGAGGTGCTAAAGTGAGATTGTTAAGGCAAATACTCTTACTATAAGGATTTGACCCGCTTATCAAAGACATGAATGGGGTCGATAATATAGTGGCATATCACTTTTCTAGGATTAGAGCTACCCTTGATTCTTTGCACATTAGTGATGCCTTTTTAGATAAGTCTTTAATGACTATTAAGATCTTACCTTGGTATATAGATATTGTGAATTTTTTTGCATCATGAAAAATGCTTAGTCATTAGACATTAGTGGATAGAAGAAGTTTTAAGTGATGTTAGAAATTTTTATTGGGATGATCCATACTAGTTTACATATTTTCCTAACCAAATCATTAGAAGTTGTGTGCCTGATAAGGAAATTAAAAACACTCTATCTGTGTGTCACTCTAAAGCTTATGAGAAGGCACTTTTTAGCAAAGAAAACAACTTTGAAAATTCTCCATGATGGATTATACTAGCCACACATTTTTAGAGATGGATATGCTTACTACAAGGCTTGTGAAAGGTGCCAAAAGGTAAAAACATAATGCCCTTAAACCCCATCACTACCATAGAAATTTTTTATTGTTAGGGGATAAACTTCATGGCACCTTTTCCTTCTTCTCAAGGTACTAGTATAAATGGGGTCTCAAATGGAAACAAATTCAAGGTAAATGGAGAAAGATTGAAGTTCTTAATTGAAATAATCTCATCTCCAAAGGAAATTGTGACTCTAGAACTAACAACCAAAAAGTTTGAAATTGGAAAAGAACCCTATGGTTTCTTGCAAATATCATATTAAGGTTTTTCTTTGAATTTTTGCTTTCCCTTCAATAGTGTTCTTGTTTTTCATTTTCATTTTGGTGATTTTAAAAAGATGTTGCAACTTAGACTAGTCAAAAGAGATATTAAGGCTTGGTGCATCCTTTTAGTATGCCAAAGTTAAGTGGCACACCTAGTAAGTGCATCATACTTAAGTGACACACCATGAAGGCTTTTGTAAAAGGCACTCTAACCTCATATAATCAAGTCTCACACCAATTGAATCTTAAACCCACACAAATCAAAAGAAAGAAAGAATATTTAGTCCTTTTCATCAATCAAGGTACATTATTTCGCTCTTTTGATTATGCTATGGTCAACTTAAGTTCCACTATCCAAGCATATTCAAGCCTATCTACTAGGCGATGGTAGTCATAAATAACTATGAAGTGGTTCGAGTTTGGACCAAGGCTGACAAATGACTTTACTTTCATTCTCATATACAACGCCAATTCGTTTCAACCTTTGTTGACGCAAAGTTGTTCTCGATTGATCCCATGCATAGACTTGCAAGAAGATGGTAAGAAAATGGAGTGAGCTAGTTAGGCTAACCACTCTTTGATGATTATGTCAACCATGATTCTTACACAAACAACCAACAAATAGAATGTGTTTCTTCAACAAATAGAATGTGTCTTTCACTTACTTCTATATGGATAGCTTAGCATCCTTTTATATTTTTTTTAAGGAAGGTATTATACTGCCTTTAAGGTTCTTTGATACTAGTAGAATGAAAATTTCATTAAATGGACATTCATTTTTCTTACATTATAGATTAATAATTCTAGTCACTTACAGTATTAATGATGGATCATCTGTTAGAGGATGGTGTGACGTGTCTTCAACCCTATGTTGAGTGAGAGTGCACAGGAAGTATTGATATGATGAGGAGACTCAACTTGTAATTAATGTGCCATCATGATGTTGGTCCTGATTAGGAATGCGTGGCCAATGGATGACTTGGATTATTGCACTGTCATTAGCTTTCTTAGGAGATGATGACATGTATTATATGATTAACTTGTCCTACATGACAAATAACATATCTTTTGAAAAGTAGAAATAATAATAATAATAATAAGTTAATAAGATAGTGAAAATTTTGGGAAAAGAAGAAAAAAGAAAAGAAAAAGGAGAGAGTAATTAAAAGAGAAAATCTAAGAAAAGATTAAAAAAATAAAAATAAAAATAAAAATTAGAAAAGGGAATTCTAAATTAGTAATTCAAAATTTACTGATATTAGACCGAAAATCCCCTATGATGTTATGTGAAAAAATGGTGAAGTGGGGCAAAAAGGACTGATTTAAAGGAAAAAAAGGATTAAAAAGAATAAGAGAAATTAAAAGAAAATACCAAATTGTAATTATTATTTAACTCTCTATTTATTTTTTTATTGAGAAATAATCTAAATAATAATTTAAGATATTAATGGAAGATGAGAATCAATTATGTCTGCTTCTAAGAAAAATGAGAAAGAATTTTTTTTTTATAAAAAAAGTAACATACAAAAAGATGGGAAATACAATAAAAAAAAAAAAAAGTTGAATACAAAGTATGTGTTTGATAAACTAATTTAATAACTTAAAGTGACTTAATAACTTAATTCAAATTATTAAATAAATTAAGTATATTTCCTAAAACAATTTAATGACATGACTTAAAGTAAAAAACAACTTTAAATAATAAGTAAAAATAATATTTTTAAGTTCACATTTTCATTTTACCATTTTACAATTATTTGTCTTAATTACCACCACAATCTCTTTTGCTACTCCAGACCTCCATTATCATGTGACCTCCTTTACTCTAATTATAATTTATGAAAATAAATATGTCAATTTGATGATTTAGAATAAATTTTAAGTTAATTTTATCAAACAATCTTAAGAATTAAGTAATAAGTTTTAAGTTAATTACTTAAGTATAATTTAAATTAAAGTTAATTTAAATCACTAAATAATAAGTATTAAGTTTTACCAAACACTATCTAAATATAAAAAGCACTACTCTAGATTGATGTGTTTACTATATTTTTTGTCAATGATATAAAAACTTTTAATAAGAATCAACTTAGCCAATATTATATAAATATAAAAATATTTTCGTCAATCAAGGTACATTATTTCACTCTTTTGATTATGTCATGGTCAACTTAAGTTCTACCATTCAAGCATAATCAAGCTTATCTACTAGGTGATGGTAATCATAAATAACTATGAAGTGGTTCGAGTTTGGACCAAGGTTGACAAATGACTTTACTTTCATTCTCATATACAACGCCAATTCGTTTCAACCTTTGTTGACTCAAAGTTGTTTTTGATTGATCCCATGCATAGACTTGCAAGAAGATGGTAAGAAAATGGAGTGAGCTAGTTAGGCTAACCACTCTTTGATGATTATGTCAACCATGATTCTTACACAAACAACCAACAAATAGAATGTGCTTCTTCAACAAATAGAATGTGTCTCTTAACTGACTTCTATATAGATAGCTTAGCACCCTTTGATAATTTTTTTTAAGGAAGGTATTATACTATCTTTAAGGTTTTCTAATACTAGTAGAATGAAAATTTCATTAAATGGACATTCATTTTTCTTACATTATAGATTAATAATTCTAGTCGTTTACAGTATTAATGATGAGTCATCTGTTAGAGAATGGTGTGACGTGTCTTCAACCCTATGTTGAGTAAGAGTGCACGGGAAGTATTGATATGATGAGGAGACTCAAATTGTAATTAATGTGCCACCATGATGCTGGTCCCCATTAGGGATGTGTGGCCTATGGATGATTTGGATTATTGCACTGTCATTAGCTTTCTTAGGAGACGATGATATGTATTATATGATTAACTTGTCATACATGCCAAATAACATATCTTTTGAAAAGTAAATAAAAAATAATAATAATAAGTTAATAAGATAGGGAAAATTTTTGGAAAAGAAGAAAAAAGAAAAGAAAAAGGAGAAAGTAATTAAAAGAGAAAATCCAAGAAAAGATTAAAAAAAAAAAGAAAAAGATGAAGGAATTAGAAAAGTAAATTTTAAATTAGTAATTCTAAACTTACTAATATTAGACCCACGATGTAATGGGTAAAATGGTGAAGTGGGGCGAAAAGGACTAATTTAAAGGGAAAAAGGATAAGAGAAATTAAAAGAAAATACCAAATTGTAATTATTATTTCATTCTCTATTTATTTATTTTATCAAAAAATAATCTTAATAATAATTTAAGATATTAATGGAAGATGATGATCAATTATGTTTGCTTCCAAGAAGAATAAGGAGAAAGATTTATTTATTTATTTTAAAAAAAGGTAACATCCAAAATGATGAGAAATACAACAATAAAAAAAGTTGAACACAAAGTATGTGTTTGATAATTCAATTTAATAACTTAAAGTGACTTAATAACTTAATTTAAATCATTAAATAAATTAAATATATTTGGTAAAACAATGTAATGACATGACTTAAAAGTAAAAAATAACTTTAAATAATAAGTAAAAACAATTAACTTAATTTTAAGTTTACATTTTTATTTTACCATTTTACCATTACTTATCTTAATTACCACCACAATCTCTTTTGCTACTCCATACCTCCATTATCATATGACCTCCTTTACTTGAATTAGAATTTATGAAAATAAATATGTCAATTTGATGATTTAGAATAAATTTTAAATTAATTTTATCAAATAATCTTAATACTTAAATTAAAAATTAAGTAATAAGTTTTAAGTTAATTATTTAAGTATAATTTAACTTAAAGTTAATTTAAATCATTAAATAATAAGTATTAAATTTTACCAAATACCCTTTAAATATAAAAAAATACCTTCTCTGGATGATGTGTTTACTACATTTTTTGTCAATGATATAAAAACTTTTAATAAAAATCAGCTTAACCAGTATTATATAAATATAAAAATGTTTTCTCACAATATCTTCATATTACATAATTAAAAATGATTTTAAAAAACCATCCATTAAATATTATCCAAAAATTAATTCAAATAATTTTTAGATTTTAAAATATGGAAGCATTTTTTTAAGTATTGAGAAATATTGCTTTTGACACTCCCAAAGCCACCTTCAAATAAACCTCTAAGTCACATGATGAGAAGTTGAAAAAGAAATGATGGAGGCTTGTTAGTAAAAGTTATATATTTGAAGCACAACTATATATTATAATATAATTTATTTAAAAAGAAAAAAGAAAAAAAGAAAGAAGAAACATATTTGGAAAACCTAGATGAAGATTTCAAAAATACATTCAAGAGGATTTTTGTCAATCTTTTCATTTGCTCCACCTAATAAATACATTTAAGAATAAATAGGAAAAGGGTGGATTATGATATGATAAAAGTTGGCAAAAATGGTAATAGATGCATAAAAAGGGAACATGTGGAGGTGTGATAGAGTGTCCCATGTGGAGATGATACGAGGGATGAATGTAGAAGAAGATTAGGAACATGTCTTTTGTTTTGTTCATGTATTCATGGCATCCTTGGCAAGATACACTCATCAGACAGCCTTGGAGGGCCCTCCTCCCTACAATTATTTCACGTTATCTGTCATTTGCTAGCACGCCACACCTCCCATCATTTATTATTAATTTATTTTTTTATTTTATTTTATTAAATATGAAAGCATTTTTTATATAAATTAAAATAAAGTTTTTATAAAAAGAAATATTTTTTTATTTTTATATTAAAATATTTTTAAATCATTATTTTTTTTAATAAATACAAAAACTCTTAGCTGGCAGTTATCTTTTGACAGAATAAAAAAATTTAAATAATTTACTTTTTTTATTTAACTTAAGTTTCGTGTTGATATTAATAAGTTAAAGAAAAAGTTAAATATTTTGACTTTTTCTATTTAGTCAAAAAATAAACATTATATTTAAAAATTAATCTAAAAATAATTTTAATACGCTATAATGAAACAATATAATTTTAATATATATATATATATATATATATATATATATATATATATATATTTTATTTTTTTTACATTTTCTCTTCGGAATGAAGTTTAAATACTTTTTCTATTTAACTTAAAGTAATGTGTTGATATTAATCAAACTAATTAAACCGAATTTATCAATATCGATATCAAGTTCATTTTAGTTATCTTAATTGATAATAGAAAAAGTCAAATATTTTGACTTTTTCTATTTAGTTCAAAAAATAAACACCAAGTTTAAAAATTAATCTAAAAATGATTTTAATAACGAAATAGTATGATTTTAATTTTTTTTTCTTTTTACATTTTCTCTTCACAATGGAGTGTAAATAATTACTAGTCTTTGAACTTTGTAATTATGTTACAAAATTTGCATTTGAACTCATGTGGATTGATGACATAGGAAACCATCTATTAATTAATTTTTTTATTTATAAAAAATAAAAATAAAAATATTGAAAATGATAACATTATTTTCCAAAGTTTGGACATTTGATTAGAAAGAGGGTTCAAATTTATCCTAAATTTGAAGCTTCCAACCTAACAATTTAAGAATTTGGCATCAAAAAATATATGCTTGTTTTAATCATGGTCTGTTAGGTTGCTTTGTGTAAAAGGAATGGAGAATGGTTGGATAAGGATTAATTTTGTTGACTTGATAGTGATGTTTTCCTACAATCATTATTGGGAAGTAATTTCCACCTCTCTCTCTCTCTAAGTAATTTCCAAAAACTAAGAGTGTGTTTGGAACTATTTTTTAAAATAATATTTTGTTCTCCCTCTAAGTAATTTCCAAAAATTGAGAACGTGTTTGGGAACTATTTTTTAAAATGGAATGGAAAATGCTTGGATAAGGATTAATTTTGTTGACTTGATAGTGATATTTTCCTACAATCATTATTGGGAAGTAATTTCCACTGGTGTAACGCTAATTCTCTCCCTCCCTAAGTAGTTTTCAAAAACTAATAGCGTGTTCGGGAACTATTTTTTAAAATAATGTTTTGTTATTCAAAACAAAAAATATAAAAACTATGTTTAGCAGCCAAAATCTGTTTTATATTTTTATTTATTTTTTAAGGATTATTTTAAGAAATAATTATACAAATATATAAAATAATTAAAAATAAAATATTAAATATAAAAATTATTTTTAAAATAGTAAAAATACATTAAAGACATTTTAAGTTTGCAAATACACTTTTCTTTTAAAAACAACATATTTTTATTTGTTTTTTAAGGATTATTGTAAGAAATAATTATACAAATATGTAAAATAATTAAAAATAAAAAGTTAAATATAAAAAATATATTTAAAAATATTAAAAATAGATTAAAGAGTTTGCAAATACACTTTTCTTTTAAAAAATTGTTTTAAAAAACTGTCATAAAAAACTATTTTTAGAATTATTCTAACCAAATAGATTTTTTTCAATGGGAATAAGGATATTATACGGGAATAAGGATATAGTAAAATAGATAAGTCCATAAAATCGATGTAATCCAATTAAAATTGATCAAAATTTTCAATAAATATAAAGGTAGGTTTATTTGAAAATTTGAAAAATCAATTTTATTGATCCAATTCTCAGTTTCCTATGGCATGTGTGGTTGCTGTTTTTGAAAACTATTTTGAAAAATAACTTTTTAGAACAGTTTTTAAGAACTTTTTTGTGTTTTCAGAAAAAAAAAAAAAAAAAAATTGTGTTTGAGAATTGAATTCTAGAAAATACTTTTTGTTATAAAAAAAAAACATGTTTTTTTGAGTTAATAAAAAAGTTTTTTTACAATAAGTAAAACAAAAAACATATTTGAAAGTTATTTTTTTAATTAATAAAGTGTTTTTTTCCATTAACTTGATATTATAAATATATAAATAATTTTCATATGTACAATTCATTTAAATTAAAAAAAATTATTCAATTCTAAAATTTTTACACCAGTTATAATTTTCTTAAATAAAGGATGACTTTATTACCATGTGTAAATATATTAATTTCAATAATTTAAGGAAGAACAAAGGGCTTACGGGTGAGAGTGGGGGTATAGTGGTTGGGTGCAATTAGGAAAACACACAAAAAAAAAAAAAAAAAAGAGAAAACATGAAAAACAATCTATTCTATGAATAGTAAAAAAAACAATAAAAATATCTTTTTATTGTTATCAAAAAGTGATTTTTGAGAATACGAAAAATACAAAAAATAAAAACACATCCCCTTCCCCAAACAAGTTTTTTGTGTTTTTTGTTTTCAAGAACAGAAAACAGTTCTTGAAAACAAGAACCAAACAGGCCCCTAGTTTCTCAATTGATAAAATTTAAATCAAAATAATTTCGAAAAATTTCATCTTTTATATAATTACTTAATATTTGATGATTTTTTTTATATTTATAATTAAATATACCTTATAGATTTTATAAACGATGAAATTAATTTTTAAATTTATTCATAATATTTTAGATAAAGAAATTTAAGTATTTAATAACTTAAAATAATTTAATGACTTAATTTAAATTATTCAGTAAATAAATTATATTTAATAAAGTAATTTAATTATATAATTTAAAATAAAAAATAATTTTAAGTAATAAGTAAAAATAATTAATTTATTTTTAAGTTCATATTTTTATTTTATTTTTTTATTTTTATTATTTTTATGATATTTTTTAATATTTCATGATTTTTATTTTTTTAATATATTTTATTTTAATTATGATTTATAAAAATAAATATATCAATTTAATAATAAATAAATCAACCACCTCGATTTCACTCATTTTTCTTTAAAAAATCGTTTCCACGATACATTTTAACATTTTTTTAAAGAAGAATAATAGTAGAAAAACAAATATTAGTAAATAAGGAGATATCACGTGCATGTCACGGAGTTGATAGGGGAGTGGGGGCAGTTGCGGCGTGGCATCCATTCATCCACCTACTTGCTAGAAACGTGGTGGGGCCCATTGCACATGGAAGGGACGCGTAGTGTGGGCCCCCCTCCTCCTACCAAGTGAAATTACAAACAACTTACAAGGCCTAACTCCAACAATATCATCGCCGCCACGTGCGGTGTCGGGGGTCAAACTTTTCAAATTCAAAATCATCGTCCGACGTGTCAGTATCCCATTTGTCCAATGACGTGTGAGTTGCTCCTCATTGGTCCATGTCTTTGTTAAGGTCGTTGAGTTAGGGCAGGCCATTGCGTACATGGGCCGCCCTCTTTTACCTCCCATGGAAATTGCCAACCACTCTTCCCATGATACCCTCGCCTTTTCTAGTTATTCTGACCGTCCGATTTCACTAATACGCTTTCTGTACGACGCTTGAGTAGAATAATACACGCGGGTGCACAGAAGAAGGGTGGGATACTACTACAGAGTATAATAAAATGATGGAAAAATAAAATAAAACAAAAGCAAAAAATGGACATCCCTTCGTTGCCACCCAAAAACCCTCGGTATAGTGATAATATAGGCAAAAGAAAGAGAAAGGAAAGGCTCTCTCTCCCTCTCCTCCTTTCTCTTCTTCGCATTCTCTCTCTAGAAAATATTTAACAAAAAAAGAAAAATATTTTTTTAGAGGCCCTCTCTCTCTCTTTCTCTATCTCTCTCTATCTATCAAGCCCTAACCCTTTTGTTTGTGGGTATTCATCGCAAACTTTGGTATCTCTAGAAATGGAGTCTTTGGACCCAGCGGCTTGTTTCGTGGACGACCTTCTGGACTTCTCGTCGGACATAGGCGAGGACGACGACGATGACCACAAAAAGAGAACCCGTTCTTCTTCTGCCCTCTTAGTTGGTGGTCATAGCCGTTCACTCCCTGTAAGTTTCCCTCTCCTTTGCTAGGGGGCCGAGTTTGCTGTTGAGCCGGACGAGTCCGGTCTGGGTTTGCTCATTTCGGGGCTGGGTTGGCGTATTTTTTAGGGTTTGGTCCGAGTTGGCTCAGCCGAGTCACGAGTGAGCCTCCCCTGTGTGACGGTGACAGGGCCGAGTCGGAACCAAACGCATTAAATGGTGGTGCGATTTTTTTCTAGACGCGCAGGCGCTGGGCGTGTTTGTGATGGGGGCACTACGCCTCCACCTTGTGTGGGCTGGGCGTACTTCCGATATTGTCCCTGGGAAACCCTAAGGACACCGAATGACCACTAAGCCACATGCGTTTCCTTTTTTTGTTTTTGGAAATATTAAATGTGGAGATGGCCACCATCTTTATCGCTCTGAGCTGTCAGTCACAAAATCAGAGCTGTACAAATAAATGTGCAAGGAGATTCTTTCTCTTTCAAACCTTTCTTAGGCCCACCATTTCAATATTTTTACTTTTGGTAAGTTGCATACCATATGGAAAGACTATATTATCCATCATTTTTAATTTTTTTTTTATTTCTTCCCATGTGGGGCAGCCCTAATTTGTCCTTTTACCCGAGTCCAAAATAAGTAACATGGGTTGGCCCAATTATTTTAAAGTCATGGGCCCCATCCCAAACCGGTAACCTCCTTCTGAACTAGGTGACCAACCCGAGTGATTGAGTTGGAAGGCTGAGTTGTAAGCGAGTCAGACTAATTGTACGGACGCGTCGCTGATGTGTATCAATTTACCCGTGCAGGATGCTCCTGTAGAGGAAGAGCTGGAATGGTTGAACAAAGACGTCTTCCCGGGCGTGGAGACATTCCTGGACTATCTTCCAACGACTGTGGAAAACATTCCCAAGCAGCAGAGCCCAATTTCGGTGCTGGAGAACAGCAGCCACAGCAGTAGCAGCAATAACAGCAACAGCAGCACCACCACTATCATGAGCTGCTGTGAGAATTTGCGAGTGCCCAGCCGGGCAAGGAGCAAGCGCCGCCGCAGGCGCCACAAGGGCTTTTCGGACATCCCGGGCCAGCCATGGTGGTGGTGGAGTAGCCAGGGTAACACCAACGCCAACAACAACAGCACTACCAATAGCAAACAAACAATTACAAGCCCTACAATTGGGAGGAAGTGCCAGCATTGCCAAGCGGAGAAAACCCCCCAATGGCGGGCAGGCCCCCTCGGCCCCAAAACTCTCTGCAATGCTTGCGGGGTGCGGTACAAGTCTGGCCGCCTCGTGCCTGAGTATCGGCCGGCCAGCAGCCCGACTTTCTCAAGCAAGGTGCATTCTAATTCGCACAGGAAGATTATGGAAATGAGGAAGCTGAAGCAGAGGGATGTGGTGGTGAGGCCTTGTGGATAATTTGGTGGTTAGGGGAGTGATGGGTAGGTTTCAGATTTTTTTTTTTATTTTTTTTTATTGGTTTTTGTTTTTGTTTTCCCCTTTTAGCTTAGTTAGAGATTAGGGTTTGTTGTAATGGGATAGTGCAAAATCTCTGTTTGGATTCCGCGAATCCAGAGGAGGAATTTTGACATTAGTGTGTTTGGTTATGTTTTAGAATTAGAACCAAAAAAAAGAAGAAAGTGTTTCGGTTTTGTTCATTTTATACTCGCCCCGATTGCTTGGATTGGAGATGAAATTTTGAGAACTGTGGATTTCAGAAACTGAGGGTTTTATTGATTTTTGTATGGAAAGAAAATTCTTTTTATCATGTTTGATAACGCAAGCAGCAGGTGAGCTTGAGCTTGAGCCTTAGCCCTAGGCCTAGGTTGGATTGATGTTGAATTGACTTTCCATTCCATTCATGTGCTATAATTATTCAGTTCAGTATAGGTTTCTGAGTGTAGAATGTAGATGCATTGAACATATAGGCCACAGCACTATGCGTTTTGTTGTTTTGCTGGGTGCTGCAAGCCTGCAATCCACACCACTTTGATTCTTTTGTTTTTATTTTTTTATTTTTTTATTTGTTGTTTTTTTTATTGGGTAGTGGGATGCAGGTCACGAATGCATTCAGGATTGTGGGATGAGATTGGTGTTTGGTTAAAAAAATCTTGAGCTGGTCGGGGCTCTTGTCTCAATGGCCGGTGGCCGTAAACATTGGAATTTTCGGGGCATTGAAAACAACTACACATGTAGCCTGCAGGATGAAAAGACGAATTGCAGCCCAAAGCTGCCATCAATTCTTCCTTCCCAAAAGCATTAATCATTTTGGAGATTGACAAGGGTTTTTTTTTTTAGTAGAAACATATTGACTCAATAATTTCGAATATACACCCAAAAAAATGGGTAAGAAAAAAAAAATAAAAAAAGAAAAAAGGAAAAGGAAAGTAAGCTCTAGGTCCATGCTCTATCTGGGAATATAATAGAAAATCTGAAGAGGCGTTGGAGGAGAAATATAGTTGAAGACATGAACGTAAGGAAGCAGTTGCTGTTTACTTAGTAGCGAAGGGAATCTTTTTTGCCTAGTTGCAAGTGATCATACCAAAATTGGGGGACAAAGCAATGAAGCATATTGAGTGGCCACATTTTCACGCCCTCTCTCAACTAACGTGAAGAAAGTTGGGCCCTTTCTAGACATGGCAGGGTGTTTTGAAATAAATATCAGTGTTAAATGTTCCACTTTCCCCTTGAGTAGCGTACAAGTAGGCGAAAATGTAGTCAAATCTAACATGTATTCAATATTCATCCCTATTTTTCCACGTCAAATTCAGATGCCTCTTTGATTTTTCATAACTAACAAAAATAATGTACTAGTTTGGCCTTGATTGAAGTCCAAGTTTGAGTAAAAAATTCGGCGTCTGCTGGGTTTTCAAGGTCACATGTGGGGAGGGAGTCATGGTTTGGTTCCAATATGATCCATTTTGTATTTCTCGGATGAGTTCTTCGCTTCCAATTGTTACTCCTAATTTGGTTTTCAGTACTACTGCGTACTACTGCTACTATTGGTACTTCTCTCTCTCTCTCTAACTTTGATTTATTTGTATATATTAAACCTTGTAATATTTTCAACCCATGGGGTTTCTTTCTCATCCACCTTTTCTAATTAAAAATCAATATGAAAAAATAAAAATTATTCCCATTTTCTTCGTCGTTTTTCATCCAACAAGGCATTAACCAAAACCCCAACATTTTTCTATCCCCTTTTCCAGTGGGTAAGGGGAAAGTGTAGGGATGTGGGTATTGATTGCCACGTATTACTACAATACGAGAGGCATGAGAGAGCTAATTAGAAATTATCCTTAACACCCCTGAGGGACCCACTGTGCTATAAAGCATTAAATATGACTACACCTACATTGCCATTACTTCAAGGCATAGATTGACTTTGGAAGCAACATGACCACCGAAGGAGTTAATAGGATATAACGGTTAAAAATTGGATTAATTAATAAAAAAAATTATCAATTCACAATTCACTAATTACATCGATAAATGAATCACGGTTGAATGTCATAAATATATAATTTATAAATTATTTAAAAATTAAAATTTTATTTGAAAATAAAAAAATTAGTTATAATTTAAATTTTTTAAATTTAAAATTCATTTTTAAATAAAAAACTCATTTTAAAATAAAAAATTTATTTAAAATTATAATGTTTTCATTAATTTAAATTAAAATTATAAGTTTTAAAAATCATGAAATTAAAAAAAAAAAAAAATAAAAGGAAATAAATAATAATGAAATAAGGTAAAAAATAGGGCTTTTCCAACGTGGGGGCAGGAGGAGGGGGGTTCTAGCGGGCAAGAAGAGCGCGCACGCAGGGGGTGGTGGTGTTCCAACAGGGTCGCGGGGTGGCTTTGCAAGGGGGAGGGGGGTGGTTTCCAGCGCAGGGGGGTTCCGGCTGGCAAGAAGAGGTTTTCCAGCGCGCACACGCGGGAGGTGGTGGTGGCTTTGCAAAGGGGGTGGGGGTCATGCCGACAGGGCTTTTCTAGCTCGAGGGTGGGGGGGTTCCGACAGGCAAGAAGAGCGCGCATGCGGGGGGTGGTGGTGTTCCAACGGGGTCGTGGGGTAGCTTTGTAAGGGGGTGGGGTTCTTGCCAGTTGGGTTTTTCCAGCGTGGGGGTAGAGGGGGTCCCAGCGGGGTTGCAATGGGGGGTTCCGACGAGCAAGAAGAGCTTTTCCAGGGGGGTGGCTTTGTAAGGGAGGTGGGGGTCCCGCCAGAGGGGAACGGCGATAATAGAAAAAAAAAAAAAAAAAAGAGTTTAATCAGACGGTTCCCTTTGTACCGTCCAGTTGATCCGGTTCGTTAGTCGAACCATCGGTTTAACCAGTCTAATTGACCGGACCGAACTAGAACTGTGACTGACTGGTAGTCTGATCGGTCTGGTCTGGTTTTTAAAATCATGGTTAAAAGCATCATATGATACAACAAAAAAAGATTTTATTGATATATTTCTATTTTTATATTTTTATGATTGCATTGTTACTTATTTGAGCATTCAACCTACATCATTTGCATTGCACTTGAATGGATTGAGATAATGTATTCACATGGATTGAGTTATTAATATATGACTCTAAAGTATTCATATATTTTCTACGAATCCGATCACAATTGATAAAGTTAAGTAGGAATATGTGTTCTCATAGATTGAGATAATGTACCTTTGGGTGATTTAAGGACTTGTGATAATGAAAATTTGTGGTTATAATAATTTCTTAATAAATAATATTTAACATATGTTCTTTGTGAGCTAAAGTATGTCAGTTGAGGATAGTAGAAATAATTTTGAAAGATTGATAACTATTATCTTGCTAGATTATGAATACTAGTTCGTGGGGGAGTTTGCATAAAGTGGATGATAGGTCATAAACCCAAAAAATTAATTAAATTGAATTTATTCAATTTTATTATCTTAATATATTATCATAGAGTACTGAAGTGTTGTTGACTCTCCTAAATTGAATGTTGAATAAGCTTTGAAAGTAGATTATGAGGGAGTTAGTATTTTCCTATGAGTCCTAGTGGTTAGGGGTGACAAAACTTAACACGATTCACCAATATGATAAGAACCCGATATGTTTTTTTTTTATAGGTTTGAATTGAGTATAATTGTATTTAGATTAAATTCGTGTCAACCCACATAACCCATTTAATAAATAGGTTAATTTTTGGTAAACTTGCATACTCGAGTTTGACCCAAATGGACCTATTTAATAATTGTGTCAGTTAATCTGATTATAACCCATAACCCATTTAACTCACATTGACGCATCAAAATTTGATTTTGAAATTACCAAAAAAACACATTAAAGTTACAATGTTTGATTTAATAACATGTGGCAAAGGGGTAAATGGGTAAATCCAAGCGTTTAACCTAAATTGAACCCTTTATATGCCTTTTTGTTCTTCAAACCCTAATAGTTTGTCTCATGTTCATCTCTAGTCCACACTCTCGACAACTTATCGTTCACTACAAGAATATTACCCTTTATATGCCTTTTTTGTTCTTCAAATCCTGATAGTTTGGCTCTTGTACATCTCCAAACTCTCGATAACTCTCCATTCACTACTATAATATTGAAGTGACATTTGTAGGTATTTTGTTTCTATTTGAATTTCTTTCTTTACTTTATCTCTCTCTCTATGTATTTTTTTTCTAAATTTTTATCTCGACATTTTCACCTAAAACAATAATAAATAGTAAAAGATATTGTTCAACTTGACAACCATGAAGCTTGTATCCTTCCAAGTACTTTTTTTTTTTTTTGGTAATAGATTGAGTCTTTCCCTTCAAGTAATGTGGATGATGTTTGGAGAAATTTTTTGGATGTAAGATCTATGGAAAAATATGAGTTTTGAAGCAAAAATGTGTGTTATTATTTGGTTCTAGAGAAAAATATAGAAAAATATTTTATTTTCTTTTTTTGGGTGTAAGAAAATAACTAATGAGATATGATTTATTTTACCATTTTTTTTTTCTTTTTGTTTGTAATTATAAGAAAAAAATTGTATTTGGGTAGTGTTTTTTTATAAATAATGTAGACACATGAATTGTTTATTTAAAAATGTATGAGAGATTTTTTTTAGTCATTTAAATATAAGGATCGTTTAGTGAATTTCTAGTTGTAAGTATATATATATATATGTGTGTGTGTTTACTATTTTTAAGTGTAAAATTTAGGGAAAATTGTGTTTTGGGCCTAGATGGGCCCAAAATTTAAGCTTTGGTCCATATAAGTTCCAAATTGAAGCCCAACACCAAGAGAAAGTGTGAAAATTGAGAAGAAGGATATGAAATTTTTAACTTTTTGGAAATGACCTTTGCTAACTATGAAAAAAATAAATCAGAAAAATCCACGTTGGAATTCCATTTATGTTGCCCTAATTTTACTCCATTCGGCATTTCATTTCAGACAGTGACGTTTTTCATCTCTCCCGATTTTCTCTCTCGCTTCTATTTCATTTGAGGCCCAAAGAATGCCCCAATCATTGTGGTGATTTCCTTATCTCTCGATTTCGTCTCTCCTAGTTATTTGATTTCAGGTTGTAGATAGTGGCGTTTTTCATCTCTGCTAATACATTGCCTTCGTCGATCCCCACCGGTGTTGCCCTCTATGCCAAAGTAGTTGGATATTTGAGGTTAGTAGATTTTCCAATTTCGTTTTATGCTTCATTTCATCTCTCCCTACCATTTGATTTCAGCCCAAATACATTGCCCTAATTTCTCTCTCGATTTCAGTTTGCCATCTATCGTTTCCTCGTCGATCTCCACTGGCGTTGCCCTTCGTGCCGATCGTAGTTGGATATTTGAGGTTAGTAGGTTCTTTAAATCTCGCCTTAGATTTGTTTAATCCTACATTTTGTTTAATCGTTGTTGGTATGAGGAGATGGATTCTTGTTTTCTGTTAACCTTTAGTTTACAAAGTCAATTTAGGGTATTATTAATATTTTTTGCGAACTATCTCTGAATGGAAATAGTTCTTATTTATTGTAGTGTTTTTTATGCTGAGATATATAGGTGACTTGTGAATTTTAGGCGCTTGGATTTTTTTTTTTTTTTTTTACATTGATGGATTTTTCTGGATGGGTGAACCAAATTCTGGGGATGGAATGTTTCAAAATTATGCACCATTCTTACTTAATTTTTGGATAGTAGTATTCATTTGTACCTTGTTTTATTGGTGATACTCTCTAGTCTGCCCCATTTTATGTTCTAAGATAATCAGGCTTAGTTGTTATTTGCCCTTTATGAGTGGTTATGAATCATTCTCCTCATGACATAAATTGAAACTATTCATGCGCTTGAGTATAGTGAATATCTATGATGACACCAAGAAATACAATGTGCCAATATTTTTTTTTTTTAAAAAAAATTTGACCATGTTATCCTTTAGCCTTGGGAACTAGGGTCATGGGATCATATTCAATCAACATTAGCTCACACTTACCTGAATATGAGAATAAACCTGTGTCACGTGTGAAGGAATAGATAGCTTATATGACTCACCAACACTAATTTGTAACTGCATAACACACAAAAAATTTAATTGGTAGAATTGGCATTTCTTCATTAAAATAAACATAATAGTGCAAACTAAAACAAACTTCGAACAACTTCTAGAGACAAACATGTGAATATGAAAATAAAGTTCTAATGAAAAGCTAGGCACTGAACTCCAACAATTGTTTATCTATCAATTATAATTGTTCTGCTACACAAATCCTGTTTATCCATCAAACTAGATTGAGGGTCATGTCCTCTCTAAATTTAGGGCAATATTTCGTCTTGTCCTGAATAGATGCTTGCGTCTAGGTTTCAACTAATATATTCATTTTCTAGTCATTTATCCATCTTAACATCTCCATTTTAGCATGCTTATTTGATGTGGGTAGGCACCATTAGTATGGGGCCTTTATCTAGCAAAATTGCCTTTTAATATTAACCTAACAACCCCAAACCACTTCCCCACAACTTTCCTACTCTAATCTTGGAGCTAATGTTCACTTCATTCTCCATATATCAGTGATCAATTCAAAGAGAACCAAATATGCACTTGGGCATCAATTCTTACAATTCCTCCACTTCTACTCCTGTCAATTTTTTAAAATTCTACTCTAGGCTTATTTGGTTTTTTTTTTTTTTTTTGGATAGGCAAACAAGAATATTATAAAGATGCCAATCAAAGAACACTGCAAGTACATGAGACAATTCTACTCTAGTTAGTGAAGTTATATTTTATAAAATTTAAATTCTGTTTAATTTTAAATCCTTAGATTGAAAGGCTCATTTTCATAGTTATAACTTAAATAAAATCCAAACAATTTAAAGACGACATAGGAAAAAAAATAAGTATCTAATGTGAACCTTAACATAAACATGATTTAAAATTGATTTGCCTATCTCTCTTTCAATAATCATGTTTTTCAATGTATCATTTCTTTATCACATTAATATATCTTGTGTCCATGCTCTCATTCAAAACTTTAACTTCTCGTCCTTCCATCCATCAAATCATTTATGAATACAAGTTAATGAAATTGGGATGGATGCAAGGGATAGAAGCATTTCAAATAGAGCTCTCACTAACATAAGATTTCTTGCTTTTGATAAAAGTCCCTTCCTCTAAGAGGTTGTCTATCTCTTAACCTTTTTTTATCACTACTACGATCAATGAAAAGATGATTGAGTAGTTGCTTGTTTGGGATGTGGAAGGAGGGGGTATAAAACTTAGCAAAGTTGTCTGGTTGTGGGAAAGGGTAATTAGAATGCTTTGTTTTGATTTCTTTGAGGTGAAAGCAGCATTGAATGCAGAATTAGATAGGTTAGCATATTAGAAAAACATACTAAGGTTCGAACTCATGACCTCCTAACAACTAAGGCTCGAATAGCATTTTGAGTTATGGAATTGGCCCAAATAAGCTTGATGTGCATTATTGCCCCATCATTACCTAACAACGACAAACTTTTGAATCAACCTTGTAGCTTAACTTTGTCTCAAGGGCCAAGTTGTCAAGAAGTCATAAGTTTAAACCTCACTGCATTGTTTATTTCCCCAATTTATTGAAGCTATGTGCAATTCCACAAGAAATAAAGTAAAGGCATGCATTTTTCTCGGCTTTCATAATTTATGGTTGATATGAATAAATGTTGATTACTTGGGGTTTGTTTGGATATATTTATTAGCTATTTTTTGTGTTTAAAATCATAAATCAAAGTATAGTAGGAATTTTTATAAAAGATGCAAAAACTCTTTAAGATTGATATATAAATATTTGTGGGCAAAATTAAGGTATTATAAAACTTTAAATAGTTTAAAATTTCTCATCACTAAAAAAATGATTTTTCAAGACATAAGCTAAAGTTAAATTTTTGTATATATAAATTGTTGTTTTTAATATAAATTTTTTAAATGTATTATTCATTAATTTTTAGAAAGAGACTGACTCTGCTCTCTACAGTCTCTACTCTCTCCTCTGTGTATAAGGTTATGCTTTGGGGTGGAAGGTGTTGGCAGTCAAGATTGAAGTTTCTCATTTCTCTGCATTTGTACTTGCACCTTATGCACTTTCCTTTATAGTGTCACTGCTTGCTTCATTGTCCGCCCAAAAAACCCTATAAACTCAAATAAAGGATAGGTGCAAATGTAGGTTATGACAAATGGCATCTTCATTTTATCATGATCACCAGCAGCATCCCCACTTGGCTTGCATCATTTTCCTTTCTACCTTCTATTTCATGTGCTTCTACTTAATTACTTATTGTTGGCTTCAAGTTAAAGGAATGAAAAAATAGGCCTTACACTTTGTTTGAACAATAGATCTTGGTGATAAAATATTGGTGGTAGTAATTCGCATGGGAACAATACCTCTTGTGATAGTGAGAAACTAGTGGCAATGCATGACACGAGTTTAAGTCAAGACAACCTTGCCTTTTTTGAAAGAGACAGGAGAATGATATTAATATCACAAATTTTCTATGATCTTGCATTATTTTAAGTTTCATATTCACGTAACAACTTGTCATTAGTGATTGTTAATATTGCTTACATATTAATCATTTTTTTGTCTTAGGTTGTGGATGCATATTGTAGGATGTTGCAATTCGAAGATGTATCAAAGACAAAACTGTTTCTTTCACCATACATAGTTGTAATGAAGAATTTTTTTGGAGACTGAATTTCAATGATTAGTTCTTATAACATGTACACAAGTTTTGCTAAATTTGAAAGCTTTAACTATTTTCATATGATATGTAGGAAATGGTCATGCGCTTCAATGCCAAAAATTTGACTCGAGAAGTAGTAATAGCCCGTTTTGAGCTACATTTGTATCCCTTAGATGTTTCATACTGGAATGTTAATAAGGTGAGCTGGATTGCATTGTTTTATGTTTGTAATATTGTAATCTCATTAATCTAATCTTTGTTGTAATTCATCGTAAGTTGAATAATGCAGGTCTACTTACTGGTTCTTGTAAAAAACCATTGGATACTATATGTATATGACTTGCACAACAAGATAATCCAGCTCTTAGATTCTCGGCCGAGAAGGAAAAGGAGTTGTATGAGTGGAATACAACAAAATTTGGTAAAGTAGCTTGTAGTTGTGTATGCTTTATTACATTGTACATAAGAAGGAAAGTTTGAATCTGCTTTGTTTGATTGTTTTAGGCGAAGGTTGTTCTATGGCTTGCTACCTACAAGAAGGAAGTAGTGGATATAGACTTCAAGATGTTCAGTTTCGAGATGCTAGACGTACCAACCCAGCCAAATGAGTGAGTGTTTAGGTTGTAGTTCGGATTATGTTTAAATTGATTGCAATGTATTTTGAGTATATTATAATTGTCATTCTACACATAATGAATAATTTGTCGTAATATTGTGTGTTAGCCATGACTGCGGAATATTTATTATGAAATTCATGGATTACTGGTCAATGAAAGGATTATCCAAATCCATCAATGTGGTATGTAGATGCATGAAAGTATTATAATCTCATTTATATAAAATTAGCATTACATGGCCAAATTAATTAACATTTGCTTATATGTCTTTTAAACTTAAATGAATGCATGACAAGTTGAAGAAGTATAGACTGAAGATAATGGGCAAATTGTTGTTTTCCACATAGAATGCACATCGGCATCGATTTATGGCAGAATGATGGGGATTGTTAAATTGGATGTGACGAGGCTAATTTGAGATGGTTGTACATTATTTGAGAAAAACAAATTGATGTAAATTTATGCATATGTTATTTGGTAGTATTTGGGCAAAAGACATAGATAGATTATAAGTTAAGATCGATTTAAATTAAAACTGGCCACTTTTTGGAAAGGTCAAGACTTCAGACTAATTTTGGAGATAATCATAGTTGAAATGAAGCTGTATAATAGAGGTATGTCATATATTACTACCTCAGCTATAAGGACATGAATTTTCAGGAAACACGACATTACTAGTAATGTGTAGATACGTGTGGAGGTTGACGGTGTCATCTAATAGGCAAGCTATTGTTCAAAATTGAATGTAATTGTATGGCAATTGTATAAGGACTTTGGTTGAAGTGTTTTTTTTTTTTTTTTTTTTTTTTTTTTTTTTTTAAGTATATTGATTGTATAAGGGGATATTGTCATTTGAATTATGTAGGGAATTTAATTAACGCTGCTTTTACAATTGATAAGAATGTATTAGGTGGTGGGTGTTTAATTGAATTAATTTTTTGCTTGTAGTAATATATTATGTCTACCATATTAGGTATAATATACTTTATGCCCAAGTATGTTGGGTTCAATAATATTTGTGTACTTCCAGTGGGGGGTAGTACATAGGTATATGGATGTACCTTGGGGATTAAATATCTCCATTAAATTGAGGTATTACTTCTAGGTGTAGGTAGAGAATTGTAATGAAAACCCACAAACTCCTTTAAATGCTTGTTACATGACAAAAACTAGATTACTCCAACCCATCTACATTTGCACAATAAAGAGCACACAAAGGTTCCTTGTAAGTTGGACCAGACCAAGTAGGGAAGTTGTAAATTGAAGTTTGAATCAAAGTTGAAAATGGTACGAATAGTTTAAGGAAATATAAGGTTAGACTTGTTAGTAGGGATTTAGGAAGTCCAAGCAGACAAGGAGAATGAATTGGATGTATCTTTATAGGACATAATAATAATATACCTTAATAGGTTTATAATTATAACAATCAGAATGGTTTGAGAAGATCTATATCTTATAATGGAAAAGAGCATATAACGTAGAACTGGTTAAATAGAAGGATGTAAATAGTATAGATCATATCTAATCGGACATGTATTTGGGTATGCGCAAAATGTTTTCATACTCCCACATTCACAAATCTTGACCATTGTTTTGTGCAAATTGGATGCAAATGTGCAGTTGTGGACCTCGCATTTCTAACTTGATGCGTTCCCACTCAATTGGCGAAACTCGCTTTTTGTTTAAGTGAAAAACTAATTTTTATAAAAAGTTGGAATTGCCACTTACTTTTATTTATTTTAAAGGGGAAAACAAGTAAGAATAAAACCCCTACAAGGACTCTTAATTTTTTTTGGAAAGGTTGTTTGCGAAAAACTTGATTCTAGGTTCGAGGATCAGGTTGCTTATTAGGAAGGTATGGTAAAGATCGTAGAACCTCTCTAAACCCCTAAAAATGAGTCTCTACTAAATAAGGTGAAGCAGACATGATAGTTAACTAGGAGATCAATGGATACCAAAAGGATCATAGATAAAAAATAAGTTATGATAACGAAATAATAAACTAAGTGAGGGTGAGAGCGTACCTTGGTAGTAAATAATAAAGCGCTATCATGAAAACAAGGTTAGTATATAATGACAAGTGTAAAAAAATCTCACACAAAACCAAATCAAAATCAAACAAAATCGATCGCATAGTTTACTTGAATTATTTTTTTCGAAATAAATGTTATGAATGTTGGGCCCCCTACCAAAGCCTAATTTATTTTTGTCATGAATTAATTCTTATAAATTCCATCATTTTAGAATTATGAAAAATTATTCATTAAAAAAAAATTGAAAAAAGAAGGAATTTTGAAAATTGGAAACTTTGAAAATGGAATTTTTGGAAATTGAATTTTAAAATAAGATTGGAATTTAGGAAAATTTGGAAATTTGGGAAATGGAATTTTAAAAATATAAATTTGGAATTTTGCAATTTCGGAAAATTATTTGAGAATTGTTTGAAAAATGGAGAATAAAAGTTAAATTTGGAAATTAGAATTTTAGAAAATTGAATTAAAGTTTTGTAAACTAAATTTAAAATTAAATTTTTAAAAATTATTTTGAAAATAGATGCTTTGAAAATTAAATTCAAGAATTGAGATTTTGGAAAATTATTTGAGAATGGAAGGTTGGATAATTAAATTTGAAAATTGGATTTTTGATGAACCTAAACACTAGAAAAGAATGAAAGGTTATGAATTAAATTATTTGAAAACTGGATTTTCAAAAAAACCAATTTTTAAAGGACGTGGGTTTTGAGAATTGGAAGAAGTTTAAGTAGAGGAAATAATGAGAATAATGGGTTTGGTGGCTGCATATGCATGAGAGAGAATGAGAAGATAGAATTATGGGTATGAAAATAGTGCACCCAAAAGTGGCCATGCGTGGCTGTGCATGAAGTGGGGCTCGGGGTGCAAGGTGGCTGCCTTGTTGGTGGTGAGTTGACCTGACACTATTCATATTAAAAATTCCTAAAATTCCCTTTGACTTTTAATTTTCACAACACATCTTTCCACCACTATGAAACATACTAACATTCAAGAAAGGTTATTATCAGGAAGCTAAATATATTTTGACATTCTAGAAAACTTATTTAACATAAAATCAACCTAAAACCAAATTACTAGTAATTAAACATCAGAATATTAATCATGAAACTAATTTATTCTAAATTCAAGAAAAATCATTTAACACATGAATGTCGAATTGGTATTTCAGAAAAACTAATTTGCGTCAACCTAAAACTAAAATTTTCAAATTCTTATTTTCCAATTATCCCCCAAAATTAGCCAAAACTAAAATTTAAAGGTACTAATTTTCTACTATTTCAAAATTTAAAACTAAAATTTCAAAATTTCCAATTTTCCACTATAATTCAAAATTAGCCAAAACTAAAAAAAATAAAATAAAAAAAATCCTATTTTGTATTATTATTTAAAATCAAATAAAACTAGAATTAAAATTTTTTAATTTTCCACTATTATTTGAAATTAACCATAACTAAAAAAAAAATTATTGTTTTTTTTTAAAAAAAAATCCAATTTTCCATTATTATTAAAATGAATCAAAACTAACATTTTTAAAACTTCCAATTTTCCACTATTGTTCAAAATTAACCAAAACTAAAATTAATTAAGAGAGAGAATTTAAGAAAACTAATTTACCATGGATCATTGAGAAATAGCAATTAAAATGAATGTTAAAAATTATTTTAATTGTTTTCATGTTCAAATGAATTTATGAGGAATAAAAACAAAAATTCTTATGCCTTGAGATCAAAGTGAACACTTTAAATAAATAATAAACATGCAATAGCGTAGAACCTAAAATACAAGAGCCCATAAAAATAATAATACACTACAGTTCATGAACTAAGCACCTTATTGTTTCATGCATATTATAATATAAATTTACATGAAATGCTATGACCACTATGCATCAATAATCCCTTAAAAAATAAAGTTAGTGCATTCCAGATCCCTTATAATGCTATAATAGTTAAAGATACAGAATGAATCTCCTATCTTAAAGCATTGGCAGTGGATCTTATGCAGTGAAAGAGATAGTGTGCACCAAAGGTCCATGCATGGCCATGTAGGACGCGGGCCCCAAGGTGTAACTAGGTGAAAGAAATAACTTGTGGGGATGGACATCCAAGGCTATTGAAAGAAATTATGAAACCTAAACATTTCAAAAGAACAGAAAAAAACAATGTTACCTCTTTCACCATAGACAAGCATTTGTTTCTCAACCATTGTAGTTGTATGGCCACATTTAAGTGGAGGCAATGATCCAGAAATCGACAACTCCATCTATTCAAGTGATATTGTGTCCAAGACATAAACATCTGTCAACTATTATTTCGCTATCCCAGCTTCCATACATAACAATTTTCTGGTTTCCAATAACTGAAGCAATGACAAAATCTCTTGGTGAAGGCAAGTCATCAAAATTGATCAGCTCTAACAATTGCCATATATGAGTATCTAGGACCCAAAAGTCACCTAACCTTTTGCTACCAGAACGCCCACATAAGACAAACATATCACAATCAATTGCAATAGAAATGTGAAATGCTCATGGGCTGGGACCCACTTGCCTAACAGACCCATTCCTAGTGCTCTCTGGTTGGAACCACAATTGATTCTCAATATCATATGCACAAAGGTTGCTGATAAATCTCTTGTTGACGAGGCCACTGAACACGACGATCTTAGATTTTTTGATACTTATAGCAATGTGGCCGTTTTGAGGTTAAGGAATAGTCCCCAGAGAAATCAAAGGGAGATGTTCGAACCCAATAATAATTTTTGTTCCTGCTCTGCTGCTTTCTCTCTCCCCTGTTTTCTTTTTCACTTTTTTTTTTTCCTCCAAACCTCCAAGTTGTTTCAAAAACCTCTCATTTCTACCGATTTTCCTTTTTTTTCAATCTGAATCCTCATTCTCTTTGTTTTCTCTTCTTCCAATTTGAATGCTCTATCTCTTTACCTAGCTCTCTCCTGCTACAACTCTCTCTCTTCCAATCTCAATCCCCCTTAGTTTTTTGCCAATTCCCTTTTTCTCCGTTTCTCTTTCAAATCTGAATGCTCTCCTCGAAAACCTCTCCCATTTCCTCCAGATTTTCTTACCCTTTTCATTTTCTTTCTTCTCTTCTAATATTCCCCACATGGCTCCATTTTCCACAACCTCTTTTCTTGGTTTTCCTTCTCTCTCTAGATCGTCTACCTACTTTTCCCCATTTTCCAAAATGCTCTAATTTTTTTTTTTTTCATTTTTTCAAAACCTCTGTTTTTCTTTTTTTAGCCAACAACCCTTGGAATTTTTATTTATTTATTTTTTCTAAGCCTCATTTTTTGCACCTTTCCATGTTAAAAAATATCAGTTTTTATTTTTTTATTTTTTTATTTTTTTTATGCACTTGGTTTTTTTTTTTTTTTTTTTTTTTCCAACTTTTTTTAAAAAAGTAAATAAAATAAAATAAAAATTTAAGAAAAGAAATGAAAATAAAATAAATTGAATAAAAAATAAAAAATAAAAAATAAAAACGTAAAGTAAATAAATAATAACAACAACAACTTATTGAAAAACTATTCATAAAAAAAATTATATTGAAACATTTCAAAAAAAATTAATTTACTAAAATAATAATAATAATAATAATAATAATAAGATAAGATCAATAATCACATGCAATTTTCTGAAAATAAATAAGTAGGTGAATAAATAAATAAAATAAGAAAAATAAATAAATATCAAATGCATATAATTAATAATCTAAATATTAAACTAAAACACAATAAAAAAAAAAAAAAAAATCAAATTGACACAATTAAATATCAAAAATTCATCTCAAGCAATCGAAATAAAAAATCAAGCCAAATACTCACCTAATCTCAAAAATCAAGCAATCAAGAAATTAATCTTAGGGAATTAAGCCTTAAGTAACCTATGTGAAAAAGTGCCTAAGTGACCTAAGTGGAAAGTGCCAAGGTGAATTAGGTGGAAATTAAACTAAGGAGGTGTCTACGTGATAAAAAATGTGCTAAGTGACCTAGAAGGTTTAGAAAAGTGCCTAAGTGATGTAGGGTGATTAGAAATGTGTCAAGTAACCTAGGAGTGTACCTAATGGGCCAAATGCATCTAAATGGGTCTAGGGTGACAAAGTGGGCCTAAGGTGGTGCGTAATGGGTCACTAGGGAATTATTGTAAAGTATCAAACAGACACGTAATAGGACATGTGCTAGTAGGACAAAATGGAAGGTCTACAAATATGCTCCTTTTCGGTAGAGATCATGAGTGTAGGGAATATGAGTGGAAACATGAGTAATGAGTGGAACGAAAAAAACTATACTGAAGAAGTAAAAAAGACCGAAAATTTTGTTCTAGTACATGATGCAATAAATTCCAAGATAAACCATATACAAGGAAAGAAATACCCTAAATAAGAGGTTTAGAGGAAGTGACCCTGAACGCCTATGAAAAATGTGGCTTCGAAAGCCTATGCAATGGTGGCTCTGAATGTCGATGCAAATGGTGGCTCTGAACGCCTATGAAAATGATGGCTCTGAACGCCTATGCAAATGGTGGCTCTGAATGCCTATGAAAATGATGGCTCTGAACGCCTATGAAAATTATGGCTCTGAACGACTATACAAATGGTGGCTTTGAATGTTCGCCTATGAAAATGGTGGCTCTGAACGCCTATGCAAATGGTGGCTCTGAACGCTTATGTAAATGGTGGCTCTGAACATTGATGCAGATGGTGGCTTTGAACGCCTATGGAAATGATGGCTCTGAACGCTTATGCAAATGATGGCTTTGAACGCTTATGAAAATGGTGGTTTTGAATGCCTATGCAAATGATGGCTTTGAACGCCTATGAAAATGGTGGCTCTGAACGCCTATGAAAATGATGGCTTTGAATGCCTATGCAAATGGTGGCTTTGAACACCTATGCAAATGGTGGCATTGAATGCCTATGAAAATGGTGGCTCTGAACACCTATGAAAATGGTGGCTCTGAACGCCTATGAAAATGGTGGCTCTGAACGCCTATGGAAATGGTGGCTCTGAACGCTTATGCAGATAATGGCTCTGAGCGCCTATGCAGATGATGGCTTTGAACGCCTATGGAGATGGTGGCTTTGAATGCCTATGAAAATGGTGGCTCTAAACGCCTATGAAAATGGTGGCTTTGAATGCTGATGCAAATGATGACGCCTATGGAAATGATGGCTTTGAACGCTTATGCAAATGATGACTTTGTTTGCCTATGAAAATGATGGCTCTGAACGCTTATGAAAATGATGGCTCTGAATGCCTATGAAAATGGTGGCTCTGAATGCTTATGAAAATGATGGCTCTGAACGCCTATGCAAATTATGGCTCTAAACGCCTATGAAAATAATGGCTCTAAATGCCTATGCAAATGGTGGCTCTGAACGCCTATGCAGATGATGGTTCTAAACGCTTATGCAGATGATGGCTCTAAACGCTTATGCAGATGGTGGCTCTAAACACCTATGAAAATGGTGGCTTTGAACGCCTATGGAAATGATGGCTTTGAATGCCTATGAAAATTGTGGCTCTAAACGCCTATGTAAATGGTGGCACTGAACGCTTATGCAGATGGTGGCTCTGAACGCCTATGGAAATGGTGGCTCTGAACGCCTATGCAAATTATGGCTCAAATGCCTATGAAAATGATGGCTTTGAACGCCTATGAAAATGGTGGCTCTGAACGCCTATGAAATTGGTGGCTTTGAATGCCTATGAAAATGATGGCTTAGAATACCTATGCAAATGGTGGCTCTGAACGCCTATGAAAATGGTGGCTCTGAACGCCTATGAAAATGGTGGCTTTAAATGCCTATGAAAATGGTGGTTCTGAACACCTATGCAAATGGTGGTTTTGAATGCCTATGAAAATGGTGGCTCCAAATGCCTATGCAAATGGTAACTCTGAACGCCTATGTAAATGGTGGCTTTGAACGCCTATGTAGATGGTGGCTCTGAACACCTATGAAAATGGTGGCTCTAAACGCTTATAGAAATGGTGGCTCTGAACGCCGATGCAAATGATGGCTTTGAACACCTATGAAAATGATGGCTTTGAACGCCTATGCAAATGATGACTCTGAACGCTTATGAAAATGGTGGCTCTGAACGCTTATAAATGGTAGCTCTGAACGCTTATGAAAATGGTGGCTCTAAACGCCTATGCAAATAGTGTCTTTGAATGCCTATGTAAATGATGGCTTTAAATGTCTATGTAGATGGTGGCTCTGAACGCCTATGAAAATAGTGGCTTTGAATGCCTATGGAAATGGTGGCTCTGAATGCCGACGCAAATGATGGCTCTAAACACCTATGAAAATGATGACTTTGAACACCTATGCAAAAAATGGCTCTGAATGCCTATGGAAATGGTGGCTCTGAACGCCGATGTAAATGATGGCTCTGAACGCCTATCAGAATGGTGGCTTTGAACGCTTATGAAAATGATGGCTTTGAATGCCAAACTAAAAAGAGATGGTGGCTCTGAACGCCAAACAAAAAAAAGATGGTGGCTCTGAATGCTAAACTAAAAAAAAATGGTGGCTTTGAACGCCAAACTAAAAAGAATGGTGGCTTCGAACGCCAAACTGAGACAACAGCTTTGAATGCTAAAAATGACAAAAGACGGTGGCTCTGAACGCCGAGCTAGGAGGAGATGATGAAGGAGGGGTGAGAATATGCCCTAGTGTAGCGTGCTGCCACAACTCTTAATCCACTGAAAGAGACTCCATGAATCTCAAAAGATCCTCCGCTAATGAGTCAAAATGGTCAAATCAGCTATAAACTTAGCCTCACAACCCATCTAAATAAATCATGAGGCCTAACAAAGTGTCATAATAATCCAAATGCCTCTAACTCGAGATACCTTGTTAGAGGAATCTGTCATCATCTCAAAGAAACGATCCACTGACGAGTCTTAAGAAAAATGGTCCATCGGGGCTACTGTCACTGCCTCAACATAACGATCTATTGAAGAGGCATAGGTAATGAGACAGTCAAAACCTAAAGGTCAGGCTCCTCTGAAGGCTTATCTCGACATAAATCATCGATATTATGACCAATAATGCGAATAAATATCCCTTAGTTGAATAAAGAAAACAGTAACAACTCTGTGAGAAGGCGATCATTTCCACAAAAGAAAAGGGAAATATGCCTTAGTATAGCAACTGATGTATCCTGCCATGTGGGTAACTGAGGAAAATTTGCCCCAGTATAGCAACTAGTACATCTGGTCTGTCCTAATGACTCAAGAATAACTCAATGGGGATGTATAAGAGATCTTACATGTACTACACGAAAATGATGATATGAGAGTATATACGCCTAAGATAACTTCATCAAAGAATCACGACAATATCAGAAAGTACGAGCCTGACAAAATGACTTAAGCAAGGCTCCATTAGGGAATCATCGTAAAATAAATACAGATCATCAACTCGACATGTTTCTCTTAAATGGGGATGATCATGCAAATCAATGAAGATCTATAAATCTTAAACAAAATGGAAATATGCCCCAGTATGGCATCAGATGTGTGGTAGGTCGAAAAATTAGATGGCATCAAATCATCTATCACTAAGTGTGTAATCCTAGCCATCCATGTCCACAACTGAATCAGATTCACCTATCAAAAGGCATTTCTTAGAAGAAGAAGCATGAGGACATCTAAATATCAAAAAGCGTGGGCCTGATTGAATGGCTTAAAAAAGGCTCTACTAGGGGATCATGATAAGATAACAAATAGGTCATCGTCTCGGTGTGTATCTCGTAAGTGGAGATGATCATGCAACTCCATGAAGATCTATAAATCTCAACTGAAAGGGAAATATGCACCGCTATGGCATCAGATATATGGAAGATAAAAAAAACAGACAACATCAGATCATCCATAATCAAATATGCAATTCCAATCATCCATATCCTCAACTGAATCGGGTCTAAACATCATAGAGTGATTACTACTCAAAAAGTTCTATTTTATAACTTGTAATTAACTCTTTTAAACACTTTTGAGTAGTAGTTATTACCTTTTAACTCAATTGACACATTAAGGACCCTTGTAAATGTTTTTAATCAAATTTTGGAAAGTTTTGGTGTTTTTGATAGTTTTTTTATCACTAAAACAAGCCAAGAATGAGAAAGAGCTTTGTATAGTTCATGGCAAAGCAAGTTGAAGCTCAACTTCATGAAGAATCTAAGCTTTGGCGCTTTGTAACCCTTTGCCAAAGTTATTCGAATTTTCAAGGAAGAAAAGCACAGAAGAAAATCAACTATTTAGCAATTTCGCAAGTTGTGAAGAGACTTGCGAAATTTTCACAACTTGCGAAATGAAGAAAGAGAGGAAGTCGCTGTAGGACAGAGAGCTCATCAGTTGCAGGAAAATTTCGCAACTTGCGAAACCATAAATTCAACTTGCGAGATCACAGTTTCAACTTGCGAAAATTTCGCAATCCTCCTTTTCAACTTGCGAAATCCACCTGTAATTTGAGATATTTGCGCACCGACTCTGATTGATATTTATCTTCAGATATATGTGTATAAGTCCCTATTTTCTCCTTGTAATCCACGATCATGTGATTCCTTAGTTAGGAAGTAATCAGGGAGGGGTAAATAGCCTCCCTACATAAGATCTTTTGTAATCTCTTAAAGAAACTCTCAAGAGTTTTTTTAAGAGATTACAAAAGATCTTATGTAGGGAGGCTATTTACCCCTCCCTGATTACTTCTTAACTAAGGAATCACGTGATTCGTGGATTACAAGGAGAAAATAGGGATTTATACACAAATATCTGAAGATAAATATCAATCGGAGTCGGTGCGCAAATATCTCAGATTACAGGTGGATTTCGCAAGCTAAAAAGGAGACTTGCGAAATTTTTGCAAGTTGAAATTGTGATTTCACAAGTTGCGAAATTTTCCTACAACTGGTGAGCTCTCTGTCTTGCAGCGACTTCCTCCCTTTCTTCATTTCGCAAGTTGCGAAAATTTCGCAAGTTGCGAAAATTTCGCAAGTCTCCTCACAACTTGCAAAATTGCTGGATGGTTGATTTTCTTCTGTGCTTTTCTTCCTTGCAAATTTGAATAACTTTGGCAAAGGGTTACAAAGCTCCAAAGCTTAGATTCTTCATGAAGTTGAGCTTCAACTTGCTTTGCCATGAACTATACAAAGCTCTCCCTCATTCTTGGCTTGTTTTAGTGATAAAAAAACTATCAAAAACACCAAAACTTTCCAAAATTTGATTAGAAACATTTGCAAGGGTCCTTAATGTGTCAATTAAGTTAAAAGGTAATAACTACTACTCAAAAGTGTTTGAAAGAGTTAATTACAAGCTATAAAATAGCACTTTTTGAGTAGTAATCATTTCCCCTAATTGACATATTGCTAGTCCCTTAGCAATGAAGGAGAGAAAAATAAAAATAAACAGTAATATAATTTACAACATCATGCTGATCACTCAAAAAATTTTCAAGTGGCATGATGCAGATCACATTCTCTCATGGAACATTAAGGAGATAAAACCCAAGCTTCAACAAGAGTTATCAAATATCTTGCCTAATCACAATTCATAAAGAGTAGGCATTTTTCAAATTTAGGTATCAAAAGAATTTCCACTCCCAAAGGGTCAATCCTTACTCTTCCACAAAAATCTAAGTGTCACTTATTAGTTTCCGAATATAGTATGTTGAACTAATCTCTCCCCCAACCTAGCTCTTTTTCAAAGCTTAGCAAACTGATCAACCTTTAATAGGCTAAGAACGCACCTCTTTTATTTCACAATTTTTTCTTGTAGGAGTGCAAAGCTTAAGGGTATTCTTTCTAAATTGTCCATGTAATGGGGGTCCATCAATGACTCCCAACCAATCAAGGTTTAGGGCATCAAGCTTTAAGGATCTTTCAACCACTAACTCCTCGGATTTTACCCTGAACTTTTGAGATTGGAATTCAATACCCAAGCACCTACAATATGTTAAACTCCACCTATTCACCCATGTAACGAGCATTGACGACGGTGACTCCCAACCAATAAAGGCTTAGGGCACCAGGTTTTAAAGATTTTCACCATATACCCCTCGACCTTGCTCAGGTTTCAAGATAAGTAAAACACATTTTTTTTTTCAAAGGCTCATTGGCCTTTTATAAGGTGTCCCAACACTATTAAAATGAGGTCAAAGGTACTAAGTCTAAATTTTCCTAAGTCAAGGGGGAAAATAGTTTTTCATCTTATAAATGGAACCTAGTGTGCACAGTGTGTGGTAAGCTTAAAGTGGAAGAAATAAGGTTGAAAAGGAGTTTCAATAATTCATCAACTTCAATAGGCAAAATACAAACTTTAAGTTTCAAGTAAAAAGACAAAAATTCAATTTCTCCTATTTCATTTTGAAAAATTTTCCTTAATAACCATGGAGAGTATAATTTTTTTTTTTAAATTTAATCAAAAAGCAACTAAATTACCAAAATAACTTAGCATTATAAACAATACTTCCTTCCTCAACTCTCCCCCCAACCATGATCAACATTGCCCTCAATGTTTAAAGATCAATTTAAAATAAAGAGAGTAAGTGGTACCTCCTGAGTGGAATAGAGTTTGATTCGTATAGGAGAAACCACATGATTAAAAAAAAACAAAAATAATGAGTAAAGGAAATAATATGCCAAGCATAAGCAAAAATGATATATATGTATTACTTTTGAGAAAGTACATTATGAATATGCACAAGTAATACATTCGATCCCAAAGTATAAAACATTAAAAACATGGGATTAATAGTTCTAATATAGTAAGTAAATACAAAAAGTAGATAGATGATTGGGTAGTGGTGGGAGGATCATGTGGAGATGATGGCTCTGCTGTGGTCTCCTCTGATAGTATAGTCGACTCAACTGGAGTAGCCTCCTCATTTGGAGCTGTTGGCTCTGATGGGCCAGGTATATCATGCTCAGGTGGTGGTAGTATACCCAGATGATGTTGAATCTGATGAAGGATGGTAGTATGCTGGGTCTGTATGGCAATGAGCTGATCCTGTTGTGCACGTATGGCTGCCATCTGCTGGAAGAGAGCACCTTGAGTAGTGCTCAATGTTTGCAATGTATGAACTAAGCCTCTAAACTTCGTAACAGATACGGTGATAGAAGACTCAAATGGAGGAGGAGGTGCTGATGTAGCTGGTACAACTGGTGGAGCTTCAGGAGTGGTAGGAGGAGTAGAAAATGTAGCCTCAGGCATGGGCATTGGAGTAAGTGCTACAGGGGCAGGGGGTATGATATTTGTAGGAATCTTACCCTGCTGTATTTGTGGTGCCTGTGGTGTTGGCATAGCTGAGGCTCCTTGAGGTGCAACATAAGCTGTTAAATGATTCCATTTGTCGAGAGTGAATTGCTCTTGGCAATGGTGGCGGTGCTCAAGCTGAGGCTTAGAAAGATAGCCCAAATGCTCTAATATCTAATAGAACAGCCTGAGAAATAGTAAAGGAATGACATTTGCTTTCTGGAGCTTCCTCCTATGGACCTTCTCTTCAAAGTGAAGAAGAAAGGTCATGATCAAATGATGAGGGTCAAAGTAGAAACCCTCTGATATCTGGAATAAAGCCTCCAATATCGCTCCTCTCCTCTGCATTATATGCTAAAGTGGAAAAATGTTGGAGCGCAGGACTACATCTACAAGGAGCATCCCAGGTGGAAGCTTCTTTCTCACTATAATTGAGGCTGTAGAGGTCACTCTGGACAATATATGGACCATGTCTCTTTGAGAGAAATGAGACCACTCTCTGAAGTCTGCTAGACTCACAAGCTCATAAGGAATATGCAGGGCCTCTGCGATGTGTCTAGCTCCAAGGATACCCTAGCGTCCATCTATACTGAAGTGAATAAGAGTAGGATTCCGGACGTCGCGATTAGTCATAGACTGATAAAATTCTAGTACTACTCTGGGATAGAAGAACTGCCTAGGAGTCATCAGGTGCTCCATATGGTATCTCTGCAGTAGGTGGAATGAATCTCTAAGCTCTGGCTGCTGTTTGAAAGTCTCCAAATCAAAACACAACTCGGAGTGGAATGGCCTGGCTCTGCAATCCAAATTTCCCTCAATAGGTGGCGCTGTAACCATAGGTCGCCTGATAATGGCTTCTGGAGTCATCTCAGCAGGAATCTAAGACTTTGTAGTAGGCGGCTCAGGTTGTGGAGGTGCAGATGACTCTCCTGGACCCAAAACTTTGGCTTTCTTGGCAGGAGGACGACGAATTGATTTCTTGGGGCACGAAGAGGTTGCCCGGGTGTAGTTGGTGGTCTCCTCGTCTCATATCTACGCTGAGGAGGGCTAGATTGCACTCTACCCTCAGAAGGTGGAATGACAGGGTCCTGTAGGGTGTCAGATGTGAAATCCTGCGCAGGTGAAGCTCTTGGCCTTGGATTGCGAATTGATGGCGACATGGCATGGGTTCTTTTGGTCTTTGCCATGGCTAAACTGGAGAGAAATTTGCTCGTGCGTGTTCCCCAGGGTGCGTGGTGGTGTTCCTCCTTCAGACGCACGTCCTTAGGGCTTTCAATGGAGAGGAAGGTCTGGAACAGAGGTTTTTGCAACTGGATAGGGCTGTGCAAAATGAAAATGAGGGCTCACACGGTTTAAAAATAAGTTTAAATGACAGTTGGTGTTTTCGCAACTTGTTTCGCAAGTTGCCCCTCTTTCACAACTTGTTTCACAAGTTTCCCCTCTTTCGCAACTTGTTTCACAGCCTGCGAAAATCAAATTTGAACTTGCCAAATGGCATACGTGTGCCTGGAGGGTGGTTCGCAGCCTGCGGAAATTTTTGCAAGTTGGATTTTCAACTTGCGAAATTTTCGCAAGTTGGTTTTATTGCTCTATTTTCATGTTTTTTTCTCCTTCTTTGGTTCTTTAAGGTTTTCCCCCAATTTCTTTGAGGTTTCTCCTGAAATTGATCATCCAAAAAATCTAAGTTAAGTCAAAACAAGATAGAATAAAATAAAGATATAATTAAAATCAACAGAAATAATAAAGCTTTTAAATAAAAAAAAATGAAAAACAAAACAAAACATGGACTTGAGTAGTCTTTAGAAAGACTAAGTCCATCTACTCCTTTTCTCTTAAGGTTGCTGTGGTTCAAGGAGAATGACTTCCTCCTTGTCTTGATTGAAAGGCTCCATGAATGGCTTGAGACGGTGGCCATTGACTTTGAAAGTGTCTGTGCTTTTGGAATTGAGTAGTCCCACTACTCCATTGGAATGCACTTGGTGAATAATGAAGGGGCCTATCTACCTTAACTTTAGCTTCCCTAGAAAAATGTGGAGCCTAGAGTCATAGAGCAAGACTCTTTGTCCCTTCTGAAATTCTTTGTTGGAGATTAACTAATCATGCCATCTCTTCATCCTCTGTTTTGCAATTTTAGAATTGATGTAGGAATCATTTCTCAATTCCTCCATCTCATTAAGGTCTAAGCACCTTTTCATCCCGGCTTGAGTTAAGTCCATGTTTACCTTCTTGATTGCCCACCAAGCCTTGTATTCAACTTCCATAGGGAGATGGCATGCTTTGCCATAGATAAAGCGATAAGGAGACATGCCAAGAATGGTCTTATAAGCTGTTTTGTATGCCCATAGTGAATCATGGAGCTTAACAGACCAATCTCTTCTGCTTGTGTTCACCACCTTCATCAATATATTCTTGATTTCCCTGTTTGCTAACTCAACTTGCCCAGAAGTCTGAGGGTGGTAAGGTGTAGCTACCTTATGCTTCACCCCATACTTGGCCAAGAGAGTTTCAAAAGGCTTGTTACAAAAATGAGTACCTTTATCACTGATTATGGCTTTGGGCACCACAAATCTTGAGAAGATATTCTGTTTGAGAAATATGAGAACAACTCTGTGATCATTGTGTTTATAGGGAATTGCCTCAACCCATTTAGAAACATAATCTACTCCCACCAATATGTAAGAATTACCAAAAGACATAGGGAAAGGTCCCATGAAGTCAATACCCCAAACATAAAAAAGATCAACTATTAAAATGGGGTTCATAGGCATCTGGTTCCTACGAGTTAACTTCCCAAGCCTTTGGCATCTATCATAGCTCCTGCACATGGTGTGAGCATATTTGAAAAGTGATAGCCAACTGAAACCTGATTGTAACACCTTCATGGCTATTTTATGAGAGGCAAAGTGGCCTTCACATGCGCTTTTGTGGTAGTGACTGAGGATCCCCTATTGCTCTTGTTCAGGGACACATTTCCTTATTATTTGATCTGGACAATACTTGAAAAGAAAAGGTTCTTCCCAATAGTAGGCATGAATTTTTGCAAAGAAGTGCTTCCTATCTTGTGCTTTCCACTCACTTAGGACTTCACCAGTAACTAAATAGTTAGCAATATGAGCATACCAAGGAGCATCTTCTAGCAACATAAGTGACTTCTTTGGAAAATCATCATTAATAGGCAACCCATGGGAATTATGTGCTATAGCCAACCTTGAAAGGTGGTCAGCTACCACATTTTCTACTCCCTTCTTGTCTTTGATTTGGAGATTGAACTCTTGTAGTAAAAGAATCCATCGAATCAGCCTTGCTTTTGCATATTGCTTTGTCAATAAGTACTTCAAAGCTGAGTGGTCAGTGAAAACCACAATGAAAGACCTTACCAAATAAGCACGAAATTTGTCTAAGGCAAAAACTACAGCCAACAATTATTTCTCTGTGGTTGTGTAGTTTCTTTGCACTTCATTCAATGTTTTTCTTGCATAGTAGATCACATAGGGCTTTCCATCTTCTTTTTGACTGAGAACAACTCCTATAGCAAAGTCACTGGCATCACACATCACTTCAAAAGGTAGTTGCCAGTTGGGAGCCCTCACTATTGGAGCGGTTGTCAAGAATAGCTTCAGTTGTTCAAAACTCCTTTAACATCTTTCATCCCAAATGAATTTAGCATCCTTCACTAATAGTTCACAAAGAGGCCTTGAAAGTTTAGAAAAATCTTTGATAAACCTCCTGTAGAACCCAGCATGGCCAAGGAATTGCCTTACTCCTTTGGCAGTTGTTGGGGATGGCAACTTAACAATAAGTTCCACCTTTACTTTATCAACTTCAATGCCTTTCTTGGAGATGATGTGCCCAAGGACAATTCCTTGATGTACCATGAAATGACATTTCTCCCAGTTAAACACTAAGTCTTTTTCAATGCATCGGTTTAGAACAGCTTCCAAGTTGATTAAGAATTCCTCAAATGCGCTTTCATATATGGTGATATCGTCCATAAAGACTTCCACAATACGCTCCACCATATCACTGAAAATGCTTAACATGCATCTTTGGAATGTTGCAGGTGCATTGCATAAACCAAAAGGCATTCTTCTGTAGGCATAGGTCCCAAATGGGCATGTGAACGTGGTCTTCTCTTGGTCTTCAACATCATTTCTATTTGGAAATACCTGGAGTATCCGTCCAAGAAACAATAGAAAGGATGGCCTGAGACTCTCTCAAACACTTGATCAATAAATGGTAATGGAAAGTGAATCTTCCTTGTCACAACATTCAATTTTCTATAATCAATACACACCCTCCACCCTGAAGTGAGGCGTGTAGAAACTTCTTCTCCCTTATCATTTTGCACCACTGTGATCCCTGATTTCTTTGGCACTACTTGAGTAGGACTCACCCATGGGCTATCTGATATGGGGTAGATAATATCGGCCTGAAGTAGCTTAAGAACTTCAGCTCGCACCACCTCTTGCATATAAGGATTCAATCTTCTTTGAGGTTTACAAATTGGCTTAGCTTCTTCTTCCATGTATATATGATGTGTACAGACTAAAGGGCTAATCCCATTCAAGTAAAAAATTTGCCATCCTATTGCTTTCTTACATCTCCTAAGGACTTCAAGTAGACACTCCTCCTGATTAGTGGTAAGAGATGAAGATATAACAACAGGGCACTTCTTATTCTCTTCTAAGTATGCATACTTCAACTCCGTAGGTAGTGGCTTCAGAATAAGCTTTGGGGCTTCCTTTTTAATAGCTTCTTGTGTCTCCTCCTCATTGAATAAAGGTAGAATTTTTTCTATCTTCCTCCAAGGTGGCAGAGTAGCAAGCAAATCTGAAGGTTCAGGTAACCCTTCATCAAGATCCCCAAAACTTTCATTCAACTCATCTTGCATTTTCTGATCACAATGCTTCTCCATTAAATAGTCAATGACGCACACCTCTTCTGGACCTTCTTCTTCTTCCGGACTGAATTGCTTATTAAACAAATTGAAGATGTTGGGCTCTAATGTCATATTACCAAACGTCAGTTGCATGAGTCCATTCCTACAATTTATGCTTGCATTTGATGTAGCGAGGAATGGTCTTCCAAGTGTGATAGGAACATAGTTAGTTCCTTTGACAATTGGGTCCGTATCAAGAACAAAAAAATCCACTGGGTAGTAGAAATTGTCAACTTGAACTAAGACATCCTCAATCATCCTTCTCGGAATCTTCACTGATCTATCTGCTAGAGATAGAGTGATTGATGTTGGCTTTAATTCACTAAGTCCCAATTGCTTGTAGACAGAGTATGGTAGCAAATTCACACTTGCCCCCAAGTCCAACAAAGCTTTCTCCACTAAAGTCCCTCCAATCATCATTGAGATGGTAGGGCATCTTGGATCTTTGTACTTCACTAGAGACTTGCACTGTATGATGGCACTTACTTGCCCAGTCAAGAAGGCTTTTCTATTCACGTTCAACCCTTTTTTTTATAGTGCACAAGTCCTTTAGGAATTTTGCATAAGTCGGCACTTGTTTTATCATGTCTAGTAATGGGATGTTGACCTTCACTTGCCTCAATACTTCAAGAATTTCTGATGCGTTGTTGATTCCCTTTTTCCTATGCAAAGCTTGAAGAAAAGGTGCAGGCATGTGTTTCTTCATCACATTTTCCTTGTCAATTATCTTCCCCGAATCTTCAATCACAATAGATTCGTTGTCCTCTTTCTTTTTACTCTTTCCTTTTCTCTTTCCTTTGATTTCCTCCCTCATCTCTTTTTCACTCTCTGGTTCATCATGCTCTGGCTTGGTTGTTGGCAGTTCAACCTCTTTACCACTCCTTTGAGTGATCACGACTTTGACGTCTCTCATCTGTGAAGATTCTCCCTCATGAGCCTCCACTTCATGGATACCCTTAGGATTTTGGTGAGGTTGAGAAGGAAACCTTCCCTTCTCTTGCACTGTGTTGAGGTTGGTGAGCCTTGAGATTGAGTATTGAAGATTATCTATCTTCTGAGATAGATCATTTTGCATTCCATCCATCCTTTTATTTGATGTATTCTCTACACTGTCAATTCTTTGACTGAGTTGAGTATTGATGGCTTTCTAGTCTCCAACAAAATCTCTCACAACCTTGCTTAGATTCACAATTGCTTGTTCAAGATTTGAAGCTTGTTGAGATGCTTGGCCTGGTTGTGTGTACTGAGGTGCTCTTAGCTTCCAAGAGAAATTTGGATGGTTCCTCCAATTTGAATTGTAGGTATTGCCATACGAAGCATTGTTATTGGGCTTAAATTGTCTAATAACATTTGCTTGGTCACCAAACATTTCTCTGACAACTAGAATTGTAGGACACTCCCCCACCAAGTGCTCATAAGATTGACAAATGGAACATGGCATAGCTTGCATTGGTGTTTCAGAAACGGCTTGTACTTCACGTACCCTTTTTAGTTCTAGCTCCTCCAATCTTCTTGTCATAGCTGCAACTTTTGCTTTCATGTCGATATCTTCATTCAAGGTATACATCCCAGCCTTAGCATTAAGAGCATTTGGTTGAGACTTCATTCTTCCCACTTCTCCTTTGTTCGGTTCATCCCAGCCTCTTGAAGCTTCAGCTACATTACTCAAGAAATCCATGTCTTCCTCCGGATTCTTACTCATGAAATCTCCTCCACACATAGTCTCTAGGAGTTGCTTCATTGAGGATGACATACCATTATAAAAATAGCTCACCAATAGCCATATATCAAAGCCATGGTGAGGACAAGCATTGATAGCTTCCATGTATCTCTCCCAACACTCATAGAATTTCTCATTCTCCTTACTTGAGAAGTTTAAAATTTGCCTTTTCAAGCCATTGGTCCTATGAGTAGGGAAAAATTTCTTGAGAAATTCAGCTTGCAAATCAGTCAAAGTTCGGATACTCCTCGGCCGTAAAGAATTAAGCCAAATCTTAGCCTTATCCTTCAGAGTGAAAGGAAATAGCTTTAGCCTTATCAAGTTGATTGAAGTTCCTCCTTCTTGGAAAGTATTACAAACGTCTTCAAATTCTTTGATATGCGCATAGGGATTTTCACTTTCCATCCCATGGAAAGTAGGTAGAAGTGGCACAATATGTGGCCTGATTACTAGCTACTCTATAGGAGGCGCTATGCATGATGGTGCACTCATACGAGGTGGATGTATGTGGTCCCTCATTGATCTGAATGCATTGGGATTGTCCTGGTGACCATGGTGACTATGCTGATCTTCAGGTGTAGTTTCCATGATGTTCAAGCACAATTCTAACTCTATTTCATGAGGTGTTTCAATTTTCACAAGTCTTCCCCTACTGTCTTGTATCCAATAGGGCATGCACAACTAGTAACAACCATAACAAATACAAAGAAAACAAAAGAAAACATACTAAAAAAATTTAAGATTAACTAGAAACTAATTAAAAGATAAGCTAAAATATGAACAAGTAAAAAAAAGAGTTAGTAAAAGAAAAGAAAAATCACCAAACTTGTGATGAAAATCACAAGTGTTCTGGATAGATCATATCATCGTAAAGTGGCACCATCCCCGGCAACGACGCCATACATAAGATCTTTTGTAATCTCTTAAAGAAGCTCTCGGGAGTTTTTTTCCAAAGAACTTTTTGTATTGTTTTCTGAAGTAATACACAGAGCTTTGCTCTGCCTTATTGTTTCATTTTGTTTTCTCTTTTATTTTTATTTCTAGCAAATCAAACTTTGAGATATTTTCTCGGAGGATGAGTGGCTAGATTTTTTGTTTCTTAGGTGAAGAAAGCTAGGTAAGGTTTCAGATACAAAAGTGAAAGTTTCCTTGTTTTAGTTTTAATGAAGAGAAAGTGTGACCCGGTAATGGTTTTTATATTTTTAGTTAACTTAAGATCACCGTGAATAGCTAATACTTGGTAAGCTTTCAGATTCCATGGATTCTTATTGCTTGCTCCATGGAGGTCTAATTGTTATCTCTTGTTCACTTTTGAAGGGTGATCCAAGGTTAAGAAACACCTTGAATGACTAATACTAGGTGAGAGGTATGAACCATTGCAAGATGATTCAGTGACAAGGATTTAGTGTTTGAAACCATTATTAGGAAGCATCTGTAACACACTGATTCGAGAAATAACTATATATTAAATCCCCAATGCGAGGAAAAGATCTGGATTCTCTTTTTTGTATAAAGAACCTGAGCCTAGTGACCTAAAACTCCAAGAAACACCTTTCTTTGTAACTACTTTCAGTTACTTTATTTTTGGTTAGCTTAAAATCAACCGTTTCAATTCAAACTTATGTTTTCTTTTAAAGTTAACTTAAAAAAAGGAAAAACACCATTTCAATTTTTGAACTAATATCAATTGTATTATGAAAACCCATCTCTATGGATGATCCTAGAACCATTATGCTATGCTAGCTAGTACTACCCTAGTATATGGTGAATTAGGTTTATAAATTTTGTTGATAACTCCTATCTGAGGATTGAAATCAAAGCACATCAGTTGATTGAATAAGAATCAACTTGGCACACCAATTGGGGACGAATCACAGGGGTATCTCCCAGAAAAATAAGCATGATGGTGTTTAAATATCAACCAAATCTCAAACACCTGTCCAAGTAGGGGTTGTCAAAGACGACATCTAATCCCATGACCTCAGGGTAGTCTTAAGACATGGGACGTAACGTAGGCTAGGGTGATAGGGTAATAGAAATGAAGGGAAACTAGGCCCAAATACCCAATGATAAAAAACCCATGCCCTCGTGTACAAAATGCAACATGTATAGAAGAGCTCATGAGCCATGGACTCGAGGGTGCCCATGTGAATAAAATATCAATAATGAGACAATGAAGCAAATAAAACTGATCATGAGATGTGTAAGAATGATGCAAAGGAAATATCAAACATGGAATAGGTCAGTGTAATAAAAGAATAAGGGGGTGAAATGAAGGGGATGAATCAAAAGTAATGATGAGGATGATAACGAAACAATGAATATACGAAGAAAAAGTGATGATCAACTCAAATCAACATAGAGTGAAGTCACATCAACAATGAATGTAATGATGGAAAGGACAATGACCCAGAGCCTCTAGGAGAAGGTCACTCATCTCACTCTCAAAGAAAAGATGTGACGAAGTGAATACAAGTAAAAAAATGATCTCGGAAAGCTCACATACGAACTTTCACCAACAAACATACACGATAAAATGACCATTGGATATCAATATATACGCTCAATGATGGAGAATACTATGCACATACACACATGTGCTTATTAATTTTTTTTTCTCTTTTCATTTCTTTTTTTTTTCTTTCATATATATATATATATTTATATATTTATATATATACAAATGCACATACCCTGAACATGAACAAAATAAGCCCCAAAGATGATTTCAATAATGGATAGATACACTCTCAAGTGCTAAAGTAACATAAACTCTCTATGACAAGATGACCTTCTTCAAGTAAGGATCTCTAAATCAGTGTCTGTGGGATAGATAGTGGAAATGATGTGACTATACTCCATGTAATGAATTGAGAAGGATCACCACTCAAGGTGGAGAAAAGATGAAACAGAACAAGCAGCAAATGAGAAAAAGAAGAGATAAAGAACACAACCAATAAGATATGATGGAATGCAATAGTGTGATGGTAGGAAAAATAATGAGAGAAATGTAAACAAGGTAATAAGAAAGAAAGGCTTTGATGCACATGCAAGGCTCAATGGGCTAGCAACGATCTATATGTCAAATGGGATAACAAGGTATGTGGCTAACCGAAATGATGACCACCCATCTTGCGACCATGGTCTCAAACATAATACTTCTTTAGTTGATCTACATTGGTCGACTCTGAGAATCGGTTTCTATCTAGATCCATCAACCATGCAGCACCTTCTGATGCCCTCACAAAATAATCTGCTAAGCTTATCCTGTATGGGCGAATAGGATAGTCAAATGGCATGTGGAGCAATCGAGCTTTGAATCTCTCATCGCGCAAAAATGCCATGTATCTGTAATCAGCCTTTGTAGGAACAAAACCAAGACCGAAAGGAGTGTCATGATCAACTGTAGCCACAAACTCATTAGATTCATGTTGGCGTCATCCTAACCCAAAACCAGGTAGAAAGGACATATCTCTCATCATATCAAGAACAATGGGTACTACTATTTTGGTCAAAGGACATGGCCACAAAATCTCTGCAAAAATCTTGAATCTCAAGGGTTTGGATCTCATCAAATGTGAATCCTGTCAAAAATAATATCATCATCACTACGATTGATCTGCAATACTGGCTCAAAGGATGAAATCATGTCCTTGGTAGCCTATACTATAATAACCTGCCTATCATGGATAAATTTCACCTTCTGATGAAAGGAAGATGGAATAGCTCCAGCTTGGTGAATCCAAGGCCGACCCAAAAACAAGTTAAAGGATGCAAAAATCCTCAAAACTTGGAATAATATAGAAAATGTGGTTAGGCTAATCAGCAAATCTATAGTCAAGGTGCCCATGACTTCCCTCTAAGTGCTGTCATAGGCTATCACTGTTTATGTGGAGGGACCAAAATCTGAGGGTGCAAAGCTGAGGGCTACAGTAGTGGCTAATGGACAAACATTTAGGCAAAGCCATTGTCCAACAGGACGGGTAGGACTTTGTGGCCTGAACAAACAACTGAAATATAAAGAAGACGATTGTGGTCAGAACCTTTGGATGGCAAGTCATCATCAGAAAACACTATGCAAGTGGTTCTGCTAGCCGTCATCATCTGAATCAATCCCTCTAGAGTAGTTGAGGTCTCAAGACGTATTTGACTCAAGGCTCGAATAAGTGCATCTCTATGGGTACTAGAAGTGACCAACAAACTCCAAATAGATATCCGAGCCTAGGTGCTCTACAGTTGTCTCAAGATCTCATCATCATATGTCCTGACTTTCTCGCAAGAGTCTGTACCACTAAATGGTTTAGTAACTGGAGGTGCAGCCTGAGCTATCTTCCCACTATGAGTCATAACCTGTACATCAACATTCTCAGGCCATAGAATAAATGGAGCAAACGTGCCCCCATGCCCGACATTTGATGGTGTAGAAGGAATCAACTATAATGACACTCTATCTGGGATTAAATTGAATGGTGCAGGGATCGAAAAATCTAATGTAACTACCACAATCTCATAGCCATCGTTTGAAACAATCATTTCAGGCAATCCATCATCCCATCTCAACATGTGTATGACATCATCCTGAACAAAATCCATATGATGAATACCACTAGTAGGAGGGGACATTGAATGTGTGGTGTGAGCAGGTAAAGGGTTTATGGTCACACTTGGTTGCCCCAAGTTAACTAGACCTTGATCTATCAAGTCAGGAATAGCATCTCTCAAAGTAGAGCAATGATTAGTGTCATGTCCTGGACTTTAATGGTAAGCACAGTGAAGGTTCATCCTGAACTAAGGTGCCAAAGGTTGAGGTGGTGGTCTTGGTGCTAATGCAGTCAACAATCCTCCATCTACAAGCTTCTGGAAAGCTCTACTCAAAGGCATTCCCAACTAGGAAAATTGCCACATCAGTCTTTGTGCAGGAGGGGCCCTAGGCTGGGGATAATGAGCGGGTGGCCTCTGTGTGGCTTAAGTAGCCTAAACTAGTTGCGAAGCTCAGTGTAGATATATGGGAGACATAGGTCTAAAAGAAACAGGTGGTCTATATTGGACATAGGGTGATGATGGGTAATAAACTCCGAAAGTCTGCCCAACTATTTGATACTATCTAGGGGGCCTCGATCTAGCAACACTAATGGTACTGACGTCCCTTGATCTCTGTCCAATGACTGGTTTCTTCCCTTTTGAGTCTGAAGGGGAAGAATCAGGCCATAATTTTCTAGCAATACCCTTCTCAATACCATATAATGCCTGCACCAAAGATCCAAAATCCACGTGTGGGAATCCCATCAAATGACTACAAATCGAGGCTACAAGCTCCTTATAATCATGTTGATCCGATCCCTCTCAAATGACCTATCAATGATCTGGGCAATCTTTTCCCTCCAACTGGAAATGAATGATGTGACTGTCTCTTCGGGCTTCTGCCTTAAGGCCTCCAACTCCCTCTGTGAGACATCTATGACAGTGTTAAATGCAAACTGTCACAGAAACTCCTAGGCTAAGTCATCCCATGTACGATGGTGTGATACATCCAAAGAAGCAAACCAACGTTGGGTTGCCCCACTCAAGGACATGGGGAATAGCATAATCATATGAGCCTCATCCAAACTGTGGGCCTTTATCATAGTACTATATAGTCTCAAATGAATGTAGGGGCATCCCCGTGTATCGCTCGATCTCTGGCATCCTGAACTTGGCCGACAAATTGGCCACTGGTAGTCCATCAAAATCATCCCATACCATCCGTCCATCTGATACTCTCAACGGTCTCATCCTCTGCTCAAGCCTATCCATGCATGTATGGGCATCATCCGAGGTTAGAATAACCACCATGGCAGGCGATGGGGCAACCTTAGTCTGACTCTGTAAAGTAAATTATGTAAGTTGTGGAACTGTCTAACCAAGTGGGGAAGGTGGTGGTATTTGAGGGTCTTGTAGAGCCGTCTAACTAGGCGGGAGAGGTGGTGAAATAGTGGGATCATACTGCACACTCTCTTGAACTGGAACTTGTTGGGCTTGCTGCCCATCCTTTCTTCGACCAAGATTAGTTATGGCCTCCCAGATCGAAGCCATAGCATCAGCAAACTGATCAACTGTAACCATATGCAAATCCATATATGTCTGATCTAACTGGTCTAACACTCTGATCAATTTACCTCTAACTCTGATCCAAGAAGCTAAACCCAGATCGAATGTACCAATACTCTTACAATAGTGGAAATGCTAGATAAGATATAGTGTAAGGGAAACTCTACAAGGAATGTCTATCAACCATGCGAGAAGGTAATTTGGAAGTACTTAGATTGGTATCCAATTCTAAGCAAATATAGAAGAGACTACTATGAAGGTAATGAATCCTATCGCTACTAACTCGGCTTTGAAGGGCCATAGATGCACCCACATGTAGAAAGGGAGTCCTAATGGGGCCTAAGCTTAGCCTATAAGGATAAGGTGGCTCTAAAAATAACAGGGTGGGTTAAAGGATCCCTAGTAGAAGCGATCTGACCCTTCGACGGTATGCAACCCTCTGCATGCCTTTGAAGAGACGAGGCGGTTCCATGTAAGGTGGTCATCACCTCTACACATGCACTACCTCGACATCTTAGGGGGTTTCCTATGGTGAAGGCTCTCACAACTATCAGCACTCAATAGTCAACTAAAGTGCACAGTGAGTGGTATGGGTACATCCGAAAGCCTTATGAAGCTAAAACAGAAAAGAAAACACACTGGTCACACAAATATCCATGAAACCTAGCTCTAGGCTATACAGGTCTTCAAAGATTGGACTCTAATCAGCATCAATGTGTCAACCTCCTCTAGAATGCTCCTAAACATCGATATAGCTCGTTGCTAGACCCTACTCCTAACCACTAGCTTAGTTAGAGAAACAAGCACACACAAGAACTAACACTTGTAAAAGTAAGAGCCAAAATAAAGGAAATGGCCGAAACTAGAGGGTTGGAGGAAAGAGGATAGATGTGCGACCTACATAGACAAGCAACATATGCAGTCACACAAAAGAAGAGTAATCAAGCACCAAGTAGTCATACAAAACAGGTATATATCATTTGAATCTACACACAAGCCAAACAAGAAGTATGATAATCGAGATGGATATATATCAAGGATAGCATGCTTCATGATAATCATGATAATATACAAGCAAGAGAGTCAACACTAATACAAACAAGAGATACAACAAAGTGAACATACATGTCAAAGTGAGCAGGATATTCATGGCAAGAGCAAAATCAATATGCTAAGACAATGAAAAAAATCAATAAAATGTCATTAGCACGTTAATGTCCCAAATGAATATGACAATCAAGCATAGGAAATCATCACATCAAACTCTCAGTGTGCTATGAACACTCAATCATAGAAAAACACAAAGAGAAGGTATCCATCAATTGACTAATCAAACGCCATATTTGTTTCAACTTAAGTTTGAGCTTGATCTTCTATGAAACTAGAGATTCTGGGTTTGATCTCCAGCGGAGTCGCCAATTTGTGGACCCCGCATTTCTAGCTCAATGCGTTCCCATTCAATTGGCGAGACTCGCTTTTTGTTTAAGTGAAAAACTGATTTTTATAAAAAGCTGGAGTTGCCACTTACTTTTATTTATTTTTAAAGGGGAAAACAAGTAAGAATAAAACCCCTAAGAGGACTCCTGATTTTTTTTGGAAAAACTATTTGCAAAAAACCTGAGTCTGGGTTCAGAGATTAGGTTACTTATTGGGAAGGTACGGTAAAGACCGTAGCACCCCTCTAAGCCCCTAAAAATGGATCTCTACTAAATAAGGTGAAGCAGACATGACAATTAACTAGGAGATCAATGGATACCAAAATTATCATAGTTAAAAAATAAGTCATGATAATGAAATAATAAACAAAATGAGGGTGAGAGTGTACCTTGGTAGTAGATAATAAAACATTATCATGCAAACAAGGTTAGTGTACAATGACAAGTGTAAAAAGATCTCACACAAAACCAAATCAAAATCAAACAAAATCGATCACATAGTTTACTTGAATTATTTTTTTCGAAATAAATGTTATAAATGTTGGGCTCCCCACCAAAGCCTAATTTATTTTTGTCATGAATTAATTATCATAAATTCCATCATTTTGGAATTATGAAAATTTATTTATTAAAAAAAATTGAAAAAAAAAAAGAATTTTGAAAATTAAATTTGAAACTTTGGAAAAATTGGAAACTTTGGAAATAGAATTTAAAAAATAAGATTGGAATTTAGGAAAATTTGGAAATAAAATTTTAAAAATTAAATTTGGAATTTTAGAAAATTTGGAAATGGAATTTAAAAATAAGATTTGGAATTTTGGAAATGAGATTTAAAAATAAGATTTGGAATTTTGGTAATTTTGGAAATGGAATTTTAAAAATAAGATTGGAATTTTTGAAAATTTGAAAATTTTGGAAATGTAATTTTAAAAATATAAATTTGGAATTTTGCAATTTCGGAAATTTATTTGAGAACTGTTTGAAAAATGGAGAATAAAAGTTAAATTTGGAAATTAAAATTTTGGAAAATTGAATTAAAGTTTTGTAAACTAAATTTAAAATTAAATTTTTAAAAATTATTTTGAAAATGAATGCTTTGAAAATTAAATTTGAGAATTGAGATTTTGGAAAATCATTTAAGAATGAAAGCTTTGTTAATTAAATTTGAAAATTGGATTTTTGATTAACCTAAACACTAGAAAAGAATGAGAGGTTGTGAATTAAATTATTTGAAAACTGGATTTAAAAAAAAACAATTTTTAAAGGACATGGGTTTTGAGAATGAGAAGAAGTTAAAGTGGAGGAAATAATGAGAATAATGGGTTTGGTGGCTGCATATGCATGAGAGAGAATGAGAAGATGAAATTGTGGGTATGAAAATGGTGCACCCAAAAGTGGCCATGCGTGGGTGCATGAAGTGGGGCTTGTTGCCTTGTTGGTGGTGAGTTGACCTGACACTATTCATATTAAAAATTCCCAAGATTCCCTTTGACTTATAATTTTCACAACGCATCTTTGCACCACTATGAAACATACTGACATTCAAGAAAGGTTATTATCAGGAAGCTAAATATTTGATATTCTAGAAAACTTATTTAACATAAAATCAACCTAAGACCAAACTACTAATAATTAAACATCAGAATATTAATCATGAAATTAATTTATTATATATTCAAGAAAAATCATTTAATACATGAATGTCGAATTGGTATTTCAAAAAAACTAATTTGCGTCAACCTAAAACTAAAATTTTCAAATTCTTATTTTCCAATTATCCCCCAAAATTAGCCACAACTAAAATTTAAAGGTTCTAATTTCCTACTATTTCAAAATTTAAAACTGAAATTTCAAAATTTCCAATTTTCCACTATCATTCAAAATTAGCCAAAACTAAAAAAATAAAATAAAAAAAAATCCTATTTTGTATTATTATTTAAAATCAAACAAAACTAAAATTAAAAATTTTCAATTTTCCACTATTATTCGAAATTAACCAAAACTAAATAAATAAATAAATAAATAAATAAATAAATCCTATTTTATTATTATTATTATTTAAAAAAAAAAACCAATTTTCCAGTATTATTAAAATTAATCAAAGCTAAATTTTTTAAAAATTCCAATTTTCCACTATTGTTCAAAATTAACCAAAACTAAAATTAATTAAAAGAGAGAATTTAAGAAAACTAATTTACCATGGATCATTGAGAAATAGCAATTAAAATGAATGTTAAAAATTATTTTAATTGTTTTCATGTTCAAATGAATTTATGAGGAATAAAAACAAAAATTCTTATGCCATGAGATCAAACCAAACACTTTAAATAAATAATAAACAGGCAATAGCTTAGAACCTAAAATACAAGAGCCCATAAAAATAATAATACACTATAGTTCATGAACTAAGCACCTTATTGTTTCATGCATATTATAATATAAATCTACATGAAATGCTATGACCACTATGCATCAATAATCCCTTAAATAATAAAGTTAGTGCATTCCGGATGCCTTATAATGCTATAATAGTTAAAGAAAAAAAATGAATCTCTTATCTTAAAGCATTGGCAGTGGGTCTTATGTAGTGAAAGAGATAGTGTGCACCAAAGGTCTGTGCATGGCCATATAGGATGCGGGCCCCAAGGTGTAACTAGGTGAAAGAAATGACTTGTGGGGATGGACATCCAAGACTATTGAAAAAAATTATGAAACCCAAACATTTCAAAAGAACAGAAAAAAACAATGTTACCTCTTCCACCATAAACAAGCATTTGTTTCTCAACCATTGTAGTTGTATGACCACATTTAGGTGAAGGCAATGATCCAGAAACTGATAACTCCATCCATTCAAGTGATATTGTGTCCAAGACATACACATCTGTCAACTATTATTTCACCATCTTAGCCTCCATACATAACAATTTTCTAGTTTCCAATAGCTGAAGCAGTGGCAAAATCTCTTGGTGAAGGCAAGTCACCAAAATTGATCAGCTCTGACCATTGCCATATATAAGTATCTAGGACCCAAAAGTCACCCAACCTTTTGCTACCAGAACGCCCACCAAAGAGAAACATATCACAATCAATTGCAATAGCAATGTGAAATGCTTGTGGGTTGGGACCCACTTGCCCAATAGACCCATTCCTAGTGCTTCTGGTTGGAACCACAACTTATTCTCAATATCATATGCACAAAGGTTGTTGATAAATCTCTTGTTGACAAGGCCACCGAACATGACGATCTTAGATTTTCTGATACTTACAGCAATGTGGCCATTTCAAGGTTGAGGAAAAGTCCTTAGAGAAATCGAAGGGAGATGCTCAAACCCAATAATAATTTTTGTTCCTGCTATGCTGCTCTCTCTCTCCCCTGTATTCTTTTTCACATTTTTTTTCTCTAAACCTCCAGGCTGTTTCAAAAACCTCCCATTTCTGCCAATTTTCCTTATTTTTCAATCTGAATCCTCATTTTCTTTGTTTTCTTCTTTTCCAATCTGAATGCTCTCTCTCTTTACCTAGCTCCCTCTTACTGCAATTCTCTCTCTTCCAATCTCAATCCCCTTGAGTTCTTTGCCAATATTCTTTTTCTCCATTCCTCTTTCAAATCTGAATGCTCTTTTTGAAAACCTCTCCCACTTCCTCCAAATTTCCTTGGCCTTTTCATTTTCTTTCTTTCATTCTAAGATTCCTCACATGGCTCCATTTTCCATAGCCTTGGTTTTTCTTCCCTTTCCAAATTGTCCACCTACTTCCCCATTTTCCAAAATGCTCTTAATTTTTTTTTTTTCATTTTTTCAAAACCTCTGTTTTTCTTCTTTTAGCTAACGACCCTTGGAATTTTTATTTTTATTTTTATTTCTAAGCCTCATTTTTTGCACCCTTCCATTTTAAAAAATATCAACATTTTTTTTATGCACTTGGATTTTACTTTTCCAACTTTTTTTTTTAAGTAAATAAAATAAAATAAAATAAACATTTAAGAAAAGAAATGAAAATAAAATAAATTGAATAAAATAAAAAATAATAAAAACATAAAGTAAATAAATAATAATAATAATAAGATAAGATCAATAATCACATGCAATTTTCTGAAAATAAATAAGTAGGTGAATAAATAAATAAAATAAGAAAAATAAACAAATATCAAATGCATATAATTAATAATCTAAATATTAAACTAAAACACAATAAAAAAAAAAACAAAATATCAAATTGACACAATTAAATATCGAAAATTCATCTCAAGCAATCAAAATAAACAATCAAGCAATCAAGAAATTAATCTTAGGGAATTAAGCCCAAAAAAGCATCTAAGTGACCCATGTGAAAAAGTGCCTAAGTGACTTAAGTGGAAAGTGCCAAGGTGAATTAGGTGGAAATTAAATTAAGGAGGTGTCTAAGTGATAAAAAATGTGCTAAGTGACCTAGAAGGTTTAGAAAAGTGCCTAAGTGATGTAGGGTGATTAGAAATGTGTCAAGTGACCTAGGAGTGTACCTAATAGGCCAAATGCATCTAAATGGGCTTAGGGTGCCAAAGTGGGCCTAAGGTGGTGCGTAATGGGTCACCAGGGAATTATTGTAAAGTATCAAATGGACATGTAATAGGACATGTGCTAGTAGGACAAAATGGAAGGTCGTAATGACTCACGAGCTCTTCGACGCATCATTCGATTATTTTCTATGCGTATCTCAACTAATGCATCTTGAAATGCAAACATTCTTTCATGATGCATTTGAACAACAATTAATGGGGGAACCTGGACTTGTAGTTGTTGTAATTCCATGACTAAATCAGTTTGTTCCTGCACCCTATAAGCCCACTCTCTACGCACTATTCGTAATTGATCACATTGAAGCTAATTAATGATAATTAATGATCAACTTTGATTCCAAACGTCCAATTATTAACTAACCACCCCATGGTATAACATTGAAATTAGCGTCACATATTGTTAGTCTTATAATCAATTATAAATAACATTGAGATATTGCATGTCATGCCGTATCAAATATATTTGTTCTTAACACGTTGTAGGTTAAGTACAATTTGGTTAGGAAAAATTAATAACTATCTTTTTGAATTTACCAATAATTCACATTTTGCCACATTTTATAAATATGTGATAGCGAAATAAAATAATAATAATAATAATATTCTGCATGTCATAGCAAACCAAATCGAATATATTTGTTTTGAAGATCTTTCGGGGACACTTAAATAGGACGTTATAATGTAGGTGAAGAACACTTTGATCATAGGATATTATTAACTTTTACCAATGATTGAAAATGATGTGCCACGAGAATAATATTCATCTAAAAATTGACTAAAAAATGACACTTTTAACAGGCATACATATTTATATTAAAAATTTTAATATAGGGCTTGTATTTTTGTGTCTTTATTGCAAATAGGTCCTTATGCCAATATTACAAGTAGGCCGTCCAACCAATCTTCAAACTATATAAATGCTATAATCTCAACTTTAACATCATTGCCTGGTTCAAAGCACTATGTAAAGAACCTTGATTCCAAACAGATAACAACCATATTGTTCAGGTATGTTTGAAGACATGAATGTTATATTACATTTCTTCAATTAAGCATATTATCAATGTTTTAGGCAAATATAAAAAAAATACTCATGCAAAGATTGTTGATTTGTTTGCATCAGTATAAACAAGTACATGGCAAAGGATGAGAAGTTCTATGTTATTTTTGTTGGAAGGAAACCAAGTGTATACACAACTTGGCCTGAATGCCAAGCTCAAGTAATTAGTTACAAGAGTAATGTTTATAAATCCTATAAAACTCATCGTGAGGCTGTATCGGCATGGGTGATGTATAAACCTTGAAGGAAAATACCTGATGCACCTCTTGAATCCTTCAAGACTGAAGAGGTTAGCTAGATTTTTGGCCAACTAGTAGATGACCAAGTATTAAAGAGGATTGAATAGCGAAAAAAATATTTCCTTGCTCCTTTTATCATCGGATGTGTTGTAACATTCACGATCATGTTTGGTGTTCAGAATTTATTTTAGATATGCTGAAATATGGTGCGACTAAGCTACACATTGTACTTGTTTTACGTGTCTTGAATGCAATGTTACTCTGGCCTTTCATTCTGCAAGCTATTTTAGTTTTAAAACAATACTAAAACAACATAAAACAAAATAAGAAGTTACAAATTGTCGATGATGAAATTTAAGGGGGAAATGACAAAGCGAGTTCTTCAAAATTCTTTAAAATCCTTTAAGATAGCCTACCTTGTACAGTTAGCACACGTACCTTGTACACTTACTGTAAATGCGTTGTACACCTGCACAATTTACATACAGCTATAATGCAATGTGTGCATATGGGTGGGTTAACTATGATTCCATTGTCATTGCTCAGGAAAATAGGTAGAAAAAAAGAAATAAAACCTAACTATGTATCTCTAATCATCATTTATGAATACAAGGTGATGGAATGAACATATATGAGGTCAAATAAATGAAAAGGCTGCATGTGATCAATCAATATGTGTGATGAATGTCTCTCATCCTCGAAAGAGGGAAATAAGCAAGCTAGTTCCTCAAAATCATTTGAAAAACTTTGAGACAAGTATCCTTGTACACCCTCGTAGAATTAGCATATTTGCCTTGTGCACTTAGTGTAAATGCCTTATATAATGGTATAAATTCCATACACCTACAACACATGAATCCATATGGGTGGGTGAACAATGTTCCAATGCCACGAGTTAACAAAATTTGAAAAAATTGTTGTCAAATTACGTTCCTCTTCATCATTATTGTGGTAAGTAATATGATGAACATGTATGAACTTACAAAAATGAATGGGATGAGTGTGTGATCAAGTGATGTGTGTGACGAATGTCCCTCATTGTTAGAAAATGGAAATGAGCAAATGACTTCTTCATATACCTTTAAAATCATTGTGGATAGATACCTTGTACACCTTGTACAGTTAACACACATACCTTGTACACCTAGTGTAAATATCTTGTACACTTGCACATTTACATACACCTTTAATGTGATGTGTGCATATGGGTGGTTTAAATATGATTCCATTGTCACTCCTTATGAAAAAAGGTAAAAAAGTTTTAATTGAACCCAACCATGTATCACTAATAATCATTTATGAATACAAGGTGGTGAAATGAACATGTATGAGGTCAAAAAAATGCTTAAGTTGCACTTGATCAACCAATATGTGTAACGAATATTTCTCATCCGTGGAAAAGGGAAATGAGTAGGTTATTTCCTTAAAATCATTTGAAATCCTTCAAGACAGGTACTCTTGCACAATTAGCATATTTTCCTTTTACGCTTATTATAAATGCCTTGTATAGAAGCCGAAATTTGACATAGCTAGAATTGAACGTGTGCATTTGGGTGGGTTAACCATGTGCCAATGTGATGCCTAAGGGAAAATGATGAAAATTAAACCCAAATTAGCTTTGTATTCATCATTAGTGCGGTAGGTCATCCAATCAACATGTACGAGGTAAAAAAAAAAATCAAATGGGATGATGCGTGATCAAGGAATGTTTGTGAGGAATGTCCCCCATCCTTACAAAAGGGAAATGAGCAAGCCAATTTTTAATTAAAAAAAATTTGAAATCCTTCAACATAGGTACCCTTGTACACCCTTGTACAGTTACCATATTTTCCTTGTACACTTAGTGTAAATAGCTTGTATAGTGCCAAAAATTAGACATAGCAACACTTAAACGTCTGCTCATACACGGGTTAACCATATTTGCGATGTTTTGGTTAATAGAATGGAAAAAACTAAAGTCTAAATTTGTTCCCCAACTACTAGTCATCATATTATTAAAAAACAACTACTAGTCCACGAGTCTTACACAATAATCATACAAACAAATCAATGAATGATGCACATGAAAAACCCTTCTACTGACTTCCTATATGCAAAACATTTAACATTCACAAACAATTTTCCCTATTATTATTGTCATACTCAAACATAAAGGAGTTTCAATCATACAATTAATGGGGTCTCAAACATAAAGAATTTTAACAAAGATGGATGTGAAAATTTGTCCCTAAACCTAATAAAAACACCCTCAATCCTCTACAAACATAGGTTCCAATTTCATAAACTGTACTAACCCAAAAACCACTTCAACAGGTGGAATAGATTTTCATGTTCAAAGGAGGTCATTAGGCATATACCCCAATGCCAATGCAACAATGACTTTAGATCTTCAAGGGAATTCTTACTTTTTAGATCCGTTTGACCCAAAGGAATTGTCAAGGCATTGCATGATTTTCACACAGTCTTCTTCCTAAAACTTCACTCTCTTTCTCTATGAACCATACTCAAATCCTCTCTCTAAATTTATTATATTGGACAATAGACTAGGTCATAGCCACATACACATTTTAAAGATATCTAACATGGCAACTTCAATTGTCCACATATGAAAACCAAATTTTACAAACATTTGCTATGAAAATTTGAAGGGTATATTTGTCTATTGATATTTTATATTCTCCTTCTCAATTATGCAACTTATATGGACCAAAGGTTTTTTTTTCATTGGAAATGAGTGTGTGAGTTCTTCAAAAGCATTTGAATGAACATCGTGGACACAAAAATAAAATGCATGCAATGAGTGTGTGGTCAGGCAATGTGTGTGAGGAATGTCCCCCATGATTGGAAATAGTAAATGAGTAAGTTTTTCAAAATCATTTCAAATGCCTTAAGATAGACACCCTTGTACACTCTTGTACAGTTAGTATATTTGCCTTGTACACTTTGTGTAAATGTCTTGTACAGTGGTAGAAAATCGACATAGCTACAATTGAACGAGTGCATATGGGTGGGTTAACCACATTCCAATGTCAAGGTTGAGCAAAAAAGGGGAAAATGAAACCTAATCTAGGTGCCTATTCATCATTACTACAATAGCTCATCCAATGAAAGTGTACAAAGGGAAATAAAGAATGTTTATGAGGAATATCCCCCATCCTTAGAAAAGGTAAATTAGCAAGCTAGTTTTTCAAAAGGATTTGAAATCCTTCAACATAGGTATCCTTGTACACCCTTGTACAATAAACACATTTATCTTGTATACTTACTGTAAATGCCTTGTACAGTGGCAAAAATTTGACATAGTTACAACTGAACGCTTGCATATGGGTAGGCTAACCATGTTCCCATGTGATGCCTAAGGGAAAAGGGGTAAATGAAACCCAATATAGGTTTCTATTCATCAATAGTGTGGGAGGTCATCCAATGAACATGTATGAAGTAATAAAATTGAATGGAATGAGTGCGTGATCAAGGAATGTGTGTGATGGATGTCCCTCATCCTTACAAAATGGAAATGATTTTAAACTGATTTGAAATCCTTTAATATAGGTACCTTTGTACACCCTTGTACGGTTAGCACAATTACCTTTTATACTACTACTAAATATCTACTCATACCTAGGTTAATCATGTTTGCAATGTTTTAGCTTATAAAATAAGGAAAAATTGAAGTATTAATTTCTTTCTCAACTACTAGTCATCATATTATTAATTTTCTACTCAAACATAAAGGAGTTTCAATCATACAATTAATGGGGTTGTGCTTTTTGGATCCTAGTAGAATAATTTTCACAAATATGAATGTTATAATTCATCCCTAAACCTAATAAAAACACACTTAATCCTCCATAAATCTAGGTTGGAGTTCTAGAAAATATACTTACCCTACATATCTACTCCAAAAGGCCATATACCTTATTTAGCATATTTTCATTTTCAGAGGATGTTGCTGAGTTAGTGCCATCATCAAGACCACACTCGTAGCCATTTTAGATCTTCATTGGAGTTCTTCATTTTCTCCATTTTGTGTGGTGGACCAACCTTACAATCATGACAATCATTTTCTCTGCTTTCAAGATACGTTTGATCCGAATGATAGCTATTCTGGAGAAATTGCATCATCATTGGAGAATCTTCTTCCCTAAACTCACCGTCTTTTTCCGTCTACCATACCTATTTGTTATCTCTGGACGATTGACCTAGTAAGCAGATTCTAAAGTTGAATTTTTAAGACAGATGACATGTCATTTTTGAGGAGATTTTCTCCACTTTTGAGTTGCTTACAATCCTCAGCTGCTGAAGGAACAAATTGGGAGACGTCGGAGTCAAGGGAAAGAAAGGGTAAAGGGTGGTGATCGACCTTTATTTCAGATTTTAAAGACTAGTGACATGGCATTTTTTATTTAACAAGTATGAAACCCATTAATTTAAAAGCATCTGATTTGGAAATTTGAAGGGTATATTGGTCACTTCATATTTTATATCCTCCCCATCAATTATACAACTTATATGGACCAAAGCTTAATTTTTGGGTCTAGTTAGGCCCAAAACACAATTTTCCCTAAAATTTAATAATTTATAAAATAAAAATAAATTAAGGAAATTTTTTTTTTTTGATATCATTATATTGTAGATGAATGGAGGTATAGAAGATGAATTAAATGAGGTTTCTTGATTTTTAATCTTGAAGTTCTTATTCCTACTACAACCGTTGAAATGGATGATAATGTAATTGAAGTAGAAAGACTAAAAGAAAATCAAAGTACAAAGAAAGCAAACAAAAGGAAAAGAAAGTTCACTTCAACAGTTTGGAATTTCTTTAAAATGTTTCAACTAAGTGCTGATAAAAAACAAAGATGTAACTGTAAAAATTGTGGAACTATTTATTTTGTAGAAAGTAGGTATGAAATTGGTAATTTGAAAAGACATATAGATGTTTTTATATGGAGAGACACATGTGACATTGAACAACTATTTCTTTCCCAAGGTGGTGGGTCTATGTCAATACATGCTAACAAATTTAATCAAGAAAAATTTGTTAACTCATAGCTATCATCATGCATGACTTGCCATTTCAATTTGTTGAATATGAAGGTATTAGAGAAATTTTTAGTTGTTTATGTGAGGAAGTCAAACATATCACTAGGAATACCACCAAGGTAATTATATTGAAGATGCCTAAAAGAGAAAAAACAAAGCTTCAATTTTTGTTGGAGGTAGATAATTGTAGAATTTCTTTAACATCTGACTTGTGGCCTTCTATAACCACTGATGGATACTTATGTATCACAACATTTTTTATTGATTAGGATTGGAGGTTGTAGAAAAGATTCTTAATTTTTGTTTCATGCCACATCTACACAATGGTATTTGCTTGATTGAGAAAATACATACATTATTTATTGAATGGGGAATTGAAAAAAAAAACTTATTTTCCATCACTTTTGAAAATGTTTCCAATAATGATTCATTTGTTGAGATGTTGAAATGTTAGTTGTGTTGGGATTGAACCCCTAAAAGTAAGACATGATGTAACAAAGTTAGACTTAACTATTCTTTTGGTGTATTGATATTTATTTGAGCATTCAACCCATGTCTCTTACATTGTACATGACTTGGGTGCATTAAGAGTTATACATAAGATACAAGTCATGGGTTCCTTGTAAGTAATTAAGTTGTCCACAATTGATTCATGGATTTTGACAGTCCAATAGAGATTGTAATGCATTACTTCCTAATTGGAGGGATGACTTGTCTTGGTCATCGTAATGGGTTTCCTATGGTGCGTGTACTAATGTATGTGATGCACACTCAATAGGATCTACAGTGAATCATGACACAAAGCTATTAATTGTCATGATTCACCAAGCTACTATACTACATAGACTCTTTACCTTGAAAAGATATTGAGCCTATGCCAAAATCAATAGGACGCTTCGACCTATGGGTGAGACCCTAAAATGGTCATATATTCCTATGTATTGTGTCACTATTGATGGAGGCTAGTGGTAATAGGTATTCTTAATAAAGGCACCATGATATCTCATGGGATTAAGATAATGTGTTTCCTTGGGTGATTCAAAGGACATGAGATCATGAAATTTGTGGCCACAATAATTCCTTTAATGGAATTTGACATATGTTCCTTAGAGCTAGAGTATGCCATTTGATCACATAATAAGTGAGATATTTAACTCAAGAATTTAAGAGGTAATCTTGATAAGTGATAACACTACCTTGTTAGATTATGAACACCAGTTCATAGGAAGTCTACATGTAGTGGATAATAAGTCACAGACCTAAACACTTGGTGTCTCGTTGTAATATACATAAGGTATTGGAGTATAGTTGACTCTTTATAGTGGGATGTTGAGTCAATTTCAAAATTGATTTTGAGGGAGCCAATACTCCTATGGGTCTTAGTGGTCCTCGCTCTGAGCTCATATTCCTTGTTGGCATGGCTTATGAGGGTTAAATGGGTTTTTAGTTTACTTTTATGCATAAAGGCGATTTAGTAACTACGCAAAGTTGCACAAGGATAAGTGAGTGGTATCTCTGGACTGAGCTAATTGATTAATTAGGCCTTATATGGTTAATGAATCAATTAACAACTTTTTTGGACTAAATTAAGTGACTCAAACCCATGGTGGACTTAAGTCACTTAAGCCTAGTAGGAAGCCTATAAATACCCCTTTTAAGGGTTAGGGTTTTTAAGTCTTGCCATTCTCCCCTTCAATTTAAAGAGAGAACCCTAACCTCCACCCTTGAAATCTCCATTATCTCAATGCCCAGACACAAGGAAAAGTCATTAGGCATAAAATCATGATGTTTACGAGATCATTATGACTTTGGAATTATTTACATCGATTGGAATTGATCCGGGAACATTCAAATCAAAGGTATGTGACTTTATTCTCTAGATCCATGTTGTTTTTGAATACCTATTTATCCATTGCGATAGATTTAGAAAGCCTAGGATAGATTGCATGCACCTTACTCAATCCAAGGCATGAGAATAGAGTAATCCAAGGTTCTTAACAATAGGTATCAAATACCTAAGGTAGATTCTAGTATGTTAGATCTATTTTAGGGTGTGCTAACTAAATTTTGCAGGGTTGTTTTATTCTTCCCACGGCTCCAAGGAATGAACAAGGATTGAAATATCGACGAAATATTGGCTAACAGAAGTGGCCGAAGTGAAATTGGCCACCGATTATCAATTAAAGGATTTTTTGCCAAAAAATTGAAAATATTGGCTATATATCATCGATATTTGGTAAAAAACTGAAATGTTGTTGAAAAATTGAAAGTAGGGAGCACGCTTGTGTGGGGGAGATTTTTCCTCAAAAAATCACCGATGAATCGTAATTTTCTCAAAAAATAGGTTATTTTTTGGCGATATATCACCAATTTTATGAAAAATTGGTGATTTTTGTGAAAAGTCGTTGATATTTTGGATGATTTTTCAAAAAAGCAATTTTTTTTAATGATTTTTTAATTATTCATTTAAATTTATATTATCATTTTATTTTTAACCACTTTTCATATTTATCTCATTAATCTTATTTTATAAAATTACTTCCACTTCACTCTTAATTTTTTTTTTTAATATTTATCCTTGTAATTTTATTTAATTTTAAATATTTTTATTTAAAAATATTAAAAATGTAATTTTACTAAAAAAATGTCTACAATATAAAAAAATTAATGAAGTTCTAATATTTTATAAATTAAAATTAATTTGATAAGATAAATTATTAATAAATTTAATTATTTAAATAAATTAATGTTAAAAAAAGTTGTCACCACAAATTTGTAATAAAATCTTAGAAATTAAATCTCAAATAAAATATTTTATATAAATCAATTTAATTTTTTTTATTTAAAATGTAATAAAACATGTTTTAATAAAAGTATTTAAAAAATTTTAAACTAAATGAATAAAGGAACTTAAGCTTTTTTTTTTTTTTATATAAAAATTAGATAAATATTTTTTTCAATCATACCTATGTCAATTACACTTACAAAATAACTTTAATATGTCTATTCTTCCTTATTTTATCATTTTTTTGAAAGTTTTCTAGGCATTTACATGAATTTTTGAACCATTCATATTCGATTGATATTTTTGTCAAAATATCCACTGATATTTCTCCGATATTTCTGATATATCCGTAAAATCCAAGTACCGATATATTCATGTTTACTGATATTTCAAACCTTGGGTATGAATGAATGAAATTATTCATTCATTTAATGTATTAATATATTTGGATTGATTGATTGTTAGTTGTTAGTGATTCATTTGCATGAATGAATATGAATGAATATCTTCTTTGACTTTTGTTCTTTAGATTGGGTTGTACACCCCATAAGGGTTTAAGATTTTTATTTAGTTGTAATTTTTCTTTTTCAATAGATGGGTTGTAAGCTCTATTATAGTAGCATAAGAATTTTTATTGTTGTAAAAATTTCAGTTTTTTGGTATCCATCTATGGTGACCCAAGAGAAGAGAAGGAATCTTGAAAGTTCTTTTTCAGATTCTATGGTGGTTAAAGAAGAAGGAAAGATTCTTGTAAGTTCTTTGTTTGAGATCCATGGTAGCACAGTAATGTTGACTTTAACTCAAAATTGGGACAACTACTAGTAGTTTTCTTAGGGAAAATCACATATGGATTTGAGGCTTAGGAAGTCACAAATCTAATGGTTCAAGCAGATTGCAATTCAAAGTTGAAATGAGGGAGATATGACCGAATGAAGCAAGGCTACGCAAAGTGCATGAAATCACAGTGATGTCAACTTTGAGCAAAATCGGGGCTACTTCCATTTATTTTCTCAAGGGAAACCTATGTTTTTTAAGCTTATGAAGTCAAGAATTCAACGTTTCAAATGGATCGCAATTTGGATTTGAAATTAGGGAGATATGGCCAATCGAAGCAATGCTATGTAAAGAGCATGTTGTTATGGGATTGCATATGGGTCCAATTCTTTTTGATTGTCCAGGCTGAATTTTGGGCCTCTTCTTGGGCTTAATTTTTAGTGGCAATCGGATATTTTGGGTTTTCCATTTTACCTAACCCAATTTTTGGTTCAGGGTTATTTTTGGTAATTTGGATTTTATCCAAATTTTAATTACCAAATATGAACAGGATCCCTAAAGACCATGGGAAAAGTTTCTATTTTTTTTTTATTCCCTTGTTTTATTATATGCGATTTACTAATTGCATATGCGGCTTCAAGATATTTTGGTATTCTTAATTGAAAATAAATTTTCATGTTTTTTTTCAAAATTGGAAAACTTATTTAAATTGGAATATGCATGGTTAGGAAATTTTATTTTAAAGAAAAGATAAGTGAAAAAAGGATTAAGAGCTTTCGTACCTTTTTTAAAATTAATTCTTAGAGATTTTAATTATATTTAAAATTTTCTCAAATCTTTGAGATCTCTAAGAATAAAATCTTTCTATTAAGGAAAAATTCTTATTTTTCAAATCTTTATAAAATAGTATTTTTCCTATTTTGCATAGGATTCCGATTTGAAGAGAATAAGTTAATTTTGGAAATTCATGATAGATAATTTATAATTAAGAATGGTTATCAAAATAAGTATTAGAATTAAAAGAAAAGTTTTTAGGTATTCTTAGTAAATTTTTATGAGAAGATATTTTCTAAGATTATATTTTTAAATTGGTTTTTGCTAAGAAGATTGCTAATTCTTTAAAATTATCTGTTTATTAAACTTTAGGAGGTTTTTCTGTTATTTCTTGGTGAAAGAAGGAAAACTATACCTATAGTTGGTCCTCTAGGCTCTCTCCCCTAGAGAAAATGAGGAAACCATTCTGTTTGGATAGTTCAATGATAAGGAATAAGAGAACAATTCTTTTAGCATAGGAGTTCCAGTTTAAAAGTAATTAATGGGTTTGAAAAATCTCATGATAGCGAATTTATGATAAGAAGGATTACCAAAATAACTTTGGAAATTTTTATTAATTTAATGAAAATATAAAATATTTTGAAAATACTTTCCAAAATGGATTGTTTAATTTGTTTTTGAAAATAAACATTTTTGAAATTTTTTCATAGAGAATATTTTATCTATTAAGGAATTACTACAAGGTTCTATTTTTGGTAATATTTAATGGAATAAATTATTTTGGAATTTCCATTGAAATATTTATTAAGTTGGAAAAGTATAAGGAATAAGGAAAGTAAATCTTAAGAGGATTTTTGAATATGAGAAGCAAAAGTTCCTTTCTTGGATAAGGTGCTCTCAAGATTATTTAAAATCTCATAAATTGGTAGTTTCCTTATTACATAAGAGTCTCCAATTTAGACAATAAATATCTTAGAAATTTTCATTAGAGATAATTTATCATTAACAGATTACTACTAAAAGGCTTAGTAATTTGATGAAAATAAATTTCTTTGAAACATTTTCTAGATAAAATATTTATTAATTGGAATTGTGTATACAAGGAGAATTGTATGAAGATAGTTTTTTAAAATTTTAAGAGTAAATATTTTATCAAAATTATTTTTCAAAATTACTCTCATGAAATTTTAGATTTTTCATGTTGGTATTCCTCCTATTACATTAGGTTTCCAATTAAGAAATAAATATTTTTAGAAAATTTCAAAGTAGATAATTTATTTATTAGGGAAATTACTAATGCTTTTAAAATGCTCTTATTTATCTCAAAAGATTAAGTGGGTGAGGGCTGTAGGCAAGCCCACGACCTCCATTATTGAGCCTATCTTGATTTGGGTTCATCACCACCCCCATGGTGGGTTAGTCCTAAGAATAAGGAGATATGGACTCTCCATATGGATGGGACTAGATATGTCTATAGTGGGAGCAACAACCCCTACGATGGGGTTCTTTACTTGGTGACATTGATAGTTCAAGGACAATGATTATACACTTGACATTAGATATGAAGTGGTAAAATCGTTCCACGTGGTCCCAATTGTATAGTTCATGGGCTAAGTAAAAGGTATGTTGATCTTGCCTTTAAATACCTTTATGGTTAAGGCAATGAGATCAATCTGAGAGGGTCTTTAACTAGTAATAAGGTCATGACCTACTCCACATAGACTTGATTCTTATGATACTAGGATACCTTGCAAAAGGACATAGTTTGAGAGCACTAAATTTTTGCTAAATTAATTACCAATTGCCATGAATGCTCAATTATGTCATATGCTTGGTTATATTCTTTGTTATAGATATCATGTTGGTTCTATAATCACTCCTTTTCTCACAATAGGGCAAACCCAACTAATCAATGGACTAATTTTATTATGGGTATAGTAACTAATTGCATAGAAGCTAGTTTAGGCAGAGCTAGCTATTTCTTATGAACTAACTTAGCAAAAAGAAAGAGTGGTATATCAAGGTGGTATTAGACTAATAAGAAGACCAAGTGTCTAATACTTAGATCTTTGGATAATATGTTGCAATATCAACACATGCCTATTACTAGAGACTTTGATATTTGCTTTCTAGTTTGCAATGGTTATTTGGTGATAAGGATAGGTTAGCTTTGACAAGCTACTCTTAGGATTGTTATGAACACTAATATTCATATGATCTTAGAGACCTTGCCATTTTCCTTTGGGATAGCTAAGGAGATTCTCAAAGATTATAAGGGGTTCATATGGAAGTCAAAGGTTATTCAGGTTATTTTACCAAGAAGAAGTAAAACAATACCAAATAAGGAAAGTTCAAGAGAAGGAATAAAAGAGCAAACTCAAGGGCAAGCGATTCCTTTGTGACTTTTTATTACACTAGAAAAGGAATGCCCAATTTACCTAAAGGAAAAAAGAAAAGTACATATAATTTTCTAATTGTTAAATATTAAGTGGTGGATTTCACCATTTATGGTGGATAGATTCCAGACCCTCTGCCTGTAAGTCCTTATAGGATGTTCAACAAGTGAGAAGATTAAATGATGGGATTATACTTAACTTCAAATATTGCAAGGTTAGTTATGCAAGTAAGTGGGAGGTAATATCCTCTTATTTTATATGTATTCCATTATCACTTTGCCAAGTGATGAGAATTGTCAAATCTCATGATTAAAACTGGCACTAATTAAACATATGGTTTCTAGACCTAGGTCATATTAATCTAAATAGGATCTAAAGACTGGTAAAGTCTAGACTCTTTGATTTCAGAAGATCTTCTAGTTTACGGATCCTGTATAAATGGTAAAATGACTAAGAGGACTAGAGCCAAGGAATGTTTGGAGTTAGAGCATACTGACATGTATGGAACTTTTAGTGTCCATGCATGGGGAGGGTATGGGTATTTCATCACTTTTAGTGATGATTACTCTAGGTTTAGATGTGTACATAGGAGATTCGATGCCTTGGATACATTCATTGAATTTAAGGCAGGATTGGATAACCTATTGGGTATACATATCAAGTCACTTCGATTAGATCAAGGTGATATGTCTAGTAAGTTTGATTCTTTCTGTTAAAGCATGGGATTATTTCCCACTTATGTGCACCAAGGTTTCTATTGCAAAATGGAGAAGTGGAAAGAAGATATCAAACTTAGATGGATATAGTGAGATCATGGATTAATTAGTTTCTCATCTTTTCTTAGATTCTTTTGAGGATATGTCTTATAGACTATGTAATGCCTCTTTTTCTTAAGAGGTATATAAGTTTATAGGATATTAAGAGGATTTTTGGGTTATTATCTTTATAGTTAGGATTATCAGAAGATATTTATTAACACAAATGTTAAATTTTTTATGAAGACTATATGATAAGGAATAGGGCAAAGAGTGATATAGATTGAAGGATATATTAGAAGATAGTTCCACATTGCATAGGATACTATGGGTTCAGAGGGTTAAAGAAATATCATTCCTATGACTTCTTGTGCACTAGTGCCTCATCGTAGTGGGAGATTCATATCCCACAGATTATGATGAAGTGGTGACCAAAGTTTGTGCTCACTTAAGGCAAGGAGCTATGAAAAGGTAGTTAGAATCTTTGTATTTTAACATAGTTTGGGTTCTTATAGAAGCACATAAAGGGATAAAACTCATAGGTGTAAGTTGGTCTATAAGAGGAACACAAAAGTAGATGGAAAACTTGAGTTTTATGTGGCTAAGATTGTAGTTAAATGTTATAGTTTGAAACTTTGCTTCAACTATGGAAAACCTTTTCAATAGTGGTCACACTCAAATCCATCATATTACTCCTATCTATTGTATTGTGTCACATTTGTAAGATAAAACAACCAAACATTTTCATAGCAAAGGGCCTTGTGTGTAGAAGAAAGCATAGGGAAGTGTGGTGATGCTCTAAGATCTTGTAGGGTTAGGGCCTAAAATACCTAATTAGCAAGTTGTTGCCCTAGCAAGAGTTACTAACAAGTTTTATGAAGTTTTGGAATCATTTCAAGGTATGATTTTGATAAATTGGTGACAAAAGAGATAAATCGAATTGAAGAGAACAAATAATGTTGATGATGATTCAAATGCATAATGGAAGAAGTAATGCAATTTCTTTGGACCGAGATTTGGGAAAATTAGAGGTAGTTAAGGTGAAATCAAAAGAAGGAAATGGAAGAAATGACAAAGAGGAGCTCAAAAACCAGATGTTGCATATTTGCATGATTATGCGAAAATTTCGCATGACTGTGCGAATTGTATCAAAGGAGGAAATTGTGTTGCAAGCTAAGGAAGATGTGTAAGTTAATTTTGCATGAATATGCGAAAATTTCGCATAGCCATGCAAAATGGTCCAGAAAGCTATTGTTGCTGTTATTGCTCCATTGATTTCCACGACCATGCGAAATGGTTGAGCTCCTGTGAAATGATTATTTTGTTGTTAAACTCCAGATTACTGAATGAAGAAGGTTACGAAAGACATTTTAGATGATGCCAATTGTCCACTTGAACTTGACATATAAATAAGAACTTGAATTTCTCATTAAAGATCTTTTGGATACTTTTGATTGTAGAAGTTTTTAGATTCTCTTTCTTAATAGAATTCTTTTTTTTCTTTCGTTTTCCCTCATTTTCTCACTGGCCAAACAGGCCTTATGAGATCAAATCTCCAAGCATGAGTGGTTAAATCTTGTTTTTCTAGGATTGAGGAAGGAGGATCTAGAGACAAGATCCATGGTGAATTAGAGTTATGAGCCTTCATTGTAAAGGTAATTTGATCAAATTGATTGATTACTTGAATTTTGGGGATTTTTCTCTTTAAATTATCTTGAATGACTATTACATTGCAAGCTAGGTAGATTCATTAAATTCGTAAAGCTAGATTTGATGAGATCGAATAGTTGTGTTGTATGAATCATTGAAAGATGATTTAAGATGAATTGAATATATAGTTGAAATTGATCTCTTGGATTAAATAACATAATTTGAAGAGAAATTAGGCCTACACTTAAAACTAAATTTAAAATCAGTTTAGATGAGAATTTAGGTTCTCAATCTAACTTGATGAAAAATAGATCTCAAAATCTATTCATCGTAAAAATTGTTTTCTAGAAAATCTTAACTCCAAGAAATTCTTTTACTATTAATTTTATCTTGTTTGACATTTTATTGTTCCTCTCAATTTGAAATCATTGTTATTTTGAATTTTTATCATGAATTGTCAATCCAATTTCATTTGATCACAATAATTTCTTTTCTCCTCATTAAAGCCTTAATTATTGGAAATAATCTATCCTAGTAGATGACACTTAAGACCGCTATACTACCGTAACTTTTGCTAAAAACCCTTTTTGATTGGGTAAGAGTTACTTTAGCATAGTTGAATTAGGTTATAAATTTTGTTTTGATGTGATAAACAATGAAAAATCAATGAAAAAGTTAGGGTTAGGACCTAATGAGCAGACTTTCCTTGCTGTTTTATCTGTATGTACCAGTGCAAGGGATTAGGGTTCTTTGATGAAGCAGAGACCACATTAGGTGGCAATGGAACTTCAATAGTATCATAGTATCAAACTCAGCCGTCGGATGATGATAGTGACTTTGAATATGATCTAGAAGTTTCCCTAGCCTTAGTATCAAAGCTCCAGTACGTGTGAAGTCATTCCGAGCTCCTTCAGAAAATTCACAGCTTTCTGGTTCCATGCAGAGGACAAGCATCACTATGCCAGTTTCCGTTCAAAGATTTGATAGATTTGATGCGAATGGATCAACAAGTGGCAATCTTCCAGATCCGAAGAGACTATCTTCCATCCTGGTGAATGAGATATCGATCTGAAAGGTACAGGTTTTGACACCAAAAACTGGAATTATCTATAGTGGAACGGGTCCAGATTCTCGGGTTCGAAGAGTAGAAAGCAAGGCAAAGACTAGGAGAAGATCTTGAGCGAGCCTTACAAGGTAAACCAGAATTAGAAGAAGCATATCTCTCTTTACAAGATGAAGTCATGGAACCCCATAATTCAGAAGTGCAAGGCTGCCTATGTTTTTGTCGATAAAAGTGTTCAGACCTTGGAAGGGCTTCATCGGGTTTTGATGATTTATTTGTATCCAAAAGCTGTAAAGCAAAACCATGACTTCATCACTCATTTCTAGCCTCGTGTTTCATCTTTCGAAGTAGCCATTCTTAGAGCTACTGGAGGGATTGGTCATTCCTTAACGCTTCTCGTCGAAATGTCTCATGCAAGCTGTCATACTGGGTTAAGCAGTGTTAGTCCTTCTACAGCTTTTCACCAAGGTGCATGGTGTATATCTCCACGTTTGTTTTTCGAACATCAGTTTGATGTGATTTTTTTTTTCCAAGACACTAGATCAATTGGTTCATTAGAGAAAAAGGTGGTGAGATGAAAGAAGGCACAGTAGGTGAAGCCGTTTCGGTTGAATAACTTGATGCTCGACATATTTCTTTGATTTTCAAATTAGAAAGATAGTAGAACAAATGAAAATGCCTCGACCAGATGGTTGGTTTAGATAATGATTGCATGGTTCGAGTAGTCGATGTTCACAAGTATGACAAGAGAAACTAACTAATGAACCTTTTTTCATGCCCAGAAAACCAATGTTGCATGGTAATCAGAGCATAAAGTTCCAAATTCTAGTGCACTCTTTTGGGTTCGGCTCCACTGTTTGGGGATTTAAATGAAAAGCTTTCATGGATGGAAAATTTTATACAGAAGGGGACTGAGATCATTGCTCCAATGCCGGGAACTCCTAACTGTCAAACTTCTCTGCCTATTTTTTTACCTCTTAATGACGATAGTACATTAATATTCGGTTGTGATTGTAATAATTTAAATGATGCTTCAGTTAGAACTACAGAACAGGAGCTTGTTATGCGTTCACAGGTTGAGTTTATCCATACCAATGACTATACTAGTTGCCCTTGTGAAAATGATACAGATGGCTTTGATCCGCTTATTCAACCGGATGACAAGGAATCTTCAGGATTAGTTCATGCAATGGTAAATCACGCAGAAGAGCAGTTGGGTTGAATAATTCGACAGCAAGTCAAGGAACTCCTAGCAAACCCCATATTGACTTTCATTCCAAGCCACACGAAAACAGTCCCCGTGAGAGGCAAAGTAGGGTCCAACGCCCCAATATTCCTCATCTCACTTCCTACCATCTCTCAACCCCCAGGCCCCGTTTATAGATGGCTTGTATGGTCACCTCTAAGTGCACCTTTCTTTATTGCATGATTTCAAAAATCCGGTTTTCAAACAATTTTTATTATGTATCTTTTTTATTCTTCCTTAGTGACCTCAATGTTAATAGAAGCTTTCTTTTAAATTTTTTTTAACACCCCAAAATAAACTTTAGGGGCAAAATAGTAAATTATTAATTAATTAATTAATTAATTGAACTCATTAAAGGTAAAAGAGTCCTTTTACAATTAATAATCCTTGGTATAAATTAGATTTTCCTCTTATCTTCTTTATTTAGAAAACTCTATTAACAAAAAAATTAGAAAATTGGAGAACGTAGGGCTAAAGGTTTGAAAGTCTAGAGTTTGAAGTTCAAATTTTTCCAAGTAAGATTCTAACCCTAGACTAATATATTATATTCATTAGTTAGTTTTGTACACATTAGATATTCTTTAGAAAATTTTAATTTAGATTAGGGTTAGTTTAGTTAATTTATTTTAAGATCAAAAAATTGAAATTATGAATATAGGTTGTTTCATTGATGAAAATAGGGAAATTCGAATGTTTTTTTAGATGAATAGATTTAAACAATGAAAAATTAAAAATTAAATGAGTAAATAAATATATGACTCTACGTGGCTTAAGGGATTGGAAAATAATTATAAGACGAATTGTATATTTCTGGATTTTGGATTTGAGACATTTTGTTGTGGTAATAAAAAAAATAAAAAATAACAATATGTAATTGTGAGAGGCGAAGGGTGGTAGTGGAATAAATTAAAATAATAATAATAAGTAGGGTTAGTGGGGTTGTTGAAGTTATTAAAGTACATGAGGTATTTTGTTAGGTAAGAGGGAACATTGGGATTAATAAGAATAATGATAATAATGATAATAATAATAATAATAATAATTGTGTGATTTGGATGTTTGTAAGTGACATAAGAATAATAAGAATAATAATAATAATAGTTGGGATTAATAAGAATAATGATAATAATAATGATAATGATAATAATAATAATAATAATAATAATAATAATAATAATAATAATAGTAAGAATTGTGTAATTTGGATGCTTGTGAGTGACGTATAGTAGGGCTATTTGGATGTTGCGGGGTATTGAAAAATATAGTAATAATAATAGTAATTGCTTTTAATAAAAGTTTTAATTTAGTTTAAGTATACAAAAGAAATAAATGGTTAGAATAAGAGTTGGAAGAAATATGAGTTTATAAAAAATTTGGAAATTCATTAAATTATATTATTATTGTTTAAGAAGTTGAAAATAATATTGGGTAGTAATAATATTAGCATGAGAAATTACTTAGGATCCCTAATACTAAATAAAATATTTTTAGGATTATCAAATTTTTACCTTTAGATAATTGTGTATGATATTATGTTAGGCGAGTAAATTCGTCAAGCTAAATAGTTCAAGTTTTTAAGCGCTTCTTCAAAGTAAGGGAATTAAAGCAGATTTTATAAAAGAAAATAATTTTCTTTTTATATTGTATTTTGAAATGTGTAAAAATATTATTTTTATCTTTACGCATGGATCAAATAAGTGTTTTGTATGGAAAATATATTTGAGAAATTTCTTTGTTTATGAAAAATGAAAATTTGAGGAGATATGATATTTTGTTTTGTAAGTTTGAATTAATGAAATAAAGTGTTTGACTCTGGATTATATGGCCCTAGTCCAATAATTGTTGACATTTTCGACCCTAGTCAACGGGTTATAATAGTTGACCTTATGGCCCTAGTCAACGGGTTATAATTGTTGACATTTGGTTTTATTCACCTTAAATGGAATAAATTTGAAACTAGTTACTCAATTGTGAAGTCCCACCTAATTGGGTACCATTTGTCATACGATAACCAAAGTAAAGATATTTTGAAGGTATTCGATTTGGTTTTGATTAGAAATTGTTTTGAAATGGATATGAGAAAGTTTTGTTGAAAAGTTTGAATGTATTAGTATTTTGAACTCAAAAGTTTTTATGAAAATAAGTATATGTTATATCTTCTATTTGCAAGCATGATTGAAAATGTTTGAGCCATGAAACTGTATTAACGTTCCTTATTGGACTTTGAGTTCATCCCCCTTTGTTGATAATCTTTCAGGTAACTTTAGTTCGGGGGAGGAGTGACCATTAGGAGAGAAATTTGGCTTTATTAAGACATTTGTTTAAACTCTCTTTATTTTGGACATTGTTTAGATGTTAAAACTTAATTCTAGTTTGAATTATTTTGAGTTTGGAGTTATTTGGACAATAACACTTTTGTTGATATATTAGTTTTTTTTTAAAGTTGATACTTGGAGATTTTAGAATTTTGTCCAACTACTCTGAATAGGAATTTGGTAATTGGTAAATTTCCAGTTACAATACAAATGTTTGTGTCGTTTCCACTTTGAGCCTTTGGGCTTAAGGTATGAAATGACCGTCATGCTCTTGGAGTGGCTTTTGGGGCGTGACATTTTTTCCTTCCATTTTTTCTCGGCAAGCATCTTTAATATTTTCCTTGTTATTTATTTAATAAATAAAAATAGAAATCAATAATTCTAAGAGTAATGAAATTCAGCCAAATTCCTATGATATTTCTGTATGGTCACTAAGAAAAATGGAATTTCTAAAATCAATCTATCCGATGAGGTGGAGTCCAATACAAGTTGTTTCATTTCGTTAATTAATTCTGATCGATATGCTTGATTGAATAATGATTGATTTTTGACTTGCTTTGTGATATACATGTGATTATTTTATGTTTGTACACTAACCATATTTTTCATGTAAGCACTCTCATATGTTGTTAAGGTACGCTCTTTACCTTTCACTTTCAAATTCTATGAATATGCATATTTGTGCAAACCCTATCCATGTTTGATGCCATATTTGATTGCCTTGATGCTTGCTTGACTATGTTTGATAAAGTACATGTTGTGTGTCATATTTTTGAACTAATTTTGATGTTTTGTGATAGCGTTTAAGAAGTAGTTCAAATATGCATACTATCATTTCTTTACGATTGCGTTTTGAATTCTTGCTTGGCATGCTAGTGTTAGTAGAATTTTTCAAATCACATTACCCATTTGCTTCATTGGTACCTTCAATCAATCAATTAATTATCATACTTTCCTCAACCTAGCTAGTAGAGACCTTTTTAAGGTTTAGAGGGGTGCTACCTCTTTGAGGTACCTTCCCAATAGATAACTTGATCCTTGGACCTAGACTCGGGCTTTTCGAAAACGTGCTTTTCCAAAACTATGAAGTTACTTTTTTCTTTAAGGTTTTTCTTTCTTGTTTTATTTTCCATTTCAAAATATATATAAAAAAAAAGTGGCAACTCTAACTTTTCCAAAATTAATTTTTCAAACAGAAGCGAGTCTCACTGATCGAGTGGGGATGCATGTGAAAAATACGGGTTCGCAGTAGCACTCTCAAACTACATGTGTTTTTGCAAGGTATCCTAGTATTATAAGAATCAAGCCTACATGGGACAGGTTATGATCTTATTACTAGTTAGAGACCTTCTCATATTGATCTCCTTGCCCTAACCATAAAGGTATCTAAAGGCAAGATCAACATACCTTTTATTTGGCCCATGGACTATGCAAGTGGGACCACGTGGGGCGATTCTACCACTTCATATCCAATGTCAAGTGTATAACCATTATCCATGAACTATCAATGTCACCAAGTAAAGAACCCCACCGTGGGGGTGGTCACTCTCACTATAGACATATCTAGTCTTGTCCATGTGGAGAGTCCATATCTTCTGATTCTTAGGACTAACACACCATAGGGGTGGTGATGAATCCAAATCAAGATGGGCTCGACAATGAAGGTCGTGGGCTTGCCGAAGGCCCTTTCTTACTTAATCATTTGAGATAAATAAAATCATTTGAAAACCATTAGTAATTTTCTTGATGAATAAATTATTTACTTTGAGAATTTCCAAAAATATTTATTTCATAATTGGAAACCTAGTGTAATAGGAGAATACTAACATGAAAAATTTAAAATATCCATGATAGTAATTTTCAAAAAGAATTTTGATAAAATATCAACTCTCAAAATTTTAAAATCTATTTTCATAAAATCTCCTTCTACACACAATTCCAATTAATAAATATTTTATTTAGGAAATGTTTCAAAGAAATTTATTTCCATCAAATTGGTAATAATATTTTAATAATAAATTATCTATAATGAAAAATTTTAAAATATTTATTTTCCAAATTGGAAACTCTTGTGTAATGAGGAAATTACCAATTTATGAGATTTTGAATAATCTTGAGAGCACCTTATCCATGAAAGGAACTTTGGCTTATATTAAAAAATCCTCATAAAATTTACTCTCCTTATTCCTTACACTTTTCCAAATTAATAAATATTTCCATGACAATTTCATAATAATTTATTCCATTAAATACTATAAAAAAATAGAACCTTTTAGTAATTCCTTAATGGATAAAATATTCTCTATGAAAAACTCCAAAAAATGTTTATTTCCAAAAAGGAATTAAATAATCCATTATGAAAAGTATTTTTCAAAATATTTTATATCTCTATTAAATTACTAAAACTTTCTAAACTTATTTTGGTAATCCTTCTTATCATAAATTCTTTATCATGAGATTTTCCAAATTTATTATTTATCTTTTAAATCGAGATTCCTGTGCTGAAAGAATTGCTCTCTTATCCTTTATCATTGAATTATCCAAACAGAACGATTTCCTCATTCTTTTTGGGGGGAAGAGCTTGGAGGACCAACTATAGGTATAATTTTCCTTCTCTTACTGAGAAAGAATAGGAAAACCTCCTAAAGTTTAATGAATAGATAGTTATAAAGAAATAACACTATTCTTAGCAACAACCAGTTTAAATAAATAATCTTGGAAAATATATTCTCATGAAAATTTACTAAGAAAACCAAAACACTTTTCTTTGGGTTCTAATACTTATTTTGGTAACCATTCTTAATTATAAATTATCTACCATAGATTTTCAATATTAACTTATTTTCTTTAAATCAAAATCCTATGCTAAATAGGAAAAGTAATATTTTATAAATATTTGGAAAAATAAAAGTTTTTCCTTAAAAAATAAATAAATTATTCTTAGAGATCTCAAAGATTTGAGAAGATTTTAAATAAAATTAAAATATCTAAGAATTAAATTTAAAAAGATAAGAAAACTCTTAATCATTTTCCAACTTATCTTTTCTTTAAAATAAAATTTCATAATCATGCACATTCCAATTTAAATAAGTTTTCCAATTTTGAAAAAAAAACATGAAAGTTTATTTCCAATTAAGAATACCTAAATATCTTGATGCCACATATGCAATTAATCCAGAGCATATAATAAAAACAGGGGAATAAATAAATAGAAACTTTTCCCATGGCTTTTAGGGATCCTGTTGCATATTTGGTAATTAAAATTTGAATAAAATCCAAATTACCAAAATTAGCCTTGCAACCAAAGATAGGGTTAGTGAAAATTTAGAGGAAAAGGTTGATTTTTTTTTTCCTTACTGAAGTTGAATTTAGGCTTCAATAGTAGTTTTGAAGAGTTGAAACTCGTAGACAAACACCACTCACAAGTCTACTAAATGTCATTAAAGCTTGGAAAATAGACCATATACATAAGGCATGAATCTCAAGTAATCTCCAACTAAACTTCATAATTAAATTGCTAAATTACTCAAGAAAGCAATATCGGACCAATGATACTTATGTTGTTGTTAAGATTAATGGTCATTTCTCATATTCAAAAAAGAAATTTGAAAACATTAAATTATATAAAATAATGAAACATTTTATAAATATGAATACATGAAGTAATTAGTGGTAGCATTAGAGATATGTTATTGAAATAATAACAATAATAGGTTGGACATTTCACGCATGATATAATTGTTAAAAAGTCATTGAAGTCAATTACCAAGATAAAATAACAATGATTATCATAGTTATTATAGCAATCAAATAATCATAATAAGATTAATTAATCACCTGAATTGAAATCCAACAAAGCACCTAAGCACCAAAGTGAGAATCATCAAACCCTATTAACATCAAATGTTTAAGCTCCAAGGTACTTAAAGATTACCTGATAACTCAACATCTATTACGAATTGTATGTCATGCAATTAGCTTGTTGTTCTATTGTCTATAAGAACAATAGTGTACACCAGTTTCTTAAAAATTGATTGCCATGTAATAGACCATAAAAAGACAAAAGGTTAAAAAGTGGTTGGAAATGAAAAGTTGAATGATAAAGACATATTATATATGAACCTTGGATGACAACTAAAGAGGGCAAAGAAAAGAGAGTATGATACAAGTGCATTAAGTGTTTCCCTTGGCACTAGCCCTTGGTAGTTTGTCAACAAATAGCCTAAGCATAGACTATATTTAGCATCCTCACCATCACCATTTGTGCATTAACTTGAAAACTATCATATCTGTCATTAAGTACTTAGTTTAAAATTTTTCCAAATATATAGAAAGCATGCATGGACCAAGAAGATCATTTAAGAAAACATGTCTAATTTCTCAACCTATTTTCAGGAATGGGAATGATGATGCTACAAATTGCCTTCTAATGAAAATAAAGATGATGAGAAAAACTTATTTTTATTATTTTTGTTTGTGTACTCCAAGGTGTTTTAGTTCAAACATGAAGAAGCTTGAGATTAGGAAGGTGAATAAAATGACAAATGATTTAGTAAGATGTGCTCTTCACTCAATTTGTTGGTATCCTATTACATATTAAAAAAAAAAAAAATCATCTCCAAATAGACTAACAATTTTTAACAAATTAAATAGAAAGTAATCAATTAAAAATCAAAAGCTTTTAACACATGTACATATAAGCATATAGTATATGGAAAGCAAACAATGTGATTTTTTTCTTGATACATCTTAATTCATTTGAAAATCAAGAAACAAAATTGTACAAAAGGGAAGAACATTGATAGGATAGAAGATTGATTGTAAAATAATTCAAAAATAAAATAAAATAAAGACAACAAAAACAAGAGAAAGGTAGGATTACTAACATGAAACATATAATAAATGACACACTTGAATTAAGAAGACCATGAGTAGTTTATTAATCAGCCATACTTTGGCCAATCTTCACTTTTTCCTTTTAGCATTCTTAATAAGTGGTAAGAGTAGTAGATTATGAGTTTCTATAAAGTGCTTGTGGGTCACTTCCAGTAGTGATTTCAATTTAGGGCATTCAACATTTTGAAGTTGCCTATCCAATCTAACAAAGTTGCAAAACCATAGTACTTAAACTTCTTAGAATTTCCAAAATGGTTACATGTTGAAACCCCAACTGTATTGATAGCTTCTAAAGCTTCAGGGGCCATGAGGTGCTAAAGCACTTGAGCCAGAGACATTATGCTACCACACTTCTAAATTTTCAACAACTTAGAGAGAAGTTAGGTGTGGTGTGGCAGCAATTGAGAAAGACATTGATCTATGAAAAATCGTCATTTTCCACTTTTGCTTTAACTTGGCAACAAGTACATTTGCAGTGAAATAATTAATACATATGATAAGTAAGAAAACAAAATTACAGAAAATAGAGTATAATGCTCTAAGCACATTGATAGTAAAATAAAAATATAGCATTCAAAAATAGGAAAAAAACCAGAATTGCAAGCAACACACCTTATTTGAAAGAGAGCAGAAATTTTGAATGCTACGAGATTCTTGAGCCATGTAGTACATATGAATTTCTTAGACACCGAGAAATGTTTGTGCCAAGGGATAATCATGAGATTCTTAAGCAAGGTGAAATATGTAATGAAATAATAGTTTAATTGACCTAAACATTTTTCCCGAACTCTTACAATGCAAGACTTAAAGCAATATGATCAATTTGATCTTTAATTACTAATTAATTGAAGATGCAAACTTTTCAAATCTAAGTCCTTTTTTATTTATATGCTAATACATACCATAATTACCAAATAGAATGTAAATAGAGCATATTGATAAAAACAAAACCATAACAAATGAGAATAAAGGTTAGGATTTTAAACTTGAACTAACTCTGTATTAGTCCAATCTTCGCCAAAATATCAATATCTAGGACTGAAAATTATTGGGCCAATCTTCACCTATTTCCCTTCGAAGTCTTTCTAATAGACATTGACAATAAAAAATCATGAATCTATGTTGGGATATGAGTGAACCAATCTCTTTTAATAGTGATGTGAATTCAAGGTAGCTATTAAATTCAGGGTATGTCAGTGAAGTGATGATGCCTATCAAGTTTGGTAATGTTGCCAAAATAGAGAAACCCCAAATTGTGAGTGTCAATTAAGGTTTGGGTGAACCATCTAGTTTAAAAGTGATGTCAATTTAGGGTAGCCGTGAATTTGAAGCTTTGTAAGTGGTGTAAGGTTACCTATCAAGCCTGTTGAATGTTTCCAAAGCATAATAGTCTCCAATTTTGAGTGCCCATAGGGTGTTAAGGACACACGTCTTTCAGTAGTGATGCTAGTTTAGGGCATCTATAAATTTGAAGGTGTTTGTAAGTGAAAATAGGTTGCCTATCAAGTCCAATAATGTTGCCAAACTAGAATTGTCCCAAACTATAGCTGTCTGTAGAGTGTTAAGTGAACTCATCTTGTGGCAGTGATGTCAGTTAACAACAACGATGAATTTTATGTTGTGTGAGTAAGTTGAGGCTGCTTATCCAATGTACTAATGTTGCCAAACCTAAACAAGACATAATTAAGAGAGTTTGAAGCATCGTAACATGTTGAAACGACTCAACTAGGAAAGATGCTATGTTATTTATGTCAATTCAATGCAGCAATCTGAAAGTCCAATGTGACATCAGAGTACTACCATAAAGAAAGTTACTTTCCAGTTACTTTTGAGAAGTTGAAACCATATCATTATTCGTCTTTGCTTTGACTTGACAACAATTATATCTTCAATGAAATAATTAGCCTAATGAAACTCTTGAATGTATAGAATGCAAGCAAGAAGTAACAAGAGAACACATTGATTATAACCATTAAAGTAAAAACACTAGCAATTTATGTAGTCTTCAAGAGGAGTAAGGGAGGTATAATTGCAAACAACATACCTAAATTTAATAGAAACTAGAAGTTCTGAGCACAATCAGATGTCTTAGCCATCTTGCAAATATGAATAATCTTTATGTGATCAAATGACATACTCTACCTCTAAGGAGCATATGTCAAATTCCACTAAAGGAATTACTGTGGCCATAGATTTCATGATCACGTGTCCTTTGGATCACCCAAGTGGACACATTGTCTCAATTCTATGAAATATCATGGTTCCTTTATTGAGAATACATGTTGTTACTAGACTTCATCAATAGTGACCTAATGCATAGGGAATATGACCACTTTAGGGTCTCATCCATAGGGCAAAGCCTCCTATTGATTTTGACATAGACTCAATATCCTCTCAAGGTTGAGAGTCCATACAGTATAGTAGCTTGGTAAATCATGATAGTTGATAGCCTTGCATCATGATTCACCGTAGGTCCTATCCAGTGTGTATCACATACACTAGTGCACTTACTACAAGAAACCTATCGTGATGGCGAAGACGAACCATCCTTCAATTAGGAGTTGGTGCATTGTATATAGTCTTTATTTGATTGCCCAAGTCCATGAACCAACTATGGACAAATTATCTACTTACAAGGAACCCACGACTTGTATCTTATGTGGAACTCCTAATGCACCCATGTCATTTACAATGTAATAGATATGGGCTGAATTCTCAAATCAATGCCAATACTCCAAAAGGGATAGCAAGGAGATAGATAAGTCTAACTTTGTTACATTATGTCTTGCTTTTAGGGGCTTAATATATATATATAGTAATATTGGGGTTGATGACATTGGCCTTCAATGGAGACTAGAGATCTAAAAGAGAAATCATATATATACATATATATATTTTGTGAAAGAAACTATAAAAAAATCGAAGTATTTTTTAAAAGAAATCTCTAAAGATTGTAATATTTTTTGTACAAAAGGTTGCTACCTTTTGGCCTTGATATTTGACATTGGTTAGTATTTTCCTTATTCATTTCCTTAATTTTTTTTACTTAATCTTCTGTTTATTTGCTAATTAAAACTTTTTTCTTGTGTTTTTTTTTTAATTAAACTACTTTGTAGGGCATGTTATTAAAATTACTACTTATTTACTTGTTAGTTACTACTTTTTCCTAATTATATTACTAATGTAATTTTTTTAATCTTTGTCTACTTTTTTTTGCATCTTATTATTAGTGTTTCCTTCATTACCAAATAAATTTGAGATACATTGTTAAAATCAGTTACTCTTTGGTATGATAGAATCTAAAAAATGGATTGAAGTTAAATGGAAAGGGAAATTCTTAATGTGTTGAAACCTTTTACATAGAATGAAGAAAATGATGACCACGATTTTTTTTTTTTTTTGATAATTCTTAAAGAGGTTTTAACATTGGGAGAGGGAGATGATTTTTGTGAGTAAATTTGATAAACCTAGCCTTTTTTATTTTATTTTATTTTTTAAGTTTGTAAGGACTACAAGTTGCAACATCATAACTATTAGAGAAATTGGTTAATTCAACTTAAGATGAATAAGATGATTGTCTCTTTTTACAAATTCAAACTATATGAATACAAGAGGTAATTATATGAAATTAATATAATAAAAACAATATAAAGAGAATTGCATATAAAATAAAAGAGTAGAAAAGAGAGAATGCAAAAACAAGATTTTTATAGTGGTGCGGCACAACCCAACCTGCATATACTCTTCTCTAACTTTAATCCTAAGCTTTAGGTTTCACTAATTTAAGGCTTCCAAACCAAGCCTTCAAGCAATACAATTGAATTATTGTTCATATCAACTTTCTTGGACTTTTGGCTCCAAACACCTTTTACCATCCTTAAGAGATACCTTATTCTTGAACAACCCCTCAAGTGATACCCCACACTTGAGAATCCCTAAGTGATACCCCATACTTAGATTTTTCCTCTCAAAGATTTACAAATAAGGATAGTGTTAGGACATTGAGTTTTTTTTATTTTTTTATTTTTTATGTTGCCAATTTTGTTCCAATTTATGTTTGTCCATGGAAGTCCTTTTAGATAAGGACTTAAGTGGTGTTTGTTTTTTTGACTTTTTGCTTAAAGCTATTTAGTTTCAGAATTTAGGTTGTTTGTTTTTCTACTTTTTCATAACTTGTTATAAACTTTTTACTAAATGGAAAAAACCAAAATATGTAGCTTTTTCTAAATAGAAAAAATAACACATTGGTTTTTTTACTTTTTAATGCTTAATAGCAATAAAATACTACAAAAACAAACAACCTAATATTTAACACTATTAAGCATTAAGATTCTAGTTAGAATTAAGTAAAAAAACAAACACCACCTTACTCTCCATTGAAGATCAAGGGTTGTTGTTCGTCTAACTGGGAAGTCACAGGTACGTCTAGCAAGGTTTGACTTGTGGCATATAAAGACTTATTTGAGGTATAAAAGGTTCGGTATCATTTTTTAGCTTAAAATGTTTTTAAAATGATTTTTCAAAAAGTAGGGGACACTCAAGTGTTTCATCCTGCTTAAGCGATTAGAGCATTCAAGTGGTTAATCTTGGTCAAGTGATTAGAGCGCTCAAGCGGTCTAAGTCCACTCAAGTGGTCATGACAATCCTGTCTAGTTTAGAAATGTATTTTGAATGAATTTCAATCCAACTCTAATTTGGAAACTTGAGATACTAAAATCCTTATGACTTTTGCCTATAAATACCTCACTTGTAAGATTTTGAGGGTTAGAGATTCAGTCTAAGAGATTAGAGACTGCAGAGATCTACTTGTTAGAGACCTTTCATTTTTTGGAGGTATTCTTTGAGGAAAAAGCCTAATTTGCCACACCATTCCCATTCTCTTATTCAAGGATTCAAGTCTTTGAATTGTTGGTGGAAGACCGTGATCTCTTTAGAGGGATTGAAGAATCTACTATAGATCAATAGGTAGTTGTTGCGTCGTAAACGTGGATCAAGTAGTAGGTACTAGAGAGTAAGTCTTTAGGGCAAAGTGGCTAGGTAAATCTGTGTGACTTAATTTCGAATAATGGATTTCGATTGATAAGTCTTAGACCTTGTGGTTTTTTTATTTCCACAGTTTGTGGGGGTTTTCCACGTAAAAATCTTGTGCCTCATTGTCTATCTCTTTGTATTTAATATTTTGTTTGAATTGCCTATAATAGGTTTATTTGTTTTAACCTAATATCTTAGAGGGCTATTCTAAAAGGTTTATATTTATATATACCTACATATATTCTAGTTGAAGATATTGAATAAATTGGATTGATTGGTTAATTAGTTGTTAAGTTTGTTAGATTGGTTATTCTTGTGGTTATTATTATCCCTAACATTCTTCAATATGTATTTTTAATATTTGAATATCAATTAACCATAAAAATCATATTTTCATTGGGGTGAAATCCTATTTAAATATTTAGGTTATCCCTATAATTCTTGGGATAAGAAAAAATGGTTATAATTCACAAATATTGATTTAAATGTTTAAAATCACCCATTCACCCCACTTTTGAGTGTTTCCTATTGGACTTTCAATTATTCAAGTGGTATTAAGAGAAATACCCGTATTTTTTTAGATAGGAAATATTCTTACAAAATCCGAATACAAAATTTAGACTCAAATGATACAAGATAAACCAGGATTGAATGGTGCACTAAAGATATGCAAGTTTTAGAACAAGATGCACTAAAAAATACTCTCCCAAGGCTCAAATATATTCAAGAAAGGTTTAGGAAGGTTAAACTCTTCAAACAATGAAGATTGAAGCATTTTTAAAGAGAAAATAGGCCAAACTAGTTGTTGAGGGTTAGTCTGGTCAAACTTTGGTTCGACCGGTTCATTAGCCATTAGCATTTAATGCATAGCAAACTATTGTTAAACCTTAACCGCCCCTTGACTGGTATTTGATTAGATGAGGTTCAACCTCGACAGGTCGAACAAACATTCTAGAAGATAGAAAAGGTTTTTGCACCCTTCAACTAGTTGAGCTAAATAGGTCGATCCATTCCTTAGCCGGTTCAAATAGTTGAGCAGATTCCTCAACTGGTTGAGCTATTTTCGATTCAACAACCATTTTTTTCAACTTAAAACCTTTTAAACAAGTTTGAAAAACATTTTCCATAAGATTTTAGTTGAAAACATGAAATTATCCAATTTTAAAAGATTTAAAACAAAATAACTCTTGAATGATTTTAGTGCATAAGTAAAGAATGTAATGCATGAAAAACCTAGTGCACCAACAACCTTACAAAGAGATCCTATGAAGCTTAAGTTTCGAAAAATACTTCTCTTTGAGGTCTTCTTCTTCTTATTGATTTCCATTTGGTTTGATTTGGTCTTTGTGATTCCTACTTTGGAAATATAATCATTAGTTAAAAATATTTTTTTTGTTATCATTAAAACCAAGATTAACCGAAACTTGGTTTTACAATCTTCCCCTGAAAACAAGAAATCTTTTTCTTGAAATAGACATTTTTTAACCAAAGTTTTTGAAGATCAAAATATAATTCTTAAAAAGCATCTTGAAACTCATTATAGTTAGAGTCGAAATTTACCTCATCTTGATATTCCTTTAAAGCCATGAAACACATGTTGGCATCCTTATTTGTGCATTCTTCTTCCATGAACTCTTCATCACTTTCACTCCATGTTGCCACCATGGCTTTCTTCTTTTTGGCACTTAAGGATTCTCCCCTTGAATGAGATTTTCTTCTTTCCTTGATCTTCTCAAGATTGATATACTTCATGAATTTCTTGGTGATGAGATCAAGGTCTTCATTTTTACTCTTTTCCATTTCATTATCATTTGTTGAGGCCTTAAATGCTATACTTTTCTTATTTTCTTCAACTTTTTAATGATTATTCAAATTTATCTCATGAGTCATGAGTGACCCAATGAGCTCTTCAAGTGGGAGCTTGGTGAGATCCTTTACTTCTTGAATAGTCATTACTTTTGCTTCCCATTTCTTTGGTAAGGACCTTGAGATCTTCGTGACTTTCTCTTTTCGGTGTTGGTCTTTCTCAAAGCTTGAAGTTCATTCACAATCACCATGAACCTAGAAAACATCTCTACAATAGATTCAAAATCCCTCATAGAAAATAATTCATAATCATGCATAAGGATGTTGATTTTAGATTCTTTAACTTGGTTGGTTCCCCATGAGTGATTTCTAATAGTCTCCAAATTTCTTTAGCCAACTTACATTGAAAAAAATGATTATATTCATTTCTATCAATAGCTTAATATAAGGAATAAACGACTTTGACATTTAATTGAACTTTCTTTTTATCAAGGTCATCCCATTCTTGCTTAGGTTTTGGAACCATAACTCCATTTTCTAATTTTGAAGGAATATAGGGACCATCTTCAATGACCTCCCATAGATCAAGATTAGTAGATTTTAAAAACAAGGTCATTTTTGTTTCCCAATAAGGATAATCAATTCCCATAAAGAATACAGGTCAGGTGGTTGAAAAACCTTCAAAATGGTACGGGTTTGATGAATTAGTCATATCCTCTTAGACAGTTAAGTCTTCAAACAAGAGGTTTAGATTTGATACCAATTGTTAGAAAAATTAGCTAATCCAAACCTAAGGTAATCACCCTAAAGGGTAGAGAGAGAGGAGGAGAGGGGGGGAGGGGAGGGTGTGAAAAAAATGATGGTCTCTTTTTACAAATTCAAACCATATGAATGCAAAAGATAATTATATGTAAATTATATAATAAAAACAATATAAAGACAATTGCATATAAAATAAAATAGTAGAGAAGAGAGAATGCAAACACAAGATTTTTATAATGGTTTGATGCAACCCGGCCTATATCCACTTTCCTCTAGCTTCAATCCCAAGCTTGAGGTTCCACTAATTCAAGGCTTCTAAACTAAGTCTTCAAGCAATACAATTGGATTATGGTTCCAATAAGCCCTCTTGAACTTGAACTTTTGACTCCAAGCACCCTTTACAATCCTTAGAAGATACCTCACTCTTGAAGAACCCCTCAAGTGATACCCCACACTTGAGGATCCCTAAGTGATACCTCACACTTAGACTTTCAAATAAGGATAGAAAATATTCCCATAAAATACTAGTACAAAATTTAAGCTAAAATGATACAAGATAAATTATGATTGAATTGTGCACTAAAGATATGAAAGTTTTAGAATGAGGTGCACTAAAAAACACTCTCCCCAGGCTCAAATATATTCAAGAAAGGTTTAGGAAGGTTAACCTCTTCAAACAATGAAGATTGAAGCATTTTTAAAGAGGAAAGAGACCAAACTAGCCATTGGGGGTTAGTCCGATCGAGCTTTGGTTCGACCAATTCACTAGCCATTAACATTTAATGCATAGCAAGTGACCATTAAACCTTGATCACCCCTTGACCACACCTTGACCACCCCTCAACTGGTACTCAATCTGATAAGGTTCAACCTCAACCGATCGAACAAGTGTTCTAGAAGAGAGAGAAGGTTTTTGCACCCTTCAACCAGTTGAGTTGAACAGGTTAACTAGTTCCTTAGCTAGTTCATCTAGTTGAGCCAATTTCTCAACCAGTTGAGCCATTTTTGCCTCAACAACCATATTTTACAACTTAAAACCTTTTAAACAAGTTTAGAAAGTATTTGACCTAGGATTTTGGTTGAAAACATGAAATTATCCAATTTTAAAAGATTTTAAACAAAATAACTCTTGAATGATTTTGGTGTATAAGTAATGAATGTAATGCATGAAAAACCTAGTGCACCAACAATCTTACAAAGAGATCCTATGAAGTTAAGGTCTTGAAAAATACTTTTCTTTAAGGTCTTCTTCTTCTTATTGATTTTTTTTTGGCTTGATTTTGTCTTTGTGACTGCCACTTTGGAAATCATTTTGCCTAGTCACACTTGAAATATAATCTTTAGTTCCAAATCTTGTTTTGTTATCATCAAAACCAAGATAACTAAATCTTGGTTTCACGATAACTATTATTTTGAAATTAACATAGTTGTGATATTGCTATTATTTCTCCTTGGGCAAATTTTGGTTAAGCTTTTAACACAGATTACGAGGATTGCTTTGATTTCTTCAATAGTTTGCTTCTTGTTCTTCAAGGTTCTAGAAAAGATAATTTTGGACAGTTATGAAATTTCTAATGCATATATTAATGAGTTCCTCTATTGAAGGTTATTAAATTTATCTTTCTTGGTTACTTAAGTAATTTTTTTTTCTTATTAGGTCATAAAGTAGGATACATTTATCTTAATTAGTTGGTGCAACATATTCAATTAGTTTTTCTATAACTCAAAAGGTTGTTTACCTTTTTTGTTCCTTTTCAATAGGATTGAAGTACCAATTTTTTGTCATCGACAAAGTAATCATCCTGTTTAGAGTGAAAAGTTAACGTAACATGAATATTTGATATATATATATATATATATATATATGTATGCATGTATGTATGTATTTTATCACTGCTATGACGTTTATGTTAGCTTTTATTATAATTATGGATGATTAAGATTGGATTTGATTTTGGAATTTAAGTGTGTAAACATGTCTTGGTGAGGGGATAATTATTTTTGAAATTTTAACAAGTTTTTATTTAATTGTTTTAATATTTATCAACTAAATTAATTTGACACAATCTTGAAATTGTAAGGAAGTTTTAACACCCATCTTTCCAAATGAAGAGATTGAAGAATGAAGATGTGTGGACTTGCATTTGTCATGTGCGTTTCCACTTCATGATGACACTTGCCTTTTAGTGAAAAATTGATTTTTATAAAATTAGAGTCGTCACTTATTTTTGTTTATTTTAAAGGGAAAACAAAATAAGAAATAAAACCCTAAAAAAATGACTTTTTATTTTAGAAAAACATGTCTTTGAAATCCTAATTCGAAGTCTAAGGGTCGGGTTACTCTTTGGGAAGGTACTATAAAGTAGCACCTCTCTAAGCCCTAAATAGGTCTCTACTAAATAAATCGAGGTAACTATGATAATAGATATGTACATTGGTGGATACCATAAAATCAAAGAATATAACAAAGTACAAGTGAAGATATAATCAAGGATTACTCAAACAAGCTAAGCACACTCAATAATTAAGGAGAAGAATGTACCTTATTAGCATGCTAAGTGCTTCCATAAAACAAAAGAATTAGTTTGCAAACAACAATTTCATAATATATGTAATTATGCATTTCACCCAAATCAAGAAGTAAGGATACAATAGCATAGAAAAAAAAAAAAAAAGATAAATCAACCTTGAGAATTAAGCCTACATACTAATGGAAAGCACACTCAATAATTAAGGAGAAGAATGTACCTTATTAGCATGCTAAGTGCTTCCATAAAACAAAAGAATTAGTTTGCAAACAACAATTTCATAATATGTATAATTATGCATTTCACCCAAATCAAGAAGTAAGGATACAATAGCATAGAAAAAAAAAAAAAAAAGATAAATCAACCTTGAGAATTAAGCATACATACTAATGGAAACAAATAGATAAGGAAAGGAATCTTACCTTGTCAACATCTAAGGCACTTTCACAAGAATGAGGTTAATTCACAAAGAATAGTAATGAACTTAAAGAAGAACTAAGGACGAAACCTATACATACATAGTATGTCTTAAATCAAGGAGGGAAATATGACAATGAACAAACTTAAGGGAGCAAAGTATATATACTATTTACAAATTCCAAATCAACTAACATATATTCATATACAAGAATCAATCAACATAAAATATCAAATTAATGGTTTTAAACTAGAGAAAAATTCAACTAATATACATAATTCATCAATAATATGAATCAATAGTATAAAAAGGCTAACAAGCATGTTCAAAAGTGATCAAATTATCAAAAACATATGAATTGATACTAACAAGGCAGAATTGAAGTTTTCACAAAATGAATTCCAAACAAATATCAAGAGACGTTATTTCATCAAAATAAAAATGGGGTGACATCTTTAATATGTCTAGATCAATATCCAAAAAGCCAAATTAACTAACTATATCTCAATTAATATCAAATTAAATCACAATTAGGTCACTACATAAAATGATCAAAATTCAATAAGGGACTCTACAAAATAAATCCTAAAAACTTATTTAGAAGGCAAATTTTATCTTGAAAACAAATTTGGCAAGTTCTTTTATATGTTAAGATTACAACTCAAAAGGCCAAATTAATTAACTAGGCCTCATTTAGTACTAGATTTCATAAAAATCTTAATAGGTCTAGAATAGAGAAAATTTCCATGACATACAAGGATTAATTTATTTACCAACTTAGAGACGTTACAAAATCCTAAAAATAATAATAATAATAATTTAATATGTCTAATTTATAGAAAAAATAATCTCAAGTCATGATCACACATATAACATATTTAAAATTAAATTAACATCTCTCAACTCCAGAGGAGGACCAATGCAATAGGTGAAAGAAGAAAAAAATTATATCTCTCATTTCAGAAATCATTTCTTAATATTCTATGTGTCTAAAATCAAATTAAGAAGTTTAGATTAAGGGGAAAATTTCAAAAGAGATTAAAGAGATCATTTAATAATTTAACTTTTCAGAACAAGCCTGAATGTCCAGAAGAGGGTAAAGATTGAACCTATCTAAAAATTGATTTATATCTTCCAGTTGAAAAATGATTTTTGATTCAAACAAAGTTCTATTAATATATTTAGGAAATCTATACTATCATTAATTAATTTAAATCTAATTTCTAAAATCAATTAAATAACAAAATGTAAGCAATCAACATTCAATCAATAATTCAACAACACCCATGTGTGGCCTATTCATCCACACCAAACTTAGTCTAGTTTATTTAAAATCATAAAAATGATAAGAAGTGAATAAAGAGAAAACTATAGGTAATAAAAATTAGTGCTATGGAATTAAGTCTCTTACTTCAAATTAAAACACAAACACCGAACACAAAAAATAATAATAAAAAAATCATTATATTACATATGAACAAGGCACTAATCATGATTGCATTAATCTCCTTCTCCATTTAAGGTTCAATCTGAATCCTTTCTACTAGTGGCCATCAATGTCTCAATTTTAAAAAATTTCAAGCATAATATCATTTCACTCATGGCTAGCTATATACATTATTTTCATGGAAAATTTAATCACTATACTATGCATTTGTGAATGGCTGCATATATTATCTCCAATTTAGATTTCACATACATACATGCAATTAAAATTCAAGCAAAATCCTTTATTCCTGGATGGCTATATGTATATTTCCATTTAAAAATTCAAGCAAAATATCATTCATTCATGGGCGACATCTCCATTCACGTTGAAATTTTTTATTCCACTTAAAACACCATTACTTATCATTAAAAGCCACTAAAAACACCCATGGCTGGTTATTCATCCATATTTATATTATACTTTTGAGTTTCAAATTCAACAACTATTCCATTATCTCATTGTCATGACCGGTTATACACCCATTCATTGATTTTTTATTATTATTTTTTAATCTAAATAAAAACAATGCAATTAAAAATCACCTTCATGTCTTGTTCTGATGGTGTTGTACAGATTAAGCAGATGGTGTGATAGCGGGAAATAGATTTGGTATTGTGATGATAGCCTCCTGCTTGTGTGCTGAAGATGTAGTGCAAATATGGAGGCGTCTGAAGATGCAGATGTAGTGTTTTCCACCAAAACTGAACCACGTTTAATTCCTCCAAAGATGAAATACTGATGATGATTTCGTCCAAAGTGCTAATGGTGTGATCAACTAGTGATAGTGCGCTAATCTGATTGATCAAGAGCATGCTGATGAGTCAATGAAGATCATGTTGTTGATGATGCAAGACCGATGAGGTGATGATTGGTGCAGTGCGCTGATTGAGATGGAGATGATCTGTTGTGACAGAGAAAGCTTTCATGCAAACAAGGTTAATTCAAGAACATAGATAAAATAATCACACACACTGTACATGAGATTTTAACGTGATTCGATCAACCATGCCTATGTCCACGAATGAAGGAAAATCATTTCACTGTACAATAGAAAATATTATAAATGATAGAACTAGATACAACAATTGGGTTCCCTTTTTACATCCATATCCTACCACAAGCCCTCTTACTTTACATCTTTATTCACCTCGTATAGTCTGTACAAGTCCATCTCCATCTCATTAGTTTTTCCCTTCATAATCTAGAATATTTATAGAAATATTTCCAACAATTTTCCTTATTCTATAAGAAATCTAATATTACAATAATATATTAACTTAAAATATTCTATACAATATTTTTTACCAAAAAGAATCTTTACTAATTAGGAATTTGAAACAATTCCTAACATGATTTTTTGTTGGTCTATTGGGAATACACTACAAAAAATGGAGAGTTTCCAGCATGATGTCTCTTTGCAGAAAAATGAAAAATCCTAAAGAATAATGGTGATCAGATGATGCAGAATGGTGGAGAGCTAGTGCGTGTCAATGAAGATCCTTTTGTGCATGATGATCAAGAATCCTCTGGTGGTGATCCCCATTCGTTCGTGAAAGTAGTTCTTGATGATCTGATGCGGATGAGAACCAGAAAATCGAGCTGCAAGTGTGACCTCCAGTCGCAAAAAATGGAGATATCGGTGCAGACATGATATTGATTATGTACCATACTGATGTCGGAACTTGTGTGATGGAGAAATCAATGGAGTGGAGAAGCTATTGATGATCAAGGAGAATCTGATCATGCGCCACTTCTGGATGGGAAACTGATGGTGCGTTGATGATCCCTAAGGGCTTGATGGTGCTGTTGTTCAATGAATCCATGTGATGCCCTTGATGCCCTGGTGTTCTGAAGCTGCTTGAAGCGCAGAATCTGGTGTGATGCATATAGAAACCAGAAAATGAAGAGATGCTGGTGTGAACTCCTGTCTCTCCGAAAAATAGAAATCATCCCCGAGGAAAATAATGATCCCATCCTTTCTCAGAGGATCCTTTTGCAAACAAAAAAAGAATGAGTGTGAGATAAGTACACCCATGGTCATCCTCCACTTTCTTCTCTCCCAAAAACTCCAATTCCCTCTTCTGGAGACCTCCAGAAAACTCTCCACAAATGCGTAATTCCTCTTGTTCGTTATGCCCTCATAACAGGAAAAATCTAGCCTCTAGAATCCTCTAGAATTCCAAAAAAATTCCCGTGGTGTGATGTTGTCATGCTACAGGTGTCGCCCCCTTACAGAAAAATGGTTCTTCAAGAGCCTTCCAGAAGACTAACAGATGCGTGATGGTGATGATCCCTCAATAGAAAACACGGGACCCTCCTGTCATGGCCACTGCTTGCAGAGCCTATGATTGTGCTCCCTAAATGAATCCAAGGTCTTCCTCATCGAGAGCACATGATGGTTAAAATTGGCTATGTGATGATAGAACAGAAAATAATCCAATCTCACCTACTGGTCTGTCGCACCTCTGCCATCCAGAATGCTTCTCCTGTTTTCACTCCAAATGCGTGCATGATAGTCACCCCCATGCATAGAAGCCACGTGATGCTGTGATGTGTATCAGAATTGGATGTAATACCCAGCTGTGATGCATGATGATCCCGCTCAATAACCCCAAAATGGAGATCAAAGTCCCTTGACTCATGTATCCTCATGTTAGAAAGAAAGAAACCATGTGTCAATAATTAAACATGCAAATCATTTTTCTACTTAAAATTAAAAGGTGATCTCATGCAAGAAAATAGGACCACAATCAGTGCACATGCAAAGCATAAATTAAAAACTAATCCTATGCCACTAAAAAACACTAAGAAAAACAAAATTATGTAATAAAAGCAAACAAAGCTAATCCCTTGTCTGAAAGATACAAAGAATCAAAATTCATGAATTTAGGAATCAAAATGTTAACCAAGTGCAATAAAAAATCCAAAAAAAAGTAAAAAATAAAAAACACCAAAACTCACCTATTCCTAGAACTAAGCAATAAGAAATAGGAATAAATCTAAATGCACTATAAAAAAAAAAATAAAACAATCATAATCAAGCAAAATCCTAAACTAAAAAACAGAGGCCATTAAGTAATCACACTAAGGATATCTAAAACCCGTTAAGATATATATCTCCAAAAGGAGTCCAAAAATAGTGATGATGAGTAATAGTAGACTACCCATGGAGACTCAAAAACAACTCAGAAATGAACCTTAAGTATACAATGAGCTAACAAGGGGATGAATGAGGATAGACTTTAAATAACATGTGCTAAAAGGACAAAATGGAGGAAACAAATATGCCCTTCTTGAATAAAGATCATGAGTGTAATGAATAGATTGCAGATGTGTGAGAGATGAATGGAATGAAGTGAACTATATCAAAGAATAGAAGAGGTCCCAAAATTTTGTTTTGGCACATGACACGATAAACTCAAGGACAAATCACACAAATGAGAAGTACTCTGGATAAGGAAATACAGTAAACACTAAAACTAAGTAAGAATGACTCTGAAAGCCAAACTAAAAAGATAGCTCTAAACACTAAAACTAAGAAAAGAAATGACTTTGAATGCTGAACCAAAAAGATAGCTTTGAACACTAAACTAGAAGATGCATAGATGAAAATCTATGATGGTGATACTTTTAAGGGCCCATAAATGACAATCTATGGGGGTGATAATTTGAATTAATTGCCCATAGATGAAAATCTATGATGGTGATAATATCAAATGCCCATAGATAAAAAATCCATGGTGGTGATATGAATCAAAGGCCCATAGATGAAAATCTATAGTGATGATAACTCTCAAATGCCCATAGATGAAAATATATGGTGGTGATAATTGAAATCAAATGCCCATAGATGAAAATCTATGATGGTGATAACTCTCAAATGCCTATAGATAAAAAATCCATGTTGGTGATAATTTGAATCAAAGGCCCATAGATGCCAAATCTATGGTGGTGATAATTTGAATCAAATGCCCATAGATAACAAGTTTATGGTGGGGAATATCTCAATCAAATGTCCATAGATGTCAAATCTATGGTGGTGATAATCTGAATCAAATGCCCATAAATAAGAAATCTATGGTGGTGATAATGAATCAAATGCCCATAGGTAAAAAGTCTATGGTGGTGAATATCTCAATCAAATGCTCATAGATGTCAAATCTATGGTGTTGATAATATGAATCCGCCCATAGATGTCAAATCATAGTGGTGATAATTTGAATCAAATACCCATAGGCAACAAATCTATGGTGTTGAAAACTCTCAAATGCCCATAGATGTCCAATCTATGGTGGTGAAACTCTCATAAAAGGCCTATAACTATACATCAATGGCGGTGAGTCAACCAAAATGTCTATAAATGTCTAAAAATGATGAATAGCTCAGGTTTGTGATGTAATGAACAACTCAAGGATGTGACATATGAATGCCCAAAAGTTGGTAGAAAGGGAGAATGTGATATGCAAACTCTAGGTCAAATCACTCAAGAATGACCAAAATGATGAAAGACTCAAATTCGTAATGGAATGAACAACTCAAGGTTGTGATGCAATGAACAATTCAGGGCTATGATGTAATGAACAACTTAAGGCTATGATTCAATGACCAACTCAAGGTTATAATGCAATAAACAATCCCAGTTGTAGGGTGAGCCTAAGAGAGATTGTGATCTACAACTCCAAGTCAAACCACTAAAGGGTGACCAAGATAAGGGTGATCAACTCACTAAAAAGGAGGATCCAATTGAACTCAAAAGAAGAGGATATGCCTTAGATGAAACTCTAAGAAAGGAATGTCATAAATGAAATTGAAATGATAACAAACTCAAGACCAAGATGCAATGAACAGCTCTAGGCTGCTGGCTTTGAATGCCTAAGGGAGATCAAGATCCGTAACTCCGACTCAAACCACTAAAGGGTGAGTAATATAAGGGTGATCAACACACTGAAAAAGAGGATCTAACTAAACTCGAAGGAATAGGGTATGCCCGAATAATACTTAAAGGAAAGAGAATGCCTTAAATGAACTCAATGAGGAAAGAATGCCTTAAACCAACTCAATGAGAGAAGAATGCCATAAACAAACAAGAAATGATGATGTCCTAAACAAACTCAATGAAGGAGTATCCTAAACAAATTTGATAAATGAGGATGCCTTAAACAGACTCGATGAAGAGGGATGTCTTAAACATACTCTCAATGAAAGGGAATGCCATAAACAAACTTGATGGAAGGAGAGACCCTAAATGAATTCTTGATGAAAAGGGAGGCTTTGAACAATCTCGATGAAGGAGAATGCCCTAAATAGACTCTCAATATGAAGAAAGGTGCTCTAAACAGACTTGATGAAGGAAGAACGCTATAAACAAACGTAAAGAAGAGGGATGTCCTAACAAACTCAAAGAAGAGAGTCTTCTAAATAAAATCAATGAAGGGGAATGCCTTGAACAGACTAAATATGGAAAAGAATGTCCTAAACAAACTCTCAATGAAGGAGGATACCTTAAACAAACTCGATGAGAGTGAGATGCCCTAAAAGAACTCTTAATGAAAGGGGATGCCCTAAACAGACTCGATGAAAGAGGAGTGACCTAACAAATCCTCATCTTATAAATAAATAATGGACTTGAAAAAGGGTAAAATACCCAAAAGAAAACAAAATTAAAGCAATCAAGGTCTTAAAACCATTATATAGCAAAACAAATCAAAGATTAAGCAATGTCACAAGCAATTATATGAATCAAAGGAAGAAAATAAGAAGAACCATAGATCATGAAGAAATAACAAAAAATAAAGTGTGTGGCCTCTAATATCCACACCTAACATACAAATTAACCTAAGAATAAAAGGAAAATGAAAATAAATATAGAAAGAGATGAAGAAAAAAAAATCAAAGGGGCTTACTTAAAGCTTTGGGGGAACCTAGAGTGCCACTAAAGTCATGCAACGGATCCAGGAACTCCCTTTAAAAGGTCTCCAAAAGTGGCTCGAGAGTGGGTGCTAAAACTAAGTGTTAGATGAACCACCAAGAAGCATGATGAACAACTAAGCACAAGAGCATCCTACTTGTGTACTACAAGAAAGGACAAGGTGGGGGGAACAAGTATGACGAATAACATGTGCTATGAGGATAAAATGGAAGGTCTACATAATGTTTCCAACACACATTTTTGGGGTTAAAGTTAAAATTTTTATGCTTTTATTACTCCTAGGATCTTATTAACATGCTCCTTAGCCTTAGGCATCAAATCAAACAAGTGGAATTAGATTGAATCTAATGTTTTTCTGTGTTAGATCTTATTTAGGGTATGCAAACTCATTGCCATATGACAAATAATCCATCATTTGGCTATAGTAATGTTTAAATGATTTTTACTTTTATTTTTTTATTCTCAATATGTGATATCTTTGTTTGTAACTTTTTAGATTGGGTGTAAATCCCATTGGGATAGAGCCCTTAAAAGCAAGAAATGATGTAACAAAGTTAGACTTGACTTTCCTCTTATTATCCTTGTTTGTATTAACATTGATTTGAGTATTCAAGCCTACATCACTAGCATTGTACATGACTTGAGTGCATTGGGAGTTGCACAAAAGATCTAAGTCGTGTGTATTACAAGATTGATGAGTTGTTCATAGCCAATTCAACCTTGAGAGGAATGAAGCAATTTGGGATTTCCTACATATACTACATGGATTCTCAACATTGAGAGGATATTGAGCTTATGCTAAAGTCATAAGATGGCTTTGACCTTTTGGTGAGATCTTAAGGTGGTCATATATTCCCTAAGGATTGGGTCATTGTTGATGAAAGGTTGGTGGTAACTTTTGCCAACTTAGATTTAAGCAATAGAAGTAATACCAATTTTCCAAAAAAATTGATATTTAGGGTTAAAATACTAATCTTTGGGTTTGAATCTTCCCAAACCTTAAATCTAAGTGTTGAAGAATCAAATCGATGTTGTCAGAAGTCTCATAAGCTTATGATTATTTGCTTAATAATTCAACCTTGATCTTGGCACACTTTCGATGAAGGAGGAAGAGAGGGTGAAGACTATGACTTCCTTTCTTTTTGGATGGTGAAAGACCAAAAGTGATGGAAACTCTAACTCCTAGGTGATATTTATAGGGTTCCTAACAGGGGTTAAGTGACTTGAACACACATGAGCTTAGGTCACTTAATTTAGCTCAAATTGGGTCATAATTGATTAATTAACTCAATAGAGCGTATTAATCAATCAATTAGTCTAATCCAGAGGCCTTATTTACTTACCCCCTATGCAACCTTACATAATTACCAAAATGCATTTATGCATAAAAGTGAATTTAGAGTCAATCTGACCCTCATAACCCGTGCTAACAAGGAATATGAGCTTAGAGCAGGGACCATTGGGACTCATGAGAGTATTAACTCCCTCAAAATCCAATTCTAAAGTTGATTCAACATTTGTACACCCTCCATTTTGTTCTTTAGCACATGTTATTCATCATATTTGGACCTCTTCACTTTACATTTTCATGTAGTATGTATGTAAGATCCATTTTTACTATTCATTGCACCTTATAGTAGTCCACTTGCTAATTAGTTTGTCATTGACTCTCATACCACTTTTGGAGACCTTTTGGAAGGAGTTTTTGGATTTGTAGTGTGATTTTAGTAGCACCCTAGGTTCTCCCAAAGTTTTAGTGTGTTTATAACTCAATTAGACTCTTTTTGGCGACTTGGCAACGTTAAATTGGACATAGGGAATTGGTTCAACCGGTCAAACCAACCATTTAGTCAATTTAATTGGTTAAACCAATTAGTTGAGCTAGTTTCAATCGGTTAAGCCGGTTTCAATTGGTTGAACTAGTTTTCTCGACCAGTTTGTCGTGTTTTGGTTGTTTCTTCCTCGTTTTAACTCTAAATTGAGCAATTTTTTTTGTTGGTTTCCTTACATTTCTAGGAGTGTTTTGAGAGTGTTTTTGGTGACCTTTAACCTTAATTTAGAGGCCCTTTGATTTTAGTTCTTGTTTAAGTGGTTTTTGTATTTGTTGTTTTGGGCGTAGGGTGAGATAAAGACAAATGTTCAAATCTTGGCCCTTCTTTACCCTATAAAAGAGGGCTTAGGGCCTGTTTGGTTAGTGTTTTTCAAGAATTGTTTTTTGTTCTTGAGAACAAAAGATACAAAAAAACATGTTTGGGAAGTGGGTGTCTTATCAGTTCCCATTTTTCTTTATGTTTTCAAATCCCTCTTTTCAAAGAACAATAAAATGTTGTTTCCTTTGTTTTTCCTATTGTTCAAAGAACAAAAAAAATGGGCCATCTCTCTATGTTTTCAATCTGGTATTCTCCATGTTTTCTATGATTTTTCCTTCACCAGTGAGGTAAGTTCTATCTCCATCAACACATCTCCTATTTCCATTATTTCCAAATATTTTGAAGTTTTTTTTTTTTTCGCTAATCTAGATGATTTTGGTAGATTGGAAAATTTAGTTGGGAAAAAAGTTAGATCAAAGATTTTTCAAATAATTTTTATGAATTACTGTTCCTTGTGGGTTTGTTTTGCTCTATTTTTAGAACATAATCCGATAATACTTTGGATTTTGTAGCCCTTTTTTTTCTATATATCTATCTTTTTTTTTTTTTTGTTTCAATTCTGAGGACAAAAGCATGAGGTTTGAAAGTTTTTTCTTTTCATTCTCTGAGTTTTGAGTTAGTGTTCTTACTTGAAGATTTGTTATGGGGCTTGATTAGCCTTTTTATTTGGTTTATGGGAAAACCAAAGGAGATAAGACATTAGAATGAAATTTTGGATCTTATTCTTGTTTGTACATTCTGCATAGGTTTTGAAATTTTCTTTCTTCTGTTCTCTATATTTGGAATTGGAATTGTAATTGGAAAAGACTACTTATGGTGAAATTTAATTAGTTGTTTGTTCAATTTCTAAGAAAATTGAAGGAGAGAAGAAAATAGAATAAAATCTGCAGCTTATTCTTGTTCTTACATTTTGAATAAAGTTTTTTTTTTTTTTTTATTTCTCATTTCTTTGAGTTGGGAATTGGTTTTGTCATTAGAAATTATATTGGGATTTATGTGGTGTTTAATTGGTTGTTGTTTAGTTTTTGGGATAAGTGAGGAGAGAAGAAAATAAAATAAATTTTGGAGCTTATGTTCTTACATTTGGCATAGTGTTTTAATTAGTATTATTAATGGAAAAATATATAAGGGCATATAGTGGGGTTTGATCAATTGTTTGTTTGATCTATGGGAGAAATGAGGAGATAAGGAAATAAAATTAGATTTTGGGGTTTATTGTTATTCTTATATTTCACATGAAAGCAAAAAACATTTCTTTTCTAGTTTCTCCATGTTTGAAATTGGTGTTTTATTAGAAAGGATGAACTTAAGTTGAGTTCTGACTATTTGTTGTTTGGTTTCTAGGAAAGTGGAGGAGACTAGGAAAAAGAAGGATTTTGGAGCTTTCATTTTAAGTAATACTAATTTTACATTTTAGGCAAACAAACAATTTCTCTTAATGATACAAGTTCTTTGTTTGGTTGCTGAGAAAATAAAGGGAAAAAAAGAAACAACATACATTTCGGAGCTTATTTTCATGTTTTATTCTTATCCTTACATTTTTTGAGCAAGCAAAAATGGTGTATTTTTATTTGGGCAATAGAAGTTTATTTTTTTGTTTTTAATGTTTATTTTGTTGTAACAAATTCAACTAGGGTTAAAAAGGAGGTGTTTTGTGTGCAATTTTGCACATGTTTTAAGCTCTCTAAGAATTTTGTAGTATCTCTATGTGATTAGTATTGGAAATGAGTTAATTACATTATACTTTATTTGGATGGGGAAACTATAGGAAAAACAAAGCAGATATTTTCCTGAGTTCTATGGCTTGTTTGTGGTCTCAATTACCAAAAATTAAAATGTGAAAAAAAATCCCTACAATCCATTTAGTGCATTTGATCTATGCAAATTGATTTACTAGCTCATTCTTCCTTTGAAAGCTCCAACTTCTGTGTCTCTTCTTAAGATTTTTTATTTATTTAAATATTACCTGTTAAAATTATTTATACATTGCAATATCAATTTAATTGAATAAAACATTCATTTTATATATATATATAAAAGCAACTTCTAAACGTGTTTTTTTGTTTTACTTGTTCTGAGAAACTCCTTTTTATAACTTAATCAAACATGTTTTTATTGTTTTCAAGAATAAAAACTGTTTTTCAAACTCAGTTCTCAAACATAATTTTTTTTTTTCTAAAAATATCAAAAATTATTTTTAAAAACTATTTCTCAAAACAGTTTTCAAAAATACCAACCAAACAGCCCGTAGGGGCACGTTTGGGAACTTTTTTTTGGAGAGGATACGGGGGAGAATGAGCATCAGACCACCTTTTTATAGGGTAACGGAGATCATCACCATCACGCATTTGTTGGAGCCTTCTAGAAGGCTTTCGAAGACGCATTTTCTGTTGGAGATGGGGCGACACCTGTAGCATGACATCAGACCCATTTTTGGATTCTAGAGGGTTCCAGGAGCTTCAGGATGTTTTAGAGAGTTATCGTTAACAGTTCTTCAAGTGAAATTCAAGCGGCATCGCAAGAAAAGTACTCTCTTGGCCACCAAGAAGCATCAGATTATCAGAGGCTCGATCATTTCCAGAGACGATGCATCTCGACTAGTAGCGAGCATCATCTCTATAGGCGTGCATCACATTTGCCTGTTTCCATAATCTCCGTAGGCGTATCTGATCACCACACAAAGATTCTAGAGAAACACCTGTAGCACCGATTTTCTGTTTTTCTTCTTTCCATCAGTGGCATCACAACATTTTTTGAGAGAAGTGCAGTCACTGGACACCGATATCACTATTTCTGATTTTCTAAACGCATCATTATCTTGATTGATGACTGTCATTGCAAGCCAGAGTTGCATCTTGGTCTCCAGCTCCAGCAACTAGACATCACATATTTGCACCTCCATCTCTAGACTCTGGCATGAGGGTATCTCTATTTCGGGTGCCAACTCTGTGGCCGCGACCATCGATTTCAGCATATCAGTAGAGAACAGTGACGTATATCTATTCGAATCGAGGGAGACGGAGGCTGGTATGGTGGATATGATCAAGTCTTAAATCGTTAGTCATCCTCGGTATCCTAACTTAGTTTCTGCCTACCTTGAGTGCTGAAAGATCAGAGCGCTGCCAGAAATGACGTCTCTATTGGAAGAAATTGGCTAAGAAAGTCAGCCAATAAACAGTTGCAGCTTAGAAGTTGGTGCCAATCTATAATTCAACGAGTTCATGGAATTGTGCTGTGAGATTCATAGATACAAGGAGTTTTGGAACCCTACCTGGCTAGTACATTCTCACCGCCGTCATCGCTGGAGACTCGAAATTACATCCGGAGATCAAAATCTCTTCGATGTTGGTTCTCAGATCTTATAAGAAACTACGAAGCCATTCAGGCTTTGATCATGGTTTGCTCTTTCATCTTTCCATACAAGCTCGGAAAAGAATGCCTTGAATAGCCATGGTTTTTCTTACTGTATAACTCACCAAAGCTCCAGTTCATCTGAGAGCCAATTCTCCAATAACGACCCACGCATCAACTAGTTACCTCACCACCCTCACATCAACTTACCTCTGACAGCCTCTGACATCGCTATTGTTTGCTTCATCATCGGCCCCATCATAGAAGCATATCTACAACTCCAATAGCGTGTATCTCCAATGGCTCACCATCAGGTTTGTTTTTAATTCTATATTTTTATCTCTCTCGATCTCTCTACAACATTATGAGAGTTTTAGTTCATGTTTGGGTGTGGATAAATCGGGCACACATGAGTGTTGCTAGATCCATTATTTAGGTTGATTTGTGATCGATTTTGTTATTTCATGGTTTAGAATTGAATTAAGGTTAATTTAATTTTAGATTTTTTCTTTTTTCAATTTTTTTATATTTTATTTTTATCTAAACAAGCTATTTGATATTCATGTGATAATTGGTTTAAATGATTGTTTTATTTGATTTTGATTCATGCCTTTGATTTTATGTTTTAGTTTAGTTAATTTTTGTAAATTCACACCTCACAATTAATTAACATATATATATGACATTTAAATGTATAATCCTATGTTAGACTTATTTAGGACTCTTTTGGCATTGGATTTTGGGAAATTAAAATAGATTACAATAAGCCACCTAAATGGTTGCAAATTTGATCCATATAATATATCATATTTCATAATTTGATCACTTAATTTTGGCACACTCACCTATCTCTAGGTGCCTTTTAGTGGTTTTTTATTTCCATGTGTTTTACTGATTTTGAATATATTTTTAGTTGTTTCTAAAATAAAATGAATCCTCAAAGTCCATATTTAAATTTATCTTAGATCAATTAGGTAAAGAGAAGTCTATTTCAAAAAAAACATTGTAACCTATTTCATTTAGTATGCATCTTTTATTGAGGTTTTCAAATAAATTTTGATTTTATGATACACAAATTAAATTCATAGCTCCAATCAATTGAGTCATTCCTAACCTTTGTGAGCTTATTCATGATTATTTGAGGTTAATGAATTATGGATGAATCCATAGAAATTTAAAAGGGATTTAATGAATCCCTACATACAAAGTTTTCCAAAAATTGATTTTCTATTGCCACAATTGATAATCCACTACAACTTTGAACCTGCAAATTGGAATCCAATCACTTAGAAGCCCCTCAAATTATTTCAATGCTTGGATATTGCTCTAGACTCCTGAAATCTATGAAATATATGTATATTTTTTTGAATTTAAAACACTTCTCCAATCAATAGATTGAATTTAGTCTTCCAATAGGTACAATTTACACTATTTTGGACACTTGAAATGTCTTTACAAAATTAAATTATTAAATGATCTGTTTAATTTCTTTGAACATTTTTATCTTAATCTAGACTTCTTAAATTTGATTTTAGACACATAAAATATTAAGAAATTATTCCTAAAATGAGAGATATGATTTTTCTTTTCAGCACCTACTACATAGGCCCTTTTCTAGATCCGAGAAATGTTAATTTAATTTTAAATTTGTTATTTGTGTGATTATGACTTAGATTTATTTTTCCTACAAACTAGACATATTTAATGAGTTGTGTGAATTTTAGTAGGATTTTAGGACATACCCAATTAATTTAAAAAATTAATGCTTGCATACCTTGAAAAAATGCCCTATTTTAAACTAATTGTGATTTTTGTGAAATCATGTACTAAATGGGACTTAGTTAATTAATTTAGCATTTTGGGTTGTAATATGTTGGGATTGAGCCCCTAAAACTAAGACATGATGTAACAAAGTTAGACTTAACTATCCCCTTACTATTCTTTTAGTGTATTGACATTGATTTGAGCATTCAATTCATGTCTCTTACATTATACATGACTTGGGTACATTAGGAGTTGTACAAAAGATACAAGTTATAGTTTCCTTGAAAGTAGATAAGTTGCCCATAGTTAGTTCATGGATTTGGGTAATCCAGTAGAGACTGTAGTGCACCACCTCCTAATTGAAGGGATGACTTGTCTTGGCCATCAGAATGGGCTTGCCATGGTTAGTGCACTAGTGTATATGATGCACACTAGACAGGACCTATGATGAATCATGACACGAGAATATCAATTTTCATGATTCACCAAACTACTATACTGCGTGAATTCTCAACCTTGAGAGGATATCGAGCATGTGCCAAAATCAACAGAAGGCTTTAACCTATGAGTAAGACCCTAAAGTGGTCATATATCCCTATGTATTGGGTCACTATTGATGAAGGTTGATGACAACAGGTATTCTCAATATAAACAACATGATATCTCAAGAAATTGAGATAGTGTGTCCCCTTGGGTGATCCAAAGGATATGTGATCATGAAATTATGGCTACAGTAACTCCTTTAATGGAATTTGGCATATGCTCCTCGGAGCTAGAGTGTCAATTGATCACATAATAAGTGGGATCTATAACTCAAGGATTTGAAGAGTAATCTTGATAGGTGATAGTACTACTTTATTAGATTATGGATACTAGTTCATGGGAAGTTTACATGCAATGGATAGTAGGTCACAAACCTAAGCACTTTGTGTCTTGTTGTAATATACATAGAGTATTAGAGTGCAGTTGATTCTTTGTAATGGGATATTGCATCAATTTTAGAATTTGACTTTGAGGGAGTTAGTACTTCTATGGGTCCTATTAGTCACCATTTTGAGATCATATTTCTTTATGGCACAATTTATGAGGGTTGGATGGGTTTTTAGTTCACTTTTATGCATAAGGACATTTTGGTAATTATGCAAGGTTGCACAGGGATAAATGAGTGGTATATTTGGACTAGGCTAATTGATTAATTAGGAGCCCTATATGGTTAATTACTTAATTAGAAACCTTTTTTGGTTAGATTAAGTGACCCAAGCCCATGGTGGGCTTAAATCACTTAAGCCCAATAAAAAGCCTATAAATACCTTTTTAGGGGTTAGGATTTCTTAAGTCTTGTCATTCTCTTTTTCAATCCAGAGAGAAACCCCTAGTCTCCACCATTTCAGTGCCTAGACACAAGGAAAAGTCATCAAGTAGAACATCTTAGGTGTACGAGAAGTGCATTCAAATCACATAGGTTGCACGCACAAAAACTACACGAGATGTGCATAGGCTGCGTGCACGAGAATCGCACAGAATACGCACGTGGGTAGCAACATGAGGAGAGATTTTTCAATTTTTCTAGGCATGTTCCAACAACTTGTATCAGAGTCAGATTAGGTTCTAGTATGTTAGATTGGTTCTAGGGTATGCTAACTCTATTTTGCAAGGCTGTTTTATTCATCGCATGATCCAAAAGGATGAATGAATGTCTTTATAGTGGTTATAACTTTCTTTCTGATTATTATAATTAATTTTGGTTATTATTATGTTTGGATTTGTTGATGATCTTTGATTATTATTCTTTATATTGGGTTGTACACCCATAAGGGGTATAAGATTTTTATTTAGTTGTAAAAATATTTTCTTTTCAATAGATCGGTTGTAAGCTCCTTTATAAGAGCATAAAAAAATTTACTATTGTAAAAATTTAAGTTGTTTTGTATCCATTTATGGTAACTCAAGATAAAAGAAAGAATCTTGAAGGTTCTTTTTGAGATTCTATGGTGGTTAAAGAAAAATGAAGGATTCTTGGAAGTTCTTGTTTTAAGATCCATGGTTGCATAGTAATGTTAATTTAAACTCAAAATTGGGACTACCTCCTAGTAGTTTCTTGGGGCAAACCACATATGGATTTGAAGATTAGGAAATCACAAATCCAATGGTTCAAGTGCATTATAATTTGAAGTTGACGTAAACTTCAAGTTAAAATCGGGACCACTTACACTGAGTTTCCCAGGTCATGTCACCTGTGGTTTTGAAGCTTAGAAAGCCAAGAATCCAATTCTTCAAAGAGATCACAATTCGGAGTTGAAACGAGGGAGATATGACCAATCAAAGTGATGTTAAGCAAAGAGTATGTTGTTTCAGGATTTCATAGGGGTCCAATTCCTTTCAATTGTTTAAGCTGAATTTTGATGGCAATTGGGCCTTTTGGGTTTTCAATTTTCACTAACCCTATCTTTGCTTAATTATCAAATATGCAATAGGATTCCTAAAGGCCATGGAAAAATTTTCTGTTTAATTATTCCCTTGTATTTATTATATGCTCTTGATTAATTGCATAAATGGCCTCAAGACATTTTGGTATTCTTAATTGGAAATAAATTTTCATGTTTTTTCAAAATTGGAAAACTTATTTAAATTAGAATATGCATGGTTAGAAAATTTCATTTTAAAGAAAAGATAAGTTGAAAAAATGATTAAGAGCTTTTGTACTTTTTAAAAATTAATTCTAAAATATTTTAATTTTATTTAAAATCTTCTCAAATCTTTGAGATCTCCAAGAATAAAATATTTCTTTTAAGGAAAAGCTCTTATTTTTTCAATCTTTATAGAATAGTATCTTTCCTATTTGGCATAGGATTTTCGATTTAAAGAAAATAATTTGATTTTGGAAATTCATGATAGATAATTTATAATTAAGAATGGTTACCAAAATAAGTATTAAAACCCAAAGAAAAGTTTTTTGGTATCCTTAATAAATTTTCATGAGAAAATATTTTTCAAGATTATTTATTTAAATTGGTTGTTACTAAGAATATTGTTATTTCTTTATAACTATCCATTTATTAAACTTTAGGAGGTTTTTCTATTCTTTCTTGGTGAGAAATGAGAAATATACCTATAGTTGGTCCTCAAGGCTCTCCCCCTAGAGAGAAGGAGAAAACCATTCTATTTGGATAGTTTAATGATAAGAAATAAGAGAGCAATTCTTTTGGCATAGAGTCTTAGTTTAAAAGTAAATAATGGATATGGAAAATCTCATGATAGAGAATTTATGATAAGAAGGGTTATCAAAATAAATTTGAAAAGTTTTAGTAATTTAATGGAGATATAAAATATTTTGAAAATACTTTTTAAAATGGATTGTTTAATTCGTTTTTGGAAACAAGCATTTTTAGGAGTTTTTCATAGGGAATCTTTTGTCTATTAAGGAATTACTAAAAGGTTCTATTTTTTGCAGTATTTAATGGAATAAATTATTGTGAAATTTCCATGAAAATATTTATGAAGTTGGAAAAATGTAAGAAATAAGAAAATAAATCTTAGAGGATTTTTTAATATGAGAAGCAAAAGTTCCTTTCATGGATAAGGTGCTCTCAAGATTATTCAAAATCTCATAAATTGGTAATGTCCTTATTACACAAGAGTTTCAAATTTGGAAAATAAACATTTTGAAAATTTTCATTAGAGATAATTTATCATCAAAAGATTATTATCGAAAGGTTTAGTAATTTGATTGAAATAAATTTCTTTGAAACATATCCTAGATAAAATATATATTAATTGGAATTATGTATAAAAGGAGAATTTTATGAAAATGGATTTTAAAATTTTAAGAGTGAATATTTTATAAAATTTCTTTTTGAAAATTACTCATGGAAATTTTAAATTTTTCATGTTGGTATTCTCCTATTATACTAGGTTTCAAATTAGGAAATAAATATTTTTGAAAATTCTCAAAGTAGCTAATTTGTTCATTAGGGAAATTACTAATGGTTTTAAAATGCTCTTATTTATCTCAAAAGATTAAGTGGAAGATGACCTTAGGCAAGCCCACGACCTATATTGTTAAGCCCATCTTGATTTGGGTTCATCACCACCCCTACGGTGGGTTAGCTGTAAGAATTAAGAGATATGGACTCTCCACATAGACGAGACTAGGAAGTGGTAGAATCGCCCCACACAATCCCATTTGCATATTCTATGGGCCAAATAAAAAGTATGTTGATCTTGCCTTTAGATACCTTTATGGTTAAGGCAGGGAGATCAATCTAAGAGGGTCTCTAACTAGTAGTAAGGTCATGACCTACACCACGTAGGCTTAATTCTTATGATATTAGGATACCTTGCAAAAAGATATGTAGTTTGAGGGCACTACATTTTTGCTAAATTAATTACCAATTTCCTTGAATGCTCAATTATATCATATACTTCATTATATTCTTTGTTACAGATATCATGTTGATTTTATTATCACTCTCTTTCTCACAATAGGCCTAGCCCAACTAATCAATTGGACTAATTTTATTCTAGATATAGTAACAAATTGCATAAAAGCTAGTTTAGGTACATCTAGTTATTTCTTATGAACTAACCTAGAAAAAGGAAAAAGTGGTATATCAAGGTGGTATTAGACCGATCACAAGACTAAGTGTCTAATACTTGGATCTTTGGATAATGTGTTGCAATAGCAACACATGTCTATTACTAGAGACTTTGATATTCTCTATCTAGTTTGCAATGGTTATTTGGTGATAAAGGTAGGTCAACTTTCTACTCTTAAGACTGTTATGAACACTAGTATTCATATGATCTTAGAGACCTTGTCATTTTCCTTCGGGATGGCTAAGGGGATTCTAAAAAATTATAAGGTGTTCATTTGGAAGTCAAAGGTTCTTTAGGTTCTTCTCTCAAGAAGAAGAACAATACCAAATAAGGAAAGTTCAAGAGAAGGAATAAGATAGCAAGCTCAAGGGCAAGTGATTCCTTTGTGACCTTTTAGGACACTAGAAAAGGAATGTCCAGTTTACTTAAAGGAAAAAGGAAAGTATATATCATTTTCTCATTATTAAATATTTAGTGGTAGATTTCACCATTTATGGTGAATAAATTCCAGGCCCACGATCTGTAAGTTCTTATAGGATATCCAACAAGTAAGAAGGTTAAATGATGGGATTATACTTACCTTAGCTTCAAATGAAAGGTTAGTTAAGCAAGTTAGTGGGAAGTAATATCTTCTTCATTTATAAGTATTCCATTATCACTTTGTTAAGTGATGAGAATAGTCAAATCTCATGATTAAACCTAGCATTAATTAAACATTTGGTTTCTACACCTATGTCTTGTTAATCTAAATAGGATCCAAAGATTGGTAAAGTCTGGACTCTTTGATTCTAAAAGATCTTTCAGTTTATGAATCCTGTATAGATAGTAAAATGACCAAGAGGACTAGAGCCAAGGAATGCTTGAAGTTAATGCATACTGACATGTATGGAACTTAGAGTGTCCATGCATGGGGAGGGTATAGGTATTTCATCACTTTCAGTCATGATTACTTTAGGTTTGGATATGTACATAGGAGATTTGATGCCCTTGATACATTCATTGAATTTAAAGCGAGATCAGATAACTTATTGGGTTTACATACCAAGTCACTTCGATTGAATCAAGGTGATATGTCTAGTAAGTTTGATTCTTTCCATTGTAGCAGGAGATTATTTCCTAATTATGTGCACCAGGGTCTCTATCGTAAGATGGAGAGGTGGAAAAAAGATATCAAACTTGGATGGACATAGTGAGATGATGGATAGATTTCCCATATCTTCCTAGATTCTTTTAGGGATATGTCTTATAGACTATGTAATAGCTCTTTTTCTTAAGAGGTATATCAATTTATGGGATATCTAAGAGGATTTTTGGGTTATTAGCTTTATAGTTAGGATCATTAGAAGATATTCATTGACACAAATATTAGATTTTTTTATAAAGACTATATGATAAGGAATAAGGAAAAAAATGATATAGATTGGAGGATATATTAAAAGATAGTCCCATATTACATAGATTACTATGGATCCAAAGGGTTAGAGGCATACCTTTCCTATGATTTCTAGTTCATTAGTGCCTCATCATAGTGGGAGGTTTATATCCCACATATTATAATGAAGCAGTGAATAGTGTTTATGCTCACTTAAGGTAAGGAGTAATGAATAGGTAGTTAGAATCTTTGTTTTCTAACATAGTTTAGGTTCCTATAGAAGCACCTAAAGGGATAAAACCCATGGGCGAAAGTTGGTCTACAAAAGGAACATAGAAGTACATGGAAAGCTTGAGTTTTATGTGGCTAAGATTGTAGCTAAAGGTTATAGTTTGAAACTTAGAGGAGCATGAGATTGATCCCACAAATTATGAAGAAGCAATAAGTGATGTTCTGTTATGGAAAAAAGATACGAAAGCAAAGTAGGAATTTATGTATTCTAACAGATTTTTGGATCTTGTAGAAGCACCTGAAGGGATAAAACCTATAGGGTGTAAATGGGTCTACAAGAGAAAAAGAAAGATAAATAAAAAGGTTGAGACGTATAAGGGTAGGCTAATAGTAAAGAGTTATAGTAAAAAAACTTAGTTTCGACTATGAGGAAACCTTCTTTTTGGTAGCCATGCTCAAATCCATCAAAATATTGATATCCATTATGGCACATCTCGATTATGATATATTACAAATGGATGCCAAGACAATATTGTTGAACGGTAATCTTGAAGAGAACATCTATATGATGCAACCAAACAAATTCATAGCAAAGGGAATAGAGCACCTCAAGTTACATAAATCCGTTTATGGATTAAAGTAAGCATCTCGCTTATAGAATAAGTGTTTTGATTAAGGTATCAAGACTCTTGATTTTGAGCAAAACAAGAATGAGTCTTCAGTTTATAAGAAAACGTATGGAAACATGATGATGTTTTTTATCTTGTATGTTGATGACATTCTACTCAATAGGAATGATGTAGGGTTATTGTCATTGTTAAGATTTTTTTTATCTATTCAGATCCAGATGAAAAATCAAGTTGAAGCACAATATATTCTTGGGATTAAGGTCCTTCAAGATCATAGGAATAGGAAGATTATGTTGTCTCAAGCCACCTAGACAAGCTTTTGGTCAAGTATGTAATGCAGGACTCTAAGAAGGGTCTACTACCCATCAAGCATGGAGAGCCTCTTTCTCAGGATCAATGTTCTAAGACAATTGAGGAGAAAGGTCACTTAAAGGTAGTACCCTATGCCTCAACAATGACACCTTATATATGCAATGCAATGTACTAGACTGGATAGTTACTTTTTTGTAGGGATGGTGAGTAGATATTAGTCCAATTCAAACATAGAGCATTAAACAATGGTTATACCCAAGTATCTTTGAAGAATGAGGGATTTTATGTTGGTATATCATTATGATGAGTTGTTACCCCTTTAGGTATATAAATTCAAACTTTCAGTTTGATAAAGACTCTTGCAAATCTACCTTTAGGTTTGAATTAATTATGAAATCCAAATATGTTGCTACTTCTTAAACAACAAAGGAAGTCATTTGGCTTCGAAAGTTCCTAATAGAACTTGGGGTAATACCTATGGTTGTACCATTCTTGGTATTGTTTTATGATAACAATAAGAAGGTGGCACGGTCTAAAAAACCAACAAACCACTAGAAGGGTAAATACATTAACAGAAAGTATCACTTGATATGTGAGATAGTATTGAGAGTAGATGTGATTGTGGAGAAGACAACTTCCATGAAAAACCTAGTGCATCCCTTCACGAAGACTTTGTTTACTAAATTTTTTTATGGCCATAGGGATAACTTAGGTGTCAAATGTGTTCCAACATGCTTTAGGGCTAGTTAGAATTTGTTGGGATTAAGCCCTAAAAAGCATGACATGATGTATCAATTTTAGACTTATTAATAAATTCATTTATTTATGTTTCTTATTTACCCTTTATTCTCTTATTTTCATTAATTGTTTATCTTAGCATACTCACCCATATCTCTTGTATTTATATGACTTGGGTGAATTAAGAGTTGTATAGAGGATGCAACTCATGGGTCTCTTGCAAAGTGATAAGTTGTTCATAGTTGATTCATAAATTTAGGCAATCAATAGAGACTATAGTGCACTACCTTCTGATAGAAGGGATGACTTATCTTGACCATCCAAATGGGTTTCCCATAATGAGTACACTTGCATGTATGTTTATACATTGAATAGGACCTATGATGAATCATATTGTAATGTTATTAGTTGTCATGATTTACAAAGCTATTATACTACATGAACCATCAACCTAAAGAGGATATTGAATTTGTGCCAAAATTAACAAGAGGCTTTAACCTAAGGGTGAGACCCTAAAGTGGTCATATATTCCTATGAATTAAGTCACTATTGATGGAGATTGATGGCAATAAATATTCTTAATAGAAGCATCATTATATCTCATTATATTGAAACAATGTGTCTCCTTAGATGACCCAAAAGACATGCGATCAAGAAGACTTTGGCTATAACATTTCATTTAGTGGAATTTGACTTAGGCTCCTTGGAGTTAGAGTATGTCAATTGATCACATAATAAGAAGGATTTGTAACTCAATGATTAGAGAGACAATCTTGATAGGTGATAGTACCTTGTTAGATTACAAACACTAATTCATGAGGGGTTTACATATGGTAGATAGTTGTTAGAATATAGTTGTGCCTCTTGTGCATTTTGTTATAACCACACCTGTTGTTGAAAATCTCACCTTGCCAACAATGACGTTAATAGTTTCATTCTCAACCACAACAAGACCATTATCATCAAACTCTCAATATCAGTTTCTACCACTTTCATCGCTAAATCAAGCCCTAATCGTGCGATTGGATCGATTGAACTATTGAATGTCATCATTGCAAACAGCCTTGAATTCCTTATTGGTGGCCTTCATCTGTGTTCTTCTGTGATGCTTGAAGATGGTTGTACAACAAATCCAGAATTTACTCTTTGGAGGTGTTAGAATAGCTTGCTTATGAGTTGGATCTACTCTTCTCACAAAAAGTGTAATGTCTCAAATTGTTCGGATAAATACAGTTCATGAAATCTGGATTGCACTTGAATGAAACTTCTCAACTGCATCTAAGGTTAAAATTATGCAACTAAGATTACAACTTCAAACTACAAAGAAAGGTAGACAATCAATGTTGAAATATCTGCTCGAAATCAAGAAAATTGTTGATAATCTCTCTATAATTGGAGAATGTGTTATCGAACAAGATCAAATTTTGTATATTCTTAGAGGTTTGAGACATGAATACAATTCATTTGTTGTGTTTGTCACTTCTCGCATAGATGCACCTAATCTTGATGATATCAATAGTCTTTTGTTGGCTTATGAAAGTTGCTTGGAGTAGCAAACTTCAACGGAGATCTCTTTTATTTAGGCAAATATGGAAAATGTCCAAAACAATTTTAACAAAAAAAAAAAAAAAGTCACATCAGAACAACTCTCATGGCAATTCCAGTCCACCACAATACACTAATCAAGGCTCAATAAACAATTCTTGTAATTTTGGATGAGGTCATGGCGGCAAAAGCCCTAATCAAAATTTCTCCAATCAAACATGACATTTTGGTAGCAGAGGTATGTCAAAGCCTCAATTCCAAAATTCTGGTGGCAATTCCATGAACAAGCCACAGTGTTAGGTGTGTGGCAAATTTGGTCATATTGCACTGAATGGTTATCATCGATTTAATTATAATTAACAAGCTACTTAGCCCAATCCTACTACTTACTTCACCAACTTCGAAACTCTTTCTATACTTGGTGATGGTTCATGGTACATGGATTCTAAAGCTACTCATCATCTAACTCCTGAAGTTACAAATCTACAGAACTCTAATCCATTTGTGGGTCCAAATAAGGTTGTTGTTGGAAATGGTAAAGAACTTCTCATTCTAAATATTAGCTTAACTTCTTTACAATTAAATTCTTGTTCTTTTTACTTTAACAATGTTCTTCATTTTCCTTTGATTTCCACCAATTTAATTAGTGTTAAAAAATTATGTGCTAATAATAAAATTTTCCTTGAGTTTCATCCATTATTTTTTGTGGTGAAGGACCTATCTTTGAAGAAAGCTCTTGTCCAAGGACCAATTGATTGTGGTCTTTACAAGTTTCCACAAAAGAGTCTCTAAAGTAGTACTACCAACTCTAGAGCATTGTTGTGGCACAAGAGGTTAGGTCACCATACTTTGCCTATTGTAAATAAAGTACTTAGTGTTTGTTATTTGCAATACGTTCTTGTGATTTTTGTGTCCCATGTCAATTTTCTAAGAGCCACAGACTTTTTTTTGTTCAATCTACTTCTTATGCAATAAAACCATTTGAATTAATGCACTGAAATCCTTGGGGACCTTCACCTATTAACTTGGTTAATGGAGTTAAATATTTTCTACTTTTCATTGATGATTGCACTCATTTTTCTTGAATGTATCTTTTAAATTCTAATGATGAGACTACCAAATACTTTTTTCAATTCAAAACAATGGTTGAAACTCAATTCAGAACTAAAATCCTTACTTTTCAATCTAATTGGGGAAGGGAATATTATCCTCTCTCTACTCTCTTGTCTCACTTTGGTATTCTTCATCGTCTTTCCTATCCTTCAATTCCTAAACAAAAAGGAAGAGCTGAATGTAAAAACAAACATGTAGTTGAGATTGGCCTAAGCCTTCTTACTCATGCTTCTAGGCCTCTCAAGTACTGGCCCTATGCTTTTCAATTTGTTATGTATCTCATCAATAGTTTGCCCATATCTCTCTTAGCTCAAAAATCTCCTTTTGAACGTTTATATCAGCGATTGCCAAATTACTCCACTATTCATATCTTTGGTTCCTCTTGCTTTCCTTTCATTAAACCTTTTAACTATCATAAACTACAAATGTGTTGCATTCATTGTTCTTCTCTTAACTTAAGTTCTAAACACAAAGGTTTTATTTGTCTTGATATCAACACTAGTAAGATATACATCTCTCGTCATGTTATATTCCATGAATTTGATTTTCCTTATACCTCATCCTCATCATCATCTCATTCTCAATTCACTCCTATACATTCATCCTCACTCTTAATTTTTTCATCTGATCCTTCTTCTTGTGCTACATCCGTTGCACCTCATTTATCTCTAGATCCTCCATCTGTTTTAGAAATTCCTTCTTCCATTGATAACCCTTCTGAGTTACCAACTATTTCAGCTCTATTACATCCATCTCGGAGTAATCGTCATCCTATGCTTACTCATTCAAAAATTGGTCATTATAAACTTAATTTGTTTTTAGCTCATTTTTCTACCACTATTGTACCATCTTCTTACAAGGAAGCTGCCAATATTTCTCCACGGCAAGATGTTATGCACTATGAGTTTCATGCTCTTTTAAAGAATAAAACATGGACTTTGGTCTTCCTATCTCCTAGTGTGAATATAATTGGTTACAAATGGGTTTATCGGTTAAAATACCATCCTGATGGTTCCATTGACAAGTACAAAGCTTGTCTTGTTGTAAAAGGTTTTTCATCAAACCTATGGACTTGATTATTTCGAGACATACAACCCTATTATCAAACCTACCACTATACGAATTGTTCTAACTTTAGCACTCAGCAAAGGATGGGTCTTAAAACAACTAGATGTTCATAATGCCTTCTTGAATGGTAACCTAAATGAGGTTGTATGCATGTCCCAACCCCTTGGTTTTGTGAGTTCTGACTTTCCTAAGCATGTTTGTAAACTTAACAAAAATTTGTATGGACTCAAGCAGGCACCATGCCTAGTTGCATAAACTAAGTGATGTTTTACTACAATGCGGCTTTCACTCTTCCAAGGCTAATTCTTCTATGTTTATTTATATCAGTGGCAAAGACATGATTATTCTTCTAGTTTACGTGGATGACATCATAGTTACTGGCAATAATTCCTCTCAAATCCAACAACTTATTTCTCATCTAGATTTATGTTTTGCATTAAAGGATTTGGGTTATTTAAGTTACTTCTTAGGGCTTAAAGTAACTAGGTCTGGATCTCATTTTCATCTGTGTCAAATAAGTACATTTTTTACTTTTTAACTAAAGCTCAAATGGAAAATTCAAAACCATGTGTTACCCCTATAGCCTCTAAACTGGTGTTTTCCTTTAAAAATGACACTCCTCTCTCAAATCCTACTTCATACAAAAGTCTTGTTGGAGCTTTACAATATTGTATTGTTACTCGTCCTAAGATTTCCTTTATTATCAATAAACTATGCAAATTCATGCATGCTCTTACTGACACTCATTAATGGGCAGTTAAACGACTTCTTTGATACCTTAAAGGTTTTTCACTCTATAGTCTTACTCTTTTTGCAATATCTTCTTTGGATCTTTTTGCTTATTCTGATGTAGATTAGGCTAGTTGTCTTGATGATTGCAAAAGTATTGGGGGCTATTGTGTTTTCTTTAGCAATAACTTAGTCTCTTAGTCCACTAGCAAACAAAAGGTAGTCTTTCTGTCCAACATTGAATCTGAATATCGAGTTGTTGCAAATGCTACTTCTAAATTGGTTTGGATCTAATTCCTACTTTGTGAGCTCAAGGTTCCATTATTCCACACCCTGATTATATTTTGTGACAATTTAAGTACTACCTACTTGGCTGTGAACCATGTTCTACATTTTTGTACCAAACATGAGAAAATTGATTTCCATTTTATGTGTGATTGAGTACTTCAATAGTCATTGGCAATTCAGTTTGTGTCCTCTACTCATCAATTAGCAAATTTTATGACCAAGCCTCTACCTACTCAACGGTTTTTAAGTCTTTGTTCCAAGCTCTTAGTTTTTCCCTGATCTTGAGCTTGTGGGGGGATATTAGAATACAGTTGTACCTCTTGTGCATTTTGTTTTAACCACTTTAGTAAGCTAGGACAGTGGGTAGAGACAAGCTTTGTAATAGGTGAAATGTGGCAGCTCTAATATATATAACCAAAAACGGTTATTTGAAATTGAACACTATTCTTGAAAGAAATTTAGAAAACCAAAAACACCTTTACATTTTTCTGACTACTTTTTTTTTTCTCTCTTTTCTTTCAATAGTAAGGCACAAACTTGAGCTATACCTCGTTGTAATTACATAGGATACTAGAATGCAATTGATTCTCTTTAATGGAATATTAAATCAATTTCAGAATTAGATTACAAAGGAGCTAGTATCTTCTTATGTGTCCTAGTGGTCCCTGCTCAAACTCTAAGTTCATGGTGACAATTTGTTTTGAGGGTTTTGGGTTGTAGTTCATAAGTATGCATAAGGGCATTTTGGTAAAAATATAAGGTTGCACTAGATCTTATGAATTTACTTTATGGAATGGGTTAACTAATTAATTGAAACCCAATAGGGTCTATTAAATTAATTAGAACCTAAGTGGATTGGATTAAGTGACACAATCCTAATGGCTTAAGTTAATTTAGAGCACAAGGAACCCTAGCTACCCTCTAGAGAGAAAAGTCTACCCTTTACTACTACCTAGATTGTTTTTGGAGAGATCAAGTGGAAGATTATCCAATAAACGGGATCTATGATGTCTTTTACAGCTTTAAATTCTTCAACAACATCTTCTGTGGTTTGGAATTAAGATAGGAACATCCAAATCTAAGTATGTTTTCATTATTCTCCAAATCTAATATCATATTGATGTTTTGAATGTCATGATTCCACTTTGATTTAGATTTAGAAAGGCCTAGGGTATATGCATGTACCATAAGAGATTCAAGGCTAAGGAATAGAGCAATCTGGGATTCTTAACACCATCAAGGTATATGAGCTTGAATGAAGACCATTAGGACCTATAAGATAGTATTGGCTTCCTCAAAATCCAATTCTAAAATTGACTCAACATCTGATTATAGAGAGTTAGTTGCACTTTAGTACCTTATGCATGTTACAACAAGATACTAAGCATTTGGACTCATGTACTACTATACATTGTATACAATTTTCCCATGAACTGGAGTCTGTACTATACCAAGCTTAGAAATATCAATCTCTTAAGATTACCTCTACTATTCTTGAGTTATAGATCTTTCTATTGTGTGATCAACGAATATTTCTTAGCTCATAAAAAATTTATGTCAAGTTCCAATTAAGGAACTATTATGACTATAGTTTACCTAAACACACATCCTTAAGATCATCAAAGGGTACACATTGTCTCAAAGTCCATGAGATATCATGGTGCCTTTATTAAGAATACATGTTACTATTGACTCCCATCAGTAGTGACCCAATCCACAAAAAATATATATCACTTTAGGATCTTATTGATAAGTCAAATCTATTACTAACTTTGACCTAAACTCAGTATTTTCTCAAAGTTGGTGACAATGTAACATAGCAGCTTGTTGAAGTCTTGACAACCCATGATAACCTTACATCATGACTTACCATAGGTTTTGTCCAATGTGTAATCATACACACTAGTGTGCTCACCATGGGCACCTCCCCGATGGCCAAGACCAACCATTCCTCCAATTAAGATATAGTGCACTACAACCTCAAATGGATTACCTAAGTTCATGAATCAATTGTAAATAAATCATTTACTTGCAAAGAATATATGACTTGAATCTTCTATACAACTGTTAATACACCTAAGTCATGTACAATACAAGAGATGTAGGCTAGAATTCATAAACAAATATTGCATGGAACAAGTATAGATAAAAGTGCAACTATAATATAATTAAATAAATAATAAATTCTAAATTAGTTATATCATGTCATGTTTTTAAGGTCTTTATCCTACCAATCTCCTCATGAATTGGTGTTCGTTATCTAATAAGATGAATTCTATCAATTTACTAAGATTACCTTTATTTTCCTTAAGTTATGAATCCCCCTATTGTGTGATCAACTGACATGTCCTAGCTCACAAAGAGCTTATCTCATGTTCCACTTAAGGAACTACGAAGGGCATAATTTACCTAAACATACATTCTTAGGTTCTTTAAAAGGGACATTATCTCAAGCTCCATGAGATATCATGGTGCCTCTATTGAGAATACCTATTGTTATCAATTTCCATCAATAGTGGCTAAATCCATAGGAGGATATATGGTTATCTTAGGGTCTCACCCATAGGTCAAAGCCACTAAAAACTTTGGCACAAGCTTAATATTCTCCTTACACCATGACTTACTGTAAGTCTTGTCCAATGTATAGTTGTATAAACTAGTGCACTTATAATAGGAAACCAATCCCAATAACCAATTCTAGTCATCCCTCAAATTTGGAGGTAGTGTAGCCTAAAATGGATTTCTTAAGTCCATGAATTGGCTATGAAATAATCATGTAATTGCAAAAAAACCTTTGAATTGGGTCTTTTTTCAACTCCTATTACACCCAAGTCATGTATAATGTAAAAGATGTTAGACTAGAATATTCATAAGGTATAATGCATGGAATAATAGATAAAAGTGGAATACAAATATATTAAATAAATAATAAATTTGAATTGATTCCATCATGTCATGCTTTTAAGGGTTCTATCATAACACTTAAAACATGTTAAATATAAGGATGAAGGTGTGAACCAGCATTTTTCACGTGCATCCCCACTCAATGGAAAAACTCATTTTTTTAGTGAAAAACTGATTTTTTGAAAAATGTGGAGTCGCCACGCCACTTTTTTTTTTTTAAGGGAAAACAAAATTAAAATTAAAACTATAAGAGTGACTCCTTATTTAGAAAATCATGTCTTTGAAAATCAAGTCTAAGCCTAGGGTCAGGTTACCTATTGAGAAGATACCATAAGATAGCACCCCTCTAAGCCTAACATAAGTCTCTACTAATTAAATTAAGGTAACTATGAAAATTGATTTGTAAATAAGTGGATACTCAAAATCTAGGAATATATCAAAGCAATAATGAGAGCATAATTTACATCACTCAAACAAACCATGCACACTCAAATAATCAATAATCAAGAAAAGGAAGAAACGTACCTTCATAGCATGTTAAGCATTTTTATAAAACAATAGAGTTAGTTCGCAAGCAATATAACATAGCTAGAATCTCATAACATACATAATATGAATCAATTGTAATAAAAAATTAAAGTGATAACAATGCATAGGTAACAGTGAATTTAGCATACATATATCCACAAAACATACCCAAATAAAATATAACAAAATGACATAATGATGTAAAGAGATATGTACCTAATGTGTGCGATATGCCTTCAAAAAAATCAAGATTAAAATAACTCATAATTATACATAAGATGGGAAGAATTATCAAGAATGAACAAAATACTCAACAATGGGGCAAAAATTAAGTGTTCAAAAAATAAATCGGAATAAAATATTTAGACATAGTATTTTATCAAAATAAAAATTAGGAAACCTTCTCTATGTATCTAGATTACATTCCAAAATACCAAAGAATTTAATTATGCCCAAACTATTCCAAATTAAATTAAACTTACGACTATTTTATAGATCATTCAACATCTAGTTAGAATAGGGATGTTTACAAAATAAATCCAAAACAAATAGGTAGACATGGTATTCAATCAAGAAAAAACAATTGGAAAATATCCTCATCAAGTCTAGAACATAATCCAATGAGCCAAGAATTTTAATTACGTCCGAATATATAGCAAAATTCAAGAAACTCACAATCATTCCAAAACAGAGCATATTGATATAGCATGCAAAGACTAATTTAATTAACTCATCTAGAAGCTTGATAAAATCGAACAAAAATTTAAAAAACTTACTTAAGATACTTAGATTACAAATAAAATAATTAAAAATTATATATAATCATGTACAGGTCATATTAAATTCAAAGCAATCAGCCTTTATCTACAAAACAGGGTCAATGCATTAGATGTAAGAAGACAAAATTGTGTCTCCCATTAGAAAATCCTTTTTGAGTGTTATAGGGTCCTACATTTCAATTTAAGAAGCCTAAATTAAATTAAAATACCAAAATAAATTGAAGAGATCATCAATTAATTTTATTTTACAATTGAAATTCAAGTGTATAAAAAAAAAGTGAAAAATGAACCTATTGAAAGATAAGTTTATAATATCCTACTTGGAAAAAGGTTTTGGACTCAAACAAAGTACCTTTGACATGTTTAAGAGGTCTATAGCATTATTCAATCATAATAAAAAATTTAGCAAAGCTTTAAATAATTCGAATTAAATTCTTCATCTCAAAGGTTCGACAAAATAGGATAAAGAACAACAAAGTATTTATTCTTAAAGAACTTTGAATGTAGGGATTTACCAAATTCCTAATTAATGTCTATGAAAGTATCCATGCTTCCTTAACTTCATGTGATCATTAATAATCTCATCAAGACAAGGAAGTACTCCATTGGTGTGGAGACATGAATTTTTTTTATGTGACACAAAAATTGAAATTCATTTAAAAATCAATGGAAATGTGCATACCGATTGAAATTGGTTGCATGTCTTTTGGAAATGGATTTTTAACCTTAATAACCTAAGATAAATTTTTAAGATAAGTTGGAGGATTAATCTATTTAGGAAAAGGTTTTAAAGACACTAAACAACATAAAATATCATACGCAAACAACCAAGGAAAACTATAGTATGTGAAAGTGAATGTGAACCTAAATATAGACTAAGAAGTAACATAAATTACAAATCAAATATGTAGACGTATACAAGACTATTAGTGACCTATTTTAAGTACCAAATCATGATCCAAAAGTATCCTAAGCTAGTTCCTAATTAGCTAAACATAGTGATCACTTATGAGTGCTACATGTGTGTAGATTGTGAGAAGTGAACTACAAACATCCATCAACTAAAAATACAAAATCAAAGAAACATGAATTGCATTCACATATGATTTTTTTTAAAGCCAATTTTCATGTGTTTATTTAATGGCTTGCTTTAATAAAAAATAAATAAATAAAGGAAAATTATTCTAATCTCACAATTATCACTTAAACAAGCATCAACATAAAATCAAAAAATCATCATCATCAATTAATAAACAATCCATGTGGCCTATACATTTACACCCAAACATGAATTAAAATTTCTATGATCATGAGAAGAAGAAGAAGAAGAAGAAGATATAAAATCAAAAAACAAAAAAAAAGTATCAAGCACTTACCTTTAAAATTCTTCAAATCATATATGTTTTTTCCACCATTAAAATTTAGCAATTCAAACCTTGATCACGCAACCACCGAAAGACCATTTTCTCCATAAAAATTCAGCCACATATTTAACTATGAATCTTCACCAAAATTCAACACGCAATTAAGCATATGCAACCACCAAAATTCGGCTATGAAATTCTCCTCAAACATCCACCGTAATGCATGAATTATCTTTAAAACAAATCAACCACAAAAAAGTCGATTATGTGGCCACATTTCTGCCTCAAAATCCAATCATAATTCCATTGATTCCCTCCACTTACATGGTTAAATTTTCAGTTCTCAAAACTCTCCATAAATTCAAGCATTATCAACAATAAAAAAATTCAAAAAATGGTGGTTGCACCTCCAACATTTATGGTTACCATTTCAGTTTTTTTTTTTTTTTTTTCCACTAACATCCATGTAAGAACATAGTTGCAACTTGCTTCAAAATTCACCCTAAAATTTTTCTCTATAAGAATTTTCTCAACATCCAAACAAGTCTCCACTTAATGCTTTCTTCACTCTCAAGTCTCTCTAAAAAAAAATTCTCTCAATCTTTTCTTTTTCCCTTTCAATCTTTCCTATGCCCTCAATTAAAAGGATCCTACCTTCCCTAAAACTCATCTTTTCAATGTGGCCAGGCCTCTTTCAAACTCCCATTTCCATATCCAAAACCAATGTAGCTATGAGTACTTTTGAGAGTCCTCTCAATCTACATCTCAATGGCAACCCAATCTCACTATATGGTAGTTGTGTGCCTCTCCAAAAATCTTCCCCAATTCCACTTGCTTTCCTTAAACTCCCACGCCATTTACCAAAAGAGACCTCTAAATCTCAAACTCTCCAAAACCATTCACCAAAGAGAATCCCTTAAATTTTAAACTCTCCAAAACCATACATCAAGAGAATCTTCATTTCCTTAAACTCTCAAGTCATCTTCCATATCTTCAAATCCCCATACCGTGAATCACCCAAAAAAGTCTTACCTTTCTCAAATTTCCAAAATTGTGTCTTTCCATACCTTCCAAATCTCTGTTGTCCACCTAGGAGAACTTTTATTTTCTTATTTTCCTCACCATGTTGTGTACATTTTAGAGTCCTTCTATATCACAAAGTCTTCATGTCATGCCTAAAAAAAATCTCATCAATCTACAAGTCTCCAAGCGAAAACCTTGAGTCAAACAAATATTCTCAAATCTCAATCTCCTTCATTTCATCTAAAGAAAAAAAAAAGAAAAAAAACCAATGCATCTCAATGTCATGTCTTCAAAATCTTTCCAAAAAATGTTTTTTTTCCTTATCCTAATCTTAATAGTCATGCACACTTTGGAGTCCTCTCCTCAACCTTCAACTTCCCAAAAAAGTCATTCTCAAAAAAATCCTTCTCAATCTCCAACTCATATGGCATGCCCTCCCATAATAAGAATTATTTCAATCTCAAAAATCTCATGTCATTCTCCAAGAGTCTTGTTCAATCTCCAAGTCTCAAGTTTTCCTTATTTTCTCTTATAAAATCCTATGCACATACCATGCAAGGTAACAATGAAATTATCTTAAAGTGCAACTAAAAAAAAAACTTCCTAAAATGCATCTAGACAAACTATCCTAAATTACACCTAAATGAAATGAACTAAATATATTCATCTAGATGAACTATTGTAAAGTGCACCTAAATAGAATGAACTCAATATGCATATACATGAACCATCCTAAAGTGGAACTAAGAGCTTTCCTAAAATACAATTAAGTGAACTAAGCTAAGGTGTCAGTAAGTGAGTTAAGTTAAGTTGCAACTAAGAGCTAAACCTAACATGCAACTAAGTGAACTAAGCTAAGGTGTCACTAAGTGAACTAAGTTAAAGTGTAACTAAGTAAACTAAATCTAAAATGCAACTCAGTGAATTAAGTTAAAGTGTCACTAAGTGAGCTAAGTTAAAGTGCAACTAAGTGAGCTAAATTTAAAATGTAATTAAGTGAGCTAAACCTAAAAAGCAACTAAGTAACCTAAACCTAAAATGCAATTAAGTGACCTAAACTAAAAGACAATTAAGTGAGTTAAACCTAAAATGAAACTAAGTCAATTAAGCCTAAAATGCAACTAAGTAAGCTAAACTAAATTGAACTAAGTGAGATAAACCTAAAATGCAACTACGTGAGTTAAGTTAAGGTGTCACTAAGTGAGTTATGTTAACCCAATTAAGTGAGTTAAGCATAAAATGCAACTAAGTGAACTAAACTAAAAGACAACTAAGTGAACTAAAATATAAGACAACTAAGTGAGTTAAACCTAAAATGCAACTAAGTGAGCTAAACTAAAGTTAACTAAGTGAGCTAAACCTAAAATGCAACTAAGTGACCTAAACCTAAAATGCAACTAAGTGAGTTAAACTAAGAGTGCAACTAAGTGAACTAAACTAAGGTACAACTAAGGTCACATTTGGGATCCATAAAAATCCCTTAACAACGAGTTTCCAAAGACAACTCAAAAATAGTAAACCATAGAGTGACAATGGACCTCTACAAGATGGCTATAAGGCAACGCAAATTGAGGGACAATACATAGAATAATATGTGTCACTATGACAAAATGAAGGGTTTATAGAAGGGTGAATTGACCCAAAAAATTGAGGTTGCAAAGAGTTCTCAAATGTTGTCCTTATTCAACCAATAAAATATTTTGAAATGGTTCAAATGACTTGAATCAATTTTGTGAGATTTTCACTTCTTGAAATTAAATATGACAAAGTTTCAGAATTTTTGAAAGTCATTTGCTTGGAGAACCAACTAGAGAAAGAAAAGTGATGCTTCTACTTCAAAAGGGTGTGGCATCTTAGCTGCTACCCTTTATTCTACAAAGCTTGTGATTGTCGCCCATAAGCGACACCCTTTTGTTGTTAAACTTAAGGAAATGAGCTAACTCCACTTGTTTAACCACCCTTGGATACTTCATATGCATTAAAGATGCTTCCACATTCTGATTGGTTAGAGAAAAAATAGAAAGTAAAATTAGCAACCAAGAAAAGGGTTTGTTCACTTTCAATTTTGACACATCATTAGTAGAATCTCAAATTATTAGAAAAGAAGTCTTGATTCTCCATTTGTTTTAGTTTTTAAATACTTTCTTATTCATGCTTTAGATAATATCTCTTGTTCTTAAATTGATTTTTAATTAAAGTGCATTTTGAATTATTTTGCCATTCAAGATTTATGGAATTTCATATTTGTTTTAAGTTCTTAATTAACATTCAATTTCTTGCTAAATATTTCAGTCTTTTAAGTTACATTTACTTTAATGCCTCATGAGTGATTAGTTAGGTTGAGGAAATGGGGTTGTAGGGTATCCCCTTCCACCATTAAAATGAGTCTTTGCGCCATGATATATTCATAGTTCAAAGCAACTTTTCATTTGGATCCCTTTTATCTAACTAAAGACACTATATATCTTGGTATTTGGAGCTTAAGGAACCCCTTTAGGGTATTCCAAACACTTAATGGTAAAACCATTTTGACTTGGAACAACCATTATTAAGCCCTTAATGCTGCAATTTGTCAAATAATTGAAGTTTTGGGAAGTTTGAACATTTTACATGGGAATCCAATTGATAGGTTAATACCTCTTAAATAAATTTAAGTCTTTTGTTGAAAAAATTCCAACTAAGCGAACCTTTAAGTGTCTTAGTTATGATAATAGTAGCAAAGGTCATTCCATGGTAAGAAAGGGAACGTGAAGGATTTTCCCTCTCCTTAACATTTTGTTAAGAAGTTTTAATTAATTCTCATTTTTCACAAAACAACCTTCCGACAACCTTTTTGCTCAAAGCAAGATTTAAAGAAAGAGTTTTTCACTACTTATAACTTTTATTCTCTAGATCATTCCACTTCACCTCTATTCCAAGATCATCTCCCTAAGGTTCACACTTGACTCGTTGGGTTTCAAAGCTATAATCGCATCCCTACGCTTGGGGAATTAATATTTTATTTATGCACATTTGGTAGCCATCAATATGCTAGTGGCATATATTATATGATTTATGCAATATAAAGTACTCAACTCATCCAAATTAACTTGAATTGGCTTTAAAACCCTAGTTATGGATCTAACATATGTTTTAAGATTAATTTTAAGTTTTAAGGGAGAAAAATGATACAAGTTGCAAGAGGTAATTTCAACCAAGGAAGAGGAAATGGTAAAATATGCCTAAAAAGAAACTCAAGACTTGAGAAACATAAGATTTAAGAAATGACTAAATGAGAAGGTCATGGGCATGAAAGATGCAAAACAAATGTTATGGAATGAGATAGAAGGCAAGCAACCATGAAGGAGAAGGTTGGAAGCAAATGAAATTAAGTTTAAAATCAAATTGGAAAGCCAAAATTTGGCAACAATAGATACTCTAAATTTGAGGTGAATTAAGGATAATTTCCATGATCTTTTTTAATCAAACCACATATTATTTAAAAGTTTCAGGATGTCTAAATCTAGCGTTTCAAATGGTGTGTGAATCAAAGTTGAAACAAAGAAGTTATGACTAATTGGAACAAGTTGCACAGTGGCATAATGTCAAGCCAAAATTTTTCAACAACATGACAAAAAGTTTTGACCCCAAGGATTCCAACAACTTACCAAGTTGAAAATTTTCTACTTGGTACACTAGTTATGATTTTTGAAATTTTCTAGGTCAAAACTTAGTTGAAAAATTTGGCATGTTCCTTGTTCAATTCAAAATAAGCTGCGATCCTTTGAAATTTGTAAATTTTGGCACATCTCCAATCCAAAGTGGGGCCAGGCATTTGGAAATTGTAATTTTTTTTTTATAGTAATTTTGGGAACAAGTAGTCAATTATAAGATGTTACATATGTTCTTTAGGTTTAGGCCATATATATATATGCTTTATTTTAGGGTTGATGAGATATGAAACGTAAAAGGAGAGATTAATCTTTTCTTCTTAAATTCTTTAATAAAGCTTTCTTTTCCAATCTTTCTATTTTATTTTCTTAGCAACCAAGCATGAGTTGTGAGGAGAAATCTCCACCATGTTTAGCTAACTTAATGTAATCCAGAGATCCTAACAAGAAAATAAAGAATCCAAAGAAGGAATGACAAGAAAGGGTAATATATTGAATGGTTAATTTTGGTTAATTTTTCAAGTTTGAATTGGTAAGAATAAACCCTAAGTGTTAGTTTACCTTAGATAAGATACAAAAGATTCTTACTAAGTTAATAATGATTCTTGGGAAAACCTTAATCACTAGTTAACTCAATTTTATTCTATTGTAAAGGAATTTAATGGTCCAATATACAATATGGATGTTGGCTTTTGATTAAATAGAATTAAAAACCAAAATTAACCATCATATTAATTAGTTTAAGAAATCCACTCTCAAAAATAAAAATTTAAGTGCAAATTTAATATTGGTCCTAAGATTCAATTTGATCTCAGATTGACTTTTATCCTAAACCTTGGATTTTATAATGCTCTATCTCTAAGGATTCAACACTAGATTGTAAAACTTTCCTAAACACTTTATTTTATTTTATTTATTTCATTAAATATTTTAAGAAATCTTTATTTATATTTTATTTTTATTTATTTAAATTAGGATTTCATTTGTTTTAATAAATAAATAATTTTTCTAATTTAAAAATAATTGAACACATTAAAATTGATCCCAAATGGTGACAACTTGAAATCTACAAAGTTGTGTAAAAATATATCTGGTTTTTTTTAGTCGTAGTCATCACATATTTAAGTTTTAGTATTTTAATAACAACAAAGATTGTGATTGCTTAAACCTATAAAGAAGTTTTTATAAACCCTCTTAGAGGTTCAAGGTTAAGACACTCTTAGTCATTGCCTTCTAAAGAAAGAGCTCTAACCTTCATCCCTACAGAAAGAGAAGTACACCATTCTCAAGTATCAAGTTCCAAGTTTCAAGAGAGAGACAAAAAATCTTTGGTTCTCAAGATCCTCTTATCTATTGAAATTGATATTCGAAAAGTAATATTTTTAAACCCATAAATCTAATATTTTTAATCTTAAACACTTTGTGCTCAAATCTAGATCTCTAGAAAGATAAAAGATACATGCACCTTTATGTTTTAAGGTTTGGATTGGATTGTCCAAGTATTCTAACAAATTCGATGCCTTACTCTCCATTATTCAAAATGTATAAAATAAATTTTGGTCATTGGATTAAAGTATAAATAATTAGACTAAGATATAAAAAAAATAAGACAAAATTACAAATAAATAAGAGTAAAATACAAAGAAATGAGATTTGATTTGATTAATCACATGTTTTTATGATAATTTTTTTAACAGTGTAGCCGGATCCACCTTACATGGAAATTATTATTATTATTATTATTATTCAATGACAATTTTTTCCCCTAATCTCTTGAAAAAAAAGCAGTGAATTAATTCATTGAAGCATCCACTAAGGAGTGGGTGATTGTGAGTTGAGAAAAGTGGGCCCCATGGAAGATTAAACAGGAAAGCCACTAAGAGTTGGGGCACCCTGGGAGGATGAAACAGGGAACCCACTCAGACTTACGCCAAGCCTAGGGGTTGGCCTATGTGGCTAAGGGATGACATATGCTTATGGCCAGGTGTGATTGTGCTCATCCACTCACCAAGCTTCTGTCTTTTAGGGCATTTTCATGTACTGGACTTTTGGGTGCTCTTCCCTGTTTCGGAGCAAAAAATCGAAGGAGTATCAGCCCCATATCTGCCCCAAGATTTAGCACTTGCCACCACCACCACTACAAAATTGTGTGGAGATGATGGAACAATGGAGTGATGCTTTTCTCTAGAAATTCTTTTCTTTTTGCAAAATAAAAATAATAAATATATCTGTTTTTATTATTTTCAATTATTAAGTATTCATATACTTTGATCTTTCTAATTTGATTTATTACGGATTTTCAAAAAATAAATAATTTTAAATTTATTTATATTAAATTATTTAATCTTTATATAAATGAAAAATGAAGAAAATAAATTTGAAAAGCCAAATAAAAATAATTTACTAATTCAAAAATGTGTATATATATATATATATTTATTTATTTTTATTTTTCTTCATTTTTTCTTTATTTTCTTTTCCTCCAATTTTTTCTCAATATTTTATAGAACAAAGGTGTTAGAAATTCTTTTCTTTTCAAAAAATAAAAATAATAAATATATTTGTTTTTATTATTTTCAATTATTAAACATTCACATACTTGGATCTCTCTTATTTGATTTATTACGAAAATTTTAAAATAAATAATTAGAATTAATCCAAAATTTATGTATTTTAAATTATTTAATATTTATATAAACAAAAAATAAAGAAAATGAATTTAAAAAACCATATAAAAATAATTTACTAATTCTAAAATATATATTTTATTTTTCATCATTTTTTTCTTCTCTTTTATTTGTTCTTTATTTTCTTTTCCTCCATTTTTTCCTCAAAATTTTCAAGAAGCAAATATAGGCATAAATTTTTTAATATAAAAATAATTTTAATATTTTTGAAAAAAAAAATGACTTACTTTGAGAATATTTTAAAATAATTTTCTCAAGAAGTATCAAATATTCCTTATATTTCCTAAAAGCAAAAGAAATGAAGTCAAAAAGAACTATTTTTTATGTAATTGATTTTATATTTAAAGATTATACTTAAAAATACTTTTATAAAAAGTAAAGATAATTTTAATGTTTCTAAACAAATTTATGAATTTCTGATTGAAGAATTTTATGGAAATATCCTTAAAACTACGTTTATTGAAATATCAATTTGTTTTTTTTTAAAAAAAACTCATATTTTTAATGGGTGTTTGATAAATTAACTTAATAACTTAATTTAAGTCATTAAATAAATTAAGTATATTTGATAAATAATTTAATGTTATGACTTAAAGTTAAAAACAATTTGAAATAAAAAGAAAAAATAATTTACTTAAAGCTTATTCTATGAAGCGATGCTAATATTTCTATCATTTAAATTTTTTTATTTTATTTTTGTAGTGAGTAGAAGGGGTAGAAATACTTTCTAAAGTTTACTATCAAGCATACTTTTATTCTCAAGTTCACATTTTCATTTTAATTTTTTATCCTTATTTATAATAATTACCTTTCTAATTTTTTTTTACTACTTCACGAGCTTTATTATTATTCAATATCTTTTGCCCTAATTATAATGTATAAGGATAAATATATTAATTTGATGATTTAAAAAAAAAATTAAATTAATTTCATCATTCATTCTTAATATATAAAATATAAAATAAATAATAAATTTTAAGTAAATATTTAAATATAATTTAATTTAAAATCAATTTAAGTCATTAAGCAATAAATATTAAGTTTTATCAAACATCCTTAATAGAAATTCTTTTTTTAAAAATAATTAAAAGTGCGTTTGAGAATGGTTCTAAAAAGCGTTTTTAGTATTTTTAATACTTAAATAATAAAAATTTTTAAATATTAAAATTATTAAAAGTGTTTTCTAAAATCACTATCACGTGTACACGAAGATATCTCTATAAGAATTCTATAAGGTATACCTATTGAAATCTGACTCAATTGCATGGGAGTTAACAACAACGGTAGGTACATTTGGGTACAAGGTGATTAGGGGAAGAAGATAACCACAAATTTATATACTACTGCGTCTGGCTTCGCTACACAAATCGAGGTAGGCGCAAGGGGAATAACTTACACTATTTGATGCCAGCCCGAATCTTATGAGAAAAGGAAGAAGGATTGCATTCAATGTTTTAGGCTTTAGACGCGTTGATATACCTGCATTTTTTAAGGAATGTGAACGACTTTTCCTCCTGATCGAAGTGTTGATTGGACGCAAACACAACATTAATTATAATAAAATTTGGAGAGTTAGATCTCACGCAATCTTACCTTAGCCTAACACTGAAGATAATCAAACCCAACCCCCAAAATAATTGTTCATTGACTGGTCCTTTTATTCCTTCCCAAGCCACTGGATTCCCACCTCGATATTGTATGTTTCATAATATCAAATCTCCTACGAGTGGTATTATTAATCATGACTGCATTCAATGAAGAGCCATTTGCATCTCAATTTGCTAATTTATCTCCATTTATGATGTTTTGTTAGTGGGAAAACTTTCTTTATTTCAAAAAGGATAAAGGGTATTCTTTGTAACAACTTAAAACTAAATGATGATTAATAACGTTAAACATTAGAGTCAGTTCGATTCTAGAACTTGTTTTTAAAAATTATTTTTAAATTAAAGAATAATAAATAATTTTTAAAAATCTAATCAAATAAATTTATATTTTCTTAAAAATTAGTAAAAATAATGCTTATTTATTTTATAAAAATTGTTATCTATTTTCATTTTATTTTTAAAAATTATTTCTATCAAATAGTTAGAAATTTTTAAAAATATTTTTTAAATTTTTAAATATAGAAAATTGGTTTTAAAAACTATTTTTAAATTAAAGGATAAAAAATATGATCAAATGATCAAATAAATTTACATTTTCCTTATATTTTTAAAAATTAATGAAAATAATTCTTATTTATTTTATAGAAATTGTTATTTATTTTCATTTTGTTTTTAAAAATTATTTCTATCAAATAGTGTTAGAATTTTTTAAAAATATTTTTTTTATTTTTAAATATAGAAAATTGGTTTTAAATTATATGACTAAACAAAATAAAATATTAAAAAATAAAAAAAAAACAGTATATTACTTTTAGCATTTAAAAAAAAAAGAATATTATAATTATTTTTATTTAATGAAAAATTTTAAAAATAAGTAATAAATTAACAAAATATAAAAGAAAAAAAAAAAATCAAAAATATGAAAGCAAAGTTGTTGAAAGATAAATAGGATAGAACACGTAATCATGTACGGTTGAACCACATTGAATTAAGATGGAATTTTCTAATTTGAATGATCCAAATAAAAAATGATAAAAAGGGCCGACTAGTTTTATACTACTACCATAATATAATTCACTAATTATAAACATTATCTCACAAGGACTTCAGTGCCAGTGGAGAAGAGCCAAACCCAAAGAGAAAAAAAATGCAAAAATAAAAAAATTATGTACTAGGTCTGATAAATAAGAATAATGGGAGGGGGGGGCACGTAAAAGTCAAGAGGGCCTGATTGGACTGACATGTGCTCCCACCAATTTGATTTTCTTAAAGGTGGGGTCTCAACAAATTCACCTTTCTAAGGTCACATTATGAGGTGTTGGAATGGTATTATCTCCACATAGAATCCAAGCCTTTGATATAGACTCTAGTGCATGGACAACTCAAAGAGGTTATCTACATTTTCCCACCATTTTGGTGGGCCCTAAACCCTCCAATGTCCCATTATTTTGTACTTACCAAACAAAGTGCCAAACCAGCAAAACGGCGTCGTTTGTCTGCTTCACTCACTTCTTTTTCAACGCCAAAGGAAAACCAAGAGACATTGGTTTATCAACGCGTTTTGCTCAGTTAAATGGATTTAAATGTGAGATTTGGCGTCCATGGCTGATTTATAAACATTTTTGAGAATTAATTCAAAGGGTTAATTTAATAATTTTTTTTTTTAAGAAAAAAGTATATAATATTTTATTTATATAGTATGACATTAAATCTAGGGGAAGAGAAAGGAAGGAAAAGGAAAGAAGGAGCCCATGAGGATTGAAGAAATCAATTTTGATCGGAGGTGTGTTGTGAATTTGTAGTGGAGTCTGGAGAGTGACCCAAGTTTGAATATCCGAGTACCTAACTACCAAACCTGTCACAATCGAAGAAATCCAAAATTTTCTTGAGAAAATAAAAACTTTTTCTGGCCAAAAAGGTTGGTCTCCGTTATGTTACTTTTGCAAGCACTAAAAAAGAGGAGTTGAGACTAGAGAGAGAATGAAGCGAGAGAGAGAGAGAGAGGTGAAATTGGGAAAGCATGCTTTGTCGGCCATTAGAGCTTCAAGGAGGAGCTCTCATCCGTCCCTTCGATTCACCTAAAGATCCTTCATCATCATTCTATTCACTTCACCAAGAACATCCACGACGTATGTGCTGCTTCCTCTTGCTTTCACTGTTCCATTTTCAATTAAAGAAAAAAGAGCTTATGTGTATTTCCCTTTGAAAAAAATTTGATCTTTGTGCTCCAAATTGAAGATCCCACCTTTTTCTTTTTCTTTGAAAAAGAGGAACACGGGTTTACTTGTTTTGTCCTGTAATTCATGAATAACGCGGTTCTCACTGTCATCTCAAGGAATCAGTGGAAAATGGTGGAGCTGTTGTTTTCTGTATCTCTTTTTTGATGAGTGATGAGCGATGAGCCCATACTGTTGAGGTATGTGAAAGTCTTGATCCTTTTTGGGTTCTTCGATTTTGAAGTGTTGGGTTCTGTTTTAATGATTATTGGTTTCATTCATCCCTTATTTAACTTTTTTCTTTTTTCTTTTTTTGAACTTTTGGTTTGTTTGGTTTGCTGGGTTGCTGAATTCTAAATGGTTGGATTCTTTCATTTGATTGATTTATCTGTATTACAAGTTCTGAATTCCTCGAACCCTTTGGACTGGTTTGTCAAAGTTTGGTTGATATCAGATGATTGGATTTCTGGCTACATTTCAGAATCACCCATTTGTGTTGCTGACCTTCATTTTTGTTTGTGTGCGCGCGTTTTCTTTTCTTTTCTTTTTTATTTTGGGTAAAATTATTGTTGGCTTCTATGATATAATTGATTCATCACCCTTTGTTGAAGACTAGTTCATTTCACACGATTGAATTTCTGGGTTCGTAATTCCGGATTCCAAACACTTTTTCAATTATCACCTGTCAAGTCACTTTTTTGTGGACTGACTGCATGAGTTGGATTCTTGGGCATTTCAATCTGAGGTGGCTAGACTTGTGCAGGTTTTAAACTATCAACTTGTTGGATTAATTTGGTGGTTCCCATGGTTATTAGAATGTCAAAGAATTGCAGATCAAGGAGACTTTTCGGGGTGGGGTTTACTGGATTTTTAATTGTTGCGGCTCTTCTGGTTTGTGGTTCAGAAGGGTTGAATTCCGAGGGGCTACTCCTCCTTGATCTGAAGCATGGGCTCTACGATCAATTTAATCATTTGTATAACTGGAATCCTGGTGATCAGACACCATGTGGGTGGATAGGTGTGAATTGCACGGGTTATGATCCAGTGGTCATCTCTCTTGATTTGAACTCGATGAATCTGTCTGGAACTCTAAGTCCTAGCATTGGTGGTTTGAGCTACCTAACTTATCTTGATGTTTCTCACAATGGGCTTACTGGAAATATACCCAAGGAGATTGGAAATTGTTCGAAGTTGGAGAAACTTTGTTTGAACAATAATCAGTTTGACGGGTTAATTCCTGCTGAATTTTGTGGTTTGTCTTGTTTGACAGATTTGAATGTATGCAATAACAAATTGTCTGGTCCTTTCCCTGAAGAGATTGGGAATCTTTATGCGCTTGTTGAATTAGTGGCATTCACTAACAATCTCACAGGTCCCTTGCCACGTTCTTTTGGGAATCTCAGGAGTTTGAAAACATTTCGAGCTGGGCAGAATGCTATTTCTGGAAGTCTTCCTGCAGAGATTGGTGGATGTAGGAGCTTGAGATATCTTGGACTTGCCCAAAATGATTTAGCTGGAGAAATACCCAAGGAGATTGGGATGCTTAGGAACTTGACGGATCTGATTCTTTGGGGTAATCAGTTGTCAGGTTTTGTCCCAAAGGAACTTGGGAATTGTACAAATCTTGAAACTCTTGCTTTGTACCAGAATAATCTTGTGGGAGAGATACCCAGGGAGATTGGGAGCCTCAAGCTTTTGAAGAAGTTATACATCTATAGAAATGAGTTGAATGGTACCATTCCAACAGAGATAGGTAATCTTTCTCAAGCCACAGAAATTGATTTCTCGGAGAACCACCTGACTGGAGAGATTCCAACTGAGTTCAGTAAGATAAAGGGTCTAAAATTACTGTATCTTTTCCAGAATGAGCTGAGAGGTGTCATACCAAATGAGCTTAGTAGCTTGAGGAACTTGACGAAGCTTGATCTCTCGATTAATAACCTAACAGGTCCTATTCCTGTCGAATTTCAGTATTTGAAGCAAATGTTCCAGTTACAGTTGTTCAACAACCATCTGACTGGTATTATTCCTCCAGCTCTTGGACTTTATAGCCCACTTTGGGTGGTTGATTTTTCTCAAAACCGCTTGACAGGAAGAATACCTTCTCATATATGTCGACAATCTAATTTGATTTTGTTGAATCTCGAGTCTAATAAGCTGTATGGAAATATCCCAATGGGGGTCTTAAAATGTAAATCCTTGGTGCAACTTCGTCTGGTTGGAAACAGTCTTACTGGAAGCTTCCCTTTAGAGTTGTGCGGATTGGTGAACCTTTCAGCTATTGAATTGGACCAGAACAAGTTCAGTGGTCCAATTCCTCCAGAGATTGCGAACTGCAGAAGGTTACAAAGGCTTCATCTTGCAAACAATTACTTCACATCTGAGTTGCCAAAGGAGATAGGGAAGCTCTCCGAGTTGGTGACTTTTAATATCTCATCTAATTTTCTCACTGGACAGATTCCCCCTACGATTGTTAACTGCAAGATGCTTCAACGACTTGATCTCAGCAGGAACAACTTTGTTGATGCTTTACCAAAAGAACTTGGGACTCTTTTGCAGTTGGAGCTTCTCAAGCTCTCCGAAAATAAATTTTCTGGAAATATACCTGCAACATTGGGAAATCTCTCCCATTTGACAGAGTTGCAGATGGGTGGAAACTTGTTGTCAGGTGAAATACCACCAGAGTTGGGTGCTCTTTCAAGCTTGCAGATTGCAATGAATCTTAGTTATAATAATCTCTTGGGGAGAATACCACCTGAGCTTGGGAATCTTATTTTACTGGAGTTTCTACTGCTTAATAACAATCATTTGAGTGGTGAAATTCCAAGCACATTTGGAGATCTCTCAAGTTTACTGGGGTGCAACTTCTCATACAATAACCTCACTGGACCCTTACCTTCCATTCCACTGTTTCAGAACATGGCAATCAGCAGTTTTATTGGAAATGAAGGCCTCTGTGGTGGGCCTCTTGGCAATTGCAATGGAATTCCATCTTCTAGTTCTGTTCCACCTTCTTTGGAGAGTGTGGATGCTCCTCGGGGTAAAATCATCACAGTAGTTGCAGCTGTTGTAGGTGGGATCTCTCTCATTCTGATTGTAATTATTTTATATTTTATGAGACGTCCAGTTGAAGTAGTTGCTTCTCTGCAAGACAAAGAGATTCTCTCATCTGTTTCTGATATCTACTTTCCTCCAAAGGAGGGTTTCACTTTCCAAGATCTAGTTGAGGCCACAAACAATTTTCATGACAGCTATGTGGTTGGAAGGGGGGCTTGTGGAACTGTTTATAAGGCAGTTATGCATTCTGGGCAAACCATTGCAGTTAAGAAGCTTGCCTCTAACAGGGAAGGAAACAACATTGACAACAGTTTCCGAGCTGAAATTCTCACGCTGGGAAAGATTAGGCATCGTAATATCGTGAAGCTCTATGGTTTTTGCTATCACCAGGGTTCCAATCTGCTTCTGTATGAGTATATGGCAAGGGGTAGTTTGGGTGAGTTGCTTCATGGGGCAGCTTGTAGCTTGGAATGGCAAACCCGGTTCACTATTGCTTTTGGGGCTGCTGAAGGTCTTGCTTATTTACATCATGACTGCAAACCAAGGATCATTCACCGTGATATAAAATCTAATAATATTCTACTTGACAGTAATTTTGAAGCTCATGTTGGTGATTTTGGTTTGGCAAAGGTTGTGGACATGCCTCAATCTAAATCAATGTCAGCTGTTGCTGGATCATACGGATACATTGCCCCTGGTGAGCTCCCTTATTGTCCTTTCCTATAATAGTATTTATTTCCAGATTCATTAAACATTGGACTGACATCCTATAGTTGCTGGAGAAGTACCCTTATTTGGGGTTCCTTTCCTCTTTTCCTTGTAAAGAGTCATATCATATATCGTGACTTGTTTGCTATAGTTCCTTAGCTTTTTTACTTATTTGTCATTTTCTAATAGCTCTTGTTTGATGCCTCAAATAAAAATTATGATTTTTGGGGACTTATTGTAAAGATTGGCTGGTTTTTTATTTTACTTATTCTTGCTAATTCAAGTCTATCAAAAAAGGGATTCCAAATGATTACCTGGTATTACAAATCACACCCTAGTGATAGGATCAATGAGAAAGTTTGCATTATTGGAGAATTTCTCAATTTTAGCTGTTTTAGTCCAGTTTGAACAAAATTGCTTTGTCCTGCTAGACTCAAACCTCACGAAGAGTATCTACTTGCATCAGGTTTTCAGTTGGATGAAACATGATAACATTCAATTATACATTTTATAGTTTCACAAAAAATCTGGGTGGAAAAGCGGTGAGGTTCTCAGTTGTATGACTAATACATTCTCATTTGTTCATTGAGTTGACAGTGGTACCCTGACACAGAGAAGAGAATTCTAATCAATTTCTTGTCATGAGAAAAACAAACATTTGTTCTTTCTCTCTTTCTTTCCCTTACTCTGTATATAGGTATGCATGTCTATACATCCGTCTGTCTGTCTACCATAGAAAGATACATCATCTATTAGCAGGGTTGAGCTTTGTAGATAGAGATGATTGATCATCATTCTATGTAAGTGATTGATAATTTATCTCTTCTTCATGCCAGAGTATGCTTACACTATGAAGGTTACAGAGAAATGCGACATATATAGCTACGGGGTTGTTCTATTGGAGTTGTTAACAGGGAGAACTCCTGTACAGCCACTAGATCAAGGAGGCGATCTTGTTTCATGGGTGAGGAATTATGTTCGGGACCATTCATTGACATCTGAGATATTGGACACTCGTTTAAATCTAGAAGACGAAAATACTGTTGATCACATGATTGCTGTCTTAAAAATTGCTTTACTGTGCACAAATATGTCCCCTCCTGACCGGCCCTCAATGCGGGAAGTTGTGCTGATGCTGACTGAGTCTAATGAGCATGAGGGGTACTACATCTCATCTCCAATCAATGATCTTCCTCTGAAAGATGATTCATCATGAATGTATGTAAAGTTTTCCCAGCTTCCATTAATTGTGATAGTTTCTTTTTCCTTTTTGGTTCTGATTCTTCCTTGTTTATTGCTAGAGTAAAATGATAAGAATTATCATGTACATTTTTTAACAAAAATGCTGTTACTTAACTTTTCTATTCAGAGTTTGAGGGGTAATTGATGTTACTCCCAAATCTGTATTTTCATTTGATATCAATACAAAAATACTAATTCAAGTATGGTTGCAGAGCAGTTAAGAGTTCTATTTTAAAGGCCCTTTTGGAATTGAATTTTCCGCAAAAAGGGTTGTCCATAACTCTTGAAGTTAGCTACATTATATCTTCAGTCATTAATTTTCTAATGATTATAATTCCACTTAGCCTCTCTTCTTGTTTTATTTTTCATTATCATTCTAATTTATACATCAAAATTATTTTGAAATTCTAAATTAGATAAGAATATTTGATGTGCGATTCTAAATTCAGCAATATGCCATTATGGTTTTTACATAAATGATTGTAAAATTGTTAATTTGGATCTTGGTAAAGTATACTTTCTTGCCCTTATTTGAATGGAAACAGGAGCACTAGGGAAAGCATTGGAAGTGACTTTTGGGAAAAATGTTTCATTCATTATTGGAAACACTTGGCAACATAAATGAAAAACATGAAAATTATTGGAAACATGTTCCTTGTGAGTTTGGGAAACATTTCTCTGCTACTAAAATATTTTCCAAGCCTTCCCAAAAATTTTCTCAAAAGATTCCAAGAAGTTTTATCCTTGCTTCAGAAAAGTGTTTTCCAACTAGGACTCAGTTTCCCGGTTACCATGGTGAGTGAGTGTTCAATTTCATATTAATTAATACAAATGGTGGCGGCACAAGCAATCTTCTGTGTGTGCAACACAGTACAATATCAAAGTGTGAATAATTGAAATTTAGATGTTTATATGAGAGTGAGGAAGAGAGTTTTTTGGGGGAGATTTTATGATTATTATATACCTTTAGTGACTTGCACTTGTAAAATGACAAATTTAACCTGTCTTGTTTTTAATCCTGTTGTTATTTTGATTGAAATTGATGGTTAGAGTACCTTTTTAAATTGTTGGGGGGTGTCAGAATGTTTAATTTTTGCTAATTTCAATTGTTTTCTTTTATATACAATAGATTTGCCTATTTTTATCCTTTTTGTTTTAATATTTTTGTTATTTTTATTTGGAAGTTAAGGTTACAATCAGTTTTTAGTTTCTCAACAGTGAAAGGTAAAAGAGAAGGAAATTGTGGTGTTTGCTTCCATTTTCCTTTGTAAGTTAGTTTACATAGTCTTGGGCTATACTTGATAAAGAAGAAATAATTTTGTGAAAAATGCCAATGTACAATGTGGGATGCAATCTTATTGTTACCATGTAATATTGATTAAGGCCATTGTAATGCCGAGACATTGGTGATCTGGAAACTGATTGACTTGAAGATACCATGATGTGATCTATTTTTGACATTTATGAAAGTTCTGGCTAACATTATCAGTGAATTTCTTGCGCTATTTCACTCTTGATGATTAGAATAAATATTTTTGAAAGCTGATTTTCTGGCTGATTATTTGATATGACATCTTTTGCTTGTCTGTGTATAGCACTGCATAATCAGCTGTGTTGAGAGAGACCAAACTTTTCTTCTAGTAGCTTGAAAGATTTTTAAGTTCTTTTCTCATTACAATGTATTTCTTTTGAGCATGAGAAAGTGCCCTTGCCCTTTCCTTTTTCTTTCTGGAAGGGATTGGATGATTTCCTGGTCTAAGATCTTTCTAGTTTCACACTTTAGGCAACCAAGTTATATCACACCAGTGGGAATAGAGCTCTCACTCGCAGGGTGGGTTCTTGATTTTCGTAAGTGAGGATGAAGTGTTGGGCTAACCATGGGAAATCAACGTCACCAGTCCAATAAAAAGTGGATTAAAAAATCTCAGGGTCTTGTTGCAAGTTTTGGAAATACCCTTAGCTTGATTTACTCAGGAAATCTTGAATCTTGTTGGGATATTCATGATCACTGTTTTTGGCTTCAGGTTGTGATTAACTGGTTTTGGAGTTATGTTTCTAAGTTTCTGTCTTAACATGTCTTTAGGTTTCATGTAGGACAACAAAAATTTACTCTGTCAACAAGAAAGGGGATACTCTGGGCCATTTCTAGTGTTTGAAAATGTAGATATGATGGATGGAGAGTGGAAATGTGTTGAACAGGAGTTATATTTAAAAACTCAAGAATCACACTGGTTGCTTCTCTATACTGCTGGGCAAATGCTTGAACTAATTTTGGCTGCATGAACAAGGTGACATTATTGTCTGTGATGTATATTGCTTGTATCCATAGTGTCAATATGTTTCTTATACAAAATTGACTTCATCAAATCATTTTGTGTAGCAGTTGGGTGCCTAGGCCGACTCTGCAAATGCATATAACTTAATTTTGGTTGCATGAGTAACCTGACATTACTTTGTGTCTTGTATATTTCTTGTATCAATACTATTATTGCTTTCATATTGAACAATTCAGTAACTGGGAATTATTGATGTGCGGTATGCACTCCTTTTGAGCTTGTGGTATGCTATATAATCTGGTGCAAGTTGCCAAAATATGAATTCAAGAAAGAAGACATGCATGGTTTTCCTTTTAGGAGTTCATAAAGGAGTGCTGGAGTAGTGCTTGAAACCTTGTTTTGAGCACTTTTTAGTTAGAATAAAGAACTCAAAAACCCACTTGCACTCTCTTTTGCTTCTCCTATAAAAGATGTTCTCTTTCGGTGGCACTTTGGTTCTACACCCTTTTAACTTTTTCCCACTTTAATTCAGAAAAATTGAGGTCTCTTGCTCTAAACAATTCTCCAAATCCAATTTTATTTTTTTGCTACTTTTTTTGACTACCAAACTAGGAGTGAGTTGATACTACATTTTCCTTTGCAAGATTGAAGTTTTTTGCGACTTTTACCTTGATGGTTCGTGCAATGACATGGTCATACTTGTGCATAATGGTTTGAAACCGGTAGAACATTTACACTAGATATATACGGGGTTGCAAGAAAATGCTAAGAAAAATGTGTTTTTTTTCCTTTAGAATTACTATTGAAAATGAAATATAATTAAAATTAATTAGAAATATGTGTATTTTCAAAATTTTTTATTCTTTATATAGAAAGTGAAGTGAGTTTGAAAATGTATATAAAAATAATTTATTAATTTAAAATTTTTATTTTTCTTTTTCTTTTTCTTTTTTTTTTTAATTTTTCCTCTTTTTATATTTTTTTTTTCTTTTTTTTTTTTTTTCTTTTTTTTGTTTTTTTGAAAAATCAAACATATGATTAGTAAGTTACATGCTCATTAAATCGAACTCAGGACCATGTGCCACTTATTGGGACCACACTTCCCAGTATTTGCCCTGACCAATTGGGCTACCTTGACGGGTTAAAACATTGGATAATTTATGCTTGTGGGTTTGTTGTTAATTGATTAAATGGAATGTCATATTTTTTTAAACATATTTCATTATATTACGAGGAAAGAATGGAAAAGAGAAAACACATTCTGATTTCATTGTATATCTCATTGATAGTTTGAAGGTACAAAAATACATAGTAGAGTGCTTTGCCTTACATTGCGAAAGGAGGTTGTACAACTATGCATTTATTCTAATAAACTATATCTAGAATGTTCCATACTAATATAGCTGTTATAATAAGAAAAAAAATGCTAGTATGATAAAACTCCCCATCAAGATGGAGAATAAAGATTATGAATTCCCATCTTTCCCATAAGAACATGAAACTGTGAAGGATGAAGAGCTTTGGTGAATATGTTAGCAAGTTGAATGTGTTGTAACATGCAGAGTTTTTAAAAGCTGGACTTGTATCTTCTCTCACACAATATGGCAATCAATTTTGATATGCTTGGTGCGCTCATGATATAATATCGGATTAGCTGCAATGTGAAGGGCAGCTTGATTATCACATAAAAGAAGAGTTAGACCATGGTGAACAACTCGCAAATCCTTAAGCAGGGAGAGAAGCTAAATGATCTCATAAGTAGTATTGGCCATAGAATGATATTCAGCTTCTGCAGAGGAATGTGACAATTTGTTGCTTCTTGGACTTCCAAGAAATGAGTGAAGAACCAAGAAACGCACAAAAACTAGAAACAAAACATTGAGTATCAAGACATGTTGCCAAATCAGAATTTGCAAATGCCTTGAGTTGCACTATTGAATTGAATGAAATAAAATACCTTGGCCTGGAGTTCTCTTGATGTATTACAAGATTTAAAAAGCTACCAAGAGATGTGGAGTACGAGGAGCAGCTCAAAATTGACTAAGTCTATTCACATAATAACTAAGATTAAGACGTGTAATGGTGAGATATAGTAGTTTACCAATTAGCCACCTATAACTAGTGGGATCAACAACTAAATCACCATCATCTTGAAAGAGTTTTAGGTTAGGTTCCATTGGAATGGAGGCAGGTTTGTAGCCCAAATACCCTACGTTAGAAAGCAATTAAAAAGCATATTTTCTTTGGCAAATTGAAATACCAGCAACGGATCTACCAACCTCCAAACCCATAAAGTACTTTAGGGGCCCCAAATCTTTCATCTTAAATCGCTTAATGAGGACATATTTTAGAGTATCCACAACTATTTGATCATTACTTGCAATGATAATGTCATCAACATACACCAAGAAAGCCAACAAAGAGTTATCATGGTATTTGGTGAATAATGAGTGGTCACTAGCAGATTGTGTAAACCCTTTTAACAATCGAACTCTTGAAAAATTATGAAATCATTGACAAGATGCTTGTTTCAACCCATATATAGATGTGTGCAACCTACAAATGGCATTAGGAGGCAGAGTCTCGCCTTTCGACAATTGTAACTAGGTGGTATAGTCATGTAAATTTCCTTAGTAAGGTGACATGAAGAAAAGCGTTAGTGACATTAAGTTGAGTAAGAGACCAACCATGAATAGTAGCCAAAGATAGCAGAATTTTAGCAGTAACAAGTTTTGCTACAGGAGAAAAAAGTCTCTAGAAAGTCAATGCCTTCTTGTTGTGTATAGCCCATAGCCATAAGACGGGCTTTATGTCGTTTCACTATACCATCAGCTCAAAACTTGATCTTGTGCACCCATTTACAACCAACAGGGTGTTTTCCAGGGGGAAGAGAGAGGATAGACCAAGTCCCATTGCTTTCTAAAACCTGCAATTTAACATTCATAGCATCACGCCACATTTGAGATTCAATAGCTTGGAAAAAAGTTTGTGGTTCAGTGTGGGAGGTAATGGCTAAGACGAATGTTTGGTATAGCTAGAAAAACTTTTGATAGCTTAAAAAGGAAGAGATGAGATAAAGATGAGTGGAGAAAGTAATGAATGAAGTGGAGGATAGGTGTACGACTAAGTAATAATGGTAGTCTGATAAATAAGCTGGTTGTTTAGTGACACAATGTAGACAAGAGATGGACTGAATCGGGGAGAGAGAATGAACATGGTCAACACTAAAAGGACTAAGAGTTGGTTGAGCATGGGAAAAGGTAGACTCAGATGTGAGGTGAACAACCTAGCAAGGACACGATCACTAAATAAATCAAGAGAATTAGTTCCAATGTTAGACTTAGCAAATGGAAAAAGTGATTCATGGAACACAACATTTTTGGAAATGTAAACCTTATTACTCTTTAAGTCAAGGAGTTTGTACCCTTTATAGCCAAAAGGGTAGCCAAGAAAAATTGAAGCTTGGGCATGAGGAGTGAATTTAGTGCATTAATTAGGAAGAGTGGAACCATAACATAAACACCCAAAAGTGTGAAGAAGAGCATAGGTAGGTTTTTTATTATTCAACAATTCAAATGGGGTTTTGTTGAATAATAATGTGGATGGTGTGCGGTTAATCAAATAAACCTCTGTCAAGACGCAATCACCCCATTAACAAAGAGGAACATACGCTTGAAAAAATAGAGCCTGTGCCACATTAAGTATGTGTTGGTGCTTTCGTTCGACTATTGAATTTTGTTCGAGTGTCTCGACACAAGAATGATAAGGAATGATCCATTTGGAACCAAAAAAAAAAAATCATAAAATGCTAATTCTAGAGCTTTATCATAATGAACATACTTAATGGTAGTGTTATATTGGGTAGAAACCAAAGTGAAAATATATGGAAAAATACCAAGAACATCTAATTTTGCACGTAAAAGATATACCCAAGTAGCACATGTATAATCATCAACAATGATAAGACAATACTTGTGACTAGCTAGTGTGGCAATGTGAAAAGGACCCTAAATGTCAATATAGACCAAATCAAAAGGTTTTGATGGGGGCGTTTTTGTTTAGCCATATGACAAATTCAACAATGTGAAGACAAGTTAGATAAATAAATAAATAAATAAAATTAGGGATATGTTATTCATTTTGAAGAAGTTGAATTTTTACAAGAGATGGATGTTCAAGTCTAAAATGCCAAACATCACTTTTAGACATTATAGAACATGAAAACATTGAATTACAAATAGCAGTTCCTAATTTTAGAAAGTAAAGATTGCTTTGTCTATTACCCTTCCCAGTCGTCAAACCTTGAGTGAGGTTCTAAATCACACATGAATTTGAAAGAAAGTTAACACAACAATTATGACTGAGAGTAAGAGCGCTAATACTTAGAAGGTTAAAAGTAAACATTGGAACAAATAAGACATTGTGCAAAATCGGAGAATTAGACAATTTGACAGATCCTATTCGATTAATAGCAACAACATGTCCATTAGGAAGAGTGATTGTAGTATTTTGAATGAGTGTGGAGTGAAAGAAAAAAGAGAGATTACAACATACATTGAGCATGACTCTTGTACTAATGACCTAATCATCAGAAGGGATGGAAGGATGTGAAAGGGAAAGAGTTAAAAAAAAAAAATACCATAGATGTGAGAAAAAAAGGGCTCGTTGCAAATTGAAGCTTAGGTGGATCAATGACATGATGATGAAGTTACGAGTTGATGTAAGTGACGAGCTGTTGGACTTGATTTGTTGAGAGAGAACCTAAAGGTGGAGAGGGTGCCATAACAGTCGTAGTTAAAGGAGAGAAGTAGGTGCCCTTTGATGCCTCAGGGAAAGATGATGAATTGTTTGTGGATTAAAAAAAGCTCAATTGGGCTTTGGGTTTGGGCTTGTACCCAAGTGGGTACCCATGTAACTTATGGTCTACAGAATGCCCTGTGAGCCCACGATGAGAACAGATCGAGCGATCATGCTTAGGCTTACCCTACAAAAGGCAAATTACGACAGAGACAACGAGGAGGTGCTAAATGCTAGGGATTCAGACAAAGTAGGGGAACTAGATCCGATGGTGTATTGTCATTTTTCTTGAATGGCAAGATTGAAAACTTTCGCAACAAGGGGTAATGGGTCAAACATCAAAATCTATCCACGCATCTCGATAGAGGATTCGTTTAGGCCTAATAAAAATTGCATCACATACTCTTGTTGTTGATAATCCATTTATGCTTTAATGCTGCCACATTAACAAATAGGAATGGATTAAAAATTCTTGAGTTCGTCCCAAAGAATTTTCAAACGGGTATAATATTGAGGGAACCTTAAGACAAATTGTGCAATTATTGCTTGATCTGAAAAATGCATGTGAAGTTGCTATAATGAAATTGATCATGTAGATCTGCCCAAACGACTTGAGCACTGTCAAAGTAGAGGAGACTATTTGCAATCTCTTTGGAAACAACATTGAGAAGCTAAGAAGTGACCATATTGTTGCATATTGACCAAACCCCAACAAAAAGATCCTATGGAGGCTGTTGCAAAATCGATCCATCGACAAAATCGAGTTTATGCTTGGTGTTGAGAGCCATGAGCATGACTCAACTCCAGTGTTTTAGTTGGGGCCAATGAAAAGATGAGAAACAATAACTAATCTGGGACTTGATAGCCTTATGTCATGACTCATCGTAGGTCATGTCTAAAGTGTAACCATACACACTAGTGCACTCACTATGGGAAACCCATCTCGATGGCCAAGACCACTCATCCTTCCACTTAGGAGGTAGTGCATTACAACCTCTAATAGGGTTTGCTTAGGCCCATGAATTGGTTGTGAACAAGTCATCTACTTGCAAGGAACTCGTTACTCAGATCTTTCATGCAATTCTTAATGTATTTTAGTCACGTACAATTTAAAAGATGCAAAGTACTAGAAGGCTTACTATGTATAATGCATGGAATGAGGATAAATAAAAGTGAAGTAGAAATTTTATTAATAAATAATGAATGCAAAGAATTGAAAAACTTATAGCCTTTGAAGAGGTGTAATTAAAATAAATAGCCCCCGAAGAGGCAAATATTGAATGAAAAGTATTAAAGAGGAACAATTTGAACAAATAATCCCTAAAGAGGTTAAATTGGATGAATAACCCCAAAAGAAACACAAATTGAACGAATGGCCCCTAAAGAGGCATAATTACCTCCATATTTGAAAGTAAAAGATAACTCTATTAGTGATGAACATGATAAAAGGAAGAGAAGATCAAAATAATATTGTCATTGACAATGCATTTTTTTTTTAAATGGCCTTTGACATGATAAAGAATAATAAAGATTTCAAATAAAAAATAATGAAGATTCCAAATCATGAATTGTGAAAGAATGTCAACATAAAAATAATTGGCTAAAATGGAAAGATACAATACATACAATGTTACTTGTTGGCAAAATGAGTAATATTGAGATTTGTAGTCCAACGCTAGAATATGTTGCTTGTTGAATATGCATGGGCTAGAAATCTAATGCTTGAAGACATAAAGATTATTGTATATCAATGGGTTATTATGCTATAAAGAAAAAAATATAACATAAGGTTCTAGGCAAATACCTAGTATCATCCTCGTAATGGTTTAATCATATAATTGACAATCTTTGAAGGACTTAATATATAAAGTATATGGATCTATGATATGTTAGAATTCCTAAAGGATTCAAAATGCATAAAATAGCCAAGTTTTGGAAAGATTTAAAATTCCTAAAGTAAATAATTCCATAAAGAATTAACATGCCTAAAGCAAATAATTATTTGAAGGGTTGTAATGTTTGAAGCAATGATTGAAAATCTCATATCACATCGTCAATCAAGTCATGATGATAATACACTAAATCAAATTATGTCTTTTTATAGATTAAATTGAAGGTTTGTAATTGTTGCAATCTTATCAACTCATGAAGAGTTCATAAGAACAATTAATCATTTAATGAAAGTATTTGAAATCAAAAATCTTGGGAAGAAAAAAAAAATGTTTTGACTTGCAAATAATTTTTTTTCAATTTTCAAATAGAATGTTAGTCCATCGGTTAGCATACACAGAGAAAGTTCCGAAGAGCTTTTATATGGACAAATCACACCCACTTGACCCTTTTATGATTGTTTGTTCACTTGAAGTGAACAAGATATGTTCCATCTCAAAGAAGAAAATGAAGAAGTGTTTGGTCCATAAGTAATATATATTAGTGCAATATTGACACATTGATGTATCTTACAAATTGTACCCAAACACAATAGCATTTTTTGCCAATAAGCTAACAAGATAAAGTTCTACACCAATGTGAAAACATTGGAATGAGATCAAACATGTATTATGATATCTTTCTAAAATAACTTATACGGGTTTATTTTATTTAAAAGGAGTAGAATCTTTGTTGCTTAGATTTGCAAATACTGGCTAACTTTCAAACCCCCCAAAAGCTTAATCTCATAAGTTATATATTTATTTATGATAACACAACAATATCATGGAGATCAATTAAGCAACAAAGGTTGACAACTTCTTCAAATAATGTAGAGATACTCTCAATTCATGAAACAAATCTAAATGAGAGAAATCATATAGATTGCCCTCCATTAAAGATAATGCCACCAAATTACATGAAGATAATGCTATTTTTATTTGAAAAATTAAATGAGGATTTATAAAAAGTAACGAGCTAAGCATATCTCTCCTAAACTCTTCGATACTCATGAGCTCCAGGAGAACAATGAAATTGATTTTTAGTAAATCTGGTCATGTGATCATATAGTAAAACTATTTGCAAAAGTGTTACTATCAACTACATTGAAAACGTTAAGTTACAACATTGAAATGCAGAGATTAAGAGATCTATCAATTGAAGTGGTAAAAAAAGCATAACCAAGTCTATATGAGAGGAATAATACTGATATGGATATATTGTATTCTTCTTTCCATTGTCTTGGTTTTGAAGAATATTATGCTCTATTTTCTTCATTAGGGTTTTTCCTATTAGATTTTTCCTAATAAGGTTTTAATGAGGTATATTCTTATATGAGAGTATTATAAAATATGAGAATTTATCAAATTTTGGGAATTTGAGCATATATGTAGTCATCCTATTATCCACATTTGTTGCTAAAGCCTTGATATTTTGTATTTAGTGATTTTTTTTTTTTTTTTTGGTTAGTGTTTGAGCCATATTTTAAGAATTTCAGGTGCAAAATGAGGAAGAGAAGGCATAATGAATGACTACTAGCAACTTACAAGAGGAGATATTTAGGAAACTTGGTTAAAATATGAAGATTAGGGGAATTTAACACAACCAATAACTATGAGTATACATAGTCACAAGGGCTTATGTGCATGTAGGGTGCCCACAATAGAGTGTATGCACATAAATATCAATGTAACACACTTCATCCTAGCTTCAAGCACACTTGAAGACCTTTCTCCATGGAAGGCAAATGCGCACACACACTCTCACAAGCTCTTAGCATACTTGGACATGAAAGTAGGGACTATCTCGACTTTATATATGCACACTGAGCACTTTGTGCCGATATAAAAGATCCAACCTTTGTGCATATGCATAGTGGCCACTTCTTAAGCGCTACTTGCACACACTTGGAACAACTCTAAAACGGATGCATAGGGCCACTCTCGAGATGCCATGTGTTATGAATCATGTTTCCCCACACTTGAAAACTTCAATTGTTGTAATCCCAAGTAGTAGGTCAACAACTTGGCAAATTTGGGGCATGCATATGACATAAGCTAAGTAGGAGCAGGTTGAACAATTATTGGAAAAACTATCGCCTCGTTCGACTTTCTTGATGTACTTTTTCAATTGGGAAAGAAGGTTAGTTATAAAAGAAGTGTTTTTTTGTTTTTATTTTTTTGGAGTTCCAATTCTAGTTCTAAGTAATAGGAGTGGGTATTTGGGTTTTAGTTTCATCCTCTTAGTTTAAGAGTAGGGGTAGGAGTAATTTGATTTTAGTTTCCATTTCATTTTCCAATTTTTGTAACCTTTCAATTCAAGCTTCTGTTTTAGTTTGTGTTGAAATTTAAATTTCAACTAATGTTCTTTGTAGTTTTTGTTTCTTGCTTTTCCTTTAATTTCCTTAGCTTTACTTTCCTATAGTTTTTCATTATTTAACAAATATACTTTCCAACACTTTAATTTCTAACTTTGCCTTTAATTTATAGCATGCTTAGTTTTGATAGCATTAAGTGGTGAATAAAGCCAAGATTTTCCCATATCTCAACTTAATCTTCCAATGGTTTAATAATATGTGGCTCAAGTGGGTGTATACTAGTTTGCAAATTTCTGGTTCATGTTATTATTTTTATGAAAAGTTAAACTTGATTTATATTGATACTACTATTTCTCAAACAAAAAATGTAGCTAATATTGTAGCTAGGTTATGGATCCATATTTTTTTACCTGTGTTCCCATTTGATGGCGAGACTCGTTTTTTTTATTAAGAAAAATTGGTTTTTGAAAAAGTTGGAGTTGCCACTTATTTTTGTTTATTTTTTTTAAAGAGAAAACAAAATAAGAAATAAAACTCTAGAGTGACTCATTTTTAAAGGAAAAACATGTTTATGAAAATGGATCTAAGTTGAGGAGCAGATTATTTATTAGAAAGGTACCGTAGGGTAGCACTCTTTTAAGCCCTAAAAAAATCTCTACTAAACAAGCGGAGAGAATTAAGACAATTGACTAATAGACCATGGATACCAAGAGAAAATAATAGGGATAAACAATAAGGTAATAGTGATGGAGAGAAAAAGATAAAGAACACTCGGAACATAACATACATATCAAAGGAATCAAACAAATGAAAATAGAAAGAAAGTGTACCTCAATAATGCCCAAAATAGGGCAACACGCTTACATGGAAAGAAAAGATTTGTTCATAAGCAAAATAAGGGATATAATATTAAAGTAAGAGCCACCCAATAAATATAATATATATGCAATTAAAATCAAGAACAAATGATGGCTAAACTAGCATTAAGGTGGACTAATATGCACAAATCATGCATAGGTACTATAACTAGGTAACAGGTATGTAATCATAAAATAAATCTAAATAAAATTATTAAAGGGTAATCGTGATATAGGGAAGGCTTGTTTAACATATATAAGATGTCTATAATACAAATCAAGGGTCAAAGAAGGTTAAAATCATGCCAAAAGTAGCTAAATTAACAACTTATTCAAATGATATAGAAACAGAACAAAGAACATGTATTTACAAAATAAAATAAGAAAATGGTTAGAGATAAAATAAAATCCAAAATAATAATAATAATAATTTACAACACATTCAAAGTGTTTAGAACACAATCCAAAAGCCCAAGGAACTCAAGTATGCACCAATTAATTCAAATTCTAAAGAACATCTTATTGCTCATAAATAGGGCAAAACAAGAAGTTATGAAAAGACATAATTATTTGACAAGCATAGAGATGAGATAAAAAAAAAAAAAAAAAAAATTTAAAGCATATTTAAAGTTTTTAGAACACATTAAAATTTTCTATGAGGTTCAAATATGCACCAATTATCCCATATTTCAAAGAACAATTTGCAAGTCCAAGTTCAGATCAACATAGCAAAAATAAAAAGATGGAATTAATTCATAAGTTTGAAAAATGATTTTTAAGCAATATATATATATATATATATATCTTAATAAACTATTTAAGAAGTTTAGAATGTAGAAAAATATTAAAAATAATTAAAAACCCATGAGTTAGTAATGATTAACAAGATCATTTTGAAAGTAAAAAATGGTAGAATCTAGATATTTGGAAAAACAAAATTATTTAACAAGTTCGGAGAATGTTTTTTCAACAAAAATTTTTTTTTTCTTTTTTTATACATTGAAGAATTACAAAACACATTTCAAGCCTAAAAAACTGATTCGTGCCCAACTGGTGTGCCATGTTGATTCTTGTTCAATCAACTGGTGTGCTTTGATTTCAATCCTCAAACAGGAGTAATCAACAAAATTTATAAACCTAATTCACCATATACTAGGGTAGCATAGCTAGCATAGCATAGTGGCTCTAGGATTGTCCACAGAGATGGGTTTTCACAATACAATTGATATTAGTTCAAGAGCTGAAATGGTGCTTTTCCTTTTCTAAGTTAGCTTTAAAAGAAAACATAAGTTTAAATAAAAAAGGTTGGTTTTAAACTAACCAAAAATATAGGAACTGAAAGTAATTACAAAGAAAAGTGTTTCTTGGAGTTTTAGGTCACTAGGTTCAGGTTCCTTATATAAAAAGGGAGATTTCGAATCTTTTCCTTGCATTGGGGATTTAATGTATAGTTATTTCTCGAACCGGTGTGTTACAGTTGCTTCCCATTAATGGTTTCAAACACTAAATCCTTGTCACTGAATCATCTTGCAATGGTTCATACCTCTCACCTAGTATTAGCCATTCAAGGTGTTCTTTAACCTTGGATCACCCTTCAGAAGCAAACAAGAGATAACAATTAGACCTCCATAGAATCCGAAAGCTTACCAAGTATTGGCTATTCAAGGTGATCCTAAGTTAACTAAAAATATAAAAACCATTAATGGGTCACACTTTCTCTTCATTAAAAACTGAAACAAGGAAACTTCCAATTTTGTATCCGAAACCTTACCTAGTTTCCTTCACCCAAGAAACAAAAAGCCTAGCCACTCATCCTCTGAGAAAACATCTCAGAGCTTGATTTGCTAAAAATAAAAATAAAAGAGAAAACAAAATGAGAAGGTAAGGCAGAGCAAAGCTCTGTGTATTACTTCTTAAAAAACTATACAAGGTGTTCTCCGGAAAAACTCTCGAGAGATCTCTTTCAAAAGATATTACAAAAGATCTTATGTAGGGAGGCTATTCACCCCTCCTGATTACTTCCTAACTAAGGAATCACATGATTGGTGGATTACAAGGAGAAAATAGGGATTTATACAAAAATATCTGAAGATAAATATCAAACGGAGTCAGTACACAAATATCTCAAATTACAGGTGGATTTCGCAAGTTGAAATTGGCCCATTTCACAAGTTGAATTTGTGATTTCGCAAGTTGTGAAATTTTCCTGCAATTGATGAGCTCTCTGTCCTACAGCGACTTCCTTCCTCTTTCTATTTCGCAAGTTGCAAAAATTTCGCAAGTCCCTTCCATAACTTGCGAAATTGCTGGATAATTGATTTTCTTCTGTGTTTTTCGTCCTTGCAAATTTGAATGACTTTGGCAAAGGGTTACGAAGCTCCAAAGCTTAGATTCTTCATGAAATTGATCATACTCTCTCATGGAACATTAAAGAGATAAAACCTAAACTTCAATAAGAGTTATCAAATATCTTGCCTAATCACAATTCATAAAGAGTAGACATTTTGCAAATTTAAGTATCAAAAGAATTTCCACTCCCAAAGGGTCAATCTTTACTCTTCCACAAAAATCTAAGTGTTACTTATTAGTTTCCGAATATAGTATGTTGAACTAATCTCTCCCCCCAACCTAGTTTTTTTTCAAATCTTAGCAAACTGATCAACCTCCAATAGGCTAAGAACGCACCTCTTTTATTTCACAATATTTTTCTTGTAGGAGTGGAAAGCTTAAAGGTATTTTTTTCTAAATTGTCCATGTAACGAGGGTCCATCAATGACTCCCAACCAATCAAGGTTTAGGCATTAAGCTTTAAGGATCTTTCAACTACTAACTCCTCGGATTTTACCCCAGACTTTTGAGAATGAAAATGAAATACCCAAGCACCTACAATATGCTAAACTCCATCTATTCACCCTTGTAACGAGCATTGAGGCCGGTGACTCCCAACCAATGAAGGCTTAGGGCACCAGGTTTTAAAGATTTTCACCATATACCCCTCGGACCTTGCTCAGGTTTCAAGGCAAGTAAAACATTTTGTTTTTTGTTTTTTTTTTTTTTTTTTCAAAGGCTCATTGGCCTTTTATAAGGTGTCCCAACACTATTAAAATGAGGTCAAAGGTACCAAGTCTAAAATTTCCTAAGTTGAGGAGGTGAAATAGTTTTTCATCTTATAAACGGAACCAAGTGTGCACAGTGTGTGGTAAGCTTAAAGTGGAAGAAATAAGGTTGAAATCAATAGGAGTTTCAATAATTCATCAACTTCAAGAAGTAATATACAACTCTAAGTTTCAAGTAAAAAGACAAAAATTCAATTTCTCTCATTTCATTTTGAAAATTTTTCCTTAATAACCATGGAGAGTATTAAAAAAAAAAAAATTAAAAATAGTAAAAAAGAAACTAAATTACCAAAATAACTTAGCATTATAAACAATACTTCCTTCCTCAACTCTCCCCCCAACCATGATCAACATTGACCTCAATGTTTGAAGAGCAATTGAAAATAAAGGGAGGAAGTGGTACCTCCTGAGTGGAATAGAGTCTGAATCGTATAGGAGAAACCACACGATTAAAAAAAAAAACAACAAAAAATAATGAGTAGAGGAAATAAAAAATATATATGCCAAGAATAATAAAAAATGATGTATATGTATTACTTTGAGAAAGTACAATATGAAATATGCACAAGTAATACATCCAATCCCAGTATATAAAACATCAAAAACATGGGATTAACAGTTCTAATATAATAAGTAAATACAAAAAGTAAATAGATGATCAGGTAGTGGTGGGAGGATCATGTGGAGACGATGGCTCTGTTGTGGTCTCCTCTGATGACATAGTTTGTTCAGCTGAAGCTATAGGCTCTGATGGGCCAGGCATATCATGCTCAGGTGGTGGCAGTATACCCAGATGCTGCTAAATCTGATGAAGGATGGCAGTATGCTGGGTCTGCATGGTAGTAAGTTGATCCTGTTGTGCACGTATGGCAACCATCTGCTGGAAGAGAGCACCTTGAGTGGTGCTCAATGTCTGTAATGTATGAACTAGGCCTCTAAACTTTATAGCAGATATAGTGATAGAGGATTTAGATGGATGAGGAGGTGCTGATGTAGTTGGTACAACTAGTGGAGCTTCAGGAGTGGTAGAAGGAGCAGAAGATGTAGCCTCAGGCATGGGCACTGGAGTAGGTGCTACAGGGGCAGGAGGTATGATGTCTGTAAGAATCTCACCCTGTTGTGCCTGTGGTGGCTGCTCATCCTATGGTGGCTCTGGTGGTGCTGGCATATATGGGGCTCCTGGAGGTGCAACATAAGCCGTTAAATGATGCCATTTGTCGAGAGTGAATTGCTCTCGGCAAAGGCAGTGGCGCTCAAACTGAGGCTTAGAAGGATAGCCCAAATGCTCTAATATCTGACAGAGCAGCCTGGGAAATAATAATGGAATGACATCTGCTCTTTAAAGCTTCTTCCTGTGGACCTTCTCTTCAAAGTGAAGAAGAGAGGCCATGATCAAGTGATGAGGGCCAAAGTAGAAACCCTCAGATATTCGGAATAAAGCCTCCAATATCGCTTCTTTCCTCTGTACCATATGCTGAAGTGGAAAGATGTTGGAGCACAACACCACATCTACAAGGAGCATCCCAGGTGGAAGCTCCTTTCTCACAAGAACTGAGGCTGTAGAGGTCCCCCTGGACAATATACGGACCATGTCCCTCTAAAAGAAATGGGACCACTCTCTGAAATCTGCTGGACTCACAGGCTCATAAGGAATATGCAGGGCCTCTGCAATGTGTCTAGCTCCAAGGATACCCTGGCGTCCATCTATACTGAAGTGAATGACATTAGGATTCGGGACGCACCGAGTAGTCATAGAATGATAGAAGTCTAGTGCTACTCTGGGATAGAAGAACTCCTTAGGAGTCATCAGGTGCTCCATATGGTATCTCTGCAGTAGGTGGAATAAATCTCTAAGCTCCGGCTGTTGTTTGAAAGTCTCCAGATCAAAACATAGCTCGGAGTAGAATGACCTGGCTCTGTAATCCAAATTTCCCTTAATAGGTGGTGCTGTATCCATAGGTCGCCTAATAATGGCTTCTGGAGTCATCCCAGAAGGAATCTGAGACTTTATAGTAGGCGACTCAGGCTGTGGAGGTACAGATGACTCTCCTGGGCCTGAAACTTTGGCTTTCTTGGCAGAAGGGCGACGAACTGCTCTCTTGGGGCGCGAAGTGGTTGCCTCAAGTGTAGTCGGTGGTCTCCTCGTCTCATATCTGCGCTGAGAAGGACTAGATTGTACTCCACCCTCAGAAGGAGGAATGGTAGGGGCCTGTGGGGCCTGAGATGTGGAATCCCGTGTAAATGAAGCTCTTGGCTTTGGATTGCGAGTTGATGGAGACGCGGCATGGGCTCCTCTGGTCTTTGCCATGGCTGAAATGGAGAGGAATTGGCTCATGCGTGTTCCACAGGATGCGTGTTGTGTGTGCGGTGGTGTTTCTTCTTCAGACGCGCGTCCTTAGGGCTTCCAATGGAGAAGGAGGTCTAGAACAAGGATTTTCGCAATTTGACAGGGCTGTGCGAATTGAAAATGGGAGGCTTGAGGGGTTTAAATGTAAATTTAAACGACAGTTGGTATTTTCGCAAATTGTTTCGCAAGTTGCCCCACTTTCACAATTTGTTTCTCAAGTTGCCCCATTTTCGCAAATTGTTTCGCAAGTTGCCCCATTTTGGCAAATTGTTTCGCAACCTGCGAAAATTTTCGCAAGTTAGAAAAGAGACTTGCGAATTTGGGTTTTGAGGATTTCGCAAGTTGCCTTTGATTTTCGCAAGTTGGAAAGGAGACTTGCAAAATTTTTGCAAGTTGCCCCTATTGCTCTGTTTTCAGGCTTTTTCCTCTTTCTTTGGTTCTTTAAGGCTTCCCCTAATTTCTTTGAGGTTTCTTCTGAAATTGATCATCCAAAAAATCTAAGTTAAGTCAAAATAAAATAAAATAAAATAAAATAAAAATAGAATTAAAATCAAAAGAAATAATAAAGCTTTTAAATAAAAAATGAAAACAAAAAACATGGACTTGAGTAGTCTTCAGAAAGACTAAGTCCATCTACCCCTTGTCTATTAAGGTTGTTGTGGTTCAAGGAGAATGACTTCCTCCTTGTCTTGATTGAAAGGCTCCATGAATGGCTTGAGATAGTGGCCATTGACTTTGAAGGTGTCTGTGCTTTTGGAATTGAGTAGTTCCACTACTCCATTGGAATGCACTTGATGAATAATGAAAGGGCCTATCCACCTTGACTTTAGCTTTCCTGAAAAATGTGGAGCCTAGAGTTATAGAGCAAGACTCTTTGTCCTTTCTGAAATTCTTTCTTGAGATTAACTGATCATGCCACCTCTTTATCCTCTGTTTTGCAATTTGGGAATTAATGTAGGCATCATTTCTCAGTTCCTCCATCTCATTAAGGTCTAAGCACCTCTTCATCCCGGCTTTGGTTAAGTCCATGTTTACCTTCTTGATTGCCCACCAAGCCTTATATTCAACTTCCACAGGGAGATGGCATGCTTTGTCATAGATAAGACGATAAGGAGACATGCCAAGAATGGTCTTGTAAGCTGTTTTGTATGCCCATAGTGAATCATGGAACTTAACAGACCAATCTCTTCTGCTCATGTTCACCACCTTCATCAATATATTCTTGATTTCCTTGTTTGCTAACTCAACTTGCCTAGAAGTCTGAGGGTTGTAAGGTGTAGCTACCTTATGCTTCACCCCATACTTGGCTAAGAGAGTTTCAAAAGGCTTGTTGCAAAAATGAGTACCTCCATCACTGATTATGGCCTTGGGCACCCCAAATCTTGAGAAGATGTTCTCTTTGAGAAATTTGAGAACAACTCTGTGATCATTATGTTTGAAAGGGATTGTCTCAACCCATTTAGAAACATAATCCACTCCCACCAATATGTAAGAGTTACCAAAAGACATAGGGAAAGGTCCCATGAAGTTAATGCCCCAAACATCGAACAACTATTAAAATGGGGTTTATAGGCATCTAGTTCCTACGAGTTAACTTCCCAAGCCTTTGGCATCTATCACAGCTCCTGCACATGGTGGGAACATCTTTGAAAAGTGATGGCCAACTGAAACCTGATTGCAACACCTTCATGGCTGTTTTCTGAGAGGCAAAGTGGCCTCCACATGCATTTTCGTGGCAATGACTGAGGATCCCCTATTGCTCTTGTTCAGGGACACACTTCCTTATTATTTGATCTGGACAATACTTGAAAAGAAATGGTTCTTCCCAATAGTAGGCATGAATTTTTGCAAAGAAGTGTTTCATTTCTTGTGTTTTCCACTCACTTGGAACCTCACCAATAACTAGATAGTTAGCAATATGAGCATACCAAGGAGCATCTTCTAGCAACATGAGTGACTCCTCCGAAAAATCATCATTAATAGGCAACCCATGGGAATTATGTGTTATAGCCAGCCTTGAAAGGTGGTCAGCTACCACATTTTCCACTCCTTTCTTGTCTTTGATTTGGAGATTGAACTCTTGTAGTAAGAGAATCCATGTAATTAGCCTTGCTTTTGCATCTTGCTTTGTCAATAAGTACTTCAAAGTTGAGTGGTCAGTGAAAACCACAATGAAAAACCCTACCAAATAAGCACAAAAATATACATGGCACTTTTATACTTATTATGAACTAACCTTATTTCTCATGAAAGCATATTGTTTGTCGCTAAGGTACACCCTTATTTATTTATTTATTTATTTACTTTTCATTATATATGCCTTGTTTTGTTCCTACATGTGCTTTCATCCTCCTTGCTGTGTATTTTAGCACATGATTACCTTGGTATCCATTGATTTCATAATTAATTGTCATGCTTACCTCACCTTAATTAGTAAGACACTTGTATTAGGGGCTTAGAAGGGTGCTACCTATGGTACCTTCCTAATGAGTAACCTAACCCCCGAACCTACACTTGGCTTTTCGTATACTTGTCTTTTCCTAATAAAATGTTTTATTCCTTATTTTGTTTTTCCTTTTAAAAATAAACAAAAATAAGTGGCTACTTCAAACCTTTTGGAAAAATTAGCTTTTCACCAAATAAAAAGTGAGTCTCTCTATTCCATTGAGTAGGAACACATCATGGGTCCACACATGTCTTTAGGTCCATCTAGCACAACACCCTACTGTAAATGTGTAAGCTCACAGAACAAATGGAATCTCACGCACATGTCATTGAAGCATCTCTATATCACAGATACTTAGTTGAAAATGGATGCAAACTCATGCCTATACTCCTCTAAAAGGATCAACCATCAACAAAGCGAGACTCTATGTCTCAAAAGCACCCTGTTGGCGAATCTCAAAAGATAAACAAATGTTGTGTTGGAAGATCATGGTGTCGCCCATAACTCTATCACAAAAAAAAAATTGTAAATTGTATCAAAACTTTGCTTGGTACTTAAACTACAATTGACAACATGGCATCCAATCGATCTACTAAGAAGAACAAAGATGTTATTTGCCACAATAAAAGCGTCTATAGGAGTAGTAATAATCAAATCAAAATTCATGCAAGCAATGGGCATACCATACAAACCAATAAAAGATACTAAAACAAAAGAGTGCACTAAGATTGAATTAATCACTAATAAACCAATTAGACAATTTAGAATAAAAAGAAGAATATAAATTATACTAGATGAAATTGAAACTTAAACTAATGCTTTACTTATCTATCCCCAAAACTAAACTAAATCAAATTCCCAATATGATCATAACCTAGTGCTCTAATACCATTTTGTCAAGCCTCAAGATCCATTCTAAACCATAAGTCTAAAGACTGACTCAATGTGAAGACTCAAATCATCTTGTGTAATTGGAAGGTTACCAATTACCCAAATTCCTATTCAAAGTAGTGAAATATACTATAATATTCAAAATTTAACTTAAAAAAAATAACACATTAACCAATGTGTTATTGTCCAAATAACTTCAAACGGTAATTAAATTCTAACATTTAAATAATGTCCAAAATACGAGTTTAAACAAAAATGTTCAATAAAGGATAAATTCCCAACCTAACCAATCACTCATCGCCCAAATTGAGAGTACTTAAAAAAAAATGTCAATGAAAGGAAATGAACTCAAAGCCTAATAAGAATATTAATACAATTTCATGGATCAAACATTTTCAATTAGGGGATATAATTTACAATCCTTTTCATAAAAATAAAAATAAAAAAAAAAATTTTGAGTTCAAATGTGTTAAAATATCTAAAATTTCTCAACGAAACATTTTCATATTTATGTCAATACAATTTCATATCAACCAAACATTTAAAATATTTTTACTTTGATTATCAAATAACAAAAGTTGCCTGATTAAGTGAGACATTGTTGCTTGATTAGGTGAGAATTTACAAATGGGTGGTTAGCCTCAAATTTGTTCTTTTTAAGGTGGACAATGCATATCAGAAACCTCTAACGAAACCCTTAGAGGTTGAGGTTCAAAACAATTACATTCTCCATCAAGAAATGTAAAGGTCAACAATTATAACTTGTTGACTAGGATCAAAAGGTCAACAATTATAACTTCTTGATTAGAGCCAAAAAGGTCAACAATTATAACTCATTGATTAGAGCCAAACAAATCAAATTTAAACACTTTGTTGCATTATTCAAACTTACGAAAACATAATATCTCATGTTTTTCTGTTATAACAAAAGAAAATGTTCTTATATATTTTTCACACAAAATATATTTGATCCATATATAGAACAAAATTAACATTTTACATAATTCAGAATAACATATACAAAGAAATTATTTTCTTTTATCAAATTTATATTAATTTCCCTTAGTTTAAAGTAGGACTCAAAATTTTGAAGAATTTAATTCGAAGAATCTAATCCTTACCTAAAACAACATAAGAAACAACTATTACTATCAACTATTCATCTAAAATTATAGATTTGGCAATCCTAATAAATTCCTATATTAATATTATTATCACTAATATTATTCAACTTTCTAATAGATAACAATTTAGTTAAAGAATTTCCAAATTTTTGTAGAAGTTGTGTTCCTTCCAAAATCTATTCCCAAGAATCTATCAATATATATATATATATATAACTAAAACTCCTAAAAATGTAATATTTCTATTTATTGCATTAAACTATTATTATTACTATTTCATCCTCTCACTTTTTTCAGTCTACACCGAAGATATAAACACCATTCAAACCTTCTATTATGTAATTATTAAAAATTCCTCCTTATTGCCACACTATAATCACTGCATTTTTTTCCCTTATTTTTTTCACTCTAAAATCTTACACTCACCCACACAATGTCATCTCCATTTTTATTTATTTATTTTTTCTTCCCCTTTCTCCCTTGCGGCTGTCACACTCTCCAACCAATTTTTTTTTTATTTTAGGCAATAGTGCACATCTCCTCATTCGTTTCCTTTTCCATTTGTTTTTCTTCTTGTAGTAGCCCGCACACTCTACCACAATTATCACAATTACAATTTTTTTCCTTTTCAATGCCACATACAACCACAAAACCTTTATTTATTTATTTATTTTTCCATATCAAAGGTTTTAAATTTATTTTCTTCTATTTTTATCTTATTTTTATTTTTAAATTTTTGGTTTAGATCTATTCAGTTCAATATCTAGAAATTTCCAATCTCCATTATTAAATCAAACTATTTTCATAAATTTCAAATCTTTCTTATCTAAAATTAAATAAATAAACCTTAATCTGGATAGAGATCTTCCAAAAAAATTTTAAATTGTTCAAAACTAATTCATGAATATAAAATACTAATCTAAGGTTTAAAATCTTACTTGAAAAATTAATCTTCAAACCTTAATCCTCAAATCTTCAGTCTTGTGTTGCCCTACATTCTTTGATCTCTCTAATCTCCGTGTAAAAGCGTTTTTGTATAGAGAAGTGAGAAAAATTTAATTTATATATCAGACTTTTAAATGTAAAAAGACCTTTCATATTAGGAGACTCATGGTGATGAGGATTAGGTTAAGGTTCAAGATAGTGCTACGGATGAGGCTAGTATGGTGTATGAGAGAAGGTTGGAGCTACCATTATTCGCTAGGATGTTGTTTTGTTGAGAATTTTACTAATGTTGTTATTTAGGAGGCTTTAGAGATGCTTTCATGGTTAAGGGAGTGCTTAAAGAGAAAGTTGATATCAAGGAGTGAGCAACTAAGGTTGAAGATGTACTTGATGATAATTAGATCATTTATACTATTATTGCAAATATAGCAACTCTTCATGGAGATGAGATGAGGACGGACAAGGAAATGCTTGATCCTTTATATTTATTCTCTATTTCCTTTATGATGATATTTTTGGATTTGTACTCTTTTTATTGGCATGGTTGCTAGATACACTACTCATTTTGGTTTTGTTTTGGGATTATACTGTTATGTTATTCATTGTTTTGCTATGTTTCCTTCTTCACTTAATCTTGGTTTTTGTTTGTTTTTTGTGATTGTTTTGAACTGAGGCTATTGAATAGGAAATGAAAGTAAGTCTACCCACAGTTGCATCTCTTCTATTGCACTTTGAGGACAATGTGCATCTCATGTTAGGGGGAGGGAATATGTGCCAAAAATTGAATTGCCATTTTAATATGCATGCCTTGATTTGAATTTGCAAACATATGATCATCCATGACTGACTAAATTGAATTCATGGAATTTTATTAGATTTATTATACTCTACTATTTAGTTTTATTGAAAATATAAGACCTTTCTAGATTTTAAGAGCTTGGCATGATAATATGATCATAGTTAATCTTTTTACCTTCTCCCTTTATACACAAGGGTGCTGATATACTTAGATTGATATCTTAGGAGCCTTTGGATCAGTTCTTTCTGGGTTAATTTATACCTAATACTCACTCTACACACTATATCACAATATACCCTTGTTGAATCTTGCTTGAGAATTTATTTTGTTGGCTTGAGAGAGGCTCTTTTGAGGTAAAAATAAAGTGAGCTACCTTTGCAAGCGGTCAATGAGCCCAAAGAAAATAAAAAAGAATGAGTGTGTGTGTGGGGCTTGGGAGGGGGAGAAGGGGGCTAAGAACAAGAAAATCAATAAATAAAAAGAGTGCAATGTTTTGATTAAAGGCTCGAAGGTATGTCTTGAGAGGGTCAGCAAAATTTTGTTTGCTATATGAGCTAAAAATCAGTTATTGCTCAATAGAAGAAAATACCTAGGAAGTTAGACCATCCTTAATACATGGTACCTTGAGTTATTGCCTGGGAGTCATCAATTGACCCCTTTTAAACCACATGGAAATTGATTAATTTTCTTAGCTGAAAGAAATAAGTTGAATAAATTTATATGAAAAAGAAAAAAAGAAAAAAGAAAAATATTAGGAAAGCAATAGGTAAAGGTGCTCTCTCGTTTGAGCCAAAGGATGGTCGTCTTTGGTTGAGGGGAGAGTTCTTGAAAAAGTTACAATGAGAGAGGATGTTTAGGAATGCAACACTTGTGTTTTCAAAAGAGAGTGGTTTGAGGGTGATTAAGGAAGAGATTAAATATTGATGTAGGCTTGAGTAATGTGGAAAGATTTTGTAGCTTGAATAACTTTGTATTAGGTGTACAATTTTATTGATGCATTCCATGGATGTTATCCTACTCTTTTCATTATTTTTATTCTTTGTATTTGGTAAGGACTAACAAAGTTTAGGTTGAGAGTGACTTGTGCTCAAATATGATGATTTAATATGCTAATATATATATTACACAGGAAGATCTTGGTCGCTAATGTGGTATTTGAGGTAAATTGCAACAAAATGGAGGATAACATGCTTAAATTAAGGGTTGATGATTAAGGATTAAAAAAGGCAAGAAAACAAAACAGAAGAGGAGAGATTTAAAGGGCTGGTGTCAGATCCAATAGAGTATTCCGATAGCATTTCTAATACCTAGTTCATATCTAAATGCAAAGGTGGTATGCGAGTTTCAAGTGAGTAGCTGTTGAAGCTGATCTCAGAATTAACAGTCAAAACAATACCATTTTTAATACATGAAGGACACCATAACTGATGGCAAAACTGGTATCTAATTTGGTACAAGACTGAAAATACAAAAGTGAAACCATAATCAATTTCAATTATAATATTCAATCTGGTATTGTCTAAAATCATTTGGATTTTAGATGCAAGGAAGCTGCTCTGACACCAACAGCATTACCATTTCCACCCTAGGTTGTCATCTCATAATTCAGTTAAGAGGATCCAAAGCATGTCCCGATATCCATTTTGGTATCAGTTGCTACTTGTTCATATGGGAATTTGACTATGGTGTTGGATTTTTGCATTTGTTTTGAAATTCTTGAAACCCATGGTCACTCTACTAGGGTATAACACACTAATAATCCTTGGATATTTTAGTTGTCGATGATATGGCACATGGCACTTTGAGTAGTATATATAGGGGGTTGGACCTTTGATATTTTGATACTTGGAAGTCTTAAATTTTGAATTTGAGATTTTCATTGAGACCGAATTCTCAAGTATGAGTAGTTAAATCATCTTTTATATGGAAGAGGAGTGCATCTAAAGGAAGATCTTAGTCGAAGAATGCATCTCTATCACATAATTTTTATCATTATTCTTAGATTCAAAGATATCGGTCATGATTAGATAAATTCTATATACAAGTTCTTCTAGATAAGCCATACTTGATTCTGAATTTGGCCTAGTGAATGTTTATAAATCATATTTGATTCATTGATGACAAATTTTGATAAAATGTATACGAACTCTTTGAAATGAATCTTGAGGTGAATAAGTTCTCAATTTATGAGATCAAGAATTCAAAAGAATGTGATCATCTATTGACTAAAAAGAGATTGTATAGCTTAAGGCTACATTTGATTGACCGGATATGATAGAATATGATATGTATATCCTAGGATATTATATCTCATTGAATAAGAAATACATATAATTGGATATACATATCTTATGGATATGATATTTTAAGATAACATATCTCATTGGATATGCAATGTTATATTATGTTTATATTTAATTTGTGAAATGAATAAAAAAATAACATGAAATATATATTATTTTCAATGTTTAAAATAAAAATTATATTACATTCCAATATTTTTTATTTGAAAAAAAGAAAAAGAAATCTCTCTTATGTTTAATAATATTTATGATTAAAATATTTAAACTTTATAAATAAAAAATTTTATATTATGTTATTCAATATATAAAAATAATTTATATATCTCATATTAATATTATTTAATAATTTTTTTTAGTTTTTCTTTTTCAATCAAAAATTTAATTCATAATAAAAAAATTATTTTACAAAATGAGCATAAAAAAAATAAAAAAATTGATAAAAAATAAATTTATGATACATGAGATATGCATATCTCATATTTTAGCATCAGATTAACATATTTCATGTAAAAGCAATAAAAAAAACTGGTGAATAATATATCCCACTACTTATATTTGGTTAAATATAGAATATGATAAGTGATGAGATAATTTATCATATCTTATCATTAATCAAATATGGGATATGATATAATATCCTCTCTCTTATCCTACCCCTTGCAATATTCGATCAGCCATGGTCTAAACCTATTAAATTACCAATTAATCCTCTATTTTAGTCTTGGATTCACTTTGCCTAAGTTTAACAATTATGCACAGGTGATTGCATTGTTCTTGAGAATAAAGAAGGTAGATCTTTTCTTTAAACATGCAAACTTTGATCTTCTTTTTCGCTATGATTCATTGATTGGTTTGAACCATATGTTAATGGAAGAACTCCTATTGGTTGTGGAAAGAAATTGAAATAGAGTTTGGGTTAAAGCATCAACGAGGTTGGTCATGAACACATGGAAAGAAAGAAAAAAAAGGAAAAGTCTTAAGAAGAAAATTTTAATTTGGGCAACACTTGATCTGATCCATATTCCATATATTTAAGATGGTTGAGGGAGGACAATTCCAAAGTTTCCTAATCACATATTTTTCTTAAATATAAAACTATTTGGGAAAACATTGTAGACGTTTGCCATATACATGAAATTTTATACATTAGAACTAGGCCGTTAGACCCACTCAGATCCAATTCATCTAAACAAATCTAAGTGGTGATTGTTTTTTTTACTTAATTCTAAAGAAAGGTTAATACTTAATAGTATTAAGTATTAGGTTGTTTGTTTTTTTAATATCTTATTTTTATTAAACATTAAAAAGTAAAGAGAAATTAATAAATTATTTTTTCTATTTAGAAAAAGTCAAATATTTTAATTTTTTCTTAAAGAATAAAAAAAAACAAAAAATATAAATTATGAAAGAAATTTACTTTCAATAAAAGTTGAAAAAACAAAAACCCTCTAGTAATCTACTAAAGAAGCAGTAATTCAAATCAAATAATTGAGAATATTGTATTAAGATTGATTAGCCATGAACATAAATGCTGTTATCGCATGACAAAATTTATGGGCCAATTTCACCATCTTTCTCAAACTTGTTTTTAAAAGTTATTTTTAATTAAAAAAAAATATTCTAAGAGTATTTTTTAAGGAGTTTTAAAAAAATTGAAAACAATTTTTAAAAATTCATAACACTGTTTGGTTGTAGTTTTTTATTTCCAATTTTTAAAAATAAAGTAAAATAGAAAGAAAATTTTAGAAAACAAGTAAAAATTGTTTTCACTGGTTTTTAAAAACAATAAAAATCACACACTCTATTATTTCTCTTCTACATAGAATTATTATTTTTCGATTTTTTTCGTTAGGCATATTAACTCCAAATTAAACAAAATTTAATATGTTAGATTTGTTAATAAGTCTATTAATTTTTAAAAATAATTTGAAACTTAAATAATAAACTTATTAATACCATAAATTTATGAACAAAAATTTGTTTAAAACAACTCTATTGTTTCTCTTTTACATAAAATTACTATTTTTCAATTTTTTTTTTAGTAGGGAAATGAACTCCAAAATAAATAAAACTTAATGTGTTGAATTTATTAAGAAGTTTAATAATTTTTAAAAATAAAAAAATAAACTTATTAATATCATAAATTTATGAATAAAAATTGGTTTATAATGACCTATTATTTCTTTTCTACACATAATTAAACCTCTAAATTTTTTTCACTAGAAAAATAAACTTCAAATCAAGTAATATTTTTTATTGAATTTATTAATAAGTTTAACAATTTTTAAAAATAATTTGGAAGTTAAAAATAAATCTAATCATTAACAAAAATGAATAAATAAATAAATAAGAGAGAAAAACTAAAATATCAGGATTTTACTATTTATCTGATACACATAACTAGTTTTTTTAAAATTTTCTCACCAGGTAAATAAATTATAAATTAGACATAATTAATAATTTAAATTCTTTAATAAATCCATTAATTTTTAAGAATAGTTTGCAATAAAAAAATTGATCCAATTAATTATAAATTAAATCAAAACATTCTAGAATATTATATTCAAAATTGAGTATTAAATATGTGCATATGTAATAAAAAAACTTGACTCATTTATATGTTAAAAAAGTAAAACTTTATTTATTATTCATTCTAAATAAAATATTATTGGCATTTAGTATTATTCATTTGTAACAAAAAAAAAATGCAAAATGTTAATATCATTATGTTTCTAATATATAACAAAATAGTATATTTTCTACCAAAATATACTTTATAATATTACTATTTATGTTTTACTTAAAACTATGAGCTTGTTTAGCAGAGGTTTTAAAAACTCATAACACTATTTGTTTGTTGTTCTTTGTTTCTAGTTTTTAAAAACAAAGCAAAATAGACAACTACTTTTAGAAAACAAGTAAAAGTTGTTTTTATCAGTTTTTAAAAACAACAAAAAAATGTACACACTTTATTATTTCTCTTCTACATAGAATCGTCATTTTCCGATTTCTTTTTCGTTAGGTAAATTAACTTTAAATTAAATAAAACTTAATGCGTTGGATTTGTTAACAAGTCTATTAATTTTTAAAACTTAAATAATAAATTCGTTAATACAAAAAAATTATAAATTAAAATTGTTTAAAGCAACTTTATTGTTTCTCTTTTATATAAAATTATTATTTCCCAATTTTTTTCCATAGGCAAATGAACTCCAAATTCAATAAGACTTAATACGTTAGATTCATCAACAAGTCTAATAATTTTTAGAAATAATTTAAAATTCAAATAATAAACTTATAAATGCCATAAATTTATGGATAAAAAATGGTTTATAATGACTGCAATGTTTCTTTTATACACATAATTATACTTTTATAATTTTTCCTACTACAAAAATGAACTTCAAATCAAGTGACACTTTTTATTGAATTTATTAATGAATTAATTTTTTTTTTTTTAAATTTGGAACTAATATAATAAATCTAATCATTGAAAAAAAATAATAAAAGAAAACTTATGTATCATATGTAATGACTTTACTATTTATCCTATGCACACAACATCTTTTTTTTTTTTTTTCAAAAAAGAATTTCTCATTAAGTAAATAGATTAAAAATTAAGTAAAATATAGTTAATAATTTAAATTTTTTAATAAATCCTTTAATTTTTTAGAATAATTTCTAATAAAAAACCTACTCAATTAATTGTAGATGAAATCAAAACATTCTAAAATATTATGTTCAAAATTCAGTACTAAATGTGTGCATATATAATAAAAAACTTAATTCATTATTTATAAAATTAAATTTAACTTCATATTATTATAAATTAAATTTATACAATTTTTATAAAATAAAAGTAAGACATTATTTTTAAAAACAATACAAATTCTTTCATCCAAATAGGTTTTTGTTTTTTGGTTTAAAAAACCTATTTTTTAAAACATCTTGCCAAATACTCTTATTTTTTAAAAATTTTAAAAACTGTTTTTTGTTGTCTATTTTGAAAACAGTTTTTAAAAATAAATTTTAAAAAACACCTCCAAACAAACCCTTTTTTTTTTTTCTTTTTCTTTTTTTTTTTAATTTATTTGTGATTGCAAAATTATTTTCATTTTCAATAAGACTTCAATTAAATTTAATTAATTAATATTATACAAATTGAATTTTAAATGTTTTTATAAAATCAAAACAATTTTTTTTAAAACAATTTATCTAAACAAGTTTTTTTTGTTTTTTATTTTTAAAGTCCTTTTATAAAAACAACTTGTCAAATATCCTTATTTTTATAAAACATTAAAAACCGTTTTTTTGGTCCTTTAACTTAAAAACAATTTTTAAAAACAAGCATAAGAAATCTAATCTTGGTCAAATAAGAAATTTAAAAAATTAATTAAAGTACTTATTTGACTTGTATTAAAAATAGATATTAAAATTATTTTTATCTTATAGTAATTTTTATTTCACTAGAATAATAAAACAAATTTTTTCATAATTAAAAAAATGCATATTTATCTTTAAACCACATATAGTTTAGATTTAATTTTTTATTTTTTGATGAGACTTAACTTGAATTTGATTTATTATAAATTAAATTTATAAAATATTTATAAAATAAAAGTAATACATTGTTTTTTTAAAAAATAAAAATTCTTTCCTCCAAATAAGTTTTTTATTTTTTTGTTTTAAAAAACTATTTTTTAAAACATCTTGCCAAACACTTTTTTTTTTTTTTAAATAAAATTTAAAAACTGTTTTTTGTTCTTTATTTTGAATTTGTTTTTTAAAAGAGGCCTTGGACCATGATGTTTTATAAAAATAAAGGTGTTTGGTAAGGTATTTTTAAAAATAAAAGCCAAAAAACTTATTTGGATAAGTTGTTTTTAAAAATAATTTTTTTCGTTTTGATTTTGTAAAAACATTACAAATTAAATTTATATATAATATAAATTAAATTTAATTGAAATCTTATTAAAAATGAAAATATTTTTTAATTAAAAATAATAATTCTATATAAAATAGAAATAAGAGAGTCATTTTAGGGCATTTTTTCTCTATAAATTTTAATATTAATGGTTTACTATTTGAGTTATAAAATACTTATAAAAATTATTAGGTTTGCTAATCAATCCAATGTATTAAGTTTTGTTCAATTTAGAGTTGATTTATCTAGTGAAAAAATTGGAAATTGTAGACCCCATTTTTGGGGCTGTAATTGCACCCATTTATTTTTTTTGCCAAATGGTGGAGTTTTAGAGGTGCACGTGCCATTTTTGGAGAGGTTGTTAGAAAGTAGCAGCATGCCTGTTAGTGGAGGTGGTGGTTTTATGAAGAGGCAACCAAGGGAAGCATGCCTGTTGCGGGGTTTTGGAGGGGAGTATTCGTGGATAGCAAGAAACAGAGCTGAGGAAGGAGAGGAAGATTCTCATTTTGGGGACTGTGTGAAGAAGGGAGAGCTGCGAGCAGAGCAGAGCAGAGGAGGTGAGCTGATCATTTTTTTCTGGGTTCTTAGAGAGGTGAACGAGAGAAAAACATTGGAGAGGGGAGAGTGAAAACAGAGAGAAAAAGGAAACTGAGAGAAGGAGCTAGAACGGGGGGCAGGAGGAATAGTTCACAGGCACTACTAGAGAGAGAGCAGATTCCAGGCTGTGAGAAAGGAAGAAGGAAGGGAGCTTGTGGGGACTGGGCTGAGAAGGGAAGCAAGAGAAAGGAGAAGTAGCATAACGTAGAAAGGGAGCAACTCCATGTAAGTTTGTTGGGAAACCTATTTTGATTTATATACTTCTCTTCTCTCCTTCCTCTTGTTTGCTTGTTGGTATTGCTTGTTGATTTGGGTGTGGATAATATGGATTACATGTTGAACTTTATTGATTTTCGGAATTTATATATCTATATATATATATATACTCTGCTATTTCTTGTGGGCTGGTTTGGGGTTGCTGTGGCTCTGTTCCATATACACTGCGTAGCAATGTGGAAGGATCATCTTCATTCATTCTTTGAATCTTCTTTAGGTTTTCCCCACCTGTTTCATGCTCATGGAGGACATATGAAATGAGGCTTCATACATTTAATTTTTGCTTGGTCTTCTGTTTGCTTTTCTCTGGTTTTTACTCTGCTCGTCTTTGCTCTGTTCCTCTGGATACTTTCTTGTGAGTCTTCTATTGGGTTGTGTGAGGTTTGAGAGGAAGGAGTATACGAGATTGTTGATTGTCGTTGTGAAGCTGCCTTTTGAGTTGGGTGAGAGATACCAGCGGATTTCTGGGCTTTCTGGGTCGATGCACAAGGATGGATGGAAATCTGATGTGATTATCTGCAACACTACTTTTTGGGCATGCATAAAAATGGGTTTAAGACACAAGTATTCGAATTATTGCCTGAGATGGTCCAGATGGACTTGAAATCATGTTTTGTTTCTTTGAACTCCCTAATACCTAGTTTTCAATAATCTGGCCAAAGTTCCTAAAGCGAATCCCCGGTGTAGTGTGACAAGCACCAGGACCCGAACTTCCAGCCAGAAATTCAAGCATATGCCCACCCTTAAAATGCAACATGGATTGCACCTGCGGCTTTGAGATGATGCACTGCATTTATGACGGACAGTACGCCGAAATGAGTCCTAGAAGTAGTGTTCTTGGTGAGGATATTGTATCATTTGGAAATCAAAGTGAATTTAAAAACCAGCGTACAGTTTTTGGTCGTGAAAATGTGTTACTGATGATGACATATCCACTGAAAGCATGGCAGAAATTCGTCAAACAGTCAATGGTTCTCATGTAACGAAGGTCACGCCTTACTCAATTTGCACATGCATGGCTACTTCCTACTCCCAGTGCATAATCTTCCAGGTCCAGAGTATCAGGCGATTGTGGATGAGTTAGGCAGTTTGGTTCTCAGGCGGCCGCAGGAGCCTCAACCTCAGAAGGGTCTTACAGTTGAAGAAATAATTGCTAAATCGGTGGGCAATTCTTGATGAAAGTGAAAGCGATTGGAAGAATCATGCTGCTGCAGTTGCTCAGTCCATTCATCTGATCCAGAAGCTCCTACAGTGGAAGAAATTGGTAGTTAGGTGGGTTGTATTACCTGCTTAGTTGAATAAGCCAGACCTATGGGACAATTCTGTTCACGCTGGGAAGATTAGCCGAGAGCGCGGTTTGCTCATGGGTAAAATGAAGGAGGTGAAGAATTAGGAGTGAGAGCTTCTGGAGTGTATTGACATGATAAAGCTTCCCCAAGAAGAGAACGATTCGGAGTTGGAATCGGTGGGCTCACACTTCTCCTAAGAATCCCTGAAATGTTTGCTTGGAATGAGAAGAAATTTGAAGGAGAAAGAGCTTGAAGCTTTGTTAGCCGGGGATCATGATTCTTGTTCTTGTTACAAAGAGGATCCAAGCTGTTGCTTCTGAGGAGTTTGTAACTTTAAAGACAGAGGAAGAGGTGGTGAAGTTAAAGGGGGTTCTGATTTGAAGGTGACGGAGTTTTAAAACTCACTTAAATTGCATGCACAGGAATTAGAAGCAGAAGAGATCATTCTGTAAGGAAATTGGAGACATCTTGTATTAGAAAAAGGAATTTCAAGGTCTGGGCAGTGGACCTCTTGAAGATCTGATCTTTCTCCTAGAGAATTTGCAGCTAGAAGTCTCCATCCTCTTGTGATTTGCATGGAAGTTAACAACTGTATCATTCTACTTGATCCTTTTACTCTGAAGCACTGTTCCTCAGAAGCCGTACTTGCATGAGTCCCGACGTTTGCATGCATTGAGAACAGCTAAAAAACTTAGGGTCCTGAATTCAGAGAAAAATGAAAACCAATAGAATGAAGTAGCATCAGCAGAAAGTTGTTCCATCAACAGCAGTCCAAGTGGAAGTGCTAGAGGTCTGCCCCATGCTCCATGATTGATTGGTCAAGAGCTGTGTTCACTCAGCACAATAATGTGATTGGAATGAGCATCCAATCACAAATTCCCCCTCTATCAAATCCAAATCTCAAGCCACGCAACTCCATGCCTAAAACCTCAGGACAAGCCCTTCATCTCCCTACCCACCATACCCATCACCATGCCCACCACTTTCAACTTATTCCCTTCCTCATACTCACCACCTTCCCGTCCTCCACCACTCATTTCCCACCCGTTTCCCATGAGCTTCCTTTCTACCCATTCCCTGCATGCATGCAGCTTTTGCATTGCACAGCTAGCCAAATGAACCCCATTCAGCCATCCACCTACACCCAACCCTCTACCAGATCTCTTTGTCGCCTTTCCCATCTCCCTGTCTGCATGGCATGCAAGACATTTTCCAGCATGGGCAGAAATTAATGGAGGACCCAAGGAAGCCTATTATGAAAATTGGGAAAAGTTGATGCTTACCCAGTTTAGCTTCAAGTTGATGGTGGTTTCAGTCGGAACATGAATTCAAAGGCCTCGTCGTCTCCAGATCTCAGCGGACTAAATATTCCTCAGTGACAAAAGGTTAGTTGCATTCGGTTAAGTATTGGTGGTTCAATCCCCCTAATGGTTACCCGAGACTCCGCGTCATATCCATTGAAAGTTGGGGCAAAATACCACGAATTACAGCTTGAGAAAATCAGTTCTTGACGAGACCACTACAAAACTAAAGACTGATCAGAGCATGAGGAGTAGGGTAATTTGGGATTTGTGCATAGTGATTCTGCCTCAAATTCAAACAAGGAGAAGAAGGGGTCCACCCAAGGGGGCATGCACGGTTTACATTGGCGGTTGGCAAGAGGGGAAATTCAGAGAGGATGGCAGCTGCAATTATCCATATCACAATGCAATCATCAAGACCTTTGCACCCCGGGTCCCACTTCCGCATGGCTATGCATGACCCACCTTTCTTCCTCACGGTATGTTTTGTTTTTGCGTGAGCTTACCTGTTTTGAATGTGGTTTTGAAAACTGCTTTCAACTTAAATAAACCTAGTTTTAAAAGTTCATCTTAAGACTCTTTTTAGGCACCGAAATCCCAATTTTAATAAACTTGTTGTCCTTCTCCTTATGTCATACACTTTCATAAATTTTCTTTGATTTTCAAATAATTTTCTGATTTTTTCTCGATTTTTAATAAATATAAATGAATTTTTATAATTCCAAAATAATGAAATTTATGGGATAAATTTATGCAAAATCAATTGGGCTTTGGTGGGGGCCCTACATATGAGTTTTCTCCTTTGGTTATCGACTGTTATGCTTAATGAATATTGTCTGATCTTTATCCTCCTCTTTGATATGCATGTAATTATTTTATATTTGAGCTAACCTTGTTTTCATGATAACACATTATTATTTGTTGCTAAAGTACGCTCCCACTCCCATTTTATTTATTTATTCTCCATGCATAATTGGCTTCCAGTGTATGATTATTCTTTGGTATTCATTCATACTTGTCTCACCTTATTTAGTAAAGACCCATTTTTTAGGGACTTAGAGGGAGTGTTATGGCTCGTTATCGTACCTTCCCAATAAGTAATCTGACCCCTGGACCCAAATTTGGTTTTCACAAACCGTCTTTTCCTTTTAAGAGTCGCACTTAAGGTTTTTATTGCTTATTTTTTTTCCTTTAAAAATTAAAATAAAAATAAGCCCCCAAATCCAGATTTGATTTTCACAAACTGTCTTTCCCTTTTAGGAGTCGCATTTAGGGTTTTTCTTTCGTATTTTATTTTACCTTTAAAAAATAAAACAAAAATAAGTGGCAACTTCAAGTCTTTTCCAAAAATAAAATTTTTCACAAATAAAAAGTGATATATTCCATTGAGTGGGAACGCATTGTGGAAAATGCCGGATCCACATATATACATGTGTGTAAAGAGGAAACTATTTAAAATAAATTTTGGTCTATGATTTTCTAATAGTATTGAGTTCTATGACTTTTTAGTACTAATTAAATTGGTTTTTAAGTTTCAAATTATTTTTAAAAAATTAATAAATTTTATGTATCAATTATAATTAGATTTAAAATTTATTTTCATAATGAAAATTTTTATAGATGGAAGTTAAAAGAGATTTAAAAAAGCAAGTGTAATTTAAAGAAAAATTATATTTAAAGATATTTTGTATTGGTATTAGATCGTGGGGGTGATAAAAGAAATGATATAATATTTAATTTTACTTATTTATTTTTAATTTTTAATTTTTTTTTCTTTTTATTAACTGATAAAAATAATTTTTACTTATTTTTTAAATATTGTTCTTTATTTCACTCTGTTTTTAAAAACTATTTCTAGAAAACAATGACCAAAAAAATTTTAAAAATAGTTTTTATTTTTAAAAATAGAAAATTGTTTTTAAATCAGCCGAAATGGCACTAATTAACTACAAAAAGACTTTTGGAAGTAAGAACCAAAAAAAACGAAAGCAAAAGCAAAGATAATTTTTGTCTTCATGTTTTTTCTTACAAATTTTATCAAACTATTGAAAGATGATTGCTAGGCTTATGAGAGCAATATAATTGCCAACTAGGTGTTAACAAGCACTTCAAACTTTCAACTAATATTATATAGAAACATAGCAGCCTTTTCCTTCGTCCTCAAATTTTTTTCCTAATAAAATATGATAATCCAAATACAAATATAGAAAATTATCTCTTACCAGTTATCGTCCATCAAATTTAGTAGAAAATCCATTGCTCTGGAAAGATACAAAGCCAATAAATTTTGGCCTAAATTAACAATAGAAAAACCATGTATAATATCTATATAGATAGAAGTACGTAAGACTCTGCATTCAATATCACGGGAGGGATACTGCGCATTCAATTTCATATCATATGTACAGATTACAGACCTCACGCTCCTATATATATAGTGCCTAGGGTTTATACATGGAGATACAGAAGAAAGAAAGGGACAGCGAAAGAAAGAAAGATAAGCAGCGCTGCCACCATCATCAAAACAAGATGAAGAGAATCTCCAGCTTTCTGCTAATGTTTTTGCTTGCAGCATTCATAATATTCATGTCGCTGAAGCAATCTGAAAACTTCAGTGGCGCCGAGTATGATATTCGTATAGTGAACGGGTTCACGGACAATTCATCGCTGGCTTTGGTGATTTGGTGCACATCCGACGACAAGGATATAGGTGGGCGTGCCCTTCAGGTGGGTGATGATTTCAGCTGGAGTGTGAAAACCAATTTATGGGGAGCCACTCCTTTCCACTGCACCATGAAATGGGATGCAACGAGGAAGCAGTTTGATGCCTTTCAGGTTCAGCGGGATGTTCAACGATGTGGCCCCCTTAGGACCTGCTTCTGGTTGGTCAGAGAGGATGGATTTTATTTTAGCAATGATCAAGTCAACTGGAAGAAAGATTTTTCATGGTAGGTGTGATCGATTCAATTTAGGCCTGTCGCCTGTGGACATTGTCTGTAGAGTATGGTTAGTGCTGTTAGGATCAAGTAACATGTGTAGCAGCCATCTCCAGTCATTAATGGTATCTGTGCCATATTTCCTTTTACACATTCAGCCATGAAAAAGTTGTCTTTTCCTTTTTGTTTCGATAGAAAATATTGTAAGCTTCCATGTAATGTCTAAATGCCTTACATACAAAGGGAGCACTTCATATATTCCTTTTTGTTATTATTTTTCTAAGTAAAAAAAATGAATTTTCAATTATATTTTCTATTTTTCAAAATATTAGATAGGTTTGGTAATTCTATTTCTTTTTATTCTGAAAAACATGTTTGATAATTATATAGAAGGATGTTCTATCTTACTGATATTTCATTGATTTTTATGAGTTTAAGCTATTTTTCAACTTAGACGATCGTTGGAATCAATAATATTCTCATTTTAAATCTTGTTTAAATTTTTTTTACTAAAAAAATTAAAAATATGTCATTAGAAATTATTTTCAATTTTTTTTTCAAATTTTTAATTTTAAAGAAAGTAATATTATGTATTTGCCTTTTGAAAGAAAAGGACAGATTTTTGTTTTTCCTAAAATATGGTGCATAAACCAAAGTTTTGTTTAATCAAATTTTTCAAAATGTCATAGTTATTTTTATCTTTAAATAAAACATTTAAAAATACATTTTCTAAATATAAAATTCCATTCAATTGCAAGGTATAAGTAATTACCACTTTTACTCTTTTACCATTAAAGGCAGGAGCATAAGTTAAATGCTACCCACACAGGGCATTTATACATTTTTATTTGTTTTTTAGCCCAAGATTAATATTTATTAGAAATTTAAGATAAATTATTATCATTTATTGATTTTTAATTAAATAAGATGTAAAATCCATGATGGAATAGTTTATCATTATTGTTGAAACTCAAAAAAGATTTTAGAGAAAAAGAGAAGAAAATCTAAGACTTCTTATTATGAATTCTCTTTAAAATAGGTATAACACTATTAGAATTTAAATAGAATAAAAGCTAATTTACCCTTCAAAAAAGAAAGAAAATAATTCCAATATAGTAACTAAATAAACAAGCCCTAATATGCTTCAGCTACAATTTGAAGATTCAACTATGCTTCGACTACAATTTGGGGAGGAAGAATGGAGGAGAGGAGGGCTTGGTTAGGGTTTAAAATGAAATGACACTTTTACCCTCACTTAAATAGGTCACATGAAGAGCATGTGCGTCTTTCGTCCAATTAAGGTAACACCGTCACTCCAAAAATACACATTGCATGAAATTATAAAGCATGGAGGATATATTGCTCGATTTTAAATTCGAGGGGGCAATGTGCAAAACATGTTATAGGTTAGGAGGGTAAAGTGTAATAAAACCCCCTATCTAAATATATTAATATCTTCTAATATCCTCACAAACTCAAAATGCGACTACAAGAAGCATCGAGAGTTTGCTAACCAAAAATTGAAAGCGCAAAAGCGAGTGTGACTTGGTAAACAAAAAGAAAAAGTAGTAGAAGACATAAAACTAAAACTATCAAGAAAAGGAAAAAAAAAACACAAAACTAAAACATCAAGGAAAGAGAGATAGAAGTTGACATAAAACTATCAAGTAAGTAGAGATCAATGAAGAGAGACAAAAGAAAACACAAAACTATAGAAGAAAGAAAAATAGAAGAAGAGGTAGAAAAATTTTGGATCATATTCAATAGACAGAGGCAAATAGAATTTGGATTCATATTCAACAAATAGAGACAGATAAAATTTGGATTCATATCCAACAAACAAAAACAAATAGAATCTGGATTCATATTCAACAAACAAAAACAGACAAATTTGGATTTATATCTAACCAATAGAGCCAAACATAATTTAAATTCATATTCAACAAATAGAAACAGAAAAAAAAAAATATATATATATATATATGCAAAATTAGATTGCACATACAATCTTTCCAAATGTTTTGAGATCTCCTTGGCAATTTCATACTTTGTCAACTATATGTCTATTAAACTATCAATGGAGTTATTGATCCATGTGATAATTTTCGAATTGCTTACTTCCCAAACATCTAACTATTCTACATATCTTTCATCTTTGTCATTCATGTGTTTGTATAAAGTATCAATAATATAACCTCACAACTTTTTACCCTTTAATTTTTTTTTTCATCATATAACTCTGATATGAATCATTTTTTTCCATCCAATCTTACACAAATAAATTCAAAGGTAAACATCTTGTTCACTAGCTATGACAAATAAATAACAAATAACCACCAAATAGAAGAAAGCAGATATAAATTGAAGAAAATGAAAATTAAATAAAATATTAGGATCAAATAGGAATAAAATGATGAGATCATCCATTACGATATCCCACGATCAAGTAGATATGAAAGTAGTGTACAAGATTAAACTCTCTTCCATGAGATCACAAATCAAAAGTCCCATTAGAGATCAATTTTGCTTTAATGCCATGTTGAAATCCAAAAAATATTCAAAGAGAAAAAAAAAGAGAAGAAAATTTAGGATTTCTTATTATGAATTCTCTTTAAAATATGTACAACAACATTAGAATTTAAATAGACCTAATAAAAAATAAATAAAGACTAATTTACCTTTATTTCTAAAAATAAAGAAAATAATCCTAATATAGTAACTAAATAAATAAGAGACATAGTAACTAAATATATAATAACTAAATATATTAATATCTTCTAACAATTATTAATATACCTCTAATGTTATCTTATACCATATCTATGAAAACAAACATAAGAAACAAAAAATTATATTAGTGAGCTTTTGTGGTTTTATTTTTGGTTTTGATATTCTTGTTCAGTTTGTGAATGTATGCTCCTTATTTTTCTTTGAAAATACTAGGTACTTAGAAGAATGTGGATTGGAAATTGGGGTGTATTTTATATGAAGTGTTCTTGAAAGGTTGTTTCTAATCCACAAATGATGATCAAAATTAAATTCAAAAATAGATAATAAAAAAAACCTAATATCAAGGATTGGCTCTTCTTCAATCATGCTATCTACTTTAGTTATGTAAGATATATATATATATATATATATATATATATATATATATATATATATATATATATATATATATATATATATATTGTGTTCACATGTTAATTAAGACAAAATTATTTGGTTTCAAAATGCCCAAGAAACTAAAATTTTGTTATTTTGTCCTTCTCTTGAACTCTTACCACATCTCTCTTACCTTCCCTTCACCCCATTTTGGAGCACATCTCACTTGCCTTCCGATCACCCCACTTCAGAGACTCTGACCTAGGTCATGGCTTATGGTGGCATATTGTGTACCCACATTTTCTAAATTTTTTTATTTGCATTCTTATTTGAAGGCTTAAACCCTTTTCTATTTCAAAATATCTTTTATTTTTAAAAATATTTTAGAGTTCCCACTTTATTTTATTTTTAAAAAATAAAAATGAAATAAAAAAATTAAAACCCTAAAATGACCCTTAAAAGAAATTAAGGTAATGATTTGCTAAACTTAGATCTAGTTCAAGGTTCATAATATATACTAGGAAAGCATAAAGATATCCTTTTAAGCCTGAGTTCAACTTGGTCTTTATTAGAGAATTAAGAAAAAAAATAAAAATTTAAATAATTAATCAATGAATACAAGACCTAAAATTGCATAAAACACAAATATGTAGATGAAGACAAGGTGCGTTGCATAAATGAACAAAATCGGAGATGACATATGATTCACATATCTTGAGTTGAATGAATGATATTCCAAAAACCTCACGTTTCAACTTATAATTTCTCAATCCTACAATCAACCCATTGTTAAGATAAGAACCCTTGAAAGCATGATATGACATAACAAAATAAAATTTTCATTAATAAATTTTATAATTCTGGTTCATTTTTTTGTATTTATTTGCATTAATTATTTTCTTAGCATTGATGGCTCTATCACTTGCATTGTGTGTGACTTGGGTATATTAGGAGTTGCATAAAATATTCAAGTAATGAGTTCCTTACAATATGATAAGCAGTTCATAATCAGTTCATGGGTTTGAAAATCCACTAGGGATTCAAGTGCACTACCTCCTAATTAGAAGGATGACTTGTCTTAGTCATTGGGATAGTTTTTCGATGGTGAGTGCACTAGTATGTATTGTTACACATTTGATAAGATTTTTGATGAATCATGACATTAGCTATCGAGTAGTTATGATTCATTAAGCTACTACATTACATGGACTCTCAACCTTGAGAGAATATTGAGATATTGTTGTGATCTTCAAAGGTTTTAACCTATAGATAAGTTGATTAAGGTATGTGGAAATGGGTATTCTTGATATAAGCACTATGATATCTCATGGGATTGAGACAATGTGTCCTCTTGGGTAATGTTAAGGACATGTGATTAGGAAAACTACGATTGTAGTAATTCCTTTATGGAATTTGACATATACTCTTGGAAAGCTATATTATATTAGTTGATCATATAATAAGAGGATTACAGACTCAAGGATTGGAAAAGGTAATCTTAAGAGGTTGATAGAATATATCTTGTTAAATTACAAACATCAATTCATAGGGAGTCTGCATGTAGTGGATAGTAGGTCGTAGACTAGAGTTCATATCTTATTCTAATATATTAAGATATTAGATTGCAGTTAACTTTTTGTAGTAGGATGTTGAGTCAACTTCAAAATTAGATTTTGAGGGAGTTAGCATTTTCCTATGGGTCCCAATGGTCCTACTTGAGCTCATATTCCTTTGTGTCACTTTCTTTTTTAAGAATATTTAGGTTTTTTATTCATATATGTGCATAAGTGGCCTTTTAGTCAAAAATGCAAGATTACACAAAAGCTTATAAATGGTCTTTATGGACTAGGATAATTAATTAATTAAAGCTCAATAGGAAAAATTAATTAATTATGACTCAAGTGAGCTAGATTTAGTTACCTAACCTCAAATTGAACTCAAGTCACTTAAGCCCATAAGGAAGCTTATATAACACCCCCTCCCTCCCCCCCTGAGTTACGTTTTCATAGATACTTCTATCTTTTAGACTAAGAAAATAACCCTAAGCTCAATCCCTTTAAAGAGGATTCCACCTCATCTTGTGCCAAAATCCAGGAAAGAGAGCTATGACCCCTCTTTTTTGAATTGGATTTGATATGCAAACATCTAAATCATAGGTATGGCTTTCTCCTCTTTAGATCTGAGTTTTTAGATGTTTTTGCTTTTTTATGCATAGATTTAGAGAAGTCTAGGATAGTTATGCATGTACCTTAATGGTCTAAAGATGAGAGTAAAGATATCTAGTTATTCCCAAAAATTGGCATCAAAGCCCTAGGTTTTAGGATTTAGCATGGTAGAACCTTTCTAGGATGTGCTCACTTTATTTTGCAATTTCTTTTTTTCATCCCATGAGCGCAAGGGATGAATGTTTGATTTATATTTTAATATGATGAACATGGTTGTGAATGGTTGGTTTTTTTTTTTTTTTTTTTTTCTCTTTTTTAGATTGGGTTGTAAACTCCATAAGAAGTATATGTTTTTTATTTTGAAGGTAAAAATCTTATTTTTATTTGTAGATGGGTTGTAAGCTCCATTTTGTAGGAGCATAGGATTTTTTTCCAATATGTAACTTATTTTGATCTATCTTTGTTACATAAGAGAAGGAAGATCACATTCTAAACATTCATGGATATCCATGGTGAAGAATGTTAGGATAAAACCCTTAAAAGCATGACATCGTGTAATAAGATACAGATTTATAACATGATTCCACTTTCCCAATTTATTTATCCTATTCGTGCATTATACTCTTTGAGCATACAGAATTAACATCTCTTGCATCCTACATGATTTGGGTGCAACAAGATTCACACGAAAGATCAAAGTCATGGGTTACTTATAAGTAAATGAGTTATTCCCAATTGGTTATGAATCTAGGTAATCCATTTAAGGTTGTAGTGCACTACCTCCTATTTGAAAGGATGACTTGTCTTGAGATGGTTTTGTTAGGATAGAGCCCTAAAAAGATGGATATGATGTAATAGATTGAGATTCATTTATAAATTTATTTATTTATATTTCTTAATTTCCCTTTATTATCCCATATACAATAATTGGTTATATGAGCATACATGCCCATATAAGCATTATATATGACTTGAGTGCATTAAGAGTTGAAAATGACAAGTTGTTCATAATAAGTTTATAGATTTGGGCAATTTAGTAAAGATTATAGTGCACTACCTCCTAATTAGAAAGATGACTTATCTGGACCGTAGAAATGAGTTTTCCATGGTAAGTGCACTAGTGTGTATGGTTACACATTGGATAGAACTTATAGTGAATCATGATGCAATATTATCAATTGTGATGATTCACAAAGCTATTATACTGCATGGACTCTCAACCTTGAGATGATATTGAGTTTATGCCAAAGTCAACAATAGGCTTTGACATAAAAGTGAGACCCTAAGATTTCATACATCCCTATGACTAGGGTCACTATTGATGAAGGTTAGTAGTAACAGGTATTCTCAATATAGACACTATGATATCTCATTGGTTTAAAATAGTGTGTCCCTTTGGTCGATCTAAAGGACATGTGATCTAGAAGACCATGGTCATAACATTTCCTTTAGAGGAAATTTGACACATGCTCCTTGGAACTAAGTATGTCAATTGATCACATAATAGGTGGACCTATAACTTATGGATTGGAAATGTGATTCGTGCCCAGCTAGTGTGCCATGCTGATTCTTGTTCAATCAATTGGTGTGCTTTGATTTCAATCCTCAAACAGGAGTAATCAATAAAATTTATAAACCTAATTCACCATATACTAGGGTAGCATAGCTAGCATAGCATAGTGGCTCTAGGATCGTCCACAGAGATGGGTTTTCACAATACAATTGATATTAGTTCAAGAGCTGAAATGGTGTTTTTCCTTTTCTAAGCTAGCTTTAAAAGAAAACATAAGTTTGAATGAAAAAGGTTTGTTTTAAGCTAACAAAAAATATAGTAACTAAAAGTAATTACAAAGAAAAGTGTTTCTTGGAGTTTTAGGTCACTAGGTTCAGGTTCCTTATACAAAAAGGGAAATTCCGGATCTTTTCCTCGCATTGGGAATTTAACATATAGTTATTTCCCGAACGAGTGTGTTACAATTACTTCCCATTAATGGTTTCAAACACTAAATCCTTGTCACTGAATCATCTTACAATGGTTCATACCTCTCACCTAGTATTAGCCATTCAAGGTGTTCTTTAACCTTGGATCACCCTTCAAAAGCAAACAAGAGATAACAATTAGACCTACATGGAGCAAGCAATAAGAATCCATGGAATCCAAAAGCTTACCAAGTATTGGCTATTCAAGGTGATCCTAAGTTAACTAAAAATATAAAAACCATTAACGGGTCACACTTTCTCTTCATTAAAAACTGAAACAAGGAAACTTCCACTTTTGTATCTGGAACCTTACCTAGTTTCCTTCACCCAAGAAACAAAAAGCCTAGCCACTCATCCTCCGAGAAAACATCTCAGAGTTTGATTTGCTAGAAATAAAAATAAAAGAGAAAGCAAATGAGAAGGTAAAGTAGAGCAAAGCTCTGTGTATTACTTCTTAAAAAACTATACAAGGTGTTCTCTGAAAAAACTCCCGAGAGATCGTTCAAAAGATCTTATGTAGAGAGGCTATTCACCCCTCCCGATTACTTTCTAACTAATGAATCACATGATTGGTGGATTACAAGGAGAAAATAGGGATTTATACAAAAATATCTGAAGATAAATGTCAACGGAGTCGGTGCGCAGATATCTCCGATTATAGGTGGATTTCGCAAGTTGAAATTGGCCATTTTGCAAGTTGAATTTGTGATTTCGTAAGTTGTGAAATTTTCCTGCAACTGATGAGCTCTCTGTCCTACAACGACTTCCTTTCTCTTTACATTTTGCAAGTTGCAAAAATTTCGCAAGTCTCTTCCACAACTTGCGAAATTATAGGATGGTTGATTTTCTTCTGTGTTTTTCTTCCTTGCAAATTTGAATGACTTTAGCAAAGGGTTACGAAGCTCCAAAGCTTAGATTCTTCATGAAATTGAGCTTCAACTTGCTTTGCCATGAACTATACAAAGCTCTCCCTCATTCTTGGCTTGTTTTACATTAAGGTCTAAGCACTTCTTCATCCCGGCTCTAGTTAAGTCCATGTTTATCTTCTTGATTGCCCACCAAGCCTTGTATTCAACTTCCACAGGGAGATGGCATGCTTTGCCATAGATAAGGCGATAAGGAGACATGTCAAGAATGGTCTTGTAAGCTGTTCTGTATGCCCATAGTGAATCATAGAGCTTAACAGACCAATTTCTTCTACTCGTGTTCACCACCTTCATCAATATATTCTTGATTTCCCTGTTTGCTAACTCAACTTGCCCAGAAGTCTAAGGGTGGTAAGGTGTAGCTACCTTATGCTTCACCCCATACTTGGCTAAGAGAGTTTCGAAAGGCTTATTGCAAAAATGAGTACCTTCATCACTGATTATGGCCTTGGGCACCCCAAATCTTGAGATATTCTCTTTGAGAAATTTGAGAACAACTCTATGATCATTGTGTTTGCAGGGGATTGCCTCAACCCATTTAGACACATAATCCACTCCCACCAATATGTAAGAGTTACCAAAAGACATATGGAAAGGTCTCATGAAGTCAATGCCCCAAACATTGAAAAGATCAACTATTAAAATGGGGTTCATAGGCATGTGGTTCCTATAAGTTAACTTCCTAAGTCTTTGGCATCTATCACAGCTCCTGCACATGGTGTGAGTATCTTTGAAAAGTGATGGCCAACTAAAACCTGATTGCAACACCTTCATGGTTGTTTTCTGATAGGCAAAGTGGCCTCCACATGCGCTTTCGTGGCAATGACTGAGGATCCCCTGTTGCTCTTGTTCAGGGACACACTTTCTTATTATTTGCTCTGGACAATACTTGAAAAGAAATGGTTCTTCCTAATAGTAGGCATGAATTTTTGCAAAGAAGTGCTTCCTTTCTTGTGTTTTCCACTCACTTGGAACTTCATTAGTAACTAGAAAGTTAGCAATATGAGCATACCAAGGAGCATCTTCTAGCAACATGAGTGACTCCTCCGAAAAATCATCATTAATGGGCAACCCATGGGAATTATGTGTTATAGCCAACCTTAAAAGGTGGTCAGCTACCACATTCTCCGCTCTTTTCTTGTCTTTGATTTAGAGATTGAACTCTTGCAGTAAGAGAATCCATCAATCTGCCTTGCTTTTGCATCTTTCTTTGTCAATAAGTACTTCAAAGCTGAGTGGTCAGTGAAAACCACAATGAAAGACCCTACCAAATAAGCACGAAATTTGTCTAAGGCAAAAACTACAGATAACAATCTTTCTCTATGGTTGTGTAGTTTCTTTGCGCTTCATTCAATGTTTTGCTTGCATAGTAGATCACAGAGGGCTTTCCATCTTCTCTTTGACCAAGAACAGCTCCTAGAGCAAAGTCACTGGCATCACACATCACTTCAAAAGGTAGTTGCCAGTTGGAAGCCCTCACTATTGGAGCAGTTGTTAAGAATAGCTTTAGTTGTTCAAAACTCCTTTGACATCTTTCATCCCATATGAATTTAGCATCCTTCATCAATAGTTCACAAAGAGGCCTTGAAAGCTTAGAAAAATCTTTGATAAACCTCCTGTAGAACCCAGTATGGCCAATGAAATTGCCTTACTCCTTTGACAGTTGTTGAGGATGGCAACTTGACAATAAGTTTCACCTTTGCTTTATCAACTTCAATGCCTTTCTTGGAGATGATGTGCCCAAGGACAATTCCTTGGTGTACCATGAAATGACATTTCTCCTAGTTAAGCACTAAGTCTTTTTCAATGCATCGGCTCAGAACAGCTTCCAAGTTGACTAAGCATTCCTCAAATGCGCTTCCATATATAGTGATGTCATCCATAAAGACTCCCATAATACACTCCACCATATCACTGAAAATGCTTAACATGCATCTTTGGAATGTTGCAGGTGCATTGTATAAACCAAAAGGCATTCTTCTGTAGGCATAGGTTCCAAATGGACATGTGAATGTGGTCTTCTCCTAGTCCTCAACATTAATTTCTATTTGGAAATACCCAGAGTAGCCGTCCAAGAAACAATAAAAATGATGGCCTGAGACTCTCTCAAGCACTTGATCAATAAATGGCAATGGAAAGTGATCATTCCTTGTCACAGCATTCAATTTTCTATAATCAATACACACCCTCCAACCTGAAGTGAGGAGTGTAGAAACTTCTTTTTCCTTATCATTTTGCACCACTGTGATCCCAGATTTCTTTGGCACTACTTGAGTAGGACTCACCCATGGGCTATCTGATATGGGGTAGATAATACTGGCCTGAAGTAGCTTAAGAACTTCAGCTCGCACCACCTCTTGCATATGAGGATTCAATCTTTTCTGAGGTTGACGAACTGGCTTAGCTTTTTCTTCCATGTATATATGATGTGTACAGACTAAAGGGCTGATCCCTTTCAAGTCAGAAATTTGCCACCCTATTGCTTTCTTATATCTCCTGAGGACTTCAAGTAGACACTCCTCCTGAGGAGTGGTAAGAGATGAAGATATAATAACAAGGCACTTCTTATTCTCTTCTAAGTATGCATACTTCAACTCCGTGGGTAGTGGCTTCAGAATAAGCTTTGGGGCCTCCTCTTCTAGACCTTCTTCTTCTTCCGGACTGAATTGCCTATTGCACAAATTCAAGATGTGGAGCTCTAATGTCATGTTGCCAAACATTAGTTGCATGAGCCCATTCCTACAATTGATGATTGCATTTGATGTAGCTAGGAATGGTCTTCCAAGTATGATAGGAACATAGTTAGTTCTTTTGACAATTGGGTCCGTATCAAGAACAACAAAATCCACTGGGTAGTAGAAATTGTCAACTTGAACTAAGACATCTTCAATCATCCCTCTTGGAATCTTCACTGTTCTATCTGCTAGAGATAGAGTGATTGATGTTGGCTTCAATTCACCAAGTCCCAATTGCTTGTAGACAGAGTATGATAGCAAATTCACACTTGCCCCCAAGTCTAACAAAGCTTTCTCCACTAACTTCCCTCCAATCATCACTGAGATGGTAGGGCAACCTAGATTTTTTGTACTTCACTGGAGACTTGCACTGTATGATGGCACTTACTTGCTCAGTCAAAAAGGCTTTCTTATTCACATTCAACCCTCTTTTTATAGCGCACAAGTCCTTCAGGAATTTTGCATAAGTCGGCACTTGTTTTATCATGTCTAGCAATGGGATGTTGACCTTTACTTGCCTCAACACTTCAAGAATTTCTGATGCATTGTTGATTCCCTTTTTCCCATGCAAAGCTTGAGGAAAAGGTGGAGGCATGTGCTTCTTCATCACATCTTCATTGATAACTATCTTCTCTAAATCTTCATTCATAGTAGATTCATAGTCCTCTTTCTCTATGTTCTTCCCTTTTCTCTTTCCTTTGATTTCCTCCTTCTTCTCTTTCTCTTTTTCACTCTCTGTTTCATCATGCTCTGGCTTAGGTGTTGGCAACTCAACCTCTTTACCACTCCTTAGAGTGATCACGGCTTTGACGTCTCTCACCTATGAAGATTCTCCCTCATGAGCCTCCACTTCATGGATACCCTAGGATTTTGGTGAGGTGGAGAAGGAAAACTTCCTTTCTCTTGCACTGTGTTGAGGTTGGTGAGCCTTGAGATTGAGTATTGGAGATTATCTATCTTCTAAGATAGATCATTTTGCATTCCATCCATCATTTTATTCAACGTATTCTTTACACTGTCAATTCTTTGACTGAGTTGAGCATTGATGGATTTCTGGTCTCCAACAAAATCTCCCAAGACCTTGCTTAGATTCACAATTGCTTGTTCAAGATTTGAAGCTTGTTGAGATGCTTGGCCTGGTTGCGTGTACTGAGATGCTCTTGGTTTCTAGGAGAAATTTGGATGGTTCCTCCAATTTGAATTGTAGGTATTGCCATACGAAGCATTGTTATTTGGCTTGAATTGTCCAATAATATTTGCTTGATCACCAAACATTTCTCTGACAGCTAGAATTGTAGGACACTCCTTCACCAAGTGCTCATAAGATTGACAAATGGAATAGGGCATAGATTGCACTGGTGTTTCAGAAACGACCTGCACTTCACATATCTTTTTCAGTTCTAGCTCCTCTAATCTTCTTGTCATAGCTACAACTTTTGCTTTCATGTCGATATCTTCATTCAAGGTATACATTCCAGCCTTAGCATTATGAGCATTTGGTTGAGACTTCATTTTTCCCACTTCTCCCATGTTCGGTTCATCCCATCCTCTTTAAACTTCAGCAACATAACTCAAGAAATCCATGGTTTCCTCCAGATTCTTACTCATGAAATCTCCTCCACACATAGTCTCTAGGAGTTGCTTCATTGAGGAAGACATACCGTCATAAAAGTAGCTCACCCATAGCCATATATCAAAGCCATGGTGAGGACAAGCATTGATAGCTTCCATGTATCTCTCCCAACACTCATAGAATTTCTCATTTTTCTTAGCTGAGAAGTTTGAAATTTGCCTTTTAAAGCTATTGGTCCTATGAGTATGGAAAAATTTCTTGAGAAATTCAGCTTGCTAATCAGTCCAAGTTCGAATACTCCTTGGCCTTAAAGAATTAAGCCAAATCTTGGCCTTATCCTTCAAGGTGAAAGGAAATAGCTTTAGCCTTATCAAGTCGATTGAAGCTCCTCCTTCTTGGAATGTATTACAAATGTCTTCAAATTCTTTGATATGCGCGCAGGGATTCTCACTTTCCATCCCATGGAAAGTAGGTAGAAGTGGCACAATATGTGGTCTGATTACTAGCTGCTCTGTAGGAGGCACTATGCATGATGGTGCACTCATACGAGGTGGATGCATGTGGTCCCTCATTGATCTGAATGCATTGGAATTGTCTTGCTGACCATGGTGACTATGCTGATCTTCAGGTATAGCTTTCATGATGTTCAAACACAATTCCAACTCTGTTTCGTGAGGTGTTTCAATTTTCACAAGTCTTCCTCCACTATCTCTTATCCAATAAGGCATACACAACTAGTAAAAACTATAACAAATACAAAGAAAACAAAAGAAAACAATACTAAAAAAAAAATTAAGATTAACTAAAAACTAATTAAAAAATAAGCTAAAATATGAACAAGTAAAAAGAAACAATTAAAAAGAGTTAGTAAAAAAAAAAAAAAAAAGTCACCAAACTTGTGATGAAGATCACAAGTATTCTGGAAAGATCATATCACTGTAAAGTGGCACCATTCCCGGCAACAGCGCCATTTGATTCGTGCCCAGTTGGTGTGTCATGTTGATTCTTGTTCAATCAACTGGTGTGCTTTGATTTCAATCCTCAGACGAGAGTAATCAACAAAATTTATAAACCTAATTCACCATATACTAGGGTAGCATAGCTAGCATAGCACAATGGCTCTAAGATCGTCCACAGAGATGGGTTTTCATAATACAATTGATATTAGTTCAAGAGCTGAAATGGTGTTTTTCTTTTTCTAAGTTAGCTTTAAAAGAAAACATAAGTTTGAATGAAAAAGGTCTGTTTTAAGCTAACCAAAAATATAGTAACTAAAAGTAATTACAAAGAAAAGTGTTTCTTGGAGTTTTAGGTCACTAGGTTCAGGTTCCTTATACAAAAAGAGAGATTCCGGATCTTTTCCTCGCATTGGGGATTTAACATATAGTTATTTCCCGATCCGGTGTGTTACAGTTGCTTCCCATTAATGGTTTCAAACACTAAATCCTTGTCACTGAATCATCTTGCAATGGTTCATACCTCTCACCTAGTATTAGCCATTCAAGGTGTTCTTTAACCTTGGATCACCCTTCAAAAGCAAACAAGAGATAACAATTAGACCTCCATGGAGCAAGCAATAAGAATCCATGGAATCCAAAAGCTTACCAAGTATTGGCTATTCAAGGTGATCCTAAGTTAACTAAAAATATAAAAACCATTAATGGGTCACACTTTCTCTTCATTAAAAACTGAAACAAGGAAACTTCCACTTTTGTATCCGGAACCTTACCTAACTTTCTTCACCTAAGAAACAAAAAGCCTAGCCACTCATCCACTGAGAAAACATCTCAAAGTTTGATTTGTTAAAAGTAAAAATAAAAGAGAAAACAAATGAGAAGGTAAGGTAGAGCAAAGCTCTGTGTATTACTTCTTAAAAAACTATACAAGGTGTTCTCTGAAAAAACTCCCGAGAGATTGTTCAAAAGATATTACAAAAGATCTTATGCAGGGAGGCTATTCACCCCTCCCGATTACTTTCTAACTAAGAAATCACATGATTGATGGATTACAAGGAGAAAATAGGGATTTATACAAAAATATCTGAAGATAAATGTCAAACGGAGTCGGTGCGCAAATATCTCAGATTACAGGTGGATTTCGCAAGTTGAAATTGGTCATTTCGCAAGTTGAATTTGTGATTTCGCAAGTTGCGAAATTTTCCTACAATTGATGAGGTCTCTGTCCTGCAATGACTTCCTTCCTCTTTCCATTTCGCAAGTTGCGAAAATTTTGCAAGTCTCTTCCACAACTTGCGAAATTGCTGGATGGTTGATTTTCTTCTGTGTTTTTCTTCCTTGCAAATTTGAATGACTTTGGCAAAGGGTTATGAAGCTCCAAAGCTTAGATTCTTCATGAAATTGAGCTTCAACTTGCTTTACCATGAACTATACAAAGCTCTCCCTCATTCTTGACTTGTTTTAGTGATCAAAAAGCTATCAAAAACACCAAAACTTTCCAAATTTTGATTAGAAATATTTGCAAGGGTCCTTAATGTGCCAATTGAGTTAAAAGGTAATAACTACTACTTAAAAGTGTTTCAAAGAGTTAATTACAAGCCATAAAATAACACTTAGTGAGTAGTGATCAAAATGTAGTCTTGATAGGTGATAAAACGGCCTTATTAGATTATGGACACCAACTCACGAGGAGGCTACATATAGTGGATAGTAGTCACAAACTTAAGTTTTGTCTCATTATTATTTACATAGGGTACTGAGTGCAGTTGATTCTTTATAAGGATATTGAATCAACTTTAGAATGAGATTTTGAGGGAGGTAGTATTGTCCTATGGGTCCCAATGGTCTCTATGAGCTCATATACCTTGATGACACGGTTTACAAGAGTTGAATAAGTTATAGGTTCACTTATGTGCATGAGGGTATTTTGATAAGTACGCAAGGTTACATAGGGATTAGTGAACAATATCTTTAGATTGAGCTAATTGATTAATTAAACAATTTTGTTAAGTTAACTAATCAATTAAGACCTTTTTTGGGTTAGATAAAGTAACCTAAGCCCTTAATGGGCTTAAATTCCTTAAGCCCAATAGGGAACCCTACAAATACCCCTTTGGGGCTAGGGTTTCCAGTTAGTCATCTACTACCATTAAAGAATAAAGACAACTTTATTCATCACCCTTCTAAAAGCCTTATCGTTTGAATGCCAAGGTTTGAGGTTGAGTCATCAAGCAGAAAATCAAGGGTTTATGAGGCTTTTGGCGATTTCAAATTTGATCTTCTCCAAATGGTTTTGATTTGAGAACATCTAAATCAAAGGTCAAGTTTTTAAAGAACTTGATTTAGATCCTTTAATATTAAAAGTGTATTTTTACTTCCATTACATAGGATCTAGAAATCCTAAGGAGTTTTCATGCACCTATCTTAGTCCTAAGATAAGGAACGAGAGATTCAAGATTCCATATAACTTGTATCAGAGCCTTAGATTAGCAAAAAACATGATAGAACCTTTCTAAGATGTGTTAATCTTAGTTTTGTAGGTTATTTTATTCATCTTATGGCTTTAAGGATGAATGTATGTGCATAATATATTGTTATCTTGACAATGATAATTATATATTGTGATTGTTATGATTATTACATTTGTTTTCTTTTTCTCTAGATGGATTGTAAGCCCTATAAGGGGCATAGGATTTGGTTCCTTGTAAAAATCCCATTTTTATTTTTCATAGATTGATTTGTAAACTCCAATGCATTGGGTTATAGGAAAAAAATCCAGTTGTATCATTCTATGGAGAGTTTGAAAGCAATCCGAACAATCATGAGGCAATTATGCACATTCCCTTACTAGAAAGATCAACTCCCATGGAGAAAACAATGGCGAGAGATGTAGAAACCAGTCATCACCATTTAGGTTTCTACTAGAGCGTTCGAGCATTCTAAGCACTAGAAGTGGTTTCTAATGCTACTTAAAAAAAAATTTGGCGCTCAAGCACTCTTGGTAGTCGGAAAATAGTAAGGAAAGAGGCAACGATTGAAAAAGAGTTTTTGGGATAATTGTAATAGTATAGGGTTTGATTGTAAATTGCTTACTAATCCTATTTTGTGTTGTAGGTATTATTTTGATAAATTTGGATGATTGTCCAAATGGTAATACCAAAGTTATGCAATAGGATCCCTTAAGCAATGCGAATTTTTTTTTTTATTATTTCTTTACACTATATTTGTCTTAGTACGTATTAAAGATTAATAAAATATTGGAAAAGTGATTTGGGATTTTTTTTTTTTAAGAAAATAAATTTTCATGAGAAGTTGATTTTTCATTGTTACTTTTGTTGAATTGGTCGTTGTTAAAACAATGTTGTTATTCCTTTTTTTAGACAATCACTTAGCTATCTATAAGTGGTTCTCCAAGCTCTCCTTTCTTGAGAGAAGAAGAATGACACCTAAGATGGTAGTCTTCTAAGCTCTCCCTTCTTGAGAGAAAAAGGATATTTCCTAGTCTTTCAAACTCTTCTCCTTAAAAGAAGAAGAACTTTTGTAGATATGAATAGTCTAAGGACAAAGGAATAATAGAGCAATCCATTTAGCACAAGAGTCTCAGTTTAAGAAGTAAATAACAAATTTAGAAAATTTGATGATAGAGAATTTATTTTAAGAAAGGTTACCAAAATTACCCAAAATCTCTCTTTTGAAGTGGGAGGAAGGCTTTAGCAAAGCCCACAACCTCTATTGTTGAGCCTACCTTGATTTGGGTTCATCACCACTCTCATGGTGGGTTAGGCCCTAGGAATCAAGAGGCATGGACTCTTTTTATGGACAAGACTAGATATGTTTATAGTGAAAGCAACCATTAAAGATGTAGAGCTCAAGAATGAATTCAGCAAAAATGTAGAGCTCTCAAAATTACATATTCATTTTCAAGATATCCTAGCATCATAAAAACGTGTGCCACCATGAATTAGAAGCTCGAGCATGAACTATTAAAACCCATAAGAAATACTAACTCCCTCATAATCCAATTCTAAAGTTGACTCAACACTCCATTAGAAAGAGTTAACTACACTATAATATCCTATGAAATTACAATGAGATAAAATTCAGATTTGTGACCTACAATTCATTGCATGTAGACTCTCTATGAACTGGTATTAGTAATATAATAAGGTAGTGTTATCAACCCATCAAGATTACCTTTCTAATCCTTGAGTTACAAATCCTCCTATTATGTGATCAATTGACATATTCTAGCTTCAAGGAGCATATGTCAAATTCCACTTAAGGAATTATTGTAGCCACATATTTCATGATCACATATCCTTTGGATCATCCAAGATGATACATTATCTCAATCCCATGAGATATCATGATGCATTTATTAAGAATACTTGTTGTCACTAGCCTTCATTAATAGTGACCAAATTTATAGGGATATATGACCACATTAGGGTCTTACCCATAAGTCAAAGTCTCCTATTGATTTCAACACAAGTTCAATATCCTCTCAAGGTTGAGAGTCCATGTAACATAGTACCTTGGCAAATCATGACAACCTGATAGCCTTATGTCATGATTCACCATAAGTCTATCTAATGTGTAACTAACCATATACATCAGTGCACTTACCATGGGAACCCCATCCCGACTACTAAAACAAGTTATCCCCTCAATTATGAGGTAGTGCACTATAACCTTTACTAAATTTCCCAAATCCATGAACCGATTATGAGCAACTTATTATCTTGTAAGGAACCTATGACTTGTATCCTTAGTGCAACATTTAATGCACCCAAGTCATGTACAATGAAAGTGATATGTATTGAGTGCTCAAATCAATATCAATGTATAAAAAGGATAGCAAGGGGATAATAAAGTATAACTTTGTTACTTCATGTCTTTCTTTTAGGGGCTTAATTCCAACAAACTCCTTTTAGCCCCAAAAGCAAACTAGGCACTATAGAAAGAATATGCTCCACAACCACACCACATCTCTTAACTATCTCTTACAAATGTAGTACTTCCTCTCTATGTGTTCTCTTTTAGTGGTATCTTAGTTTTTAAGACTATGCTACTGTTTCACTATTATCAAATAATAAGATCTAGGACAATACAACCAAAGAAACTACCCCTAAGCCAAAAGGCTTCCTTTGTTGCTATATAAGAAACAAGTAAGACCACTTAAAGTGTATACATACCTAGAGGTAAACCTGGAAGAGTCCTTATCAAATTGAAAGTCAATCTAATTCCCTATATATAAGAAGTATTAACTTATCACAAATACGCACAAGTATAGAATCTCTCATTTTCTTAAGATACTTGAATATATGCCTAATATTCACCCAAATTTCTAATCATAGATTGAACTGATATCTACCCATCATCCCTATAACAAAGCAAATATCTAGTTTAGTACTTAGCATCACAAACATAAGGCAACCCATTATAAGGGCATAAGGTACTGCCATAGGGTACTTAATATGATTTTTAGATGTCCAATGACATTGATCCTAGGAAAGGCAACTCAAAAACCTAAGGGTAGCAAGCCCTTCTTGGAGTCTTGCATCATGCACTTGACTAAATGCTTTTAAGTGTAGGTTACATAGCATAAATTTCCTATCTTATAGTCCTAAAGGACCTTAATCCTAGAAATATATTGCACTTCTTCTAGATTTTAACCTAAAACTAAGTAAACTAATGTAATATCCCTACATCATTCCTAATAAGTAGATAGTCATCTACCTATAAGATCTAAGAGTGTCCATTTACTCTTGTGTTCCGTTTATGGATCAATTTATTACACCTATGGATTTTATCCCTTTAGGTGCTTCTACCAGAACCCAAACTATGTTAGAATACAAGGATTCTAACTATCCCCTTATAGCTCCTTGTGAAGAATGAGTACCAATACTGCTTATGACTTTATCACAATCCATGGGATACGAACCTCCCACTATGATAAGGTACTCGTGTATTAAAAGTAATGGGAATGGTATGTCTCAATACCTCTATTCATAGTATCCTATGGAATGTGGAACTATCTTCTAATCTTTTCCAATTTATTTCACTCTTTGCCTTATTACTTATGATATAATCTTTATAAGATATCTAATATTTGTACTAACAAACACTTTCTAATTACTCTAACTATAAAGTATTAACCCTCAAAATCCTCTTAGATATCCTATAAACTGATATACCTCTTAAGTAAAGAATATAGATACAATTTTCAAGACATATCCCTAAAAGAATATGGGAAGTAATAAGAAACTAATCATCAATCTCAATATGTCTACCAAAGTTTGACTTCTTCTTTCCATTACTCCATTTTATAATGGAGTCCCTAGTGCACACAATTGGGATATAAACTATGCTCTTTAAGGAAAGAATTAAACTTACTAGACGTACCATCTCGATCTAATCAAAGTACCTTGATATGTTTAATCAATAGCTTATCCGATTCTACCTTAAACTCAAAAAACTTACCCAAGGCATCAAATTTACTATACACATATCCAAACTTAGAGTAATCATCGAAAAGTGATGAAGTACCCGTACTCTCCTCATGTATGAATATTAAAAGGTCCATACATGTCAATGTATGCTAACTCTAAACATTCATTGGCTCTAAGTCCTTTAGTAGTAAAAGTCATCTTAGTCATTTTACCATTTATATAGGATTCGTAGAATGAAAGATCTTTTGGAATCAAAAAGTCCACAAATGACCAATCTTTGGATCCTATTTGGATTAATATGACCTAGGTTTAGATACCAAATGTTTAATTAGTAATAGGTTCAATCTTGAAATCTGACTATTCTCATTAATTGGCAAAGTGATAATGGGCACACATAAAAAGAAAAATATTACGTCCCACTAGCATGCATAACTAACCTTTCAATTGAAGCTAAGGTAACTATAATCTCATCATAAAACCTTCTTATCTGTTGAAAACCCTGTAAAGACTTACAAACAATGGGTCTGGAATCTATTCACCATAATTGGTGAAATTTGATTACTACTCAAAAGTGCTATTTTGTAAGCTTGTAATTAACTCTTTTAAACACTTTTGAGTAGTAGTTATCACCTTTTAACCCAATTAACATATTAAGGACCCTTGCAACCAATTCTAATCAAATTGTGTAAGTTTTGGTGTTTTTGTTAGCTATTTGATTCGTCCCCAATTGGTGTTCTGATTGATTCAAATCAATCAACTGATGCGCTTTGATTTCAATCCTCAGACGGGAGTTATCAACAAAATTTATAAACCTATTTCACCATATACTAGGGTAGCATAGCTAGCATAGCATAGTGGCTCTAGGATCGTTCACTGGGATGGGTTTTCACTTCACAATTGATATTAGTTCAAAAGCTGAATTGGTGGTTTTCCTTTCCAAGGTTATCTTTAAAAGAAAACACAAGTTTGCATGAAAACGAATGGTTTTAAGCTAACCAAACTGAAAATAACTAAAAGTAATTAGAAAGAAAGATGTTTCTTGGGATTTCAGGTCACTAGGATCAGGTGCCATAAACAAAAAGGGAGATTCCGGTCACTTGTTTCTTTTCCTCGCGTTGGGGATTTAACATATAGTTATTTCCCAAACCGGTGTGGTACAGATGCTTACCATTAATGGTCTCAACAATAAATCCCTCTCACTGATCCATCTTGCAATGGCTCGTGCCTCTCACCTAGCATTTGTCATTCAAGGGGATCTTTAACCTTGGATTATCCTTCAAAAGCTCGCAAGAGATAACTAATGGATGTCTCCTTGGAGTCCAAAAGCTTACCAAGTGTTGGCTGGTCTAGAAAATCCTACCTCTGAATCACCTCCCAAAGGCTCGCAAGAGATAAACTAGTGAAACTCAATGAACGGAGTCCACTTGCCTTACCAAGTGTTGGCCCAGGTGATTCAAAGGCGTTTTAAGTTAACTAAAAAGATAAAAACCATAAACGGGTCACACTTTCTTTTCATTAAAAATGGAAACAACAAAAACTCACACTTATGCATGCCGGCACCTTACCTAGCTTCCTTCACCCAAGAGACAAAAAGCCTAGCCTCTCATCCTCTGAGGAAACATCCTCAGAGGATGTTTGGCTAGAAAGAAAATAAAAGAGAAAACAAAATGGGAAGGAAAGGCAGAGCAAGGCTCCGAATTTTACTTCCTTTAAAAACTATACAAAGTTGTCTCTGAGAACAAGCTCCCGAGAGATTTTTTCAGTGATTACAAGAGAGTACATTTATAGGAAGGTTATTTACCCTTCCTTCATTCCTTCTTAGCTAAGGAATTACATGAGTGGCTGAATACAAGGAGAAAATGGAGATTTAGACACAAAATATCAGAAGAAAAAGAGTCGGTGCACAAATATCCCAGTTTCGCACGTTGCATGGTGACTTGCGAAAATTTCGCAAGTTGATTTCGCAACTTGGAATCCACTTTCGCACGTTGGAGTTCAAGTTCGCAAGTTGCAAAATCACTTTCGCATGTTGGGCTTCACCGAGAATGCACAGCTGCCATCCATTTCCACTTCGCACGGCAGGCTTCAATTTCGCACGTTGAAGTTCCAATTTCGCAAGGTGCGAAATTGTCCTTCAGCTGGATGCAGTTGTCTTCCGAAGGCCATATCTTCCTCATTTCAGCTCCAAATCGTACACGGTTTGAAGCGTTGGATTTTTGACTTCTAGAGCTTTCCATCGGTATATAGCATGCAGAAAATGGACTTCGGGAAGTGCTCCAAAAGTGGGAAGGAAGATTGCAGCTGCCATGCTCTGTTTTCTTCACTCTGTTTTCCTCTCTCCTTTGTTCTTTCCTTGCATACTTTACCCGACTATGGCAAAGGACTATGAGGCTCCAAAGCTTGGTTCTTCATGAATTTGAGCTTCCAAAAGCTTTGCCATGAACTATATACAACTCTCCCTCATTCTTACATTGCTTTGGTGAGCAAAAAGCTATCAAAAACACCAAAACTTAACACAATTTGATTAGAAACAAATGCAAAGGTCCTTAATATGTTAATTGGGTTAAAAGGTGATAATTACTACTCAAGAGAGTTCAAAAGAGTTAATTACAAGCTATGAAATAACACTTTTTGAGTAGTAATCACTATTTGATCACCAAAGCAATCCGAGATTGAGGAGAGTTCTTTGGAATCCATGGCAAAGCTTTTGGAAAGCTCAAAAACATGAAGAACCAAAGCTTTGAAGCTTTAAAGTCCTTTGCCATAAGCAAATCCGGAATGCAAGGAGGGAAGCAAAGAGGAATCTGCCATGAAGCAAAACAGGGGACAGCAGTTGCAGTCTTCTTGGCCACTTTTGGAGTACTTCCCGAAGTCCAATTCATGCATGCTATATACCATTTCAAAGCTCAAGAAGTCAAGAATCCAATGCTTTAAACGGTGCATGATTCCGAGTTCAAATGAAGAAGTTACAGCCATTGGAATCCGATCGCTTCAAGCTAAAGGAGAATTTCACAGGGCTGCGAAATTTTGGCCTTTGGCTGCGATATTTCGCAGCGCTACAATGCCGGCTGCGAAACGCCTCCTGAAGCCACCCGATAGCTGCAACCGACATCCTGAGATATTTTTGCTTTAGATATTTGATGTCTAAATTCCCAAACTCTCCTTGTAACCCTCCTATCACATGATTCCTTAGTCTTTAAGCAAGAAGAAAAGGGTGAATAACCCCTTGTATATATTGTAATTTTCCCTTTGAAGAACAATCAGACGGGAGACAACCTTTGTATTTTTTTTAAGGAAGTAAAGTTCATAGTTTTTTCTATACCTTACCTTCCCATTTTGTTTGTATTTTCTTTATAGCCAAACAAGCTCTGAGGAAGTTTCCTCAGAGGATGGGTGGCTAAGCTTTTAATTCCTTGGGATTAAGGTGGCCGGGGATGGTTCCAACCGCAAGAATGGTTAGTTTTGTGGTTTCAGCCATTAATGAAGAGTACGTGTGACCCATTAATGATTTCTATGTTTTTAGTTAACTTCAAACACCTTGCAAGTCACCTGAGCCAACACTTGGTAAGGCAAGTGATCTCCGTCCATGGAGATGCACTAGTTTACCTCTTGCGAGCTTCTAGGAGGTGACTTGAAGGTGGGATTTTCTTGAATTGCCAACACTTGGTAAGCTTTTGGACTCCAAGGAGACATCCATTAGTTATCTCTTGCGAGCTTGGGACGGGAAGTCCAAGGTTAATGATCACCTTGGATGGCAACTGCTAGGTGAGAGGCACGAGCCATTCCAAGTTGCATCAGTGAGAAGGATTTAGTGCTGAAATCCATTAAAGGGTAGCATTTATACAAAACCGGTTAGAGGATTAACTACATGTTAATTCTCTAATGCGAGGAGGTGAACCAAGTGACCGGAGCTTTGTTTTTGCATGAGGAACCTCCCCTGTGAACCTGAACCTCCAAGGAATGTTTTTCTCCATAAGTAATTTCCATCACTTTTCTTTTAGTTAGCTTGGAACTAAACATTTTACAACCAAAGTTTGCGTTTTCTTCTTTAGCTAACCTTGAAATGAAAAAGCACCAAATTAGCTAAGAAGTGGTATCAGTTGTGAGTTGAAAACCCTTCCCAGTGAACGATCCTAGAGCCACTATGCTACATTAGCTAAAGCTAACCCAATGCATGGTGATATAGGTTATAAATTTTGTTGATTATTCCCTCAATCAAGGAGCACTAGCTGAACGTGAATTAGCTGAGACACCAATTGGACAAGAGTCAAAATTCACCACTATATATTCAACAACGGGAAAATGATGTGCACTTTTCTTTTTGCTTAAGTAAATAGGACATTTTTTTTTCCATTATTCTAAAAGGTAAAAAAGGAATCACTTGCCCTAAGCTTGTTATCTTATTCCTTCTTCTAAACTTTTTTTATTTGGTGTTGTTATTCATTTTCTTAGTAGAAGAACTTAAAAAGCCCTCAACCCTCATATGAACACCCTTATGATCTTTGAGAATCCCATTTGCCATCTTGAAGAAATCTAACAAGGTCTTTAAGATCATATAAACTTTGGTGTTCATAATAGTCCTAAGGGTAGCTTTTTTATACTAACTTGCCCTTATCACCAAATAACACTTGAAGACTAAAAAGAGACTATATGCAAAGTACTTGGTAATAGACATGTGTTGTTGTTGCAACACATTATCCAAAGATCATAGTATGAGACACTTTGGCCTTATTTGGGAATGTTTTAAAAAATAGTTCTTAGAAAACAGTTTTTGAGAAAAAGTTTTTAAAAACTATTTTATATTATTTTCATAAATAAAATTACGTTTGGAAACTGAATTCTGATAAACAATTCTCTATTATTAAAAACAAGAAAACACATTTGGCTGAGTCAATAAAAATAGTTTTATAAAACAACAAAAATAAAAAAACTTGTTTTGAATTTGTTTTGTAAAATTGGTGTTTTCTTCCCATTATTAACATCATGTAGTAAAAACAAATAATGTATGAAATTAAGATTTTAAAATATAAATACATACTTTATTATAAGAACAAAAATTTTCATTAATGTAAAATTTTCTATCTTTAAATAATTTCATCCTTCAAAAAAAAATAAAAAAAAAATCTTTACAATGTAAACATATCTATTTATAAACAATTTATGCTCCTTAAAAATGAAATTGATAAATTAATCAAAATTTTGGCAGTATTTTTCCTATTTCATGATACTTTACAAAATCTTGTACCTATAAAAAAATTTATATATCATACTAATGAAATTATATATATACCTATAAAAAATTATATATATATATAATCCTAAAATTTAATTGAATAAAATACAAATATGTAGAATTGTACAGGGTACAAGTCATGGATTGGCATTAATATAATTCACTCACATTAATTGGGCAATTTCATCCCTACATGCTGCCATAACTACTGCACTCTTATTTGACAAATCAATGGAGTGACTTGTGTTGCTTGTGGCCGCCTCTTCACCTTGCACTAAAAGGTCTTCTACCTTGTATTGTCTAAATAATTAATCATTTCGCACTGATAGACGAATTCAATTATGAAGTGTATAACATGCAACAACAATTGATGGTTGTCTACTTGGCTTATAAGAAGGCATCATCCTCAATATTGGAAACCCAGCTTTTAAAACACCAAAACACCTTTCAATAATATTTTGAAGTGATGAATGACTATAATTAAAATGTTTTTTGTATCTTGTGGACTAATTATGTCTACCTCAATAATCTTGTAAGTGACATTACTCACCACAATATGGTGGTCGAAATCTAAATGTACAAGGATAACCTAAATCTACTAAATAATAGTTTCTTTCAATTGGCCATGGAAATTGGATTTCAAGTCTAGTCAATGCATCCAAGAAGACACGTGCATCATTTGTTGTTCCTTCCCAACTAGCATAAACAAAGGTGAACATCATGCGAAAATCACATGCACACATCACATTTTGTGTTATGACTGTTTTTTTACCTCTAAAATTAGCTTGTTTGTCAACTATAACCCAAGCGCTCACATGGGTGCTATCAATTGCTCAAATGCAATCATTTAAGAAAAAATTATATGTTATTTTTAAGGATAAAAACATAAACACAATATACTTATATAGCTTTAAATTATGAAATATTATATATAAGATTCTACATTGGACCATGGAAAATACTTAGAGTTATTGGCAATATATGAAGACACCTCATTAGACATATTGCTAGGACGTATGAGGATTTTGGCTAACTGACATAATGCTCTTCTAACTTCTTTGAAATGTCTAACAACAGTCTCTGTTGAGTGTTAAAAATGGTTTGTTGCAACCCTCATTCTCACATTATGTCCCATTATTAATAAAAACATAGCAACCGCTTCTACAATTGTCACCCATTATGTATCCTTTAAGTTTTCATGTCTTTTTAGATGATCACAAAGGTTAATAAAAGTTTGTTTGTCTATTCAAAATAGTTTGTAGCATGTTTGAGGATGACCATCTAGTATATCTCTTACAAACTGTGCACCACTTAGCATCGATGTTCTTGGAGGTGTCTTTCTTAAAGAAATTCCTTCATACACTTTCATTATCTAGGCAATAAATATTTCGTCTAAGTCATCATCATCCTTAGAAGATGAAGTTGACTCATACAATGACCCAGTACTTTTGTTGTTATCATCCATTACATGTTACATAAAATAAAACAATAGACAATATAAAATAACATTTAATAAACATTAAAAACACACTATTTAAGTTTCATAATTCCAAACTAAATCCACACAAAAACTAAACAACATGCTAAAACTAGTTTAACAAAAGATAAATAATATATACTACATTGCTAGCATAATAACAATTCGTTCAAATATGAGTAACCATATCTAAAGTCTATCAATCCATGCTTTCTTCCTCTCATCAAGCATGGTCATAAAAATTTCTCTCCACTCTGTAGATGTGAACTTCTCAACAACTTTCATATATTTTTCATTGTCAAGCAATCCCAATATTTTCCAAGGTTGCCATGCATTTGGTTATGCTAAATTCATGAGTGTCTAAGGAACTAGTAGCCTCAGTACTAGTTCCACCCTTATATCTCTCAGCTCTAGCCAATAGTGCCTCAGTTTTGGCCTTAGATGCCTCATATCTAGCCTTAGATGCTTTAACCCAAGCTTTCAAGGCATTGCCCATTTGACCTAGTCTTGATTCTTTCTTACCTTTACGATCCCCACAATAATCACTAGTGCGTTTTCCAGAATGAGTGGTTACACCCCCTTCAATCACTGGTTGTAAAGGATTATCAAGACTCACAATCTACATCCACATGCACTCCACTATGTTGAAGGTTATCATCTATTTCATCTTCATCATCAATGTTTGGTGGATCTTGAGTTGAGAAATAGTAGAGCACACTAGTTGTTGTAGAATGATTAAAGATGAGTCCTACCAACTTATAGTGTGGACATCACTTGGAGTATAATTTTTTTGCATTTGGATGTGCCTAAAAGACAATAAACAAATAATTAAAAATCTCATGCTTAGCATTGTGTTAATGGAAAATAATTGAACCAAGAATGATTACATGGAAGTCATTTTACCTGAATGTAATTTTGTCATGTTTCCTCTAAAGCATGCACCGTGTTACTTTCAACATCCTAACCAAATCCAGTGTGCTTTAAAAGGTCTGAGAATTCATGATGCTTGGCACGTAGTCTACGAAACTTCTGTTTCAATTATTTTAAATTGAAATTTTGTTTTGCTCTAACATTCATTTCATTTAACATCTTCTTCCAAGTTTGGCTAATGAATGTCCCATTTTCCATGTTACCTCTATTCACTTTTATTACCATTATATCAATGAAAATCTTCTCAACATAACTACTCCACATTCCTCCTTCCTCAAAATCCATTACCTCAGTGGTCATATGTACATATACAACTTCTTTTAACATAAGTAATAAACAAAATAATATGTGAGGTCGATTTATCCCATTATTCCCACCACAACTGTATAACAAATGTTTCATATTTTCTTCTATGAATAAAAGTTGTATATTGTATTTATTATAAAAATCCATAGTCATGGTTTTGGATGAGAATGAAATTATTATAACTATCTAGCTAATACTAGAAACATTAAAATTAATTCTTTACTTTGTGTTGGTTTCATTTAATATAAAATTAAACTAGTATTATGCTCACAACAGACATTATAAATTATAAAATTTTCCCTCAGTTTAACTTCTAAGCTTTAAAAAGAATCTCAATGTTATTGTTGCCCTTAAATGATGTAATATTCTAAAGAAAAAATATGTCACATAGAATCTAAAACACTATCTTGAATATAAGAGGATAATATGTAAATCATAATGTTGACAAATGAAAAATTTTCTGAAAGAACTTTGATTTCTAATATCTAATCTTATCCTATCAAACTAGCAACAAATATAAGGTTGGAAAATAGACAAAACCCTAGAAGTGCTAACCAACATTTTTAAAGGACACTTGAAACAACTTGGGGTGATGGAAATAGCACTTAAGCATTTAAACCACTCAAGCGCTAATCTAGCCACACAAGCGCAGCCACCTACAACCATCCACCTAAGACAGTCTCTTTCATTGTTTTCAGCCATTTTTCCATTGGAAAACTCACTTTTGCAAATGGGTTTCTCCACCAAGGATTTTTTGAACACTGGAATTACAATCTTCCTTCTCTTGGGCATCAAAGATGGATAAAAATTTGATTTTTACAATTAAAAAAAAATCATATGCTCAACCAAAATGAAGCTTAGAATCCATCTAAGAACAAAAAACTATTTTTACATCAAATATAAAATTTTGATGCTCCTAAATGCGGAGCAGCTTATAACTCAATCTAGAAAATATACAATAAATATCACAACAATCTATATTCATTCATAAGAACAAATTAAACATCCATTCATACATCCCTTTAACCCATGTGATTTAAAAGAAACCTACAAAATAGATGTGAGCACACCTTAGAGTAAATTTAACATGCAAAATTCTAACCTAAGGCTCTAAAACCAATTGTTGGGAAATCTAGATTGCTTCATTCCTTAACCCTGGATCTCATAGGGTGCATGAATTTATCCTAGGCTTCTCTAGATTTATTACAATGGGAAACTATGACTTCAAAAACTAATATAGAATAAAGATCTAGAGATAGAAATTCAAACTTATGATTTGGAAGTTCCCAAATCAAATCTAAGTCGATGAGATGTTGAAAGCAGTGTAAAGCTCATCTACCTAGAGGTCTTCCACCTTATTTCTCTCTTCATGGATGCTTGGAACAAAAAAATAGTGGGTTTCTCTCTTTCTTTTTTTCCCATTCTCTTTAAGGGTGGTTGAGGTTCCTTTCTCCGAAATTTCAAATTTTGAATAGGAAGATTGAAGTCGTAACCCCTAAGGGAGTTTATATAGGCTTCTTTGTAAGCTTAAGTGACTTGAGCCCAAATTGGCCTTAGGTTACCTAATCTAGCCCACTTAGACCCTAATTAATTAGTTAGCCCTAATGAGCTCCAATTAATTAATTAACCCATTCTAGAAAGTCAATTCATAAGATCTATTGCAACCTTGCATTTTTACCAAAACTCATAATGAACCTAAGTTGCATACAATGCAAGTAATATGAGTTGAATACTCAAATCTATGTCAATGCAAAAAAAAAAAAAAGTAGTAAGGGGACAATATAGTCTAACTTCATTACATTATGTCCTACTTTAAGGGGTTCAATCTCAATAAAAGAAATTGCAAATGACTAAGTGGATTCTCAAGCACCATAGAGGCATTCTTATGGTAGTCTTCTTTAATTTTTTCTAGCCAGAAGAAAAAGAACACTTCAAAGGCTACCAAGTAGAAGGAAAAGTTTAAAGGTAAAATGAAGAAGAAGAATAAGGGACAGGGCAAGTGTTTCCATTGTGGAAAGAAATGCCACTGGAAAAGGGAATGCTTAGTTTTCTTGAAAAGATAGTCAGGTATGTATCATTTCTTTTTAGTTGAAACATGTTTGGTGATGGATTCCACTAACTCTTGGTGGATAGAACTAAGGTCACTGACCATGTTTGCAATTCTTTACAAGGGTTTCAGCTAAAGAGAAGCTTAAATGATAGGGACATGTCCCTAACATTAATTTCTAAAGAAAGAATTGTTATGCAATGAGTGGAAGACTTTACCCTTGTTAATTTTATGCCTTAGAAAGCATGACATGAAGTAATAAATTGATATTCATTTATAAATTTATTCATTTACTTTTGACTTATTGGTGAGATTGTAAGTTGATCATATATTCCTTATAGATTGGATCACTATTGATAGAAGTCGGAGTAATAGTTATTCTCAATAAAGGCACCATGATATCTCATAGGATTGAGACAAAGTATCCCCTTCGGTGATCTTAAGAAGGTGTGTTCATGTAAACTATAGTCATAATAGTTCTTTAAGTGGAATTTGACATAAACTCTTAGAGAATTAAGACAAGTTAATTGAACAGACAATCGGAGGATCTATAACTCAAGGATACTAGAAGTAGTCTTAAATGGCTAATATCTTTCACCTTGTTAAACTACAAACACCAATTTATAGGAAGACTAAACACAATGAATAATAGATCATGGTTCTAAACACATAATGTCTTGTTGTTATTTACGTAGGTTGTTGGAGTGCAATTAATTTTCTATAGTAGGATGTTAAATTAACTTTAGAATTGTATTCTAAAGGAGCCAATGTTGTCCTTTAGGTCCCTGTGGTTTCAGCTCAAGCTCCCATACCTTGTTGGCATGGTCTATGAGGGTTGGATTGGCTTTAGGTTCACTTTTGTGCATAAGAATGTTTTGGTAATTACATAAGGTTGCATAAAGATAAGTGAGCAAAGTCTCTAGATTGGGTTAATTAATTAATTAAATGGCCCTATGAGGTTAATTAATCAATTTGGATCCAATTTGGACTAAATTAAGTGACACAAGCCCTTGATGGGCTTAAGTCACTTAAGCCCAATTAAGGAACCACATAAATACCCCTTAGGGGTTAAGGTTTCCATCACTTTTTGAAGCTGTCTTCCACTATTCAAGAGAGAGAGAGAGTCATAACCTACACCCTATTTCCTTTTCATTGATTGTGTGCCAAAATCAAGGAAAAGCCATCGAGCAAAAGATCTTAGGTATTCGAGACCTCCAACAACTTTGATCTTCATCTTCATCGCATGGATTTGGGAATGTCCAAATATGAGGTAAGGTTCTCTAATGCATATTCTAAATCCTATTATTGTATATAAAAAAAAAAAGCAATTTTTCCACTGTGCATAGAATTTAGAAAAACCTAGGAAGTTTTACATGCACCTAACCTTATTTAACGATAAGAAACAAAGAGATTTGAGTTTCCTTATAATGCACCACAACCTCAAATGGATTGTCTAAGTATATAAACCAATTATGAACAAATTATCAATTTGCAAAGAACTCATGACTTGAATCTTCCATACAACTCTTAGTAAACCCAATTCATATACAATGCGAGAAATGCTAGGCCAAAATGCTCAATAAGTGTAATGCAGAAATAGTTTAGATAAAATTAAGAAACTGGAATCTTATTAATAAATAATAAATAATAAATCCATTATCGTTATATTATGTCATGTTTTTAAGGGTTCTATCCTAACATAGGTAAGTTCCTAGGAAAGACTAGAGGGGTTATATTGGTCTCACTTAAAACCCAATCTCCTTAGATAGAGCTTCCTTAAACCATACTCATCTATTTCTGATCACCGATATATATATATATATATATATATATATATATGCATACGTATATGTATATCAAGGATATATGAATCATATAACCCTTATAAAAATAGCATTTGACCAAAACACATATATCTCATGATATTTAAAAAATAATATATGCATATATCATTATAAGCATCAGATATATAGTTTTAAACCCAAGTAAAATTATGCACTATAAGATCACTTACCATTATAAACAGGAATTATTGTAGTGCTTTTATTACCAAGACTCAAATATCTAACATTTGGAATAACAACATTATAAGAGCCTTTTTTTCTTTCTCTTATTTTCTTTCTTGATAGGTTAATACTCCTATATATTTATAGGGATTAATGAGAACCTAAAGCAAGTGAGCTTATAGGTGACTCATTGCATGACTTATCTCAGTGTCAATAAAAGAAAAAGGATTAGTTTTTCCTATTGCATGAAAGTGACATGTGGTGATGTACTTGATCCTTGTAGCTGCTTAAGTAAGTGAAATAGGTCCATGAATAACCATCTCTAGTTAGGTGTCACATGATGAAAGCAACTTAGAGTGCGTTTGACAATGATTCTAGAAAGTGTTTATAACTTTTCTAACACTTGAAAATTTTTATCTTTCAATTATTAGTAAGGCTAGAAACACTTCCTATAATTACTACTAAACGCACTCTCAATGTCCTTTTGGTGGCATGCATTCTTACACCTTATACTTGATTACATTCTGAAATCTCCATCTAGGTTGCATAATTTGGATTCCTCATGGTTAGTTGCAAGCATTGCAACACCTCATACTTAGTTGCATGATTCCAACATCTCAGGTTTTGTTGTATGCATTAGGAACCCAGGATTACTCCATTCCCATGCCCTAGATCACGTAGGATGTATGCGACTATCCTTAAGGCTCTCTAGATCTATTGCAACAAATAAACAGGTCTTCAAAAACAATAAGGATACCATAGAAAATATAGATCTAGAAAATGAAGTGCTCATACCTGGATTTAGATGTTTCTAGATCAATTCCTTGTGGTGAAGAACATGACTAGAAAAACTAGAGAATCTCTCTTCATGTTGCTACTTGTATGCGTGTCCCATGCACATGGCCTATGCACATCATGTGCGACTCCTGTGCATGCGTCCTATATGCATCTTGTGCAATTCTCATGCATGCAACCTATGTGATTCTAGTGCACTTCTTGTACACCCAAGATCTTCCACCTGATAACTCTTCATTGTATCTAAGCATTGAGATGGTGGATATTTCAATGGTGGAGGTTAGGGTTTTCTCTCTGGACTGAAAAAGGAAAATGAATGGTAAAACCTAGAAACCCTAACCCCTAAAAAGGTATTTATAGGCTTCTTATTGGGCTTAAGTGACTTGAGTCCACCATGGGCTTGGGTCACTTAATCTAGCCCAAAAAGGTTGTTAATTGATTAATTAACCATACGAGGCTTAATTAATCAATTATCTCAATTTATAGATACCACTCACTTATCCTTATGCAACCTTGCGTAATTACCAAAACTCATTTATGCACAAAAGTGAACTAAAAACTCATTCAACCCTCATAAGCCATGCCAACAAGGAATATGAGCTCAAAACGGGGACCACTAGGACCCATAGGAGTACTAACTCTCTCATAATCAAATTCTAAAATTGACTCAACATCCTATTACATAGAGTTAATTACACTCCAGTACTGTATGTGTATTACAACGAGACACCAAGTGCTCAGGTCTGTGACTTACTATCCACTACATGTAGACTCCCCATGAATTGGTGTCTGTAATCTAACAAGGTAGTGTTATCACCTATCAAGATTACCTCTCAAATCCTTGAATTACATATCTCACTTATTATGTGATCAATTGACATACTCTAACTTCAAAGAGCATATGTCAAATTCCACTAAAGGAATTACTATGGCCACATATTTCATGGCCACATGTCCTTTGGATTACCCAAGGGGACACGCTATCTCATTCCCATGAAATATTATGGTGCCTTTATTGAGAATACTTGTTGCCACCAGCCTCCATCAATAGTGACCCAATTTATAAGGATATATGATCACTTTAGAGGTCTTACACATAAGTCAAAGCCTCCTATTGATTTTAGCACATGTTCAATATCCTCTCAAGGTTGAGAGTTCATATAGTATAGTAGCTTGGTGAATCATGACAATTGATAGCCTTGTGTTATGATTCACTGTAGGTCATATCCAATGTGCATCAAATACAATAATGCACTCACCATGGGAAACCCATCCCGACAACCAAGACAAGTCATCCCTCCAATTAGGAGGTGATGCACTACAATCTCTATTGGATTGCCCAATTCTATGAACCAACTATGGACAACTTATCTACTTACAAGGAAACCACGACTTGTATCTTCTATGCAACTCTTAATGCACCCAAGTCATGTACAATATAAGAGACATGGGCTGAATGCTCAAATCAATGCCAATACACCAAAGGGATAGCAAGAAGATAGTTAAGTCTAACTTTGTTACAACATGTTTTGCTTTTAAGGGTTCAACCCTAATAACATGCATTTAACACTTTATGTTTGGTAACGATATGTTAGAAGTTATGCACTTGGTTGCTTGGTAAAGAATGAGCAAGCAGGTGATTAAAAAGGAAAACTTCAAAAATATTATTCTTAAAAACTAAGGATGTTACAAATGCTACTACCTACTAGATACTTCCTTATTATCAAGTGTTGGAATCTTCAAGACATATCTTTTTTTCTTCTCAAGTCTCTTTATAAAGTGCTTTAGTCTCTATCTGTTGACTTTGAACTCGTTACCAATCTTGGGATTGCAAATTTTGGCTCTAAAGAGTACACCTTTTATACTAGATAAGGAACAATCCACCTTGATCTTAGCTTCCTTAAAAGAGATGGAACTTAGGATCATACAACACCTTTTAGCCTGGTTGGAACTCTCTCCTCAAGATTATTTTATCATAGTAGAACTTAGTCTTCTCCCTTACTCTTCTTTGGAACTCAAATTGAGGACCCATTCCTCAGAGCTTTCAATTTATTCAAGTCTTAGTTTGTCTTCACCCTTACCTCATCATAATCAAAGTTAAACTTTCTTAGTGGCTCAATAAGCTTTATGCTTTATTTCCATAAGTAGATGACAAGCTTTCTCATAAACCAACCTATAAAGGGACATATAAACCTAAACTTGTTTTATATGTTGTCTTATAGTCTCACAATGCATCTAAGAATTTGCAAGACCAATGCTTCCTTATGATGTTGACAACCTTCATTATTATACTCATTATCTTCCTAATGGCCAACTCAGCTTGTCAGCTTGTTTGGTAATAGTAACATGTAGAGACTTTGTGTTTGACTCTATATTTATGCAAGAAGTTTGTGAAGGTTTATTACAAAAAAAAAAAAAAAGAATGGGATCCTCCATCACTAATGATAGCTTCAAGAATCCCAAACTTTGCGAATATAATCTCCTTTGTAAGCTTAAGCACTACCTTGTGGTAATTGATTTTGCATGCCACATCCTCTACCCATTTGGAAACACAATCAACCCCTACAAGAATATAGAGGTTTCCAAAAGTTGAGAAAAGGCTCCATAAAGTTGATCCAATCCCTAAGATCAATTTTTGTGAATCAGAGACATCAAATAAAACCAACAAAAATTCCAATATCAAATTTAATTTCTTCTAATCGTTTTCGTTTAAGTTTGTATATAAGTTTCTTTTGTTTAAAATTAATCATGCCCTTTTGCCCTAGTGTCTATATATGATATGATTATTCTATATGGGCATTGTCCTCATCCATCAATTAGTGAAAGCTTCATTTTCTCCCTATTCATTCATAGAAACCGAGTTAAACTTGGGCTTAGAGGGTTGCCTTTATGCCTTCCTGATAAGTAATCTTTGCCCCTTGTACTAGATCTAGGATGTATTAACTATTGCATTGTTTTCATTTTTGGAATTAGTATGGTTTTCATTTTCTTATTTTCATATTTCCTTTAAAAGTAAATAAAATAAAATAAGTAGCAAATCCAAACCTTCTTTTTAAATAAAGAAAAAAAAAAGGTAAATAAAAGGCATTTTCAAATAAATAAATAAATAAGGAGTTTAGTCATTGAGTGCGGATGAAAATGAAAATTGCAGGTCTAAAGATTAATTGTTCTTAAAGTTTTAAGAGATTTAATGTTTGGGCTATAAAAGGACTGCCTGCTCACATCCTTAACCTATTCACCCCATTAACCTATTCACCTCCTGTAGCTAGTTCTGTTATACAACATCTCAACCTTTCATAATTTAAATTCACCGACATATTAAATATCAATACGTATAGGCTTGGTAGAATATATGACTTCAATGGTATACCATACGTACATATCATAAGACACTGTTCTCTTTTTAGTGAGACTTTCTATATAAAGTTCTCGGTTTCTTTGGAGATATCTAAGAAAAAGGAAAAACAAAAACCAATCATCCCCACAAAATGAAAAGATTGACCAGCTTTCTTCTAATGTTTTGCTTTTCCCTAAGCATTATCTTCATGTCATTCAGGCAATCTCAGTTCTTCAGTGGCTCCTCCTACGATGTTCGTGTTGTCAACGGCTTCACGGACAATTCATCGTTGGTATTGGTAATTTGGTGTTCCTCCCAACATAATGATTTAGGCGGACGTGCCCTCCAGGCGGGTGATGATTTCAGTTGGAGTCTGAGAACCAACTTGTGGGCCACCACCCTTTTCCACTGCACCATGAAATGGGATCAACGGAGGACAAGTTTTGAAGCCTTTCAGGTTCAGCGGGACAGTCAGCGATGTCGCCCTTTTAGGACCTGCTTTTGGCTGGTGAAAGAGGACGGATTTTATTTCAGCAATGACCAAGTAAACTGGAAGAAGGATTTTTCATGGTCATAGTTGATTCAAGTTAATTAGTCGGTATCTCTCCTATATATTCCAGTGCTGTTGTATCGAGGGTTGTGAGGAATAGCAACTGTAGTTTTTTAGATGTGTCGTGGAAACCGACGTGTTTCCATTGAACTTTACTGGGGCCAGTGAAGGATGTGAGAGCAGTCATAACGAATGGTATGACATATTATTTTCTGTTAATTTCTTTTATTTTTGGTAGAAGTACTACTGCAGCTTGGGTTCCATAGACTTTCAAATCACAGAAACTCTTTCCGCCTGATATTACTTGGAACAGAGAAAAAGCAAAAGCGAATGGGTAGGGCTTAAGATTTTGATTAAATGTCAATTTCTTAAGGCTGCCGCTGAATTCAAATGCTGCAGGACAACGATCAATCAAGTTCAAAGATAGAGAAGAGCACACGCTAAACCAAGCCCTTTTTGCCGCTAGCAAACTAGATTTCCAGTACCATTTCAGTATGATATTATATGATTTAAAATAAGTAAACACCTTCCTGCATGGCCCAGTTGGGACACAGAACAAGATATGCTAAGATAAAACCCTCCATAATTTAAAAGAAGGAAATGAAAGAGACTTCTCATCATAAAATCTCAAGTACAAAACAGAAGAGGAAAAAGAAAACTTTTAATTTCTTTATTACTAAATTTTTCACTCGAAGAACATTTTTAATCTCAGAAATTAGGTCAACTCTACAGTCTTCCTTCTTATTTTTCTACAACCTTCTGGATAAGTTAGGAAACAAACTATGTGCGAAGATGGGACCCTATAATACCTAGCTGTGCAAGGAGAATGATTACTAGCGTCTCATAGACTAAAAAAGGTATCAATTCGGTGATTGACTATTGTTAACAGAAGTACGGCAATCTTTTCTTTTAATCCTATACCCTAATCTGTTTTGAGTCCACACTTTCCTTATCATATCCCTTAAAGATGCATCTTAGCCTCTTTCATTATCAAGCTTTTTCTACAAGCTTTCTATGAGAAAAAAGCCGCATAACCAGCACAGCCAGAGATCGGGATGATCTACTGTTGATTTTGGACCATGCAGACTCCTATCTGCGGCAAATCTATAAACTCAACAAAAGCAGTGGTGCTGAATTGATATAGACAAGTCACTGGTCGACCACCATTGCATGATGCTTATAATGGAAGCATGTCACATAATTGGTGACATCAACACCATACGTAGAAAAAGGCAAATGCTACTCATACTTATTGGTATCATTGCTTCAATCTATATCTATATCCATATCTATATCTTTTCCTCCTGTCAGATACTTGATTGCATAAACAAAAACAAAAACAAAAGCAAGGAAAATTTGTGACATACCAAAACCCATTTATGCAATTTATTATTGTTCCTTAAAAAATATGGAATGCTTTTGTAATTAAGCATCTGATTCTAGTGTTTGATAGACTCAAGAACCGTGGTTTGTTGCAAACCCTCAATGTAGTTGAGACTTAATCATCTAGTAATTAGTTTTCCACTAGAAGAATAATTTGTTGATTAGGAGAAGTGGTGGATATATGGTATATATATCAAAAGGTAACAAAGAAAATTCTCTTCAGTTACCTTCATGTGCATTAACAAGGATGAGCTCACTATAAACCAAAGTCTAGACATATCAGAAACAGTACTAATCTCTTTCTGCTGTCATAGAGAACAAAAATGGAGATGAGATTCTTTTCTTGGAGTGTTCCATCAACGGCAAACAAAAGAAGATTTCTTTTTTTAAGGAAACTTTTTATCTCTAAACTGTTCCACCACTAGTGCCCCCCCATCCTTGTATTTTTATTTTGAAGTCCAGTAACACTCTACTTTATGGCTTCCTCTAATCGTACGACAGATCATGCAGTGGGACAGCTTCTTGGAAACCTTGGGTACGACATATGGCCCCGCATCATTGTCTTTGTGTCCGTCAATTATGTTTCTAAACTTGGACCGGATCCGTTCAAACCGGCCCATTTTCTGATTCAAGTCATATAATTAGCTTGTTTTTCTATTAAACCAGCATTTTTTTCTTTTAAATTGAACCGAACCGATTCAAACTGAGCCACTTCTGATTCAAGTCATATGATTAGCTTGTTTTTTCTATTAATTAAACCAATAATTTTCTATAAAATTTGGGCCGGACCGGTTCAAAGTGGTGAGCCGGCTAGTTTTTAGTTCGGCCCAAAAGGACTCTGGATCACTCTCCATTCTGGCCCACATGAGTTATTATGATATGATTCCAAATTTAATTCAAAAACCATATTACATCTCTCTTTTTCCATTGTAAGACATTGGAATAGTTGATTTACACTCTCCATTATGGCCCAAAATATGTTTTTTTTGTTGTAAAATTTTTTTAATGTTAATCATTGTCTTTTGACTTAAATATATCTTAAACCTCTATTTATGAATTAACATTTGAATTTAGTGAAGAATACAACAAAAAGAAGATAAAGTGATTAATGTCATATTTTGCATAAAATATGGCTAAATATTACATTTTAAGCTTGAATATATCATTAAATACACCTTTTCAATTAGGCAATTGTATGTCATCTTATGTATGCCCAACTTTCTTCTATTTTTTTTGAGTTTTTTATGTTTATAGTCATATTTCATGAAGGACGAGTCGAATCAAAAGACTAAATTTGTAAAGAGTTCCTCGGTGCTAACCATTTTTGACCAATAAAATGTTTTGAGGTGGTTAAAGGAGCTAGACATTTCCAATCAAGTTGAAAAAAGTTGTGTTGGATTCCTTACTTTCCAACTTATATCTGAACAAATTTCAGAATTTTTGGAGGTCATTTTCCTATGGAAAAAAAATGGAGAAACACAAGTGATGTTCCAACTTAAGAAAGTGACACCAAAGGCTCCATAAGGGTACCACCAAATGCTCCATAAGGGTGCCACTCCCTAGTGGTGTCGCCCCTTTATTTTAAGGAGCACATGATTGCAGCCCATAAATGACCTTTTCTAATATTTAAACCCAAGGAAATGGATTAAGCCCAATAGCTTACTAATTTTAAATCATCCTTCGCCTTTTTCACATGAAAATGAGACGTTCTCACGTGAGGGGAACTTAGGGTTGGATATAAAAGAGGGAATGGGCAACCATTTTAAGGGTGGCGATCTTCTCCCTTATGGGGGAGTTCTTACATATTCTTGCTCAATTCTTAGAGTCAACCATGGGAAAAGGAGTGTTAGGACATTGAGTCTTGTGTAATTGTTGGCAATTTTGTTTCAATTCATATTTAGCCATAGAAGTCTTTTTAGATAGTGACTTGCTCTCCATTGAAGATCAAGGGTTATTGTTCGTCCAACCGAGAAGTCATAGGTATGTTTAAAAAGGTTTGGCTTGTGGCATATAAGGCTTCCTTGAGGTATAAAAAGGTTCGGTATCATTTTTAGACTTAAAATGTTTTTTAAATGATTTTTCAAAAAATAGTGGACACTCAAGTGGTTAATCCCACTCAAACGATCAACCAACTCAAGTGGCATGGAACGCTCAAGCGGCATGGAACGCTCAAGCGGCATGGAATACTCAAGCAGTCCAAGTCCATTCAAGCAGTCATGTCAATCTTACCGAGTTTAGAAACGTATTTTGAATGAATTTCACTCAAACTTTAATTTGGAAACTTAAGGTACTGAAACTCTTTTAGCTTGTGCATATATATACCTCTCTAATAACCCCTTTAGGGTTAGAGATTTGGGCTAAGAGATTAGAGATCGTAGAGATCTAAAAGTTTAGAAACCTCTCGTTCTATAGATGGACTCCTTGAGAGAAAGCATTATTGCCGCATCATCCCGATTTCTCATTCAAGGATTTAGATCTTTGAATTGTTGGTTAAAGACCGAAATCCCTTTGGAGGGACTGAATAATCCACTAGGGAGCAACAGGGAGTTGTTGCGTCGCGAATGTGGATCAAGTTGTAGGTATTGAAGAGTAAGTCTTTAGGGTAAAGCGGTCAGGTAAATTTGTGTAACTTGATTTTGAATAGTGGATTTAGATTGGTAGGTCTTACACCTCGTGATTTTTTATCTCCATAAGTTTGTGAGGGTTTTCCACGTAAAAAATCTTATGTCTCATTGTCTATTTCTTTATATTTTTTATTATTTTTGAAGTATCTAGATTAGGTTAATATGATTAATCCTAATATATTGTAGGGTTTTCCTAAAAAGTGCATATATATTTATTCCTACTTATTTTCTAGTTGATGACTTTGAATATCTCGGTTTGATTGGTTAATTGGTTATTAAATTAGTTGATTTGTCATCTTGGTGATTGTGGTGGATATACCTGTAACCAATTATTGATCAATTTGTTGAGTTATAGTTGAGTTTATTAGGTTGGTTATTCTGGTGGTTATTATTATTATCCCTAACATATCTCAACATTTATTGTTAAATTTGGATATCAATTAACCATAAAAATCGATTTTTTATTTGGAGCAAAATCTTAAGATAAAGTTTAGACATATTTTATAAATAATTTATTTAAAAAATTTTAAATCACTCATTCACACCCCATCTTTGTGTTCCCTATTGGATTTCAATTATTATTGGAGTGGTATTTAAGCAATACCCATTTTGCAAGATCTTGGATACCGTTTCATTTTTTAGTTTTCTTTATTTTCTTGTTCTTGCTTTTGTTTATTTCTTTTGTCTTGAATTGGTTTTATTTAATGTATAATTGCATCTTTTTATCATCATTGATCATTACAATTTCATATTTGATATAAGGTTTCATGTTCAATTTCTTGCTTTCTATTTAATTCTTTCATTTTAATTTTTATTCAATATTGATTGAGTAGTTATTTTGGTTGGAGAAAGGGTGTCCTAGGGCTTCCCTTCCTTCCATTAGAATGACCCTATGCTCATAATGTATTCATAATTCAAAGTACCTTGTTGTTATATTCCTTTTACTCAATAGAAAACACCATATCTCAATATTTGACAAATGTTGATTATAAGGTCTTAATGGGTATCTTAAGCACTTAATGAGTAAGTCATTTTGACTTGGGAATGCCTTTATTGAGTTTTTAAAGCATCAATTAGACAAACATGTGATATATTGAGCTCAATGCAACCATTGCATTGTTACGCCCAATTAGAGATTGGAGCCTAGGTAATAAGGTATTCCAAGCACTTAATGGCAAAGCCTTTTTTACTTGGAACAATTGAATATAAGTCTAGGACAACAATTTTCAAATCATTAATACTTTACTTAAAATGAGGTAAACATAGGGGATTTCAATTGATAGGTGAACACCTGTCATAGAATATTAATAACAAGAATCATTTCATGGTAAGGAAAGGACCCTAGGAATTCCCCTTTCCTCAACTATTAGTTACAAATTAGTTAAGTCTTTTTAACCAGTTCTTGGTTTTCACATAACAACTTTTCAAACACTTTCTTGCCTAAAGCAAGAAATCAAGAAAGAGTTTTCGACTACCATTTCTTTTGATTCTTTTAATCTTTCCACTTCACCTGCATTCCAAGATCACTTCCCTGAGGTTTGACACTTGACTCACCAGGTTTTTTAAAAAATTACAATAGCACCCTATGCTTGGGGAACCGCCATTTTATTTATATAGATTTTGGCGCAATCATAAAGTGTGCATGAATGTGAGTATCATGACAACCCAAAGATCCAAGAATAATGGAAGGAAGGTGGGGAAGCTTTAATACACAAGGAAATATGAAAAAGGCAAGAAAATGAGGTGTTATCAAAATTTTAAAGAAAAATTAGTACCCAGAGAACCAAATTGACACCACACTTAAGCAAATTAACACATCAAGTCCTAGTATTGAAATTTTGCTACCAAAACTGATAGAAGATTCAATATTGATTTTAGACAAAAAAAAAAAAAAAAATAGGCCTTCATTAATTTCCAATTTGATACAAGGTGTGAAATTTCGATAGCCAATTCAATAAAGGGAATTGAAGAAGTTTAAGTGGATTAAGAGACAAGGTTTGTCTAAATTACCAAGTGTGAAATTTTGAGACATATTTAATGTAATGAATGGTGCACTCAATACTAAATTTCAACATGAGACCCCACATTTTGATACTACTTGATTCAACCTTGACCTTAAATTTTTATACAAGGCAAAAATAGGAGTTAGACTCAATCTTGATACAAGACTCTAATTTCAATATCCAAATTAATGCCAGACCCATGTATCTTTTTCAAGCAAAAGACTCTAATGTTGATGCTCTTTTATTGAAATGAGTCAATACCACATTGATATAAGCTCCAAATTTTGACAAACACTTTAAAATTTGATTTTTGAGCTTCGATCCATGCAAATATTGTTTTGAGGATGAAGTTTAAGTTGATTAGAATGTGTTTAAACCTCAGGCAACTGAAGAAGGCCATTGGAAATGGTAGTTTTGAAGCTAAAAATTCTTATATAGACACAAGAAATTTCATCACCAAAATCAACGTATACTTAGATTTTTTATAGAACAACTAAATGGATGAAGGATAGTTGAATTTTGACACCATAGTGATATTTATCAAAATATTCCACACATGTTACATTTATGTCGTCTCAATTTCGAGACTTTTTTAATTAGGCTTTTATGTTTGTGTTTGAATATTTTGCGTATTTTATTAATGATTTTAAGGTAAGAGGTAGGAATAACTACTTTTCGTAGAATTTTTTTGAGGTACATGGTCATTGAAAACAATACCTATTCTTTCTTGTTAATGTGTTTTCATTATTCTCTAAATTAATGGCATGTGTTGAACAAAGTATGAGCAACAAAGTGGTTTATTATCCAGATGAGAGGAATCTCTTAAGAGAGAATGACATGAGAATGTGTGCATGATATAGTAAGAATGAATCTCCACTCTAAGATTCATACAACTTTAATGTTTTCAAAAGGAATAAGAACTCTCAGATAAATCTATCAGAACAAGGTATGTTAAATGCCTACCGGATTTAATGAATGATTCTTTTAAAATAGGTTAATTCATTAAGATCCATTCAATTATTCTATGTGAAACCCTAAAGTTAGTATATAAGAGTAGTTAAGGGCTTATTCAATTGAGAAATGAATGCAAAAGAGTGTGATATTATTATGATAATCAACACCCCAATCCTCATGAATATCAAACTTAAGAGTGAACTAAAAATCTAGATAATTTCATATTAGGTAATCTTTCAATCATTACAATATGATTTACCTTTGTATAAAAAAAAACAAAAAAAATCAATATTTTTAATTTAATTGAATTCTAGATTAATTAAGATAAATATCTTGAGTCTTTACATCATTAGGTACTTAATAGTATTCTATGTGGGATCAACCAAATTGCCATTAACACGGCTTTTTTTTTTTTTAATTAATTCAATTCTTTTTAATCCATTAGAAAGTTGAGTTATGATTTTTATTTATTTGTTTTTTTTTTTTTTTTTTACTTTCATTTCAATTTTTAGTCTTGTTTTTGTTATTAACTTTTTTCTACTAAACTTGTATGCAAAGTGGCTAGGAATTTAGCCAGGGGATTTGATCCAGATTCAAAAAACTTGAATCTAATCGTGGAAGGAGAGGATCAAGATCAAAACAATCAAGCTAGCCCAAATCACCTTAACCCTCTAAGGACTATAACTCTATCAGGCTTTGCGATGCCTATTGAACATATTATAATCAAGCCTCATATTGCACCCTTACTAATTTTCAAAGGAATGGATCACAAGAACCGCTACACACATAACAAGAATGTGGAGGAAATATGTTTCGCTTTCCATGACATAATATGCTATTGGATCTCATGAGAATGAAGCTCTGCCCACTAACTTTGAATGATAGAGCAAAAATGTGGTTCAACATTGTAAGGTTGAGGAGCATAAGAAGTTGGAATGATCTATGGTTACTCTTTGGTTGACCCTTCTTGAATAAATCCTTAAAGTGTGGTAATGAAAATCTTGATTGAAAATGCAAACCAAAGTTATCATTGAAACACTATTAGCTCCCAACCAAAACTTAAAAAGAACTAACAACTTGTATAAAGGCTATGTCATCTCCTCAATGAATTAAAACTTTTCTGAAAAGAGTGTCAAACTAATAAAGAAGCTAAAATTTCCTTCGAAGAATGTCGGAAGTGGAGGATTGAAACTACGTTAGATTTAATAGTTGAAAGTAATGTTATGGGAGAGATGAATGAGGATCATCCTAGCAATCATTTGATCATAGGGTAGCTAAAGTACTAGGTGCATTTAAGTTAGGTATTTTATTATTGCTTACACTAGCTCCTAAGGTTGCTTCACTTGTGACTTTTACACCCTTGTAGAAAGCATTTGCTATAACGCTAACCTACCTAACTTCCCTAAGTCTTATAATCGAGGAGCAAAATCCATGCACTTAGGTTCAAACATGCTCCCAAGACTCCTTAGCTCACAGCCCTTACAATTCTATATCATGCATCTCTACAATCAAAGGATCCCCTTACCCTTCTCATTGCTCATGAGTATCTCCAACTAGAGAAGAAATTGGAAACACTTTCTTTTTTACCTTCCCACAACACCTAGTAACTTAGAAAACCATTTTAAAATCTAAAAAGAAAATTAAAAATAAAGATAGAGGTGTAATAATGTAAAATAAAGAATTCAACTAAGTTCCTTAAAAAATTAAATTGTTTGTATTGATATGAAGAATTTAGTTTTTCATTTTCATATGTCTCTAAATTGTTGGTCTATCCATTTTTTAATCACTAGAGTTCACTTGTTATTAGTTTGATGGTTAATGTCCTAATTCTCTATTTCAAATTATGTTACTAGTTTGATTGTAGAATGAAAGGCATTATTAGATCTTCAAAATTAAATTACCTTCTATCTAAAAGCCTATGTGAATTAGAATCTTCCAAATAAGGCTAATTAATTAATTAAGACCCAAGTGGACTAGATTAGGCAACCCAAGCCCAATTTAGGCTCAAGTCACTTAAACCCAAACTATATAAGACTCTCTTAGGGGTCTAGGGTTTAGGTTTTCTACATTTTGTCCATCATCTTCTAGAGAGATTAACAGGAACTCTAGACACCTGATTGAGAAAAACCTTAGCAACTCTCAAGAAAGGAAGAGAAACACACCTTTCTCTTGTGTTAGGATTCATGAAAGGACAAATCAAGTGCATAATCCTTAAGTAGACAAGTTCTACAATGACTACTACGAATTCAACATCTTTGTCAAATTGGATTCGATTTGGAAACATCCAGATTGCAGGTATGGACTCATAATCTCTAAATTCGGTATTTTTTTATATTTGATATTGTATATTTTCCCTATGATAGATCTAGAGGAGCCTAGGATAAAATGAATGCACCTTTCAAGATCCAAGGCTAAGGAACGAAGTAATCTAAGGTTCCCAATAACTGGTGTTAGAACTCTAAGTTAGGTTCTTGTATGCTATATCTTTTCTAAGGTGCAAGCACTTTATATGAGTGGATGTTATTTTATATGAGTATGAATAGATACGATTTTCTCTAGATTAGGTTATAACCTTTATGGTTAGGAGTACAAGATTTTTAGGTTTCAATGTAAAAATCATTTTTTTTCATAGATGGATTGTAAGCTTTGTTACGGTAGAGCATAGGATTTTTTGCATTGTAAAATTCAAATCTTTATCCATCTACGATAACCTAAAAATGAAGATTGAAGGTTTCAATCATTCATAAACATCCTTAGTGGAGAAACTAGTCCGGAATGTGAGTTTTTCAGTGGAAAAGTGTTCAAAAAATGTGAAGAAGTTGGTCTCAATGTGCAATTGCAAGTGGCAACACTCAAGCACTGAGATTAGTGCTTAAGTAGAATTCTTAAGCACTTCAAGAAGCTTTAAGCACCCTATAGAAATTTTTGGGCACTCAAGCACCGGTGATAACAGATTCACAATTTTGGGGTATTTTAGGGTTTATCCATATTCTAACATTATTTTTTGTTATTTTGGTAAATTTGAATGTTTGGTATTGCAAATTAAGACTACCAAAATTTTTTATAGGATCCTTAAAGGCCATAGGGAAATATTTATTTAATTATTTTCTTATTTATTTTATGTTTTTTGTAGATTGCATATATAGATTAAAATAAAATATTTTGGTATTCTTATAGAAAATAAATTTTCATGAGAAGTTCTTTCAAAATATTATTTATTTAGAATTGGATGTTGCTATTTTTGGGTTGTTATTTCTTTTTGAAACTTTCCTCTTATTATGGGATAGGTGGTTCTTTAGGTTCTCCCCCCTTGAGAAAAGGAGAACAATACCTACAATAGTCCTCCAAGCTCTTCCTTGAGAGAAGGAGGATAATGTCAAGTCCTTCAAGCTTTCTCCTCCTTGAGAGAAGAAGGATTATGTTTGAATAAGGAAAGTTCAAGGACAAGGAAATTGAGAATAATTTCCATTTAGCACAAGTGTTCCAATTCAAGTAATAAATAAAGGTTTTGGAAAATCTCATAATAGAGAATTTGATAAGAATGGTTACTAAAATATTTTTGGAAGCTTTAATAATTTAATAGGAATAAAATATTTTGAAAGTACTTCCCAAAATGGAGTGTTTGATTCCTTTTAGGAAATAATCATTTTTGGAAGTTTTTCTTAAAGAATGTTTTATCTATTAAGGAATTACTAAAGATTGTGATTTTGATAATTTTAATGGAATAAATAATTATGAAAATTAGATTCTATAAGAATATTTATCAAATTGGAAAGGTATAGGAATAAGGAAAATAAATGTTATAAAGTATTTTGACCATTGAGCTTAAGCTCTCTTCTTGGATAAGGTGTTCTCAAGATTTTCAAAATATCATAAATTGGTGATTTCCTTATTACACTAAAGTTTCAAATTAGAAAATAAATATTTTAGAAATTTTCATTAAAGATAATTTATCATTAAGGGGTATTACCAAAAATATGCTTAGTAATTTGATGGAAATAAATTTATTTGAAAATATTTTCTATATAAAATATTTATTAATTGGAATTGTAAGAGAAGAAGAATTTTTATGAAAATAGCTTTTAAAAATTGAGAGAAGATATTTTATCAAAATTTATTTTTGGACAAAATACTTTCTTGGAAATTTTAAATTTTTCTAAAGGGCATTCTCCTATTACACTAGGTTTCAAAATCAAGAAATAATTATTTTTGGAAATTCTTAAATAATATAATTTATTAATCAAGGTAATTACTAAAGTTTAAAAAACTCTTAATTAACTCAAAAGATTAAGTGGGAGAGGGCCCTAGGCAAGCTCATAGCCTCAATTGTTAAGCCCATCTTGATTTAGGTTCATCACCATCCTATCGGTGGGGTTGGGCCCTAGGAATCAAGAGATATGGACTTTTTAATTAGACGAGACTAGAGATTTCTATGATAGGAGCGACCACCCCATCGATGGGGTTCTTCACTTAGTGACATTGATATCAAGGACAATGGTTATACACTTAACTTGGATATGAAGTGATCGAATCATCTACCAAGGTCCCACTTACATTGTCTAAGGCCAAACTTTAAGGTATGTTGATCTTGCCTTGGTACCTTCCATGGTTAAAGCAAGAAAATCAATCTAAGAAGGTCTCCAGCTAGTAATAAGGTTATGACCTGCCCATCATAGGTTTGATTCTTGTAACACTTAGAGACCTTAGAAAAAGATATGTAGTCCTAAGAGCTCTATATTTTTGCTAAATATTTGTTAACCTCGAATGCTCAATTAGACTAGATGCACAATTGTTTTCTTTGTTATAAATATCATGTTTGTTTGTTATAACTCTCTTTTTCCCAATTACTTAATGGACTAAGCCCAACTATTCTTTTGGACAGAACGAGATATTTTAGATATAGTAACTAACAGCATGGAGCTAATTTAGGTGGAACTAGCTATCCGTTGTGAACAAATCTAGCAAGAAGAAAGAATGGGATGTTGAAGGTGGCATAAATCAAAAGTCTCATACTTAGGTCTTTAAATAATGTGTTGCAATAGCAATGCATGATTTCCCTTTTCTTTTGTGTCTCATAAAATGAACTAACTTTTCAAGTATTATTTCTCCATCTTTTTTCTCTTTTCTAAGGACATTTTAGATGATTTCCCTTCTTCCTCGTCTTCTGGTTTTATTTCTCCTCGTGTTCTATGATTATGTTAGGATCTCATATCTTTTTTGAGTTTGCTGCTTTGTTTCCTTTGGGTTTTAAACCCCATTCTACATATGAGCTAAACTTATTTCTTATCAATACTTTTTAGTTTTAACTTGATTAGATATAGATTTTCTTACTAGAGGAAGTAGGTGTGCCTAATTCAAATAATAGCGCGAACCAGGATTAGGGCTTAGTGGATAACCTGATTTAAAAAGAATTATTAGTGGAGTGAATGATTGAGCTTAAAAAAATTTAAAATTAGTATTAGTGTTATTTTAAGAAGATTTAATTAAGAAAAATAATTAAAATAGTAAAAGAAATTAGAAAGTGTTGAAGAGGGAATTGACTAACTAAATATAAGGACAAACAAATGGAAGACCACAAATGAGAAATGATCCTAGTGCTTGAACATATATGACAAGTTATGTTCATTGATTTTTATCTTCATTGTATATTAACTCTCATGCTGCATTGATTTTCCATTATACTACTGTCATTGTATATTAACTCTCATGCTGCATTGATTTTCCATTATAATACTGTCCTTTACTACTAACTCTAAATTATATTATCTAGCTATTAGGTAAAAAGAAACCTGGTGGGAGGTGGTCGGGCATGAAGGCATCAATTGGACCAAGAAAAAGCTGGACATGGTTCCTTTTCTTATGGTCCTCCAAGTATGGCATTCTCAATATCCTCTCTGCTCAGTGCATGGCTGAATCTCCTCTCCACATCCTTCTCCACATTCCCAGGTCCACTCTTCAGGTACATGCACGTTAAATATACTATTCATGATTCACATGGTGGGTGCAAAAAATGGAAAATTCAGAGCAAAATAGATAATAACCTAAGTACAGAAACAACCCAGAACAACCTCTTCAGATAGTACAGGATCCTTTTATCAGGTACTATGTCTAAAAACTGAAATTTTGTCTGGTCTGGGGTGGGTTTGCCATCAAACCATAACAAATAATAGTTTATAGCATCGACAAAAAAAGTGTGCAACCTAACCCACCTCCCACACCCGCTGCCACCCTATATGCATTCGCATGCATAGTTGCCACGATTTTTTATTCCAGTTCTTTGTTTAGGAAAATGCTTTTAAAAATTTCAACTCCAAAGCCACGAATATACTTGATGAAATAATCCAAACCCATGTCATAGAACCACCAAACCAGTTCAAAAAACCACCGAAGACCTGATATAGAGATCAGTGACATTGAGCAAGAGCTGGGCGTGGCACTCAGGCTTTTACACGAACCAAATGACTCGATCCTCTTTGCTCTGTAAAAACCCTAGATTTCTCAACCATGCCTCCACACAAGGAAGACTGGGAGAATACAGGGGCTTCTTCTCCAAAAGCTTTTTGAGCCACTCATCTTCTGCAGCAGAGGAGAGCTCTGCGCAAGAGAAGCTTTAGAAAACTAGGGTTATGGTTTTCCTAGGTTTGGAATTTGGGGAAAAAAACAAGGGCTTATAGCAGAAGATTTTGGCGAAAAGAATATGGCATCAACACTAATGAACTTGGATAAAGAAATGGTGGACATTCTTTTTTGGATTTTTTATTTTGAATAGAAATCTTTTGTGGATTTTCAGAAATATTTTGGTGATTTGGATGGAGCAAAGCTCAATTCGTTATCTTCATCTTTGATATGAAGGTAGTTTGGCAAGTTTGTTATCTTCATATCAAATATGAAGGTGGCCTGGCAAGCAGAAGAACGTTCAAGAAGGAAGCCACGAACAATAAGACCAAAATAAAGTTGTACCGTGTGATCTTTTGTTTTGTTTTTTTTTTTTATTCTTCTAGCAGATTAGATTATGTTTGATAACGATTTTTTAAAATGTTTTTAATATTTTTAACATTTGAATGATTAAAATTTTTAAATGTTAAAAATATTAAAAATATTTTTTAAAATTATTATCAAAAAACTCTTAAAATCCATTTAGGAGTGATTTTAAAAAATATTTCTAATATTTTTAATACTTAAATGATAAAAAATTTTAAATATTAGAAATATTTAAAATATTTCCTAAAATCAATTATTAACCCGATCAAATACACTTCAGTTCAAAGTGCATGCAATTTTGATTAACATTTCTAATATTTTTAATATTTAAATGATAAAAATTTTCAAATATTATAAATATTAAAAATATTTCCTAAAATCAATGATTAACCCGTCCAAATACACTTCAGTTCAAAGTGCATGAAACTTTGATTATTTTGGGATGATAATATGATATTTAACAAATGGAAAGTTGGGCTTCTATTCTTCTAATATTTCTATACGAGCACATGGAAACCACCTTTCCCTTATATTTAATAATTACATTTTCAATCAGAAAAATCCATTTTTATATATTTATTTATTCATATGTTAAGTCACTAGTTTTGGGCTAACCATCAGCTATCCCTTTGGACCTTGATAATTTTAAATTCAGCAACTGTTGAGCTGGTTGCATGGTTTGCACATCTTAATGCAACTTCCATATGCCCAATGCTAATTTTTAAAAACCTAGACCAATGCTTTTGCTTTAGTATCTTTGGCAACTCTTCACTGGGGTGCCCGCTTCAAATTCTCCAACTTTTGATAATTGTAAAGCTCTTTCTTAAAGAGGACGGAACAAGCTTGAGGTGTGTTCTGTAAAAGGTAGCCCGTAGCCTGTAGCCTGCATACCAAACAAACAAAGCCCAGTGATCAGATAGATTTGCTTATGAGTGGGAGTAGAAGCAGCAGACTCATGAGGCGGTGAAAACTATGATCTTAGCACAAAATAATTACGACATACTTAGCAGGTGAGATTTGCACTTCTGACCGGCTCTGTCCATCCCTATTTATGCTTTGGGTTTGAAAACAAAACGATAGGGAGCAGAGAGACATCAAAGATGAGAGATATCGTATGGGAGGCATCAAGTTTGAGGCCCCAGACGAGATTGTATGGGATCTCTCTATAAACCTATGTTCATCCATATCTGCAATTTATAGGTCATCCAAAATCCGAGTCCTCACGCCCAATCTCAATGACTTTAAATAGAGGGAAAGCAATGAACACGCAGAGACACTAATCACTGAATCAGAAATATACAATCACTATGCAGTTCAATACATAGTTTTGACTATAGCACCTCAGCAAGTCTTATATTGAACACTACAATTTACCCACTACCAGCAAGGCCTACTAAGTGGTCAATCACATCTTTGAGGCTAGAGTAATGAGCCAGGAACTTGTTGTGAAGTTCCTTCTGGTCAAAGTTATTTTGCTGCCACTCGGAAATACCATCACCCATAACCTTCAGACCATGCTGCAGCATTTCCATTCCTTTGCTAATTCCATCAGGCAGCTTCCTTCTCTTACAGGCTTGTTTTTCATTGTCAATCTTCATGATTTCACATCCCACAGCTTCTGTATCAACCTTTGACATCTTTAGAACCATTTCTTTCAGCATCAAACCTTCCTTCAAATGCAGCCCCAGCTGCTCAGAGCTAGGTGTAACTGTGAGTGTCATTTCCTTATCAAGAAATGCCTTGAACTCAGATGTAAATCTCTCCTCCTTTGCCTCATCTCCCGACTCTAAATCAAATGAAAGAGCTGCATTTTGTGGCACAAATCTCCATAGCTGATTGCAAGAAGTACGTTCAGAAAAATATCCAAAGGCGGTGATTGCCAGATGGACAAATGCCCAGTGACGCTCACTCAGTAACATGCGATACAATTCCCATACAGCAGAGCTCTTGGCATTTTTATCACTTTCTACTATTTTCATGTAAGCAAGGCCGGCCAGGAAAGAAGCCAGATCTGGTTTGCATTCATTCAATTGAGTATCTGAAGCTGCTTGCCCTGAGATAAACAGGTTTTGAAGCTCCAAGATGACTTCTTCCATTGCATCAGATGCATATAGATGCTTCATATTTGAGACAATCCCTAATGTTTCACTCAAAAGCTTACGACAATGATCTTTCATTAGATTGTCCATGGAACTTCTGTACTTTTGAATTATTGCAACTAAAAATCTCAGGGTCTTCATGTCAATATCAGATGTTTTGACCTCACTACACAACATACAAGAAAGCTTCACTCAGGGTCTGATCTTTGAAAGATATTGATAAATTCATGTAGGAACTATTATATTCAGGATTTAGTGTCAGAACTAACTTGAAAATTATGGTAAAACAGTCGACAAGAGAAATCAAATAAAATTGGGTTATTGTCATATGATGCAGGATCTTTTTCATAAGCTTGGTGATTCAATCACAAATGGCATTGAAGAGTCAATTTTCACTTTTAAGCAGATAATATATAGGTGTAAAGCAACATATTACTTACATGGACTGCAAGGCAGCAGACAGAGCAAAAACTGGTAGACCAAAAACACCAGAACTACACGCTTGCAATGTTTTGTCATCAAAACTCTCTATGAAGCCAAAATAATCGGTCATGATTCTCCGGGTAGCAATACTCTTCATGCTATCCGATAGTAAATTCAGTGGGAAACCTTCCATGAGCAATGCAATGTGCATTACCAATGACAATTGCGATCTATCATCCCCAACAATGGAACTGTAAACTTGATCTACTATAGACTCTGTACCAGAACTCAGAATTTTGCAGATTGATCTTGCCATTTTTCTCAGAGGACAACTGGGAGTAAGCACTGGTTGTATAGATGCCACTGACTTCAATAATGAGCAAAGTTTATCAATAATGTCCACCACCATTTCTATCTCAGCATGACGCACCATAAAGCACCAAAGTTCCATAACAATCTCCCAGCAAAGAAAATGAGGATGGAAGAAGTTCTGTAGCAGAAAAAACTCAAATTCACTCCACATAGGGCTTGGAGATACCACAATCATAAATGTTTTCAGTGAAAGGATGAGAGATGAAAACATAGGCTGCCATACTAATTCTAGGGTTTGTCCAGAACCATATAATATAGGAACTTGCAAAACAAGAACAGAAGAATACACCTCTTCATCAACTAAAACATCCAAAAGCCATCCAAGCTTTCTGGCAATTCCAAGTCTTACATCTTCTTCAAGATCAGGAGAACTTTTCAGAATATTAAGGAACAAGGCAACCCGACTGAGCAACAATATCCGTGCACCAGGCATAGCTTCACAGCTTACAGTAAAGATTGTATCCATTGAAGCTGTCCAGTAACTAGTGCTAGGGTCTCCAACGCTAGAATTTGAATTGTGTTCTTCAATGAACAACCAATCCAGAATTTGGAACTTCAGCTCCTGTTTCACTTGAGCTGAGTTTAATAAAGAATTAAGTAAATGAAAATATGTTGGCTCCAATAGTTCTGCTAATACTTCACTTGCAGTTTTGAGATGTTTTTCTATACTTAGAGAAATTCCTAAGGTTGAGATCATCAGAACACACAGTATTATCTCCCTATATACCAAATATGCTTGGCATGGATATTGGGAGGATATTCTAACAGCATTAATCAGGTAAAATTTCACTGGAAGGAATGTCCTTTTAGCTTCTGCTGCAGTAATGGTTTCTGTCCGTGAAGACCATGCCTCAGCTGCACATCTCAGAGATTCATTGGCTAGTGAAATTAGAGTTAGAATAATATCTGGTACATTCACTTTTACTGCTAAAGCACCCTTTCCAAGTTGAAGCAATGTAACCACACCTTTCCATGACAAATTCAGTATTGTTACTAGATTCCCACCATCATTAGCTGCAAGGATGCCCAATTCATACATCTTTTCAATTATACATTTTATTATGTTAATCACATGTTTTGTACTATTGGCCTCTTCATAGTCTATATCACTTCTCTCAGTTCTTGAATCACATAACTCCCAGTTTACAGCTTGGGAATACACCCTGCATAGTCTCACCACAGCATCGAGGACCTCTTGCACCACCTTCAGTACTTCTGAACCAAATGAATGAGTTCTCTGCTAATGACAATAATGTAGCAATTTAGTGGGAGATACCAATTGCTTTCTTTATCAGCAATGAACAGCACAGGCTCAACATTTTCACCCATTAATCTATGTGTCTCCATTTAACTTCATATAATTGCAACATTTCATGCCCAAAGATATTAAGAAACCTCCACCACCTTTGGGCTCTAAGATATCATCAAACACAGTGAACAATAAAAATGGTAAACATCAAATGCATTATACAAGATATTCTTTCAAAATGGGTTCTGGTCAACCAAGAGTAAAAGAAGAAGAATATAAAAGGACTAAATTTCCAATCAATAAATAAGTCCATAAGATATTCTTTCAAAAGGGTTCCAGTCAGCAAAAAGACTAATTTAAAAGGGTTCTGGTCAACCAAAAAAAAAGAAAGACGAAGAATATAAATGGATCAAATTTCCATTCAATAAATAAGTTCATAAGACATTCTTTTGAAAGGGTTGCAGTCAGCAAACAAACATACATACATACCCATTGCTGCAGAAATCAGTCTTAACAGGACATGATTAAACTAATTCAATTTTTTCTATGGGAAAGAAAAAGAAAGAAAAACAAATGAACCCTAAAAGATGGCACGACCATGTACATGGCATGTATACAAGGATCCAAAAGATCACTTCTTCTTAGGTGATTTACCTCATATAAGAAAAATATAATTTAGCAAATGAAATGAGAGAAAAAGAGTTTTAGAAATATTAGTGATGGAGATTAAGATATTAAATTACACATTCATACAAGGAGTATATATATAGGAAGTGATGATATTTTATTTTGTTATTTATTATTTACTATTTACTTGAGGATTATTTATTATTTATTTTAGTAATAAAGTTTTCTTTAGAGTTAGGACTATTAAAATTAGTTTTTTATTAAAGGTAGGTTTGTCTATCTCTATAAGCCTACTGATTTTAAACATTGGAGACTTTTAATCAATAATATTTGTTGAACTACCAATTTTTCTAAAAACTTAAGCTTGCACCCCTCCCCCACGTGTGGCCCCATACCCGCACGTGAAGAGCAAACATAAACAAAGCACTGCAAATTAGGAGAGAATACCAAAGAATTAACAAAACAAACATGAGAACTGCGGAGAGGCGGCTCGAACACGAGACCTTCCACCAAATCAAGCTCTGATACCATGTTGAATTACCAATTTTCCTAAAAGTTCAAGCTTGCAAAATTTGGGTTCAATATGCATTTCATGCTCTTAATAATATTCATAATTATTCTGAATTTCATCTTATTCTATTTATCTCCTTTATATTGTTCTCTCTCCTATCTTACATCAATTGGTATCAAAGCAAGGTTGATTTTGGATGTGTTTTATGATGAGTATACTTACCACTATACTGCAACAATTTGACATTCTTTCCATTAAACTAAAGGCATTGAACTATATTTGAGGTCAATTAGGAACACATTTTGCAATGTGAAATTTTCACCAGTAAGCAGCAAGTACTAAACTACAGCCAAAGTCAATTTATACACTTTGTGTTGTTGGAATCCTCATGTCAATCTAAAGGCTCAATTCCTCTAGTAAGTCTCAAAGGTAATTTTTCTACTCCTTGAAGATTTGTGTTTTTAATTTAGTTCTTTGGTTTAACAAGTAATGGGCTAGGATTCTTACCCTTGTTTTCTCAATTGTTTTTTCCAATTACCCTACCAAACAAAAAAAAAAATGTTAAGCCTTTTATTTACCCTTAGTTATTTCATATCAGTTTCGTATATTGTGTCATTACATATTTCTTTATTTAAGTTTTTATTCCTATTGTGTGTGATCAAGTCTAGAAGTAATTTGGTATTAATTGAAGTAATTCATGTTTTATCTTAGCATTGCCTTTTTCCTCATAATTTATCTTTGTTCCCATTTTTCTTTACTTTTGTTTCCACTTAACATGAAGGTCACTAAATTAAAAAAATCACATCTAGCCCCTCAAGAGGGTGAACAAAACCTCATAACTATTGTGACAACCTCACAAGTCGACTTAAAAGAAATGATAGATATTTTAATAGGTAAAAGAAATGAATTTTTATTTATTTTTATAAATAAAGAAGCAAATATGTATTAAAAAAGACACCAAAATAGCAACCTAAGGTATACAAGATCAATACATCAACCACCAAAAAGGCTCAAACGGCAAAAAGATCTACCAAACAAAAGGGCCTACAAACCTCAACAAGAGCCCAACTATTCAAAGAAACTAACTAAAGTTAGAAGACAATCATCTATAAACAACTTAGTCTCTAACCAAAGAAAGCAAACAAAAGGGTTTTTTAGCCGTTGGATTGAAAGCACGTCATCATTGAAAGCAATTATATTTCTTGACTTCTAAACTATCCAAAAGATGCATAAGGGGGCCTGCACTCCAAATCTTCTAGCCCTTTTTGCCCACAAACAAACCATATCAATCCAAAAGTATCTCTCTAACCAACTAGGGAAGCACCCAAGACACTGTAAAAAGAGCAAAGAACAACTCCTATAAAACCCTAGTTTTTCACAATGAATTAGGAGGTGATCCATGGATTCTTCATGCAACTGGCAAAGATAACATCTATTTGCTATAGAGACCGTCCTCTTCTTTGAACTTGATCCAAGGTTAAAGTTTTTCCTCATGTTACCTCCCACACAAAAAAGTTAACTTTAGGTTGCATCCACAAATTCCAAATGCCTCTCATTAGAAAAGAAACGACACTACCCGACTTCAAGGCATTGTAAAGAGCCTTAACTATAAACTTGCCACTCTTTGTCTTTGTCCAAAGCATTCTATTTTCCTTATCCCTATACACTTTCTTCTCATGCAAACACACCAAAATCTCTCCACACAATCCACCTCCCAATTATAGAAAGGTTTAGAGAAGGATTCCACACCCCCACCCCCCACTTTTTCAGTTGAGGAATTCCAAACATCCTCCACCCACCCCTCCTTGGAGTCGGCTAAAGCAAATAGAGAAGGGAATGAAACACTCAAAGAATTGTCCCCACACCACTTATCCTTCCAAAATTTCACCCTCCTTCCATTACCCACCAAGAAAGAGATCTTATTACTCACAAAGCTTATCATTTTCCATAACCCAACACCATACCCCCCCTCTCACTTCCTGAGAAAACCACCCCCCTCTTTCATCCCCATACTTCCCACTAACAACTTGATTCCAAAGAGCCCCTCTCTCATGCACAAAATGCAAACTCCACTTGCAAAGGAGAGTCTTATTAAGAGTTGAGAGACTCTTAACGCCCAATCCCCTTTGCCTCTTGTCTAAGCAAACAATCGCCCATCTTACTAAATGTTGTTGTCGCTCAAGCGTTCCACCTCCCCATAGAAAGTTCCCCCATACTTGCTCTAGCCTCAAAAATATTGTGATCAAATGTGTTATAGACCTAGGTCATTTTTTGAAAGATCTTGGAAAGTGGCCTAAGAGGGAAACAATAGATGAGTCTATAATGGGACAAAACTCTAGCAACAATCCTACAAGTCAATCTAAAAGAAATGAAGGATATTTTGATATGTAAAAGAAAGGAAAAATATGGTGATCAAAATTGTTGTGGACCTAGGTCATTTGTTGAAAGATCCTAGAAAGTGGCATGAGAAGGAAACAACAGATGAGTCTATAATGGGACAAAACTCTAGTAAATCCCCAAATCATAGAAAACTTAAGGATTCCCAAGCAGGTTGGCTACCTACATGTCTAGGAAAGCCCCTCATAAACAACTATCCACTCAATGGTAAAGCCCTAAATGAGGATGATAATATTTATTAGGATGAAGCTTTTGGTGCTGCAATGTCTATCAATGGAGATTGACAATGAAGGTCCTACAAAACCCTTTAGGCATTGGGGGCCACAAGAGGATAACATAATCAACAACGTTGACCCTCACCATTACGACCGATCTCGATTAATCCATGACTAGATACATGATATCAATGGAAGGGTTAAGGTAGAGGCACTAGAGTTTGATGGTAAGTTAGGCCTAGATATGTTTCTAGATTAGTTAGCCAATCTTGAATATTACTTTGATTGGTATGGCATGACCAATACTCAATATGACCAATACTCAGTGTGTTTATTTTGTCAAGATGAAATTGGTAAGGTATGCTAAGTGTTATTGGCAATCAGTCTTCCATGACATTGATTGTTTAGGTCAAGGCCCTATCACAGAGTGGGAAAAGATAAAGTTAAGACTAACAAAGAAGTACTTAAAGCATATCATAGAAATAACTTGTTAGATCAACTATGAACCTTAGGCAAACTACTTCCACTATCAATGACTATATGGCCTAATTTGATGAACCAATGTTGTGTTGTGGCATTTGCAAAGATTATTAGGTCATTGTTACTAGGTTTATAAAAATGGTTTAAGAATTGAAATTAAACATGACGTGAGTTTGCATTCTCCTGAGTCCTTAAACGAAGCTTATCATAAGGCCTTAGAAACTGAAAAGATGTCTTTGCTCTTACCCTATGAACCATGCTCCCTTTTAACATGTTGACTCTTGTCAGCTTCATCCTAGTACCTTCCCTAAGCATACAAATGGAACATAGAGAGTCCTTTGTCCACCAAACCCTAATACTACCCCAACTTTTAAGGGAAACTTGAAAAAGGGTAATTCAAACAATTCATCTAGTTCTCATCTTTCTATTAATGTTACCATATACAATTTAGGAATCAAATTGGTTGTACATAGACAAAAAGATTGACAAATTGGTTTACCATGTATATGTTAATGCTACCATATACAATTTAGGAATCAATTAGACTCGTGTATAGGATATACAGTATATAGATGGATGCAGAGGATTATAAACAGAGGAGAGTTCTCGATTTTTGTGGGGTTTTTCTGAGTATTTTGACATGGTATCAGAGCAAAGTTTCGGCACCTTCTGAGTGGAGTTCGTGCTTCTTGGAGGTTTTGGCACTTCCTATTGGTGCATTTGTGGTTTTTTTTTTGTGATTGTTGTGGGCGTTTTTCTGGGTTTCAATCCCTTCAGTAGCTGCATTTAAGGGGTGTATCTCGGCAATTGTTGGCTCATTGATGATACGCATCACGTTGAGGCAGGCACTGTAACAACAGCATTCTTCACAATTGAACCGAGGTGACTGAGATCTTAGGCTTGTCACCAGGACCAGGAACAACCTCGAATGACCAGTGCTTGAGATCACTCTGAACCGATCTTCTACCAATCAAACACTTGGCATCGAAAACAATGTTGATTGGGTTCATCGCGACCTGGTTCTTAGCCATTTCTGTCCAATTTTTTGGTGGGCTATTTCCTTTGTCTCTCGGTTGCATCATGTCATCAGATAAGTTGGAATTGTTTCCTATTAGATTTACTGGCAAAAATTATTGTGCTCGGGAGTTTCAATTTAAATTATTTGTCAAAGGAAAAGAATTGTGGGATCATATTGATGGGAGTAATCCTGCACCTCGTGATGTCGAGGCCTTGTCTAAGTGGGAAATTAAGGATGCTCGGGTTATGACCTGGATCCTTAGCTCGGTTGAATCTCACCTTGTTCTCAATCTGAGGCCTTATAAAACTATTGTTGCTATGTGGAATTATCTCCACACAGTTTACAATCAAGACAACTCTGCTAGGCATTTTCAATTGAAATACGAGATGGCTAATTTCACACAAGGAAGTCTCTCAATTGAGGAATATTTTTCTGGTTTTCAAACTCTTTGGACTTATTATTCCGACATTGTTTATGCTAATGTTCCCGCTACAGCTCTCTCTGTTGTCCAAGCAGTGCATGCAACTAGCAAGCGAGATCAATTCTTGATGAAGCTACGACTCGACTTTGAAATTGCACGGTCTAATCTGATGAATAGTCATCCTATACCATCTTTGGATGCCTGCTTGAGTGAACTTCTGCGTGAGGAGCAGCGTATTACAACTCAAGCTACCATGGAACATTGAGCTAATGTTAATGCACCTGTTTCTGTGGCTTATGCAGCACAAGGGCGGAAAAAGGGTCGAGACATGCATGTTCTCCAATGCTTTAGTTGTAAAGATTTTGGTCACATTGCTCGGGATTGTCCCAAAAAGTTCTATAACTACTGCAAGAAACAAGGTCATATCATCTCTGTTTGTCTCATTCGGCCTGAAAGGAAGCAGGGTACTACTTATCATGCCTCCACTAGTGCCTATAGTTCTGCTACATTGCTTGTTGCCTCGTCAGTAGTTCCTATTCCTACTCCTACAGTCTTAGCAAACCCGAACACATTCATTCCTGAAATGGAACAACAAATGATCACTTTTGCTTTTTCTACTTTTGGGCTCTCAGGTAATCATACGATTTCTTCTAAGCCATAATATTTTGACTCTAGAACCTCTAACCATATGACGAATACTATTCTTTCTCTTTCCAATATCAGAAATTATGATGGAAATCTGAAAATTAACACTACTGATCGCAGTTCTCTGCCTAATGGCAGTTCTCTACCTATCAGTGTTGTTGGTGATCTTTCCTCTTCCTTAACTGATGTTTTTGTGTCTCCTGACCTCTCCACAAATCTTATTTTTGTTGGTCAATTGGTAGATAATAATTTTAATGTCAATTTCTCCCGTTCTGGTTGTGTTGTGTAGGATCAAGTGTCCTAGAAGATGATCGCGAAGGGGCCTAAAGTGGGACGACTCTTTCCTTTTCAAGTTTTTCCTTCCACTATTATTCCTAGTTTTCCTTTACTTTCCTTTGCATGTAATGTTATTGGTTCTGAACATAAGATGTGGCATAGACGTCTTAGCCACCCAAACTCTGATGTACTTCGTACTTTGTTTAATTCTGGATTATTGGGAAAGAAAGCATGTTCTTCTCTTGATCTTTCTTTCAATTGTACGTCATGCAAACTTGGCAAAAGTAAAGTTCTACCTTTTCCTCATCCCGCATCTCGTGCCTCACAATGTTTTGATATTATACATAGTGATGTTTGGGGGATTACACCTTTTGTTTCTCATGCACATTACAAGTACTTTGTTACTTTCATTGATAACTTTAGTTGCTTTACTTGGGTTTACTTCCTCCGGGCTAAGGCTGAAGTTTTTTCAGTCTTTAAGCGCTTTCTTGCACTTATTGAGACTCAATTCTCTGCCAACGCAAGGTCTTGCGCTCTAATTCTAGCGGAGAATACATGTCTAATGAGTTTCAAGACTTTCTTCAAAGCAAAGGAATCATCTCTCAGCGTTCTTGTCCTTCGACACCATAACAAAACGATGTTGCTAAGAGGAAAAATCGCCACCTTCTTGATGTGGTAAGAACTCTTTTACTTGACTCATCGGTTCCTCCTCATTTTTGGTGTAAAGCACTTTCTACTGCAGTTCATTTGATCAATCGCTTACCCTCTCCTATGTTAAATCATGTTTCTCCTTTCTCTAAGTTGTTCAGTCATTCTCCTTTATATTTTGATCTTCGTACATTTGGTTGTGTTTGTTTTGTACATCTACCTACTCATGAACGACATAAACTTACTACTCAGTCTGTTAAGTGTTCTTTTCTTGGTTATGTCATCCCTCACAAGGATTATGTTTGTTATGATCCCCATGCTCGTCGTATACAAGTTTCCCGGAATGTGATTTTCTTTGAAAATCAATATTTCTTTCCATCTCATGTTGAGCTACCATCTGCATCAGTATCTCTTCTGCCTAGTTTTTCTGAATCCCCAACAATTGTGGAAAGGTCCAAACCTGGTTTTGTGTATGAAAGACGTAGTCGACATGAGTCCGATTCCACTTCCTCTGTGCCCCCTTCCAATCTTGACCCGGCGCCTGATCCTGCTCCTGCTTCCACCACTCTTCATCGGTCTACTCGTCTTCCTCAACCCCCTGATTGGTATGGATTCTTCTCTCTTGTCTCTCTTGTTGCTCCTTTATCCACTATTTCTATTCCCACTTGCTACAAACAGGCCATGGAACATGAGTGTTGGCAAAATGCAATGCAAGCAGAACTTCAGGCACTTAAGGAGAATCATACTTGGGATATTGTTCCTTGTCCTCCTACAATCAAACCTATTGGGAGTAAATGGGTTTTCTTTGTAAAACTTCGTTCTAATGGCTCTTTGGACCGGTACAAAGCTAGCCTCGTAGCTCTGGGTAACAAGCAGGAATATGGGGTTGATTATGAGGAGACATTTGCTCCTGTTGCCAAAATGACCACGGTTTGAACCATCTTAGCTATTGCCGCTTCACAATCATGGCAACTGCATCAGATGGATGTGGAGAATGTTTTTCTTCATGGTGATCTCCAGGAAGAGATTTACATGAAGCTTCCCTCTAGTATGACTAATTCTTCTCCTCATGATGTCTGTAAGCTAAAACGTTCTTTGTATGGGCTCAAGCAAGCGCCTCAGGCTTGGTTTGAGAAGTTTCGCAGTACAATTCTTTCCTTCAATTTTACCCGAAGTCAGTATGATTCTTCTCTCTTCTTCCACACGTCTGCATCGGGTATAGTCCTTCTCTTGGTTTATGTGGGTGATATTATCATTACTGGCACTGACTATGGTTTGATTACTAAGCTTCAGCGGCTGTTACATACAACTTTCCATATGAAAGATCTTGGACAGCTCACATACTTCTTAGGATTGGAAGTTCATCATCGGGCCAGTGGTATTTTTGTGAACCAGCATAAGAATATTCAAGATCTTATCACTTTGGCTGGTTTAGAGGACACTTCTTCTATTGATACCAATGTTTTAAAAGTTGGACTGGACCGATCAATCACCGTCCTGGTCTGGTCCGGTCAATTGGACCGTATGGGGATTGAACCAGGGTTGGACCGCTTGAACCGACGGTCCAACTGGTGAACCGACCGGTTTCTTGCGAATCGGTCGGTTCAATTGATTTTTAAAAAAATAATAATAATAATAACATCAAAACAACGTCGTTTTGATTCTTCTGGCATCAAAACGACGTCGTTTTGGAGTCTTATATAAGAAAATCTGAAAATCCCACAGCTCTCACCGGCATTGGAAACCTTCCCCCTCCCCTCTCCTCTCCCGGCTGGTACCCCGCCCCTAGACAACTCCTGCCGGCATTGGAAACCTCCCCCCTCCCCTCTCCCGGCAGGCCACACTACTTGATCTTATCAGGGCGGAGGGTCGATGGGCTGTGAGCGAGCGAGTCACCCATCCCTTCTAAAGAGGGCTGTTAGCGGCTCTCCCTCCCTCCTTGCGTCCTTTTCTCTCTGCGATGAAGACTGCCCGCCGCCTGAGCATCATTAACGATTATGGTTGCACGGGCTCAACCCAACCCGCACTACCAGTTCACTCTTTTAATCTTTCTTCTTTTCTTTCTTTTTCCGATCTTCCCAATCTAATTCTTCTTCTTCTTTTCTGTTGTTTTCCGGTCTCTTCAAATCTAACCCGATTTCTGAACCGATAATTTTTTTCTTCTACAAGTTCTTGTATTGGGTGGAGACTAACGATTGCCCCATGTTATCAATTTTCTGAATTTTCTTTTAGTGATCAGGAGTTGTGGTTTTTCTTTTTTTATTCTCTCGCTTTTGTCTACAGTTTGGGATCTTCTAAATTTGTTCTTTGTTGTACCTAGCAAAAAATGAACGAGATGTGGAGAAAATTTTGGATCGGATCGGAGATGTCATCAGAGAGAGCCCTGTCCAATGTGATTGGAAAATGTGTACAACCAAAATTTTACATGTAAAATTATAGTTTGAACTTTGAAGGTCCATTGGGTGTTATGATATGTTTGTTTATTCTTGGAATGTCTTGCTGAATCAATAGTAGCAAACACATAACTAGGCTAAAATTTTCTGATTGTCGTCTGATTGATGCACATGAAGAGAATTTATTAATTTTTTAAATTTTTAATTTTTTATAATATATAAAATAATAAAATATATATTTATGACATCACCGTTTAGACCGCAATTCAACCACCGGTCTGACCAGTGAACCGTGAACCGTGAACCGATAACTTTTCCGGTTCAATGACCGGTTCGGTTCTGAAAACATTGGTTGATACTCCTATAAGGTAAATGTCAAATACAGGAAAGATGAAGGGGACCTTTTGGATGATCCTACTCTCTATCGATGCCTGGTTGGGAGTCTTATCTACTTGACCACTACTTGACCTGATATCTCCTATGTTGTTCATCAGGTCAATTAATTTATGACTTCTCCTCGGCATCTCCATCTTGTTGCAGTTCAACGCATCATCCGCTATCTTCGAGGTTCACCTACTCATGGGTTGTTTTTTCCTACCGGCTCCTCTCTTCAACTTGTTGCCTATAGTGATGCTGATTGGGTTGGGTGTCCAGATACACGTCGATCTACTACAAGTTGGTGTATGTTTTTAGGTGATGCCTTAATTTCTTGGAGATGTAAGAAACAAGATCGTGTTTCTAAATCCTCTATTGAGACCAAGTATCGTGCCATTTCTGTTGCTTGTTTTGAAATTGTATGGCTGCGTGGTCTTCTTGAGGAGCTTGGGTTTCCTCAGACTACTTCTACACCTCTTCATGCTGATAACACTAGTGTTATTCAGATTGCCACCAATCCCGTTTTTCATGAACGTACCAAGCACATTGAGGTTGATAGTCATTCTATTCGAGACACCTTGGAAAGTCAGGTGATATCTCTTCCTCACATCTCTTTTGATCTCCAAGTGGCTGATATCTTCACCAAAGCTTTGACTCGACAGCGGCATCAATTTCTTGTTGGCAAATTGTTGCTGGTTGACTTACCAGCATCAATTTGAGAGGGGATGTTAATGTTACCATATACAATTTAGGAATCAGATTGGTTGTACATATATGAAAAGATTGACAGATTGGCTTACCATGTATATGTCAATGTTACCATATACACTTTAGGAATCAGCTAGACTCCGTGTATAAGATATACATCTGTATATAGATGGATGCAGAGAATAATAAATAGAGGAGAGTTCTCAGTTTTTGTGGGGTTTTTCTGAGTATTTTGATACTTTCGACATCCCAAATTGAATATTGTCATTGTCATGCAGTAGGACACACAACCTCTAAATGCCCACAACATTCTCTTGCCTTAGAACATAAGGATGTCACCCTAACCTAAGAAACCTATGAGTATTCCCAACTTGAGCCTATGCAAAATCCTGTTAGTGAGGAGGAACATTTTGAGATTAATCAAAAAGAAAAAGTTTTATCTGTCATGTGGTATATCTTGTCCATCCTAACTAATCATGATGCATGAAAATGTACAAGTATCCTTCATACTTCTATTTATTGTAAGGATAAGGCTTATAAATTTTTCACTGGTGAGGATTATGACATGAATGTGGTGTTTGACTCTACCATTACTTGGTTCAATCTTAAGCCTAAGCCCCACCCTTGTCCATTTAAACTAGCTTAGTGGATAAAACTTCTTTACTTGTCAAGGAGAAGTATCTAGTTCTGCTTAGGTTAAGACCTTATTTGAAAGATATTTACTATGATGTCTTACCCATGGATGTCCCTCATATCTTGTTAGGGCATCCTTCACCATGCAATCATGATGTGATGAATTTTGGATAAGAGAATATCTATATATTTAGTCATGGAGGTAGGGTAATTGTCTTAAAACCTGCTGGGCCAACATTTAACAAGTGCAAGCCTATCAATAAGTCTACTCATAAGGATCCACTTAAGCAAAGAATTCAAACTTTGTCTCTTAGGATTTTAAGCGAGCAGGATTTGACACTGGTTTACCCTTATAGCTAAGGAAGGTTTTCACCTTTCATTTGAGTCTAGTTTAGCTTCCACTTCTAAAGCTACTCCTTTGTCATATGAATTTAAGGGTGTTATGCCTCAGGACTTACCTAACGAACTACCACCCATCAGAGACATTCAACATTTTATAAACTTAGCCCCAAGATAACAATTACCTAATCTTCCTCAATATAGGATGAACCCTACAAACAAAGCTGAATTAAATCAAAAAATAGTTCTCATAGCTAAGGGTTTTATTCACCATAACCTCAGTCCTTATGTTGTTCCTATTTACTCACACTAAAAAAAAAATGGATCTTAGAGAATGTGTGTGGATGGTAGACATATCAACAAAATCACAATTAAGTATGAGCTTCCTATTCCAAAACCAGATGATAAGTTGGATGAGTTAGTAGATTACAGAAAGTCTCAATAAAAGAGTAACATAGTAGGTACCATCAAATGAGAATTAGATCTAGAGATGAATAGAAGCTAGCCTTTATTAGGCTTAATTTGTCATTGCTGGGGGGTAATAAGATGAATGTGGTGTTTGACTCTACCATTGCTAGGTTCAATCTTAAGCCTAAGCCCCTCCCTTGTCCATTTATACTAGTTTGGTGGATAAAACTTCTTTACTTGTCAAGGAAAAGTATCTAGTTCCACTTAGGTTAGGACCTTATTTGGAAGATATTTACTATGATGTCTTTCCCATGTGTGTCCCTCATATCTTGTTAGGACATCCTTCGCCATGCAATTATGATGTGACGAATTTTAGATAAGACAATACCTATACATTTAGGCATAGAGGTAGGGCAATTGTCTTAAAACCTACTAAGCCAACATCTAGCAAGTGCAAGCCTATCAATAAGTCTACTCATAAGGATCCACTTAAGCAAAGAATTCAAATTTTGTATCTTAGGCATTTTGAGCAATCAAGATTTAACATTGGATTGGTATATACCCTTGTAGCTAAGGAAGGTTTTCACCTTTCATTTGAATATATTTTAGCTTACCTTTCTGAAGTTACTCCTTTGCCAAATGAATTTAAGGGTGTTACGCCTCAAGACTTACCTGACAAATTGTCTCCCATTAGAGACATTCAACTTGTTATAAACTTTGTCGTAGGATCACAATTACTGAATCTTCCTCAATATAGGATGAACCCCACAAATAAAGCTGAATTGAATCGAAAAATAGGTCTATTAGCCAAGGGTTTTATTCAGCATAACCTTAGTCCTTGTGTTGTTCCTATTTTACTAACACTTCAAAAAAAAAAATGGATCCTATAGAATGTGCATAGTAGAGTTATCAACAAAATCACAGTTAAGTATAAGTTTCCTATTCCTCAACTGGATGATAAGTTAGATGAGTTAGTTGGTTCCTAAAAGTTTTGAAGATAAACTAACATAGTAGGTACCATCAAATTAGGATTAGATCTAGAGACGAGTAGAAGATAGTCTTTAAAACTCCGAATGGATTGTATGAGTGTTTAGTGATGTCTTTGGAATGTCTAATACTCATAGCACTTTCATAAGGGTTATGACACATGTTGAGGCCAATCTTAGAAAAATCCCTTTTCGTCTATTTTGATGATATTTTCAATCTATAGTCAAACCAAGGAAGAGCATTTAAATCATCATAAACAAGATTTGCATGCCAGTAAAGCTAAGAAATTATATGCTAACCTTAAGAAGTTTCTTTCATGCAATCTCAAGTGTTTTTCCTAGGGTTTTTTTTGTCTGCTTAAGAAATCTCCACTAACCTTAACAAAGTTAAGACTACAAGAGATTAGTTTGACCCAAACCTTTGATTGCCCATAGTTCCATGGTTTAGTTTCTTTTCATAAGGGATTTAGTCAAGGATTCAATAGCATCACCTCCCTAATTATTGAGCACATGAAAAAAGGAGACTTTCATTAGACCCCTACAACCCATAAAGCTTTCCTAGAAATTAAACGAAAAATGATTGAGACCCCTATTTTGCAACACTCTGATCTTTCTAAAGTCTTTTAGGTAGTTTGTGATGCTTTTAAAGTAGGTGCAGGTCGTGTTTTAAGTCAAGATGGTCATCTATAGCCTACTTTAGCGAAAAACTCATTAAGGCAAAACAATACTCCACCTATGATAAGGAGTTTTATATCGTGGTGCAATCTCTTTGTCATTACTGATACTATGTATTACCAATGGAGTTTATCCTTTACTTTGACCATCAAGCCCTTAGATACCTTAATTCCCAACGGAAGTTGCGTGAAAGCATGTTGCATAGATTAAATTCCTCTAAGACTACACTTTTGTTCTTAAACATTGTTTTAGGTTAGAAAATAAGGCCACATAAGCCCTAAGTCACATTGTCACTACTCTCCACTTTATGAGTAATAAAGAGGTAGGGTTTAAGAAAATATGGGACGAGTATCCACCTCATCTAGATTTCGGTATTATTTTTACAAATTTCTTAGATATTCACAGTAGACATCATACCAACTTTCTCCTTCAACATGGTTATCCTTTCAAGGAAGTTAAATTGTGCATTCCTTGTACTTCACTAAAAGAGTTTTTAGTTTAGGAATCACATGCTCAAGGTCTAGCTGGGCATTTTGGTTGGGATAAAACTCTAGCTATAGTTGAAAATAGGTTTTATTGACCTTCATTGAAAAGGGATGTTGCTAGAATAATGTCTCAATGTCATACATGTCAACTAAATAAGGCTAAGAAATAAAACACAGGTTTGTACACTCCACTATTTGTTCCACATACACCTTGGTGTGATCTTCACATGGACTTTTGTCTTAGGGTTGCCTAAAACTGCTAGATGTCATGATTCCATTTTAATAGTTGTGTATAAATTCTCTAAGATGGTCTATTTATCCAGTGTTCTAAGACTGGCAAAGCTGTTTTGAATAAAATTGAGAGGTTTTATGGTTTACCTTCTACTATTGTGTCTTATAGGGATCTCATGTTTGTTAACTATTTTTGGATGACCATTTGGAAATTGTTTGGAACCACTTTGAAGTATTCCTCTACTTCCCATCCTAAAATAGATGGTCAGAAGAAGTTGTTAATTATAGTTAGGGTGACTCATTTAGATACCTAGTTGGTAAGAAACCTTGTAAGGGTGACTCATTTAGATACCTAGTTGGTAAGAAACCTTGTAATTGGGATCTTGTTTTATCCATCGCTGAGTTTGCTTACAATTACTCAGTCAATCAGTCCACAAGAAAACATCCTTTAGAAGTTGTTAATGATCTTTTGCCTCACCAACCCATTGATTTTGTTCCCCACTTATTAATTGTCATCATTCTGATACTGCCAAAGCCTTTGCTGACCATATTTATGAGTTACATGTTGGGATATGAAGGAAAATTGATTTGAGTAATGCAAACTATAAACTTCTTGTTGATGCACGTCGTAGGTATAAAGAGTTCAAAGAAAATGATTACATTATGGTTTGCATTTGTTTTGAGAATTATCTTCAAAATTTCATAAAGAAACTTCACGCCTGCTCACTTGGCACATTCCTAATCTTTCGAAGGCTTGGAACTAATACACTTGTGCTTGATTTTTTATCGCACATAGCTAAAAGTCCAATTTTCAATATATCAGCTTTATTTCCTTGTCAAGGCACATTTGAACCTCCTTGATATTGTTTCCATGAAGCAATCCTTTAGTCTTGCATCCTGTTCTTCCTCTACTTCATCAATGCCAACTAATGTGATTTGGATGTATTGGCGGAGCAGTATGTCACTTCCCCATCTATTGGTGATCAATGCTTCCTTGTTTGATGGAAAAACTGCCCTTCTATTGATGATACTTGGATAACTAATGAGGAGTTTCATCGACTTCATCCTAACTTTTTAGAACAACATCTTCAATATAACTCACTGGAGTCGAGTTCTTTTTAACCAAGGGGGAATGATGGAGATAAAGATATTAAATCATGCAATTATGTAAGGCATAAATATAGGAAGTGATGATATTTTATTTTGTCATTTATAATTTGTTTTAGGGTTATTATTATACAGTGATAGAGTTTCATTAGAATTAGGATTATTAAAATTAGCTTCCTACTAGAGTTAGAATCTTCTATCTACATATAAGCCCAGTGATGTTAAACATTGGAGACTTTTGATCAATAGTATTCATAATTATTTGGAGTTCTCTCTTCTGATTCTAGTTTTATTATCTGTACTCTTTTCTCTACACACTACATCAATTAGTTCCTTAAAGTAGATGCTCTATGATTAACAAAAGAAAAATAATGGAAGTAATGGTACCTTAACCTCAGATATGGAATCTTTTGCTATATTTAACTGTTCCAGTATGAATCTTTCAACAATAACTATCAATTCCTTGTCTTCAGAAACAGGATATCTTGCCAAAGCTGAGAAACTAGCAGCGGAGAAGCTAAAGAAGTCCAAAAGCAACTGCAACAGATATAATAAAAAATAAGTGATGGCTTTAAAGGACATGTGCCACATTATGTGGTGCAGAAAAATTACATTGAGGCTAGATCTAGATAAAGTTTCAGGAACTAAACAAAATCGGTCCACATTTCTGTGCACCAACAAAATGACAAAAGAAAATCAAGGAAATATTGTTGATGGAAACAGGATCTCTTCCCAAAGCTGAAAAACTAGCAACAGAGAAGCTAAACAAGAATAAAAGCAAATGCAAAAGCTATCTAAAAGACACATGGTACACAATGAGGCAAAGAAAATCAAATTGAAGTTAGGTTTGATAAAATTTCAAGAATTAAAAAAAATAAAATAAAATAAATACAAAGTGAACATTTCTATGCGCAAACAAAAATAAAATAAAATAAAATAAAAATCAATGAATAACAGAAGTCCTATTGTGTTTCATTGAGAAAGGAAAAGATACATCAAGGCAAGTAAATCCAAACAAAATGAAGAAGAGTCGAAGGTAAACTTTCAATACACAAAGTATCCAAAAAAAAACAATCACTGCAAATGAATAATATTGGGGGATCTGAGATTCTTTAATAAAATTTGACGTAGGAATTCAGTTTTTTCCACTGATTTTGCACTTTAAATGACTTTCTTGCCTTGCCTTTTAGTACAAGATTAATAACCCCCTCACTTGAAAACTTGGTTTGACAAACATTAATTGTAGATATTTTGGAATAACGATAAATATATACACAGTTTAAAGCTAAGCAAACCTAAACATAAGTAGTGAGTAAACTGACACAATTAGATACATAAAGGATGAAAACATCTACAATATCTCCAATATTTCCCAAGAAGTATTCACAATTTAAAGGTATCAATATTGAAAGAGGAGATATAGATAATTCACTGATTTTTAACTATCCTCGTTCACAAATGTCATATAGAATTTTGAATACAGGACAAAGGGAAATTCCATAGTTTTAAAATGCGCAAGGCGCACCTAAGGCGCAAAAGTCTCCTATAACTTAAGCGCAATGCACAACACAATGTGAGCACCCAAGTGAAGTGAAATGCGACCTAGGATATACATCAATTTTGTAAAATATGATTCAAAATCTAATCCGATCAATAAAAAATTTAAGATTCAAAACATTTAAAGAAGCATTCAATAAAAAAGTAATGAAATTATATAAATTTCAGCATATAATTAAAATTTTCAAGAATAAAAGTATTTAAAAAGGAAGAGTAAAGCTGACAAGGCGCGCCTTTTCAGTGAGGTGCATATCTTGGCAACCAAGGCGCTATAACTAGGGAGTGGTGGCGCCTTAAGCTTAGGCGCGCTTAAACCATGGGAAATTCAAATAAGTTTCCATTCATGATAAGCTTTGGGAAGAAATCAAAAAAAGTATGTTTGGCCATAGAGACTATTTCATGGCATCGACGTTTGCACACATTCTTTTGTTGTCCAAGGTTACTATACCACACTTATATTGCTTCCTTAAAAAACATGTATTATTAATTGTTTTATCATTTGTAAAAGTTTCATAAAAAAATTTCATATATTTTAGTCATTTTTACTAACTTCTTTAAATTGTACGGAAATTTCCATTGATATTGATATTTCCATAAAATTGAACCACCAATATCTCGATCAACACCGATATTTTCCATCATTATACATAAGTACTAATGAAACTGACACAAGTCGGTACCATATATAGATTTGTCTTGTGATATAACATCATAAAACTTGTTTGACTGTGGTCATGCCCATTTATATCAATGTGTTAATAATTTTGAAATGTTGAAACCCATATTGCCAAGCTACAAAGTACATAATATTACAGTTATTCAAAAAACTTGGACAAATACTCAAGCCAAATGTTCCAAAAAGGTCCAATTTTAATAACAAAAAATAACATGAAATATAGGTATGTAGAAAAATGCCACTTTGCAGCTATATATTGCATGATTGACCATTTAGGAAGGGGGAAAAAAAAGAAGAAGACAAAGACAAACAGATTTGACCCCCTTTACTTTCCATCAATAAAGATAATGTCCAATGAAAAGTAAAATTAATGACCAAATCCCCTAAGACTCCATAAGGATCGCGAAAATTTTAAGAGACAGTATGAAGGAAAGGAAATGATAAAGAAGAAAAGAAAAAAAATAATAAGTTCAAGTTCAAACCATGGTTATCCAATTGTATTCCTCTATTAAAGAGTGAATGGAAAATTTAAAAATATATAAGCTTTAAAATAATTTAGTCATATTTTGATTTCTTTTGTATAATCCATAGACAATGGATTATACAAATCATAGATTTTGAGTCTTTTCACAATCTATTTTGACTTCTTTTGTATAATCCATAGTCATATTTTGATTTCTTTTGATTCATGCATATTTAGGTATTAACAAGAAATGTTTAGTTTTGAGTCTTTTCACATAAATCATAGATTTTGAGTTTTCATAAGTAGTGTCATTTGGAAAACAAAATCTCAAAAGACTATACTAATATGCATGAATCCACTTTCTCCAGAGCAGACAATGGGAAAGGCATATTTGGCTACAGAATTAGCTTCTTGAACATAAGTTCTATCATCTTTGTTTGAAGCAGAAAATAAACAATTTTGGCATTTCTCTTAGAAATACTAACCGAGGATCCTTAGCCCTTGCTTGAGGAAATCCATCATATTAGCATCTAAGTCAAACATAATCAAGAAGCAATCTAAATAAGCCGCTTCTTGTTTAAAAGAGGAAATCTTCTGTTGCAATAGAAGCAAAGTAGATACAAATTATTCAAACTCTTGTAAGAGACTAAGAGTCTGTGTCATATCAAATATCAATTACCTGAAAAAAAAGAGTGCAATGTTCTTCCTCTTGGGACTCCTGAATTGATAAAAGTGTCATCTTCAGATGCTTTCCACACCACATGCTTGCCTAATACAAAATGCTCAAGATATTATACAATGCACTTCCATTTTAAGTAAGAAACCAAACAGTACTGAATAAGGTGAATACTGCATAAATTAAAATGTACCTTGGTCCCAAAGGCGAGAAATAATCCTAGACATCCTGATATGTCTGAGTCTAGGTATTTTGCAGCCACATTCAAAATGGTTTTGTTTAACAAGCATTGGGTTACATCCAAACAAGTGAAGTCTTCCCAATAAGTCCACACCGTTGTTAAGGAAAGCAGAGAGTAATATCACTCAAATAGGATGTAAGAGAAATTAAACATCAAGTCAAGGTCATTTGACAACCAAACATTATGGTGCATATTTACCAAATAACCTATAGGTCTATGTGTGTGTTGAAAAACCATTGAATAACTATGCAATCAGGTCTTCGAGCACACAAGATTTTAACTAACAATTTGATCTGTAGAAAGCATTCAAAGGACAAAAAACACCAAGTTATAAGAGTGCCACTACAAAGGCCTTAGGAAGTTTTTTACTAAGAATGAAAATTTTCTCCCACTGATCCTAAATGAAAACGTGTTCTTAATATATGAAACCACTTAGAGGGGGTTAAGTAGGTAATCCAAACTAGTTCTGACATCTTTTAAATCTTTCCCTTTGTTCAACTATAATCATTATGCTCAAATCAATGTGATCAAAAAATAAATAAAAGAAAAGAACAGTACATGGGGGCTACCGAAGGGACTTTCAAGCTTTGACTTAAAAGATTTTGAGGGTTTAAGATTTAGGGCAAAATAGTAGCAAAATAACCTTTTCCTGCACATGCATATTAATGAAAAATCTTCAGCTATTTATAGGCACAAAAACCTAGTTGGACAAGCTTACCAAGTCTTATAAGAGTTTTGGAAGTGGAGATCAATCATAAAATCAAATTTTTTTAAAATTTGAAATTATTATTTTCATGTTTCCTGAGGAGTGCTTGAGCAACCTCTAGTGGCGCTTGAATGCCTCTATCAGGTATTCAAGTGGTCCTCTCTCCACTTGTTCTTTTTGCATGTTTTAAGGTGGCTCAAGCACTCCTTTGAGCATTCAAGTCTCCCCTAAACACTATTTGACTATTTTTAAGGGTCCAAGTTATACTTTAATCCCAGCATTACTCTGACCAATATCTAAACTACATACTTACCTTGTCATGCCTCACAACCATGCCCTGGAGCTAATATGTCCCATTGGAAGTACATAGCATTGAACGAATGCCTTTTTAGAACAAAATTGCCTACCCAATCTAGCTATATGAGTACATTAACACTAAACATGCACCAAATGAAAATAAAATGTTGCTTACCACATTAGCCAATGAAGATCTATATGATCAGTCTTCTTGTAGTACATTTGTTTGCTTGCAGTAAAGATTGTTTTCAGATTAAAAAGAATTCTATCAACGACAAAAACAAACTATTGCCTGTGTATATTTAACCATATGATTTGTCTTCTAGTATTATTGGTCATGCTCCAGACATCTTATGGTTGATACCCTAAAGTACAAATGGTTTGAGCATATAGGAATCAATGAATTGAATTATGAAATCACTTGAAACCTAATATCTAAATCTTAACTCTGTTTAGTTTATGTTTATGTTAATTCATTTACGTAATGCAACAATTCTACAGAATAAATGTTGGCATATCATATAAGCAATAGCTAAAACTCTATTCTTCCTGTTTTAACTATAACTAATGAATCATATGCTTCTTTCTTTTTATAGGTATATCTTTTTTACATGGAACCAAACTTTAAACCTCCCAACCCCTTGCCATCTGAGCATGACTAACCCATGATTAACAAAATTCACTATAAATGAATTGATGCTGTTTATGAAGATCATTAAAGGGTCAGATGTTTGTAACTGCACATCCCTTCAGTTTTAGACACAAAGGAATAAATGGTATGGTTAAAGGAAAATGAAAAGACAGCAGACTGGATACTGTGAGGCATTCAACAAGTGTAGCCAAGTCAGATTTCTCAGATAAATTTGAATCCCCAAGCTTGGAAAGCAACTGAATACGGGTCTCAACAACCTGTAACAAATAAAGTTCAAGTTATGGACTGCAACAACTCAGGAATGCAACTCTGGAGATGCAACTTAGCCAAATTAAGTCCTGCATTCCCCATTAAAAAAGTTGAGAAGTATGACAAGAAAAAACCAGCAGAAAATAAATTAAGCTTTTAATCAAAGAGCACCAAGTATCAAATTTTAGACTTATATATGGATAAAAAGAGGCACCAGATATTTCTTCTTTAACACTACTGTGCTCACAATCTGAGGATAGTATAACCTGATAAACATTGTGAACAAATATGAAAGATTATCACCTGTAGAAAATTTCAAATTAAGATGGAAAAATCATTCCATAATCTCCTTTGATAGTTAGCTCTGCCTTTCCATTTAAGAATGATTAAAAAATAGCTTCATTTAGAGGCACCAGGTTTCATCATGTGATGCAGAATTATTATGCTAATCAAATTCAGCATAAGAATTCAAAATAAAGGGCCTTAGTGTATATTAAAAAGAAATTACAGAAACGAAACAAAGGATTTTATCTTAGTATAACAGCAGTTAAGCAGGTTTCCTTTACTATAAGGTCAGAATGAATAATAGTAACTAACGCCCATTTCTGTTGCTGCTTGAAAGAGAAAGAAAGTTTTTCTTCAAGATACTTTTGGCCATGTGTGTTTCCGGGAAAATTTGAGGGAAAATGAGAGAGAAAAAAAATAAAGAGAAGTAGAAAGAAAATAAAAAATAGATTTAAAATCAATAACTATTTTTTACAATCAATGAATTATTTTTATATGTTACTTCAAACTTCTTTCACCTACTTCAACTCTTCTATATAAAGATTAAATAATTTGAAAATACAGAAGTTTCTAACTAATTTTAATTAGATTTGGTTTTCTTTCGTATTTCTTATGGTAAAACCAAATATGAGAAAATCATTCTCCTTATCATTTTTTTCTTTCCTTAGTACTTTCATGGAACCAAACATGGCACTAGTGTTTAGCTTATATTTGAAATTTAAATAATTGGAATGGAAACAAAACAACTTGTACATAGACAGATCATACAAACTTCTCAAAGAAATATAGACAAGTTAATAAAAATTTCACAAGTTTCCCATCATAACAAACTTATTCCAGAGAATCCCTTTTTTGCCTTTTTTTAATTATTAATCATGATGCTCCTTTTGTAATGTTCGGCATAAGGGGTAGTGGTACACTGAAGCTTAATGCAAAAGTGAGATTAGGGCATTTTCATAATAAAATTTCAATAACTGTCAGGTTAAAAGGAATATTCCACTAGTCTTACTTTACTTGAAACTGTAGGATATTTTCATATTTCTTTATGTATCAAGTACAATAGGTGTTAGTTAATATTTTTTTTCTCCTTGTTTGAGCTGATGTATCTAGGTTGCCTGACATGAAAGCTTCTGATTCTCTGTGTTAGGATACCTATCAACCAGTTATTTAGCTAGACAGAACCAAAGGATCCAATATACATAACAAGAGCATCTTTAACCGCTATCGATTTTCATTTATTCAACTCCAACCATCTTAACTACCACAGTCCTCCTCACACCAAAGTTGTACTTAATTTTGAGGAGCAAGGAAAATTGCCAAATTGGACCTCTCATGGAAACCATTTGAGACCCTGATTCTCTGAAATTCCAAAATAAAGAAACCAAAGGAAAGCTATAATTCAGCATTTGGACCAGTATGGCAGGAAAAAAAAAAATCAGAAGATAAGGCCCTATAACCCTAATGCATGAAAAACTCAAATTGAACCATTCAAGTTACATTTTTCTGAACTTGTCATACTTGCAAATTAAGCCTATTTGGGTGCTGAAAAAATGCAGCAAATTGACTTAGTTGAGCAACGTTCTACTTTTCTCCCTCTCTTCTAGATAGAAAACACTTGAAACATTGGACTCACATCTCATTTTCCTTCCATTCCACATTTTAGGAAACCAAAGAGAGCGTGAAGCGATGACAAGTGTTTTTTGTAAATTGTTACGTTTTAACAATAAAAACCATGTGACAAAAAATTGATCTCCACAACCTGCAGGCTGCAACTCTCATCGGTAGCTCAGAAAATAGAGGAAATGAAAGAAGAAAACAAATTTTCCAAATATAATATCGGGTACTTAAAAACAAAAACAAAAAAAAAAAAAAAAAAAAAATACCTCCGTTGAAATGCATACAAACTTCTTAGTTTAGTTGTTTCAATTTCTGAAGACATACACAAACTACTTCATTAGATTCAAAATTTTCTCCTCTCTTCAATTCTTTTACTCGGATTTATCAACATCCAAGCAAATCATGAAGTTGATTAGCATCAAAACCCTAAAATTTATCTTCAATAATCAATAGAGAGTGAAGAGATAACAGAAGCAAAATTTCTAATGGAAATTCAAAATCAAGTAATTGAAATTTGGAAATGAGGTAGCGAAGAAGCTTACATCTGAAGATTTGAGAGCTTCTAGTATACTCTGCCAGTCTCCACTACCACACGTCTCTCCCTTCATCTCCCCTCTCTCTCCCTCTGAAACTCTTCGGTTTCCCGCCTTCAACAGAGGGGTAAATTCAATTTATATTTTCGAACTTATATTTGGTAAAACGTAATTTAGATTTTTCGCCCTTAACCTTTTTATATTTCCGCTAGTTGCTTCGGGTCCTAAATCACTGAGTCACTCTCGGTAGTTTAACCCGCGGCTACACGGGCCAACCCACACCCACACTTACAAGGTTTTCTACAATATTACATCATTTTTTTAAATATTTATTAAAATACTATTGTATTTAAATTATTTCTAAAACTACGGTAGTTTGGGGAGAGTGGGATTCCACAAAGACCTTATCTGTTGAAAAGACGAGTTTAATGTAAAATGAGAACTCGCCTGTTGAAAATACGAGTTCAATGTAAAACTCAAAACTCGTCTATTGAAAAGATGAGTTCAGTGTAAAATCATAACTCGTCTTTTCAACAGACGAGTTCAGTGTAAAATTCATGTATTCAATAGCTTTGAACATATGAGTTTTAATTTAGAACTCGTTTATTAAACAAATGAGTTCAGTGTAAAAGTCAAAACTCGTTTGTTCAACAGACTAGTTCAATGTAAAATTCATGGTTATAGTCAAATATATTTCACTTAAATTGGTACTTTTGATTTATCATTATGGGTTAAAAGGACTTGGATTGAAATGAAACAAAAAGGAGAGGAATGAATGTGTTCCAAAATTATCATAATGGGTTTTGACTCAAATAAAATAGGAGATAGGTTGTTTTAAAGATTGTTTATGATCTTAATCTAGATTGGTTGACACTAGGCTTTTTACATGAATGTTAATAAATAAATCAACCTCATATCATGTCCTCTAAATCATTGCCCACTGCAAATCAATCCCAAAATCATATTGCATTCCAAGTTCTAACAAGAAGTAATGATTCATGAACTAAAATAAAACATGGCCAGATGTTGGAAGACAACCAAAAACTCATACAAATCCTCATGCTTCTCATATTTCAACCATTGATTAGATAGGGTAATGTCTTTTCTCTTCCCTCCTGTCTGAATTCCCATAATATAACAAACATATGATTAATTTCTTTTAGAAGTGTAAACAGTACACATACTAAAAAATTACATGAAGGTGCAATTATCCAAGAGTATTCCAATATGGTATGTTAACCATGGATATTGAGAAAGTTAAAACCACCGATGAATCACACACTAAAATAATTAGACAATGGAAGGCATATCAAACAAAGCAGTTTTTGCAACTGCAGCTGAATTTTTTAAGATATAATATATCAACTAACTAGTCAATATACATAAACAGTGGGCAATTATTCAAGGTAATCATTTGGTGCAAAATTTAATAATCTAGTACCTTCTAAAAGATATAAAATAAATAAATAAGGCATGTACAAGCAAAGTGTAAAGAAAACCTGGGTGAAATCACAAGCTTGTTTTCACTTGTCATGCATTCCAAATGCAACACTGCCAACATGATCAATGCAACATTTCATCTCAGTGTTGTGCCTATTGTCATGCTTGTTTTCATATAGTAATTGAATAAAACCATTCTTTTATAGCATATATATAGATATCATTTTCTTGAACAAAAATTATACATAATAGACACTTAAACAGAAAAGTTAAGCATTAAAGAATCCATATTCCTATTTAGCTTCCAAAATTTTCTGAATTGTTTCAACTTGATAAGAGCTCTCTGCTTTCCCGAGATCCATGACAACGATATTTCTTTTCAAGGAGGAACAATGAGCTTTCCAAGTCTTTGTCCTGGTGAAAAAGCAAAATTTTCAGGCAAAGATTGAGCATTTTCAACTAGATTTATATGGGTTAGTTTAGAGATAGTTTATTATTATGAGCCAACCACAAGTTCCACAATTTATGTAACACTTAAAGAAAAATAATGTATATTCCCTTTCACACTAGAATAATAAACAAAGTAAAGGGCTAGGATGAAGCTTCAAGGAATTGGGCACCAAATGTTTAAGTCATCTACATGCATTTTTCCAACCCAAACATAATATTTCCATTGGAGAATGTAACTTGGAAGCATAAGTTTTATTATTTGGAATCCTTGTGACTGTTAATAGGTCATTACCACATTAACATTTTCTCATTCCCACTAATGTTCATATTCTGTATAAAAAAATGGACAAGCAAATTAAGGCTTTGGACCACAAAAAACTTCAAAGAATGGTTGCCTTTCTACATTGCAGTCGCAGTGGTTTTGGTAGTTTTGAGGTCCACTTAATCTAAAAAAAAAAATAGATGGCGAAACACAACCAGAAAAGTTTCTATGCCTTCCTACTTAGGTAGAAAATAACAATGCCCCACCTAATGCACCACAATTCCAATTGCCCAAGAATAAAAACAAATGTTATGTCATTGCATTAAGCAAACCATATCACATTATGTTGCTTGAGTACATTATTGCTCACCATTCCACTCAATTGCTTGACTCAATAAAGCTTTATACCAGCTACTTGAAATATACCAATTTATCTACATAAAATAAAACTATGCCACAGTGGCTAATTTGTTATTTGTTTAACCAATATTAGAGAGGGGAGTACTCACAAATTGGAAAGGTTAAGTTATAAAGTAAATGAGAAGAAAAAAATCACAGTATAATCATGCTTTTAAATGTCATAACTCCAACAAGGCTACTATCAACAAGTGATTGAATGAAAACAAAAAACAAAACTGTTCACATTTGACAATGCTTAGAATTATAACACAATGTCAGTACCAATAGAACAACAATAAACCTTACAACTCATTTCCACAATGTCAATACCAGTTATAAAAAGATAGGATTTCGAACCATCTCATAGCAATCTTGAGGGAACACAGCACAAGAATTCCATGTTGTTCTAGAACATGATTTAATCCCTATTGGAATCAACTAGAATCTACACATATGAAGAACACCATAGTTTCAATTTTCATGGGTAAAATTTTTGAAGTCTCATAGGTTAAGGTTAATTCTTTATATTTAGTATCTATAAACTGGTATTGGTCAATGCCAAATCCCTTATTTCACCATGTAGGTTAATGAAACATAAAGGAAAAAGAATAAAATAACTAACAACTTAAAAAAATAGTCTTTAGTGAGATATAATCACCAAGACAAGAATTGAACTGTTATACCAATATTTATAGAATTTGACACTCCACCAAATAGTCTCCACAAAGGGATGATAATGCTATTAGCAACTGCATCAAAATCAATATGCATAAAACAAACATTTCCAGCAAGGCATTATAGAAAACACTTGCAACCTGCCTAAAAGGAAAATTAATATGATGACTAACATAAGCAAATGATGTTTCCTCAGGATGAGTACTCTTTAGACGACAATGGGGAGAGATGTAATCAACCTCTTATGATCCATTGTAAAGATAGAATGATATTAGCAACTACCATCTCAATAAGGAAAAAGACTATGAAAAAACCATCAAAGTGCCAAAGAAATAATCCACTTACTATCAATAGTCAAGCAAAAGAAAACTTGATAAAACCTTGAGCTATCCAAAAAGAAAAAGTTAACATAGGACAATTATGAAACTAAACCTAACAATATCTACTAAGCACCATAGGCAACATTTACAATATAGTCATCAATTGGAGGAAACAAGTGCCACATGGAGGGGCTCTCCTCTTACATTTTGGACATCTCTGGTAAGTCGCATTAGAAGCTTGGACATCAGATGTAATGTGGACATCAAAAGGAACATCATAAGCAGGTTGAACCTCAGAAGCAACTGGAACATCTGAAACAATAGAAACATTTATAACAACTAGAACATCGGAAGCAACTGGAACATTTGAAGTAAGAGTCCATTGGGGTATCTTGATTCATACATGGTGTGATACCGCTCCATTACTAGTCAATTTCTTACTCAGACCGATTCCTTCCATGAACTACTAGTAATTTTCTTATCTTAGCATTTTATTAAAGTTTATTTTATTTTTATATAAATTTAATTTATCTCATATTTGACTTATAGACTACCAACATACATCAGATATATGATATTGTGTAACGCCCAAATTTTTTTTTAAGGGATAATTTAGGAAAATACTATTAGTAATTAAATTAATTAATTAATTAATTTAATAAAATGAAAGAAGGGTAAAATTGTAATTTTACGAATACATACCCTAGGTATAAATTAGAAATCCTGTTCTTCCTATTCTTTTCTGAAGAGTGTTCCTGTTCGCAAACTTCCGGAGAACGTGAGGTTGGGGTCAGATTTCAGGGTTTGAAGAACAAATCTCTATAGGTAAGATTCTAACCCCTAGATTAATATTTTAGATTCATTAGTTTATTTCAAACAAATTAGATATTTTTTTTTTGAAATCCAAATCTAGGTTAGGGTATGTTTATTTAACTTTTAGATCAAAATGTTTGAAAGATTGCAAGTATAGGTTGATTTATTGTTGAAGATAGGAAAATTTCAAAATTTTCAATGGAATAGATAAATAAATAAATCTTTTTTTAAAAAAAAACCCGAAAGAAATCTCAATTAGGATTTTCACCTGTGAGACTGCAATTTAGGACAATAAAGTGATGATTTAATTTGTTTGAAATGGAACATATAGTAATACGGACTATAAAATAACTTATTCAGAATTATTCTAGTTGACACCCAATGCAAGACTTGTTTATTTATTTATTTATTTTTTCCTGTCAAATCACCTAGAGAAACCACTACTTCCAAGTAGTGGAAGAACCATGTAGAATGAGGTAATTGCAGGGGGTGTTTTCCATGTGTACTAGAAGCATGACTCAAAAAGTCCACCAACTAAAAAAAAAAAAAAAATACTTGAAATAGCCAAGATATTGTTACTACTTAAATAATTAGTGAACTCCAAAGAAACTTCTACATGTAGAAACTTCAACAAATATATATATGTATATATATATATATATATATATATATTATAGAATTTTATAATGAAATAGAATTGCAATATAAGTAAATTAGTAATGTGTTATTAAAAAACAACTTGGGAATTTATTAATTTTTTAAATAAGGAATAGATTAGTTAAATTATAGATAAATAGTAATGTTTATTTCTCTTTTGTTATATTAGGTGAAGAGTAGATTTTTTCAGAATTATTTTTTCTCCAAAGTTTTTGAGGACTTTTTTTGAGGTAAGGGAAATTAATGCAGTTGTTTTTTTTTTAGAAACAAATTTTTATATACATCATTTAGAAAAGTTTTGAGTTTTTATTAGTTTTATGCATAGATCAAATATGTTTTGTGTGAAAAACATGTTAGAACCTTATATTCTGTTTACAAAAGAGAAATGTGGAGATATTATGTTTTGGAAATTTGAATAATTGAAATAAGTGTTTGACTTTGGTTTGTTTGGCCTTTGTCAACGGGATATAATGGTTGACTTTTGACTTTTTGGCTTTTGTTAACGGGATATAATAGTTGACCTTTACATTTCTTGGTGGGGAATGTAATTGATTTGGACCCCAGCCTCTAGGGGTTTAGTTAGAGGTTACTAGTACTAGTAGTGTTTGGTTCCATCCACCTTAAAAGAACAATTTGAGGCTAGCCACCTATTAGAAAAGTCTCACCTAACTGGGCACTATTTAATGTTTGATGACCAGAGTAAATAAATGATTTGAATGTTTTGATTGAATTGACATGAAAATGTTTGAATCAAAAATTGAAAGTGTACAATTAAAAGTTTTGAATGTATTGGCAAAACTAACTCAAAGGTTTGTGAAAATAATTAGATATATTGTCTCCTATTTTGCAAGTGAATTTGAAATGTTTGATCCATGGACTGCATTAATGTTTCTTATTGGGCTTTGAGCTCATTCCTATTTGTTGATAAATTTTTCAGGTACTCTTAGTTCGGGCGAGGAGTGATGGCTAGGTCGGGGAATGGTCATCATTAGGATTTTGTGTAGGATGTTATTTTTAGATAGTGTTAGCTTATAAGTTTATGCTCATTTGGATTATTTGGTTTTTGGAAGCTATTTAGATTTGAACTTACAAATTTTTTGTGATAGTTGAAGTTGAAATTTGGAGATTATGAAAATTTGTTAGCACTTGATTTGTTTGAGTTTGCAATCTATTTGGATAATGGATTTTGGTTGATGGATGCTTAGTTTTAAGGTTAAGTTTGAAGAATTTAGAATTTTGTTCCGCTACTCTGAACAGGTATTTGGTAATTGGTTACTTCCAGTTACAATATGAATGTTTGTGTCGTTTCCACTTTGAGCCTTTGGGCTGAGGTGTGAAATGACCGTCACGCCCTTGGAGTGGGGCTTGGGGCGTGACATATTGCCCCTCTAGATGCTATGCACATCCACAAATTGTGTACTACTATATTAGAGTTCATATATGAGATGGATCACTTAGATGCTTTGTTTAGTGTTGATGCTACTATATAACTCCAACCTCAATCAAGAAATATACAATCTATAGGATGAGGGCCTCATAGAAGGGAGACTAGGCATACACCAGTTGTCACAATTACACCATTGACTGACATTAGTCCACCATCTCATCAACAGTCGATATCATCCATTGCTCCAACTTTGTAGGATCAGACTCCATTTAGTGTTATTGCTATTACACAACTTCAGCCTCGATTTGGAGGTGTACGAACTAGAGGAGGAGAGGCTTATAGGAAGAGGACTAGGCATACATTTGTTCTTAGAAATGCACCATTGACTAACATCAACCCACCACTTGTCGAGAAGACTCCTATTACACCTGTGGAGGTGCCATCCACCTCACTTATAGCACCACATGCTGCTTCATCACGACAACCAATAAAGTCTACATTGGTTGATGAGAAGTTAGTTCATACAACAGATGATGATCAACAAGGACAGAAGGATGATTGTGGTCGAGGAAGTGGTAAGAGACGTGGTTGTTGAGCACATGGGGAAGGGAGTGGGGGGTATATGTCAGTCTTATAGAGCCAATAGTGGAACATGCATATCATGGACACCCAAAACAAAAGAAGAAGGCTCCTTTGTGCGATTCACATTAAGGATTTCCTATATATGACTTGTATTTTAAATATTGTTAGTATTTTGCATGTCATTATTTTGGACAAATACTCATGATGTATATTTATACTTGTTATATTTTGGATTGACTAATTTTTTATTAACATAAGTTCTATAGTATTTTACCTATTTTGGACTTATTTTAGACAAAATAGTATTGTTGCTATTTTAGAAAGGTGTCAATTTAACGGGCATTTAGTTTACTTGTTTTGATTGATATTGGATTGAAATATCAAAGTATTGATTATAACATGTACAGGTGATAAAGTTTAAACATTTGGTTGCATATAGGGTAATACTAATTAAGAGATAGATTTTTTATTTTTTATTTTTTAAGTTGTCTCTTTAAGAGACACTTTCAATATAAATTTGATTTCTTTAACATGTATGATTGATCAAAAAAATGGTAGATAGCGTATCTTATAGAACTATAAAGGTATTTCTTTAAGAGATACCTTTAGCATAAATTCAAATTTGTGGAATTATGGAAGATGTCGCTTTAAGAGGTACCTTTAATATACATTCAAATTTGTGGAATTATGGAAGGTGTTGTCTCTTGAAGAAACACCTTTAGCATAAATTCGAAATTTTTCACTGTATATGAAAATTGTGGAAGTTTCTTTAAGAGATACCTTTAATATAAATACAATTTTATGGAATTGTGAAAAAGTGTCTCTTGAAAAGACACATTTAATATAATATAAAAAATTTTCATTATGTGGTTGGAAGGTGTATACATGCAATTTTATGGAATTGTGGAAGGTGTCTATTAAATGCACATTTACTATAAATTTGATTTTTTTAAACGTGTAGGAATGATAAATAAAAAATAAAAAATTATGGAAAAGTATTTTTTGTGGAATTTTACAAGGTGTCTCTTGAAGAGATTTAGACTCTCTTAGGTTGACAATTTTTTTTTATATAAATTTCTTATTTTGGTCAATTTTTTTTTAATCCCTCGACCAATGCAAAATTATCTTGTCCAATTTGGTTAAATTAGTTCATTAAATTTATCAACCTTTTTAAATACTCTCAATCAAATCAACCTATATTCATAAATATTTAATTTTGTAATCTAAAAATTAAATAAATAAATCCTAATATAGGTTAAGATCTTATAAAGAATATATTTTTTATTTATTCAAAACTAATTAATAAATATAAAATACTAATATAAAACTTAATTCTAAACTTTCAAATCTTCAGTCTCGTTGCAACCAATTTAGAGCTAGGGTTTTAATGCAAAAATATTTTTTGCCCCTATTAAATTTATTTAAGTAATTTTGCATTTCTAATTTATGATTTTTCCTCATAAAATTAATTTGAGGTGTTACAAATTTACTAACCACATTTATTATTAAAATAATGTTTTGGATGTATTTTAGGATATAAAATAACTAATGATATATGTATGATTATTATTTTTTTTTAAATTTTATTTACAAATTTATATATATTTTTAATAACTAATTATTATACAAAAAAAATTTCAAAATATCATAATGATGATTTTTACATTTTCACAATAACTTAAATGAAATTTAAAAATAAGATAATTAAAATTAATTAATTTATTAAAATTTTATTTTTTTTAGTAATCATGTTTAAAATGTTGATCTTTATTTAAAATATAAAGAAATAATGATATATGTATATATTCCTATGTTTAAAAAAGTTAATAATTTTATATCCCAGTTTTTTTTTTTTTTAAATAAAGAAGGCTCATTGATAAAATTATTATGATTTTTTATATTTTAATAATATATTAAATAGAATATAAAAATAAAATAATTAAAATTAATTTAATTTAAGTTAAAATTTTGGAGGGAGGAATAAACCATATATTAAATTGCCCAATTGGTTAGGAAGTTTGCCTTCATATGGGATATCGGGTTGTATCCTTAAAAGGGGAACGGAGTCATGGCAACAATATTGAAACAAAAGGAATATAAAAAAATGGAACTTTTTTTTTTTTTTTTTGATAAGTAAATAAGAGTTTCAATAAAGAAGAGGCAAAGAGCCACAAAGCATACAGGGAGTATACAGGGTGGCTAGGGCCTCAGAAAGAGCAAAGAAACAAAAAAAATGAAGAAAGACTCACATCCCCTTAAGTGGAGGCTAACCACTCTAAAAAACTAAAAAAGGAGAGCGAATCTTCACCTATATACAATCTAGCCCAGCTCCATAAATTACATACAAAAAAATTCTTGAGTTTTTGAATATTCAACACACCCCCCCTAAAGGCTAATCTATTTTTCTCCTTCCAAACCGTCCAAAAAATACATAACGGGATGGATTTCCAAACCTTTTTTCTTTTCTTCCCCACAAAAGAGCCCCTCCAGCTAGTTAATACCCTCTTTATAGTTTCTGGAAAGATCCACTTAACATCTACTAGCCTAAGAACAATATCCCATAGTATTCTGACCACTATACAATGAATAAGAATGTGATTTATATTTTCTTCTTCACAACCACACAAAAAACAGCAGTTGGAGAGTTGTAATCCTCTTAACTGAAGTCTATCCAAAGTGAGCACTTTCCCCCACGTCGCCTCCCAAGCGAAGAACGCAACCTTAGTTGAGACTCTATCCACCCAAATACATCTTGAAGGAAAAATAGTTTCATTAGGATTGGCCAACAATCTATATGCTTTCTTGATCTTAAATTGCCCATTTCTTCCTCCCTTCCAAAGAATTAAGTCTTCCTCCAAAGAGGGCCTATGACCCCTTAAAGTGTAGAGCAAGTCCCCAACCATGTCCAACTCCCAATCATTAAAGTCCCTCAAAAAATTTAGGTTCCATCCTCCTTGACCAGAATTAGGATCCCACATTTCTTCAACCGTTGTATTCTTATGAGCAACCAAGACAAAGAGATAAGGGAAGCAATGGGACAACGCTGTACCAGTACACCAAATATCTATCCAGAATATGATTTTGGATCCCTTCCTAGCTAAAAAAACCATGTTATCCCAACACCAATCAGATTCTTTCAACATCTCCTTCCAAATCCCTACACCAACCGCCCCATTAGCCTTCTTAAGCCTCCAACCAAGGCCCTCTTGCCCATATTTTGCCGTAATCACTTGTTTTCAAAGATTGTCTTTGTCACAAGCATACCTCCAAATCCACTTACCAAGTAGAGCTTTATTCAACAAGGCTAGCTTCCTTAAGCCTAACTCACCCTTATTCTTATCAAAACAAACCACCTCTCATTTGACAAGATGGATTTTCCCCTCTAAATTTCCCTCCCCCCACAGAAAGTCCCTTTGAATTTTCTCAAGCCTCTTAGCAACAATCTTGGGCATCCGGAAAATGGACATTTGATAAATTGGCATGTTAGCCAGGGTGCTTTTAATGAGAGTAATTCTCCCCCCTTTGGATATATACTACCGCTTCCAAAGAGCAAGTCTTCTCCTAACTCTCTTCTCTACCCTATCCCACACAGAGGGGGCCCTATTAGGAGCCCTTAGAGGAAGACCCAAGTATTGAGAAGGCAAGGATCCCACTCTGCACCCTATCTCCATAGCCAACTCTTCAATCTCATCCACCTCACCAACTGGGATAATTTCGTTTTTGGCCAAATTGATTCTGAGACCTGAAGCAGCTTCAAACTAGAAGAGAATCCAACTTAGGTGAGTTAGATGCTCTTTTTTAGCCTCACAGAACACAATTGTGTCATCGACAAAAAATAAATGGGAGATATTCAAAGGAGATCTTCTACCACCCCGAATGCTATAACCTGATAAGAAACCCCCTTCAACAACTCTCCTGATGAGAATATCCAGCACTTCCATTCCCATAACAAAGAGATAGGGAGAAAGGGGATCTCCTTGTCTAAGCCCCTTAATGCTTGGGAAAAAACCAGCTGGAACCCTATTAACCGGAATTGAAAACTTGGCTGAAGAAAGGCAACTCCACATCCACCCCAACCACTTTGAACCAAAGCCCATTTTTTGCAAGACTTTCAACAAAAATTGCCAGTTAATGCTGTCATAAGCTTTCTTAATGTCCAATTTGAAAATGAGCCCCTTCTCTTTTCTTTTCTGCCACGAGTCTATCACCTCATTTGCAATTAAGGAGGCATCAAGAATTTGTCTTCTCATCATAAACACATTCTGGGCAGGGGATACCACTTTTCCTATCACTTTCTTAAGCCTATTTGCTAACACTTTAGCCAACAATTTGTAAAGCCCCCCCAATAGGCTAATAAGTCTAAAATCTCCAAGGTCCTCAGCCCCACTTTTCTTAGGAATCAAAACCAGAAAAGTGTTATTGAGACTCTTGAGAAAAGAACCATTCTCATGGAACTCCTTAAACATTTCTAGAATCTCCTCTTTAGCAAAATCCTAACAGTTTTGCCAGAAAGCCACGGTAAAGCTGTCCGGGCCCGGAGATTTGTCCCCATTCATCTCCATCAAGGCTGAATGGACCTCAGCCTCTGAGAAAGGAATCTCCAGGTTCTCCACTTCAAACTGGATGATTTGATCAAGCTGAAGCCCCCCAATGTTCGTCTTCCATCCCGTATCTTCTGAAAGCAATTGTTGAAACGCATTGGTGATTCCATTCCTCACTTTCTACTCCTATGTAAGCCACTCCCCATTGATTTTAATTCTGTCCAGGGAGTTGTTTCTACGATGGGCATTTGCCATACGATGAAAGAAACCCGTATTTTTGTCCCCCTCCCTTAGCCAAATCTCCTTGGAGAGTTGCCTCCAATGAATTTCTTCCAAAAGCACCCATTTTTTATAACTTTCCTTTGCTTCCTTTTTTAACTCTGTTTTCTCCACAGTCAGACTTCTTTCAGTCTCCACCTAGTCCCAGAACTCCACTTGTTGCAAAGTTGAGGATTTGTTGCAATCCAGCCTCCCAAACTCCTCTCTGTTCTAGACTTTCAGCTTCTGCTCGATTTCCTTCATTTTCACTGCCAGTCTAAAACTAGACCTGCCCCTAACCTCAATCCCCCGCCACCAGTTTCGGATAAGGTCTTTGAATCCCTCAACTTTGAGCCACATGTTTTCAAACCTAAAAGGAGAAGGGCCTCTTCTAATCCCACCCCCTAGTAGGAGGATTGGGAAATGATCAGAAATCGGTTGTGGCAGTCTACTTTGATAAACTCCACTAAATTGATCTAGCCAGCTAGGGGAGATGAGATACTTGTCCAGTCTACCCCAAGAGTGATTGTTCAGGCCCCCACTCCAAGTGAACTCTCCCTCCTGCAATGGGAGATCCACCAGCTCTAATTCATCCACAATCTCAGCAAATCTCCTCATTGCTGAATTTATCCACCTCTGATTGCTCCTTTCCCTTTGAAGAAGAGTGATGTTGAAGTCCCCCCCTAGACACCAAGGGTCCTGCCACAGGCCTCTGATCGCCCCAAATTCTTCCCATAGTCTATCCCTTTCCTCTCTGGTGAAAGGACTGTAGACTCCTGTGAACACCTAGACAGCCCCATCTTCTACATTCTTGAATCTACAGGATATAGTGAACTAACCCTCCTCCCACTCCAAAATTTTCAGAGACCTCTTATCCCAACATATCAGTAAACCTCCCGCAGCCCCCTTCGCGTCCAGGGCTCTCCAATCTAGATATCTCCCTGAGCCTAAGCTTCTCACAACACCTTCCAACATAGGTTGAATTTTTGTCTCCTGAATATAAAATAAATCCACCCTCTGGTTCCTTATAAAGGTCTTAATAATTTTTCTTTTGGAGCTATCATTCGCTCCCCCCTCACATTCCAACTCAAGATTTTTAGCTTCATTGGGCAACTACGAATTGATTCCCTTTGCCTTGTACGAGGCCTTTTTGCTTATTCCCCTCCTCGTAGTTTACAAAGTACTCCAATCTCTTTAATTCCCTTTCAAATTTTGACTTCTCCAAAATTTCTTTGCTATGTATTTTCTCCCTTCTCTTCCTAATTTTAGTCAAAAAGCTCAAAATTTCCTTTTCTAATCCCTCCGTCGAAATCCTAGGAAATGACTGAATTTCGCTAGGCTACTTTCCTCCCAATTTTCCCCCTCCTCATTTCTCGTCACTTGAGTCTCAAGCGTGCCAGAGTCCCCCTCCATACCCCTAACCATATCACTGATTCTATTGGCTTCTCCCAAATCCCAGCAACCAACTTCGTTCTGATTGGACCCCTCAACCACTGTCAGCCACATTATGCTCTCAAGCTGAAGCTCCTCCCCTATAGCCCCAGAACGATCGTAAAACTCCCTCTTCGGAGTCCGATCAAAATAAAAGGAGTTAAGAAGAGAAGTCCCCAAATCCCCATTTCCCCTAGAGAAAGGTACCGACCCATACCTCGTTGCTTCCTCCTCAAGAGTCCTGTCAGTCGCTGAGAAACTAATTCTCGTTTGCTATTTTCTGACCTCCTCTGATTCCCAGAAGGTAAGGGGCTCCATCGCTGAGAGGTTCTCGCTCTGGTGATAATACAATCCAGAAGGCCAGTCCTCTCTTGAATACATTTGCTTAGGGCCTGAGAAGGGAGCATGTCTAGGCCGTCCCTATCCAAATCTTCAATCAAGTTTGGGCCGTCCAACACTCCGGCCCATCTTCGAACCAGTGGGCTTTCTTCTAGACCATCACCAACAGTTCCCTTCCTCATTAGCTTTGAGCCTAGAGGCCTCTTAAGTAAGACCTGCCCATCCGTCTTCTCACTTCAGAGCCCATAATTGGGCCAAGCTTAGGAGACCCTTTCTTGGGCTTTGGCTCGGTTTACTATCTCTCAGCCCACACTACTTTCCTACTCTCCAATCACTTCAGCCGATGGGGTCAGCGTCTCGATTCTCGAACCGATCAATTCATCCTCCACGCGCATCCCCGCGCCTGAATCAACATCACCCCTAACCTCCCCACCCTTCCGTCCAGACACTTCGCTGCAGCCCACCGTCTTCTTGCTCAGCAGCGGTTGAAGCTCCCACCAAAGGGATAGAAAGTAGGTGTTGTCCTCGATTTCAATTTCCAACATGCTCGGCAAGAAGTCTCTTCTCGTTTTAACCAAGATTCTCGCCCACTGGAGCTCCCCTAAAGACTCCGTCTGAGGATCTATTGCCACAAAGCCCCCATATTCTTCCCCCACTCTTCTTAAGATCGTCGGATTCCACAACGAGATAGGGAGTCCAACGATTTTGACCCAGACCTCTTTACTTACCTCCTCCTCTATTCGGCATCCGCTTCTAGGGTTCCAAAATTCTAGTCCCAACTGTAGACCTCCCAGCGACCGATTCCTAGTAGCTACGACGCGTCTATCTTCTTCCAGATTTTCAAATTCCAGCAAAGTCCTATTCTTCTCCATTCTGCCCAACCCTAAATTTCCTTTCAATCCCGAAGAAGTTGCCCATAATCTCCTCGGTCTCTCCAAGTCCTCTTCTCCTGCTGCTTTGGGTTTCCAGCTCGCCACGATGCAATTTTCCAATTTCTGCAAAAGTCCTAGTGTTTCCTTCCTTCTAACCTTCACTCTGACAGAATTTGTAGTCCTCCAACTTTGTCCCTTCAACACTTCCACATACAATCTCTCCACAACAGGTTTTCCAACTACCCTTGCTTCCTGTTTGTCTGGTTTTCTTCCAAAAACACCTTCCATTTGTTGTAACTTTTCTGCCATAATCACCCACCCCCCTTTGTCCCCCTTGCCTTTTGGGATGAATATGCTAAACCTTTTTCTTTCCGAGTCTGCAACCCCTAAACGGAGATACCACCCCGCTCTGTTCATATCTTGCATAAGAGAATACGATCTCCTCTTTTCCTTCCACTGCCTTCCTCATTTGCCTTTTTTCGCATCTTTGATACAATGGGTTAGGCCCTCCAAAAGAAACCCTAGGCTCTCCGGTCCAAGTCAAACCCAAGACGAGACCCCTCTCTTCTTTTCCACTATGATGACTTGGGGTTTCCCTTTTCTTTCTTCTAAGACAACTTCAAACACCTTAGATTCCACTACGAATCTGCTATCCTTCCTTCTTATTTGAATCTCTACGAAGTCTTCACCCTCCCCACCCTCGCAATCTCTCTCACTCTCTTGCACTCTCTCTCGTTCTCTCCTATCGCTCTCTCGCCATACTTTATAAAAAAAAAAAATGGAACTTTTAATTTAAGGTTTTGACTGGTCAAAAGGGAAAATAGATCAACAAAAAGTTAAATTAAATATGAATTTGAGAGACTTCAATCTACCAATATTTATTGAAGAGTTTTGAATTTGGCCACAGTAGTGAAGGAGGCATAATTACAATACCTTTTTAATGTTATTATCCTAATGGTGGTAGAAAGATGAATATTAAGGAAAAAAAGCTTCTTTTTCAATAATTATCAATTTCATCTATTCTTTGTAGATCTTAATTCATAAATTTTATTTGTGGCATTTATTTTTGAATAATTGAAGAACAAAGAAGAAATTTTATAGATGGTAAATATGAATAAGGGATTTTTCTTGTCACTTGTTTTATAACATATGTACTTATTTTCAGATTAATTTATTGAAAGGCAGAGATGTAGAACCAACAAGGTTTGGACTATTTTCATTTTCAAATTTTGTTTTTTTAATATTTTTTATTATGAGAATTGTGGTATTAGTATCTCCATCTTACCATCTAAGAAATTGATTAAACTACCATTTTATTTATATTTTTATTCAAAATAATTTATGATAAAATGATATTAATAATATAATTAAAAATTTGTAACACCAATAAAAAAAATAATGATACCATATTAAAAAAAAACTCTTTTACTAAAAAGCAGTGAAACCTATCATAATATAACTCAAAATAAATAATAATTTTTCACCAATCCCCGTAAACAATGCACAAAGGAAAAGGCTATGAAATGAGTCATCTATGTTGATCAATAAAGAAATCTTTTTTTTTTTTTTTTCTATTTTCCTTTTGTGAATTCTTTTTTCTACCCAATGAAGATCTTGAAATTTTTGAAGATGATAAAAATTGAACTTATCACTCACTTTTTTTTTTTAGTGAAGAAATGACTCAAACATTATCTTCAACCTTCTCACGACAATGGTAGATTATCAATTGTTTAACGTAATGGGTTCAAATGAACCCATCTATTATTGGACGATGAAAAGGAATAAAAAGAAAACTATGAAGTTGTTTTGTATGTAAATGCTAGGAAACAAAGATGCTTTTGAATTTTTGTGGTGGATGGGTCTTCTTTATATTCTTTTGAAAGCCACCCATCTACTCACCGATGTGCTTTTTGACCATTGTGAATAAAATGCAAATGCTAGGAGGCAAAGGTCCCTTTGAATTTTGTGGTGGGTGGGTCCTTAGATTCTTTTAGACGCCATTCACCTCCCCACTCGTTTCTTTTTTACTATTGTGAATAAAATGCAAATATTAGGAAATTGCTTTTGAATTTTGTAGTGTGAGGGTCCCTATATTCTTTGAAAAGCCACCCACCTCCCCACTCATCATTACTTGTTTATACATCTCATAAAATGATGAACATTTAATTTAAATTTTTTTTTATATAAATAAATAATAAATATTGTTTTAGTTTAAATATTTTTTTTTGCCTCAATAGGTATACGGTACACCTTGAGCCACTTAGATGACCAAACAAAACTGATTTTGTTTCATATAAGCACCCAAAGATGCATGCTTTTTAGGCACATCAAGTATTGACTAAGCACAAGTTTATTATTTATAATTAAATAGTAAAACTTTGAGAATCTATTATTTTATATTAAATTGAATAATTATTTCTACCAATCTTGAATTTTATTTTGAAAATTAATTCATATTAAATAATTTTAAAATAAGAAATTAAGTTATTTATTTTTATATTTTTGTTCTTTTTACTAAGAAATGGTTTTAAAATTTTGAAAGAAATCTTATATTTTAAGATAAAAAATAAATAATTCTTAATTTTAAAGTTTATCTGATAAATTAATTAAGAACTCCAAACAAAATAAACTTTTTCATTTTAAAATTTATTTAAAAAGTGATTTAATATATTCAAATAAAATAAAATCCATAATGGTTTTATTTCTAAAAAATTTGAATAAAATTTATAATAGCTTTAATATTTTTAGAGTTTTTGAAAGTTTTCTAAGTTCATATACTGTAATTTAATTTTTAATATAAATTTCAAACTAAAAATTTCAAGAAGTATTTTAAGATGGAAATTTCATTTTAATGTTACCATTTTCAAATACCCAAATATACCTATGAATCTACGGTTTCAGTGTATTTCTCTAAATACCATACAAAAAACATAAAAAGATCATTTTTAAAATATCATTATGATGATTTATACATTTTTACAATAAGTTAAATGAAATTTAATAATAAGATAATTCAAATAAATTAATTTGTTAAAATTTTATTTTTTAATCATTAAGCATGTGTTTAAAATGTTCTTTATTTAAAATATAAAAGAAACAATGATATATACATATATTTTTATGTTTACAAATATTAATAATTTATGATAAGATTATTATGATATTTTTAATAATATATTAAATAGAATGCGAAAATTAAAATAATTAAAATAAATTTAATTTATGTTAAAATTTAGAAGGGAGGAATAAACTATGTATTAAATTACCCAATTCGTTCGGAGGTTTGCTTTCATACGGGATATTGGGTTGGATCCTAACAGGGGAAAGGACTCATGGCAGACTGGCAGTAATATCGAAACGCTTTGACTGGTCAAAGGAATACCAAAAGTTTGAAATTTCAACGGAAATGACTTATGGCAATTGTATTGAAAGGCTTTGACTGGGTCAAAGGGAAAGGGCCAATGGCCATAGTGGGTTTGTGGTGGGTGGGTCTTTCTTTAAAATTTTTTAAACAATCGATGTTTCCTTTTTACGTGAGGACCCAAAGATGTCGTAGGGATATCAAGTATTGAGTGACCACAAGTTAATCCTCAACTCTCTTTAACCTTTCATCCTCAACTCTCCAACAATGGCTTCCTCTACCCAAAAACCCTCTTCTTCTTCTTCTACCTCAATCCGTAAATATAACTTCGATGTGTTCTTGAGTTTTAGAGGTGAAGACACCCGCAACAATTTTACGGATCATTTATTCGTAAATTTGGATCGGATGGGGATTAACACTTTCAGAGACGATCAACTTGAAAGAGGAGAGGAGATCAAATCAGAACTTTTAAAAGCTATTGAAGAATCAAGAATTTCCGTAGTTGTGTTCTCAAAAGACTATGCGCATTCCAAGTGGTGTTTGGATGAGTTAGTGAAGATCATGGAGTGCAGGGAAGAAATGGAACAAATAGTCTTGCCGGTGTTCTACCACGTGGATCCTTCTGATGTGCGAAAGCAAACAGGGAGCTTCAGAGAGGCATTTTCCATTCACGAAAGAAATGTAGATGAGAAAAAGGTGCAAAGGTGGAGGGATTCCTTGACCGAAGCAAGCGATCTAAGTGGCTTCCATGTGAATGATGGGTAACTTCAACTTCCTTAATTTGTGCTTTTGATTTAATTAACTTATCAGGATTTAGTTGTCTTAAATCAAGTTAATAATTTTGTAGAGTAAAGCTTGCTTTGTGATGTTATTAATAGTAGGCTCAAAACTTGTTGCCTTCTCATTATGTGTAAAATGTTCAATATATTGGGTTCTTTTAATACTTTTTACATCTTATATGCCCTTCCTTTTGCAATTCATTAAAACTCATGAAGTGTTACATTGTACTTTATAATTGGCAGGTATGAGTCAAAGCATATTAAGGAAATTACTAACGGGATTTGCAAAAGATTGAATCCCAAGCTTTTGCATATTGACGATGATATAGTTGGGAAAGATTCTCGCCTAGAAGAACTTAAATTATTGTTAAATAATCACTCAAATGACGTTCTTGTGGTTGGGATCTATGGAACTGGCGGAATTGGTAAAACTACCATTGCCAAGATTGTATTTAACGAAATCCAATGTCAATTCAATGGTGCTAGCTTCCTCCAAGATGTCAGAGCGAGATCCAAAAATGGTTGTCAACTTCAACTACAAAAACAACTTCTTTGTGGTATAGTGGGCCAAGAAGTAGAGTTTAGTGATATCAATGAAGGGATCAATATAATAAAGCGCAGACTCGGCTCAAAAAAAGTTCTTATTGTTATTGATGATGTGGATCATTTGGAGCAATTAAAGTTATTGGCTGAAAGTCCTAAATGGTTTGGTCTAGGAAGTAGAATTATCATTACAACCAGAGACCAACATTTGTTAGATGTGTATGGAGTGAATATATCACATGAGGCTACAAAATTACATTATGAGGAAGCTCTTCAACTCTTTAGTCGACATGCCTTTAAACAAAATGATCCTAAAGAAGATTATGCGGACCTCTCAAATTGCATGGTACAATATGCTCAAGGTCTCCCTTTGGCCCTTAAAGTTCTAGGTTCTTCTCTTCAAGGCATGACAATAGATGAATGGAAAAGCGCATTGGATAAATTTAAAAAAAACCCTATGAAGGAAATTAATGATGTGCTTAGAATAAGTTTTGATGGGCTTGATCCTTCTCAAAAGGAGGTTTTCCTGGACATTGCGTGTTTTTTCAAAGGTGAATGCAAAGATGTCGTGTTAAGAATATTAGATGGTTGCAAGTTATATCCAATGTGCAACATAAGAGTTCTATGTGATAGATGTCTAGTAACTATCTTAGACAACGTCATACAAATGCATGACTTGATACAACAAATGGGTTGGGCAATTGTTCGTGAAGAATGTCCTGGAGACCCAAACAAATGGAGTAGATTGTGGGATATTGATGATATTTATGATGCATTTTCTAGACAAGAGGTATGAATTAAATGCCTAAATATAGTTATTTAAATATTTATAATCAATTTTTTTTAGTGGTTAGTTGTTTGTATAATTGTAGTTAGGATTTTTATCTTGTGTTGTTCCCTTATTTTTCATTATTGTTTTTCCAGGGGATGAAAAATATCCAAACCATATCTTTGGACTTGTCTAGATCAAAAGAAATACAATTCAGTACAAAAGTGTTTGCTAAGATGAAGAAACTTAGGTTGCTTAAAATCCATTGCAATGATCATGATGGTTTGACAAGAGAGGAGTATAAAGTGCATCTTCCTAAAGACTTTGAATTTCCTCATAATTTGAGATATCTTCATTGGCAAAGATGCACTTTGAGGTCTTTACCTTCAAGGTTTTATGGAGAGCAACTTATTGAAATCAACTTGAAGTCTAGCAACATAAAAAAGCTTTGGAAAGGGAATAAGGTATGATCATTATTTAACGTTCTTTTCTATATAATAATTTTCAAGTGGAAGAAATTTTTTATATTAAAAGAATGTCTTTTGTTACAGTGTCTTGGAAAACTAAAGGGCATTGATTTAAGTAACTCAAAACAGCTTGTCAAAATGCCAAAATTCTCAAGCATGCCGAATTTGGAGAGACTGAATCTTGAAGGTTGTACAAGTTTGCGTGAACTTCATTCATCTATTGGCGATCTCAAATGGTTGACTTACTTGAATTTAGGAGGATGTGAGCAACTCCAAAGTTTACCAAATAGCATGAAGTTTGAATCTCTTGAAGTCCTTAATCTCTCAAATTGTTCAAACTTTGAGAAATTTCCTGAGATCCATGGGAATATAAAATTTTTGAGGGAGCTTCATTTATGTAAGAGTGGTATTAAAGAACTCCCAGATAGCATTGGGTATTTGGAATCTCTTGAAATTCTTGACCTCTCATTTTGCTCAAAATTTGAGAAATTCCCAGAGATAAGAGGGAATATGAAATGTTTGAAGGAGCTTTCTTTAGCTGAGACTGCTATTAAGGAACTCCCAAATAGCATTGGGTCCTTGACCTCTCTCAAAATTCTTTCTCTTAGAAAATGTTCAAAGTTTGAGAAATTTTCAGATGTATTTACCAATATGGGACTTTTAAGGGAGCTAAATTTATATATGAGTGGTATTAAGGAACTCCCAGGCAGCATTGGATGTTTGGAATCCCTTAAAAAACTTGACCTCTCATATTGCTCAAACTTTGAGAAATTTCCAGAGATCCAATGGAATATGAAATTCTTGAGGAAGCTTTATTTAAAGCACACTGCTATTAAGGAACTCCCAAATAGCATTGGGTGCTTGCAGGACCTTGAAATTCTTAACCTCAGTGGTTGCTCAAATCTTGAGAGGCTTCCTGAGTTCCAAAAAAATATGGGAAATCTATGGGTTCTTTCTCTAGACGGAACTGCTATTAAAGGATTACCTTGCTCAATAGGTCATCTCACTTGGCTTGTTCAGTTAAATTTGGTAAATTGTAGAAACTTGAGAAGTCTTCCAAACATATGTGGGTTGAAATCCCTTAAACGCCTCGTTATCAATGGTTGTTCAAACCTAGAGGCTTTTTCAGAGATCACGGAGGATATGGAACAATTAAAACGCCTTTTGTTACATGAAACGGGCATAACAGAGCTGCCATCATCAATTGAACACCTGAGAGGTCTTCTTTCCTTGGAATTAATCAATTGTGAGAACCTTGTGGCTCTTCCCAATAGCATTGGTAGTTTGACATGTCTTACTGTTCTTCGTGTTCGTAACTGTACAAAGCTCCACAACTTGCCTGACAATTTGAGAAGCCTACGGTGTTGCCTCAAAAACCTAGATCTAGGTGGTTGCAATCTGATGGAGGGAGAAATCCCCAGTGATTTATGGTGCTTATCCTCACTGGAATCTTTAGATGTAAGTGAAAACCATATTCGTTGCATACCCGCTGGCATCACTCAACTTTTTGAGCTCAAAACCCTTTACATGAATCACTGCCCGATGCTTGAAGAAATTGTAGAGCTTCCATCAAGTTTAACAAAGATGGAGGCACATGGTTGTCCATGCCTAGAAACTGAAACTTTCTCAAGTCCACTTTGGTCTTCTCTGCTCAAACACTTCAAATGCTTCAAATCACCAATTCAGGTATCAGTTTCATGGCAGAATTATTTATTTAGTTTTTATAATTAAAAAAAAAAAACATGAGATTTACATGACATTTTTTCTACAGTCGACAGTTTTTGGGCTGGGGGGATTTGTCATTCCAGGAAGTAGTGGAATACCCGAGTGGGTAAGCTATCAGAGAATGGGGTGTGAAGTAAGAATAGAGCTCCCAATGAATTGGTATGAAGATAACCACTTCTTGGGATTTGTTCTATTCTTCCATCATGTTCCCCTTGATGATGATGAATGTGAGACAACACAAGATGGAGAACCACATTGTGAATTGACGATATCCCATGGTGATCAATCTGAACGACTGGACGAGATGTGGTTTCATTCTGAATGTAAAACCTACTGGATTAGGGATTTATCATATGGCGACGAACTCGACCCCTACTACAGTGGTAGCACATCAGATCCAGCAATTTGGGTGACGTATTTCCCTCAGATTAGCATTCCAGGTGAGTATCGATCCAGTTGGTGGAACAACTTTAAGGCTCACTTTCACACTCCAATCGGTGATGGCTCTTTTAGCTGTGGCGATAACACATGCTTTAAAGTGAAAAGCTGTGGGATACATCTCTTGTACGCCCAAGATCAGATTCATTACCCTCAGCCGTCAAGAGGAAGCCTTGGTGACACAGAAGATCACCCAGCCAAGAGATTAAAGATTCTCTAGTTTCCAAAAGATCAAAGCTTTATTTAAACCCTAGCAAGGTATGTCTTCTCTCTTTTTTATTCTCTGGTTGTTAATATATTTATTAGATGGAATTAGTGAAAAAAGAAATATCTAGATAACTTTTAAAATCATGTCCTAGTGACTGATTTTTATTTATTTATTTATTTTTATTCTTTTTCTTTCCTAAAAAAATATTTTAGAACTTATTATTTGGAGTAGATTATTGAATTTAAAAGGAAGACATGCCTAAAAGGGAATATTCTCACGTAAAATTATAAGTCTAGAGCTTAACAATTATGATACGTTTCTTAAATTGATTGATTATGGGATCCATCTATAAACAACCTAAAAGGTGAGAGCATGACTTAGGGCTAGTGGCGGAGCACGGTGGGCTTGGCCCAAAATATCTTTTTATTTATTTAGGAATTTAAAAAAATCAAAATCAAAAGTACAAGCTTTGTTCAGCTCCTAAGAAAATGATTTTTGTCTGAGAAAAAAGAAAAAGAAAATCATTTTGTATAAGAGAAAAAAAAATACTAGATAGATTATTTAGATTATATTCTACTTAATTGTTGATAAATTTTAATTTTATTTAACAATTTTCTTAGTGGTAGGTTGTTTAGGTTGACTCTAAGATTTTTAAAATACCTAAGTTTTTAGGTTTATTCATGCCACAACTAATTTACTATTGATAATGATGGTGCGACATTTATATTATATTGTTAGCAACAAGTTTTGAATAAAATTTTATCAATTTAATTATTTAAAAAATTCTTAAAATTTATTTCTAAAATTATTGAATTTTTAAAGTTTTGCTAAAAAAATGTAAAATTTTTAAAAATTTATGATCACATTTCTTGCTTTTTTTTTTTTTTTTTTTTTTAAAAAAAAAAAAAAAAATCCTTTGAAAATATTGCTTGAATTTTTATTAATTTTTAAATAAGATTTAAAAATTATCAACTTTTATTTTTTATTTTTAATTATTTCATACTTCATAGTTTTTTTTCTTCCACAACCATTATCAATAATTAAAACGTTTCCCTATCTTTTTTTTTTTTTTTGGTTCCATTTTTTACATTTTATTTTTTGTTTCATAACTAATATAAGTAATCACTTATTTTGTTAAATGGTCATGAAATATAAAATTTTTTGTATGTTTATTACAATTCATGATTCTTTTTAATTTTTGCTTGTTTTTTTTTATAACTTAATTTACCCCTACCCATCTACTTCACCACCGCTTTGAGGCCATATCGAGATAGTTTGAAACATATAACTTATATGCTTCTCATTTTATATTTATATTTTTTTTATTTTATTTAGTCATTACAATATATTAAAAATTATGAGATTCTATTTTTCTTATTTAGTCATTACAATAACATAAAAAGGTTTTTATGCAGATAAATCAAATCAGAAAAAATGAAGACATCTCTAGCTTCCAACTCTACTCAGCAAGGTATGTCTTCTCGGTCTTTGGTTTTATTGAAAGTTAAAATATTTACCAAAATTAGTGGAAAAAAATGTCCAAGCAATTTTTAATACGATTACATGCTCGGAAGAATATAAAGTTTGATATGGTATTAGATATGGTCAAGTCATTCAAATAGGTTCTTTTTTTTCTTTTCTTTTTTTTGCTTTTATTTTAATTTATTTGTTTTTAATTATCCCAAAATTTCATGAAATTTGGAGATCCCGTATTCTTTGGTCTATCTAAGTTTAAAATTCCTTTATTTTTTTTAATAAATATCTTAGGACCCTATCAAAGCTTTATCTTTGGAATGAATTATTGAATTTAAAAAGAAAGACCATATTAAAATAGCTATTTTGGTGGGCCAAAATTTTTGTTTGAAGTAACTTAAATTTTTATTTAGAGCTTCATTTCTGAATTGGTAGGCCAAACAATTATCATATGTTTTTCAAATTGTACAATTATCTTATAAGCATGGGTTAAAATTTATTTTGCTCTTACTTTGCTTTATTTTTAAAGATGACATTTTGATATACTCGTGGAACCATGACTAATCGTTGTTGTTGGTCAGGATGCTGATGGAAACATGACTAACTATTGGCCCTGGAATTGGAAGCGGTGGCAGAGATGCAGTATTAAACTAGAATGAGAATACCATAAAAGAAACTCTTTGTTTGGATTGTGGATTTTAATTTGTATGTTTTTAGGTATGAATAATTTTATTTATTTGAAGTTATTCACAAGTGCTTTTAAGAATGACTTTGACATATTGATAAATTATCCTCATTTTTTTATTAAGATCAAACCCTCAGGGGTAGTTTAGTTGATCCGACTTTGGGTATGCTCCCCAATGGTCATCAGTTTGAGTTCCCTTAGGGCCACTGGAGGTTTACCTGGTCGTTAACTTCAGGGCCCCATGGGATTAGTTGAGGTGTGCGTAAGCTGGCCCGGACATCCACAGTTATCAAAAAAATTTTTTTTTTCTATTAAGATCATATGCATAGGGACCAAAGTAGTTTAAATTCTTTTATTGTGTTTTAATTATGTTGCAAATTATTTCGTAGTGTCGTATGAAAAGAGATATATTCAATATTTAATTACAAATGTAGTTGATCATAATCCAAATACTATAAAAAAATGTTACCATAATCTCAAGTAGTATCGTTAAATCCTATCTTTGATAGCTCTAGTTTAAAATCTCTTAAACCTAAGCTACAAAAATCATTTTGTTAAATCCAAACATTATTTTGTTTGACGACCATTTTTATACACCTATTTTAAATTATTTATAGGGTCATTTTTATCTTGTTCTTATTATTTTTGTCTCATGAAACATTTAATGCACCTATTTCATGTCACTAAAAGAAGGGAAAATATGTCGAATAATAAAAAGAATTTAAATAAAATATACCAATATGACTGCATTTTAATACTTGAATTGTGAGGAATGTTTATAGGGCTTAGTTAAGTCTAAGTTTCATTACTCAACTTGTTTAACCCATTTATATATATTTCTTTTCTTATAATAAGTGTAAACACATCATAATTTTATTTATTCAATTCAACTTAATAGTGTTTGATGAAATTGAAAATTATGTACTAAAAAAACCATTATTCTAAATTATAAGTAATGAAATTGTAAATGTTGAATTAGTATAAAGTAGAGTAAGAAAGGGTTCCTAAGATTTTTTTTTTTTTTTTTTTTTTTTTTTTTTTTTTTTTTTTTTTTTTGCATTTCTCTAACAAGAAGTAGAGATATTTTGTAACATATATTTTTATTACATATATGTACATTTGAAATTTTGTAGTCTTTTGAGAGAGAGATGACCTCTTGCTAAGAGACAAAATAATGCCCCCAGCCTCATGTGCTAAATGAGTTACCTGGATCACATTTCTTTTCTTTTTTATAAGCACACTTCCTAACTCTTTTGATAAGCATCAAGAAATACATATATATATATTGAAAAATAAAAATACACAAAAAAAGAACTACAAAAGAGGTGCACTAAATTACACAGAAAGTATATAAAGGGTGCCAAGCAAAAGGAACAAAAAAGAGAGACGCAAGTCCTTGCAACTCTTTCCTAACTTCAACATACCCTGCAGGACCCAAAGTTGTCGGAAACTCTCTACAAGTTCTGATCCAAATCCTTGGTAATTCAATGGTAGTAGACACATAGCCGGCTACTTACACTGCCAAATGGCGTAAAGGATTCAGAATCATGCCTTTAATCTGGCTGTGCCCAAATGATATAAAGGAACAAATGACAAACTCTCCACAAGGTCCCCAGGCAGCCTTCATCAACCTGTGGACTCTAACTCAGTACCCAGCTGTATGTTTGTGGCAGCAGTTATCCTTTGATGAACTTCTACTGGAAAATTAGATCACATCAGAAGAAAGGCACCATTCCACCTTACAAGCTATTCAAACTTAGGATCCTATCTACTTTAGGAAAAAAGATAATAACATTAAAATAAAGTTCTCCAAGAGAGCAAGAGTAGGGGAAGCCCCTTCTCGTAGAGAAACTTGACAGTCTCATTTCCCATAAAGCAAATTAAGAAACACATCAATCAAACACCTACAAAGGAGATCACCACCATAATTAGCTTCTGTCGGTATTAGTTTCCCTCTAAATCTTTTATATGATGTTAGAAAAAAAATAAAAAGAAAATAAAAGACATGAAATTGATTGATTTTATTTTCAACTATAAGGTCCACAGAATCTTTTAAGTAAATAAGTAAATAAATAAACAAAAATAACATGAACCACATGTGAGATCATGGGAAAGATCAGGCGAGATCCAAAATAGAAGAACTCCAGCTGAAATGGTACACATTTTCAAAGAATAGGGGAAAAGTTAGGATCCAAGAAAAGAATCCGAAATACAACAACTAACTCTGAAAATCAATGAGCCATTTGTTTCTAAGAAAAACTAAGTGCTTCAATGGTTTCTCTAACTTGTACATTCTTAAAAACTGAGATTCATTGCCAAGTCAAATAACCCATTCTGGAATACCTCATACAAGTAGAAGAACTGATATCGAATGTATGGTGATGCTTTAAGTTCATGCCATTGGGATCTACAAATTTAACTAATAAAGAATCTGATCCAATAAATACAGACCCTTCAACCATCATTTGAGATAGAAGACACTATCAAAATTAGATTCACCATCCCCATCATTATAATAACCAATGCCACATAATCAAAACCGTATACATGCCCAATATCAATCCAATACAAAGACAAAACTGATATTGTGTTGCACATATTTGTAAACTTAAGTTGTACTAGCCATTTGTGACTCACTGCTTCCTGTATGTGGATGTGAGGAGGAATCAGTAGCATGCAATGTCGAATTTCCTTTGATGGCAAACAAGTTGAATTCTGGTTTTGTATCGAAGACATAAATTTGTGAAATCGATCATCAAAACTAGCTTTAAGTTCCTGTGGTGATAGAAGGTTTGGCCTTTCAAGAACTTTAACTGCAGTGTTTGCTGCAAGGTTAATCTGTGAGATGGCAATGGCAAAACAAATTAGTGAAAAGCTCTTTCTGGTGAGGTCTATAAATGTTTACTTCCAAAACCAAAGTTCAAAATAGAAAAGCATTCAAAATTCTTACGCATTCTATCCTGAAAAAAGTAAGACATAGCAAGAAAATAAGAGTGCACAAGGTATAACTCAATTAGACAAAACAAAAAGAAGACAGCATAAAAAATAAATAAATAAATAAATAAATAAATTAATAAAAAATAATAAAAAATCCAAGAATAGTAATAGAAAAGCAGGCATACAGACCATTCCTAAACCTGTTACATGCTTACCTGGCATAATCAACCTTTACTTTGGATGGGGGCTGGGGTAGTTTTGCAAAAGCCAACAAAAAAACTAAAGGAAATACATTGAGATCCTTATTTGTTTGGTTGGAAGAAAAGCTGCCCAGTTATATGATTGTTTTGGGTTCATCAACAGACAACAATACGAGTGTAGTCTAGTGCAAGTTCTATTGTTGCTTCTTTGATTTTCTCTCTCCCCATTTCTTGATAGTCGTATGACATGTACCATACATGTGTACCCCAGTTGAGCACTCTTAATGTGATAGAATATATATTATATTATTTTACCTATTTAGATATAGAAATTAAAATATATATATATATACTACCGACCGAATGGGAAAAAACCCAAATTAACTGGACTAAATATTAGTAAAACCAAAATCTCAATCAATATGATAAAGGAAAGATAACCTACCAAATCAACCTTCACATTCATAATTGGCTTTTAAGAAGCTTTATAGTAAAACAAACAAAAAAAAAAAAAAAAAACAAAGAAGTGCAATGAGCCCCTAGATAATAAACACTAAACCAAATTATGACATTTTATACCAATCATGCATCATTAACATTTAGCCAGTTTCTAAATTACACTTTAAATTAAAACCATGATAAGTCAGCACTTCAAAACCCTTCACTTACACAACACCCTAAAACCAACAAAACAGTAAGCAATCACTGGGTCAAGCTTTAAAAATTAAATATAACAGCTTGTCAATCACTCCTCGAGGAAAGGAAAAAATAAAAATAAAAAGAGTAAACATCTTAACAAGGACGAAAATATTGGAAACATATGGAAAATCGGGGACTGGATTTCATAAAAATTTTGGAAATTTCAAAAAAAAAAAAAATGCATATCAATGGAACAAAAATTAATTAAAACTCATAAAAATATTAGAAAAAATTCCAAGATAACAATACATATATTAAATTTGTTAAAGAAATTTGTGACTTTGAACAATAACATGCTGTACTTGGAAATGTATTTACTACTAAAATGATTATCTATCTTGTTTTGGTGTATTTAAGAATATATATATATATAAACCCAAGACTTTTCCCTTCAATTTAAGGATGTAAAATATGAAAAATTCTTGGTATCCTTCCTCAAACTATGAGGAAGCGAAACAAAATTATTTTGGAATCATGCTCCTAAGCATAATATACATACACAAATATATAAAAGTCTCACCTAAAAAAATAAGAAATTTAAATAAAATGTGCGGTCTTTAACTCGTTGATTTAAAATACCATTTTCTTTTTAATAGGTAAAGAAAAGTCGCATAAAAAGAAAAGAGGAGACACTGAAAATAGTGCCCTCTGAGTAGATTTAAAATGCCATATTAATTACTCAAGAGCCTTTCGACGGCACATGAGACATGTCAATCCAATATTGTATGAAGAAAACGTATCATTGTGATAGCAAAACCAATATTGTTATGCTACATCCAACATGATTGGCCTCTCCTCTGCATTCATTCTACAACCCTTGAGAATAAGTCGGAATACTGCTTGGAATTGATGATGGTGGGGGACGACTCCTCCCTCTGCTAGAATAGTAGGGTCTACAATCCCATTAGATTATATTCTACTTAATTGTTGATAAATTTTAATTTTATTTAAATAATTTATATTTTATTAAACAATTTTCTTAGTGGTAGGTTGTTTTGGTTGACTCTAAGATTTTTAAAATACCTAAGTTCTAATTTACTATTGATAATGATGGTGCTACATTTATATTATATTGTTAGCAACAAGTTTTGAATAAAATGTTATCAATTTAATTATTTAAAAAATTCTTAAAATTTATTTCTAAAATTATTGAATTTTTAAAGTTTTGCTAAAAAATGTAAAATTTTTAAAAATTTATGATCACATTTCTTGCCTTTTTTTTTTTTTTTTTAAAAAAAAAATGCTTTGAAAATATTGCTTGAATTTTTATTAATTTTTAAATAAGATTTAAAAATTATCAACTTTTATTTATTTTTAATTATTTCATACTTCATAGTTTTTTTTCTTTCACAACCATTATCAATAATTAAAACGTTTCCATATCTTTTTTTTTTTTGTGGTTCCATTTTTTACATTTTATTTTTTGTTTCATAACTAATATAAGTAATTACTTATTTTGTTAAATGGTCATGAAATATAAAATTTTTTGTATGTTTATTACAATTCATGATTCTTTTTAATTTTTGCTTGTTTTTTTTTTTTTTAACTTAATTCACCCCTACCCATCTACTTCACCACCACTTTGAGGCCATATTGAGATAGTTTGAAACATATAACTTATATGCTTCTCATTTTATATTTATATTTTTTTATTTTATTTAGTCATTACAATATATTAAAAATTATGAGATTCTATTTTTCTCATTTAGTCATTACAATAACATAAAAAGGTTTTTAGGCAGAGAAATCAAATCAGAAAAAATGAAGACATCTCTAGTTTCTAACTCTACTCAGCAAGATATGTCTTCTCGGTCTTTGGTTTTATTGAAAGTTAAAATATTTACCAAAATTAGTGGAAAAAAATGTCCAGACAATTTTTAATATGATTACATGCTTGGAAGAATATAAAGTTTGATATGGTATTAGATATGGTCAAGTCATTCAAATAGGTTCTTTTTTTTCTTTTCTTTTTTTTGCTTTTATTTTAATTTATTTGTTTTTAATTATCCCAAATTTTTATGAAATTTGGAGATCCCGTATTCTTAGATCTATCTAAGTTTAAAATTCCTTTATTTTTTCTAATAAATATCTTAGGACCCTATCAAAGCTTTATCTTTGGAATGAATTATTGAATTTAAAAAGAAAGATCATATTACAATAGCTATTTTGGTGGGCCAAAATTTTTGTTTGAATTAACTTAAATTTTTATTTAGAGCTTCATTTCTGAATTGGTAGGCCAAACAATTATCATATGTTTTTCAAATTGTACAATTATCTTATAAGCATGGGTTAAAATTTATTTTGCTCTTACTTTGCTTTATTTTTAAAGATGACATTTTGATATACTCGTGGAACCATGACTAATCGTTGTTGTTGGTCAGGATGCTGGTGGAAACATGACTAACTATTGGTCCTAGAATTGGAAGCGGTGGCAGAGATGCAGTATTAAACTAGAATGAGAATACCATAAAAGAGACTCTTTGTTTGGATTGTGGATTTTAATTTGTATGTTTTTAGGTATGAATAATTTTATTTATTTGAAGTTATTCACAAGTGCTTTTAAGAATGACTTTGACACATTGATAAATTATCCTCATTTTTTCATTAAGATCAAACCCTGAGGGGTAGCTCAGTTGATCCGGCCTTAGGTATGCTCCCCAATGGTCACTAGTTCGAGTTCCCTTAGGATCACTGGAGGTTTACCTGGTTGTTAACTTTAGGGCCCCATGGGATTAGTTGAGGTGAAATTTTTTTTTTTCTATTAAGATCATATGCATAGGGACCAAAGTAGTTTAAATTCTTTTATTGTGTTTTAATTATGTTGCAAATTATTTCGTAGTGTCTATGAAAAGAGATATATTCAATATTTAATTACAAATGTAGTCGATCATAATCCAAATACTATAAAAAAATGTTACCATAATCTCAACTAGTATCGTTAAATCCTATCTTTGATGGCTCTAGTTTAAAATCTCTTAAACCTAAGCTACAAAAATCATTTTGTTAAATCCAAACATTATTTTGTTTGATGACCATTTTTATACCCCTATTTTAAATTATTTATGGGGTCATTTTTATCTTGTTCTTATTATTTTTGTCTCATGAAACATTTAATGCACCTATTTCATGTCACTAAAAGAAGGGAAAATATGTCCAATAATAAAAAGAATTTAAATAAAATATACCAATATGACTACATTTTAATACTTGAATTGTGAGGAATGTTTATAGGGCTTAGTCAAGTCTAAGTTTCATTACTCAACTTGTTTAACCCATTTATATATATTTCTTTTCTTATAATAAGTGTAAATACATCATAATTTTATTTATTCAATTCAACTTAATAGTGTTTGATAAAATTGAAAATTATGTACTAAAAAAACCATTATTCTAAATTATAAGTAATGAAATTGTAAATGTTGAATTAGTATAAAGTAGAGTAAGAAAGGGTTCCTAAGTTTATTTATTTATTTTTTTTTTTTGCATTTCTCTAACAAGAAGTAGAGATATTTTGTAACATATATTTTTATTACATATATGTACATTTGAAATTTTGTAGTCTTTTGTGAGAGAGATGACCTCTTGCTAAGAGACAAAATAATGCCCCCAGCCTCATGTGCTAAATGAGTTACCTGGATCACATTTCTTTTCTTTTTTATAAGCACACTTCCTAACTCTTTTGATAAGCATCAAGAAATACATATATATATATTGAAAAATAAAAATAAACAAAAAAAGAACTACAAAAGAGGTGCACTAAATTACACAGAAAGTATATAAAGGGTGCCAAGCAAAAGGAACAAAAAAGAGAGACGCAAGTCCTTGCAACTCTTTCCTAACTTCAACATACCCTGCAGGACCCAAAGTTGTCGGAAACTCTCTACAAGTTCTGATCCAAATCCTTGGTAATTCAATGGTAGTAGACACATAGCCGGCTACTTACACTACCAAATGACGTAAAGGATTCAGAATCATGCCTTTAATCTGGCTGTGCCCAAATGATATAAAGGAACAAATGACATAAACTCTCTACAAGGTCCCCAGGCACCCTTCATCAACCTGTGGACTCTAACTCAGTACCCAGCTGTATGTTTGTGGCAGCAGTTATCCTTTGATGAACTTCTACTGGAAAATTAGATCACATCAGAAGAAAGGCACCATTCCACCTTACAAGCTATTCAAACTTAGGATCCCATCTACTTTAGGGAAAAAGATAATAACATTAAAATAAAGTTCTCCAAGAGAGCAAGAGTAGGGGAAGCCCCTTCTCGTAGAGAAACTTGACAGTCTCATTTCCCATAAAGCAAATTAAGAAACACATCAATCAAACACCTACAAAGGAGATCACCACCATAATTAGCTTCTGTCGGTATTAGTTTCCCTCTAAATCTTTTATATGATGTTAGAAAAAAAATAAAAAGAAAATAAAAGACATGAAATTGATTGATTTTATTTTCAACTATAAGGTCCACAGAATCTTTTAAGTAAATAAGTAAATAAATAAACAAAAATAACATGAACCACATGTGAGATCATGGGAAAGATCAGGCGAGATCCAAAATAGAAGAACTCCAGCTGAAATGGTACACATTTTCAAAGAATAGGGGAAAAGTTAAGATCCAAGAAAAGAATCCAAAATACAACAATTAACTCTGAAAATCAATCGGCCATTTCTTTCTAAGAAAAACTAAGTGCTTCAATGGTTTCTCTAACTTGTACATTCTTAATAACTGAGATTCATTGCCAAGTCAAATAACCCATTCTGGAATACCTCATACAAGTAGAAGAAATGATATCGAATGTATGGTGATACTTTAAGTTCATGCCATTGGGATCTACAAATTTAACTAATAAAGAATCTGATCCAATAAATACAGACCCTTCAACCATCATTTGAGATAGAAGACACTATCAAAATCAGATTCACCATCCCCATCATTATAATAACCAATGCAACATAATCAAAGCCGTATACATGCCCAATATCAATCCAATACAAGACAAAACAGATATTGTGTTACACAAATTTGTAAACTTAAGTTGTACTAGCCATTTGTGACTCACTGCTTCCTGTATGTGGATGTGAGGAGGAATCAGTAGCATGCAATGTTAAATTTCCTTTGATGGCAAACAAGTTGAATTCTGGTTTTTGTATTGAAGACATAAATTTGTGAAATCGATCATCAAAACTAGCTTTTAGTTCCTGTGGTGATAGAAGTTTTGGCCTTTCAAGAACTTTAACCGCAGTGTTTGCTGTAAGGTTAATCTGTGAGATGGCAATGGCAAAGCAAATTAGTGAAAAGCTCTTTCTGGTGAGGTCTATAAATGTTTACTTCCAAAACCAAAGTTCAAAATAGAAAAGCATTCAAAATTCTTACGCATTCTATCCTGAAAAAAGTAAGACATCATAGCAAGAAAATAAGAGTGCACAAGGTATAACTCAATTAGACAAAACAAAAGGAAGACAGCATAAAAAAAAAAAATCCAAGAATAGTAATAGAAAAGCAGGCATACAGACCATTCCTAAACCTGTTCCATGCTTACCTGGCATAATCAACCTTTACTTTGGATGGGGGTTGGGGTAGTTTTGCAAAAGCCAACACAAAAACTAAAGGAAATATATTGAGATCCTTATTTGTTTGGTCGGAAGAAAGGTTGCCCAGTTAGATGATTGTTTTGGGTTCATCAACAATACAAGTGTAGTCTAGTGCAAGTTCTATTGTTGCATCTCTGCTTTTCTCTCTTCCCATTTCTTGATAGTCGTATGACATGTACCATACATGTGTACCCCAATTGAGCACTCTTAATGTGATAGAATATCTATTATATTATTTTACCTATTTAGATATAAAATTAATATACATATATATATACTACTAACCAAATGGGAAAAAACCCAAATTAACCAGACTAAATATTAGTAAAACCAAAATCTCAATCAATACGATAAAGGAAAAGATAACCCACCAAATCAACCTTCACATTCATCATTGGCTTTTAAGAAGCTTTATAGTAAAACAAACAAAAAAAACAAAGAAGTGCAATGAGACCCTAGATAATAAACACTAAACCAAATTATGGCATTTTATACCAATCATGCATCATTAACATTTAGCCAATTTCTAAATTACACTTTAAATTAAAACCTTGATAAGTTAGCACTTCAAAACCCTTCACTTACACAGCACCCTAAAACCAACAAAATAGTAGGCAATCACTGGGTCAAGCTTTAAAAATTAAATGTAACAACTCGTCAATCACTCCTCGAGGAAAGGAAAAAATAAAAATAAAACAAATAAACATCTTAACAAAGAACGAAAATATTGGAAACAGATGGAATATTAGGGACTGGATTTCATAAAAATTTTGGAAATTTTGGACATAAATTTCAAAAAAAAAAAAAAAAATGCATATCAATGGAACAAAAATTAATTAAAACTCATAGAAATAATAGAAAAAATTCCAAGATAACAATACATGTATTAAATTTGTTTAAGAAAAATAATATTTGTATGATAAAATTTGTGACTTTGAACAATAACATGCAGTACTTGAAAATGCATTTACTACTGAAATGATTATCTATCTAGTTTTGATGTATTTAAGAATATATATATATATAATTATTTTTTATTTTAAAATGTTTATAATCTTATTTAGAAGTTCATGTTTCTCTTGTATTTAACTACAAATACAAAAGATTTTTAAATAAAAGTTAAAATTTTAAAAAATAAAATAAAAAAAAATAAAAAAATCATTATAGATGATTGTCCTCAAACTCTAGTTAGTTTTTTTTATTAGTTGGGCTCTTGTTGAGACTATTGGAGCCCTTCCTATTTTGAATATCTTCCTCCTATTTTGGGTCTTTTTGGTGGTGGGTGTATAGGTTATGTATACCTTGGGTCACTTTTTTGGCGCCTCTTTTTAATATATCATTTTCTTTATCTATAAAGAAAATATATATTTCATTTTTTGCATGAATATAAAATTATTTGGTTTAGGATGCAAACAAAGCATATATATATCTATATATATATATATATATATATATAAACAAAGTTGGCCCCACAGAATTAGCCAAGACTTTCCTTGTTGAAGGGTAGGGATTCGAGGCCCTCAACCCTCACTTTAATTTTAAGCAATTTGAGATGCATTATGCTGATGTGGCAATACATATTGATAAAATCGCCAAAATATTGGGAAAAAAACCAATCAAATCATTCAAATCATTCAAATATCAAAACAATTGTGTTAGATTCACGAAAAAACCATCAGTTATCAACTAGACAAAATTCTTTCCATTACTTTGTTTTCACAACAACTGAAAATTCCATTACTTCAATTTCACAACAACCAAAAATTCACATTTCAGTGATATTTTCTCAATATTTCATGAAATTTTCATCCCTACATCTTAACTGTATAATCCTAGAAAAAAAACAAAACCATACTTGGTCTTTGAAATTTTAGATCCAAGGATCTAAGCCTTGTGAAAAAAGAAATGGTAGAAAACTGAGAAGGGTTATAAGCCACCAGAGTCAACATTAGTGGTCCTAATCTGAGATAAGCAAGGTGCCAATGACAAAATCTTATTAGCTCATATTGGCCAGTGTTATTGAAAATTTGAAAGCACCCTAGCCACAACAAGGCACAGATAAAGTGTCTTCCTTAACTGAGGCACCTTTTTTGGAAGCGAAATGCATTATGGATTACTTTATTCTCAGTGGACTCAGAGAATGAATATTTCTTTGGATAATATACTCAAGAAAAACCAAGAGAAAAGGAATCCAAAAATGTTAACCACCCCAATCTCACAAATACAAGTTAATTAGGCATTGAATCCTTATAAGAAGACCATCTACTAGCATGTCCTTTTTGTTCTCTGAGCCAACAGAAGCTGAGGACATCATTGAGAACGAACCACTAATCCTACACTGCTTGCCCTTTTCTTGAAGCCTTAGTTTAAATCCTCTATTTAATATCTTCACAAAGTAGGGGATCTTTACTCTTAAATGGGTCTTATGTCCACAGTAACAACATGCTTTTTTCCCTAGCTGACAACATTACCTAATTCTTCTTTTTCAGAAAATCTCCTTCTTTTTCATAAAATCTCCTTCTCGTGTTCTTCCTTTTCTTCTCAACAATAAACTTTCCACCAAAGTAGTATACTTGAAGGAAATTTATGGCATATGTGAATGCAAGTTATTCAAGAGAACTATGGAAATGCCATCCTTAATTGCTAGTAAATAATGCAAACGAAAGAAAAATTTTCTATTTGCCACTATCTTCTCTCTGTTTTTGGGTGTTGAGAAACCAGGGGACAATTACATCCTTATAATTTCATGGTCTTCTGATTCACAACAAAACGAAGAATTAAAGTGAATTCAACAGAATATCTGAGTGAAATTGACTTCTATAGCTTTCTTCAAGCCAAACACAGAGAGGTGAAATTTTGTAAGGCCACAAATTTTCTTTCCACAATTTTCTTGATGACCAAGCTTCCAACTAAAACAAATAAAAATAAAAAATAAAATAAAGAAGAAAGAACTAGTAAATAAAAACAAACCAAAACCATCACCGTACCGATTGCGAAGCCGTCTTCAGTAAAGCTGTCGCCAATGGCAATATACAAAACCTAATATTTCCAAGGAAACAAAAATTAATATACTAGGCAAAATGATATGGTAATAAAAATAAACTCATTCCTTCATACGACAACTCCGTTTGGTTGCTATGAAAATGCATGAAAAAATAAAAATAAAATAAAATAAAATAAAAAGTGCATAACTTAATCCCTAAGGCACCGTTCGAGAACATGTACGAAAAAAGATTAAATGAGTAATTAATGTTTGGTAGGTCAGAAAATGGGGGGAAACTCACATGCCTCGGCCGCCGGAAAGTGCTTCTTGGGATGGATCTTTCCATTCGTCGAATCTGAGAAAGAAAACGAAATCAAAACGAAATGAAAATCGAAAGCTTTAAATGGTAAAATCACTTTGAGAAAAGAGAAATGAGAGCATTACACCCAACCGTAACGGCGATCGAAGAGTAGACGTTTGGAAGAAGGCTTGGAAAGAGGTTTGGAGTTGGAGGTGGAAATTGAGATTTCGGGCTCCATAGTCATCCCTTTGCTAGTACCAACGATAAAGCCACTTCAAAGGAGAAGAGTGGTTTTTTTTTTTTTTTAATCCTTTTCGCTGTGGAAATTTATTTTTCCACGTGGCAAAATGAAGTGTCCAACATGGCAATAAGGGTATGGATGAAAACAAAAAACCGAAATAAACAGAAATTTGGATCCCCATTTATTGCGATTATTCGAAATTTTGAATTCCATTTCATTTTCATTTCTCGTCTCATAATCTCATTGCGAAAATGGCGAATTTCAAAGCAAGTTGCAGAGATCCAACGGCTCAGAATCCTCCAAATGTCTCGAGCTCAGGTATCTTCCGTATTCTCTTTTCTGTTTGGTTACCGAGAAGATGAAGGAAATTGAGCTACGAAAAGAATGGTTTCCAAGAGAAATAAGAAAACAGAAAATCGCTCAAAAACTGAACCAAATAGTTGAAGTTCATTTTGCAGCAACCAAACGAAGGTTCCGGAGACATTCCTTTCGAAGGAAAACTGTGTTTGTTTATATGAAAGTTTAAAGATATTGAATTTCGATATTCTCTTTTCTCTTCGGTTGCCGAGGAAGTGAAGGAAATTGAAAGATGAAAAAGGAAATTCTGATTTATATATATATCCTCTTAGAAACTGAATGGAATAGTTGAAGTTTATTTTCTCAGCAATCAAACGAAGGTTCCGTAAACATTCTTTTAGTGTAAAAAGTGTTTGTTCATATGAGATTACAAAGCTATTGAAACAAGGTTGAATTTACATGACTCTCCGACTTGATTTTCACTTTTTCCCGTTACGTATGAAATTGCTGCATTATTACTGATCAGAAAGTGCTTGTTGATTTATTTAATTTCTCATCAGAAGTTTGTTTTCGATCATCTTTTTCCTCCACATGATGTGATTGCTGATACACAATGTCTTAGCATGCATTTACTTCTTCAATACATTCAACAGCATTTCATGTAATTTTATATAAAACCGAAAATTAGTCCCGGATTATATTTGGAGAACCAAAACTGAGGATCTCCATGGGGTAAATAGGACCATCAATTTGATATAGGCCCTGTTTGGATTGACTTTGAGAAGCCAAAAATTCTTTTTTAAGCTCAACAAGAACTTCCATATCTGTTAATTTTGAGTAAAGAACTTATGCCTTAAAAAGGAGCTTAATATGGTAGCGAAGAAAATGTTACTTTTATGCCAGTTTGGTTCATTTGTTCAAAGAGTTTATAGCTTAAGAAAGAGCTTAATATGGAAGCCAACAAAATGTTGCTTCTTGTAGAAGCTCGATTTTGGCTTATGCAAAAAGTTGTTTGATGTTTAATAAAATTTTAATAGTAATGATATAAACTTTTAAGAATTGTGACTTTGGTTTTGACTTTAGCTTTGGCTTCCAACTAAAGCCAAAAACAAAAGGCTAACCAAATAAGACCATCAACTATATGTATCTATATGCTATGAGCACACAATGTATTCCTTAGGATCAAAAGCAATTGCATGGACAGGAAGTTATTCATAGGACCTGCTTACTTGTAAATTACTGTTTTATTTTTCATTATAAGATTAATCATTACAATGAAAAAGGATTGTTTAAGTAACAGGGACAGATATTGAGGGGTACAAATTAGCCTTTCAAATTGAAAGTTGAGCAGTTTGAGCTGACAATTGACAAAGCCTGTTGGGTGACTGTGTGATTTGTTATAATGGTTGAATGGGGGTAACATTGTTTGGTGTAATGCAGGAAGTGGTGGGGTTTGTATGATGAGGAACACATGGAGAGATGAACAGCACCCATCATTCATCAACTTCATCTCCTCCTTCCTCAAAGCAAATTCTTTCCGTCTTAACTTCGTCCCGATTGCCCCTGTAATTCTCTTCCTTTGCCTGTCTTCTATGTATTTAGTGGTTCTCTCACTGATTTTTTTGAGATTTTTCATTTGTAGGATTTCATTTTCAACTGTGGTGGTTTATCAGTGGCCTTTGTTTTTGTGACAAACTGGGACTGTAACAACTACTTGCCAACCTTTAGCAGGTGGCCTTGCTTTTCTCATTATTTGGGTGTTTTGTTTTCTCTGTTTGAAGTAATGAGCCTTATAATTTGATAACAGTACACTAAGTATAACGATAACTCGTAGGCTATATTTGATTCTTGGAAAGTTTAAGGGGAAAGAAAACTGAGAGGAAAAATGTCAAGAAAGAAAAAGGTGAAGAAAATTTGGTAAAAAAATTAAACTGTTGGCAAACACACCTTCTCCAAACTTTCCTCACCTTTATTTAAGGAAAATGGGGAGGGAAGTCTTTCAACATTTCCCTTTGTATTTTTTTTCCTCATATTTTTCCATCACATCCAAATATAAAAAAACCATTTTTATTAGCATTTATTTCCTTTCCTTTATATTCTTTAGAAACCAAATATAACCTTATATTTAATTTTTGGCAATCCATTTTTTTTAATGTTGTGTATAACTATGAGCAATATTCATACAGGGTAAAGAAACTAAAGGAGCAATTTGCACATCTCTACATTGTTGTCACGCTTCCAACCAGGGAGCAAAATGATTCTTTTGTGCACTCTTACTTCAAGTGAGTCATCCAAAACTAGAATATGCATTTTTGCCCAGTCTCTGATTACTGTTTCGCTGTTGGTGATTGGTGAAGGCTTGGAATGGAGCTTGGAAGGCCTACATTTGTGCCAGTTCAAGACATAGAGATGGGCTTTGAGAAGATTGTGAAGATAGCTCATGGCCGTGGGGGTATAAGCCTCTTCTCTAAAGCTCATATGTCATAACTCCTTTCAAGTAGTTCTTTAATTCTCAGTGCTGTATATTGCAGTATGTAAGAGACATGATGTGATATCCAAATTGAGGGCTGAGGTCAGTTGATTGAAGTTATTCTCTTGTTTTAATTTTGTGTCTTTGATGTTGTCATTGTTACTCTTTGTTCTTACTTCAATCTTCCCTTTCTGGTCTTTAAAGAGGAAGCGATCAGTGCAAGGAATGGACGTATTCCTAAGAGTAATCACCTCCATACCTGGAATTGATAACCATGATGCAAATTCGGTAATTTTATTTAACACTACTGCAGACCTCTGTTTTTTTCTTTCTTTTTCTTTTTAGCTTGATTACATTCAATATGCAGCAGGTCAAGTTGTTTTTCCCTTACTGCAGGAGCTTGTCATGAATAATTCAATAAATATGAAAATGCATAATGTTTATATCATTCATTAATTTCATAACCATTGGCTTCCCAACTACCATTACAGCCACATAATCTCTGAATCTTGAAATTCATGAAAATAGAAAACCCAGAATTATTTTGTGGTTCTCAGAAGTAACTTAGAGGCGATATTAAGAAAGCCGAAGCTCCCATGTTCTTGTATTTATATATATATGATATCAATTTTCACATTTTCAAGTTCGAAACTTAAGATTCACCAAAAGTGTTCAGTCTTATATAGTATTTTCTAAGAACAAAACATGAGGTAAGAATTTTCAACTGCCTTTTCTGTTCAGCTTAATCAAGCTATTGGTTCGATCAAAGCAATTGCCAAAGCATCAAAGGATTATATTTTGGAGAACACAGACCTTTCATCTGACAAGGCGGAGACGATTACGAGGTTTTTCAGAGATCCAAAGTTTTATCTCAGTGCAAAAATCAATTGATATGAGAAAGAACAAGGCAGATGAGAATTCAAATGAGTAATGACAGTCTTGAGATGGTCTCTTCAGCTCAAATTGTAAGTTTGTTGAATCCCTCTCCCTTGAATACACCTACATTTTTCTTAGTAGTGATATGATACCAGTTACCTGAAATTCTATATGATGATTTCTCCAATAATTTCTTTCTATGGAAGGGGGAGGAAGAAGCAGTCAAAACACAGCTAGGTTCATAAATCAAGTATTAGGGGTTAAGAACACCAAAAAGAAAGAAGATTTTCAATTCTCAAAATCTGCGTATTTTACTATGAACAAACACGCCTTCTGAGACGTCTTTGAATTTTTTCGGAAGATATTTTAGAAATAGTTTTTAAAATTAATTATTCAACGTTCTCCAGGATGCTCTTAGTAATTTAGTAGTGTTAGCAGGCTTAGCTGTTAAGAGAAAATGGCCCCAACTTGTCATCAAGAATTTGTTTAACCGAAATAATAAATCCATCCACCAAGAATTTCTTTGAAATTAAAAAAAAAAAATCAAAAACAAAAGAATACTACAATGAAACTAAAGGCATGGAGATGATTCCTGTGAAAAACGTGTTTAACTTGCAACGGTTTTATTAATAATACTTCTAATAACGTTTTTAACCTGTTATGTTTTTATTAATAATGCTTCTGTCACAACACTTTTATTCATATTCAAAATGCATATTTTTTTTAAATGCAAAAAAATTACATCCACCAAGAATTTCTTTGAAAATAAAAATTAAAAAAAAACAAAAAAACAAAAAATCAAAAACAGAAACAAAAGAATACTACAATGAAACTAAAGGCATGGAGATGATTTCCGTGAAAAATGTGTTTTACTTGCAACGGTCTTATTAATAATACTTCTAATAACGTTTTTAACCTGTTATGTTTTTATTAATAATGCTTCTGTCACAACACTTTTATTCATATTTAAAGTGCAGTTTTTAAAAAAAAATGTGAAATAACTACATCATCTAAAAATTATTATTGTAAAAATGACTTTTAAAGTTTGTTTGATAATGATTTTAGGAAGCATTTTTTATATTTCTAACATTTGAAAATTTTTATCTTTTATTAAAAATATTACACTTCTTGAAATCACCGTCAAATACAATTTTATTATCAATATTTTATATTATAAAAAATTATTTACAATATTTTTATTTATTATTTTTTTAGAGCGGTTTTCTTTTCTTCAAAAAAAAAAAAAAAAAAAAAAACCAAGAAAATTATTTTTAATTTTCAATTCTTAAAAACAGAAATTAAGGGAATGTTTGGCCATTGTGAGAACAATTCTATTTTTCAAAAAAAAAAAAAAAAAAAAAAAAAAAAAATCTAAAAAACTAAAAAACACATTTGATGACCAAAAAATTATTTTCTAAGAAATAATTATACAAAGATATATAATGATCAAAAATAAAGTTTTAGACAAAAATTATTTATAAAACATATCTAAAAACATTTCCACCTCCAAATACACTTTTATTTTACAAAACATCATAAAATATTTTTCAAGAATTGTCATCAAAAACTATTTTTTAGAATTATATTTTTTTTTATGATTGTTTTAAAAAATAATTATACAAGCATGTAAAATAATTAAAAATAAAGTACTAAATATAAAAATTATTTTTAAAAATATTAAAAATAAATTAAAAACATTTTAGATTCCTAAGTAGACTTTTATTTCTCAAAACATCATAAAATAATTTTTAGAAATTATTTAATTATTCTCAAAAACTATTTTTTAAAATTGCTTTCAAGAACGCTTATCAAACATGACATTAATCTTTGGCTATAAATTAAAAAGAATTTTTTATAACTTAAAAACCAGGCCTTGCATACCAGTTCTTTGAATAAGCATCTGGCTCAACGTTCTTCAATTCTTTAGGAACTGCTGGCCGATTTTGTAACGTGTTATATAACAAAAAATTATTATATAACACAAAATGATTTTTTAAGGAAAGAACTAACAATGCCAATCCAAGAACCGCTTCATATGACTTAACTAATTTCAAAAAGAAAAACGCTTCGTAACATCAAATACGGCTATAGAAGCAAGATATGCACAGCCCAAGAGAAACACTTGCCATTTGTTCATCAGTAGAGGAAAAATGAGAATCTATTTATAGTCAAAGAACCAATAGAAAAAGAAAGAGTTTCGTCGAAACTCATTAATATATTTCTCGAAACAAACGAAAAGGAGATAGAAAGATGAACGAGTTGCCACATTATTAGGTTCAATAATCCCTAAGATGTTATACAGTTTTAAAGGCACAAACTGCAATACACGACAGCTCAAATGCCAGTACCACAAGCTCAACCTAAAACAAAACTAATAATACTAATGAAAATAAAAGCAGCAAATGAAAATGCCACCTACCTACAGGCCCGAGTCGAGAAAAACCAGAGGAATGAAGCCTGGGGGTCAAAATCGAATGCTACAAGCTGGTTCATGGCCAGAGAAACTGATACAATTATGATGGGGCACCAGGGTAGGAGGTAAGGCGCAATACTTCGCTGAATATACCGCCGGCGGTTACTTGGGCGCCAGCACCAGGTCCCCGGACTATAAGAGGCTGGTTCTTGTACCTTGCAGTTGTGAAAGCAATGATGTTATCAGACCCGGAAAGCTGGGCAAAGGGGTGGTCGTTCTTGTATCTTTGCAGCTCCACGAGCCCCTTTTTGTTAACCACATCCACAACCCCTACGTATCTCAGGACCTGTAGGTATCAGAATTGCATGAGCAAATGGTGGAAATGTAAATTTGAAGAAGAAGAAGAAGAAGAAGAAGAAGAAGAAGGTTTATATCATCATACGAGGTAAAAGCATCTCACTGTGTTGCTGAACTGACCCTATTAAGAAAAGGAATTGGCTATGTGCCTTGCAACCAAGTTCTTGAGAGAGTAGACCCTCCTCCCTTGACAAGTAACATAACTTGTTTCTCACCTTGAGATCAGTGTTTGTTTTCGGTATTTGTCATAATAATCTTCAATAGAAGTTTCTAGTAAGGGCCTTCCTGGAAACTAGTTTTAAAATTGTTTTCTATTCCAACTTAAAAACCACATTTGACAAATTTTGGACTGAAAATGGTTGTTTGAGAAATTATTTTGACAAATTTTGGAGCAACTGCTAATTTAGTTTCTCCAAAAGTGCATTAAGGAATAGGCATTAGACATGTAAGTTCATCCCATAATTTCTTTAGTTTTGTATAATATTGTACACAGACAACCTTGTGAAATAAAACTAATTTCTCTTTGTAATTGATACAATAAAGGACTATTAGATTCACCAAATCTCTCTTCTAGTTCTTTCCATAGATCTCTTGCAAAGTAGTATACAAAAAAGTCTCAACAATTTACTTAGAAATAGAGTTCAAAATCTAAGAGGTTACCATACAATCTACTCCATTCCATTGCTCAAAATCAAGAGAATCTTCATTTGACATCTTACATTTTCCATTTATGAACCCTAATTTCACCTTAGCACCTAAAGCAATTTTCATAGAACGATTCCAAGAAAGGTAGTTATTATCTATTAATGGAGTTGATACCAACATCATTCCTAGATGATCCGAGCTCTATAGATAGAAAGGATCTCCATTGTTGTATGATCTTATTTCTAGAACTTCATTTGTAGCTAAATCTTTTATAGATCCAGAAATTGAATTCCTTGAATCACCAACCATGGTTACACTAAGAAACAAAAGAGAATAGCCAGAAATTATGGCTAAGAATCAATTCAAGAATTATCAGATCATTGCTCTAATACCATAAAAAATTATCAATTACTATGTTATTGATGTAAACATAAAACAAAGGTAAAGTGTACAACAACAAAGAAATAAAGAAAAAGTAGTTTCTTATTTTATATATCCAAAAATGTATAGGTAGGTGAGTATTTATATATAAAAAAGTTGAGCTAATGACAGCTAAAAATAATAAACTACAAACTAAAAAAACTAATTTTAACTAACTAAAATTAAGTTAAGACTTAACTACTAACTTTCTATACAATACCTTTACTCTTTTTTTTTTTTTCTTGAATTGTCAAAATGCACTTTTAGGGTCACATGTGGGAAAATGAATAAAGTAAAACGAACGTTGAAATTGAAAAGGGAAAGAAATCTTAATAAACAAAAATTTATTCACTTGTGTGCAATCTTAACAGTACTTTTATTGTCACAAGATTTAAGAGTAAGACAGATTTAAGAGTAAGACAAGAAAGAGAAACACCTCTATTTGCAAGTTACTAGTGTAGTCAAAGGATCCTACTAATAGTAGATGTCATAGCATGATACTTATCTTTTATGGAAGATCAAGAAACAATACTCTATTTTTTACTCTTCTAAAAAGTAAGAGAAACTCCTAAAAATATATAAAATCTAATGACGGACTTGCAATTTTTGAGATCACTAGTCCAATTAGCATTAGAATATACATACAACTATAAAGAAGAAGTAAGGGAAAGTAACAGATTGAAGTAGAATCTCTCGGAGAAACAACAAAATATGAAGAACAACAACTCAATGAACTAAAATTAGAGAAGCAAAGAATTGATTAACAATGTGAACAACATAAGTAATGTTCGAATGTGTAATGGTGAAATACGAACTACTAATAATAGTACAATATAAAATATATAGAATTATGTTGTTTCACCATTGTAGGAGATGATTTGAGTAAAAAGGAATTTGGGATTATAACAAAAGAATGCTAAATTGTTATTATATTATTCATATGATACAAAATATTATCCATAGAAAGGCAAAGAAAACAAAAGATGTGCAATAAAAGTAACACAAAAATTATTTTGAAATCATGCTCCTAAGCATAATATACATACAAATATATATATATATATATAAGTCTCACCTAAAAAAGATAAGAAATTTAAATACAATGTGTGGTCTTTAACACATTGATTTAAAATATCATATTACTCAAGGGCCTTTCTATGGCACAAGAGAGGTATCAATCTAATATTGTACAAAGAAAATGTATCAATGTGAATTGCTCCATCAGAAATGAAAACAGGAAAAAAGAAAAAAAAATAGAAAAGGAAAAATGGAAAAAAAAATGAAAAGAGATAAAACATATAAGACATAGATTAAGAAAATTATATTATAACAAGGAAGAACTTATTACTGCTATGAAAAGAGAGAAAAAGGAGAATCCCTAATTTTTGTTATTGAAGAACTATACAATAATACACATTGGGTATATATATACATGCTAGTGGGACCCACAATACAATAAGAAAAAAAAGGAAAAGTAAATAACTGAAATAATTGTACACTATCTAACACTCCCCCTCAAGCTGGAGCATATATGTTATATGCACCAAGCTTGTTACAAATGTATTTAATTCTAGGACCTCTGAGAGATTTAGTAAAAATATCTGCTAGTTGATTATTTGAATTGACAAAACTAGTTGCCACACATCCTGATGCGATCTTCTATCTAATGAAGTGATAGTCAACTTCAATGTGTTTGGTCCTTTCATGGAAGACTGGATTGGATGCAATATGCAAAGCAACTTGGTTGTCACAGATGAGCTTCATCTGTTCATCCTTTCCAAATCTTAACTCCTGAAGAAGATGTTTTAGCCATATGAGTTCACATGTTGCTAGAGCAATAACTCAATACTCGGCTTCAGCACTAGATCTGGCCACTACATCTTGTTTCTTACTCTTCCAAGATATTAGGTTACCTCCAATAAAAACACAATACCCGAAAGTGGAACGTCTATCTGTGGGTGAGCCAGCCCAATCTGCATCTATGTAACCAACAACTTGGGTATGACTTCTGTTCTCGTACAACACACCTTGGCCTGGTGTGCTTTTGATATAAGTCGAGTTTGTGTTAGGCTAGGTAGTTAGTTAGATTAGATTGGGATAAGTTTGAGTTGGTACAATTTTATCCTCAAATATTTCTTATTAATTATTATTAATATTAAATAAGATGAAAACAAAAAAAAACTTTTTTAATATCTTTTTAAAATATGAAAAATAAAATTTTATATATATATATATATATATATAGATATGTTATTTAAATAAATATAAATCAGATTGGCTAAGTTACACGGTCATTAGAAATGAAGTTGAGTAGATGGTAAAAATTCTAATTAATTTACGAATCATTTAAAAAAACAAATTAAGAAAGAAGTGAAGAAACATACCTTTGAATTCGTCTGAGTTGTTTTGCCACATCAACATAATTGGCCTCTCCTCTTGATTCATTCTACGACACTTGAGACCAAGTTGGAATACTGCTTGGAATTGATGATGGTGGTAGACTCCTCCCCCATTTGCTAGAATTTTAGGATCAACATTCCCATTAATTCCATTATTTCTGACATAGGATTGTATGGGAGCCATCGGATAATCCTCCTTATCGTCCTTGAAATCATTGCTAATTGACAAAAATAATTCAAAATAGCCCTTTCCCGTTAGAAGCTTGAATAAAAACGAGCCAAAGCAACTTCAGGTCCAAGTAGAAATGTCAGGATGTATATCTCTATGAATGATTGGCCTGGGAAACGCAGTATGAAGATATGTAATTATTGAAGCAATCTCATTCGCAATCTTTAATCTACTCTTCCACGATAAACAAATTGGATTGGATCTTAACTGATCCCCAAGATTTCCATTCATTGGAAATTCGAAAACTAAAGTGGGGATTTGTGTTTCTAAGCAACATCCTAAAAGCTTCAAACTATTCTTATGCCGGCTCAGTTGTGCTGCAACTGATATTTCATTAGCAACCATTTCAGGATCAGCCAAAAAACTATGAGAATGTGTTGGAATGGAAGAATCCATGTACTTCTTAACAAAAATCAACCTACCTTCGAAACAACCTTTATACCATTTGAAATGGGATGTATATCCAAAAATTCGATTCTCATTATTGTAATTGCCTGTAGCTTTTTGAAGCTCATCGGCTGAAAAGCTGCGCATGGGATTGGAGTACTTGCCATCAAAATAGGAAATTCGCTTCTCCAATAACAACCCTCCATTCGTCAACATGTACTCCTCTCTCTCTTTTCTCTCATTTCTCTCCGTTTTTCCCATCTCAAAAATCGCTTTGCTCTCTTCTTTTCCACCCACCAAACTAAACCCAAGACTTTTCCCTTCAATTTAAGGATGTAAAATATGAAAAATTCTTGGCCTCCTTCCTCAAACTGTGATGATATGGGTAGCTACCAGTCTGCCAACAGAAAAAAGAAAAGAAAAGAGCCATAATATTCGATGTTATTAATCTTGGTTGTACCCTTGCTAGAATTTTCTCCATGTAGATATAAAACAAAATAGAATTAATTGAGAAACAAGAATCCAAGGAAAGAATTACAATATCATCTAGCTAGAGTTTTAGTTATTAATCTCAATGGAAAAGTGGCTACGTGCCTCTTGGAGAAGATCCTTCCAGAGCTTGAGAAGGGCTTCAAGTCTTCTTGTGAAGTGAAGATGAAAGAGAGAGAAAAGCCAACCCCTAGAAGATAAATCCCATCGTATAGTATAAGCCTATGTTCCCTTCTTTTGACCATATGCCCACTTCCCTTTATTCTTAACCTCCAAAATCTCAGTTTAATGTTGTGCCAAACAGAAGCAAGACTAAGGTGGTGTTTGTTTTTTGGCTGAATAGAAAAAGCTAAAATATTTGGCTTTTTCTATTAAGCCAAAAAATAAACACAACCTAAGTTGGAATTCAAAGCCGAAAACTAAACAATATTAACAACCCAAAGCATCAATGCAAGCCCAAAAGAATATCCAACGATCCAAGCCTAAATGAAAATATAAAAAACTGGAGTCCAACAACAAAGCCCAAATATCAATAAGCTCATATTATTAAAATAATAAATAAATAAATAAAACAAAGTCCGATGTCCAAATGGAATAAACCCAACATGATATCTAATAACTCAAGTCTAAAAGCCAAGCCCTGCTTAAATTACAATCGAATAGCAAGCCCAATATAATGGCTATCAAGCCCAAAGAAATATATCAAATATCAAAGCCTATAGACAAAAAACAAGCCCAAATGCATAAGAACTTATGACTAGTCATTGCATAATTAATTAATTATTGGCTAGTCAATGAATTCAAAAACCCGGTGAGTTATCCATTGGAAGTAGATTTTCTAATATATGGATCATATAAAGTCATCTAAATGACCTGTTTGGATTAACTTCTAGAATTCAACAACTATTTTTTAAACCAAAAAAAAAAAAAAAAAAGTTCAATGAGACCTTTTTTGCATATTTGGTTAATTTTATTCAAAAAACTTATAACTTAAAAAAAATTCAAGATGAAAACTAGAAAAATGTTACTTCTTGTAGAAGTTTCGATTTTTTTATGCAAGAAGTTTTTTCATATTTTATAATACCAATATTGCCCTTAAAAAATTATGACTTTGGTTTGAAATTCAAGTTCGTATTATTTTTCTGTTTATTTTGCTAATCTTGTAGGATAAATTTTACAAAATTTGTGCATACAAAAGATTTATTGAAATTAAGATATTGGAGGTACAATCTCAAAAAAATTAATATTCTTTTTCAAAAAGAATATTTTTCCCTCTGATTCTTTTGCTTTGATCACACTTTGGAAGACGACGATGACATTTTCTGGATTTTGAAGATCAATCAAAGGCCACAAGTGGCTTATTCCCGAATGACCTTGTTGAATGGCAAAGAACGAGTGTATTAGTTCTTTTGCCTTAATCAAACTTTGGAAGACGACGACGACGACGTTTTCTTGATTTCGAAGATCAATTGAGGGCCACAAGTGGCTTATTCTCGAATGACTTTGTTAAATGGTGAAGAACGAGTGTATTAGTTCTTTTGCCATTTACCGAACTTGCAGGGAGATTTGATGAAGCTCTTTCTTTTGTTGTGATGAAGCTCTTTCTTTTGTTGTAAAGCCTCTTTTCCCGTACAAAGTTGCCTTTGGATTTTTTTTTTGAGATTTTCCTTTTCTCCCCCTCTTCTAAATAGAAAATACCTTTATTTATAAGTGAAGATAGAAAATTTGAATTTCAAACTCCTTAATTTTAGTTACTTAATTCAAGGGATTTAGTTCCTTGATTTTAGCAAATTTTCCTCTCCTAGAGAGACTTATCCATAAGAGGACATTTTTATTATTATTATTATTTTTTTTTTTGGAAGACCAAATTAGTGGTAATTTATTCCACTAATTTTTTTATGTTTATAGATACAACATTCGAAAAATTAGAAATAACGAATTATGACATTCCAAAACAGGAAAAAGATAAATGCAACATGACATAAACAACTGACCAAAGGAACAATTTTGAGGAATAATTCAAGGTGAAGTTGAACAAGAAAATATAAACCATCAAATTAATAGAAAGAAATTTGCTCATTTATAGTATTTTCTCTAGTTATGCTACTTCATGTATTAATTTGAATCTCATTTTCAAGAAGGAAAAAAAAGTCACAATAACACCAATGAATCAAAGTAGAAGCAACCAAATCCAAAATAAGTAATTATTGTAGTTATTCTTAGAAAATATTAAAAAACAATCTCTTGGGAAATATCTAAGCTCTTAAAAAACCTAAAAGGAAAAAAGACAACTCAAAATAAAAACAAATAACATCTCTAATAAAGTCTTTCAAAGGGGCTAATTTGAATTGTTGAATCATTAAAGGAAAATTAGTTTCACAATTATTTAAAGTACCTAAATATAAAAATAAGAAATTATCAACATCAGATTAAGGAAAAACAAAAATGAGTAAACATCTAAACAGTTAAACAACATGTCAAATTATTTTTAATTAATGTTAACATAGTCACTTTCTTAAATTCCTTTTTTATATATTTTTAAGGAAAATATTTAATTTTTTTTCATAATATTTTCTTTCTTATTTTTTTTCTATCTTATTTTATTTGAAGATAATGATTTTCCTAAATAGTTTTTTATTCAAAAAAAAAAAATGATGATGAAGTAAATTAAATAATTCACCATTTATTATTTTTATTTATTATTTAGAATATAATTTTAGAATAAATTAAATTATGCTTAATCATAAATCGACATATAATTCATTTATTATTTACAATAAATTAAGATAAAAAAAACATAATAACAAATATGATAGATTTATGAGAAGTATATTGATTTTTTAAAATTAGAAATTGAACTTTTTTTTTTTTAAAAAAATGAAGTTTTTATTATATATAAAAAAATAGAATTACAAATAAAATTTTATTTTTATAACTAAAATTTTGAAGTTAAGAAAAAGTATTGAATAAGATATTAATTTTTTACTACTAAGGTAACTCTCAAAAGTTTTTTTTTTTAATATTTATATTTACTTTTGAAATGAATAATGGTTAAAAAATAGTTGTTATATTTACGTAGATTAAAAAGTGACAATATTTTTTTAATAATTTTAATCATGTCAAATTATATTATTACATAAAAATTTTATTACTTTACTTAAACAATATATTTTTATTTACATGAGGCATTGTGTAAATATTTAACTTTTCAAATACAAATTTTTTTTTAAATATATAATAACATAATATAATTTTTATTAATAAATTTTAAATATTGTAATCATTATTGATGTTAGGTCAACAGGAATCAGATCCGTCTAAGCTGACAGGGTTTAGACAACCTTCCTCCTTGCGTTGTGTCTCTCAGCTTTTGCCTAGTGATGGGGGAATTGGGTGAGTTTCTTTCCTGCACAAAGGATGTTCGGACAGACGATCCAAGCACGCCCCTTCGAAGCTTAAGTTAGGTAAAGGTAGGTTAGGATTCTCCAATGAGAGAGTGAATAGGCTTGCTCATATGCGCGTACCTTGTCTATGCTTGAGGAGGGTTTTTATAGTGCTCAGGAGAAAACCACTGTCATACTTACTAAACACTTTGACTTTCTCTATAATAATGACTATCTTGCAAGTGGCAAGGCAATCATTAGAGCTTTAGGCGGTTGGTAGGTAGCGTTAGAAGAGATGTCATGATGCTTAATCGTGCAGTTACCCGTCTCTTCAACCTAATGGAGGTGTGGGGTTGTGTGAGGTAATTAATTGACATGAACTAGAGGGTTAGGAAAGGTCCCATCAGTCATTCCCTTGCCAAATGTAAATGATTACGTAAAGCAGTGGACCTTGAAGGCTGATTGAGTGGTTTCATCTGCTCGGGGAGTTCGGCCTTACTTGTTGTCTTTCTACGTAAGGAAAGGGCTCCTCCTGCCTGTGACCGGATGAATTGGTCGTGATCCGGATGGAAGAAACCAGACATTGCTTATCTCCTTATCTGGTTAGCACTTGGCTAGAAGTGACACGTGGAATGACATGTGGAGGCCCCCACAATCATCAATATTATTAACAAAGAGATAACAAATTAATTATTAAATTATAAATTATAGAATACATTGGTATAATATATTTTTTTATTTAAAACAATATTGAATGTTGAAATACATGATATAATGAAACCATTATATATAACATATATAATTGGATATCTTGTATAAAATAAATATGAATGTAGCATAATATGTTCTATTCAATATAATATTATAAAAGAGTTAAATTTCATTACCCCTTTAGGTTTGGTATAAATACATCTAATCATCAGTGATTTCAAATTTGGTCAATTAGCACCTTAATAAATTTATTTTATTTATAAAATTATTTTCTTAAGAGATTTGAATAAAAAGGATTTTAGGTAAGTGTGTTTAAAAAAAAATTTATATATGAAATACCTCTACAAGGTATTAGCTGATGAAATATAAAATAATGGAAGTTTAATGTATTTATACTAAGTGAGATATGAATGAAATTAATCCTATTTTTAAAATATCATGTTTCATATATATATATATATATATATATATATATAAATCAAATGTATTCAAAATATTTTTATTGTTATCAAATAATAAATGATGCCCAATTAGGTGTGACTTTACAAATAAGTAACTAACTTCAAATTTATTCCTTTTAAAGTGAATGTAACCAAATACTACTAGTACTACTAATCTCTAACCAGACCCTTAAGATGTTAGGGTTCAAAGCAATTACATATTGTGGGACCTCGCATCTGTCTAGGCATAAATGCATTTCTTGTTCAGTTATTAAATGGACAAAGGACATCTAGCATTATGATATGCTCACTGTTGTCTAACATGATCCCGACGCGCCGTCTAGAGCGATGCATGTTCTACACAAGAGTCACGTAACCATATCCTTTTGGCCCTAAGATACCGGATGGACACAACCAACCAAGCATTGCATATGCCATCTGACAAGTATTAACTGTGATAGGCATTAAGTGTCTTAATTGACACAATCATTATGAGGTTAAAACGTCAATCTTTAAGGCTCATCAAGGCGTGATAGCCGTTATGAGTCGGCAATCATTGACATTAAAGACGGTAACGCACAATCAAAGACACCATTAAGGCGCCTGCGAAGATATTACATTTGATAAAAGATAAATAGTCGCTCTTGACCATAAGAAAGGTATGTTGTCACTTCCCAAAATACTTTTTTCTTGCCCAAGTCTTCTCTCTAACTTAAGCTTTGGAAAGGCATGCCCGGACAACCTGTCTGGACATCTTTTTGTGCAGGAAACATATCTATCTGTGTCTTGAGTGATCTAGACAAAAATATACTGTGACAGTTCCAGTTATAACTTGGGATCTAGACGAACACATCACATACCCCACTAAGGAATGTAAAAGTCAACAATTATATCTCGGCAAAAATAATAATAATAATAATAACTATCATATCTCATTAACTAGAACAAAAAAAAGTTAATTATTATATCTCATTTATTAGAACCAATCAAATTAGAGTCAAACATTTTGTTTCATTTATTCAAATTTACAAAAATATAATATCTCCATATTTTCCTTTTATAAATAAAAGAAAAATATTATACCATATTTTTCATACAAAATATATTTGATGCACACATAAAAAGAAAAATAACATTCTACACATTTCAAAATAACATATAAAAAGAAAATTATTTTCTTTCACAAAACTTACATTAATTTCTCTTACCTAAAAAATACTTAGGTTATGTTTGGTTGGTAAGATAGGATAGAATATGATATAATGTGTATATCCTAAGATATCATACCTCTTTGAATAGGATATTCAAATCCTAGGATATGATTTCTAATGGGATATGATATTCTTGAAAATATATATCCTATAGACATGATATTTCAAGGTAGCATATCATATTGGATATGTTATACTATATTATATTTAGATTTAATTTGTAAAATGAATAAGAATAATATAAAATATATATTATTTTAATATTTAAAATAAAAATTATATCACATTCAAATATTTTCTATTTAAAAAAAATGAAGTTTTTATTATGTTTAACAATATTCATGATTAGTTAATTTTTTTATTTATAAATTTCTATATTCACATAATATATTTAATCTTGATTTAATTTAAGTTCAATTCTATTTTATGTTTTGTCATTATATAAGTTTCAATCCAATTATAAAAATTAAATTGATTCATTATCATATTAAATTCAATTTTATTTTAACAATTTGACATAATGCGAATTTCATCAATTTTTCTCATCAAAATTATTCAATAATTATCTAATAATAATTAAATTAATTTTCACACTATATTTAATATTGAAAATTTCAAAATCTAATCTTAATAATTCAATAGCTAAGTTTTTCTTCAAATGATTCTCACTCTTTGAATCTCACATGGCAAAATTTTAAATTATAATAAGTTTACAAGCTTTTTAAAAAAATTTCCCAATTAAGATTCCGTTTGATAGTGATTCTAGGAATGACTTTTAATATTTCAAATACTTAAAAAATTTTATTCTTCAAGTATTAGAAATATTAAAAACGTTTTTTAGAATTACTTCCAAATGCGCTATAAATACGGAGGAGTAGATTTTCACCCTTCTTGTTTTTCCGATTTGACTGATAATTTTAGAGAAACTTCATTCTTAAATTTTACCTGGAATTGAAAACCGGAGTGTTACAATATTATTGCTTATTGTGGCAGCAGTAGCAACGACCTCTCAGTGGCCAGCTCGGCCGGCTGGTCTGACACCATGGTTTCAAGTTGGATTCCTATTCTCAATTTGTAAAATACCGATGAGTGCATTGGAACCACAAACCTTATGGCTACGCTATGATCAGATTCAAGTACCAAACCCCGGCAACTGAAATATAAGTTAGAAACCCAGTAGCTGGACGAAACTCAGAAGTTAGTGCTGATTCATATCTTGAGCTGTCTTGCAGGCTCACGTGCACCATGCAACTTAGTTTTCTTGTACTTTTGTTGAAGGGAGCTGCACCCTAATCCACCACCTGCAGTGCTTGCTCTATTTATGGGAATCTGTTCTTGAACTTCAACAGTATGAGCATTAATCCTTCAGCTGCAAACATGAAGGAATTCCATTATATGGTTCTTGTTGTGATCTTAATGTTATCCTTATTGATTTTGAAGGTGGATAGCTCCAGGCCCATTAAAAGTCTTGGTTTCAGGGATACAAAAGTGGATTGCAAGTCTTGGTTTCATGGTGGTTGTAAGGGTGTTGGAGGTGGTGGATCCGGGGGAGGAGTATACGGTGGTGTGCCCAGTACTGGTGGTGCAGAAGGTGGTGAAAAAGGAGGAAAAGGTGGCAATTATGGTGGTCAAGAAGGTGGCGAAAGTGGCAGTGGTACTGGTAGGTTAGGTGGGACACCTGGTCAGGTACCTAGTTTTGGTGGTAATGGGGAAAACAGGAACTGTTCTGATGGAGGTGGGGGTGGGGATGTTCCCGTTGGTGATCAAGGCAGTGGAGGTGGAGGAAATAATGACGGATCCTCTGGAGTTGGTGGCAGTGATGATAGTGATGATAACGGAAATGATGGAGGAAATGAGAGTAGTGGTGGAGGGGAAGAAACTGGTGGGATTGGGATGGGAGGGAATTCTGGAGGTGGCGGCGGCGGTGGTGGGGGAGGAGGAGGGTTGGGTGGGTTTGGTGGAGGATTTGGAGCTGGAGGTGGAGGAGGATATGGTGGAAGTGGCGGTGGAGGTGGAGGTGGAGGTGGAGGTGGGGGAGGCGGTGGTTTTGGATTTGGGGGTGGCTTTGGCAGTGGAGGTGGTCATGGGCGCTGATGACAGAAGAAAACCCCTAAATCCCATCCTCTTCTGTTAACCGGTCTACTGGTAATTATGTTGTTTGAAGTCCTTTTTCATATTTCCTTTTTGTGCTTGTTACATTTTTCGCATGATGAAATAACCCTTGGAATTTTCCAAGGCTGAAGTTTAGTATTGGTCCATGTACCGAGCATAAGATTATCAATCAGAGTGGTGTGACGAGATTTTCCTTTTGCAAATAGACTCTGAAAAAGATGGGAGCTAGTTTTGTGCGAATGCCTGGCTATGCTTAATTGATAAATAATGTTTTCTAGCCATTCATGCCACTCGCTCTCGAAATTTATTTTTCAATAAAATACAGGGCGGCCTGCTACTGTTAAAAGTGTGGCCAATCCTATATATCTCACCATATCTACTTAATCTCACTCTTTCCGTACTGTGTTCTTATTTTTCGTATCTTCACGAGATTGAAATTTTGGTAAGTATTGAATCAATATCTTATATTTTTTCTTAAAATAAGATACATAATTACCTCACATTTCTTTAAGATTCTGTTTGATTCTCTGAAAAATTTAAAGGAAAATACAAAAAAAAAAAAAAGAATAAATTTAAGTAAATAAATTATTTTTAGATATTACTTCAAATATTTTTTATTTATTTAACTTTTTTTTATATAAAAATAATATACAAATTATTATTATTTTTTTTAAAGCATTTTTCTTATTTCCCGAGCCTAAAATTACAACACTCCACCGTTATCTATAGGATATAAATATTTAAAAGGGTGGAGGGAATTTCCTAACTTGTAATTTTTAAAAAGAAGTATATAATTTGCATTAAATATCAAGTGGGGGTCATTAAATGCAAAATACAGCGTTGGATGAGGCAGGCCATGCAGGTGGCATCCATGCAAAATGGGAATTCAGTGTTCATTTGCATCCTTATCTTCTGCCTGCAACTTCCCTCCCCACCTCGTGGAATATCATTACTTCTCTTAACTTTCTTAAAGCCATTTCTTATAAAGCTTTTTTCCTTTTTTGTGCTGTTTAAAAATCTAAAACTAGCTTCTCAGTGAAGACATATAGATGATTATGAGGTTGTGTCCTCTCCGCGATTTATAAGTTTGTGGAAAAAACATCTCTCACAAGCCAAAAATGGGGCATGCATAAAGGTGAGTCCATTGTGGATTCTGATGAAAAATCCTCTTTTCCTTGTACTATGATGAGGCCACAGAGTGGTTCAACGGAAAATAAATGGAGGTCTTCTTTTCAAAGGGAGCTATTCCTGTAACTTCTAAGAAACCTAGAACACCAGGGTAAGCTCAAAAGGCAAACCAGAAAGTGAGCTAGACACTTATATTTTCTACATACATCGTGAAGTGCAATTTTTGTGTGAGTCACATACATTAATCCTGTGTCTTACGTTATGATTTGAGTACAATAATTTCGACTGAACTATTTAGAGAAAGCAGCATCATCAGTAGTGAAAAATGAAGGGTTGAGCACAAATATTTTTAGCAACGAAAAGAGAAAAGTTGACCAGATAAAACAGAAAGAAAACACCTTAGGAACAAGTTTTCATAGGGAGCTACAACCACCTTTGAGGCTTTGATACAACCAAAGAAACAAGGGAAAAACATACCACTAATTAATTAGTGACTAACCTTAAACACAACAACAAACACCTAAACCTCTTGCATTGCACCAATTCAAGGGCATGGTAGGATGCCACCGCCAGCTCCACCGCCAGCTCCACCACCCACTCCGCCACCAGCGGCACCACCAACACCCCCAACACCACCAACTCCGCCACCGGCACCACCACCTAAGCCACCTAAGCCACCTGCACCGCCCAAACCACCTAAGCCACCAGCACCGCCCAACCCGCCTACGCCACCAGCACCGCCCAACCCACCGACCCCACCAGCACCGCCCAACCCACCCACTCCACCTAGCCCACCAAGGCCTCCTGCACCACCAGCACCACCAAGTCCACCAACTCCTCCCACGCCACCGACCGGTAGCACCCCGGCGACTCCAGCATAGCCACCGACACCAGCAAAGCCGCCAACCCCACCGTATGTGATAAAATTCTTTTTGTCTCCAACGGCAGCCCCTTTGGGTGTGCCAACCTTTGGTACATGAGCATCCAACACTGCTTGGTCGTTTGGTACCTTACGAGCAGTTGAATGCACCACTGCCAAAGCAAGTATCAACATGACGCACCAACTTGCCATCTCTTTCCCACTCTCTCTCTCTCTCTCTCTCTCTCTCTCTCTCTCTCTCACGCACACACACACTCTCTACTATGGTTTTGACTGAAGTGCACTAAGATAAGTTCCCTTTTATGGAAGATAAGAACGGTGGGTGTAGGTGACAGTTGCGAGTATTAAAGGGCTTCCATAAATTGGCAATGTCTTTTGCTTTCGCAATTTCGAGAAGCGAGAAATTCTTTCAATTTTGGTCAGAGTTAGGTGGGATCAAAATGGAAAGAAAATGAAAATGGAGAAGTAATTAATTTCACGTGATTCGAGGGCTTGCATGAATGGGCATGCGACTTGTTGATTCCTCTTAAGTGACTTGTGTGCATGTCCTGCGCAGTCCCAACGCCAATGCCATGTGTTAGTGGGGTCGAGTTTCAGTGTGGCACAAGCCCGGTGTTGCTCCCATCAAAGCTCTTGAATTTATTCCCCAAATTTTTCATTTCATCCGTGAAAATTAAATCCATTTGTGTTTCAAGGACAAAAATTTTTAAATTTCACAGGAAACAATTTTTTTTTCTTCCTGGGAGGAAAGCCTAGTGATATAGCCATCCATTTTTTGCGCGATTGTGTGAAGCCATATAACATGCTTTAACATATCAGCTGCAAAAGGCTTTCTTTAATGGCCTCACAACTCCATGTCTCTCTCAAGTACGTAAGAGAGCCTTACTCATTTACCATACTCAATACCAGTGGATTAAAACCCTCTGGGCTTCGGTTAACTAGAATCGTCATAAAGATGGAGGAAAGAGGACCTGAAAAATGATAGAGGATTATTGATGAACTCCTGTCCTATAAATTGTAGTTTGCATCCTCGGATTTATCAACAGTCCAAGAACCGATGAAAGCTGACTTCCATTCAGCTTTTATGGTGAAGAAAGTAATGGTTACGCTTGGGATTAACAACGTGGCTTCCTTGTACGTGGTCCGAAGAATGAGGGAAATAATCACCTGTCATGGTGAATGGAGGAATGAATTTAGGCCATTAATTATTAGCCTCCACAATGCTAAGAAAATGAAGAAGAAAGTGTCCAATTAATTCATGACTAGTAAATATTGCCTTGATAATCATCAACAATCTGCATTAGTTTAAAATTTTTCGCCTTCTATGTGATTCTTAGTTGAAAGATGTGAACCACCCACCTTCTTCTAAGCTCCTATTCAGAGGTGACTCAGACTTATTTCAATGTATGAAGAACTTCACGAATTTATTTGAAGCTTTGGATAGTTTAGTGGGCGGGGTCAGTGGGATTGTTGATGTTCTTAAACAAACAACGCAAGTGGCATAGGGTCGGAGTGTGACCCATCATATTGATTGCAACCATGCATGGAACACCTCCCAATGGCCTTATCTCGACCTATGGCTGTGGCGATTATAAGCCCAAGCCAGCTAGCTGTTCTGCTCAATTTCCACTTAATGGTTCATGATTGGTAACCTATCTCTTCTTTCTTTCGTTCTTTCTTTCTTTCTTCCTTTCTTTTTCCTTTCATAAAACAAAAAATAATAATTAAATACAGTTATAACATTTAAAAAAAAAAAGAAAATTAGTTAATAAAACTTTTTAAAACTCAACTTTAAATCTTTGAAATAGTGAACTCTTCCCATATCTTGTGAAAGAAAAACTAATCTATTTTACGTGACGAGCTAATCCAACTTAGGTAAATCCCAAAAAAGGGTAAATTAGGTTTTGATTAATTAATTTTTTAAAACCTTGATTAATTTTAACAAGTGTTGAGAATGCAATGCAAGAATCATTACGAATAATAACTAGTGAAGAGAGTAGCAAAAAGATTGCAAATAGTATTTATATTGGTTTAGTGATCCACCTATGTCCACTCCCTCAAGGTTCAATCCAAGTTAGAAGACAATCCATGCTGTCTCCAAGAACTTTTCCAATCAAAAAATAAAAATAAAAAATAAAAAATCAATCTTAAAACCGCAAAAAATCAAATTTTAGAATAACTATGGTATATACCAACATTTAAACTCTGTGCAATGAGCATTTAAATGTCCTTAAGTAGAACATTTAAACGTCCATAGGATGTTTGAACTTCCCCATTATGGTGTTTGAACGTTACCCCTGTTTTTTTTTTCTTTATTTTTCATCCTTTTCCAATATTCCCTCTCAATTACCATTCCTTTTTTTTTTTTTTTTAATAGTCATTAAACTTGTCATTATACTACCAGCACATATGTACCTCAAATGAATTCAATCTCAATAACTTGAAGTCTACTACAATCGTTAAGACGTCCGAGACATAAGATATGTCAAATTTGGTGCCTTAATAGAACCAAATTGCAACATAATCTAATACACTAACAAGCGTGTTTTGAGAAATGTTTTAAATTCATGTATCTACTTAGCCATCCTGACTTGGTAGAACAAAAAAACCAAGTTGGGATCACCTAGATGAAAGTGGCCCATAATGTGGATTGTATATGTTTTGTAAGAGCCCGAGCTCATTTTGGTGACAAAATTCCATATAAGCCAGGGTTGTTTCAAACTCCTTTCAAAAACCCGACTGCTCCATACTCCCTATGCCCCTTTAATCAGCCAACATTATAAAGTAGAAAAATTATAATGTTAGTTATAGTAGACCTTTTTTGTTTCAATATGGTCAAAACTCTAGCTTTTTATTGTTTGTAGGGTTGCTAAGCAAGTAAGCATGCTTTGTGTCTTTTTCTTCGAAACCATCATATTTATACTTGATTTTGTATGGTCACCATAAGTAATTTTCTCCCCTCAAATAGTATGGTAAGTGTGCAAGTCTGTTGTCATCAAGAGCTTAAAGCCGAGTCTCATTTTCTACATACTTTCCATTAGGATCTTTCATGGTTGGAGAAAAAATTTGGTTCACTGCAGAGAACTTCTCTCCTTTGGTACTAGTTAAAGTAATGAAAATTCTTGTGTTATACACACAAATGTGCATTTTTCTAACAAGAAAATTACATTGCACAAAACTGGTTGATAATCAATTTTCCCATTGAAAAAAAGAGCTTTTTTCTTCCATTTCATTTTTCTTTAGATTTTATACTTAAAAATTCATTCATATATAAATATAGATACTTAGCAAGATAAGAATTTGTAAGAACAAAACAAAAGGTAGAGCAAATATGTAGTGGTAGGGATATATCAGAAAGTCTACTCTTATTCTTACACTTATAAAAGTCAGTCTAAAATTTAGATTTTTAAGTTCATATTTGTTAAATATCATATTTAAAGAAAATAGAAAAAATATTAAAAATTTTATTTTCAAAATAAGTAAGACGAATTATTAATTATCTCTTCCTCTTCTCTTATCTCTAATTTCCTTAATTTATAAGTTTTGTAAACTTCTTTTGTCATGTCCTAAGATCTATTTTAAGGGTGTAACAATTATTTCACACCTTAAGTTGGAAGATTTAAAATGCAAATGACTTATACAATCATCTTGTTTATGAATTGATCAACAATATACTAAAACATATTATAATCCTTAAAACTCAACTAAAAAAATAACACATACATCAATGTGTTATCCTTCCGGCAACTTCAAACTTAAAGAATTTGAACGGTAATTGAATTTTAACATTTAAACAATGTCCAAAATTTAAAAGCCTAAATCAAAATCCAAACAATGACAAAATTCTCAATCTAATAATGACTTTTCACCCAAACTAAGAGTATCTAAAAAATTTTTAATGGTATTTTGATAATTTCATTGAAATATAAAAAAGAAAATTTGTGATAAAATGGGTGAAAATTGAAAAATAGATAGACAAAATTTTCGTGCTATTATTGTATCCTTGTAGGCCGAAGCTCAATATTTTAATAAATTTTTTATGAAATATCATAAAATTTTCATCCATGTTTACATTTTTTCAGTACTTATAAAAAATGTATTACTAATTAAATGTATCACATGTGTAGCTTATTGTTTTATATTATAATCCAATTATTTTATACTAAGTATATCTCATTATTTTGTATCTTAGTTCCATCCCATCAGAATTTTGGTCTCATTTGTTTATTCTGAATTTTATTTTGTATATTTTGATCTTATTTATTCATACCATAGTTTTATGCATTTATAACAAAACTCAGATTTCACAATAGATTTGACATTGGGTATGTATCGATAGTATTTTCTAAAAATATAATTATTTTAAAAAAGTCATGAGGACTTTATTGGACTTTGAACGAACAACATCTGAACAGTTCAAAATTAGTTCTTACAAATAATATTAAAATTGATTATTGAACTTGATGTGAGCCTTTGAATCAAGTAGATATGTTTTAAAGTCTTGACGATTTATTTGAACTCATAATGAACAACATCTACGCAGATGGGAGAGTGAGTTATTACAAATCATATCAAAATCAGTCTATGACCTTGATGTGAACCTTTGTTTGTTTAGCCTTGTTAGAATTATCTACTTGTTTGACTTTACAATCGGGTATAACACAACATTGTAAAACATTTTAAAACCATGAAGTATATCATTACATATACCACCAAAATACACTTTTTATGTACTTATCAAGAAAGTATCAATAATCAAGTAATATCAATTGTGTAAATCAACTTCTTCTTGTTTTATATTAGAAACCAATTCGACAATACCAAGCATACCTCATTATTTTGCATCTTAGTTCCATCCATTATGATTTGTTGTCATTTTTAATTTTCGAGTTTTATGGCTTTGTATCTTGATTATATTTGTTCATACCATATTTTCATATATTTTGCACCTTTTTTTTTTCAATAGCTCTGATTTCACAATATATTCAAATTTGGGTATGTATTGATCGTATTTTCCAAAAAATTAATACTTTTAAAAAAGTTTTATTATCATATTTTTTATTCATTTTTTTTTTCTATTTCTTCCAGTGAAGCAGATCATGCATTTGTGAATGCTGACGGTTCCCGCCGTAAGTTACTCTCGCTAATCTTATCTTTTCTTTTTCATTTTCCATTTTCCATGTGGGTTTTGAGGATAAACACAGGGAGCAATGGATTTTGTAGCAGAAACATTCTGGTTAGCTCCCTCTAACGCTCTGAATTTTTTTTCGATGCATTGTTTCTGTTGAATAATCATTTTCCTTTGTTTTCTCTTTGGCTATGTTTGGTTCCCGGAAAATTTGAGGGAAAATGGGAGGGAAAGAAAATACAAAGGAAAAGTAGAAGGAAAGAAAAAGTGAAGGAAAATAAAAAAATAGATTAAAAGTTGATAAATTATTATTTTTTATTACTTCAAACTTATTTTATTTATTTTAACTCATTAATATAAAAATTAAATAATTTAAAAATACATAAGTTTTTAATTAGTTTTAATTATATTTGATTTTCTTTGATATTTTTCACTGGACAACCAAACATGAGAAAATCATTTTCCTTAGGCTATGTTTGGTTCCCGGAAAATTTGAGGGAAAATGTGAGGGAAAGAAAATAGAGAGGAAAAGTGGAAGGAAAGAAAAAATAAAGGAAAATAAAAAATAGAGTTAAAGATGATAAATTATTTTTATTTGCTACTTTAAACTCATTTTATTTATTTTAACTCATTAATATAAAGATTAAATAATTTTAAAATACATAAGTTTCTAATTAATTTTAATTATATTTAATTTTCTTTGAAATATTTTATAAAACAACCAAACATGATAAAATCATTTTCCTAAGCATTTTTTTTCTTTTCTTTGTACTTTCCGGGAACCAAACATAGCCTTTGGAAATAATGGAAAAGGGCACATATAAGTTTTGTTTACTTATTTGGAGGGGAAATTTAGAAGTGAGCTACAACAACCCTCAACATGACACTAGCCAAGATGCACCGACTAAAATGGTGTAGATGTCAATTATAAAGCCGTTGGTTCAATGGGTTGATTTGTATGGTTTTTGATAATTAGTGCCTACAAAAAGTTGCTGCCCTCTGACAACTACAAAATGACTCCAAGGATTGGATTTAGACTGTAGAACCCTAACCCTGGTTACCAACCTCACTTCCCTTTCCAATTTGATGCTTGTTCATTGCTTCTAACACCCACCTTTACATTCACAGGCCCCCTTTAAAACTCAACCATCTTGATGACTGAGTGAAATGAACACATTGTTTATATGCTCTTTTAGATAACTATTATAATCCATAGTTTGTTTATAACCAATAATCCCCTTCATCAATGATCAGATGATCCTTGTTAAAATGGTTTCCATGAGGCAAAGCAGAGCCACATGACATCTATGCTCTTAATCTTCATACTCATAGTTAGATCCCATTCATCATCTCTTGCCATCTTTTCTTCTTCAGTTTGAACATAAGTGATCCACCGCCCCACAATTTCAAGGAGCCTTTTACTGCTGTAGAGTCCTGAGCACACTCGCATCCTTCAAATCTCCCCTCTTTTGCTTTTTCTGCCTCTTCTGCCTGTCAGAGCTGGGTATCTCTCTTTCTTACAACCAGCCAGAAAAATCTCCATTATTCTTCTACCCTAACTCCTTCCATCCTTCAAAAGTTAATCCTGATTTGCCAGAAAAAAAGAGTGATGGTTGTTGATCTCTAAGCCAAACCATAAAACCTATGTTCAAACCACAATCCATACAAACTTTAGTTATCATCATTGTCTTAGCATACTTTACTTTTCTTTTACTGAGAAGCTTTATCAGATGTTCTTACCTTTCATTAAGCTCGTAATTTTCCCTTTATTGACTTCTCCCCCCTGGTTCAGAGATGCTCAATTCATTAATGGTGCAATGTATGCACGAATTAATATCAGAAAATTTTCCGAAGCTTTCTTCGGATGCAACCCATCCTGTATGTGCCACCAAATGTTACTGAATAAAATTTCTAACTGAAATAGAATCATACCTAAGTTTACTATATCCATTTTCATAGACATTAGGCAGTGACCTCTGTATCTCTCTTAGCAGTTCCTCCTCCTGGGATACTTGTAGGAAAGCCTTCATTAAAATTTTTGAGTAGTTTTGGTTGTCTTTACCATAAGGTTGAGTTGTCATCATACACCAAGTGCCTCCAATTGAATACCACAAACTTAAGAGGTTCAGGAAAGCACACAGTTAGCAACTAGAGGAATAAGAGGACAACAAAACTATACATTCAATATACATGGAGAATGATCGAGACTCTAGCTGTCCTATCCAGTAAATCTAATGAGTGGAGGAGAAGAAAAAGAAATTTCAGGATAACAAACTACATTATTGGGCTCTTCATGTGTTTGGGGCTATAGATTCAAACTCTCTTTTTTTATGTTTCAATTAGCACTTAGAGTCCCCAAAGATGGTTTGGCATTTTGAAAGACTCATCATATATGAGACCTCTGTCTAAAATATGTATTCCTTATATTCTCTATTTGATAAATCTTCACTTCATATCTGTTTGATCAAACCTTTGCAATTGTCTTTATACATGCTCTGTAATTCATTGGATGGACTCTGTTTTTTAACAAGATGCATGATAAAGGTAGAATTTGAACTTAATCTTAACTTTGATAAAAAATATTCATTTATATATATGCCAAAGTCACTACAAAACTTCCCATCTTTCTTGTAAAGAATCAGTGCAAATCCATCTGGTTTAGGTGCAATATCACCCTTTAGGTCTAAAATAACCTTAACAATCTCCTCTTCACCAAAGGTCTCTCACCCCTTTCTCTTGACGTAACTGACCAAAAATGACACCATCTAGACCATGTATACCTCCATGCTCCCAAAATTCAGATTCCGATAAAATCTTACCACTGAGTCACTGGATCTCTTCCTCATAAACCACACCATAAATTTGATATGGAATGGAAGTTTGCTCTCCTTCTAGCATTTTCCATTTGATGAGCTTCATATTTATTTCCTATTCTTCTAAACTGCTGTATATTCTTGCTTCTAACTAAAAAGATTTCAAATTATGATATTGGAGATGGCTGTTTGCATATAAATGTTTTGCATGCACTTGTTCAGCTTACATAAATAACATGGCATGCTTCTTCATGCTTTATTGTAATCTTCTCTGCCCTATGCGCCTGATAAGAATGAATGCACACTCAAGAGAGTAGCCTGAAAGATAACCTTAAGTTAACCATCATATCTTTCCCACTGCCTATCAACCTTAATGGTAAAATCTATTTCCTCTTATGTTATTATCCTTGTTTATGTATTTCTCCCCAATCCCCAGACCCTCCACCTCCAAACCCTTGTTTCTTGCATTTCTCAGTAGCTCCTAGAGTGCATATGGTTCATAGGATGGCATGTCCTTTCTCGGTAAGGCACTCCGACCTGAAATTTACACTGCCCACATTATTTATTCAACCAAAAGTGTCAATCAACCATCTTGCATGGATGATAAATTATGTCAGTTTCCATGGTGGCATTCTTAGTGTAGCTAGATATAACTAAGTAACAACATTTGAAGCATATCATTTTCTTTTGATAAAAAAAGAATGGCATTTAAAGCTTCAGAGGTTTAGCAATGTGAAAGAGACAGAGAGCTTTACTCACATTTCTTAGATTCTAATTAAAAACACAATCCAAAGCTGAGAAATAATTGATGTCTAGTATCTTGGACAGGGGGCCAAAAAAAGGAGGAGAAAAAATGAGCAGTAAAGGAAAATGTGAAGAATTAGCAGAAAATGCCACTTTAAGTTGTTTGATCTCCACTTGGAAACTAGAAATAAATGTGTTTAAAATGAAATTTTGGAAAAGAGGGAAATTGAGCAGAAATGAAGTAAAAGAACAAAGAATGGAAAATTTTTGTTGAGAATTCCAGGTGTGCTCCAAGATGTGGGATGTTCCCTAGAAGTGGTTAAGGAATCAAGGTAAGTTGAACAGTTCATTGTCATGATCCTGCCATGAAGTACAGAGTTCAAAAGGACATGAACACACAATGCCTGGACTTGGATTAGTGTCTATATGCATAACTTGTTTAACTAAACATGGCTGACTGAAGTCATAGTTATGATTAAGTGATAAAAGGAAAATATTAGGCACCTGTGGTTACATTATTTTGGATCCGAACTCCATAAAAAGGGACTCAAAACTAGGTGGTCCTGAGCTCATTAATTGGAATAGACTGATGGCTGCCCTTCATATTAGTTTCACACTGGCTTCATCCAGTGCCTTTTTGAGCCACTTCATCCTATTCCAGTTCAATTGTCTTTTCATGTATTGGGACCCTTCCAATGGGGACCAAGGCCAATAAGATCAAATAAGATGAGGATTGTGTTTTACCTGAAGCTATTCCTCATTATGTCACACCTTGCAATCTCCTAAATTATAGTATTAATCATTAGAATTTTCTTTGGATAGATACTTTTGTTAGAATTTACCAAACCAATTAGATATTGGGTTGGATATATCGTATAACAGAGAAGTTTAATTTTTATCAGAATATTACCATACCTCAAAATATTCTTTATGGAGAAAAAAAATATAGAGGTTATATATCCTGCTCTATGTTACAGTTCTGAGACATGATCTTTCTTGGATCACTAAAAAATTCACACATTCTTCGAACTTAATATCTTCCTGAATGGGAAAACATTACTTGTCATTGAGTTCCCTTTCAGGTGCTCATCCTGCTTTGCTCATTGTACACTTCCAAAAATTGTTCTGCCACTTGTTCTACCAAATGGGCCTTTTTAATCTTTGTTGAGGGCCTTCTTTTCTTGAATTGGTCCTTCATAATAGGATCCTAAGTCATTGGCAGTTGTCATTTTCAATTGGGTCTTCCATATAATAATAATAAAAAGAAAGAATGCTTATTTTGACATTACAATCCTTACTTTGTCATACTACTGAGCAAATGCATTACCCCATTCAAATTCATCTGTATAAATTATTGACCTCATACCATTCTACCTCAAACTCTTGATATCTGTCAATTTCCTTTTCATAAATGAAACCAAAGTCACTTGTAGGTGTTCCATTTTCTTATCTATACCCAATGTTATGATATGGTCTCTTTGAAGGTCAATCCTTTGGGTTCTCCCCTTATTCACTGGCAGAGCCAGCAGCAGGGCACATGCACCGCCCGCGCCGCCCCACCCCCCCCCCCCCCCCCCCCCCCCCCTCCTCAATTTCTTTTCCCACAAAAAAATCACATATATATAATAAGAGGTTTTCAAATGATAAAAAAATGAAATTGAAACTTTGTACTCAAAAGATAGATTTAATTTTGATTTTTTAAAATTTAATTTAATTTAATTTTTGTCCTTCATACAACATCTTAATTTATTTTTCAGTCTTTCTATCATATGTAAAATTTTGATTTTTTTGTAACTTTTCTAATAATATTAAATTTTGGTAACTTTGTATTTGACCTTTTATTAAATAATTGTTTTAAATTGTGTGTTCTCATCAAATTTATTTATTTTAATTTTATTTATTTATTTTTTTAATTTTGAGACTTAATTAAATAATGATTAATTTCGAAATAAATTAAGTAACTATATTAGATTATGTGCTATTTAATAATTCATATTAAGGGAATTTATATTTAAATTTAAAATCTTATTTTACTGATAGTGTCATTTTAATATTATCATATAATAGAAAATTTTAAGTAAAAAATCTCGTTACTTTTAGTTGATTGTATTCTTAGTTATTTGAAAAAAAAAATTATTAAATTCCTTGACAAATTTTAATTTTTTTTGGCAGCAAAAATTACTAAAATTATTGGTTATTTTATTCTCATATTTCTTGCTATTTTATAGTCTTTTGAAAATTTCCTTTGAATTATTATTATTTTCCTTTTGTAAAATCTAAGAATTAATTTTTTTTTTTTATCAATGTATATATATAGGGTGAGAGAGAGAGAGAGAGAGAATCATTGTGCATATTTCAACCTTGCCCCCTCTAATCAAAATCTTTGGCTCTGCCACTGCCCTTATTGATTGATGAAGTTGCATATAACTCTTTACTCATTAAAAGATTTGAAGAATTGAGGTATAACTTACCTCGAAAAACATTGCTTGTATTGCAACTCTCAGAAATACTGCATTAGCCCTCATGAATATCAAAGGATCCTGCTCATGAGGGAAAAATAATCAGGAGCCCAAACAATATTCAAAAGGCCCCTGGATTGATGAAACGTTCTGGCCAGCAAGAATCATTCTCATCTAGGTTGTAGTTAGATTTTATGTACTTACCAAGTATGGGAGATTTTAATAAACTAATCTAATTTAGTTGATGGTTACAATTATTGACAATGACTTGTTATATATACACGGTTGATTCTCTTTTGTGATATTCTGTTTTTATATCCAATTACAACTTAAACCTAAAACTTGTGTTTGCCAACATAAGGTCCTCAGCTATGAATGAGAAGAGGCTATGCTTATTGCCCTCTTAATTTATAAGGAAGGGAGGTCTATCATATGGATTAGGGTGTTATGACCAGGAATCTGACTGGTAAGCCCCTCCCCTGATTCTGTTTAGACTCCCATAATGAAGAAAAGTACATGCTTTGTCTCCTGTTTCTATTTTGTGGAGTAATATGAGATAGTTGATGAATGGCCTATTTTATTAGAGCATCTCAAAATAGGGAACTTGGTATCTTGTGTGATTCAGAGCCTTATCTATAAGCTGTTTTGAGCTTCTACTCTTGGTTGGCTTCCTTCAACTTGATGCTTTTACTTGTGGGGTAGTTCCTTCCCCACTCAATTCTCTTGGTTGAAATGCTTGGAGAAGTACCAAAATATGGTACTTGTCAGTCCAAGGAAACTTACAAGAATTCTTAGTACTATAATAGGCTTTAATGAGAGATAGATTCTCCTTCTTCAGGCAACAATATTATTGCAGTTCAATGTGTGCTTTTGGAGCTAGCCTTCTGCTTGTAAGGGTCATTTTTGAATCTTGATCAGGCCAAGGATCTCACAAAGTAATCAAATCTCATTAGCTCCAAGTACACTGAGATCATCATGTGGCCTATGTCCAGTTGCATGATGTGTTGATGGGTCAACTACGAACAAGTGGTTATATCTCTGTGAAAATTATCCATGTACTTGTGCATTTGATCATAAAATACTGAATCATTGCACAAAATAATTTTATTACATGGCCCATATTGTAAGCTTTTTAGTCCTTTGCCCATAAAGTTCTGTCCTGGTTAAAGCAGCACAGCAGTCTAAGATCTCGGAAAGGGGCACTGAGTTGAAATCAGGAATCAATTCTTTCCTATTGATTGTCAACTAGGGCATAAGAAAAGGTGAAACAAAGACACCAAACTTCATAATATAAGAACACATGCAGGGTTTCAGAGACCCAACTAAATATGGGTCCCATCCAAAGGAATTTAGAATTCTTATCAATGACTTAGCCTTTCAGTGTTCACCCACTGATCTGTTGAACTGTTTTGAACCTCTTCTCAGATTTTTGCTATCATAAATTGAACAGTTTGATGATGACAGTTATCTTCTTTTAAGGTGGCAAATCTAGTCCCAACCTGAAAACCCGTGCACACCACCTTGAATTTTCCAGGCTTGTCTGCCATGATATGAAGTGCTAATAGCATCAGGCCAATACTTAACCTGTTTTCTCTGGACTTTGGTTGGTTATGGTAATCTTTCATGTTTTTCCACGTCAATCTAAACCCATTAAGAAAACCTGACTTGCTTCCAGGTTTATCTATCTGTGGATCATTTTCTGTTTGTTTCCTGTGATTTGAAAACTTTAAAATTGGGGGAGAGTAGGCGTTACTCTGCATGTAGTTCATAAATACTCCAAAAGCTAAAACTGCAACTGTTGGCCCTATTTGTTGTTTTGCATTTGCTTAGATCAAATATCAACCCTTTTTTCTTTACATGAAAAAAACAAAGATTTTGAAAACCGAAGAAACTGACAAGATGACAAACTTCCTTAGCTGTAAGATGTAGTTGCTCAATTGAACCCCATTTTGCCATTAGATGAAGATGAATAAAGTAGTGAGGATGCAGAAAAGCTTGTGTTATTGCTTTTTGGGTACAAGCTTTGTGTTGTTGGCGTTGATGATGAAGTTGCAGGAGCTCCACTGGAGCTCTTATTTTCTTGAATATCTGTTGCTGGAAATCCCTTGAGGAGCACGTCAACCTTTGCATAGTCCTCTCTCTCATGTTTGATCTCCTTGAGCATTGCTGCCACGTCTTTCATAGTAGGCCTTTCATCAGGGGACGAGTTTACGCATAGTAAGGCTATGCCTAATGCTTGCATTATTTCATCCACTTCAGATTCAGGTCGACATAGTAAACTTGGGTCAAGGACTTCAACTCCTCCCTTCTTCTGTCTCACCCAGTCCACCACATGGAGACCATCTGGTATTGTTGGGTCAATTGGTTGCTTCCCTGTCAAAACTTCCAATACAACAATTCCGTAGCTGTAAACATCGCTCTTCTCTGTGATCTTCATCATGTAACCATATTCTGCAAAAATATTAAAAATTAGCAGGAACATAGCTAGAATAATTTTCAATTTGTTAATCTGATAGCCTGGTTTATTTAAGATCATGAAAATGTTAGAAGCCTGCAGAGATGGTTTGAATGTGGTCTATGGCATTAAAGGGAAAAAATACCTACCAGGAGCAATATATCCATAGGAGCCAGCAACCGTATTAGAGGATCTAGCGAAATCTGCATCATTGACGAGCTTAGCAAGGCCAAAATCAGCAATATAAGGCTCAAATTCAAGACCAATGAGAATGTTATTGGCCTTGATGTCCCTGTGGACAATGGGAGGAACACAATCATGGTGTAAATAAGCAAGGCCTTGTGCCGCCCCCAACAAAATCTGGTACCTTAGTCCCCATTCGAGGGAATTTCCAGCCCTCTCATGTAGGAGACTACCCAAGCTTCCATTGGGCATGTAATCATACATGAGCAATCTCGTGTTTCGATTCCAACAACAGCCCAAGAACCTAACAATGTTCTTATGACGGATTGAGCCAAGAGTCTTAACCTCTGCAGAGAAGGAATCACGAACTCCAGATTTATCATTGTCGCCGTTGGCCGCTCCCATTGCTGTTGGCCAAAGCTTCTTTACTGCAATAACTTCACCATTGTCGATGTCAGCGCGATACACAACCCCGGAACAACCTTTTCCTATCACATTGGAATCCACCAGGCATCTCAATACTTGCTCCACAGAGAAATTTAACTTCTGAAATGGAGTGAATTGCCATGGCCATGAATCTCCTCCCAACTCTGAATCATCATCTCCTCTGATGGTTGTTCGTGCCCGAATCACTGCAATTGTTCCCATGATGACCAGTGCCACTGTCATAGTTATCAGCAATGCAATGGCTAGTTTAAGTTTCCGTGACTGCCTTAAGTTATCTTTATTTCTTGTTAATCCAGTCACATCATTCAAGAAGCATGAGTCCCTGCCCCAAGAGCAAAGCCCTTGGTTTCCTGCTAGGTCTATGGCTGGTAACTGTCGGAAGAGCTTGTTGTCTGGAAGATAACCAGTGAAATTATTGTAAGAGATGTTTAGAGAAACAAGATTGTCGAGCTTGGCGAGTGGAATCAAATTCCCCTCAAGCTTGTTGTGCGAAAGATCCAGTATGGAAAGCTTGTTGAGCGCAGATATTTGAGCTGGGATTGGCCCAGTGAGCCCATTGCAACTGAGGTTGAGAGCAATCTCCAGGGCCTCAATCTGAGAAAGCTCCATGGGTATGCTGCCAAAGAGCTCATTGCTGCTGAGATCAAGCAATTGGAGACTTGAACAGAGGCCCAGTGAAGGAGGTATTGATCCGGATAAAGAATTTCTGCTTAGAATGAGCTTGTTTAATGAAACTAGACGACCAAAACTTGCTGGAATCTGGCCTGTTAATCGGTTCACTGAAACATCCAAGACTTGGAGACCAGATAGAGAGGACAGTGAATTAGGCAGGGCCCCTTCTAGAATATTGTTGCTGAGGTCTACCATCTGCAATTCTGTGCAACTTTCAATCTCATCTGGCACTGACCCTGAAAGGCGATTTCCAGACAAATCAAGAAAATTTAAGCTCTTGAGTCCACCAATTTGCCTTGGGATCCCACCAGTAATCCGGTTGTTTCCAAGCCGCATCCGCACAAGAGAACTGCAATTACCAATTTCTGGAGGTATGGTACCCGAAATATCATTGGAAATCAAGAGCAGTTTTGTGAGGTTTTGAAGCTGAAACAAGCCAGAAGGAATGCTACCAGTAAGCGAATTGTGAGACAAGTCCAGTACTTGGAGGTTTCTACAATTAGCCAAAGTAGAAGGAATGCTTCCTTCCAGTTGGTTGTCCCAAGCAAAGAAAACCCCAAGCTTTGACAACATCCCAAGCTCTGGTGGGATCAAACCTGATATCTGATTTGTGTCGAGTTGTAACTGCACAAGATTCCTTGCATTTGAGAGAACTGAAGGTATTGAACCAGAGACATTGTTATTGCTAATCATGAACTCTTGAAGCTCTGAAAGGTCCCCAAGAGATGGTGGTATGGTTCCAGATAAAGAATTCAAAGAGAGATCAATCATTTGCAAGCTACTACAATTCCCAATCTCTTCTGGGATGACCCCAGCGAGAGTATTCTGCCATAGCAACAGGGTTTGAAGCTTCTGAAGCTTACCAAGCTCTGGCGGAACTGAACCAGAGAGACTGTTTTCATAAAGGTATAAATTTACAAGCTCAGAACAGTTACCTATATCAGGAGGAATTTCACCAGACAGCATAGTAGTATATATGGACAATGTCTGAAGTCTGCTAAGCTTACCCAATGAGGCCGGTAAGGATCCTGAAACTTGGGTATCAGCCAGCCCCAGCACAGTCAGGTTGCTGCATTCTCCGAGCTCTGCAGGGATTTTCCCAGTAATTTCTTTGTTCCCTCCGGCACGTATAACTTCCAGATTAGACAACTTCCCTAAATCTGGTGGAATATTCCCTCCAAGACGATTATCAAAGAGGAGGAGATTCCTAAGATTAAGGCAGTTGCTAAGCTCAACTGGGATTTTCCCAGTGAGCTGGTTGGAATTCAAAACCAAGTCCTCAAGCTTCTGAAGCTTACCTAGACTTGCTGGGATGGTACCAACAAGACTGTTGGAACTAAGGTCGATGATTCTAAGTGCCCTGCAGCCACCGATCTCAGGAGGGATGGTTCCAGTAATATTGGCATCTGAAATGACGAGCTTCTGAAGAAATTGGAAGGAAGAGAGATTTGATGGCATAGGGAGCTCGAGATGGACAGACTGTATATTGATTTCGGTTACAAAACCTCGGGGAGAGCATACTATGGAAGTCCAGTTACAAGGGGTGGCGTCATTTATGTTCCAGTCTGGTAAAGATGAGGTGGCTGGTGAAGGGGTGCTATGCAGCCACGAGAAGAGAAGAAAGGCCTCATGGTTGTCAACGGCGAAGACGGGGGCTGTGAGAAGACCAAGGAAGAAGAAGGAAAGGAAGAGAGGTGGCGGAGTGACCAAGAATGATGAGAAGTTGTAGGGCTGCCTCGAGCTCGGCATCGACATTTGCCTCAATTTCCAAACCTTTCTTCTCGGGTTTGCATCATTGGGTTCTGCTTCCTCTCTCTCCCTTCTCTCTGTTCTCTCTTTGCTTGCTTTCAACTCAAAACTCAAAAACACACACTTCATAGTCTTCTATCACAGACAAACACACAAGAAAAGGAAATGAATATGATAAAAGAAACGAAAAAACAAAGGAAGGAATACCTAGAGATGAGCAGCTGTTGCAGCACCACCACCTCCACATGGGATGCTCACTCTCAAATCTCAATGGAATAGAATAAGGCAGGGGCTGCTACATGGGGTCACGCGCAGGAGATGTGAGTCACCACCTGTCCATACCTTCACACGCATCGTTTGCTTGATTTAGTTAATTATAGTTTTTCCTTTTTTTCCCTTCCCTTTGCTCTCTTTGTAAACAAAGGGAGATGGTGACGGCAGTTGAGCTCCTACCTCCAACTCACTGCTTGCTCTCTTTTGTCTGCCTTGATTTGAAATCATGCCATCAAACATGTCTCATTTCTACTTTATTTCTCAGCTTCGAACTACCTCCTCCACTTATTTATTAATATAAAAATAAAAAATTGAACGTTATTTTTTGTAAACATCTTATATTGCCTTATACAGTAAGACACTTTGTGTTCATTGAAAATCCCAATCAAGTATATGTGAACAACCCATTTAAATTTGATGTGTTTAATTGAGCCCACCGGCACTGCATGCGGATTTCATCATATTATCAGAGATGGTGAGCTAGGTTTTGAGTCGCCCCACTGACATCTCACAGCCCATAATACGGATTTCATCATATTATCAAAACAGCTGCCACTTCTAAACGTGATTTAAAATCTCATTGGAGCTGAAAATTTTTCAACATCTCCTGACATTAGGTGTAGTGTGTTGAAGATGATGACGGATTATGAATTCCGCAAGCTAGCGCCTTGCCAGGCCATGCCCAGAAGGCGTGGTTTATTAGTCATGGCAGGGTAGGTTATTTTATTTGTTAAAAAACTTTATGGTGGTGATTGGTGGCGCGTATGCATGCACGCACATGAAGCAGAGGTGGTGGTGCCACGCTCCCGTGTTCTTGACCTAGTAAATCATCCACAGCATCCTTCGGGAGAAGAGCTTTGGTTTAGGTCGACATTGGATCCAATGGCATTTGGTTTTTTTCTATCCACCCTGAAATATGTGATTATTTTACTCTATTTGCTCTCAAGAATTAAAGACTTTTAGTTGGGAATCACTATTGTTTATTTGATATGCCACATGGAGCAAAGTGTATATTATTATGACCTTTTTGTAAGTTATGGGGTCCATTTAGACTTATGGGTCAAATTGTATTGAAAGTTTCCTCCTTGTTTTTCTTTTGGTCTCATGCTTAATAGCAAACTATGACCTAGATGATAGAACAGAAACTAACTACTAATTTTCCCTTAAATTTAGATTGCATTTAATAATAATCTTAAATAGTGTTTTTAGTTTTTCTAACATTTAAAAGTTTTTATTTTTCAAGTATTAAAAATTTTAAAAATATTTCTAAAAATTACTATCAAAGGCACTTTTAAAATACGTTTGAAAATGTTTATACTCAAAGTGTTTTTAATGAAAATGTTTTGTATAATTTTTTTTTAGGAAAATCACTTATCAAGTGCTTTTCCAAAAAATATTACAAGTAATTTTTCAATGATATAAATAATTTGTCATATTTTTTAAAATATTGCATAAAATTTATCGAGCACTTAACATTTTTTCAAAAACGTTTTTTATAAACAAATTCTTAATTGTAGCACCATAATTTTGAATGATGAAAAGGGGTGCTTGAAACCTTGGTATAGAGTATGAAGATGAAACACATTGCTTAGTGTATATTATTAGGTTTGGATGATTTACCAACCAAAAAAAAAAAAATTGTAACAAATTTATTCTCATAGAAACTAAGACCCGCATGATAAAATAAAGAAAACTATATGAAATCACAACTATGTCTTCTCATTCATGTCTCTATCATCAGAGAAAAAAGAAAAAGGAAACGGAAAAAGAGAAAAGGAAAAGGAAACAAGGTATGTAGAAAGCAAAGCAATATGGATATAAAGATAAATATTTGGGATTTTGGGAGGGAAGTGGATTGAGTGGAGTGGTAGCTTTAGGAACACATCCCTCATTTTGAGGCCTTATCACGTGACTATGGGAATCCATTTATCTTTATTTTTTTCCTCCACTAAACCAAACCTTCTTTTATTTTATATTTTATTTCTTTTTCTATGGGTTTCTATATGATGATGATTTGTAGTTATTAAATAAAGGGGGGTGGTATCTGATATCATGTAGGACCCTGAGGTCCCTTAAACAACTACTTTAGCACGACTAAGGCCAAAAAAATAAAGCTAACGGCGCTGCATACAGCCCCCTATTTTTAGGGTCGTGACCTTGGGGAAGCCCCCACAAGGAATCTATACACGTTTTGTTCTGTCACACCCTCACAAGACCTACCGAGACACTAACCTTTCCCTTTTGAAAAAAGATTGTAAAAATATATATAAAAAAAGAGAAAGGGTAGGAGGAGAGATACCGCATATCAAGACTGGAAGCTCAAGTCAACAGGCATTGGATTGGTGCAATATCTTAATCTACTGGCTCTTAACATGAGGGTTCACTCGTTATACTTGTTCATATATTATATATTATATACCTTATTGGTACATAAGATAGATTTTGAAAGCCACCCAAAGTTCCAAAGCTAAGGATGATGATTTGATGAGGTATCATGTGGAGAGACACAGGCCAGTACAAAAATTTTAAGGAATTTAATAAAGAAGAGGCAAAACGTAGAAGCATTTTGGGCCATGTGAAGCTATGTGGTAGGAATATTGAGGCTAGGAATAGGGGGATAGCGAGTGGTCCTGTGGGCTTTCACATGTACCACTTTTTTAGCTAACACAAAGGCCTATACTGCCAGTGATGCTACAAGCCTACAACTCAAAAGGCCGTACGAGGAGTTGCAAATGGGCCAGGGCTTTTTTGTTCAGCTTTGGACATGTTTAGGCTCTGTGCAATGTCTGCAATCTGTTATGTCCCCAGTTAGTTGAGCTTTGGTGTTGAGAAGGACCATTGATCCTTTGACTTCACTCCAAGCTCAAAACCACATTCGCCTGTCAACTCCTCTTGGTAGTATCTCTATGAAGATCACAATTGCTTCTAGTGTGTGGGAAGTGCTTCCTTCTATGGTTTAAAAAGTGTAAAAGTAATTTGTAGTTGCTATGCAGATTAAATAGAATAATGTATATATCTTAAAATACCATGTATTATTGTAAATGATATATGATATTTTTAAATATTATATTCAATGGATATAATATCTTATAATAGCATATTCAACATAATATGTTATGTTATGTTTATATTTAATTTATAAATTAATAAATAAAAAAATAAAATATATATTATTTTTAATATTTAAAATAAAAATTATATTGCACTTAAATATTTTTTATTTTAAAAAAATATGCAATTTCTCTTAAGTTTAATAATATTCATGACTAAAATATTTAAACTTTATAAATAATTTTTTTTATATTATGTTATTTGAGATATAAAAAATAATATAATGATACATACATATATATATATATATATATATATATTGTTTTTCCTTTTTATCATAAATTTAATTTTATAATAAAAACTTATTTTTAAAAACTAAGTAATATAAAAATTGATAAAAGTAAATAAATTTATGGTACATTAGATATGTATATCTTAAATTTTAGATATATATATAAAAATAAAAATAAAAGATAAATAATATATCTTATCACTTATCTTATTTTTTATATTAATCATCAAACATGAGGTAAAATATATTATTCTCTTTCTTATCCTAATTTATCTTATGTTATACCTAACTAATCAAATATAGGCAATAGTGTTAGGTGTGTATAAGAAAAATTTTAAAATATTTTTAGAAAATTAGAAAATTAACTAATGTCAAAATACTTTAATTAATATCAAAGCCACTTATTTATTTATTTATATGGAAATAGTGTTATGACAAAGTGCTAAAACCCCTCATTTTTCAAAGAAAAATAACTATCAAAGAAAAAAAGCTTAAAGAAAATTATTAACAATAAAAGAGCTAGATAGGATCATCGTAGTCGATGATTTTTATTCAATGTATCTAGGAATATGAATCATAATGCAAAATAACGTATTATCAAAGAAAAAAAAAGCTTAAAAAAGATATTAACAAAAAAAAAAAGCTAGATAGGATCATCGTAATTTTTTTCTTTTTATACTTTTGAATGTTAGGCGTAGGTGCAATCAAAGTAGTTGTATGCATGTCATTTTCAAACATGCACACTTGGCTAGATTTTTCTTTAAAAATGGACATTGATTTTAAGCATGAGACCCATATTTTATAAGCCTATCTCATAATTTTTGACAAGCAAGGCTTGCCTAAAGGAATTTTGGACTTAAACAACTTTCAAAAAACACTAATGCAAAAGAACATGAAATGCAAACTGCTTAGGACCCCAAGAATGTCGCGTTTTGGATTGTAACTGCTTCAACGGTTGATTGAGTTTGACAAGCAACCTAATTTTCAACAACCTCAAAAATAAGCATTTGTTAGTGTTTAGCAGTTGCAAGATTGGCTACCAAGTAGTCAATCGAGTGGTCGACCAACCAAGTTGTTTGGCTTGCAATGTTTACTTGAAAAGTGCATTAAATGCTAGTGAATTCATCAAGAATTGCTACCTAGCTAATGACTAATTTATACCTTTACTTGATATAAATAATTCTCAAACCTTATTTATGATCTCCTAACCATCTAAAAATAGGTATGACAACTTCACGGGTTTTTCGGGTTACCCGTCATACCCTGCCCTTATTACGATGGGTATGGAAGTATACTAATCGGGGAATGGGCGGGTTTGGGTTTATTTTTTAAAACCCAAATCAGCTTTGGGCCGAAGTTGGGTTTTGTAATAACTTGCCCCACCTCGCCCTGCTTACAATAAAACAATAAAACCCCTTATAAATATTTCTCTTCATTTTTAGGATTCTCTCTTCTCAAACGCAAAGACATTTTTCTTTTTGTTTCTCTTTCTTACTCTAGGCCTTTGTGGAGTCGATTTTTCTCATAAAAGCAGAGCTCACAACCAAAGTCACACCCACTGCAATGGCTCTCAAGCTCCTCACCACCTTCATCTCCCCATTCCACAACCCTCCTTCCTAATCTCGTTGTGCCAGATCTCAGAGTTTTCATGGCCTCCACTCTTCACTCCATTTCTATGTGAGTTTTTTCTCCATTCATTTCTCATTGTTTTGGAATCTTGTGACACTCATTTTTATAATTCCAAATGTGTTTTTCTTGTTGGTTTTATTTTTTTTATGGGTTTTTTTCTCGGCTACCAAATGAATCACTATATGATTTGTAATTTAAGTTTTTTCTGTAGAGATGTTTGTAGGTGTCATCAAAAATTGGTTTTTGGTGTTTGTATTAACGTGGGTTGTTGCTATTTGATCTAAATGTTTTGGATATTGAGTTGAATCTTGTGGGTTCATTGTGATAAAAAAAGTGGGTTTTTTTTTTTCCCTTCAAATTGATTGCAATTTGTTGCATCTAGGTGATAAATTCTCTTTGGGAACTAGATTTCATTACGGATTTGAGATGTGCATCTGCCAAACGGGGTGGGACAAGGATGGGGACGGGATTATAGTTTTGGTTTGAAAAAGGAATGGGAACACTTACCCTGCCCTGACTTGGGTTTGGGATGGGGATGGAAAATAGTTTTATATTTTAGGACGGGAATGGGATAGGAGTGCCCCGTCCCAAACCCACCTTGTTGCCATTCCTAATTAAAAATCATTAGTAATCACTATGAGAGAGCTTTAACTCATTCAAGTGTAATTATTTCATGACTTTCATACTCCATTTATTAGGTTTATGTACAAATCAACCTAGGGTAATCACCCAAGGAGGAGAGGAGTGAATTAGGTGATAATCAATGTTTGCAAATTTAAACAATTTTAAGAATACAAATGACAATTATATACAATAATATAACAAATGTAATGGAATAGTAACTCCATATAAAATAAAAAGAGAAATGACAGATAAATTCAAACACTAAAAAGCTCCAATTGGATGAAGGTTCCACTTACAAGGCCTCTAACCTAAGCCTTTAAGCTTTAAAGTTTAATTATGGCTCCAAAGGACCTTTTAAAACAAGACTTTTGAAGAGAAAGTCTTCATAATATCACCCTAGGATTATGATTCCAATGGACCTTCTTAAGATTGAGCTCCCCAAGTGATCCATACTTGACAACACAAGGATATAAATGAAGGAAAATTGATTTTAATATAAAAGTTTGGCTTAATTAATTAGATAAAAAGAAACTAGGTTTAAGGTACACTAAGATGAAATGCAAATTTTTGGCTCAAAGTGCACTTAAAATATTTTTTTTAAAGGCTTAATTAAGGATTAAAAAATTGTTTGGAACAAAGATCTCTACAATAAATGAAGTATAGAAGCCTTACAAAGGAGTTGCATAGGTAAACTGGCTTAGGCGCAGTTTACGTCAATTGATTGATCTAGGCAGTTAGCTCGTAACATTACTATTGGTAATAGGTGTTAGGATAGAACACTTAAAAATATGACATGATATAACAAAATAAGATTTTATTAATATATTTATTATGATTTCTATTTTCACTCTTCTATCCTTGATTGCCTTGATTAGTTGTCGGAGCATTTAGGCCTACCCTACTTGTGTCATACATCATTAGGATAAAATCCTTAAAAGCATGACATGAAGTGACAAATTCAAAATTTATTATTTATTTAATGATATTTCAATTTTACTTTTATCTATCCTTATTTTATGCATTATATCTTGTGAACATTTTGGCCTAACATTTCTTATATTGTATATGACTTAGGTGTATTAAGAGTTAGACAAGAAATCCAAGTTATGGGTTCCTTATAAGTAGAAGTTTTGTTCATAGCCGATTCATAGATTTAAGCAATCCATTTGAGGTTGTAGTGTGATAAAAACTCAAATCATACATTGGGATGACTCTAAAAGAGCTTATTTTAGTATGCTTGAGGCACTCATAACAAGCCCACTTATTTAATTTGTTGTTAATGCCTTAGAAAAATTCTTTTTGATGAGTTTTGTAAGATTTTTGCAGAGTAAAGGCATGTTTGGCACATTTCCAACACTTTACGAAGGAAAAAACACCTAAGTGAGGACACTACCACCAGAAGTGCACTTTAGTCTTATTGTAACCCCCAATAACACACTAAGAAAAGCTCTTTTTAGATTGCGCACTCTATGAGCAGTAGTCCAATGTGTGCACCTTTAAATGGCGACTTGGATTATGCACTTAAATAGTTAATCTACAATGCACACTCCTTATTACATAGTGAATGGTTGCTGATTAGATTGCACACTTAAATGTACTCAGGTGAATAATGCACCTTGTTTAGGTGACTTAATAATCACAAACCATTTAAGCGTGCCACGAAAAAAATGCACCTTACTATCTTAGTTTGCATAAAACTCACAACATGCATCATTCATAAGTGTGCTATTGAGTAATAAAGTTAGCACACCTCAACTATTAGGATAGAACCCTTAAAAACATGACATAGTGTAACAAATTCATAATTCATTATTCATTTAATGATATTCTAAGTTCACTTTTATCTATCTTATTCCATGCATTATTCTCTATGAGCATTTTAACCTAGCATCTCTTACCATTCTACATGACTTAGGTGCATTAAGAGTTGCACAAAAGATCCAAGTCATAGTTCCTTGCAAGTTGATGATTTGTTCAATCGGTTTAGGAATTAGGCAATCTGTTTGAAGCTATACTGTACCACCTTCTAATTGGAAGGATGGTTAGCCTTGGCCATCAGGATGGGGTTCCTATGATGACTGCACTAGTGTGTAAGGTCACAAATTGGACGGGACCTATGGTGAGTCATGATATAAGACTATCAAGTAGTCATGACTTTACCAAGCTACTATACTGTATTGTTTCTCATCCTTGAGATAATATTGAGCTTGTCCAGAAGTTAGCAATAACTTTAACCTATGGGTAAGATCTTAAAGTGATCATATATTCCTCATGGATTGTGTTATTATTGATGGAAGCTAGGAAAAGGTATTCTCAATAGAAACACTATGATATCTCATGGACTTTGAGATAATGTGTGCCTTTGGGTGATTTTAAGGATGTGTGATCTTGAAACTTGTAGGCTCGTAGAAATTCCTTTAGTGGAATTTGATATATGCTCTTAATGAGCTAAAATATGTCATTTGATCATATAATAGAGGGATTTGTAACTCAAGAATGGTATAGGCAGTCTTGAAAGACTGATAGTTTTCACTTTGTTAGACTACAGTGACTAGTTCATGAACTTGAGTACTTGGTGTCTCATTGTAATGTAAATAGAGTATTGGAGTGTAGTTGACTCTCTATATTGAGATGTTGAGTCAACTTCAAAATTGGATTATGAGGGAACTAGTATTATTCTATGGGTCCCGATGGTCCTTGCTAGAACTCATATTCCTTAATGACATGACTTATAGATTATATTTTGGTATACTCAAGGAGTAGATAGGAACATGAGCGTCATTGGAGTATTGTATTGCAGACCCTAAGGGATAAACAGTTGCATGTTAAATTGAAAAAATGTGAGTTTTGGTTAGATAGAGCCTCTTTCCTTGGGTAAAGCATGTGGTAACCAAGGATGACATGTCAATTAACCCTAGAAAGATAGATGTTGTAGAAAATTGGTGGAGACCTAGTATTATGATTGAGATTCAAAGTTTCTTGAGACTTGCTAGTTATTATTGGTGGTTATTCGAGGGGTTCTCTAAGATTGCCTTACCTTTGACCAGGTTGACTCAAATGAGAGTTAAGTTTGAGTAGTATGATGATTATGAACATAGCTTATAGGAGTTAAATAGCATATTAGTAATAACTCATATTTTGACTATTCCTTCAAGTTCAGGAGGATTTGTGGTATATAGTGATGCATCTCATCAAGGTTTGAGGTCTGTTTTTTTACTGCACGGGAAAATTGTAACTCACACTTTTAGACTGTTGAAGCCTTATGAGCAAAACTACCCTACTCATGATCTAGAGTTAGCTGTAGTGATTTTTGCACTTAAGATTTGGAGACTTTATCTTTTTGGTGAAACTTGTGAGATATTCATAAATCATAAGGGTTTGAAGTATTTGTTTTCACAAAATGAATTAAACATGAGACAGAGGAGATGTATAGAATTACTAAAGGATTATGAATGTATTATTCAATATCATCCATGGAAAGCGAATGCTGTAACTAATGTCTTGAACAAGAAATAAGTTGGTTCTTAGCAGCTATTAGTGGTTGTTAGAGGTGATTATTAGAGGATTTGAGGAGTTTACAAGTCTATATTAGAGTTCTAGACTTAGGAAAACTTGTGGCGAATTTCAAAATACAACCAGACTTGGTTAGGAGAATTAAGACCCTACAAAAGAATGATTTACAATTAGTGTAACTTATGGAGGAAGTTAAGAAAGGCGATAAGCCTGACTTGGTTTTATCTAATGATGGGATCTTGAGATTTAGGACTAAACTTTGTATTCTAAATGATGGAGACTTAAGAAGGAAGCTTTTGGAGAAAGCTCATTGTTCTAGGCTTGCGATCTACCTAAGAAGAATGAAGATGTACAAAGATTTAAGGTAGAGTTATTGGTGGTCAAGCACGAAACAAGATATTGCACAATTTATGGCTTAGTGTTTGGTGTGTTAATAGGTGAAACTGAGCATCAATGATCAATAGGGTCTTTGCAACCACTTTTTATTTATGAATGGAAGTGAGAACATATTACCATGGATTTTGTGACAAGGTTGCCAAAAACCTTAGGGGGTAATAATGCTATTTAGGTGATTATTCTTTATAGACCATTTAATTTTTCTTTTTGTTTAGGAGATTGTGGCATTAAGTACCTATTTCTATAGTTTTCAAAGTACCTGTTTCTATAATTTGAGGTTTTTTTTTTTCATATATTTTCATATTAGTAAATCAAATCTCACTTTTCCCTAATTTATGTATAAAAAGTATAAATTATGATATATATATATATATATATATATATATATATATATATATATATAAATCATTCCTAAAAATTTTAGAATTTGAGATAACCTCAATTCTTTTAATTTTCTTTTTAAAATCATTATTTTGTCAATATAATTTTTTAATTTTTTTTATATTTTATATAAAAGTTATTATTTTTTAAAATTTTGAAAATATGAAATAAAAAATGTATATAAACTGGATAAAGTGATTTTAAAATTAAAAATTAAAAAATTAAAAAATAATTTGAAATGGTAAATGGTAAAAAAAAAAAAAAAAAAAAAGGAAAATTTATTTTAACAAAACTAAAAAGATGCATAAATTAGGTAAAATTAGGAGTGTAACTTGGGTGAACCAAACTCAATATTTAGGTTGATTTGGACAATCATTTTCAATAATGGCGTTGGATTTGAGTTAGGTTTTTTTCAACCTAAGTTTAATTTAGACTAGGCTCCAATTAAAGTTTGGACAATTTGAGTTTTACTTGAACCTGATTTAATATTTTAATAATATTTATAATGTATTTTATTGTATATAATAGTAATTACCTTTAAAAAAAAATTATATTATATCACACACACACACACACACACACATATATATATATATATATATATATATATATATATATATATATATATTATTTTTTAGAAAAATATATAAGCTTATTTTTTATTTTTTTTTTTATTTTTGCTATAATGAAATTTTATCCTATTTATTATTTAAATTTTAATATAAATATATAGAAAAAGGTTTTTACAAATGAATTTTTTAAAGGGTTATTTGGTTAAAAGGGCCAAAATAAGTTGATATTCGAAAAAAATGACCTCTGCCTTTTTAAAACTTAAAAAATGACCCATTTTGGACTAAATTACCCCTAAAAAAAACTAAAGAGAAACCTTTGAAATTTGAAAGTGCAGAAAGGAAGAGAAAGAGAACAAAACGAAGAATTCTTTTCTCTTGAATGGTAGACTGCAACGCACTCTTTAGTTTTTTGATTTTTTTTCTTTTTTTTTTGTAGATTTTCATATTGTTGTTGATTACTTGTTTAAAAAAATTCTAAAAGGTTATTCATTTGATTGAAGTGTGAATTTTTTTCTCTAGTTGATGAAAAAACGAGGGAAATGAAGAAAACCAAACGAAGTGGAAAATAACATAAAAGGATCTTCAAAAGTATGTCTATTACTTTGAAATAGTTTCTTTTTTTAGATTTTTCTCTTTGTTGATTTCATACATTCACTTAAGGTGTGTGTTTTCTTTCTACATGGTTTCAAAAAAAATACGGGTTATTTCTGTTAAGCATAAATACAAGGGTTTTTCTTAAATTTTTTAGCTTATTTCTCTTTGATTCTGAACTCTGAAAAAACATTGGTCTACCTAAAAAGATATCTAGTTGAATTGAAAAAAAAAAAAGAAAAAAGTCTTTAAATAGATTTCTTGGCTATTTTATTTTGATGTTTTGCTCTACTTGTTAAGATTTTGAAGCATGATGTTGTGGAAAATACTTTGTTTCTATAGTGTAGAAATCTAGTAGAAAAGTGACAAATGTGTTGACCAATTTGGTCTTCTAAAAAGTTGAATCTTAATAAGAGAAATATAATTTGCCCCCATTTTGATATCTCCTTCCTGATTATTGGAAGAAACATTCCATTTGTCCCACAAGAAAATGAATTTGTTTCCTTAAACCCCCCCAAGTGGAGATATTGAAGGTGCTATTGAAGTCTTTTTCCATGAGCAGTGTTGGAAGAATGGTTGTGATTTTTTTTTTCCAAAATTCGAAACCCCTCTTTTAGAGTAGTTTTGGTTTCTATCTAAAGTGAAAACAATACTTCTTCTATGAGAATTCATGTCAATTATTCTCCTTTTGTGTTTCTTAATTTTTTAGTAATGGAACCAATCTAATCTACATGAATAGTCATTTTTTTCTATTAATGATAAAATTGGAGATCATCGTAGCCTTTGCCAATTGGGTGTCTAGTTTTTCAGCAATTTGGGAAAAAGATTTTTTCCTATTTATAGTTCCTTTCCCAAGGGATAGGAAATTGCTTTAACTAAAAATCTCAATTTTCATCAAACAATTTGCATCCCTTGCCTATTTACAATTTCCATTTTGCTTGTATAGATTGAGAAGAAAACCCCTGCTCTCTCTTGGATGTGAGCCAACATTAAGAAGCACCCCATCAAGGTCTAAACCCAATTTGCTTTTACTATATCATAAGTGACATTTGCTAAATTTGGAACCCAGTTGGTCCTACAATGCAAACCACAACATTGAAATAGTAATCTCTAACAAAAGTCATGACAAAGAAGGATCCTAACTAAGGGTTAAAATATTACTCATAACTAAAATATTGAGTGAGATGATGCATATGCATAGCCAAAATACTTCTGCCATATGCTTTCTGTAAGTAAGGATGGTCCTTTAGAACTTCATTTATACTTAGATGTAGATGCAAGGAAAAATAATATGACATGGACTCATGATTAGTTCTTAAACTTTAGGTATGAATAACCAAAGTGTTTGAACTCATTAGAAAATCATGTGCATTATGCAATCTCTTTCATCAATAATCCATTTAAAAGAATTCAATGAAAAATGTAGTATAAGTTCTATCAAAATGCAAATTTCTAAAAACTATTTCTAAAGTGATGTAAAAGAATGCTATACAATGGTCTCTATTTCTCTATTTCTTTATATATATATACTTAATATAAACTTATGGATTTTAATAAGTAAATTCATAATTGTTATTTGAATTTTTTTTATTTTTTTATTTTTTAGGGACAAGGAAAAAAAAACTTAGATTTGCAATCTAGTATAACTCCAAAAGTGTTCATCGTAGAAAATGAACAACTCATCTTTAATGACAAATATTGAAGAATCTGCTAAGAAGGTTTGTATTTTTGGTACTATTTAGGATGTTAATATGTTGATGATTCTTGTATATGAGATTACTCCTTCAATAGCAAAATATATATTTATTGCATTTCATATGCTAAAAAAAAGATCGCAAATAAGTTAAGCCTAGATAATAAGTTTAAAGATGATATTATATCTCAGGTTTGCCATAAATAATGAACTAATTAGGTTAAGTTTTTTATATGTTAATCGAAATATTCATATAAACTACACTATAGTTAAGTTTTATATACAAAAAACTTAACCGAGGTTAAGTTATTAAAAAATAAAAATTCACCTAAACTTAATTGAGGTTAAGTCTCATTGACAAATAACATAATTGTAGCTAAGTTCTCAGTTAAAATATTTCAAACCTGCTTACAATATAATTAATTGAATTACTATTTTAATTTTAGTAGAAGTAGTTAAATTTTTTGTAATGTATTTTAGTTCATGCAGAATGTTTGTAACTCTTAATATATTTTTTAAATGTGAAGCATAATGTATGTGACTTTATAAGCTACCACTTTTTCAACAATTTTCATACAGAAAATACGTAATGAAGATCACTTCCCATCTAAGGTGGCTTGCTTATCCCACATTATTGTCATTGACAACATAAAGAAGAACTTGAATGAAACCCAACTAGAGATGTTTAAAACATCTTGTTTTGGCCACTTCTTAGGTATATCTAATTTGAAATTTTCTGCTCAAATTGTTCATAATATGTTGTTACACCAATGTGACATTAAAAAAAAAAAAAAAAATGAGATGTGGATACTTATTCACTCAAAAGGATTGAGATTTAGTGCGTTGGAGTTTGCATTGATAATAGGGTTGAAATTTGGGAAATTTTCACAATTTGACATGACATATTTAAGGATAAGAGATCAATATTTCAATAGAGAGAATAAGATTTGTAATAATCGATTGGAGGAGGTTTTCATCGCACTATGTAAGAAAGGAAAGAGAATGAGCACAAAAAAAACAAAAAAAAAAAAAGGCAAAGTTAAATGGGAAATCAAATCTTGATGAAGACATTGTAAAGTCAGCATTGTTGTACTTTGTTGAGCATGTTCTACTAGGAAAAGAATGGAAGAATTTAATAAATTTACAATGGGTTCAACTTGTTGATAATTTAAAGGAGTTCAACAAGTATTCTTGGGGAAAAATTTGTTATGAAAGACCATTATTTAGGTTGAAAAGGGCTTTGGACAAAAGACAATCAAAATATGTAGAGAAAAAAGAAGAAAAAGAGAATACATCGTATGAAGCATATGCACTTGTGGGATTTCCATATGCCTTTCAAATTTGGGCATATGAAGTCATCCATTGCTTGGAATGAAATATGCCACTCCAAAGTACACTGAGATTCAATCATTATTAGTAGAGTAAAATGTGAGTGATATCTTAATTTTTGCTTATACTTACTTTCTTATTTACACAACTGTATTTTTATTATTAACTACTTTCTTTCTATTTTAAATTATTAGTTATCTTTGCATTCCATACTCATTCCCACATTAGAAGAGCGTGAACAAGAGTATGTGAAATGTTTTGAATTCGAAGCTCAGTTGGATGATGTGAATGATTTGGAGAAAGATGAAGATCATGAGGAAACTAAGGCATATACTACTACAGCAACAACAACAATGAAAGGTGGAAAAAAAAAAGTGATAGTTTTAAATTACCTTTATTCAAGGTAACTAAAGTGAAAGTTATTAATATTATTTCACTATATATGTTTAAGAATGTTTGACTAATATTATAATGTTTTTTCTTATGTAAAGAAATTGTTTATGATGTTCATCAACTTTTAAGAAAAGACAAGCAAATTTTAATGAAGTCAAAACAGGATTGAAATAAATAGGAAGCAAGATTGATGGTTTGAGTGAGATGTTGTTGGATATTAGTAGCATGTGTTAGATTCTTTATTTTTTTTATAATGCATTTTAAAATATATTAAGATATTTTTATGCAAGTTCATATTAGAAACCCAAGAAGTGAGCCATATAGTGCTACAATGAGGAATGATCTGACGATGGACTTCAAATCAAAGTTAGGAAAATTTGAAACATCAGGAAAAGACAATAAGAAGGAGGCTTCAATGGATGATACATTAAATGACACACCAGTTAATGTTTCTACACGATCTTATATTCTTTATATTTTTTGAATTACTGACAATGTCTTTCTAAATATATTTATATCTAAATATATTTATATATTTTTATGCAATTTCAGGTTGGAAAACTGAGTAATGAGCCATATATTGCAACAACGCGAAATGAAACAGTATTAGACTTCAAATCAAAGTTAGAAAAAATTGAGACATTGAGAAAAGACAATGATAAGGAGGCTTTGAAGGGTGACCCACCTAATGCGACATTAGTTCATGTTTTCCCACATCAACTATCACCGAATATCTTTAAGCGAAGAAGAGAGGTAAAGAAATCTCATCTATTGCAGTACCCATTTTACATATCCCACTAATAGAAGAAAGTTGTTAATGAGCAAGACTGACATAATGTTATCAATCTTTGATCCATTGCAGCCACCATCAATGGAGATAAAGGCGGCTTATACAGAATATATTAATGATGAGATTGAGGAAGAGTAAGTTATCTACAATATTGACTCAATTAATTTTTTTTATGTAATTTATGAAGTTGACAAATGGTTTATTTCCTTATATGACATAGAGGTTTGAAGTGAACATCGAGTATACAAAGGTGGACCAAAATGGTTTCAGACAATAATACTTCCTGGAGAATGGCTTAGTGACTCGGTTTGTGACCGTTACCTGCATTATTCATTAATCTACATAATTTTTTGGATTACTAATTATTATTTCTTATAATTTCAGCATATTGATGCCGCTTTATACTTTTTTTCGAAAATGAGGATACTAAACTCTAATGTGTTTACACAAAAATTCACCACCACTGACACATTATTTTGGGTATACATATTAATGCATTTTAACTTTGTTTCACATTTTTTAAAAATTTATATTCACCATTTCTAATTAATTTTTCCTTATGTAGCTAAAAGTATATGGTTGTTGGAGAATGAATCAAAAAACATGGAACATTTTATCGGAAGATGACATCTTCATCGGTTATGCCATGGGTATTTATCCTAGGTCTTCTTTGAAATGGTTTGAGGTTGATGTCATATATGTTCCTATCAATCTAAGGAACACACATTGGGTATTGGGAGTTGTCCACCTTCGTAGTAGGAGAATTTACATTTATGACTCCTCAAAGTCAATCAACAAACCCAATAGATTGAAAACACTCATCATACCCCTAATAATGTTGTTATCGTGTATCTTAAGTACTACAAAATACTATAGGGAGAATGGTGACCCCAAGGGTGATAAAGAATGAGACATTGAAAGATTGAACAACATTCATAACAAACAAAGAAGTACAATATTTTCCATGCCAACACACATATTTCATTATATATACAATAATATTTATGAGAGATGTCGTTTTCCTCCTTTAGAGGTAGGTGCTGGTTCGGTGTCGAGTTGAAGACATTTGAGATTAGCATGGAAGAACACAAAGGAAAAATGCATGGGAAGATCTGTGAAAGAGGCCCTAAGTTTTCTTCCTGGATCAGATTTGGAGGGAAATGGTTGTCCCTACTGTTAGAAGGGGTTGAGTTATGCTGTGGACTGAAGGAAAGAGCTCCTTTTAGGAAGTTTTGGTCGGAAGGGGATAGAGTTTACAGTCTGGAACTCCATAGTAATAAAGCAGGAAGATTCTTGTTCTGCGTTGTGAGAGATGCTAAAAACAAGAGATTCTCCCTGGCTTTTCCTGAAGGAAGAGGGCTTGTAGGAGGCTAGAATACTCTTGCTAGCAAGCTGAGAAACTTGGGAGTCTCTCCCCTGCAGTGGAATGAAGCTTGGTTGGAAAGCCACACCCCTCCCCTTCCCGTTAGTGTAAGCAGAGACTCCCCTTATCTGCGGGATTGCTCTGCGTCACGTGATGCCATTTAGATAGAAGCTGAGAAAGAAACTCTCATTAGAAATGAGGAGTTGCTGGGTAGGTGTCTTGTGGGCTTTTGGGAAGGAGACTCTGACCGTCTCCCCGATCTCACATCCTTCGGGTCATGGGCAAAACATTCCTGGTTCTTGGAAAGGAACCTTTGGCTGTCAAATGTAAAAGAAAATCTTCTGCTTTTGGATTTTGAATTTGCGGATGAAACAGAGAGAGTGTTTAACTTAGGGGCGAGACACTTCAGAGGAAGAAGCTTCTGCTTAGAAAAATGGAAGCCTTTTATGGGATGCTTTGAGGAAAGCAGAGGGGGCGCGCGTCTTGTTTGGGTCAGAATTCTAGGCCTCCCTCTACATCTTTGGAGAAGAAGTCTCTTTAGAAAGTTTGGAGACTCTTGCGGGAGGTTCATGGCTGTGGATGAAAACACAGCTGATTGTCAGAACCTCAAGTGGGCCAGAATCCTCGTTGAAACCAGAGGATGGAAGCACCCAAGTTCGCTGCAGGTTGTAGCTGGTCCCTTTTGCTACGCTTTGTAGCTCTGGTGGGAAGACGAGGCCTGCATCTTCACTGTGCTCTCCTCCCAAGGGGCCGGTGCTCGGAAGCTCGATGAAGACGTGGGGGCCCCGTCACGCGCTAAGGGGAGCGTAGGCTCCCAACCCTCCCCCTCTGTCTCTCTGTAGCCTAAAAAGTTGCCCCCGCCAGCCACGGGGAGTCGCGCCCCCGCCTCGGACATGACTGGTGCAACGACCCCCCCGTCTCTTGCCTGCGACATCTACTCGGGCCAACGCATGGGAGCCATGGCCCATCCGAGCTTGGCCTATGCTAGCTCCTTTGGGCCTGGGCTTGGGAAGGCCCAAGTCTCAACCTCCTTGGGAGCTTTAACTTCCTTAGGCCCAGCCCCTTCTCCAGTTTTAGGGCTCGAAAGCCCCTTTGGCTCGCCGTGACGGAGGAAATGAGCCCCCGCTCCTACTCCAGCCTCTACTCCTTCTCCCGAATTCGCTAGGACTTCCCAGAGGATTGCGCTGCCCCATTTGGAAGAGCCGCTACCTACAATTGAGTCCTCTCCCCCCATTTGCTCGCCGCAATGGAGGAAATGAGCCCCCGCGCCTACCCTATTCCTTCTCCCGTCGTGGTCAGGACCTCCCAGAAGGTTGCGTCGCCCCTTATGGAAGAGCCGACGCCTGCTTTTGAGCCCTCCCCCATCGAAGCTCACTATCCTCAAGGTACGCTATCTCTTCCCCCGATCTCCCCGAGAGGGGAGTCCTCTTCTTCTACTCCTTTCTGAGATACAGGGTTCGAGGGAAAGGGGTTCTTGCCCTGGTCTTCTAGAAGCAACGCCGTTAAATGATGGGTCGATAGTGGTCCTGATTTCTGATCGGGAAAGAGATGTGGCGAAGCAGAGAAACCTTTCGGTTGCTCCTTCGTGCGTAGAAGGATGGTCAAAAGAGGAGCTTTCCAAATTATTCCACTTCAGTAAAGTCTTGGGAATGCCTGTCGAAGGGCACGAAGTCAAAATCCTGGCCTTGCTTAAGAAACTGAAGCTGAGGACTGGAAGTAACAGCCTTAGCAAGAGAAGAAGGAAGAAAAAATCTTGCATCACCCGTTTCGAAAAAGAGTTAAAAAGATTGGAATGCTCTGTTAGCTATGGGGGGACATCAGGGATAATAAAAAAATCAGGTCAGAGCTCCAGGGTCTTGATTCCAGTTGATTAATGAGAATTAAAATTCTCTGCTAGAATGTCCGAGGGCTTAATGATTTTGAGAAAAGAAAGCTAATAAAGGGTGTGGTGAGGAATCAAAAGCCAGATTTGGTTTGCCTTCTAGAGACGAAGGTGAAAGAAATGTCTCTGCAAATGGTTAAAAGTGTGGGTGTTGGAAGATTTCTCAATTGGGCTTCAGTGGACGCTAGGGGCACGGTAGGAGGCCTCTTTCTCTTCTGGGATAACAGAGTCTTGGAGAATTTGGAGGTTGAAACCGGGGGGTACTCCATCTCTGTTCGTTTTAGAAACTGTGCTGATGGCTTCTCCTGGATTTTCTCTGGAGTGTACAGGCCAGTACTTGGTAGCGAAAAGAAAGATTTTTGGGATGACCTTTGGTGCTTAGGAGGGGACTTTAACGCTGTAAGATTCCCAGAGGAAAGAAGGAATGCCCCTAGTCTCACAGATGAAATGAGGAGATTTTCAAATGTGATAGGGGAGCTGGGGCTGAGGGATTTTCCACTGTCCGAAGGCCCTTTCACTTGGATAAGGGGTTTGAACTCTCAAGCTGCCTCTAGATTAGATCGTTTCCTGATCTTGGACCAATGGGAGGACCATTTTTCTACCATCACTCAATCTGTTTTGCCTCATATGGTCTCCGACCACAGCCCCATTGTCCTTGAAGCTAGAGGCTTCTCTTCAGGAAAAAGCCCCTTCTGTTTTGAAAATATGTGGCTGAAAATAGATGGTTTCAAAGACCTAGTAAGAAGCTGGTGGAATGAATACTCTGTTGAAGGCTATAGCAGCCACTGTATTGCTGAGAAACTCAAAGCTCTTAAGAAAGACCTGAAAATCTGGAATAAGGAAGTGGTAGGCAACGTCTCTTTCAATAGAGCAGAGGCCCTCTCCCAACTACAGTGTTGGGAAGCCAAGGAGAACGAGAATCCTCTTGCTCCTGGAGATATGGAGGCTAAAAATCTGGCTCTTGAGGACTACAAGAAATAGGCCCTTCTGGAATAAACCTCTTAGAGACAGAAGTCAAGAGAAATTTGGTTAAGGGAAGGCGACAAAAATACCAAATATTTCCACAAAATGGCCAATGCTAGGGCAAGGAGGAACTTCCTGTCTAAAATTAAAGTGAATGGGATGACTCTCTCTTCCATTGAAGACATAAAAGATAGTGTTTACAGATCCTACCAGTCCCTCCTCTCAGAATCTGGGGATTGGAGGCCTAATATCAATGGTCTTAATTTCAAGGAGCTAGAAGAAGGAGTGGCCAACAGCCTGGAAGTTATGATCCACTGAGGATGAAATATTTGCAGCCCTTAGCAGCTGCTATGGGGACAAAGCCCCAAGCCCGGACAGCTTCACAATGGCTTTCTGGTTGTTTTGTTGGGACGTTATTAAACCAGAAATTTTGGGCCTCTTTAGGGAGTTTTACCTCCATGGGACGTTCCAGAGAAGCTTAAATTCCACGTTCCTCTTACTCATTCCCAAGAAGGAGGGGGCGAAGACCTAAAAGATTTTAGACCAATCAGCCTGGTAGGGAGTGCGTACAAACTGCTGGCCAAAGTCCTAGCTAACAGGCTGAAATCAGTGATGGGAGAGGTGATTTCTGATTCTCAGCATGCCTTCGTCCAAGGGAGACAGATTCTGAACGCTGTTCTCATTGCAAATGAAGCCCTTGATTCTAGATTGAAAGTCAACAAGTCGGGCCTCCTTCTTAAGATGGACATTGAGAAAGCTTTTGACCATGTCAATTGGGACTTTCTCATAAAGGTGATGTCCAAGATGGGATTTGGGCATAGATGGATTAGTTGGATAAAATGGTGCTGCTCTACGGCAACCTTCTCAATCCTCATCAATAGGAGCCCTTCGGGTTTTTTTCGTAGCTCTAGGGGCTTGAGATAGGGGGACCCTCTTTCCCCCTATCTCTTCCTTTTTGCCATGGAAGCCCTTAACCAGCTGTTGTCTTGTGCAAGAAACTGAGGCTTCATTTCTGGCTTCAGAGTGGGAAAAAGAGGAAGAGAAGGGCTAACCATGTCCCATCTCTTGTTCGCCGATGACACCTTGATTTTTTGTGATGCCAATGCTGATCAGTTGCAATGTCTTAGCTGGACCTTCATGTGGTTTGAGGCGATTTCAAGATTAAAAGTCAATCTGAGCAAAACTGAGGCCATTCCAGTGGGGGAAGGCATTCCTATGGAGACCCTCGCCTCGGTCCTGGGATGTAAGCTAAGGAGTTTACCTACCACCTACCTGGGTCTCCTCCTTAGAGTACCCTACAAATCCACTAGGGTGTGGGATGTAGTGAAAGAAAGATTCAGGAAAAGGTTGTCTCTCTGGAAAAGGCAATACCTCTCCAAAGGTGGTCGCCTTACTTTGTTACAAAGCACCCTCTCCAGCCTCCCAACCTACTTCCTTTCTTTTTTTGTGATCCCTAAGAGGGTGTGTGCAAGGTTGGAAAAGATCCAAAGGGATTTCTTATGGGGTGGTGGTGCCTTAGAGAACAAACCTCACTTAGTGAGTTGGAAGGCTATTTGCGCTACTAAAAATGATGGAGGCTTGGGCATTTGCAAGCTAGCTACTTTTAACAAGGCCCTTCTTGGGAAGTGGTTGTGGAGATTTGCTAATGAGAATGATTCTCTTTGGAAGCAAATTATCTCTAGTAAGTATGACCTTCAAGATGGGGGATGGTGCTCCAAAGTTGTAAGAGATCGTTATGGGGTGGGAGTTTGGAAGGCCATCAGAAATGGTTGGGAGAACTTTCAATCTCACTCCCGCTTCATTGTAGGGGATGGCACTAGAGTGAAGTTTTGGAAGGACTTGTGGTATGAAAATCACTCTTTGGAAGAAGTTTTCCCCACCTTGTTTAATCTTTCCATCAACAAAGAAAGCTAGGTTGTTGAGGCTTGGGAGGAAGATGGAGTTGGAGGTAGCTGGGGGCCTCGTTTTAATAGACACCTTAATGATTGGGAGGTGGGAGAAGTTGAAAGCTTGTTAGGCAAACTCCTTTCTATGACCATTAGAAGAGGTGTTGATGATTCGCTCCAGTGGAAAGAGAATAAGAATGGAACCTTTTTAGTCAAATCATTTTATAACTCACTCTCAAGGGGCATCAAATCCCCATTCCCAGCCAGATCTATTTGGACGCCTTGGGTCCCAATTAGAGCTAGCTTCTTTGGTTGGGAGGCGGCTTGGAGCAGGCTACTCACCACTGACCGCCTGAAGAGATTTGGTTGGAGCATTCCCAACAGGTGTTTTTTGTGTAAAATTGAGGAGGAAAGCACAAATCACCTTCTTTTGTTTTGTGAGAAGGCCAAAATGTTATGACTTTTAATCTTCTCCCTTTTTGGAGTGCAATGGGTGATGCACTCCTTTGTGAAAAGGAACCTCTTGGGTTGACATGGTTCTTTTGTGGGCAAGAAAAGGGAGAAAGCTTAGAGAGCGGCCCCCCTTTGCTTGATGTGGACCATTTGGAAAGAAAGGAATAGAAGGGTCTTTGATGATATTGAGAGGAACGACCAAAATATTAAGTCCATTTTTTTGTACACTATTATGAATTGGGCTAGGGTATATATAAAGGAACATACTTTATCTTTGATAGATTTTGTAGATTGGCTAGCCACCAAGTAAGGGTGAGGCTTGTTTGCCCCTTGGTGTTTTTCTATTTTGTATTTTGGTATACTCCGTGTATACTCTCTTTTTAGCCTTTTGGCCTTAATGAAATTATTTTACCTATCAAAAAAATATTTAATATTGTTAACATCACATTTTTTGTGTTTATGTAGTAGTGATTGTGGTTTTTTTTTTTTTTTTTTATCAAATTTGCAAAATACCTAATGCACAATCATCCAATGGACACACTAACTGGCGAGCGGATGGATTGGTTTCGTGAGAAGATGGTAGTGAGTTATTTTTCCATAAAGAACTTCCTATGTGATCCTACTATTGTAAATGGATTGTAATTGGATAGTGGAAGATGTTTCTATGTAATGACATTGAAGTTTTTTGTTTAGCAAATTCCTATGTTGTAGCACGTATTTAAACAACCACATGTTTTTCATACATCCAAAGAAATGAATGGTTGTAATTTATATATATTTATATATATATATATATATATATATATATATACATAAATGTGACTGTGTTATGATTGTTAACAGGTTTGAATTTATTGTAGTAAGCATAATAATAGAAAATTATATTTCAATGTAGAGCTCATAATTTTTTAGCTCAAACTTAACAAGTTGTAAGTTACTTGTAAAAGAAACTTAACCCTAGTGGAGTTTAGGTGAATACCCTCAATTAAAGTTGTATATATGGATGATCTCAACATACATAATGTGTCTAATCTTAACATCAATAAAAGATTAAAACATCTCCAAATATGTATGATCAAATATTAACGAGACTAGTATTCCAATAAAATAAAAAGTTCACTTGTCATTTCAAATGAGTTAGTATTGAGGGATGAACTTAAACTTCATTTTTAAGCTTTAAGTTCATTGCTCAATTAATAGGGATTGAATCAAAGTATGATTACATGTTTTGTTCCCCTATTCACAATGTACAAAAAATTACAATATCAAATCTTTTATATGCCCAATCATCATCTACAAAAAATTCATCATAAAATTGGCTTAATGATAGTTTCATTCATTCTCTAATTGTATGTAAATATTGTGGGTAAAAAATTTATAGGTAAATTATTGGTACTTGTATACATAGATAAGTATGAAAGCATAATTTTGTTATGTGAAATTAATTAATTTTAAAATAACAAACAAAATGCCAATAAATTAAGTTAAACATATTGATTAAAGTTAAAAGAAAAATATTAAAAAATAAAATGATGGAAAGGATAATAATTATAATAATGGTGAACATAGTAAATGATAACAATAATTGTGGTTGGTAAATCATAAAAATAGTTACTGAAAAATTTGTTTAGATAATAGGTTATTTTTATAATAAATTTATGGCATTTTAAGGTTTTTTTTATAACGTATTCCTTTATATTTTAAATTTTCAAAGGATACTATTTGTTTTTATTACTTATAACTTTTAGTATTTATAAATTAAAATTTTAGTACTTAAATTTAATATTTGTAAGTTATATGAATGACTTGAAGCATGTAATATATATAAATACACATGTTCATACTTGAAATATTGCATTTTTTTGGATTATTAGTTTAATTTAATGGAGAGGATTATTTAGTTGAAAAGTTACAATGTATTATTGAAAATATGACTTGATAGTTGATTATGGATATGTGTTATTTTTAGTATATAAAAAAAAATTAAATCTATAACATTTTATATTGATAATATATTGTTCTTGCAACAGGTTTAAATAGTAAGCAAGTTATTACCAAAGAAGTTATTGAAAGTGTAAGTGTACGTTTATTTATTACATGCTCTTATATAGTATCAATTGTAAGGAAGATAAAATTACCTTGTAAAGGTAATTAAATCTTTATATATTTTAAAAACTTTTTTCTATATATTATGCTTTTGAAGATTGTTTAATTAAACATATTAGTTATTTGACAAAACACAAATGTTTTGTATACTTATGTGTTTTATTTTGTTCCATAGTTTTATTGCATAATACTTATATATATTTTTTCACAAATTTTTTACAACTATTTTGTGTACTAATGCATATTAAGTTTTGTTCTTGCCTATATAAGCTACATTTAGTTATTTAAATATATCAAATATTATGTTGAAGAAAGATGTACTTAACTTTTTTATTTTTAATATTAACAAGTTTTGTCATTGTCTTGTCTAGGATATGTATTCCATTATTTTAATTGAAATGGAAAATCAAGATTGGATGTCAAAAGATAAAAGGTCAGTTGAGTATGATGAAAGAGTTGAAAACTTATCAATTTTGCATTAGCACATTCAACCAACCATACCTCTATAAAATGCCCATGCTTATGTTGTGGAAATCTGTTATGTCAAACTCCTCAAGTCATTAGAGATCATTTGTTCTTTAATGGAATAGATCTCGGTTATCGAGTATAGTATTGGCATGGAGAAAAGGGTCCCAGTGGAGGATTTTCAAATGTCTTACAACAACATTATGACAAATGTGAGTATAATGATGTTGCTGACACAATAGATATGGTTAATGTTGCACAAATTAATCATATGAATGATCTCCAAGTGTTTGGAAGGTTACTTGAAAATGTAGAAAAACCTTTATATCCTGAATGCATGAAATACATAAAGTTGTCAGCATTAGTAAAACTTTACAACTTAAAAGCACGTTATGGTTGGTCTAACAAAGGATTCTCATAATTGCTTCAGTTGCTTAGAGATATGTTGCCATTAAATAACAAGATGTCATTGTCTATGTATGAAACTAAAAAGACTTTCAGTGCACTTGGGATGGAATATAAAAAAATTCATGCATGTCCTAATGATTGTTTTGTATAAAAACCAGTATAAGGATGCTATTGCATGCCCAACTTGTGGAAAGTCAAGGTGGAAGATAAATAATGTGAGGGGGAGAGGGGGGGGGGGGGGGGGGGGGGGGGGGGGGGCGAAGATTAAGAAGAGGGTTCCTGTAAAGGTTTTGTGGTATTTCCCACCAATCCCTAGATTCAAAAGGATGTTCCAATCCTCAAAAACCACTAAACATCTTATGTGGCATGCCAAGGATAAAGAATATGATGGTAAGCTACGCAACTCATCAGACTCCTCAGCGTGGAAACTAGTTGACCATATGTGGCCTGATTTTGCTTTTGAACCTAGAAACCTTAAACTAGCACTCTCAACAGATGGTATGAATCCTCATAAGTCTATGAGCAGTAAACATAGTTGTTGGCCTGTTATACTGATCATATACAACCTTCCTCCTTGGTTGTGCATGAAAAGGAAGTTTATGATGCTAGCATTACTGATTTCAAAAGACAACCTAGTAAAAATATAGATGTTTACTTGAGTCCATTGGTGGATGACCTTAAAACTTTGTGGGAAAAAGGAGTTGAGACTTATAATGCACACTTGCATGAGCTTTTTACTTTAAAAGCCATTCTTTTATAGACAATCAATGATTTCCCTGCATATGGAAACTTGGCCGATTGCACTATGAAAGGATATTATGCATGTCCAATATGTGGAAAAGAAACATATTCCAAAATATTAAAGCATGGTAGGAAGAACTCGTATATGGGTCACCGACGATTTCTTCCACGTAACCATCCCTATCGAAGACAAAAGAAGACATTCAATGGTGAACAAGATTTTAGGATTCCTCCTAAAATTTTGAGTGGGAAAGAAATACTTAAAAAAGTTGATCTCATTCCTATTTCTTGGGAAAAAATGAAAATAAAATCTCTTGAATCTGATGTGAACACAAATTGTTGGAAAAAAAAAATCCATATCTTTTGAGTTAGAATATTGGAAATATCTTCATCTTCGTCACAACTTGGATGTTATGCACATCGAAAAGAATGTATGTGAGAGTATTATTGGTACTTTGTTTAACATCCTAGAGAAAACAAAGGATGGACTTAATGCTCAACTTGACCTAATTGAAATGGGTTTAAGGTCTAATCTTTTCCCAAAAGTTGACTTGAAACAGGCCTACCTTCCTCCTGCATATTATTCACTATCCAAAAATGAGAAAAAATTAGTTCGTCAAACATTGTCTAATTTGAAGGTACCTAAGGGGTATTGCTCAAATTTTTGAAATCTTGTCTCCTCAGAGGAATTGAAGTTATTTTGTTTAAAATCCCATGACTACCATGCACTTATGCAACAACTGTTGCCAGTGGCATTACGTTCTGTTTTGCCAAAGCATGTAGATATACGATATCAAGATTGTGTATCTTCTTCAATCAATTATGTACAAAAGTAGTTGATGTGGCAAAATTGAATGAAGTACACAATGAGTTAGTGGTCACGTTGTGTTTACTTGAAAAGTATTTTCCACCTTCAATTTTTGATATTATGCTTCATCTAACAATGCATTTGATAAGAAAGGTGCGACTATGTGGTCCAGTTTACTTTAGGTGGATGTATACATTTGAGAGGTATATGAAAGTCCTTAAAGGATATGTTCGCAATCATAATTGGCTTGAAGGATGTATTGTTGAGTGCTATTTAGCAGAAGAAGCTGTTAAATTTTGTACTGAATATTTATCAGGGACTCATGCAATTGGAATCCCAAAAAGGAACAATTATGACAACAAATTTGATAGACCTATAATTGGTGGCCATTCTACCAACATTGATCATAAATCGTGGTTACAAGCACATCATTATGTGTTAGAGAATACAACTATTGTCCAACCATACATTGAGTAAGAAAAACATACCTTTATCTTTTTATAATTTCATAACATAATGATGAAATCCTAAGTTTGCATTCCTTGTCTATAACGTTATAGGGAACACATGAATTGGTTGAAGTCTCAATACCCTCGACAATCTAAGAGACAAATTTGGTTGCAAGAAAAACATATGCGTTGTTTTACATATTGGCTTAAAGGAAAGGTAATCTCTTAGTTTTCAAAAATTATTTTAATATGTTGAAAACATCATAAGTTTCCAATATGTTTTGATTACACATAGGTTGAAAAGGTTATCCATAATGAGCAAGATATTCCTAACACGCTTAGGTGGTTAGCACATGGCCCTTCTCACCAGGTGGTCAAATATCCTAGATATATCATTAATGGGTGTCATTACCATACTAAGGAATGCGATATGACATGTGTCACCCAAAATAGTGGTGTTAGCATTTTAGCAGGGACTATGCAAATTGCCAATTCTAAGGATAAGAGCCCAGTTTTTGGTGAACTTTGCTTCTATAGGGTCATTAATGAGATATGTGATTTTGATTACAACATGTTCACAATTCCAATTTTCAAGTGTGATTGGGTTGACAACAAGAATGGTATAACAGTTGATGAACTCGGATTCACATTAGTTGACTTCTCCAAAATAGGTCACAAATCGAATCCATTTATTTTAGCATCACAAGCCAAACAAATCTTCTATGTTGAAGACCAACTTGATCCTAAATGGTCAATAGTTCTCTCAATTCCTCCAAATGATTTCAAGAACATGGAAGGACTAGATGACTTCACCGATAATTGCATGGAACATCACCATTTTATAAGTTTAATGCCAGAAGTTGAATCATTTGATGTTATGGATGAATCAGAGGCAATATACATGAGGGAAGACTGTGAGGGCATATGAATTGAAAATAATTAAATAATATATTGTACCCTTGATATGAGATATAATAAGGCATTTCACTTATTAGTTTTCATGAGTTGCACATTAGCTTAGCTTCTATATATATATATATATGTTGATCATCTTAAATTTCTTTCATGCATCATCAACATATGTTATTCAAAGGTACCACTTCAATCTTCATTCAACTATCTTTCTGCTGTCCATGGAACTAGATTTATATTATTTTTTATTATCATGTTTTGATTTTATGCTCACATAACTTCAAACTCTCATTCCTAAATTTCTTTTTCATTAAAACTATAAATCATAATTGAAACTATGCACTAATTTATTTTATTATTATCCTCACAAATAAATTCTTCATTATTGATAAGAAATAAAAAAATAAGACAAACTTTGAAAGAAAATTTCAAAAAATATATTTGTAAATGATCAATTTAATTATAAGAAATATATGCAAGGCTATACTAATCTTGTTTTTGAGTCATTTTACATGTTTGTTGGTGAAGTACTGGTTTGCACATTTACTTGATATCTTCCACACAAATATGGATCTGGAAGAAGAGGAAATGTCAAAAATAAAGCATAGAGGTAGTACATTGAAACCAAAAATTGCAAAAAATCGAAGTAAAGGGATAAAGCTCAAGATTAAATACAATAGCCTTGGTAGTCACATTGGGGAAAATTTAGTTGAACTAAGTAGTTATCTTGGTACAATAACTAGAACCCACATGCCAATAATTATTGAGAGTTGGTGGAAAGTCCTTAAAGAGACTAGGAAGAAGTTATGGGATTTGATCACGATAAGTCTATCTATAGCTTTAATATATAATTATTGTATACATTCATTAACATGAGCTAACATGGGTTGCTATTTTGTAGACAAGCTTTAATGTGAATAAAAAATTCAAGAGGAATTGTTTCATACTGATGGGCATCAGGTTTTGAACCTTTAAGTACAAGTTGACAAAGAAATATATATTGTCTTTCAAGAATGACCTAGAAAAGCTGAAAAAGCCACCCCCTATCTACCCATTGGTACAAGAGGATCATTGGAGATAGTTTGTTAAAGATAGACTTTCTAAACATTTTAATGTTAAGCATTATTTTTATTACATCTTCAATGTTCACATTTACATAGTTTCAACATGTACTAATTTTGTGTCTATACTTTGTAGGAATATCGCAAGCTTCAGAAATTGAGAAGAAATAAACACATTTACAATCATTATCTTGGAAGAAAATGATAAGCACGTTTTGAGCAGGATATAGTAAGTTATCAATATCGGTAAAAAAAAATGGAGTATATATTTTGTTTAAGAAAATGATTCCAATTTTTAAATATCATTTGTTAACTTGGTCATATTGAACTAATGAGTTTTACTATTAAAAATTTTATAGCTACAAGCAGAAGGGGCTATTGGTAGGATTGATAAAAGTGTTTTATGGAAGAAAACATGTGAGAAGAAAGGAAAGTTTAATAAAATTACAGAGCTAGTGATTAACATAATAGTAAGTTAACATATTTATACCTTTTAAAGCCTATAGTTTTAGTATGTCTATGTGATTATGGTTTGTGATGATATCGTTAGGTGTTAATAGGCAAGAGGCTTAATGTTGTCATTTTTATGAGTAGTCATGTTATACTAGTGCAAATATAGTAGCCTAATTTGAAAATTAATTTTGAAACAATATACATCAATTTGTCTATTATCCTTTATATTAAAACAATTCATTTTCTAGCTACCTTGAATTGGTCATCTTGAATTGGTTGTCTTTAATTGATATGTAAATCATCTTCATCAAATTATTACTAATATATGTTTTGTTGTAGGATGAATTACTAGAAAAGGCTAAGGAGACTGAACTACCTCCACCTGGTCTAAATGACATATTATGTCAAGCATTGGGTAAGCCTAATCATCCAGGACATGTGGTAGGTCAAGACCATTTGGTTAGGCCCAGCTCGTACTTTCATCAACCATTTGATGACATGAAAAAAATTAAATAAGAAATATGGGAAATGGTATGAAAGGAGATGCAAGATGTTGCAACAAGACAAGCTATGTCTCCCTCCACACCCCATTCTGATATGGGTAGTAATAATATGAGACAACAATTTGTTTTACAACCAGTTGTAGAAGAAAAATCGATGTTTAAAATGATGGAAGAGCTCCAACCACTAGAACCATCACTGAAATGCAAGGTATGCATTTACTTACTAATAATACAAGATTAATATAAGTGATATATAGCCTATGTAAATGATATTATTTGTTGTATTGAACGTAATTAAATATAAATTAGCAGTGGAAAGAAAAGGAAATATTGTTGCAACTGGTACACTAATAGACGAAAAATGATCAAATAGATTGGTTGTAATAAATGTTACACACAAGCCAGATGCTAGACTCTCATTTCCAAATCCATATGAGATTATCAATATTGGGGATGCTATTGGCTTTGAGCTTGACTGGCCAACAAGCCTTGTTATACTTGAAACTGAACATCCTCGGGTATGTCATTTTATGCTTGTAATAAATTTGATTGTAACTTGGTATTTTATTGTTTAGGAGTATATATTACTAACATTCCTTCCCTTTTCATAGGTGTTAGATAAAGGAAGAAGAGAATAGTGAAGGCACCAATTATTCAAAAATCTAAGCCTCAAAATCATTCAGTCATTTAAAATTTTCAGAAATTTGTGGATGGTTGTTTTAGTAATGAGAAGACATACCTAATACTACTCCTCATTTCACTATTTGGTGTCGAATTTCAAACATATATATCTAGAGAGGATTGTGAATACATTATTTTATCTTTAAAGGTGTCATCAAACCACATCTCCTTCTATTTATGGTGTACACCTTTTATTTTCATTTGTTTTTTTTTTTTTTTTTTAATATGAGTTGCCCACGTTGAACGAGATTGGATGTGACTAATGATAAATTTCTTTTGGTGTTTTGATAATATAATAGGCACATGCATGATCAACTACATATTGCCAAAAAAGAATCACAATTTATATTTGTTAATCCTTTTACAATATCATGAGCAGGCTTTAGTACTCCTCCATAGATGAAAAGAGCACAATTGTTGTCAAAATGCTTAATAGAGTGCCAAGATGTTGAATATGTTTTCATGCCCTACAATCCTACATAAGTGATGAATATTATACTTTAATTTGAGGTTTTATGATTGATTTATATTTCTAAATTTATGCTACTTTTGTTTTTAATGTTTTAGCTTTCATTGGGTCTTGGTAGTGATTGAGCCAAGGAAAATGATAGTCCACTATCTTGACCCTATGCATCACAAACCATGTGAGGACTTAAAGGATATCATAAACATGTAAGTTCTTCCTATTATTTTTTTTTTTAAAAAAAAATTACATTCACCTCAAACACATTTTTTTTTAATTATTTCTATATATTAAAACATATAACATTTACCTATTTTAAAAATGTACCTATTGAACTTATTTACATAGGGCTCTTCGAATATCTATAAAGAAAACATCTAAGAGGGAGCCATCTTGGCAACTAGTGCAGGTGACATCCAAAATTTTTCTTTACACATTCAGCTTATGCATTTGCACCATTTATATATATGAGTACTAATGTTATTTTATAATTGATCGATTAGTGTCCAAGACAAGAAGGAGGGTTCAAATGTGGCTACTTTGTTATGAGATTCATTAAAGAGATAATTTTTTATCCTACAATTATTGCTTTAAAGGTATTACTTATTTAATGAATTGTACATAGTTTTAAGCTTCCAAATGTTATGCATTTTAATGTTATTTTCTTATTTGATTTCAGTTTGGTGATAAAAAAACATATTCTCAAGTAGAATTTGATGAAATTAGAGGAGAATGGGCTACTTTTGTGCTACAACTAATCATGAATCATGTTGATGCATGATGATCACCATGCATGGTGAGTCCTTTAGCTATTGCATGAATTTTTCCATAAGTATTGTATAGTATTGCTTATTATTTGAACAATGTTTCTATTTGAAAAAAAAAAAATAGTTCTTACATTTGTTCCTTTATGATAACATCGATCCATATTTATTTTCTTCAATAAAATCTATAAAACTCATTAAACTATGAAATGCAGGTATATAGTCTTGAGAGGGTGGAATGGAGAATAAAAAGAAAGAAAAAGGCACCAAGATTTTGGGTTTTTAAATGCAACTCTTATGTCATATGTTGTAGGACATAAACGTTACTTTAATTGGTACTAAGAATTTTAGATTTTTAGATGTGACTTTTATGTCATTTTATAGTTAGTCGGTTTTATGCTTATGAAATGGACGTATACATGAATCTTGGGATCTTTAACATTTCTAAATCATATTTTGGTATGTAGTCACTCTTCTTTTTTAGTTTTGATGGGTTTGATATGTTGAACGTACTATCTTTTTCTAAACATTTGATATACAAATATTATTAGATGATTAATGTATTACGAATTATTTCATAAACATTACAGAAAAACGAGTTAAATGTAATATGATTGTTATATTTATGGAGAAAATATAAATAGGTTAATCTTACCAGTTAATTCATAAGCATTACAAAAATCTACAACTAAAAGCAATCATATCTTCTACAATAATTTACAATGTGTGACACCATAACTCAAAAGTGATGCATTTAATGTGACATTATAACTTAAAGATGATGCATTTAATGTGACACCCTATCATCACTAGAAACATACGATGTCACTACCGAATGTATCACCATTTCTCTATTTTGGTGTCACTTCCAAATACGTCACCTATTGGTACCCTCTATGGTGTTAGTGGAGAAGGTGATGCTATGTTGTAGTAACACCCTATGTTTATGGTAACTCGTTATAAATGTCACCATATATCTTTTTTCTTGTAGTGGTGGTACATGTTTCTATTTTGCACCCAATCTCCTTCATAAAGAAACATTATTCCTACTTCATCAATCATTATAACAAAAATAAATAAATAAATTGAATTATTGATACAAAAAACAATATTAAAATAATAGTTATTTGGATAAGTAACTCAATCTCGCAAAGTTGTTGATTAACATGTTGAATTATAGTCAATCATCTTCAAGTTTTATATATAAAAAACTTAACACTAGTTACGTCCAATTTTTACATGTTATATACGAACTTTACTTTTTTCATACAAATCTTTTTAACAAAAAATTTCACTCATTTTTACTCTAAAAATTTTATTTTTTTCCTTACAACTAAATAATGTTGAGAATAACAAAACTAAGGTAATTTTTTTTCCCAAATGGTTTTACATACCTTCATTTGACCTTGCCATATGTTTTTCTTTAATCTAATTTTCTTTCCTTGCCTCAATTTTGATGGTGGGTTGTAGTAATGGTGTATAGGAACATACTCACAATATTGGTGAGAGATACGCAGACAGATGTAGTAATGAGAGAGGTAAAGCTAAAATTTTCTGTTTTTGGAGAGATATTATATCTTTTGGCAGGGGATCTTACTCTTCTATGTTTCTCTACTTTTTTTTTTCTGTTTCTCTTAGCTCAATTTTATTGGTGGGTCACAGAAATGGTGTATAGGGATGTACTCACAGTGTTGGAGGGATAGATGTAGTAACGATGAGGGTATCATGTCTTTAGTGGGGGATGTTATATGTTTTTGGAAGGAAATAAATAAGGGTAAAAATTTTCAAATTAGGGCATCTCTCGTAACAATTAACTTGGTTAGGTTACTTTTACAATTTTACCTATCCAAATAACCCAATTTTAAATTATGCAGTTCCACTAATTTGGTTCCAGTTCCACTAATCTGAATTCAGTTCCTCTAATCTGAATTCAATAAGAATTTAGAAAAAGAAAAATGAGCTTGAATTACGCTTGGTCTGAATGATTCGAATTGGAGGTTGGATCAAATTGGGCTCAAATTATCAAATTTGTCGGATCACGCGGAGCGACTCGCCCAACTTGCGGCGTAGTTAGAGACTGGAGCTACAAAACACTCAAAGCCTCTCTATAAACCCTTGTCTTCTCAACACCTACTATTTCCAGAAAGCGCGGGAAAATGGCTGCGGCCGGAGCTTCAGCGTCCGGGTTGATCCTTTCACGCCCGGTCACCTTCGTCACCGGCAACGCTAAAAAGCTCGAGGAGGTCCGATACATCTTGGGCCAGTCCATACCCTTCAACTCCCTGAAGCTCGACTGTACTGTCTCTAAAACCCCATTTCTCTTAACAAACCTCCTTCTCTCTCATCTCTTAATTTTCTTTGTTTTTCTTTTTTTTTCTCCCTTGGATTATTGCATCAGTGCCAGAGCTCCAAGGAGAGCCCGAAGATATCTCCAAAGAAAAGGCTCGATTGGCTGCAATTCAGGTTTTTCTATATATACTTATTTATGAAACGTGTGTCATTATGTTTTTTCTTTAGTCTGGAGTTTGAAATGTTTTTATGTAATTTTGTGAAAGGTGAATGGGCCAGTGCTGGTGGAAGACACCTGCCTCTGTTTCAATGCCCTTAAGGGTCTCCCTGGTATTGTTTGCGCATTTTATTTCTTAATTTTTGTGTTTGATTTGTGTGCTTTTTGCTTTCTAATTTTTGTTTTTTTGGGTGATTGGAAATAAATGCAGGGCCTTACATGTAAGTTCTATTTCATTATTGTCCTTGTTTTAAGGTGAATTTATTCTCTTTCTTTATTTTATGGTTTTTTTTTCCTTTCTTTTTCTTTTTATTTTTCTCTATTGTGCATGGTTTGTGATTATTATTATTGTAGCAAAGAAGGTCGGTTTTCCAAATTGATGTAAAAGAGCACAGATGGTGTTATAGAAATTTATTTATTTATTTATTTTTATTTTTTATTTTTTATTTTATTTTATATATATAAAAAAAAAACAGAAATAATCCTTTAATCCCTGCTGTGATCCCTTTCAGTGTACAGTTAATATTGAACATTTCTATAGTTTGGCTTAGTTATAGCTGTAGGCTAGTGCATTAGCTCCCATGTATTCAGTGTTTAAGCACAGGGTATTAAAATATTCCATTAAGAGGTTATTGCGAAGGAGCTTATTTCATCTAATTCTGGCATCTTTTCATTCTCTATCCACTTGAAGGTATAATGAACAGATTTTTGGCATCTTTAATTCATTGGTTTCTGGTGGTCAGAGATTTGATGGATTCATGCAGTACTAGTGTGAACATTTTCCTGAGCACTATGGTGTGCTGTTGAAATAATATTATTTTGATTTCTATGTTTCAGTCAACAATGGCTTTCCAGTTAATGTCAGAGTTAAGGATGTCATTTAAGGGTAGGAATTTCAAAGTTATATTGAATGGCATATTAATTCAAGGATTGGTAGTAGGTGTTCTTTTGGGTGAAGGTGGAGGAGCATCTAGTTGTGCTCCGATGCTTGATTGGTTGGACAAATACTGGTTTGCCCTTTGCATGGATTCAACTAAAGAAGATAAAACATGACTAGTTTCTGATATGGACACATCATTTGGTTAAGTTATCACCAAATTGGACAAAACCATTATGGGTTTTCATCACAAAGCAAGTCTGAGGAACTTCCTATACAGTGGGGTTTGAGAAAGAAGAGATTGTTTGTATTTTGGACCATTTGAAGAAGGCTAAGGAGATGGACATGTTTTTGGGATTTAATAGAAAATTTGGAGGAAAGACTAGAGTGTGCTTTTAGAGGTGAAGATGAAACCCCCAATGGCAGATTTTGTGAATTTCAGTTCATGAAAAGCCAGAAAAAGCTTCTAATGATCCTTTTCTCTTTTATGGATAAAAGGCAATATATTAAAAAAGACACTTCAAAAGGGTGCCCCAAAGTACATAGCAAGTATATAAAGGACGCTTAAGAGTGCCTCAAAAAAGAAAATAGGGAACAACAAAATATAGCACCCGCTCAATCAAAGCCCAATCAATTTGCAAAATCAATAATGGAAGGACCAGAAACTATATACACCTTAGCTCAAGCCCAAAGTTTACAAAGGAAAGAAAGTTTAAGCCTTTGAACCAAATGTTCCTCATTTTTAAAAGTCCTACTATTTCTTTCCCTCCAAACAGTCTAGAAAAGGTATAGAGGAGCAGCTCGCCACACTTTTTTCTTCTTCTTACCCATGAAAGAACCATGCTACCCTCATAACGTCTCTCTAACTAAGAAAGGAAGTACCCGCGACACCCTAAAAAGAGAAAATAAGTGCCACAAAATCCTTGCCATATTGCAATGCAATAGAATGTGCTCAAGTGTCTCTTCCTATGAGAGACATAGGTAACATCTGTTGGCCAACAACTGCCCTCTTCTCTGAATTCGATCCAAAGTTAAGACCTTATTCCAAGTAGCCTCCCAAGCAAAGAAACCCACCATCGATAGCACCCATGAGTTCTAAATTACACTTGCAAGGAAATCACCTTGTCTTTCCGGTTCCAAAGCCTTGTATAGAAATTTGATGGTAAATTTACCATCTTTTGACTTTGTTCAGACCACCTAATCATCCACCTTCCTACACACCCTTCTTCCTTATAGTCTCTGAAAAGAACTCTCCACAACAACCACCTCCCAATTGTTGAGCCGACCAAAGAATCTGGGAGCCCATACTCCCCCTTCTGAATGGTTTCAAACATCCTCCACCCAAACCTCCTTGGATGATGCTATAGCAAATAAGGAGGGAAACGTGACGCACAATGGATCGTCACCACACCACCTATCCTTCCAACATCTCACCTTCCTTCCATTCCTTATAGAAAAGGCCATATTGCCACCCAAGGTATCCCATTCTTTCCTGATGGATTTCCACAACCCTACTCTATAACTTCCTCTCACATCATAGGAGTGCCACCGTCCCTCTTCTACCCCATACTTATCACAAATAACTTGCTTCCAGAAAGCCTCCCTCTCCATTGGAAAATGCCAACTCCATTTACATAGGAGGGCCTTATTGAGTAATAACAAATTTCTCACTCCTAAGCCACCCTTTCCTTTATCTGAGCAAATATTAGACCACCTTACTAAATGAGGCTTCCACACAAAAGCCCCTTCGCCCCAAAGAAATCCTTTTGGATTTGCTCCAGTCTCAATCTGACTCTTTTTGGCATACAAAGCAAAGACATAAAATAAATAGGCATACTGGAAAGGGTGTTGTGAATCAAGGTAAGCAAATCAATAATTTTTTTTGAAGCCTCTCCTCCATGCCATCCCAAACTACCACAGACTTGAACTGTACCCCTAAGGGAAGACCCAAAAGTAAGAAGACAGGAGCGCATCAATTTTTGCAATCAAACTCTTACACCAGCTCTTCTAAATTCTCTACTTTCCCCACTGGAATGCTTTTTTTTTCCAAATTTGCCCTCAACCTCGACATGGCCTCAAACCACATAAGTAACTAACTTAAGTAAGTCATCTAATCTATAGAAGGCTTACAAAAACTTAAATTGTCATCAACAAACAACAAATGAGAGATTTTCCCTTCCTCTTTTCCTTTACCTGTGATCCTCAAACTTGATAAAAAACCTCCTTCCTTAGCTCTCTTTAGCAAACAACCGAGGGCCTCCATGACAATCACAAAGAGATAAGGGGAGAGAGGGTCCCGCTGCCTCAAACCTCGAGAGTTTTGGAAAAAACCTGAAGGAGTTTCATTGACAAGAACTGAGAATCTCATTGTAGAAATACACCACCGAATCCAACTGATCCGCTTAACACCAAAACCCATCTTTTCTAGCCATAAAGTTGAGAAGTTCTAGTTAACTTGGTCATACGCTTTCTCATATCAAGCTTGCAAAGAATACCACCACAATTACCTTTCTGCACTGAGTAAATAACTTCATTAGCAATCAGAACAGCATCAAGGATTTGCTTATCCTCCACAAACGTATTTTGGGAGTTGGACACCACCTTGCCCACTACCTTCTTTAGTCTATTAGCTAACAGTAAAAGGTCATGATGATTCTAGAAGGTTTAAATGGCAGCTAGTAGGAGACATTGAGAGAATCCCTGTTGTCTTTGAATTTGCTTCAGTATTAGGCTATGGTCTCATCATGAGACTCAATTTTTTCTTTTGAAGAGACCTTCTTTAAAACTCTTTGATGATAGAAGAGTCATTTTATAGGTTTGTAGGGAACCTACTAACACATCTACTCTCAATGCATCCACATTCTTGCTTATGACAATTACTTTAGGCTTGAATTTCTCAAAGAGAGATTAGAGGGAGAGCATAAGATTTTTCTAAGTACCTTGGAATTAGGGATTTTGTCTCGCAAGTTAAAACAAGAATTAACAATATCACTCAAGTTACCTATTAAAAAAAAACCAATACCACTCATGTTGGTCTAAAATTGAAAGAAAGTCTCATCTTCATTCTTATTCTTTCAAATTGGACACTTAGCATCTATAATTTGGACAACTTCATAGTGTAATTGCCCTCATGAGTTACGATCAAGACATCTCAGGCTTCATTAGTGTATTTACATGTTACTATTCTTTTAAATTCATTAAGACTAACACCATTAAAAATAAAATAAAGAGCCTTAGCATTAGCTTCACTACTTTCATTATCAAACTTGTCCCATTCACTAAATAAATCTTTCATTTTTGTCTATAGATCAGGAGGCAACCACCCATATTCCATTGTATTCCAAACATGCTCTCCTTACCTTTTGGAAAATACTTCTTTTGAATTTTTCAAGAGGTAGTTGTTCTCATAAAAAAATGAAGGACAATTAATGGAAGTTCCTACTTTTTATCATTGCATGATTCAAGAATCAATTAGTAGGAATAAGAAAATTTAATGTTTAAAATTTTAACACAATTTGATATCACTTATGAGTTTGTATTCTTGATCATGAAACATTTTGAAACTTCCTAGAGAGAGGTGAATTGATAATCCAAGCAATCTATATTAATTTTTTATTTTTATATAAGGAAATCTTTTGATCTATCAATGAGAATAAGAACGCAATCGCATTAAAGGACCTCGAAATATATGTGGGAAAACTACATAGAAAGTTTCTCAAAAACTCTACAGATGTAAAAAAAAAAAAACCATAGGTCACATGATTGCGGTTAAATCCATTAAACCAAAAGGAATGTACATAGTTTTACCTAATGTAGAGGCTTCTACTTCCAATGGTCTTATATTGGTTATCACCCACATAGTTTCTTCATGTTGTTGACACAACAACTCATGTTTCTTAGTGGATACCTCAATCCTGTGTTGAGACTAGTGGATCGATGCATTTTGCTTTTTTGCCAAAAGGACTTTCAAGAATGCCCTTGAAATGTTTGAGAGTTGGAGTGCTAAGGCAGAGAGATGGCTATGATTTCACTTACATTTTTTTAATTAAAAACTTGGGTTTTTATATCAAAATCCTAGATGGATGTTTGGAGGGTTTCTTAAAAATTAAATTTACTAAAAATTCCAACAAAAATATTAAATATCTGCTTTAAAAAACAAAAGGATTGAACTAGCGTTTGAACATCATGTAGGGGATGTTTGAATGTTGGGTGGAATTTGAACATCCCATTAGAGGACATTTGAACATCCCATAGACGTTTGAAGATCCTCCTTCATGATGTTTTAACGCCTATAAACGTTTTTGCATGTTCGACTTCGCTTTTTGATTTTTCTTAGAAATTTCACCTTCTTTAAATTTGGTAGCAATTTCTCTTGCTCTAATACATCTAATAAATATGCGTACCTTGAATTTAAATCGACTTTGAAGTAACTTGAAATCCACTCTAACCAGTAAGACCTCATAATTTATGATACCTTAGATTTAGTGTAATAATGGAACAAAATTGTCAACTTAATCTAATACATCAACACTATAGTTCCTTTAGGGCAAGTGTTTAAGGGTGTTTACTCTCCCTAGATCACATCCTAGTGTCCCTATGGAGGCTATTTCCCTTGTGGAAGAACAAACATTAGATTTGGGCTCCTCTTTGTTGGAAGGTTTTCAAATCGAAGGTTTCACAATTTGCAAAATAGAAAGTGTTTAATTTATTTTGGCCACTATGAAAGTCATGCTTGTCAAGTATAGTGAGAATGTTCTTACCCTAGGTAGTAGCAGTGTAAGGTCTAAGGATATGGTATACTTCAGGAAAAAGTACAAACCTATGATCACAAGTAATGGCGCTTAGGAGGGCTTGTTTGAAAGGTGAATGAGCTTCTAACTGGTGGTATGAGAAACATAAATTAGAATAATTGAGGATTGAGGTTAGAAAGAAAAGAAGGGTAGTTGAGGAATTTCTCCATCATAAATCTTTGGGTATAGTGATGCTTTAGGAAGCAAAGAGGGAAAAGTCTAATGCAAGATTTGTGGTAAGTGTGTGGGCAACTAGGGATAAGGAGTGGGCTACTCTTCTAGCTTGTGATGCATTAGGAAGCGTATTAATAATATGGGACTCAAGCAAATGCAATTGTATATAATTGGTGTTAGGATCCTTCTAAATTTCAGCTAAGCTAGTTTTAGATGGATAGCAGGTCTTTTGGCTTATCTCTATGTATGGCTCCAATGATACCACTATTAGAAATGGTATGTGTATGTGTGTGTGACTTTAACCTATTTGAATTCATTAAAGAAAGTGAGTTAATCGATCCCCCTCTTAGGAATGCTTATTTACTTGGTCCAATTTGCAATCATCCTCCACTTGCAAGGGATCGGATAAATATTTTTATTTTCAAATGAGTGGGAGCAAAGCTTTCCCCATAGTCTAAAAGAAGCCTTACCCATTTTCACCTCTTAACTATTGGCAGATTGTCTTAGATACCAATCAATTCAAGCGGGGATCAACTCCATTTACGCCTGAAAACATGTGGTTGCTCACCTAAATTTCAAGGAAAGATTTAGCTTATTGTGGAAAGAGTTTTAGGTTGAAGGGTGGGAAGGTCATAAATTCATGGAAATGCTACAATATGTCAAATCAAAACCATAGTTGTGAAAGGCGCGCCTAGGCTCTAAGCGGCGCGACGTGACCCTTCGGTGCCTCGCTTGAAGGCAAGCGATGCCCCTTAGGTGTGCAAGGCACTCGCCTCCGATAAAGTGCAAGCGGCCCACACGCCTCCACCCCCTTTCTCCTTCTTCTTCTTCTGGTCTTCTTCTTTGGCAACGAGTTGCAGAGGGAAAAAAGAAGCCGGTTTTTTTAATTTTTTTATTTATTATTATCTAAGACTAAAACAACGTCGTTTTAGACCTTTAATTTTTTTTTTTTTTATAAAAAAATTGGTCAAAATGATGTTGTTTTGTTCCCTGTTGTTTTAAAAGAATAGGGGCCAAAACGGCGTCATTTTGACCCCTTTTATTTTAAAAAGAACAAGCCAAAACGACGCTGTTTTGGCCCTGTCTTTCATTCTAGCCCCCTTTTCTAGTTATTTTCAACCCGACAACACCCTAAAACATTGCCCTAGCCTTTGCTGTGCTGTGAAGAAGCGAATGGGAGGAAAAAATAGAGGAAAAATAGGAGAAAAATAAAGGAAAAATAGACGTACCTTTCCGGGACCTTGGTATTTAATGATGTTTTTGAATTGTGGACAAATTTCATGTTTTGGTTTGGAAACTTTGGATTTGGATATGTATTAGCAATCGTGATGATTTGTTTTTATACTTGGAGTTCTTTATTTTTATGTTTTTTGTTGATTAAATTGAAGTTTTAGATAATATTTGATGATTTATGTGTTTAGGACAATTAAATGATTATTAAATTTGATTAAATTGTATAAAAATATATATGTAAATGAGGATGCGCCTCACTTCACTAAAGTCTGCGCCTTAGGTGCACCTTGTGCCTCAGGCTCTAGGAGTAGGCTCTTTAGTGCGCCTTGGGCCTTTTAAAACTATGATCAAAACTAAAAGAATGGAACAAGGTCTTTTTTGGAGACTTAAAGGAGAGGAAAAGAATGTCCTCAAAGACATAGTTAGTATTGATGCCCATGAACAAGAAGGGAATCTCTTTCTTGGGGTTTTAGCTTTCAAGGCCTTAAGGAAAGGTTAGATGGAAAAATTGTTGCTAAGGGAAGAGGTGTATTGTAGGCAAAAAGCTAGGGTAAAATGGGTAAAGGAAAGGAAGGGGATAGCAACTCTAAGTGTTTCCATAGGGTGGCTAACATAAGGAAAAACATGAAGTTCATCGAGTCCTTGGTGAATGAAAAAGGCGTAGCTTTATATGATATTGAAAGCATCTAAGAGGAGATTAAGAGACTTTTTGAAAAGTTATATTCTAAGCCCCCTAGAGATTCTTTGAGGTAGGTTGGACAAGTCCCTTATTTTAGAGAATGCTACTTAGTTGGATCACCCCTTTTTTGTAGAGGAAGTTCGTAAAGCTATCTTTCAATTAGACAAAGAAAAGGCTTATGTGATGGTTTCTCCATAGTTGTGTTTCAGGAGTGTTGGGATATGGTAAATGAGGATTTCTTAAGAGTGTTTATAGAATGGTAAGGTAATGAACCAAAGTACTAATGCTATCTTCATTAAGTTTGCGCCAAAAAGAAGTCAGACCAACAAAATTTCATAATTTTGACCTATTAGCTTAGTCACAAGTCTATATAAAATTATAACTAAAGTTGTATACAAGGAGTCCACAAAACCATTCCTATCTTTTAGGGAGCTTTTGTTAAGGGAGACAAATTCTATATGCAGTATTTATAGTCAATGAAATGGTAGATGGGAAAAGATGATCAAGAGAGGAAAGTGTAGTCCTTAAGATTGGTTTTGAAAAGATATATGATTATGTGGACAAGGGCGTTTTGGATCATGCACTAGCAAGGAAGGGGTTTAGTACAAGATGGAGGATTTGGATGAGGAGATGTATGCCTTCAACAAATTTTGAGGTCTTAGAGAGTGAAAGTGCTAAACGATTTAAAGCAACTAGAGGTTTAAGACAAGGAGATCCATTTTCACCTATTGTTTTCGTCATAGCAATTAACATTTTAGGTAGGATGTTGAGAGAGGAGGAGAGTTACTCCAATTCAGTCTTGTTTATCTTAACTAGTGTTTTTGGCCTTTAAGTAGAAGAATTGCTCCTATTTGGTCTTGTTTTTCTCACATCCCTAGTTACTTCCTCTCTTTGTACAAGATCCTATCATCATTAATGACTAAAATTGAGGAAATGCAAAGGAATTTTGGGTTGGTAGGTTAAGAGAGATCATTTTATAAGTTGGGAACAAGTGTCAAGTGGGGTTCGGGAGGATTTCTTCAAGGAATAGAACTCTCTTAGGGAAGTGGATGTTGGAGGGTTTTTAGAGAAAGTACAGTTCTTTGGTATAAGGTCATATTGAGCATCTTTAAGACACTCCCCAATTATTGAGACGCTAACATTTTAGTTAGGTAATTGCATTGTTGCCCTTAGAAGGTTATTACATAGGTTTTTCTAGGATTTTTCCAATCATACCTGTTTTTTAGTAAGTGATATGGAGTGAAGATTCATTCTTGGGAAGACTTGTGGTGGGGAATCAACCTCTTTGTTCTCAATTTCTGAGTCTTTTTTGATTTGTAATAGTTAAAAATTCTCCCATTTCATTTATTCTTGGCATCTCCCCTTTTTTCTTGGAACTAACTTTTGTTGAAACCTTAGTGGCATGGAGATAGGAGAACTTGAAGGACTCATGTCCTCTCTTAATTGTGTAGACTTATCACCATCTTTCCTAGATGTGAGAGTTTGTTTCTTATCATCTTCAAGCTTCATTTTTCTCTAGCAAAATTCATGTTGAAATCTAAAGCCCCATCAAAGGTCAAGACCTTTGTTGGTTAGTGGCCAACAAGAAGGTCAACACTAATGACTTGCTTTAAGTGAGATGACCTTCAAAGCCCTTTAGTCTTGATCGTTGTACTATATGTATGGGGAGTGGAGAATTGATTGATCATCTTTTTTACATTGTTTGATGACTTTGGGGCTTTAGCATAGGTATTCAAAGGTGTTAGGTTGTGTTAGGTTCCTCCTAGAAGTATAAGTGACATAATGACCACCTCCTTTAGGGGTTTGGGGAGTACAGAGTACTATTAGACACAAAGTTCTATTGCAAATTATTTGTCTGACACTGATTAGAATGGTGTGGCGGGAAAGAAGTGTAAGGACTTTTTAGGACAATTAGAGAATTTCAAAGATGATATAGGACCTAATTTATCTCCTTTTGAGCGTCTACTACTACCGCTTTCAAAGTCACTCCTCTCAATGTTTTTCAACTTGATTGGAATGTGGTTTGTAATCAAAAGTGTTGAAACAATTAAGGGAGGAACAATGCTTCGGGTCCTTTTTGGTAGTTGTACTTGTATCAACCCTTGGTGAATGTTGAGTCGCTTTTGTTGTATAGTCTCATGTGGTACTCTATCGACGTATACTTCTCCTTAGTATATTGTAGACGGTTTCTGCACCTGTTCTTTTGATCAAAGTTTGTAAATTTAGGAAGGATTCCTCATCGCTTGTTCTTTCCATATTAATAATATGTTTGTTTCTGATATATATATAACTATTGTTGTAAATCAGATTTATCTTTTTATAGCAAACCTGGCCTTTTTATTTATTTTTTATTCTTTTTAAATATCAGCAACAATCATTTCATTTCAATTACTAAGAAAGAAACAAGAAGGATAAGACATCTTTCACCAATGTACAATCTGACTTTTGGTATAAATATGCACATAAATTCATAGTGGTTCAGCCTGTAAAAACCCTTTTTTCCATTTTTTTTTTTTTTTTTGGGTGAAATTTTTAAGAAACTTGCCCATTTGTTGTGATATGGTTTCAAGAGAGGAAATTGTAACTCCAGTAGACCATTCCTCATTATAGTTAAAAAGATTGTATGTTTCAGATATCCATACAGTATGTTCCTGTCTTTTGTATTCTTTGTGACAATGTAGTCCTAACAGTTTTATTGTTTCTTAATCATACTACAGCAAATGGTTTCTCCAGAAGATAGGTCATGAAGGTCGTAGTTTTCTCTGAGCTTTGTTCTCCTCCTCTGTTTATTGCTCTTTGACATTTATTTTTGGTCAAAACGCCTTCTTGGTTCTATTTTATCTGATCTTCAGTCACTTTTTGTAGGTCTGAACAATTTGCTGATGGCATATGAGGATAAATCAGCTTATGCTTTGTGCGCTTTTTCTTTTGCTCTTGGTCCAGATGCTGAACCAGTAACGTTTCTGGGGAAAACTCCGGTATGCTTTAGTAGTTTTAAAATGCCTGTCTTCCTGAAATGCATCTTGAAAACCCCAAGAAAGAAGTTCACAGAGTACTTATGATTATTATGTATTTGCTTGAAATATTATCATAAACTCCATCGTCATAATTTTGGTGCATTTTTTATAGTCAAATAGGAAAGATATTAAGCAGGAGCCGTATAATGGGATGCAACCTTGATACACAAAATATATATGAGGAGCGCACTCACTTGTCTGACAGGAAAAGAGAAAACATGCACATCAATCCTCAACAGAGAGCTCTAACGTTAACCTATCTATAAAAGCTAACATGAGAAACTCCCATCCACCAAAATACATCCAGCTGAGTTTTCAGAACAAGGTCATTTAGTTTCCAAACCAGCAGCTCTGCCGCTTCAAAAATCCTTAGTGCTCTTTCCATAAGCACCAGATAATACTTAATGAGATCATCTTCCACACTGTCTGCTCACCTTTCCCCAAGAATAACCATGCCAACTTGCAGGGTCTTCTTTATTGAGAGATGAAAAACTTGTCCTTGGTTCAATTCCTGAAACAAGGTAACTTCCAGCAATGGAACTCCTAAAAGGGCCTTTTAAGAAAATAATAATTTGGCTGATAGATAGTGTTAAAGTGTATTTGCATTAGTGGGTATTTTGAGTCACATTAAGGTATAACATGATGGTCTAAAAATTGAAACAAATGCAGTTTAACTAAATGCTAGACAAGAAAATGGAAGGCAACATTTTAATTTTCATAAATTTTCTGTGGT